>CM028129.1:439541666-440795000 GCA_016271365.2 Neoceratodus forsteri | reverse complement strand
TATGAAGAAAGGTACTATGCTGAGCATAGTGTTTGTAGTGATGTAGCCAGATTGAGAATATTGGCTGATGACGTAGCAACTGTGTGTGTAAATGTGAATAATCTCACAGTTGCTGTGTCAGCAGCATTTATCTCACTTCAGTGAGAATATGTGTTTTTATTTCCAATGTTTATCACCCACCCCATTGTATAAATATAGATATAGATATGCATACATCTATTTATATATATCTATATCTATATCTATATCTATATCTATCTATCTATATATACATATATACATATATATATATATATATATATATATATATATATATATATATAGTGTCCTTGAAGGGGGAGGTTGCCCTAAAACCCACACCCCGATAGGGCCTGTTTAAAACTGCCCCATGCCTTTCGCCCCCTCTTTGGGGTCAGATTGACCTGACAACCCCCAGCGGCAGGTCTCCTTGAACTTCTGTCTCGCCTCCCACCTCTCGCTTGCTGTCTTACAGGTGTGGTCTTTACTATTTATACTGCTATTTTATTTTAATTTTTTTTTGCCCCTTCTGTCCCTCACGAGGCCTGGTTGCTTACTTACAGCCTTCAGGTCAAGCCACTGTACCAAATGTCCTGTGTGGAGGCTCCCTGCATACCTGGAACACGAACACACCCAATCTAGCCACCCATTCATTTTGTTGTTCTTGTTCCTTATTATAAATATATATTTATTCTATTTTTTTGTATGTTTAACTTCAGTACCACCCCAGTGACTGTGAAATCCCCCACCCCCAAGTGGTCTTTGCACCTGATCCACTGATGTCCCCCTCACTTCAGAGGCTGCCCTGAAGTCCCTCTCTGCCTGTCTTATTTATTCATTTTTTTTATACGTCCACTAGGACAAACCTCCCCATGTCCTCCGGGGCCCCTATGTCCAGAAAGCCATACCATGCAGCTTTGTCCAGCAATGTCCCTGGGCATTCTCTGCCCAGCACTGCTTAAAACCACCATGCCGCGCAGCCTTGCCCAGCCCTACACTCTGCATGGACTCTTCAGATCCCCCATCGGAAGCTTGCCCCCTTGCCTCCATTTTTCATTGACAAAGTGCCATGCAGACTTGTCCTATCCTGCCCCTGAGTCTACTTTGTTCGGCCCTGCCTAAAACCACCATGCCAAGTGGCCTTGTCCCAGACCCAACCCCTGGCCTATTCTGTGCTGACTCCTCCAAACCCCCCACCAGAAGCTCACCACCCCCTTGCCCAGTTTTTCTTTGACAAGGCACACCAATTATATACTTTTTTTTTTGCAACAAAAACACCAAAACAATGCCATATAGCTGGCAGCCTGGTGGTAGGTGACTCCTGGGCTCCTGGGATATCCCCTTGTGCTACCCCATGCTCTGTTCACTTCAGCAGGCCAACTACCATGTGGCCCTGTGGTCCGCTGGAAAAAACTCTTGAATAGTGCAGAACCCTCACCCAGCACACTCCCTCTTTTCTCTTGCTCCATTGCTGTTTTAATACATTATTTTCCTTATCCTTCTCTTCCCTTTTCTGGAAAACCCCTCATACTCGCTCCCAACTGTGACACTGAGGCCCACATCCATGCTACCTGCTCAACTGGTGAGAAATCTCTGTTCCCTTTCCCAGGCCTCTTGCCTTGTGGCTCTGCAAGCCACCAGAAAATTCTTAACTGTGCGGAAACCTCAGCCAGAAATGCTCCATCTCTTCTCTGGCCCAATCGCTGCTGTAAAAATCTTTCCTTCCTTATTCTTTCTCTTCCTTTCAACCAACACTCTTTGCACTCACTCCCACAGGCATCCACGCTACCTGCCTGAACTGACAAGAACCCCTGGTGCTTTACTGTTCTAGCCACGCTGCGATGGTGAACCTGGTTACTATGTTCCTGTGACTTGCAGGTCCATTGCTTTAGCCACGCCATCACCAGAATCAAATCCTTAACTAATTTTGTCCACAGGTGCTATTGCAGCTTGACTAATCAGCCATCTTAATTTAAAATCAAAACGCTGTTCCATAAAGGCCTACCAGTCTGGTACAGTTGTTTATCTTACCACCTTATTCACATCAGGCCACAGATTACAATGGTTCATCGCACACTAGGTTTTCAACACATTCTCATGAACAAGAGACTATAAAATAGTAATTACAACGCCATGAAATTAAAGCCAAAAATGTCATTCATTTTCTTTTTTTCAATTTACCTGCTAGGTAAATCGCTCAGACCTTAACAGGCCCATTTCTGTGCAGCTCCAAGAACAATATTTTCTGGAAACTGCAGACAAAAGAGGGTCTCCCTCTCTCTACAGCCCCTTATCTACCTCCCACTGGCATCTCCCCCAGATCCTCTCTCATCCAGTCCCTTAATCTGTCACTCACTGCCTAATACCCCATCCTTTTTCTTACCTCATTGCTCCAGCCTCACCTTGTCTTCCCTTACCACCCCCATAACCTCATTCACTACACCTACCTTCCTATTCCTCCCCCCATTGCCTTTTGTCTGTTCCAGTGAGCCCTTGACAACCTAGGTTGCCCTTAATAAGACAACCTCTTGTAGAACACAGCAAAACAATGGATAACTTCAAGGTCTATCTCAATAAATATCTGAATGAGAATAGTGCCTATGCATACAACCACTGGTGAAATAACAAGCACTAAAAATGCTCTAGCAGCTTATCTTGTTTGTACTTTTCCTATGAATCCTAGGAAGTTGTGCAACTTTTTTTGAAGAGAGTGAACAAACAACCTACTATAGGACCACTACACTTAAAAGTGTATTTTGCTCTTATTAAGAAGAGTAATGAAATTTATGCTGAAAAGTTAACTTTTTTTTTGGTCAGAGATATAGTTGTTTGTTGACCCAGTCTGGGACAAAGCTGTTTTGAGCCCGCTGTTTGCACCACTCTCTCTAATGTTCATTTGAAAATTATATTTTGGCACTGTTATACGCCATTGTTTGTTGTTTGTTTATTGAATTTTGTTGATCTGGTAAGCCCACTAGGCCTAGAAGTCTCTTTTTCAGGCGCGACCGGGGGGAGGGGGGATACAGATGGTAAGTAACTGAAACTGAACCAAATTAAGCTGTTGGTGATATTTTTAGTGAATGGGAGAACAGTGAAGTAAACTAGTTTAACATATTAAATAAGGTTAAAACTCTTCTACAATTATATAACAAAAGCTGTTTTAACTATACAGTAGTTATTTTATTTATTTATTTAAAAGTTGATAACCGGGATAGGCACACTGAGCCAAGGCTCATTTCCAGGTGCAACCCAGGGAAGGGGAACAAGGACACAAAATATAGGTCACAATATCAATACATCGATATAAAAGCATGAATATAAAAGAATACATGAAAATAAACAGTGAATTACAGTTTGTACAGGAATATATAAGTTAAGTCTCTTAGTTAATAAATTCTATGCATATTTTAGAGCATAAAAGATCAAGAACATAGAAAGAGTATAGAAATATCCTATGATACAAACAGTTCTTGCAGTATATTGATTAATATATTTGAGAGTTATCTGGGGTACTAGTACAGACTTTTCTAGTTTTTATAAACTTACATTTTTTTGTTGAAAGAAAAGGTTTTAGTTTGCATGTACTATCGCTATTTATTTTCTCTCTTCTGATATTTTAATAATTGTGACATTGAACAGGTTTTGGTAAAGAAAATGACAGTTGCTTTTCACAGCACATTAATGACATACAGAAGCAAAGACTTCTCTAGCAGACAAGAAGACATTCAGGCCTCATTTGGTGTGAGTAAAGCCTCCAGAATAAAACTTTACAGTCAAATAAAATGTCAAGAGCTGCTTTTTTACAGCTGGATTCTTCTGGATTTGCTTTCTCAACCAACATGGCTGATGGGTATGGCTTTGGAAATGTCTGCATCTTGAAAATAAAGAACTTAAAAAGTTAACTTGCTAGCAAAGAGTAAATACACTTTGTGGAGACTTTTTCATATAATTTATGCATTATTGTGGTATTGATGTGAACTTATCACAAGGATACTTCTTTTTTTTAATTTAAAAAATGCACAGAAGAAGAAATAAGATGATGCTGGAGGTAGAATTACTGTATCAAATGAAAAGATAGTCAAGGGTAAAAAGTGAGGTAATTTAAAGGCGCAACTTCAAGGGCAAAACAGCAAAACTATGATGGAGAGAAATAGTAAAGAACTATCTATGCCAATAAAAACAAGCATTTGTCAATGCCGAATGTTTGCTTGCTGATATTAGCATTGAACATGGAGGAGTTAGACAAATGCAGAATAGGAGTGGCAGTGAAGTATTGAACTCACGCCAATCCTACCTCCACCCTGCAGCGATGGACAGGCATTGGGGTGTGCCTGTGGGTTGTTGCCCATAATGCTCATGGCATTTCACCTCACCCTATCCTGTGGACACTGACAAGTGTTGAGGTGTGCTTTGGGGTGTTTAGCTTCACAGTCACCCCATTTCATAAGGACACTGAAATGGGTGCAGTACAGGAGAATGGGGTGAAGTCTGGGGCTGAAGAGTGCAAGGCACACCTCGATGCCTGTCACTGGCTTAAATCTGTATGGAGCTGTATCAACCCCTTTCTCTTTGCCCGCAATCGAGGCTTTCTTCAAACCAATTTCTCCACCAAGTTTTTCTGAGGACCAAGCAGCTTTCCTCTCTACTCCCTTATCCTTGAGAGAGGTAGAGGAGGCTATCCACAATCTTTCACCAGATAAGGCCCCTGGACCGGACGGCTTACCCTCCAATTTTTATAAGACCTTCTGCAAGGAATTATCCCCAATCCTCTTGGAGTTTTACAACTTCATTCTTTCCTCTGATTTATTGGACCCAACTATATTAGAAGCTATTATAATTTTGATTCCCAAAACAAACAAATCCTCTCTGGATCCAATCAATTATAGGCCTATTTCGCTACTCAATTGTGATATCAAAATCTTGTCTAAAATCCTGGCTTCGTGCATTAAACAAGTATGGCAATCACTTTTGAGTAGGGAACAAGTAGGCTTTGTGCAAGGTAGATCACTGCCGATCATATGAGAGTTCTATCTTATGTTTTCCAAGCAGCCCAAACCTCTCAAGCTCCCATGGCACTAGTGGCTTTAGATGCTGAGAAAGCCTTCGATCGTGTCAATTGGGATTTCTTGTGGAGCACTATGTTTAAATTTGGTTTCCCGGAGAAATTTATTCAGTGGGTAAAGGTCCTATACAAAGATCCCTCAGCTAAAATTTACTGCAACAGGGTTTTTTCATCTCGTATCTGGCTGTATTCAGGCACCCGTCAGGGTTGCCCCCTCTCGCCATATCTCTTTCACCTCTATCTGGAACCCCTGTAACTTAATCTTAAGGTGGCTCCCGAGATCCAAGGGTGTGTTATTGCTCAGCAAACCTCCACAATATCTGTCTTTGCAGATGATATTCTACTACAGCTAACCAATCCAGCTGATTCCTTGCGGGTAGTCTTAAACATAGTAGAACAATTTGGTGCTGTGTCTAATTATAAACTTAATTTGGCTAAGTCCGAAATCTTCCTCTCAATTTGTATACACCCCAGTCCAGTATGTCCCACTTTGTATGAAATGGGCCTCATCCCACCTTAAATATCTCGGTATCTATTTGGCCCACGACCCAGATTTGGTTAAAAAATTAAACTTGGATGACCTAGTAGATAAAATTTACTCCGATTTACAAAGATGGGACAAACTCCCCTTATCAGTAGGGGGTAGAATTAGCATTGTTAAAATGAATATTTTACCGAGTCTTTTCTATCCCCTGAATCTATTGGATATTTGGTTACCCAAAACCTTTTTCAAACGGGTACACTCAATTCTGACTCGCTTTTCTGGAATCACAAATCTCCTAGATGAGCTTTTCACAAACTCTGTTTACCTAAAGATAAAGGAGGCCTTCGTCTCCTAATTTTGAATATTACTACTGGGCTAGCCATCTAGCTAAAAGCAGGTAAATGGCTGGGTAACAGTGAGGCAGAATCTCGCCCTTATGGCTAAGTCTAGACCTTAATCTTATTAAGCAAGGAAATATAGACCCTCTAGTTTGTTTTACTGTAACTCTCAATTTTACCTCGTTATATTCAAAACTCGGCAGTGGGAACATCGGTGAGGTTTTGAACCAATTCTCCTTCTAGTTAAAATCTGACACCAAAGACCGGACAACCACTGGTTTCAATCCCAATATTAAAATTGGTACCAAATGGATACCTCCGATGTGGTTACCCCAATCCAGGGACTTTTAGTGGAAGATTTATTCGTCATGAAGGGGTCTTGGGTCGACGGATGAGCTACTATTAGCTTTAAATGTCTCCCCCCAAATGGTTTTCAAAGTATATCAATTAAAGCATCTCATAAATAAAGATTTTGGCAATACAATGTCAGCATCGGTAATCAAACCCTTTTAATGGAAGTCAAAGACTGTCTGCAAGCCCATGGAGTATCCAAGCTATACTTATACCTCATGAATGTCAGCTTTCCGGATGCTCTAACTGGATCCAAATTTTGGGTTCCACTGCTTCCAAGTCTTTCTTTCACATGGAACCAGGTTTGGAAAGATCTGTACACATACAGTACCCTTGACAAGAATAGACTCATTCAATATTTTATTGTTAATAACATGTATTTTACGCCCATTAAAAAATCGAAATTCGACCAGTCCAGTTCTCCCAATTGTCTCAGATGTGGTAAGGACTTGGGTAGTATTCCCCATATTTTCTGGTATTGCTCCAAGGTAGCTCCACTATGGAATGCTATTCGGGATAACGGCGGTCAAAAGACTAGTGTTGCGTCACTGGTCGGACCATCTAGAGCTTTCTTACATGGACTGGGTGGAAGAAATGTCTCTGTGTTTTAAAGTTGAGAAGCTGATAGCCGATTCCAGACTTGCACCCCATGCCTTTCAGAAAAATTGGGGTAAGCTTTTACGTACCTATACCTACACTGACTTCTAGGCCCAAGTCCATTTTGATTTAATTTAATGCTGACAGTATACCCCCTATGGTACCCTGATGCACCCTTCCTTCCCCAGGAACCAGTTATCATTGGAGCTGTTTTTTCCCTGATACTTAGAGGCAGGCTGTTGTTGTGTCCTTTGACTGGGTAACTTCCTTTCCCCTAATTATCAACTTTCTCCGCTCTCTTCTATTCCTCAGTGGTGACACCTTCTAGGGGTGGGGGGGTTAGTTTATCCTATGTCTATTATCGCATGTCTTTCCTGTTGGATTTTATTATTCTGTTGTATTATACCTGTGTTCGTACATATGATCTTGTTGTTATTTAAACTTAATAAAAAGAGAATTTCAAAAAAAAAAAAATGCCTGTCACTGGCTTCAGGGAGGGGGTGGGATGGCATGAGCATTACAGCCGGTGATCCAGAGTTACACCTCTGATGCCTGTCAGTCTGTACAGGGTGGGACGCTATGGTTAGAAACCCTAATGCCCCAGGCATGTGTCAGTATTTGCACTACAAATTTTCAATATGGCCTTTTTGTGACCCCTACCTCATGAAAGCATTTTGGACCTCTTCTCATAAACAGTGGCACTGTGATTTTGTTAATGTGCCCTGAACTTCGAGTTCCCACAGCGACTGTGCCATTCTGCACCAGATGTGTGAAAACACAGATCAGGCAGGATGTGAAGAATGACAGCTGTACCATCCATAGGGAGGTGTGAAGAGATGGCAATGTTGAAAATTTGTAGTGAAAATATTAAAAATATTTGAAGTTACAAACATACGAGGAAACTGCACAACACATGCTTGTACCGCAGTCATTTCATGGAATTATTTCACCCAATTTTCAACTTAGGCATTTTGTGACCTCTGCTCATGAACACTGTCACTATGATTTTGTTAGTCCGTCTGGAACATCAATTTCCCACAGCGACCGTGCCATTGTTTGCCAGATGTGCAAATGCAATTTCAGACAGGATATGAAAAATGACAGCTGTGCTGTTCATAAGGAGGTGTAGCAAAATGCCATTGTTGAAAATCTGGAGTGAAAATATTACAAATTTTTGCACTTCCGAGCATACATGGAAACTGTGCAACACACGCTTGTAACACAGTCATTTTATGGAATTTTATCACCAAATTTTCAACATAGGCATTTTAGGTCCTCTGCTCACGAACAGTGTTACTATGATTTTCTTAATGTTTCCTGAACACTGATTTCCCGCAGCGACCACATTATTCTGCGCCAGAAGTGCAAAAACACATTTTGGCCAGTATGTGAAAAATGACAGCTTTACTGTTCATAAGGAGGTGTGGACAATGCCAATGTTGAAAATCTGGAGTGAAAATATTACAAATTCACGAAGTTACGAACATGCGTGGAAACTGCGCAAAGCATGCTCATAATGCATGGTTATTCCTACTGTTCCAAATTTAATTTTAGCACTGTTATGTTGTGTAACACCCAGGTCGCATCTGGACATGAGTGAATTTCCCACTCAGTATGCTTATCTGGTAAATCTTGTTAATAAATAAATAAAAACACAGTCATTTTATGGACTTTCATCCCCAAATTTTCAACACAGGTATTTTAGGACCTCTGCTCATGAATAGTGTCACTGGAATTTTCTTAATGTGTCCCAAACACTGATTTCCCACAGTGACCGAGCTATTCTGTGTCAGAAGTGCGAAAACACATTTTGGTCAGGATGTGAAAAATTACAGTTGTACTATTCATAAAGAGGTGTGGAAAAATGCCAATGTTGAAAATCTGGAGTGAAAATATTACAAATTCACGAAGGTACAAGCATGTGTGGAAACTGCTCAATGCACAATTGTAAAACAGTTATTTTTTTGAATTTTTTCCACCAAATTTGCAACATAGGCTTTTTGAGAGCCCATCTCATGAACACTGGCACTGTTGTTTCATTACTTGGTACCGAAAGGTGATTCCATGCAGTGACCACAAAATCACGTTTCAGGACTGAATAATGCCATGGCAGTGGCTGAGTTCATGAGGAGGGGTTCCAATAACCCCATGCTGAAAATTTGGTGCCAAAATATCCAAAAATGCCTAAGATATGCACCAAAGCTGAAAAAAAACTATTCATGTCATTATACGGCTTACTGACATTTCTTCAGTTCACAGTTGGCTTTGAAGAGTGCAGACATGTTCCCAGTCCACCGAAGATCATCGCGCTGGGCTCCAGAGGTAAGTATGGGGTGGGGGGAGGCAGGTGCATAGAGGGTGGGAGGGTTGGGGAGGGCCACAGACTCAATGAGGGACAGTTTTCTGTTTTACAGGGTAAAAAAAAATTGCAGGACTTTTTTTTTCAAGGACATTTGGCACACTGGGGTGGGCTCCTAGTGTGCTACCTGAGTGTTTTTGGGGGGCTGTAACTGATGGGGGATTGGGCATCCCAGTCGGCACATACCGAATGTGGGGCAAAAGCCAAGGGGATTGGGCACCCTTGGCAGACAACAAATTTGGGAGACATTATGCCAATGGGGAGTGGGCTCTCTCTTTGGCAAATTGAACTGGGAAGGGGGGCAGAAGCTGATGGGGACTGGGTGCCTCATCAGCAAAGAAAGACTGTTGGGGGGCACGTGATGCCGAGGGAGATTGGGCACCCCCTCGGCATACAACAGAATCTTGGGGGTGGGGACATTATGCCGACAGGGACTGGTCTCCCCATTGAAAAACTGACTGGTTCAGGGGCATGCAGATGGCAAGGTACCACCCTGCAATGACAGGTCAGTCCCTCATTGCAGCAGAATGACTGATGCTGCAATGACGAGGCGGCCACTAATTGCAGCGGCAAAAACATTTCAAGGTGGTGGCATCATGGCTGAACTAGTGTCAGCAGCAGCATGCCACCACATTGGGGAAAGTGGACCAAGTCTCAAAAGGCACTGGGGCCATTGGCCCTCACAGTGCCACACCTCCAAAACCCCACCTCTCTCCTAAGCTGTGCCAAAATGTTTCTTGCGCATGCGCAAGCAAACATAAAAATTAAGGGTAAGTTGGGCAAAGGTAAAAGCAAACAGAAGGTTAAGTACAAATCATTAATCACTTAATATTTAAGAAGAGTGAGTATACTGGAAGGCAGAGGTGTAGATGATGATGTCATAACCTGCTCCCCAAGTCTAATGGAGTAGCAAAAAAATCTACAAACTGGGACAAAATAAATATAGCAGTGCTTGCAACTGAATTAAAAAAATAATAATAATTACAGAAAAAAAGAGAGCGAGAGAGAGAGAGAAAAAGATTCTCTTAAAAGGTCATCCTTGATAAAATGTGAATGTTATATTTTAAGTAATGGAGTGCAAGCTAACAAATCTAACCTGCACGATAAGAGAGAAAGTAGCATCAAAGTAGAAAGAAATAATGAAAGAAGTTAGAAATTATTTTATTGAACTGGAGAGTAGCTTTCAGAAGTTACCCACTCTCACAGGACTATATCAAAACTCAAATTGACTGTATTATTTATTTATTTAAAATGTGATAACTGGGAAAGGCACACTGAGCTGAAGCTTGTTTACAGGTGCGACCAGTAGACAGGGGGTGCAAAACACAACAAAGGGTTAAAAAATGTATGATACAGTAATATACAATATATAGAATTTATGATACAGTAATATACAATATACAAATTGTGTCCTATTGTACAATTACAGTGTATCACAAAGTAGATAATACATGAAGGAAAAAATCATAGGTAGCAATTTTAATTCTTTCATTATGTTTGCTAAATTGAAATGGGAGCTGGAGAGGAGGACAGGAAGTTTAATTTCTAGTTAGGTCAGTGAAAAGCCACAAGATGTAACAGGGGACAGTCTGAGTAGTCATGTAAGTGCAGGAAAGGAGAGGGGAAGGTGAGTTTGGGATGGAGGTTATTCCAGAGGGAAGGGAGTTTGAGATGGAAAGCAAGTTGCCCTGCTGAGGTGCGGGCACATGGGAGGGCAAAGGAGCAAAGGTAATTTGTGCAGGAGGGGTAGGGAGTGGCTGGAGCTAGTAGGGAGGAGAGGTAGGCTGGCAGAGTTCCAAACTAGTATTTAGAGATAAAAGTCAAACAGTGGGACAATCATCTCTGCGAGAGGGCTTGGAGAGGTAAGGAAGAGTAGAGGTCATAGTGGTGAATCAGAGTAGGGAAATTAGAGGCAAGATGACAGAAAGCATTGAAGAGGACATCACATTTAGCAAGGGAGGTGGCTGTGGCTGTGGCTGAGCCATATATGCCATTGGCGTATTTGAGGACTTAGAGAATCCATTTGACTAGAAGATCATGTCTGACTGGTAGTGAAAGACTACATTTATGATGGTAGAGAAGCCCTAGCTTGGGGCACAGCTTAGAGTGAAGGGCATCAAAGTGGGAAGAGAAGTCCAGCGTAGGGTCAAGCCACACCCTAAGGTATTTGTAGGCAGGGACCTCTGTGAGGGGAGTGCAAGTGGGGGTAAAGAAGGCAGGGAGGGAGGAGGGCCTAGGAAGCTTCTGCTTGGTGCCAAAGGTCATGGTGAATTTTGTTTTGCCATTTATTTTTTGGTTGTTGGCTGAGAATCACGTTGTTATTGCAGTGAAGTCATGTTGGAAAGGGGTTTGGACGTCAGAGGTAGAGGGACCAGACAGAAAGAAGGCAGTGTCATCCGCATACACGTGGATGTGGATATGGGCGTGGGTGCATACAGAAGGCAAATCATTTATAAACAGAGAGAAAAGGACAGGCCCAAGGATTAAACCCTGAGGGATACCAGCAAGGATAGGGAGGAGGGGGAAGGACAAGACATTGTTAACTTTTACTGACTGGGATGACTGGTTAGATATGATCCAAACCAGGAGACAAGAGCTGGGGAAAGACCAATGGTGCTTAGCTTGTTTAGAAGGGTGGGGAGAGAGAGATGGAATTGAAAGCCTTTGCTAAATCAATAAATATAGCCAAGGTGATTTGCCCTTTATCCATTGCAGAGTAGATGCATCTGTGAAACGAAGAAATTTTCTAAATCTGGATTGGATGGGGGAGAGAGTGTTAGAGGCAGAGAAGAAGTAATTTAACCTAGTGAGGGCAAGGGATTCTTGTAGCTTGGCGAGTGCTGGGAGAAGAGATATGGCGTGGTAGTTTCTGGGGTGGTAGGGTCTCCTCCTTTATGAAGGGGGAGGACAGTTGCAGCTTTCCAGGCTGAGGAGATGGTAGTGGTGCAGAAAGATAGATTGAGGAGGTACATTAGAGGGATTAAAATAGACGGCACGGAGATTCTGAGAAGTCGTGGGCGGATGCCATTGAGGCTGGAGTTAGAGGGGTTAAAGGACCCTAGTGCTCTAAGGACCTCTGAGGTGGAGACAGGGGGCAGTTGAAAGCTGGAAGACTGAGTAGAGGATGGGGGAGGGATGGGAGTGGAGGGGGGGTGGTCTTGTGGGAGGGCACATGTCATATTTATTTAGGGTAACTGCAACCGAGGAGTGTTGAGAGATAAGGGCACCTGCCTTGCTAAGGGTAGGCAAGGGAGGTTCAGAGAAGGGTAGTAGGAGCTAGCAGAGGTTGTTTCACAAGGAGGATGGAGATTGTTAGAAGGGTGCAGTCGGGCCTTGAAAAAGCCAGATTTCCCCTGGCGAATTGCCTGCATACAGCCATTGTGGAGGGCTCCATAAGACTATAGTTCTGATGGATCACTGGAGGTTTTGTATCAGTGCCAAGCTAGGTCATGGGTTTTGCACATGGACAGGATTGCAGGAGAGATTCAGGGGGGTGGCGGTGTTTGCCTCTGACTGTTTTTAGTGGGGCATGGACATCCCAGACATATAGAAAAGTAGATGTGACGTGGATGAGGACAGTATCAACAGAGGGAGAAGAGTGGACTGGCAACCAATTTGTCATTGCCAAATTGATGAGTATTTTTTTTTTTTTTATTTAGTTGTTTTAACCAGGTATAGCACACTAAGCTGGAAGCTTTTTTACAGGAGCGACCTGGGAGCACAAGGAAGTTAAGTGACTTGCTCAGGGCCACACAGTATGCAAGTGGAAGCTGTGGGATTCAAACCCAGGCCTGGTCTGCTGGATGTCACCAGATTTGCAGCTCAGAGCCTTAGACCACTGCGCTATACTGCCTCCTAAATTTGCTTGTGTTGAGACTTTTGAGGGGTTGGTACTGGATATATCTTGGTGGAGTCAGAGGGGGAACGCAACCCCTTGACACAGTAGGTTGGACAGTGGTCACTAAGCACTTCAAGAAGAACACCAGCAATACTACAGATGGCTTAATAGTCAAACAAGGTAGTCTACCTTGCCACCCCACTGGTGTAGTGGTAGTGCTACAGCTTGTGACACCAATGACCTGGGTTCAAAAGTGAACTTTGGATTTTGGAGGGTTGGGCAGAGGGAGAAGGATCGAGTGTCCACAGGACTGTTCTCCTCCTCTGAGAGGTGAATAGTGGCACCCAGCATAAAGGTGTCTCTCAGCAGAGGTTGGGAGCACTACACGAACCCAAGGACCATGCTGACAGGGAAGAGACAAGGCAGACATTTTTAGGGTGCATGTGGGAGCATGACTGCCCTGCACTGATATCATTGCACATCCACATCTCTAGAGACAACTAACTGGGAAAAAAATCCTATGGTGGCTGCACAATGACACCAGTGTATTTTGATGGTGCCACCTTGGGCCCACTCTGGGAGATGCCACAGACCAGATTAGCATCTCAGTCCTCCTCCCCTTTGGTTGGGGTAGCCCCACCGGGGGGGCAAGTCATGGTCTCCTGGTTCTCCGGTAGGCTCCCAGGGATGTCAAGAAATGTGAAAGTGGAAAGGAGCACCAGATGGCTAAAATGGGTACATCCCCATCCTGCACAGGAGAAGAAAGATAATTAAAATAAATGTAAAGGAAAATTAAGTTAAAAGGCCAGTACTATACTCTTCATTTCTGGACAAGGATTTGGTGGAAGTGCTAAAGACCCCCGTGTTGTGAGTGTAGCTTTCCTTGGGCAACTGGTAATTTTAAACAGTCAGTTGTCAGTGTTTCTTTATGTATTGATTAATTGATGTAGTCATTCAGAATTACCTTTGAGCACAAGTGCTAATTTACGAAGGATCCACATCATGGAAAATAAGTGGTATAACATATAATCAACTATAAACAAAACAAGTCATGCAGGTAAATTGGAGCATACTGTAGTCAGCATAGACAATATGAGTTTATAGTTACAATCAGAGACAAATGACTGTGGCACAAGGAGTCTAGTCAACAATAAGGGATGTATGCCCTGTAAAATGTCTTGACACAGTGTGAAACTTCATTACATGTTAAGCAGAACAGAAAGTTAGGTAACATTAGTGCTGTAGCAGGAGCATTTGAAATTAGCAATGAGTTCTTTTCTCAGTGTCTTCTTGAAATGGGCAATTTTGGGGAGTCCTACAAGGGTTTCAGGCACTTCATTCAGTCAGTGAGATGCCCTTACTGCAAAGAAGTGCCTACCCTGGTTTGTTTTGTGGAAGGGAATTTCTAGAGCATTGCTAGCCATACTCCTCATGGTGTAATTGTTGCAAACCAGGCAGAACAGGTTACGGATAGACAGAGTGGTAAGGCCTAACAGTGTTTTTTTGTGAGCAGGCAGGTCTTGTACCTTATTCTGTGCTGTAGAGGAAGCCAGTTGGTTAGAGTGTAAAGGGAGCAGCTATGTGCAAGCTTGTCCACCCCTATAGCAAAGTGACAAGACTTGCTGAATGCCAGCCTTACTCTGTTAAGTACAGAGTCACTTGCTGCTGCATAAACAGGGAGGCTATAGTCTAGATTAGGTAGGATTGAGCTAGACATCATGTGATGCCTAGTTTCAGTGGTAAAGTTCAAGCAATTCATGAACAAAGCTCCTAACTTGCAGTTTACAAGGCTGACAGTGCTATCCACATGTTGTGTGAAGGACAGAGTGTCATTCAGGCTAACACCTAGGTATTTGAAGGAGTTGACCTGTTCTAAACTTGCTCCTTTTTCATTAAGAATGACAAGGTGAGAAACCTTTTTTTTTCAGTTGTGAGCCTGAGAATAACATGGTCTTTGTTTTTGGTTTTTGTAGTTTAAGACCAGTTTGTTTAACATGAACCATTTCTTCAGTGACTCAATGTTTTCATGGAGGACAGTGCATAATTTTGTTTAGTGTGGATTACTGATGAATATAACAACATCACTTCTCTACTAGAGCACCTTTGCTGTCCGTCAGGCCTCTGGTAGGCTGTTTATGAACAGGCAAAATAAGAGGTGGCCCAGTATTGAGCATTGAGATTCTCCTACTGAAACATTTAACATTTGAGAGATGGCCATCTATTTTTACCAGCTGTGAGTGGTCAGAGCAGTAGCTGCGAAACCAGGTAACAATATTTTGGTAGAGGCCAAGCATGAGAAGCTTGTCTAGTACTGGCTTATGGCTGACAATAGCAAAAGCTTTGGTAAAGTTAATGTAGATGGCACCCACCAGGTGATCACCATCAAGTGCCTCATGCAAGAAGTTGGTGTACTGTATTAGGGCAGTGCTGGTGTTGTGGTGCTTCCTGAAATCATGTTGCTGGGTGCACTGAATATTATACTTATTTAGGTAGCTGACCAGTCCATCAGATGCTATACATTCAAAGGCCTTTGATGGGGGGGGGAGACTAAAATGGGCCTGTAGTTAGCAGGGTTGGTGCAGTTACTGCCTTTGAAGATGGTGTGACTAGTGTTGTTTCCAGATGGCAGGGAACTGGGAAAACTGCATGGAGAGGTTGAATATCTTAGAGATGGGGAGAGCAAGTTCTCCCAGTGCCAAGGCCAGCAGGTTCATGTCTATGTTGAATGTGTGCTTTCATCTTGTGTAAGATAGGTTTTGGTTGTGTTGTAGAGAATGATGAAGGCAGTGTAGTATTGTAGTAAGACAGAGTTGCAACTCAGGCAGTGAGCAGTAATGCTTGTCTTATGTATTTTCATTTCTGAAGTAAGATACAAAATTTTGAAGGTTTTCAGTGAGTCCAGTCTTGAGCCGTGGGCACTGTATAAAAATGAAGCATATTGGCACAGTGCCGTGGCATTCAGCCTTACAAATATGTGATAATATCATCATACTACATCATGAGTATGAATCTAGCATGCACATTGAAAGGGTACGATCAAGGGAAGAAATGTTAAGGAATTATGAGTGGTGTTCATGTTTAATAATGTGAGTAATTAATTACAAAATAGTCCATGACATGCACAGCAGGTCCTTGTGAGGGAAGGCTCAGTAGAATATCACAAGGTGTCGTCTATGAAACAGAGCACTGTGCAATACCTTCCAAGGCTCAGAGCAGTTGCGTGAAACAATGTTGGCCCACATCTTCATGCTGCCTAGTTGCCACCTGAGTTGCCAGCACAGGAACACAACATGATACCCACTGGGACAAGTGGCCCTGCACACAATGTTTCTTCATATTTTTTTTTTTTTTTTTTGACCCTAAATTTTTAACATAGTCTGTTTATGACCCCCCTTCCCACTGTCATCTATAAAATACTGACTGAAATGTTATTTCGTGCCACAAGTGTGAAAACATGTTTTAGACAAGATCTGAAAAATCACATTCATGAGATGGTGTGAAAAAATGGCTATGTGGAAAACATGGGGTCAAAATATTGAAAACTACAAAAGTTGAGAGAGAAAGTTGAACATTTTCAAAGTACCTTCTTGGCGTTGCTAATGTTTAAGATTTTGACCCCAAAATGCTCAGACTAGTCTTTTTATGGCTCCACTCCATGGACCTGGTATGTGAAATTTCTCAAATCTTGCCCAAAAATGTGATTTTCTGAACAAACTGCAAAATTGTCTTTTGGGCCAGATTTGAAAAATTTCACCTACCTTGTTCATGAGGCTGGGTCCCAAAAAGACCATTTTGAAAGTTTGGTGGACAAATACTGAAAAATAGCAAAGCTATGAGTGAGCACTGAAATATTTAAATGTCCACTCATAACTTGGACATTTTACATATTTTTTCACCAAATGTTCAACATAATCTTCTTATAACCCCACCTCATGAACCCTTAAGTGAAAATTTTAAAAACCTGCTGGAAAGGGGATTTCATGGAATGGCTGCAAAATCCCCTTTTGAGCCAGATTTGAAAAATGTCACCTACCTTGCTCATGAGGTTGGGTAAAAAAAAGCTATGCTGTTAATTTGATGATACAATATGATTATACCACAGGTATCTGGTGTTAGCCAATCACGACACAGAAAAACTGGGAGTTATTGTCCCACAAACTACTACCTACACACCCACAATAGGTTATCCACATGTTAACCAAGCCCACAGTAGGTTATTTACCTGTAACCACACCCACAGTGGGTTATCCATATTCTCCTCTGCTGTTCACACTACCTGTCAGACCTAAATTCTGCTCACACTCTCTCACCTTCTCACATGTACCCCTTGTGCAGTGCAGGTAAGTTTGCTATTCATATCTCCAGCAGTATTTATCTCAGATGCTTAGCAAAGGAGACTAACTGGGGAGATGGAGATGGAGCAACCAGCGACACAGGATTTTGCTGCTGAAGTGTGCCAGGCATGTGGGAAGACGGAAAGACAGAGAGATTACACAGAAAAGCAACTTTGTGCATTTGGGTTAAAAGCGTCCAGCGAAAGTGATAAATGAGAACCGCATCCCGTTTAATTTTTACCTTTGACACACAGTATTTATATTTCCAACAGTATTTATTTGACAGGCTTACCAAAGAAGACCAACTGGGGAGACCGAGATGGAGGGAGCACTCAGACAGGATTTTGTTGCTGAAGTGCACTGGGCATGGGAGGAAGATGGAGAGACACAGAGAGAGAGAGAGAGAGAATTTGGAAAGCGAGAGAGAGAGAGAGAACTTTGTGCATTCAAGACAGAATGGGTCAGCAAGAGCAACAGAGTTAATAGTGTAAAAACTGACTTTCAAAAGTAAAACCATGACTTGGCATACGTACTACTGCTGGCACTAATGCGCATGCCCAGAGTCACGGCTTTCCTTTTCAAAGCCTGATTTCAACTTGTAAGATCACTGTTTTTTCATTAGTAATTACATACAAAAACATGTTATGTAACTCCTAGTGATATAATAGTAATAACATTCATTTAGTAGGAGTATACTTGCAATAATTGACTTCTGTGGATAATTAAATGCGTCTGCTATGCCTCGGCATTTAATCATCCACAGAAACTGGCTATTGCTTCATATACTTCTAGTAATTGAATGTTATCACTTAAATAACTGACAAAGTTATGAGCAAACGTTCAAAACACATTGAAAACATATTGACTGCACTTACCTTTTTTCTTCAGTTCCTGGTCGATGTTGAAGGAGAAGGTTGCATTTTGCCTCACAGCAGCAGTGGACCATTTTAAAGTGAGTGAAGGAGTGGGGGTGTGGGTGGTGGGTGCTGACTGGGGAGTCGGGGTGGGATTGCTGGCAGGTCAGGGGTTGGGGTCAGCTGCAAAAGATATTGATAGATGGTTTTCTGCTTTACAGGGTAAAATGGGGGAAAAAGACTATGAGGGACCTTTTTAATTACATTTTACAGCAAGTGTGATGCTGGGGATTGGGCACCCCAGTGTCACAGATGTTAGGCATACTAGGGTGTGCATCCTGGTGTCTGCACATTTTTAGAGGGTTGGGGCACACTACATTCATGGAGGGGTGTTATATGAAAAAGAGGGAGAAGGGAGGAAGATGAGGAATTTGTGCTTTGGGTCCCCTTCTCATTTAAAGGGCTTACATTCAGAGCAGCACATTCGGTGGAGAGGATGAGAAGCAAGCTGAGCACGACACTGCTCAGCTGGTTGCTGGATGGCTTAATGTAGATGAAAGGATTGAGCCACTTTCTGATAGGAGTGTCTCGCTTCTTTTACGTACAAGAAGTTTCCACCCAAAAAGCAGAGAACAATGTTATGATCACCCTGACTGATCAGTGGACTGTCACTGTCTAGCCCACTGCAGCCTGAGCTGCACTGGACTCGAAAGTGACACATCTTTAAAACCCCATTCTTATATTAAAATGTTTACAGTGCATGCACAAGCAAACATAAAACAAAGTACAGTATACTGTATTCACTTAGGGAAGACATAACAATTAATGGAGCTAAACTAGAGGAACTCCCTGAATATAAAAGAAAGCGACAGGAAAGGGATAGAGATTTTACAAGTCCTTTTCTGTTGAAATATCTAAACCAGAGATGGAGATGAAGGAACATAAATTAGACTTCACACCCATAGAAGAACCTAGTATAGACAAAGGGAACCATAGAAAGACAAGCATTTGTCAATGCCAAATGTCCACCGCTGGTATTGATTGCTGTTGTACCGTGTCTTGCTTGTAGGCATTTTAACTATGTATTTACCCAGGATGGTGCAGATGAGATGCAGTGTCTCATTTTCACTTGTGTCCTGCTTTCACACATTGTTAGATTGTAATTACCCAGTACAAGGTAGCTGGGAGGCAATATCTACTTTAAGTAGGTTCCCACATTTTGACCCCCAAATGTCCAACAGTCTTTTTATGACATGACATTATGATCAAGACAGGTGGAATTTTTAAAATTTCATCTGAAAGGTGATTTTGCTGTATTATTGTGGAAGCAAGTTTTGGAGGGGATTTGAAAAGTGGCACCTGCCATGTTCAGGAGGTGGGGTAAAACAAGGGATATGTTGAACATTAGCAGCCAAAATGTGCAAAAATAAAGTTATGAGCAAATGTTGGAACAATTCAGAGTGTCCTCATAATCCAGTTGTTTTTTCACATCTTTATCCCAAATTTTCAGCATAATCTTTTTATGACCACTCCTTCTGAGCATGACAGGTGTCATATATAAAACAATGGCTGAAATGTCATTTTGCACCACAAGTGTGAAAACACATTTTGGGCAGGTCTGAGAAATGACAGCTGCCACATTCATGAGGTAGTATGAAAAAATGGCTAAGTTGAAAAGCTGGGGTAATTGACACATTTATGAGTGTGTGTTCAAAAATTGCAATGTAGGCTCATAACTTTGTTGTTTTCTCATATTTTTAGCCAAATGTTCCACATAACCTTCTTATGACTCTGCATAGCCTTCTTATGAGCCCACCTCATGAACAAGGGTGGAGAAAATGTTCAAATACTGCCCAAAAGGTGCTTTCACTCCACAAATGCAAAAACACATTTTGGCCAGGATTTGTAAAATGTCAGTCGCCATATTCATGAGGTTTTGAGAAGAAATGGCTATGTTGAACATTTGGGGTGAAAATATTAAAAGTTGCTACAGTTATGGGCCTGCATTGCTAAATTTCAACATAGGCTCATACCTTTGTTGTTTTTTAATATTTTTACCCCAAATTTTCAACATAATTATGACCTCACCTCATGAGAAAGGGTGGACATTTTCAACTACTGCTTGAACAGTGATTTCACGCAGTAACCACAAAATCACCTTGTGGGACCGATTTGCCTATTTTCACTGTCATTGTTCATGAAGTGGGGTCCCAAAAAGGCATTTTGAAAATATGGGGCAAAAATATTCAAAAAAAGACCAAGTTATGATGACAAGTTCAAAACCCATGAAATACATTGAACTACATAACTGATTTCTTCAGTTTAGGGCCAGTATTGAAGAGTCAGGATGTGTCTGTGGTCCACAGAGGATTATGGCATTGGACTCCCCAGTAGGTAATTAAGGACAGTGTGGGGTGGTGGTTGCTGGGTGGGAGGGTCAGGTGGCGGGACAGTAATGATGGCGGCAGCAACAGACATTGATGGATGGTTTCTTTTTTACAAGGTGTATTTAAAAAAAACTTTTAAGGATAGTTTTCTTTATTTCAGGGGTGACCACTGAGGGGGGTGGCTTAGTGAGAGGGTTAGGTGAGAGGACAGTAATGGTGCCAGCAGCACCAGACATTGATAGACAGATTTCTTTTTACAGGGTGTATTTAAAAAAAAAAAACTATGACGGATCTTATTCTTTATCTCAGGTTCTGATACTAGGGATTGGGCACCCCCACTGTTGGTGCAATGTTTGGTGGCAGCAGGGATGGTCTCCCTAGTCTCTCAGAATCAAAGCTGGCAAGGTGGAGGGTAGCAGCCAGCACAGCGGATTGGGTAGCCCTGTCTTGGAATATTCACATGTGTCAGTTTTCTTTGGTGAGGGGACAGTAACAGTGGCGACAGCAACAGACATCGATGGATGGTTTTCTTTTTTATAAGGTGTATTTAAAAAAAAAAAGACTATGATTGATGATTTTCAGTGGGCTGATCATGACAGATCAACTGTGCTTGCTGGTGGCATTATATAGATCAAAGGAAAATGCCAACCAGTGATTGGGTCAGCACTCTCCTTTCTATGTATGTATGTATGTATGTATTTTCACCAGGAAAGGCATACTGAGCAGACAGCTCATTTCCAGATGCATCCTGGGGAGGCAGAAATGGTACAACATGAGGCAAGATGGCTCAAGAGTAAAAATACAGTTACAAGTTGACTGTACAATACAGAGCAAAAACAGAGCTCAAGTGCAAGATACAATGAGATAAGTACAATAAGCATGATAATTAGAGTAAAACTACAGTTACAGTTACCCATTAAATGCAGAGCAGTCTGAGCTCAAGCACCTAAAAACAATGATATACCACTTGAAATCATGTAGTCAGAGAAGAAACAGGAGGGGGGAAGAGAGTACTTGAGAAGGTGTGAGCAATTAGGAGCAATTGCAGGAGAGGGAAGTGAGGCCTCTGAGGAGAATGGAGAGGGCACAAGTGGAAGGGCAAAATGGATGGCATAAGGGTGGAAATTCCAGATTTTAGGGAAAAAGTGGTTGAAAGCAGCTTGGCTGATGGCCGTGGAGATGGGGGGTGCTACAAGGGTTTAATCATTGGCGCTTCTGAGGGCATAGGAGTAGGGGGATGGGAGCGAGAGGCAGAGAAGTAGGAGGAGATAGCACCAAACAAGAATTTCCTCACAAATTTGATGCAGTGGACATGGCACCTGTCCTCAAGAGAGAGAAAGGAGGGAGACTGATACAAAGAGCAGTGATGTGTGTGAAGGGGACAGTAGAGAGCATAGTGGCAGAAAGAGTGAAAGAAAGTGTCCAGCCTGGTGAGAGTAGTACCTGGAGCAGCACTGTAGATTACATCATCATAGTCAAAGATTGGGAGGATCATTCTCTCGATGATAGCACTGTGGGCTAGCAGTGGGATGCATTCATAGTTTCTGTGCAGGGCACCAAGTTTGGGATGCAGGTTTTTTTTACAGTAGTGTCCACATGGCCAGAGACATTTAGGTGTTGGTCAAGCCAGATACCTAAATATCTAAAGGTGATGACATCCTCCAGAGGGTAGTCATCAAGGGTGTGAAAGGAGAGGAGGGAAGGGATGGAAGCCTAGAGAGTCTCTGCCTTGTGCCAAAGGACATGGAGATGGTCTTTTTAGCATTGAGGAATAGTTGGTTAGAGCATAGCCAAAGCTGAACTTGATTGAAGTTGAGCTGAAGTCTGTGCACCATATCATCATAGAAGTGTCATGATCAGCCTGGCTGATGATTGGTGTGACACGGATGACCCCCTTGCAGGCTACTCTGCATTGGACTAACATTGTCACACTTCTCAAAATCCACTCCCATAACAAAATGTTTGCTGCATGTGTACACGGTGAACATAAATAAATAGAAAGAAAAAGAATAACAAAAGGAATAATTTTAACAGAAGCACAACAAACAATGAATGACTGAATGATAAAAACATCCCCAAAAAGAATAAAACATATAAATATATCCCTGAAACAACACAGGATAATACAGAGCCTAGATGTGGATGAGGGGATAGCTAACAGTAAATAATTACATTGCTCTGAAGCATTTTTGGGGCTATGAGGGGTGCATAGGCCTTGTGGTGAAAATACAGATATCCTTTGAAATTTGGTATATATGATCTGTACCAGGGAATTAGGGGTGGATTAAGTAGGTTTTCAGGCCTCCTTTAAATGCCTCCACTGTTGGGGCCCTCCCTCAAAGATTTTTTAAGCCAGTTCCAGAGGACTGGGCTGGCCACCTCAAAGAATCGATCCTGAGGTTTTCAGCCTAGCCCCCTGAACCGCCAGAAGGCCCTTGGTGGAGGAGTGGAGGAAACGTATCAGGGTGGCTGGAGTGAGGAGGTCAGACAAGTAACCAGGACCCAAGCCATATAGGGCCTTATAGGTGAGCAAGCCCACCTTGAAGATAATCCTCCACCTGACAGGAGCCAGTGCAGATCATGCAGGACTGAGGTCACATGGCGGGACCTTGGAAGGCCAGCCAGCAGCCTGGCTGCTGCATTTTGCACTAGCTGCAGTCAGCAAAGGATCCTTCCATTGATCCTAAAGTACAGATGATTACAATAGTCCAGCCTGGAAGTCACAAAGGCATGTACCAGTGATGGTAAGTCTTCTGGCAGAATCGGAGGTTTAATTCAGAAAACATTCCTTAGATGGTAGAACCCACTTTTGACAACAGATGACACCTGGGCTTCCAGGGTCAACCTGTTATCAAGGATGATGTCCGAATCTTTCACCCTGGGGAAGCCATCAATGGGGTGGACCCCAGGACCAACCCAGTTACTACTAAGGAGACATCTCCATCATGCCATTGACCAGGCTCAATCAGTAGCACCTCCATCTTGTTGGGGTTCAGCCTCAGCCAGTTTGAGGACATTCAGTCCTGAATCTTGGCCAGATATTTATTTAGCACTTCAACAGCACCTTCAGCTCTAGGGGAAAATGACATATACAGTTGGGTATCATCTGCATAGCAGTGGAAACCCAGACTGTATTGTCTAATGAGCTCTCCCAGGGGCAGAATGTACACCACAAACAACATCAGTGAAAGGATCGAGCCTTGAGGCACTCCACACAGCAGGGGCTTCTATGAGGAGGAGAATTTCCACATCTCCACTCGTTGCCTCCTGTCGGAGAGACAGGACTCAAACCACTTGATGACTGTTCCGGTGGGTCCACCGTACACTCTAAGGTGATCCAATAGCATGATGTGGTCCATGGTATCAAACACTGATGAGAGATTAAGAAGGACAACAACTGATGATTCTCCTCTACTGCTCTCCCTGAGCAGGTCATTTTGCACCCAAACTAGTGCCATCTCTGTACTATGCCTAGCTCTGAATCCAGCCTGGAATGGTTCATAGATGTCAAAGGCCAAGAAGTGTGCCTCAAGCTGTAGAGTCACTACTTTCTCAGCATCCTTCCCTAAGAATGGAAGGTTGGAGATAGGTCTGTAATTCTCCAGAACATCAGGGTCAAGCGATGGTTTCTTCAGAAGAGGCTTCACCAATGCCTCCTTCAAGGGGTTGGGGAAGCACCCCTCTGAAAATGAGAACCAGACTAACCTGGCAACCACTAAACCGATGGCCTCAGCTCCTCCCACTAGGGTGACAGGTCGGGCCAGGGTCCAGTTCACAGCATGTGGACCGCAGCTTCAAAATGACCCCAATCACCTCAGCCACCTTGACCAGTTGAAACTCCCACCAGGCAATGGGAGTGCCTCCGTTCAGACCAGGCCGACCACTGTGGGACAAATTTTGTCCCACTGGGGAGACCTCTGCCTGAATGGAGGACACCCTGTCTGAGAAGAACATAGCAAAGTCTTCACACAATGCAATAACGTGACTGAAAACAGTCTTTTTGGCTAGTGAAAACAGCTATGAAACTTGATGCACTGGGTATTCTTGTGGTAAATTTTGGGGAAATGGGAAAAGAAAAGCCACTGGCTAAATATGAAACAATACAAGAAAAAGTCAGTGAAAAAAGGATTGACTCTAATTTGTAGATTAACAATAAATGTGAGCCCTTTGGGAAACTACAGCATTGACTTTTAACTGCTCAAGTTGTTAATTATGAGAAGGGAAGTTCCCATCCATAATACTTTATTGCTGGAAAATGATTATTTTT
Organism: Neoceratodus forsteri; assembly: GCA_016271365.2. NCBI lineage: Eukaryota > Metazoa > Chordata > Ceratodontiformes > Ceratodontidae > Neoceratodus > Neoceratodus forsteri. The sequence continues at coordinate 440,770,111 of CM028129.1, read as the reverse complement.
CTGGGAAAGTACAAATATAACATAGGCATCCTTTCATGGAATGTTGCTGGCCACTTGGATAAAATGGTAGCTCAGAATGTTAAACTTGATCATGTCTTTTGGCATAGTGAATTTACAAGAAAATTGTCATACCAAAGAACAAGAGCAAAATGTAATTCAAATGTTTATCTACATTTCAAGCACCTGACTAAAAACTATGCAGGAAGGGGTATCCTAGGGAAGGGGATATAACTTATATAAAGTTAACAGATTAGTTAGAAGTTCTTGAGTATTACAATAATAACACATCTTTTGGCAACATTTATTTTAAAACTCTAAGGGAATTTAGAAACATGGAAACACAGACAATGATGGCAATAAAAGACCAAAAGTCCATCTAGTCTTCCCAGAGCTACCTATCTGCCCAAGTACCTGTTGTCCATATGTGGTTTTATCCCTCCCAGTCCACCCCCTGCTCCCCTCCCTACTGCTACTGCCCTGAGCAACTACCAAACCCTTCACTCTGTCCCAACCATGACTGAAACCATTTACAATCTCAGTGCCCACCTCTCCTCTGGAAGAGTGCTCCATAGCTCCACCACCCTTTGTGCAAAACAGAACTTCCTCAAATTCCTCTTAAACCTACCCCCCTTACCACTCACCATTTTCTACTCATAACCTTGGGTTCTTGATTCTGTACTCCTGCTAAATAGTTCTCTGCATTTTACCTTGTTTATTCCCTTCAGAAACTTGAAGGTCTCTATCATACCTCACCCCCCACATGGCCTCCATTGAGTGTCCAGTGCCTTGAGACAGTCTTCACAAGATCTGCATTGTTGGTCCTGAATCACCTTGGTCACCCTGCATTGCACCATCTCCAGCCTGTATCTGTCCTTTCTTAGGCGAGGACTCCAGTCCTGAGCACAATATTCCATGTACAGCATCACCAGTGACCTACATAGAGATAGTAGTACATCCTTTTTACTGCTGTCAAGATCCCTTTCAATACACCTCAGCATCCTATTAGCCTTACTATAGGCCATGTTACACTGGATTAATTGTTTGAGGGAGTCACTAATGATGACTCCTAGGTTTCTTTACTCACCTAAGAACCTAACAACTTAATCATCTTGTCCAATATATTTATTCCCCTAAAGTATTCTGTCTCTTATAAGGATAAAAAAAAATGGTGAGACATATCCAACACCCTATTGAAACCAAAACAAAAGTGTCCCTGAGGTGAGCGTATCATTACAGGAGACCTACAGGAGACCTAAATGTAAAATCAGGAGCTACTTATAAAAATATGAATAGTGAAGCTAGGGATCGCCTGAAAGTTTTACAGATTCTGTGGAGAACTAAAATGGTGCAAGGGTTGCATGAGGGACCTCGGTATGTACACCCTAAGGGAGAGTAGAGAGAAGAGGGACACAATAGAGACCTATAAGTACCTCACGGGGTTGAACAAGGTACAGGATAGGAGTATTTTTTTCAAAGGAGAAGGTGCACAAGAACAAGGGGAGATTTACTGAAGATGGAAGGGGGAACACTTAGGTGGGATGTGAGGATACTTCTTCATTGAAAGAATGATGGATGCCTAGAACAGTCTTCCAGAAGAGGTAGTGGGGGGGGTGAAAACAGTGGTGGACTTCAAGCATGCATGGGATAGACACAAGAGAATCTTAGTTGGGAAGCAATGGGGTAGCTGGAGATCAGTTAGGTCTGTTGTGACAGTATAGGCACTGACAAATGGGCAGCTGAAAAATTCTATGTTTGTATGAGAGGAAATTTATATTAAAAAATCTCAGAAAATATAGGTCTTCTGAAAATGTTATTAGAAAATTAGGATCTGATCATATATAATGAAAGATTTAAATATGACATGAAAGGATATTTTTATAAATTACAAAGGGGCTTCAATAATAGATTATATTGTAGGCTCTCCATTTTTAATTTTTTGCAAATTACTTAGATTTTAAGATCATAGAACAAAACGGAGAGTGATCATCTCCTAGTTGTTATAATAAGAAAGAGTTTGCAAAAGATAACCAAAAGATAATTTCTAATAAGGAGGAATTTCTGGAAATTATGGAGAGCAAGAACATGTGTTGAAATAGAATACTTGAGTATGAACGGTTGGAAATATTAGGACAGTATAAGGAGAGTTTGGATCAGGTTGTAATTCAAAATGTTGAAGCACAGATCCTATTTAACTGGATGGTTTGTGAGTATCAACCCACTAAGAAGAGACAGCAGGGAGACAATAAATACAAGGGTTGTTCAGTACAACATATAAATCAGCAAACAAGAAACTAGCAAAGTTAGTAAGAAATATGAAAAAAAATAAAGTTAATCTTAAAGAGTTGAATAGGAAAAGAAAATCTTACAGCAGCTATGTAAACTTATGAAATGAGATGTACTGTAGGATAAGATGTTGTAAGCTATTATGGGGAATGTTACAAAGATGTTCTGGAATGTTTGTTGTTTCTGATACAATGAAATATAAAAAAAATCTATTGGACTGTACAACCTCATATTTGGATTACTTACTATAATGCTATGTTTTTCAATAACGCTGATATTGAAAACCTAATACAGGAGAAATCATGGAACCATTTCACTGGTTAGAGAAGAAATAGGTGGTGATTAAATCAGTAAAAACAATAACTCTCCAGGACCAAACGATTTTCCCTCAGATTTTTGTAAGTTAGATACACAGTGGTGGACATTCAGTATGTGCTCTCTAGTTTCTTTATGCATCATACACGGTTATACACCGCAAACCTGTCAAGGAAATTACTTTGTTCCAATTTATAAGATGGGTGACAAGAAAGAATCTAACAGCTATCAACCTATTAGTATTATTGACAATGTGGTGAAGATATATGTGCGTATCTTGCCAGGAGGTTACAAAATTGCATTGACAACCAAAACATTTTTTCTCCATTACAAGCTGTTTTTAAGAAAAGATAGAAGCACAGTAATGCAATGTTTCTTATCATATCACTTGATTGAGAAATATAATAAAATCAAGAAATAGTAGTTGTATGTAGCCTATGTGGATTTTAGCACAGCCTTTGATTCCACTTCAAGGAGATTATTTTGGGATTAAATGAAAGGGCCAGGCATAGATTATGATCTGCTAATCCTTATAAAAATTGTGCATGAATACATACTGTAGATACAAATAATATAATCAAAATATAAGGAATTAAGTGATGTAATTAGGAAGTATGAAGAACAAAAGTGGACTTCTCTTTTATGACCTAAAATTAGGTTCTTTACTTAGACAAATGGTTATTGGATGCAAAACACCAAGGGGATGTAAATATGCACACGAACCCTCGCTACGCAGTTTTCATCCTTAAAAAAGGATTAGCTAACAGCTACTCCACTTTCATATCCACTCAATCTTTTCATAACGTGCATGTTAGAAAATGTAATGATGGTACATGCAAATAAATTAACTTTGACATATGTAATTTTGTATAATAGTTGACACAGTATATGAATATTGTCTTCCTTATTGAGTACTTTTTATTAAAAGATTGTAATGACTAAAAGTCAAACAATAAACAATAAAACAAACTCACTAGCCTATAGTTACCTATTTTTTTCACTATCCCTACATTTCCCACCTTTCCATCCACAGCCACCTCTACTGAAGCTAGCAATTCAGTAATCTACATGCATTTTCTAAAATCTGACTCTGTGTGTGGCTCTTTTTTATTTCTCGTTTTTCTGTGCAGATTTTTCCATGGAAATGGCAGCAGAATTCAGAAGTAACTTGGAAGGTTATTTATTTTATATTTATTTCAGATTTGGATTCGTATTAATAGTTTTGAGCTGTGAGGCTCTTTTACAAAGGTTCCAAGTCAAATTAGACACACAATACAAGACAAGAGGTACAAACATGATTTACATGACATAGAGAGGTACACAGGTATAAATAATAATGGCAGTTACAGAAGTGTGATGCTTTAACAGTAGCACCAGCATGTACAAATACACAGTGGTATACAGTTCAGATAAATGCAATGAGAACATTTGGGTTACTAAAGTGCCAGTCAATGGAGAGGCTGCAGAGTGCGTGGGCTTTGTCAGAATGTAATGGAGAGGGGTAGAGGGGCAGGAAGATGGAGTGGAGAGGGGCTGAGAGGTAGAAGTTGATTGGTTGTAGACGGGTCACGGGATAACACATAATCAGGATGGTCAATCACAATGATTTGCTTGTGCTAGGAGGAGACAGAGGCCTCTTTTGAAATGCACATCTTTGCCTATGTTTTTTTATCATAGATACATAGATACATAGACAGTGTCAGCAGATAAGGGCCTATGGCCCACCCAGTCTGCCCATTTGAGCTTGTAAGTTCAGTTTATGTTTTCCTAGAAGTCTGTTGCCCCTTACCCTTGACCTCCAGAATTCCTTTATGTCTATCCCATGCATTCTTAAATCCCATGATTGTTTGAGCCCCCACCACTTCCTCTGGCAGGGTGTTCCACTTGTCCACCACCTGTTCTGTGAAGAAATTCTTCCTCATGTTTCCTCTGAATCATCCTCCCTCCAACTTCATCCCATGCCTTCTAGTCCTGGAACATCTTTTTTGCTTAAAAATAGTGTATTCCTGCACCCTGTTCCTCCCTGTGAGATACGTGTATGTCTCTATCATATCCCCTCTCTCCCTCCTCCCTTCCAGGAAGTACATGTTCAGTTCCTTCAACCTGTCTTTATAGGACTTGTGATGCAATCCATGCACTATCTTTGTTGCCCTCCTCTGAACCTTCTCTACCCTGTCTATGTCCTTACGTAGGTATGGTCTCCAGAACTGTACACTGTACTCAGGTGGGGCCTCACTAGTGTCTTGTATAGTGGAATTATGACCTCCCTTTTCCTGCTGGTGATGCCCTGCCTATACATCCCAGCATCCTATTTGCTTTACCTGCTGCCTTGTCACACTGTTTCCTACCTGAGGTCATCAGAGGTGATAACCCCAAGATCCCTTTCCTGCTTGGTGCATGCTATATCCTCACCCCCCAACTGATATATTGTGCCAGGGTTTTTGTGCCCCATATGCATTATCTTGCACTTCTTTGCATTGAATTTCAACTGCCAAACCCCTGACCATTCTTCAAGTTTCTGCAGGTCTCTTCTCATTCTGTCTACACCCTCTGGTGTGTCTACTGTGTTACAGAGCTTTGTGTCATCAGCGAACAGTGAAATTCTGCCTTCTAGGTCCTGTGCAATGTCACTGATGAAGATGTTGAATAGAACCAGTCCCAGCACTGATCCCTGTGGTACCCCACTGGTCACTCTTCCCTCTGTGGAGTGACAGCCATTTACCACCACCCTCTGTGTCCTGCCACCCAGCCAGTTACCTACCCACCACACTACTGTCCTGCCCACACCCATATTCCCCAGTTTGTGTAATAGTCTTCTATGTGGCACAGTGTCAAAGACCTTGCTGAAGTCCAGATAGGCCATGTCCAGTGCCCTCCCTGATCCACCTCCCTAGTCACCCAGTCAAAATTCAATGAGGTTGGTCTGACATGACCTCCCCTGGTGAAACCATGCTCCTTGGGTCCTGTAGTCCATTGACAACCAGATGTTCCACCAATCTGTCCTTCAGTAGTGCTTCCATGATCTCCCCATCACCGAGGTGAGGCAGACTGGTCTGTAGTTCCTGCTTCCTCTTTGTTCCCACTTTTGTATAAGGGGACTACATCTGCTGTCCTTCAGTCTTTGGGTACCTCCTGTTTCAGTGATCAGCTAAACAGGATAGCCAGAGGTTCAGCCACCACCTCTCTTAGTTCTTTAAAGACCCTAGGGTGCCCCATCTGGCCCCATTGCTTTATCAACTCTTATTACTTCCAGTTCCTTCAGGACTCTTTCTCGTAAAGGGACTTGTGTCCATTTCTGCACTATTTTTACCCTTGTATTCCTTCAGACCCATTACCCTCCTCTTCCTCAGTAAAGACTGAGCAGAAATACCTGTTCAATATGTCAGCTTTACTGTTGTCATCCTCCACGTGGCCTCCCATCCTCCCCTTCAGTCTCACTATCCCTCCTTTGTCTTTCTTTTTCACTTATGTACCTGTAAAAGGTTTTGTCCCCTCTACCCACTGATTTTTCAATGTGTTCTTCTGTCGGAGCTTTGGCTTCCCTTACAGACCTCCCTGCCTCCCTTTGCTTCTCCTGGTACTTCTCCCTATCCCCTTCTATCTGTGTCTATTTGTATTGCCTGAATGCAATCTTTTTGGCTTTCACTTTCTTTGCTACCTCTTTGGAAAACCATAATGGTCTCCTCTTCCTTTTCCTTTTGTGGAGTGAGGTGGGGCATCCACAACTCTTTTTTCTCACCTTGCAGCCACTGTCCTGCCGTATATCCAGCCACCACTCCTGCTTCACCACCGACCCCGAAGCAGACATGCCCAGCTGGCATATGCAGTTACGACCATCGAGAGGGGACCTCCCCAAACCCCCGCACCCAGTGAGGATTCAATACCAGTACACACCTTATTTCAGGCATCATTGGCTGGTGAAGCTAGCGGCTGTCAAGCTGCCGCGGACTATGCTGCCATTTACCCTTTTTATCCCCGAAGGGAGCATGGATGTGCAATGACGTCTATGCACAATGTGCAGATGTCTGCCATGCTCCCCACTACTTAGCACCCGCGCAACTGCAGTTCCTCTGGGCATCCCCAGGGACTGCCAGATTGCGGCGTGCACCCACCCATTTTCCCCAGGACTAGGAGAGCTGTCGTCAGACGCTCGATCCTAGTCCTTCCCTACCGAACTCTGATGACCTGGGCTCATTCTCGAACCCAGGTCGCTGGTGTGGAGTGAGGTGTGGCATCCAGTGCCTCAACCCTCAGTGCCACTGGGCCGGCCCATCTTTGCCTATGTTGATAGGCTATCAGTGAGTAGTTCACCTCCTCCAGTACTCTAGGGTGCAAGCTGTGTGGCCCTATGGACATAGTCATAGAAACAGATACATTTACAGGCAGAAAAAGACCTGTGATCCATCCATTCTCTCTGAATATCCTAGCTACAGTTATAGGAGTGACATGGTCACATTAAGTTCTTACAGACTTTTCAAAATGTTTTCCTTAGTAACTGTTTCTATCTCTAATCTACTACTCTCCCTACCTTGAAACTTATTTTTACTATCAGGTAGTGGCCCTGTACTTTCTATTGTGAGCAATTAGCTAGTTATTTAATGTTTGTCTTTTTAGTATCTTTCTCAGTGGTTGTCCCATCCTTTCTTATTCTCTTGATGTTTCCCTTGTATTTCCTTATCCCTTATATACTTGTAGATAATCTCGTTCTTTTGTTGACTCCCTCTGCTATTTTGAGTACTGTGCTTGTGTTTGTCCGCCTTAGAATTTCTTTACTACTAGATAGTTTATATTTACAAATGGCCTTGTTGTTCTTGTTTTGGTCCTTCTTACAGTATATAGTATAAAGGCCATATTTTTATCTCGTACTGCTTTATTCGCTTGCCTTTTGAACCAAAGTGGTTTGCTCTGTTTTTTTTTCTTTTTCATGTATTTTTCACAAGGCTGGTGACCCCACTATTGGAGTTTTAAATTTTGACCACTTATTCTCCACTCCTTCTATTGTATGCATGTCCTACAGCTGCTTATCTGTTATTGTTCACGTTGTTGTAATCTACCTTTCTAAAGTCAGAGACCACAGTCTCTGACTTTAACAAGGTACTGGACATAGTCTGCTCAGACCAAGTACTGGACATATTCTGCTCAGTCCCCAGCACTGTGTCAAATCTGATGGTGCTATGACCACTCTGATGTACTGGGTCTTCATTAGTAATGTTCCTGATTATTTTGAGTTGCACAACACCAGGGCTAATATTGTATCACTCTTAATGATAATAGGAAATTACTTGTATTTCATAGGGAATGATTTTACTTTTAACTGCCCTGCCATTTTCCTTTCCATGCCAGTTATGTATTCTGATATGCCTTGACCAGTTTTTTTATTAAAAAAAAAAAAAACTATCTTTGGGTCACCCTCAGATCTACATAGAGTTCCACTCTACTCAAATGCTACTTGTCTTTCTATTTATATTGCTTAGCTGTTCTATTATACCAGTTATACTATTCTATGCTATACATCCAAATGCCTTGGAATGGTGTTGCTAATGTCATAGAATGCTCAGGCAGTATGAAAAGAGAGCAATAATCAATCAGTCAATCAATTTTTATTTAACCAGGCAAAACACCATTGAGCAAGTTCATTTACAAGATGGCCGTGGGATAGAAACATAGAAACATTGAATCTGACTGCAGATAAGGACTGCTTGGCCCACCCAGTCTGCCAATTTCCCTACCTAATAGATAAGCTGCAGATCCTAGTTAACCAACAGCCTACTTCTTCCTACCCTCACCCCCTAGAATTGCCTTATGACTGTCCCATGTATTCTTGAATTCCACCACTGTTTTTGACTCCACAACCACCTCCAGTAGGCCGTTCCATGCATCCTCAACCCTCTCTGTGAAAAAATACTTCCTTACATTACCTCTGAGCCCCCCCATCTAAAAATTGTGTCCCCTTGTTCTTGCACACCTCTTTTTCTGAAAGATGCTACCCTCTTTGACTTTGTTGATTTCCTTTAGGTACTTAAAAGTTTCTATCATGTCCCCCCTCTCCCTCCTTTCCTCAAGGCTATACATATTAAGCTCCTTAAGTCTCTCTTCATATGTCTTCCAGTGCAGACCCTGCACCATTTTAGTTGCCCTCCTCTGGATTGCCTCCATCCTGTTTATGTCTTTGCAGAGATTGGGTCTCCAGAACTGCACGCAGTTCTTCAGATGGGGTCTCACCAGCTGTCTGTACAGAGGGATAACAACTTCCTGTTTTCTACTGGTAAAGCCTCTCGCTATGTCCTTCGGATGAGACATTAAACCGAGGTCCCTTCTGCCCATACTGGTCTTGTCCTGATGGGTGTCCAGGTGGAAGTAAAAGAACCCAGGGAACTCTTCACAAAGAGCAGGGAACATTCCCAGTGTCCTGGCCAACATTCCCCTTCCCATAAACTGGTTCATGCAATTATCCAGGTTGTGTGTGGGTGATGATGTGCGATATGGCCGCCACCACACATTCAGTCACTTCACTACCAGTCTAGCATTGCTTGTAAAGTGCTTTGGGATACTGTGTATGAAAAGCGCTATATAAATGCTGATTCTTCTTCTTCTCAGTATCCCCCCAACCCTCCTTACTGCCCTATTACATTGCTTGCCCACCTTTGGGTCATCTGATATGACTACCCCCAGGCCCCTTACCATTTTTGTTGTTGTTCGTATCTCACCCCACATAGTGTACTCTTCTCCTTGGTTTTTGTTTCCCAGGTGCATTACCTTGCACTTCTTAGCATTGAATGTAAGCTGCCATACATTTGGCCATTCCTCCAACCTTGCCAAGTCCCTTCTCATCCTTTCCACCCCAACTTGTGTATCAACTCTGCTGCAGATCTTTGTGTCGCCTGCAAAGAGACATACTTTTCCTTCCAGTCCCTCTGCAATGTTGCTTATAAAGACATTGAAGAGGACCGGTCCTAGTAATGAACCGTGCGGTACCCCACTAGTAACCCCCCTTTCTTCAGAGCTGACTCTGTTTACTATTACTCTCTGTGTCCCGTTCTCCAGCCAATTCTTTACCCAGGCTACCATCTTGGGACCCACTCCCAGGCTAGCTAACTTGTATATTAATCTTTTGTATGGGACTGTGTCAAATGAAACAGAAGCATAGAATTTGATGGCAGATAAGGACCGCTTGGCCCACCTAGTCTGCTCATTTTCCTACCTAACAGATAAGCTGCAGATCCTAGTTAACCAACAGCTTATTTCCTCCTACCCCACTAGGACTGCCTTATGTCTGTCCCATGCATTTTAGATTCCCCACTGTTCTTGACTCACGACCTCCTCAGGAGCTGTTCCATGCATCCACAACCCTCTCTGTGAAAAAATACTTCCTCACATTACCACTGAGCCGTCCCCCGTTATCTTCAAATTGTGCCCCCTTGTTCTTGCGCATCTCTTTTTCTGAAAGATGCAACCCTCTTGGACTTTGTTGATTCCGTTGAGGTGCTTGAAAGTTTCTATCATGTCCCCTCTTTCCCTACTTTCCTCAAGGGTATACATATTAAGCTCCTTTAGTCTTTCTTCATATGTCTTCTGGTGCAGACCCTGCACCATTTTGGTTACCTTGCTAAAGTCTAGGTAGGCCATGTCCACAGCCCCTCCCCAATCTACTACTCTGGTCACCCAGTCAAAGAAATCTATTAGATTCATCTAACATGACCTTCCTGCTGTGAATCCATGCTGCCTAGGATCCTGTGCCCCTCTGGCCTCTAGGTACTCAACAGTTCTTTCCTTCAGAAGTGATTCTATCATGTTCCCTATCACTGAGGTTAAACTAACAGGTCTGTAGTTTCCTGCTTCTGCCCTGCTCCCACTTTTGTTAAGTGGAATCACATCTGCACTCCTCCAGTCCTCAGGTACCGCCCCATCCTTCCACGGTTTGTTAAAGAGGGTAGTCAGTGCCGTCACTAGTTCTACCCTTAGTACTTTTAGAATTCTGGGATGAATCCCATCAGGCCCCATTGCTTTGTCCACCTTCAGTTTTAAGAGTTCTTTCAGAACCCTTTTTTCTGTAAATGGGCTGGTATCAACTCCTGTATCCAGAGTGTTTCTATTGTTTGGTTTAGGTACCTCCCTCTCTTCATTTGTGAATACTGAGTAAAAATATTTGTTTAGTATCTCTGCCTTTTCACAGTCACCGTCTGCCCCCCTTTATTAAGCCTCACTGTCCCTTTCTTGGTCTTCCTTCGCTCCCTGATGTACCTATAAAAGGTTTTATCCCCCTTCTTAACTGAGTTGACAATCTTTTCCTCGGTTTGAGCCTTTGCTGTTCTGACTGTCTTCCCAGCTTTCTTTTGCTTTAACTGATGCAATTCTCTGTCCTGCTCCTTCTGTGATTCCTTGTACTTCCTGAATGCGTTCATTTTCTCTTGAACCTTCCCTGCCACCTCCTTTGAGAACCATAGTGGTTTCTTACATAGTTTTGTTTTGTTTATTTGCTTCTCACAAAGGCTTGTTGACTCTGTGATGGCAGTTTTGATTATTCCCCATTGTTCTTCCACCCCTCCTTCCTGCCCATTTGCTAGCGCATTTCTTAGGCACTCACCCATTTTGGCAAAGTCAGCCCTCCTAAAGTCCAGTACTTTTGCCTTTGGAAGGCTTGACTCTACTGCTGTGTTTATTGTGAACCATACTATACGATGGTCGCTAGTTCCCAGATGGCTACCCACAGATGGCTACATCTGTGATCCTCTCTCCATCTCCATTTGAGAGTACCAGGTCTAAGATTGCTCCCTCTTGAGAAGGTTCTAATACTAGTTGTCTAAGACATGCCCCCTGTAGGGCATCTAGAATAACCCCACTCTTAGAAATGGCTGCTGCAACTGCACTCCAGTTAACATCTGGCATATTCAGATCCCCCATCAGCAATATCTCCCCTTTTCTGCCATTCTAAGTATACTTTCTATCATTTCCTTGTCCATTTCCTCCCCCTGAGATGGGGGTCTGTATACAACCCCTGTGCAGACTGTGGTGCCATTGCCTGTCTCCAAATTGACCCACAGTGCTTCATCTCCTTCCTGTCTACCCTTTTGTTCTTTTGCTTTGATTCCTTCCCTTATGTAGAGAGCTACTCCTCTTCCTCTTTTACCCTCCAAGTCCCTCCTGTAGACAGTGTATCCTGGTATGTTTATGTCCCAGTCATGGTTCTGTGTGTACCATGTTTCTGTGACTGCCATGATATCCAGATGTTCCTCCTCCATCAAGGCCACTAATTCAGAAAGCTTGTTACCCAGACTACGGGCATTGGTACTCATTGCTCTTCATTTTTTGATGGCTTTACCTCTTGTAGCAACACCCCCCACTGACCTTTCTACCTTGGTCTTTTCCTCATTTAGTACCATGTTTTGTAGGTGGAGACTGGGAATTCCTTGCTGTTTATCAGTGCCTCCCCCCCTTGACTAGTTTAAAACATAGTACAGTAATCAGCCCAATTGAACATACAGTAAATAACATATTATAAAATAAAAGCCAATGGACAAACAAAGTACTAGTGTGTATAGTACAATAAAATAAGGAAAAAAATAAGTAACAATTTTATACAATGACTGCAACAGCTTTCTTAAATAGTTCAAATTAGATAGCTACAGGAAGGCAAACCAACACCTAGATATGGCTGATATTGTGATAACAACTGTTGAGGAGAGAGGGATTAAGAGTAGTTACTATACAAAAACAAATAAAAATTGATTATTAACGTAACGCAAAAAGGTCAAAACATCAGAATAGTGGATAGATTCTAAAAGGAAACCAGTAGGCCACTTACAGATGTAAACAATGATTTCCATTCACCTTTAAGGGGCTGTGCACCCACACTGTATGATGAAGTTTTCATGCACCATTTGAAGGAACCTCTGACTTTTTTTGTTGACCACTGTGTAAGTTGACCAATTTATGTCAGGAAGGTTCTCCATGAGCACCATTCTTGCCTGGCTTGCTACCATTGTTATGTCCCTCTCAATTGTCTCATCCCTGTATATCTCCTGATTTGGTGGCCTATAGAATAACCTGATTGTTTCTTTCCCTCATGGTTCACTAGCTGGAGCCCATATGACTGCACACATTCACTTCCCATGACATACTTCACTTCTAATACTCTTATACTTGTTTTACATATATCGCCACCCCTCCCTACATCGAATGTAACCCAGAGCATTTAGATCCCAACTTGAGATTTTCCCATGTCTCTGTGATAGCAATTAAGTCAAGACTTTCTGATGCTATCACTGCTTGCAGTTCATCCATTTTGTGATATACAGTAACCTTCTACATATTTTTTATTTTTTACTGCATTGCTGCAATATTTTCTGTGTGGTAGTATGACCTCCTGATTTTGATGCTACTGTACTCAAGTATGTTTTCCTCATGTCTCTTGGTCCTACATGTGATGGGGGAAGAACCTGTAGTGTTCCCACCATGTGTGAGTAGTGATTCCTAAGGATCATGTGCAATGGCTTTCACAACTAAAACAGGCAGCACCACTCAATAAACATTGCTAAAAAACTGTGTGTGTTCCAGGTTTTGTAACAAAAGTCGACAAATTTGTATTTTTGGGGTCCATTTCTCCAAGCTTCCTGGATTCTAAGTCAGCACAGCTCCAGGCTGCTGATGTCACCTGGGGTACTACTCTACTCTGCCTGTTAGGAAGTTGTACTGCTACTAGTATTGTAATGTTGGTAATTTCATTGCTGTTGGTCAGTGTCTGCTTTACAATAAGTTTTAACAGGGACCTTCTTTGTGTTAATTCCAACTAGGGATGGATGTGTTAGCCCTGGTAAAATGATCATTTTAATGTGGAGTAAAAAGACTAGATGAGCCTGAATGTAGGTCAAGTAACAACCAGCCAAGGATAAAACACTGGTCTGGCTAGTGCATAGAAATTCTTAATAAGGTTTCAAAATAGCATTACTTCTCTCACTCTCATTTACAGGGAGATGGGATAATTGTTTTGGTACCATCTGAGAAATCACCTCTATTGAATGTCAAATGTGAATGATCACAGCCTTTCTCTTTCTTTTTCCATATTCTCTTTTTGCCCTTGGAGGCTCCCCTTCTACTCGTTGCCACTCCCCCCCCCCCCACCGTCTACCATCTTTCCAGGATCCCAGCAACAATAGCACTCCCATGGATTGCCCCCTGTGGCAGTATCAGGAGTGGGAGATCCACCCCCCTCAAAAGCACATTATCCAGTTTCCTCACCCCTAGGTCACCCTGCTGATGTGGCGGATGGGGCATGCCCAGAGGGCATCATTCAACCTTGCAGTGCCCATCCTTTTCCTCCATGATTTCCCCCTTATATTCCCCAGGGCCTCAGCAAACTTGGTTGTGGATGCACGTGGAGGTGCACATGCATGCCAGAACCACAAGCCTCACTCCACTCACCCTGGCCTAGCACCTGACCCCCCCCATCTGTGCAGCATTACCACCAAGCCTCCACTCAGTGGCAGCAAAACCCTGGAAAAGACCAACCTCTCCAGTCCAAGAGAGGACAGGAGAGCTGCCTGATGGCCACTCGATCCTGCTCCCATCTCCCCCCCCAGGCCAACCCCCAGTGGCCTAAGCTGGTTCCCGAACCCGGGTCACCAGTGTGAGAAAGGTAAGGCACTAGGCACCTCAACCCTCTGTGCCACCAGGTCAACAGCATGATCACATCCTGTTACCACAACAGAAAGTTATCCAGTTTGCAAACCTCACAGCAATGTGCTACTCTCTTTGACTTCTGTACAGGCTAAAATGATCAGTTTAAACAATTGTTGCTCATTTTCCTGGCATTGAACATGACAAAACCACTATCAAACGGCTGATTGTCTTTCAGTGTCTTGCAATAGACACAAAGCAAGAAAAAAAAATATTTGCAGACCTCAGCAATGTGACAATCTCCATAACTTCTTCATAGATGAAAGAGAATAGCACCCTAAATGACATTGTCGGGGTGGAGACATGCTGATTACCACAAGGAATAGCAGGTATTAGCATCTAGCAGTGTGACAGTAGCACAGCACACAACAAATGGCTAAAAATGGTTTGAAATGGTAGATTTTCATATCAAACACCAGACAGACACTGTTGTTATAACAATAATTAATGAATGATGATGACAGTTTAATTTCTGTAAATTTCATGGCATATGATCTTTAAGCCTCCAAAACTGGTGACCACAGAGATGTGCTGATGGTCACACCCAGTTATGTTCCTCTAATTCCCATAATGACTGCCACCATCAGTGGAGAGGAATACTGCAGAACTTACCTTAATTACCTGGTATCTGGGATCAGCAGCTCTGCCAGTGATGTCCCCCTCCAAAAAAAATATATTAAAGGGGTCAAATGTGAGCAATTGTGATGGCCATCCATACACACACATTTTTTTGTCAATTTCTGGCCAAGAAAGGGACATATATGGTGGACAAAAATACATTTTTTTTACTTGGGAGAACTGCTCTGTGTCCTCATATACTTTTATTTATTTATTTATTTTTTTTTTAAATCTCTTTATGCACCTACCTAACCAGGGCATCTCTCGGGAATCCATGCACTGCTCCTTGGCTCCACCACCCATCTGAACTGCAACTTCTGTCACTACATTGGCTTCAGGACCCTGGGCTCTCCCAGCCCAAGGAGAGGCTCACGAGTCTCCAAGGGGAGAGTTGGGAGTTGCGACCGACATTGGGCGTGTGGCTGGGGCAACTGATGATCCCATCACCTCACCCAGCAGTAGGGGATTTTTCTATGTTTTTCCCCCTATTGGCTGGGAAGTGCAATGCACTTCAGCGCACTGCGTGCTCGCTCCTGAACACACCCACGGGAGCACCTCCCATCCAATCCCCACTAATTCAGGCTCTTGACTGCTGTAAGCCCCCGGCACCACCAGAGGCCACTAGACTGCAGGAACATGAACCCCCACACCCCAGGGAGGGAGAGTTGTCCTCTGGATGCTCAATCCCTACCTGCCCCTGTCAACCCCCAGCTTCCCAGGCTTGCTCCGAACCTGGGTCGCTGGTGTGGCACAAGGTGTGGCGTACGGCTCCTCAACCCTCAGTGCCACTGGGCCGTCCCACTTTCATTATTGTTATTGTGATGCTATGACCCATCCACCACACAAACACACACACACACACACAGTCACAGTTATATAACTAGCAGTTCCCCCCACCACCACCACCACCACCTACCTCCATAAGTATGCTTAACAATAGGTGTAATGTCTGGAGGCTTGCTTTTTTCTAATTTTATTAATTGCCCATATTTTCAGTACAGCCATTTTTGTTAAAAAAAAGTTTGTAACCAGCTGGCACATTCTGGGACTGTTCCCATGTCCCCAGCACGTGGACAGAATTTTGGGGAGAAGGCAGCATGAGTGGCATAAATCACCACCCCTCATGGACACCTTCTTATTTATACTAATTCCCCTTTATCGTACAGTACCTCACCGAGAAGTGCGCACCTTCACATCCACTGTCTGTTTACATATACAAGAGCATTCTTCATGAGACTCAGTTAGGTCCCAGGTATACTACAAGTAAGCAGAGCCTCTGTTTTATGTTGAGATCAAATCAAGCTCAGATTACGGTGTGCTAATCTCTTCACTCACTGTCTATGTCCTAGTGTCTAACTTGACCCCCAGTTCAATGCTATCCACATTCTGTGTACAAACCATGGGGCTACTTCATTTTCAAGATCCCCTTGCTAGTCACATATCAAAGATGTTGGCCCCGGCTGACAGAGCTGACATTGCAATGCTTTTGATGAGACCATGAATTGCCCGATCTGTGTGTCAACTGAACAAACACACCCATGCAGGACTGATTTTGGGATGTGGTTTGTGTTTCAACAGTGAGGTTTGTGTAAATAAGGACTTTTGTGGAAAACTGCCTCTGGACTGCAACTTGGTTGTCATTTTTGTCACCTCAGCCCTCGGATGTCAAAATGATGTAGTCAAAAGTGTGTAGGGCCACCCAGGCAGGCAACTCTTCCTAAAGAGGGAGTCACAAGGATGCCTAGATTTGTGATGGACCTAATTAATTTAGGCACCTTTCCAGCCAACTGGCCCACAAATTGCCTGTCCAGTGGCAGACGTCTAGGACCACATGCCTTAATTCACAGCTCAACCAATCAACAAGTGTTGCTTACTCCCCAGTGAACAGCAGTGCTGTTGTGAACCCATAGTTAGTCTGCATGGTCTGTTGAACAGACAGGGAGACGAATGCTACCGACAGCCTGAGCTGCAGAGAGAAATGATGCATCTGTCTGCCAAGACAAATTGAGAAGAAGCAGAATCCCTGCTTGAAAAGAGAGATATTTGCATGCTGAGCACTGCATGATCTTGAAGCTGAAGCTATAGTTTAAACAAAGACTTTTGCTGAAACTGTGACTGAATCTGTCTGATTAGCATCAGTGCCAGGTGCTGGTTAGTGCTATCTATGTGGGACTGGATGCCAGGATGTGTGGGAGGGAATCATAAGGACTGACACAGGAGAAGCCACCCTGTGAACGGATTGCTGGAGGCAGGAGAGGCTTGACCTGCATCTGAGGATAGATGAAGCCTTGTGACAAAAAAATGCTATCCCAGATGGGAGTGAGAGAAAAGATGAGAACCAGAGTGCAATCAGACTCCAGCAAGAGAGGGATTAAAGCAGATGGTCCATTAACCCCCTGCACAGCAAGGGAGATCCATGGTTCTGTAACCATGACTAAACACAGAACTAAATCCGGCATCCTGCAAACTTAGAACATAGTGTGGAAGTACTTAATGGACCTGGCCATCTGGACAGGAGCTACAAATAGCTCAGCTGGAGGTTTTTATCATTTTTTTCTTGAGTGGCCTTTGGGTTTGAGGTTTTCTGTTTCATTATGCATTGCTAACTTTTACTTTAAAGCAACAGTGCAGTATGTGTTTTTGTTATTTTCTCAATCCTAATCCTTACCAGATCTATAATGGTATTTTGATGCCAAATGTGGTGGCCATCTCTTTTTTTGAGAAAAGGAGAAAGGGAAAATTGCTTAACCAGAAAAGGAACATTAACATACTAAAATGGCAGCAGAATAGGCCTAACAGTCTCTCTAGTCTGCTTGATTTTCAGCACCTGTACTGAGGGCCGATTTTGGTGTCTCCCCTCCCTCTTGGATTATACCGTCCCCAGTCCCAGATGTTCCACCTGCATTGGGCCTGGTCAGATTTACCTTCCCCCTGTACCTGTCCCATCCCCTCTTAAACCCGTCCACAGTCTCCACCTCTACCAGCTCCCTGGGCAGTGCATTCCATAGCTCCACCACCCTTTCAGTGAAATAACATCTCTGCCTCTCCCCTCTGAGCCTGTCTCCTTCCAGCTTACACCCATGACCTCTCATTGCCCCCATCCTTCCTTTGGAGCACCCTGACTGGGCCTCCCTTATTGATCCCTTTCATGTACTTAAAGACCTCTATCATGTCCCCCCTGTCCCTCTTCTCCTCCAAGGTGTACATGTCAAACTCCTTGAGCCTCTCCTCATAGGTCCTCTCCCCCAGGCCCCATATCATTTTGGTTGCCCTTCTTTGGACCCTCTCTAGGAGTGTAATGTCCCTCTTTAAATGTGATCTCCAAAACTACACCCATACTCGAGGTGTGGCCTAATTAAACAGTTGCACAGTGGAAGGATCACTTTCACCTTTCTGGAAGTAATCCCCCTGGCAATGCACCCCAGCATCCTTTTTGTCCTTGCCTCTGCCCTCCTACAGGTCTCTAAGTTGTTCATTTTGACATCTACCACTACCCCCAGGTCCCTCTCACCCTCCGTGACTTGAATCATGTCTCCTCCCAGGGTATACCCCTGGCCTAGATTTCTGACTCCCAGGTGCAGAACCTTGCACTTCCCCGCATTGAATTTTAGTATCCATTTTCCCGACCACCTTTCCAGAGCCTCCAGGTCCTCCTGAAAGGCCATCCTCCCCTCCTCTTCATCCACCACTGCACCCAGCTTTGAGTCATCTGCAAAGAGACTCATCTCACTCCTGATTCCCTTCCTGATGTCTGAGACATAGGCGTTGAAAAGGAGTGGCCCCAGCACTGACCCCTGGGGAAACCCACTAATAACCCACCTTGCCAGTGCTTGTTTCCAGGTGCAACCTGAGAGCACAAGGAAGTTAAGTGACTTGCTCAGAATCACACAGTACACAAGTGGGGGCTGATGGGATTCAAACCCAGGTCTCCAAGTTTGCAGTTAAGTGCTCTTAACCACTACGCTATAGAAAAAAAAAGGTAGATTAAATTATTTATAACATACTCAGATTTTGGTGGGACTAGATATGTTACCACCAAATAAAACTGGAAGATGCCTGGAGTCTTTTATACTGAAATAAGGGTAGAGTCAAATGTTTGCCCTATTTCATTGCACTGCTACTCTAAGTGCATCACCAAAGGCCAACTGCATGCAATATCTTTGGGTCTTTGGGCCTTCACCATTTCTATGGCTGGGTATCCAGTGAAGCACAGGATGCCCACTAATGATAATTATGGGGTAAGACACTGCTACCAGTAAGGAGAGGGTAGTGCCCCAGTACAAGACAGCTGAAGCAGGGCATCTGTTTTATTCATTGTGTTGCAGGGGTGGGCACGGTTTGAGGGCTCCCCCTGAAGTTCGCATAATCACAGCCCAGGGATAATATTAACTTAACTGCACTTTGGAGGGCATTGAAGAGCAGCTGGGATTAGAGTGGCCTGGGACTACAATGGCCTGGGTCTAGAATGGTATGGAAGACCAGCTATGAGTTATTATGCTTTTTCCGGTGTGCCTCATTGCTGCTAACCCCCCCTTTTTTCCTCCTACCTAGAACCTGATTCCTGACCCTAAATAAAAGCATTTGTTCTTTGTTGGAAATCCCTCTCTTGGAACTATTTGAATTGCAGTATTAAATGCATAATTTCTGGGGACTGTCACTGCAACACATTGATGCATAGGTGAAGAGAAACAGTGGAGATGTGGAAAGATACTACTAAATCCCAATGGGCTGTGCTGTTCTTTACTCCAGGCCTGCTTTAACCTTTCTCTGTGACGAGGCACTACCCTATTTTGTAACTTAACATTTGATATACAGTCCCCAACAGTAAAGAAAATAAAAGGACCCAGGCCTAGAATTCATCTTTGCTGTAGATTTCATATTAACAAAACAGAAATCTCATGATATACCTATAAGTTCTAATCAGGAAATAGAAATATTATTTTTTTTATATTGAATGTACTGTATTAACATGCTTTTGTTGTATACTTGAATATTACATCCTTTATTTTTGTAAGTATTTATATTTATTGTATTACCTGTATAAAATGCAAAAATAAAAATTGTACAAAAAAAGGACGCAGACCCCTCAATGTTGTGGTGCCCACAAGGCAGGGGTAACCACTGAAATATGTATGGTGACCCAGTAGTATTGTAATGATGAAGTGTCTTCAGACCCTTAAAGTGCCTCAAGGAGATTTTTTTCAATTCAATTCAATTCATGTTTATTTTTAAAGCGCCTTTCAAAATCAAGGTGCTGTACAGATTAAATAAAACAGGAAAATCCAACATTAAACAATCACAACTATAAAGGAAAAGCCAAAGTAAAAAGATATGTTTTTAAAGCAATTTTAAAACTGTCAACGGTCAGGCATTCTCTTAACCAATGAGGTAGAGAATTCCACAGGGTAGGAGCTGAAAAGGCAAAAGCACGAGATCCGCACAACTTCAAAGCAGACCCTGGGAATCTCTAGCAATCCCTCATTGGCGGAGCCGGAGAGGTGGAGGGGCAATAGGGAACCAGAAGATCTTTCAGGTAACTGGGTCCCTGATGGTGTAGGGCTTTAAAGTTAGTAAACCAACCTTAAAGGTGATCCGCCACCAACAGGCAGCCAGTGCAGTTCGCGGCTAATAGGCTTAATATGACCGGTTCTAAGAGTCCCAGTCAAAGCCTGGCTGCAGCGCTCTGCACCAGCTGAAGGCGGCGGATGTCAACCCCTGGTAGCCCTAGGTAGAGGGAATTACAGTAGTCCAGACGGGGTAACAAAGGCGTGGACCAAAGTCGAAGGTCCTCCTGGGGAATCAGATGTTTCACCCGGGCGATATTCCTCAGATGGTAAAAGAGGATTTGACAACAGCTGACACTGGTGATTTCAGGGTCAGACCATCATCAAAATAACGCCCAGATTTTGCACCTGTAGAGCTAGAGCGGTACACCACCAAGTAATAAACCCGATGGCTGTCAACACCCAAACTCCTCCCAGGATGACCTGGATCCACAACCAATACCTCAGTCTTATCCGGATTAAGTTTTAACCAGCTCGAACTCATCCAAATTCTGATCTCATCCAGGCAGTTGTTAAGTACGGAGAGTGCATCACTCTGATCGGGGAGAAAGGATAGGTACAGCTGAGTATCATCTGCATAGCAGTGAAAACTCAAGCTGTATCTCCTGATGATTTCTCCCAATGGCAGCATATACACTGCAAACAACATGGGAGCTAAAATGGAGCCCTGTGGTACCCCACATGGTAGGGAGAAGGCGTCAGAGGAATAAATTCTGGTGACAACTCTCTGAGACCTACCAGTGAGGTAAGAACGAAACCATTCGTGGACTGTACCAGACAGCCCACAAAAAACCCGCAGTCGTTCCAGTAGCACCCCATGGTCTACAGTGTCAAATGCAGAAGAAAGATCAAGAAGGACCAGAATGGTACAAGCTTTTCGATCTCTGGCCATTAGGAGGTCGCTCAATACCCGAATAAGGGCAGTCTCAGTACTATGCCTTTTCCTGAAGCCAGATTGGAGAGTATCATAGACATTATGGGAGGTAAGATGATCATCCAATTGCAGTGCAACTGCCTTTTCAATAACCTTACCAACAAATGGCAGGTTAGAGATAGGCCGGTAGTTAGCTAAACAGTCTGGGTCCAAGGAGGGTTTTTTAGGAGTGGTCGAACTACTGCCTCCTTAAGGGGTTAGGAAAACCCCTCTCCAAGGATTTCAGACAATGTTAGCAAGGATTGGGTGATAACTCTACACAACCTACTAACAGCGTGGACCCGGATCCAAACTACAACTGGTTGGACGCATTGTTTGGATGATCTTCACAATGTCAAGCGAATTCCGAGCGGTGAAAATCCAACCAGACAGGCCGAGGACTAGGTACCACCAATCGTCCACCATAATCCCCGCAAGAAGAGGTCGGACCAATGCCGACCTGATGCTGGCAACCTTATTTGCAAAGAAGCGAAGCTAACCTCGCATCTAAGCTGAGAAAGGCTTCTCTAGGCTGAAGACAGACTGACTGCACAGTCTGTCCACAGTCCGTAAAAGCTGAGTCGGTCGATTCTTTGCAGCAGAAATCTCTCTGGACAGGAATACTGCCTTCTTACGAGTGATTTCTGATTGGTAGCCATCATAATGGGCTAGCAATCTAAGCCTGTCAGCATCAAGGCCCGATTTCCGCCAGGCTCTCTCCAGCCTTCGGCCTACTTGCCTTAACTCCTTCAAGGGGCCATCAAACCATGGACTCCTTGGACGGATGGTGAGAGGCCGAACACGAACAGGAGCAATTTTGTCCAGAGCATCTCCCACAGCCTTATTATAGGCAAGTACAAGACCATCTGGACTCATGCATTCACCCGACAAACTCGATAGATCCAACACCGCCATTAGGTCATTGGGGCCAATACCCCTTAAAGGGCGGTATTGGACCATCTCCGTAGGGGCAGACCTATTAGAGGGGGCCCTGAAGCTGAACCTTATGGTGTAATGGTCCGACCAGCTGACTGGTTCCACCCCAGGTCAGTGATCTCCATACCCAAGAGAAAGACCAGATCTAATGAATGACCCCTATATGGGTAGAAGCGGTAATAACCTGTGTCAGGCCCAGTGTATTCATCAACTGGAGGAGACTTTGACCAAATAAGGAGAAGTTAGGTAAATGGAAGCCCAGGCATTGAAGTAAGCGAAGTAATCTGGAAACCTCAACACAAGGTCGACAATAGAGTCTGCAATCTTCCTAGGAATTCGCCACCATCACCTGGGTGGAGGGTAGACGAGGAGAATCCCACAACCTGCACCCTCACCCAGGATATATTCAAAAGATCTGGTCTTCCCCAATGGAACATCCACAAGGCCCAGTTCGATTTAAACATAATGGCCACACCTCCGCCCTACGATCCAGCCTTGGACGGTGATCACTGAGAACCCAGCTGGAGTTGCTAAGGCCAATATAGTCTAGGATTTTCATCCAGCCAGGTCTCGGTGATGCAAGCCAGATCAGATGACCCAGCAAGATCAGCTATGATAGCTGTCTTGTTTTTTATAGATCTGGCATTGCACAACACCGCCAAGGCAGGATGAGTTGTCGGGGAAGACCTCGGCACCTGTCCGATATCTTCGGGACTCTTGGGTATGGGGACAATGTTGTGAGCCCACTTACATTTGTTTTATTTTAGTCTGGTTTGGCTTGTTTTATACTTAACAGTTTCCAGTGAAATTAATATTTTAGTTGAAATCCTCATTGAACTGTATTATGAAATGGACAAGAAAAATCTCACAATCTGATTGGTCAGTGTGAGCCTTTGTAGATCCTACAGTGACCTATGGCAAAAAGACTAGTTAGTCTCGTTACCCATATTAAAATTCTTACATCCCCCATTTTGGAACTTTACTACATTAAAAACTTTAAAATGTCAGCCACTTTACCTTCATTAAAAGTCTTCAACTAGTCCTTAAAAAACTCACTCAAATAAAAAAAACAGCAATAATTAAATGCTGTCTCCCTTCGTTATCCCTTCATTACACATATATGCAAATTAAAAAAGATGCAATAGTAACAGTTGCATTTTCTGGTGTTCTTTACCTTACCAGAAACTACCTCTTCCTATATTTACCTGCTTACTAGGGAAATATCTGACTCTCACCCTAGCACAGACATTAATTGAGGCCCTGGTTTTATATTAGGGCCCCATATTCAAGGGAGGTGCTCGGTGCAACCTGTTGGCACAGGGTGATGGGCTGTGCAACCCCAACAATGCACGGCAGCATGATATTCAAAATGGCAGGATGCGCCAGCCACAAGGGAATGGTCCAGGGTGCAGCAGCAATGTATGCGACGTGAGCGGAGGGGGTGTTCCCATGAATGTACCATGCAGCGGCATATTCAGAGGGAATGCACTTCTCACTGTCCAGAGATGTGTGGCATAAAGATCTGCCATGGAAAGCACGCCTAAATGGCCAACCACCCACAGGTGGGCCATGGCAGTACAGGCAGGTACACAGCAGCCTGCCCGGCCCAGCAGTCAAGAGGCAACCCCCTCCCATCCATGACTGCAACACACTACAGTATCCCCCTGTCACCCTGGTTGTCTATTGGCCCCTGTAGTCAAGTGGACCACTCTATCAGCCCCGTTCCCCCATTGATCCAGGATCCCCACCCCAACCTGTTTGCATAGCGTAGCAACCCCCATCCCAACCTGATTCTCATTCATAGCACAATCCCGATTCAAATGTTCTTAGTGTAGCGACCCCCCCTCCCAGACCCATTCCCCATTCATGGCACAATCCCAATTTGAATGTATTTGGTGTATTGATCCCCCTCCCAGCCCTGATCCCCAATGACTAAAGCACCATACAGCATCCCCCTGCATTTCCATAGTGTAGTGGCCCCCCACCCAGTCAGGACAGGACACCCCACCCCTCCCCAAATCCAATAGGAGCCAGTGACTGTCTCAGCCCTCCACACACCACCACAGCCAGCTGTCGACTGAACTGTCGGCAAATGGTACTGTACACAGTACACACTCATTGGCTGAGCCCGTATGGTATACAGTACCATTCACCAACAGTTCAGTTGGCCGCTACCCATGGTGGTGTGTGGAGGGCTGAGCCAGTCACTGGCTCCTGTTGGGTTTGAGGGGGACTGGGGGGTGTCCTGTCCAGATAGGGTGGGGGGCCTCTACACTATGGAAATGTGGGGGGATACTGTATGTTGCTTTAGTTATCAGGGATTGGGGCTGGGAGGGGGATCACTACACTAAGGGCTTTTGATTCAGGATTGTGCTACTGATGGGAAATGGGTCTAGGAAGGGGGTCCCTACACTATGGAAACAAAGGTGTGCTAATGCCTGTTGGCTACAACAGGGATCTGGATGGGAGGGGAATGTCACTAGACCACCAGGGCTGGGTATTGTTCTTCAATTGGGGCTAGGAGGAGCTAGCCTGGCGCATACTGCCAGGTGCAGCCATGCTAATGTGCTCATAATAAGCATGAATGGGGCCCGTTTGCGCTATGCATGCTCAATGAGCTCATTAGCATTTTTTAGCTGAATATCACCCTTGGGGGAATGGCACATTCATGTATGTGCCACCGATTCCCCCTTTGGCGGTATTCAGCCTTGACCCTTGGTTGCGGCGGGCCACCTGCTTTGTGCTGTGCATTCAGGGTCCCATATTCACACAGCATGTGCGATCTGCACAGATTGCACATTGTGAGTGAATATGGCAATGGATCTGAATATGTCCCACCAGGTCTTTTAATGTGAGTGTATTGTGTGTGGCTGATGTAAACATTCTGCCAACAGAGTAATGCAGATATTTGAATTACTGTATTCATAGGTATATATTCCATGTGTATGTTGTGGGGGGGAGTGGGGAATATTCTGCCAGCAAATTATGCATAATTTGATATTCTTACATTCCATGGTAACCAGTAATTCCATTTACCGAACAAGGGGAAAGATGCAGAAAAAAAAGAAACAGAGTGAGAAATGAAGGCAGGTCCTAAGCGCTTTAAAAAGCATTCCTCTTGTTCCTAAATGTATGTGTATTGGAACCCGGGATGGGGAACCTGTTCTGGAGAAATCACCTACTGTGACACAAATGCTCTGTTGTCAGCTATACATGACTATTACATTTGGGCCTATATTATTAATTGGTAGAAGCATCACATTATTTTTATTGTGATTTTGCTGAAGATATTTCAGACTGATTTATTAATATGACTTCATAATTTCTTTTCTTTTTTCTGTTTTTCTTTATTGATGGGTCAATTTTTTACTCACAATAATGTCCTCCAGGACATGGGTCATTGTCAGATTTACACACTTCTCCTGTGGTTTAAGGCATTCTGCTATGCCTCATGCCACACCACACCACACACAGCATGGGCAACTCCAACAGTGATTCATGTCCAGTTGTGCTTTATTGCTTAAATAGTCTAACCAGCTACTTTTCTGATTCAATATACTAACATTTTAAAGAACTGTCCTCCAAAAAAATACTCAAAAAAACAACCTCTCACCTACCCACATTTTCACTTTAAGTATTAAATAATTTCTGTATTCTAGCTGCTTCTTTCCTCCTCTCTATCAGTTCTTACAGCTTTGTATTTTTTATTTAAAGAAACCTAACATCCTTGTTGACATTTAAGAGCAGCTGAGGCCACTGGGAAAATATTTAAAAAACATTTTAACATTTAAACAACGGAGAAATATTTGGTATGTAGTCTGGATCTCTCTGTCCCTTGTCATTTCTTACTAAGGACACTTGCAGGGAAGCAGGACTCTTGTCCCTTAGACTCCCATCTGTCATAACTGCTTATTCCCCACTTCAAGTCATGATCCTTTCCTTGGGACAACACAGTTGTTGCCTTGGCAGCAGATTGTGATTTCACAGAGAAAGAATGCTGACTTCAGGTAGGGAATGTGGGACAAGGCTAGGTAAAACCTGTGGTGCCTGACTCTGTATTCATGCACATAATGTCAATAACAAAGTACAAGGGGAAGATCAATATTATACAGTATATAAATATATATATATATATATATGTATATATATATGTGATACATGATGGGCATGAGTGTGATATGGAAACTATTTTCACTCCTTTAGAGTGACCTCTGGATATTCCCTAGTGGCGAAGTCATGAGTGAGAGTATCTAGAGGTCACTCTGCAGGAGTGAAAATATTTTCCTTAGCACACGAGTGCACATCATGTATCCAGTTTATACAATAGGAGTATGTTTTCTGCTGTTTTTTGGTTTGATGATGTTACCACAGTGAGCTATCTGGAGATATCTCACTGCAGTGAGAATGCATGTTTTCATCTAACAAGTTATCGGCTCACTCCTATTGCATAGATAGATAGATAGATAGGTAGATAGATCGACAGATAGACAGACAGACAGGAAGACAAATAGTTGCACCTCATCTAACATCAAGGTTGCTTTTGACACATTCATTTTAACCCCAGTAATCAGTGAATCAATTAAGATAAGCACTACAAATTATACTGAATCAAAGGAACAGATGAACACACACACACACACACACACACACACACACTCTGCCAACTGAGGCACAGTACTAGCCCAGATTTCATATCACAAGTTTGCAAAAAGGTTTAATAAACATCATTAAAAAAAAAAAGGCGTGGAGGCAAAGAACCCCAATGTTTTTCATCAAATTTTGCAGCTTCCTCGGGGCAGCTTTCTGCTTGACGTAATTACATTTACACTGTACAAATTCTCATATTTAAAGAAGCCTCACATAGTGTGTATCTATAAAATATCTTAAGATCAAATATAGAATTCCA
The DNA here is from genome assembly GCA_016271365.2 of Neoceratodus forsteri. NCBI lineage: Eukaryota > Metazoa > Chordata > Ceratodontiformes > Ceratodontidae > Neoceratodus > Neoceratodus forsteri. The sequence goes on along the minus strand of CM028129.1, from coordinate 440,742,903 downwards.
ATATAAATACAAGATTTTTTATTTAGTTAATAAGAACTTAAAGACCCCAATGTGTCAGACGAAGTTGGCCAGTAAATGCAAAAATGAGAACATCTAAGGAAGTGAGTGGTGGGTGAACCCACATATGCAAATTCCAAAATGGAAATTCCATGAGCAAAGATATCACCAGATATGAGTAAAAAGTGAAGAAAATTAAAAGTGAAACAGTGAGAGATTGTTATAGGGTGATAGACTGGTCCCCAGGCAGTACAGAAAGCAACCACATGTTGCAGACTCCTAATTGCATTATGATTAGTCTTGAATCCATGCATACACACTAATGGGGCTTAGGTAGCACTGGCTGCTGGACCTAAAGGGGAGAAAAAATACAAACGAAAGTATTAAAGTCAAAGTAAAAAATAGTCTGACCCCTAGTGATGGCTGAGGACCAATGTGCCAAGAGTCCATAGCAGGTGTGAGATTGGTGGTGTGACAGATGTAGGCATGTCAGGTGCAAAAGTGCACCCAACATTGTAGAAAGGAACAGCCTTGCTCACATCTAAGAGCGTTCATATAATCTCACCTGAACTCAGCGTGTGGGATAAAGTACAGTTCATTTGCAGACAGTACATGTATTTCACAGCAGAGTGCTTCCACTTGCAGCTGATGTTCATGCTCAATGCATGCTCTTTATCAAGGCCTTGAGTCTTGATAAGGCACATGTATTGAGCATGAAACATTGACTGCAGGTGGGAGCCTCTTTGTTGTGAAATACCTATACTATCTGCAAATAAACTGCACTTTTTCCTGCACACTAACTTCAGGTGAGATCATTTAAACTCTCTCAGCTGTGAGTCGAGCTCTTCCTTTCTACTGCATACTGCATGATGCCATAACACCAGCTGATTTTCCCAGACCAACCTTGAGTCCTACTAGAGCATGTTTGACACTGCCTAAGACATCACTACATATCCACACCACCTGGAGAAAGAAAAGTGGAAAAAAACAGGACCATGCAGCATGATGCTGGTCCTTTCTCAACCTGCTCCAGCCGACCATGAGAAAGACCCAGCAACTGGATTAGAATAGTCTTTCCTCTGGAAAGGGGGGCCCATTGGATGGATTACATCTGGTTTCCTGGAGTGCAGTTGGGTCAGTGATTTGGTAGGATGATCCAGAAGAGGCAGAATGGGGGGTAAATTCTTGAAAGGCTCATAGAGCCACAAATAGAATTGAAAAAAAAAGATTGCAACCATTAAATGTGGCTGCATTTTCAACATTGCCCAGTCTAACGGTCTTAATATGTTTTTGTATTTAGAATTTTAGTTGGCATAGGGCTCATCCAACACAGAGTAGACAGCAGGCACACTACACAACATAAACCACAAAACTCTTGTAGTTCAATGGTCTATGCAACCAGTACAGTATTATGCCTGTGCAGCTGTGTTTCTCTGTTGTGGCTGTTCACACTCTCTAGTCCATGAGGAATTACCACCCTGAAGGGGTACCAAAGGCAAGGAACCCTTGAAGAGGGTTTCACCCCAGTGCCACAGGAAGGTTCCTTTGGCTAAAGGTACTTTAAGAAGGAACCCACTCTATAAAGAGAGGTGAGCTGCTGGAAGATATGGGGAGGATGGTTGGGCAAAGAAAAAATGCTTCAGAAGGAATCTGGAAGGAACTGCTTATATGGTTCCATGTCATAAGGGTGATCACCAAACCGCGATCGCCGTTGGTGCGACTGTACATTGCCAAAAAGAAAAATGGTGATGTACATTTTCAGCGAGGACTGGGCAAAAACTGTAAACAGCATTTATTCAGGGGGCTTTGCCCCATCACCTCCCCCTCGTGAGGGGGCATTGCCCTCTGCACCCCCCTAACTAAAGATTGTCAACTCCAGGGGGTGCATGTGGGGGAAACAATTGAAAAAAAATAAAGAATCCACCACACCATGGAGGGCAGCTTGGCAAGACTGCACTCCACTACCTCCCACATACTCTCTTCCTCATCCCTTCTCTTCTGCTAGCCGTCCTACTGATAGTATAGCCTAGTGGCTAGAGTAACAAGTTGTGAACGAGCTTGGTGCATTCAGCAGACCTGGGTTTGATTCCCACAATCTCCACTTGCATACTGTGTGACTCTGAGCAAGTCACTTATCCACCCAGTGCTTCCTGGTCACACCTGAAAACAGGCACTCATGCCTGGTGGGTGTTACCTGGTTGCCAAAGGAATTAAAGGAAAAACTTCTAGCCTTTCTTCCCTCACTAACCTGCATGTTCACTCTTCTTTACTCGCTACCCTTTCAGGGTAGCTCACATTACATGTGCTGAGATTGGGTTGCTGATATGTGAGTCGCTCAATCTCAATCACCCATATGATGGATTACCACTTATATAGCTCAGAAAGGGAACTTGGCTGGTTTCTCACCCATTGAACCATAGGAGTAGCCTTTCAATTCAATGACCTACACAACCAGTATAGTGTTATGCTTGTGCAACTGTGTTACTCTGTTGTGGCTGTTAGCACTCTCTCTATTCCATGAGAAATTACCACTCTTAAGGGATACTAAAGGCAAGGAACCCTCAAAGAGGGTTCCACCCCTAGAGGTGTCACGGGAAAGTTAATTGGCTAAAGGTACCTTAGGAAGGAACCCCCAAAAGAATGTTGGCAATGATCATTGACTATGAGGTAGAGAAGCAGACTGAAGCAAGAGGCTGCTTGATAAAACATTGATGAGAAGTACAAGTTAGCAGAATAGCATGAATAAAATGGATTACACTGATGACAACGGGGGGCTTCCTAAGGGAGAGGAAATGGCCAGCAGGGTCACCGTTCACCTCCATCCAATGATGGAACATACCTGAGTAAACTAGGGAATACTAAGAAACCTAACCAAGTATTATGACTTTCAGCATGGAGGAGAGATAAAAAAACCTTGGGGGAGGAAATATCTGGGGATCCAAGTCCTAGGTCATGTTCCCTCAAGGCTTGGAGTATTTCATGTTCCGTGACAGTTTTAGATTGGAATGCCTCCTCACTGCAGTTAAAGCGAATGCCTCCCGACTCTGCAAGAGAAGGTACTATAACTTATAGAATGCTTCTGTTATTCATAGCTTACATTAGTAGATGATACTGCTTGGCACAAACTGCTTTTCTCATTTACAACAAACATCACCACTGAGTTTTCATTTTTAGTTTCGGTAACTCTTTGCATGTATGTATTTCTCAAATTTAAGAGTTAGGGATGAATCCTGAAATAGGATAATTGGCATCTTTGTATTTCTGCAGTAAAGAGTTTATAGCAGGGAAAGTGTTGGCAAATGAGCTACTTTTGGATGAGTTTAATTTTGACTGTAATCTATGATGGCATATCATGCCATGAAGAACTCCCTCTGGTTGTTTATTATGGTCCAGGATAAACAGTGGCAATGGCAGATAATAAACAGAATAAAGTATGGGTCGGTGTGTTTAATGAGAAGTTTACACACACACCTGAGGGGTTTATGAACAGCATCTAACCCAGAAGGTGTGTTTAAACTTTGAGTTTACACACAGTGACCCATTTTTTATTTTATATTATTGTTGGGTCGCGTTCTTTTGCCTCAACAATTATACAAAATGTGTTCCACTAACTGTCCCGCTGATTATGAAGAAATCAAGGTAGTCTTACTTTTGTGAAGCTTTTTTATTTTTTATTTGAAGGCAAAGGATGGTTGGAACACTTAAAATATTTAATTAATTTGAGTTTGAAACATTTAACTTTAAACTTTTTTTTGCAGTTAATCTTTTTATTGCAATTATTGTGATCATACTTACAAATACACTATATTCTCCAATGTATATGTATATAGCAGAGAAGGAAAAAACATGATGTCTGAAGTATTATACAATGATATTGAAGGGGAAAACAAATGTTGAGAAAACAATATGTAGCAGTACAATCTGTATGATAGAGAGACAATATGGCAATTTATGGTTCAAGGGGTAAAAGGAGTAGATACAAACAAGAAATATGAGCAGTCATGATTGTACTTCTATTATGCCGTAATTTAATACAAGTATGTGTAAGACTGTATAAAGGAAGAACATAAAAAAGAGAAAAATATCTAAGAAACTGAGCAAGAATGAAGAGGGAAAGGGAAGAAGAAAAGGAGATAAAAAGATAGAAAGAGAGGAAATGAAAAAGGAATGAAAGAGCTAGAAGTGAGATTCCAATGTGAACATATAATAACCCATGGATTAAGTGATGCTATGTGTAGACGTGTTTAAATATTTAAAATAGTCCTGCCAGCATTTATTATATAAATTAAGTCGGTCAGAGGCTAAGTGTGACATACGATCAAGGATGGCATATTGAGATAGTTGTTTAAAAATAACTGGGAGGGTGGGAATGATGTTGGATCTCCAGTGCATTAGTATAAGGCATTTAACTTGACGGAATAGTAGGGATAACCACCTATTCTGAGAATGGGATATTTTGTATGCATGAGCATTGAAAATACCAAGTATGCAATGTTTTGGATCTAATGCAAAGAATTTTTTTTTTTTTTTTAATTTAGTTGTTTAACCAGGTATAGCACACTAAGCTGAAAGCTTTTTTACAGGAGCGACCTGGGAGCACAAGTGACTTGCTCAGGGTTACACAGTATGCAAGTGGAAGCTGTGGGATTCAAACCCAGGTCTGGTCTTCTGGATGTCACCAAATTTACAGCTGAGAGCCTTAGACCACTGCGCTATACTGCCAATCACTTTCTTTGCAAGGAAATTAATATGACACCAAAGATTGTGTATGGGAGGACAATGTTATAAAATACGTAGCAAATTGCCATTGGGGGAGTTACAGCTCCAACATTTATTGTTGTTCATTAAGCCCATGTTTTGCAAAATCTCAGGAGTTCCATACCATAGATGCAGAATGTTGGTTTGTATGAGTGAACTGTGATTATCCTTGAAAGATTTATGGCAGGATAGCCAGCAGTTATGCCATTGTGAATTGGTTATGTTGTAATTTAAAAGGGTACTCCATTTATTTTTTGCAATGATAGAGTGATCTGGAATTGTATTTCTGATATGTTTGTAAATTATACTATTTAATTTAGAGTTTGTTTTGTTCCATTTAGAAATAAAAGTATCATATATAGATTGATGAGGAATAGTAGGAAGATAAAGGTTCCATGTCATGTGTAACTGTAAACATTTCAAGAAATCGTGCTGGAGAAGATTCCATTGTTTGTGCAGGTCAGAAAAGGATTTTAATTTGAGAGTCTGAGGTATAAGTATATCATCCAAGAAAAAAATGCCCCTGTTTTTCCAATTACAACAAAAAATTGGGTGATTATCAAGAGTGATGTTGCGGTTCCCCCAAATGGAGACATATATGAGAGGGGTTGGGTTGGATTTAAGGCATTTATAAATTATTTTCCAGTATTATATGGATGACGCTATAGTAGGGTGAGATTTTATATTGGGGGGAGAGGGTTATAAATGAAGGAAGTAGTGACATTGCCAAGACATAGAAATGTTTCCATATTGACCCACAACAGTGATTTATTGCTAGGTTTATTAAACCATTGTACAGTTTGGGCAGTGCAGAAGGTCCAAAAATATGCTTGGAACCAGGGGAGTCTGAAGCCCCCTTTGGACCAGTGGGAACGCAGTTTGTTATGACTAAATCTAGGAATGTTGCCTTCCCATAAAAAATTGCCAATTATATCATCAGTTCTGACAAAAAAAAAGTAGGGAGGGTTAAAGAGATATTAGAAAATAGATACAGTATTTTGGGAGCTATTGACATCTTGATATCAAATATTTTCCCATTAAAAGAGAGGTTAAGCAGTTTCCATCTGTTGAGAGTGTTTTTAATATTTGCTAATAATGGTGAAAGATTGGTGTCCCATACCTTGTCTAATTTAGAGGTGATCTGTATTCCAAGGTAAGAGATACCTTGAGGGGTCCAATGAAAACCTAATATTGTATTCACAGAAGGGTTACAAAAATTGTTCAATTGCATTGTTTCTGATTTGTTTAGATTCAGAGTGAGCCCAGAAAGTGAAGTAAAGTTCCTAAGTAACTTAATTAAGGGTGGTCCTGAAATTTCAAGATTTTCAAGTAGAATGAGGAGGTCATCAGTGTAGGATAGTGAAGTATAATGGGAATTACCGATAGGGATACCTTGGATCATGGAGGATTGATGAAGAGCAGCTGATAGGGGTTCCATAGCTAGAATGAAAAGAGTGGGGATAAGGGCACCCTTGCCTGGTACCGCTTGCCAGATGAAAGGATGAGGACAAAGTAGAGTTTGTAAGGACCCGGGCAGAGGGGAGGATGTATAGTAATTGAATCCATGTACAAAATTTATTAGTGACACCAAAGTGGGATAGAACAGGATACAAATAAATCAAGTTGAGAGAATCGAATGCCTTTTCAAAGTTGATGGCTATAGCTGCAGCAGGTGATTTAAGAGATTTAGCTTTGTAGATTAAATTAAATAATGAGCAGAGATGATCAGAACCAGTTCTATTATTGATAAATCCAGCTTGGGAGGTGTGGACAAGTTTCGAAATTATTGATTCTAAAAGAGTATTTATTATTTTTGGAAAAATGTTCCCATCTGTATTAAGTAATGATATTGGTCTGTAACTGGATGGGAGAGAAGGGTCTTTAGCTTTCTTTGGTAGGACAGTTATAATGGCTTCTGTCATAGAATAAGGAAGTTTACCTTGTGAAGATGCCTCTTTGAAGACCTTAAGCAGTAAGGGGTATAAGATGTCAGCTAGGAGTTTATAAAAGTCTATGGAAAAAACATCACTCCCAGGAGCTTTACCAGATTTAAGGGAATTTAGTGCTGCTTGTATCTCTTTTAGGGAAAAGAGTTCATCTAGCAAAGCTATATCTTGCTGGGAGAGGTGTGGTAACTGTAAATTGTCCAGAAATTGTTGTATATATTCAGGTTGTGGGGGAGTGGGGTGAGAGCATAATTGTTGGTAGAAGGATTGCATAATATGGTTAATTGAGGGATTGTCTGTATGGATTTTGCCTGAGGGATCTTTCAAAACAGCAATATGTCTCTCCATCTATTGATTCTTGAGTTGATAAGCAAGCAGCTTCATGCATTTATCTCCTTGTTCCCAATAACAGTGTTTAAGTCTAAGGAGGGCGAGTTCAGCTTTCCTGGATATTAATTTGTTGATTTTAATTCTAAGCTGAAAAATTTCAAGGTGAAGTTGTGAGTTATTATCTGGATTTTTTCTTTTATAATATTGGGTTTCTTTTTCTTTAAGAGATTTCTCTAAATTGGCCAATTGCTGTTCCCTTAGTTTTTTCTTGTGTGCTGCATAGCTTATAATTTTCCCTCTAACTGTTGATTTAAATGCTTCCTAGATGGTACCTTGAGATACATCAGGAGTGTTGTTAAAGGAAAGAAATTCTTGGATTTGGGATCTAATCCAAGATAAGAAATCGGGGTCTTTCAATAAGAGTGGGTCTAGATGCCAGGAGGGGGATTTAGATGGGGGCAGGCCCCAAATAAGATGCAGTTTTATAGGAGAATGGTCTGATATAGTAATCGGGAGGATAGTTGTGTTGATAATTTTTTCAGTGATGAATGGGGAAGAAAACTAGTAGTCAGTTTTGCTATAAGATTTATGAAGCGGTGAGTAAAAAGTATAGTCGCGCTTTCTAGGATGGTGTAGTCTCCAAATGTCGGTGAGACTGAAGTCTTTCATTAGCATTGAGAGTGCAGAAATACCTCTGGGGTGAGAATCACACAAAGAGTTACTTCTGTCTAAATGTGCTTCCAAAGCTAAATTGAAATCCCCACCTACAAGTATAGGAGAATTGTTAAAGTTACTGTTCATAATTTGTTGGCCCATATTATGAAAGAATTCAGGTGAATCAGAGTTAGGGGCATATATGTTGATAAGGGGGTCTGCAGGGGTATTTAAGTGGGCTATAATCCATTTACCATCTGAATCGGAGATGGAGTTGATAAGGGTCCAGTTAAGGGATTTATGTAACAGAATAGAAACCCTCCATTTTTTTAGACGTAGAGGAGAACGCATATACTTGACCGACCCAATCCCTTCTGAGTCTGTCGACATCTTCTATTAAATGTTTTGTTTCTTGTAAGAAAGCAATATGTGTTTTATGCTTTTTGAGGTAAGAAAGTATTTGCTTTCATTTACAAGGTGAGTTGAGTCCCTTAACATCTCATGAATGTAGAATTAGATCACTCATGTTAATGGGGAGATGAGTATGAAAACACAAATGGGAAGCAAGGGACTCATATTGAAAGGGCTAGAGGATGTTACAGACTCAGAAGGGAGAGGGCTAGCACAGTCAGGTGCATGCAGGATATTTAGTTTATGGAAATACTTAAATTCTGGGTGAATGTTTCCATTGGGTCTCACAAGGAAGAGAGGTAGTAAATAGAATATAGAAGACATGTATATAGTTACTAAACAAAACCTATGCATGTAACTAACACACTATGAAGTCTTTAGGTAATATAACAAGATATGAGTCAGTGAAATCGCCAAGACTCTCTTGCTATACTACAGACCATGTAAATAGTAAGTAAATCTTGGGAGAAAAAGATTTTAAACCCAAGATACAAACTGTAAACAATTATTTCTATCAAGTTATAACTGTGACTAGAACTAAAGTGAACATAATAATTCCCTGGGAGGGAGCCATGAACATCTTACCATATATGAAAAGGGGATTACAAAAAGTATATGAAAACCCAGACATAATAATACAACTTGAACCTAAGTTAGACTGGAAAAAAGAACTGAACTGAAACACTATTACAGCAATACAAACAGTATGGCATCATGATTGGCTAAGTCCTAAAATTATAAGAACAGCTGTACTTGTGCCGTCTACAATGTACTTACTCACATAATCATAATGCTTAGACACAGAAGTGTTTATGTAGGAGAAGTGTTCACGTAAAATGGAGCGAGTAGGGTCCAAATAGTATAAGGCTTTATGGAGTGTCGAGGCATTACGAGATCCGAATTTTATGGGGGAGGGTATCTGGTGAAAGTCTTGTACTGAACAGGAATACGTAGTCATTCTGGCTATACGACATTTATAAGAGTTGAGTTTATTCAGGCTTCGCAGTACTGCATATATTATTGATACGTACTAGATATTTAATAGTAGTACAGACCCAAAAATCGCCCCTAGGGAAGGAGTTGCTTTAACATAGTGAGATTTCAAGACCTGGAGAGGGTCGAGCGAGCTCAGCTATAAGATTACAACACAGGCTTAAAAAGCCATATCATAAGGGCTTCAAGTCAGACTGTGCTATTTATTATTGTTTGCAGCACATTGAGTAAAATAATAAAGATGAGACACCTGGAAAATAGCCTGCAACACCTAATTGTAGGGTAAAACTGAAGACTAAGTGATAGATAAATAAAACAGTACAAGAAGCTGGTATACCGTGATTAAAGAAAAGGGGATTTAAAAGTTAGATAAAGGTGGGTTGGAGTGGGAAGGAGACTAGAGAAAAATATTAAAGTGTTAAATGTTAGTCTGAGATGTAGTAGTGGACAAAGGAAATGACTAGTTGAAAAGTCAGGACCTCATTAATATAACCCCAAGATACTGTAAATTTATAATGTTTATATATGGTAACAAATGTGTAGGGTGATGTTGGATCACAAATTAGTTAAGCAGGCAACATCCTTTAATGGTTATGTGAGAAGGACATACTGATAAAAAAGATGGTAGACACCTCTAACTGAATATAGAAAATCATTGAGCATATATGAATTAGTCTAACATTATATAAGAACTGTCCCTTTAAAAGGAGAACATACCCAACATTAGGGATACTCAAAAACTGACATTATGAGTAATATATGCAGAAATAACTGGATGTATAATGTAGCAGACATTACATTGAGATAGAAAACTCCACGACTGTCTCAATGAGATGCCTAAATAATATGACATGCTATTAAACCAAAAGCCTGTAATCGCGATATACAGCTTATCGCTTTCCAAACCAGCTGGATGCGATAGTATGCACACACAAGGAATGCAATGCATGGTTGCAGGGCAGACAAATTCTGATAGTGATCAGAGAGCTGAGGTGAATTAGGCACTAACCTCAAGAGGTACTAATATATACACATGCCCAGGCATCATTTACAGGTTTGATTTGTTTTTGCACTTCCCCTTTCATTTCTTTATAGGAGGCTCTGCCGATTTGAAAGGGGAGCTGGTCACCAATTCAGCCCAAGAGGAATCAGGAGACCTGCCACCCTGTAAAGCATTTCCAACATCACTGCGGACAGGATCCACAGCTGATTCCGGGAGGTTTTCCTGAGATGAGTTTAAGTCCTCTTGTAGTAAAGAAAACTTATTGGAGAGGGTTAGGGGTATAGTGAAGCCAACATGTCACTTGTGCTGAGAGGTAGGCCTGCACAGCAGGCATGTTTAGAAGAAGATGGATTCAAGTTCTTTTTGTCTAGCAAGTGGGCTGAGATTCGGACAGGAGTTGCTACATCAGCCTAGGGAGATACAGGTTTCTCAGTGCGTTCATGATTTGAAGCCATAATGTGGGTGTTCCGGTCTGATTGGGAAGTTGCAGAAACAGTGAGAGAAGGGTTCACATCAGTATTTCCAAACGGGGCAGTTGGAGGCTGGGGCTCACCAAGAAATGCAGCCAAGGCTTCGGGAGTGTTGAAATCTTTGGTTGAGTCACCTAGAAACAGGCGCATGACAGCAGAATAGCACAGAGCAAATTTGATCCCTCATTGGTGTAGGGTAGTTTTAATAGGATTGAAAGCTCTACGTTTATTAGACAGTTCCATAAAGAAGTCTCTAAAAATAGAAATTCTATGATCTTGCCAAGTAAGCATTCCCACTTGTTTTGCTCTATTGATAATCAGTTCAGTGTAGGCATAGTTTAAGAATCTTGCAATGATAGGCCTAGGTTTCTGATCTAGACCAGGCCTCTGGCTTAAACTACAGTGTGATCTCTCAATAGTAAGGTCTTGACCAGGTGGGAGTTTGAGCAGGGCTGGCAGCACATCCTCACATCTGAGGCCTCTTCCTCCCTGACTAATGAACCCTCTGGTACCTCTACTACTTCCTGTCTCCCACTCAAACTCACTCCCCCCCTTTTTTCCTGTCCCCTCTCACTTACTCTCCCGCTCACCACCTTTCCCTCCTCTCTAGCCTCCTTTTGGCGCCTAATGATCACCCTCTCCCTGGAAGTTTCCTTAACCTCGAAATTGTCTACTCGCTTGAACCTGTTATAGCTTGTTTTTCTATGAAACTTAAAAACGTTACTGCCTTAAACTGTTAATAGCAAATTTATGATGTAACTTTCCTGTCTGGTTTTACCTGTAATGTGTATCGTGCTTTGTTAAATGTTCTTTGTGACGTGGAACCTTTGTAAAAGAGCCCTGGCTCAAAGGTATTAATTCCTAGACTAATAAACTAAACTAAACTAAACATGTAATAGAAATGCACTAGTGTCTCCAAGTTCTGCACCTTCAGAAAAACCCAAAAATCTGTTTATTGCATCTGTTTCTGTTTTCAATGTCATCAATTTTATCTTGTAGGCTTCTGATAACTCTGTCTTGCTCTCTGATGGTGGCTTGCAGGATGTTAATAGAACTTTCATTTTGAGCAACTTTAACTCCAGCATCATTGATTTATTTAGTCTAACACTTACATGTTAGTGATATTTTGTTGAGATGTTATTTTTAAGTCATTAATTTCACAGATGAGCTGCTGAAACATAGTTTCCACTCTGCTGAGTGAGCTGTTTTGCAGGAGTTGCTCAACCATTGTAGTAGGCCTTCACAGAGAAGCAGTGTAAATGCAGAAAAATTATAGCTAAAGAGTTATGATATAGAGAAAATAATTTGCCAGAGTTGAGCTATGATATTAGTAAACTTTTATTTCACTTGTTGGTAAACGCTGACAATCTGGTATCAGGAGGATGGACAGTGATAGATGGTAATCCCAGGGAGAAGCAGAATTAAGCAGCCATCTTCAGCACAGCCTGGCCACGCCCCTAACTTTAAACTTTTAAAAGAAGAAAATAAACTTCAAACTCAAAATCAAACTCCGGGTGCTGTTGCTATGGTTGTTGGCTAGGAGGTTCTGGTCTCTGTGGTTACTGTATCAGGTGACCTGCAGAGGGATGGTGGAGGAGAAAAAAAAAGAGAGGAGCTCTGATCTTTTATTCAGTTTTTTAGGTAACTTTGATTAAAAAAACAAGAAGACACCCGCGTTCAGTGAGAAAACTCTGAGGTGAATTCAGTCTGAGGTGAGTGCTTTGTGCAGCAGTGTGTGATGGGGAGAGAAGGCTTCAGTGGGTGTGAAACACTGCTCTGGCTCACTTTTTTTTGCCGTAGGAAGGTGGTGCATGATTGACATTATAAATGCTCCTTTATAACAGCAATTTACATACACTTTTTTCTATGGGAAAAAACACGACCCATTAATTATACAGTTTTTGTTTTTTGTTACAAGGTTCAGGTACTTTAACCTTCATAAGGCTCATGTTGCAGGAGGAGGTAACACCTCATCACACTGCAGGAGAAGGGAAAGCCTCCTCATACTGCAGGAGAAGGACTTTACTTTCTGAATGCTCATAATGCAGGAGAAGGAAACACCTCCTCACACTGCAGAAGGAAATGCCTCCTCACACTGCAGAAGTGAATGCCTCCTCACACTGCAGGATACAGGGTGCTTCCTCACACTGCAGGAGAAGGGACCACCTCCTCACACTGCAGGAGAAGGACCTTACTTTCTGAATGCTCGTGCTGCAGGAGAAGGCAACACCTCCTCGTGTTGCAGGAGAAGGGAATGCCTCCTCACACTGCAGGAGAAAGGAATGCCTCCTCACACTGCAGGATACAGGATGCCTCCTCATACTGCAGGAGAAGGGAATGCCTCCTCTTTCTGCAGGAGAAGGACTTTACTTTCTGAATGCTCACACTGCAGGAGAAGGGAACACCTTCTCACACTGCAGGAGCAGGGAATACCTCATCACACTGCAGGAGAATGGAATGCCTCCTTACATTACCTGAGAAGGTTATACCTCCTCACACTGCAGGAGAAGGAAGCACCTCATCATACTGCAGGAGAAGGATTTTAATTTTCAGAATGCTCACACTGTCAACCATTTTTACAACAGAGTGTAGCAATGGCCAGATCTACAACACTGTCAACCGTTTTCGGAACATAATGTTGAAAGGGCCGGTACACCAACCGTTTTTACGACTTAGTGTTGCAATGGCTGGTGGGCCAACACTATCAGCCATTTTTACAACATGGTGTTGCAATGGCTGGTACACCAATCGCTACAGCTGTTTTCGCTACATAGTGTTGCAATGACTGGTGCGCCAACTGTTTTTACAACATAGTGTTGCAATGGTTGGTATGCCAACACTGAACCATTTTTTGCAACATAGTGTTGCAACAGCTGGTATGCCAACCATTTTTACAACTTAGTGTTGCAGTGGCCAGTATGCCAACACTGTCGATGAGTACGCCAACACTGTTGACCATTTTTGCAACATAGTGTTGCAAGGGCCAGTACGCCACCACTGTCGACAATTTATGCAACACAGTGTTGCAGTGGCTGGTATGCCAGCTCTGTCAATTGTATTTACAACATAGTATAGCAATGTGCAGCATAGTAAATAGATACTGTTTATCATGCTTCAGAGTATTAAGAATTGCACAAACAGCTAAGGTGAACCTGGTCCCTCATCCAGTGTGAGGCTCTTGCTGGGAAAAGGTTATAGGACAATGAATGCAAGTAAAGAGGAAGAAATACAAGCTAACCAGTCCATCAAGGACTGCCAAATTAAAGATGACATAAAATACTCAAGAGGATTTTAGTGGTGAAGGCAGTATTCGAGCATGAGCTATGTAAACCATGAGGGGCTACAACTCTTCCCTATAACCCCCACCCATCCTCCACCATAGGAAAAAAACAAAGAAGCCTTGGTAAAGTGTCATGACCTACATGTGGATTTTAAAACTAGTTTACAGCAACAGCTGTAAGTGAGCTGACCTCCAGAGTATAATGAAGCATTGTACAAAAATGGGTAACAGCTTCCAGCAGTAATTGTTATAGCTTCCAGCAGTAGCTGAACTGAAGAGTTAAACAAGCTTGGGAATGGAGTGTAGGCAGAGGCAACAACAATAATAATAACTGCTTGGTACAACTGTATGTAAGCAGGTTTGAATCCCATGGAGAAAGTAATATAGAATTGCAGTAAACTCAGGTTTGAGTCCCACCGAGTGCAAATAAACATGTTTCAGCAGATTTAAATCCCCAAAAGGGCTGTATGCAAGCTGAGCACCAGGAGACCAAACAGGCAACTGTGACAGTGGTAGGGTAGGACCCCCCCAATATAACAGGGGCAGCAAGTGGAAGCAGGGAACAGTAGTATCAGGAGTAACTGAGCAGCAGGCAGAATGCAGAGAGAAATGCTGAATGCAATTTTGAATGACAAAAGAGACAGCTGAGGCAGTAGTAGAACAATGATCAGCTAGGGAAGTAATGCAAATGCAGCAGAGCCACACTACACTGCTAGAACACAAGCAGGAGAATTAAAAGCCAAGAGTTGTAGCCACTGTGAGAAGCCAGTCACTAAGAAAAGCAGGAAGAAACAGGAGACTCATTTAACTAACGTAAAGCATGCCCCAGCACATCAGGGCCTTGACGCACTGCTGAGACACCATAGTCCACCACCGTAGGAATAATAGGGAGTCAGGAGCAAGGCACCAGGAGAGCAGGCAGCCAAGAAATAGCAGAAAGTGTCAGTATAGAAATGCAGTAGTAGTATTGGAGGAGCTAGCTCTGGGGAAATCTGGAGCAGTGCTATAAAATGGGGTGAAGCAAATTAATGACTTAGAGGTTCAAAATAGGTAAAATCAGAAACATACTGCTAAAATGTCTACAGCTGGAAACTGAGACCAGACAGCTATGATAATAGCCAAAGGTTTCAGTAAAGCAACGCAGCAGTTGAGCCTGGCCAAACAAACATAGAACAAATTGAGCAGAGCACACTGAACTCCAATACTGAATGAAATGAGCTATCACTGAGAGAAGGAGCAGCACAGCTGTTGAACACACAGAGCACAATGGGAGTGGCAGGGTGAAGCCTGGACCAGGTGAAAATAATTAAGGTTGAAAGCACAGGAGAGAGCAGACAGGAACGCAGTAATGGGAGCAGAAAGATACAATAATAATGCAGTTCACTGAAGACTTGCAAAATCTGGTGAGGAAATGGGAGCCTGAGAGGACAAGTACAGGGCAGTGTAATCTAAGGAAAGAACAATATGGAACCTGAAATGCAATTAAACAATGTAAACACAGGGTGCTAGTAAACTAGAAAGCCCAAAAGAAAGAAACAAACAAAGCAAACACAAATGAGCAGGATGGAAACAAGGACACAAGGAAGCATGTAGAAGCCGGAAGCAAAGCAATACAAACTAAAAGCAGCAGAACACAAAAAACTGAAGTCCAGCACAAACCAAGCAGCCCAAAGCACAGCAAAGTTGGGGGAAGGGCAAAGCCACAGCAGGCCCCAAGGGAGAGGACAGACCAACAGGACAACCAGCCAGCAAAGAAAAAATGCTTCAGAAGGAGGCTGGGAGGAACTGCTTATATAACTCAGAAAGGGAGTATGACTGGTTGCTCACCCACTGAACCACAGGCATAGCCTTTCAATTAATGCTCTTTGTGATCTGGACTCAAAATTCAGAGAGGGGTGCATAAAGTTTTCCCCTGCCTCAGCAAGTTTGCAAATGCTGTAACATTTACAATGAGACAATGCTAATAATTTATTTATTTGAAATTACTTCAGCTGGGATAGCCCCATGAAACATAAAAATACAGAAACATAGAATTTAATGGCAGATAAGGACCACTTTGCCCACTCAGTTTACCTTTCTTTATTTTTTTTAAGTAGTCACCTGTACCAGCTGGCCCTCTTTCCTCCCAGCCCCATCACCCTGGCTTCCCCCAGGGCTTATTGGCTTGCCCTCCATGGCAGGGTGGCAGGGAGTCCCTTGTCATGCTGATACCAGATTCCAGAAGGTGCTTGAGTCACTGGGTGCTGGGCCTGCGTAGTCAAGTGGTCATCCTGCTCAACTGTGATTTTTCCATTTTCCCCTCCATAGAAGGTGTGGCATGCACTGACGTCAAGGTGCCCATGTCTACCACATCTCCCTCATCTCATCAGCTTAGTCTGCCTTTCCCCTGGCTTCTGCCAGGGGCCAGTCAAGCACTGAGCTGTTCCCCCCTCCCCACCCTGGAAGAGGAGGCAGTCCCATGGATGCTCGAGCCTCTTCCCCCTAGCTGGCCCTCCAACACTTTGGGTTGGCTTCAGAACCTGGCATCACAAGCAGTAGCATTTCCACTGCACTGGTGGGCTGGCCAAGCTGCCAACTGTGTTTCTACCTATATTGTTACTGCAGACCCTATCTGATCTCCAGCTCCCTCCCCTCCTTGCTTCCAACTAAGATTCCCTTGTGCCTATCACATGCATGCTTGAAGCCCACCACTGTTTTTGTCCCACCACCTTCACTGGAAGACTGTTTCAGGCATCCACCACTCTTTCAGTGAAGAAATACTTCCTTACATCTCTCTTGAATTTATTCCTTTACAGCTTCATTGTATGTCTTATTGAACTCATGCATCTTTTTCTCTGGAAAATACTCCCCCTCCTGTACCTTTCCCCCCAATGAGGTTTTTATAGGTTTCTGTCATATCTTCCAACCCCTTCTCTCTTCCAGGGTGTACATATTAATGTCTTTCAGCCTCTCCTCATACAGCTTCTGACAGAGACCCTACACCATTTTAGTTGTCCTCTTCTGGACTGTCTCCACTCTGTCTATGTCCTTCCTGAGATGTGGTCTCCAGAATTGGACACAGTACTCCAGCTGGAGTCTCACCAGCACTCTATAGAGTGGCTCACCACCTCCTCCTTCTGCTGCTGATACCCCTTCTAATGCTCCACAATATCCCACCGGCCCTTCTCATTGCCTTGTCACACTGCCTCACCACCTTGAGATCATCAGATATCATTACTTCCAGGTCCCTTTCCTGTTTGGTGACTATCAATACCTCTTCTCCTATTTTGTACTCCTCCTCTGGGTTTCCATGCCCTAAGTACATAATTTTGCAATTTTCTGGATTGAAACCCAGCTGCCATGCCCTTGACAACTCCCCGTTTTCTCAGGTCTCTTCACATTCTTTACACCCCTTATGGAGTGTCTACCATATTGCAGATGTTGGTGTCATCCGCAAAGAGGGAAACCTTACCTTCCAGCTCATCTGTAATGCAACTTTTAAAGACGTTAGAGAGCACTGGTCCCAATACTGATCTCTTTGACACCCCAGTGATCATCCTCTCTTCCCTGGAGTGATCTTTGTTTACCACCACTCTCTGTCACCTATTCCTTAACCAATTTGTTACCCAGTTTACTACCCTTATACCCACTCTAGGCTGCTCAGTTTCCTTATGAGCCTCCTATGTGGAATGGCGTCTATAGCCTTTCCGAAATCTAAGCAGGGCATGTCCATGGCCCCACCTTGATCTATTTCCCTGATCATCCACTTAAATAAATCAATTTGTCTGACATGACATCTGTAATGTTCAAGCTGTTAAAGTATTTGACTTTTGAGCCCTATAGGAACCTGTAGAAGACTGGTAGATGCACTAAGTGGGATATAAGAGCATTAAAATAAGAATAAGCAGTGTCAGTGGCTCAGTAGGTAGCACACTTGCCTTTGAGGCTGAGAGATCAGAGGGCTGTGGGTTCAGTTCCCACATCTGGCACTTGGGTCAATATCCCAGTACTGACACTGTAGTGCAGCATGAGAGGGGTGCTGCACCTCTGAGGTGCTGTCTTTCGGATGAGAAGTTAAACAGAGGTCCCATCTGCCTGGACTGGTGGTAGTTTAGGTGGATATTAAAGATCCCATGGTACTTATCAAAAAAAGTAGGGGAATTTCCCCGGTGTCCTGGCCACATTTCCCTCATTCAGTAAAAATACCACCAACAGCTTAATCTGGTTCAAGGTCAGTTGGCATTCATCTGTATCCCCCTCCCCGGGTCGTGCCTGAAAATAGGCAGGATTTGTCTACTGCACTTACCCAGTCAACAAAAACTAAAAAAAAAAAAATATACAGAAAGTAGGAAGAAACAAAGCTGTAAACAGAAGACAATGGCAACAGCACTCCTAGTTTTCCCTCCTTTTGATGTGAGTTCAGAAGCATAAGCCAATCATTTAAGATGGAGAAAATGGGGGTCAAGATTTAAAAATCTGCTACTTGTGTTAAATATAGAAGGCCCCAAGAGACAAAGAGTTCTCTTGCTGTACTTTTCTGGTGAGCAGATAAATGTTATTTTTTATATATTAACAGATACCACACCAGGGGAATATGAGAATGAACTGGATAAGGTTACAGATGCCTTGACAGCATACTTTACTTCTAAGCATAAACACAGAGTATGAAGTACTGTATATGTATTTTGGCAGGCAAAACAGGAGAGTAGAGAAAGCTTAGCTTCCTATCACACACACTTGAGACAGTTGGCAGCAATGTGCGACTTTACTGACGTTGATCGAGAGGTAACAACTCAGATTGTGCAAAACCACTCACCTGGCAAGCTTTGTAGATTGGTGTGGGAGACCCTGACATGACTTTAACTGAGCTGCTTGCTGTAGACAAAGCAATGGAACTATATGAGGCCCAGGTGGCTGGAAATGAGTGTGAGCACCATGCTGTAAACTAAGTTACACCAAACAAATCAGTGGACAACAAACAACATCTCGAAACAGAATTCACATTCTCCTAATAGAAATGCTGGCTGTATAAAATGCAGGAACTGTGGTGGGGCATATCCACACTCCGGTGGTAAGACAACATGCCCTGCTTTTGGGAATGATTGCCGTAAGGGCAGAAAAGCAAAGCATTTTGCAGCATGCTGTAGCTCAAAGCCACCAAACAACACTGAAAGCAGAAAGTGAAGCACCAACCAGTTGTAAATCAGATGCATGCAGATGCCAATGAGACCAGTTCAGAAAAAATATTCATGTATACCATCACAGTACACAACCTTGGTGACAGAAAGTTGCAGGTACAGCTGCACTTTGATGTAAATATTTTTGGTCAGCCCATAAAGATTATGGCTGATTCAGGTGCCTCGATTAATGTGACTGATGACTTTGAATTCCTTAGCATGATCCAGCAACCAAAACTTATGAAAATAGATGTAAGAATCCATGCATACAGCTCAAAGTAGCAACTACCCATCCTGGGGAAATTTCATTCTGCTGTTGAGTCTAAAAGAAAAATCTGCCAAGAGACTTTCTATGTGGTAGAAGGGGCAGGTGGGTCATTACTCAGTTGGAAGACCTCACAAGGCCTAGACTTGATCAAAATGTTAAAGCAAGTTACTAAACATGAGGAGGCTAGTAAATCACAACCTACTGAAACATTATCCAGCAAGCTGCTCCTTGAATATGATGACCTATTTCATGGATTAGGGAAACTTAAAAGATTTTCAAGCAAACTTACATATTGATCTGACAGTTTCGTCTGTAGCACAACCCCATCACAGAGTCCTGTTCTGCATTCAGAAATAGCTGGAGGACCAGCTGAACTGCAATAAAATGTTAGATGTGATAGAGAAGATTGAAGGGCCAACAACATGGGTGGCACCTGTGGTAGCGGTACCTAAACCTACCCACCCACGAAAGTCTGTGTGTGTGTGGATATGCATCAAGCAAATAAAGCCATAAAGCAAGAACGCCATGTGACACCAACGATCAGTGAGATCATTAATGAAGTAAATGGTGCTAAACTTTTTAGGAAACTAGACCTCAGCCATGGATATAACCAACCTGAGTTAGTCCCAGAACTATGCTATATAACTATATTCTCCACTCATGTCGGTCTAAGGAGGTATAATTGTTTAAACTTTGGCATATCAAGTGCAGCCAAGATATTTCAGAACACAATCCATAAAACTCTGAGTGGACTGAAAGGAACTTTAAGCATAGGCGATGACATTCTTGTCTATGGTACATCCCTAAAGGACCATAACACAAATCTATGAGCTGTGTTACAGAGGCTACATGAGAAAGGACTGATGCTAAACAAACAAAAATGCATTTTGGCAAAAACATTATTGAATACTTTGGATATATTTTTACAGAAAGGGGTATGATGACTGATCCCAAGAAATTTCAACCAGTCCGTGAACTCAAAACATCTACCAATGTTTCTGAGATCAGAAGCCTGCTTGGGATGGCTAATTTCTGCTCTCAATTCATTCAAAATTACACAACATTGACAAATCATTGAGAGAATTAATCAAGAAAGACGTAGCATGCCGGCCTGGTGGCTCTGAGGGTTGAGGTGCTGGACGCCACACCTCAAGCCACGCTGTTGATCCAGGTTCAGGAACCAGCCTGGGCCATTGGGGGTCAGCAGGGATGGGGAAGGATTGAGCATCCCACTGACTGCTCTCCTTCCCCAGGGAGGGGGGGTTCTCCACATGTCGGTGCACTGGCAACCTCTAACACTGGCTGGAGGCATCACAGTGCATGGCCACAGAATGCAGGGGATTGAAACTGCAGTGGATGTCTTTCGGGTATGCACGGGAGCATGCACATGCCAAGTGGGACGTCATTGCATGTCCGAGCTTCTGGGAGAAAACCAAGAAAATCCCCCTATCAGTGGGTGAGGTGATGGTGACCATCAATAGCCCAAGGCCACATGTCCAATGTCGGCCGTTCCTCCATACCTCCCCCTGGGGATTCCAGGGGGGCCTCTCCAAGGGGTTGGGGAGAGATCCAGAGTCCTGAAACTGATGTAGCTCATGGAGGATGGTTCAGGTGGGCAGTGGAGCTGTGGAGCTGAGCATGGGACCCTGAGAGATGCCCCGAAGATAGGGTGCAAAAATAGAGTTATAAGAAGAAAAAAGAAAAATATACCATCAGAATGGTCAGCAAAGCATGAGAAGGCATCATGTCAACTTCAGGAAGCACTCATTAGTCCACCTATCATGAGGTACTTTGATTCAGAGAAACAGATGGAAATTTTGGTGGATGCAAGCCCGGTGAGCCTTGCCACCATCCTTGCACAAAAAGGTGAGAACAGTCCTGTGAGTCATGTTGTGGCATTTGCTAGCTGTTCCCTTGCACCTATGTAACAGCGCTATTCATAGACTGAAAGGGAGGTGTTAGCAGTAGTTTGAGCATGTGGGCATTTCCACATTTATGAATTGGGGAGAACATTCACCATATATACAGATCACAAGCCACTGGTGGCCATTTATGACAATCTGAGGTTGAAGCCTCCAGTGTGCATAGACATGGTCATTATGACTTCAACTATATGATGCAATAGTTGTCTATCGGTCAGGCAGTGAAAACCCTGTGGACTACATGTCATGTCCTCCAACAAAGGAGACAAAGCCATCACGGCATGAAGAGAACCTTGCAGAGGAATATGTGGATCATATTGTGGAACATGCAACACCCCTACCTGGTTAAAAGAGTGAATCCTGAATCGCACGGTTGTAAAGCACGCTGTTAGAATAGTGAAGTTCAATACAGTGATAGGGATAGAATGCCACAGGTCAGGTTAGAACTATCCCTGTGGCTGTACTGCAGTCACAGGGGTGGAGGGGGGAGGAGAATACAATGAAGCCTGTGCTGGGAGGGGTTCCACCGAGCAGCTGCCGAGGTGCAGAGGGTAGTGCCACAAGCAGCAGAGGGTGGAAGAATGCTGGTGGATCAGGGTTTGATTCTCAGTCCCGGGAGGCATGCTTCAGTTTTTTGTCATCCTGGGATGTGTATTATTTTTTTTTTGTTTCTCCCACCTCCGACCTGTGGGGGTACTGTGTCTGCCTCCCCACCCCTGGTTGACCTGTGCCATTCCCCTTCCCCTATAGGCACAACACCCCCCCTCCATGGTTTCACCCCTTCCCTGAGTTGTCTTCCTGCAACGGAGATGATTATACATGCATGGGGAGGTGCAGGGGTGAACCCCCCCCGGCAACAGGGTGTGCGGGGCAGAGCCCCCAGCAAAAACAGAAATCTGTGTGGTTTTTACATGGTAGCGGTCCATGTCTTCAGGGACCACAACCATTGCCACAGTTCTTGCGGTTAGTGTTTTGGGTGGCCACTGTTGTGGAGAGTGGTGGTTTCCCTTCACTCTTGGTGACCGCGCTGTTTTGGCATGCGTGATTCTAGCCTAGTGCCGCGCAACACCAGTAGTGATGTCCCTGGAAGACATTCAATCTGCAACATGCAACAGTCTCACTCTGCAAGCGGTAGCAGAAGCAGTACAGTCTAAGAAATGGTTTCTAGCTTCTACAGATCCTCAGATTAATGCCAAAGCATACACCTCTTTTGAGCATGTGAAAAATGAACTGACCATTTGTGCAAATAGAAATATTATTTTAGGGGGGAACAGGCTGATAATACCTGAAAAACTTCAAAAGCAAGCAGTAGCTCTTGCACATGAATGTCACTCAGGATTGGTAAAAACCAAAGCCTTACTGAGGGGAAAGGTTTGGTTCCCTGGGATTGACATGATGGTAGAAGAGACAGTGAAATTATACCTTGCATGTCAAATAGTGATGCCTGAGACCAAACGTGAACCCCCTCTTGATGTCAAAGTTACCTGAATCACCCTGGCAGGAGATAAGTTTTGATTTTGCTCGACTTCCCATGGGTGAGTATCTACTTGTATAATAGAGCATTATAATATATGGTAGAACGCTGTTAACCTTAGGAAATCATCATTTCCTAAGGTTGTTAACCTATCGATGTGACGAAGAAATGTTGTTAACCTATCGATGCTACGTCACATCGATAGGTTAACAACGGTGATCGGTCTGTGCATGTGCACGCTTTTTTTTTTTTACACTGGGAACCGACGGATGAATGCAGCGGTTAGGGAAGGACCGAACGGCCATGGCGGTGACTTTTCAAACAGTAAGCAGCGTTTTCCTTTTTCGTGGGACAATACACTATAAAAAGGCATGTATGGTCCTTTCTATTGGCAACCGTCACTTTATTCATCTCGGTTGCCATGGCGATAAATATCTCGAAAGCTTCGCTCTCGAGGTTTACACGGTCGCCCTGGCAACCTCTGGACAGTTAACAGACCGGTTACCGATAGAGGACCATACATTATCCTCTATATAGTGTATGGTGGAATGCTGTTATGCATGGAATTATATGCCTGGAATAGGCTTGTTCTGCTACATTAGTGACATCATTATGTTGTTCTGCTGCAGTAGTGATGTCACTACTACAGCAGAACAATTTGGAATGCTACCACATAGTTGCTGTCCTCTCTCTAGTTAAGCTGGAAGCTGTTTTTTTTTTAAACTTGAACTTGCAGAAACATCTGCAGCACACTATGCCAGTAAAAAAAAATTGTTAAAATTTATGTTCTCTGTTGTCTTCACTAGCTGGTTTTGTGTGATTTTCTATGCTGTGACTGCCCATACACTATAAAAGCCCTCTTTAATATGGGTAATGAGACTAACCAGTCATCTGTTACCAAGGAAACCTCTCAATACAAGAATATTCTTATTGCGTATGATTGCTCAAACCCAATCCTCTATATTCTATATAGAAATCCATCCTTTTCAAAATGCTGTTGTACCACAGTTCAAGGGTCATGGAATGTGATTGCAGTGTGGTAGAACTGCATTCTAGATTATAAGTAAGCAATAATACCCGACAGGGTGGGCATTATTGGGAAATACCGGACCACCCAGGGGCGTAATGAGGCCCAACTCCCTGCAGGCGGAGGCCTTATAGCCCCTGGAAGGTCTGTATTTCCTAATAATGCCACCCTGGAGGGTATTATTGGGTTTAGAAAATGGCCACTGTAAAAGAAAAAAAAATGTAATCAAATAATGTACATAAACTTGTTTACAATCATTTTTGTGGTAAAATAGTTCCTCCACCTGCAAGACAATGCTTTTTTTTTTTTGTGAGGTACCTACCTCCCCCCCCCCATTTGTCTGTGGTAGGAGAGAAAAAAAACAAGGGCAAAAGACATTACTCATCTTTGATGCTTGCTTCTCTGTGGTAAAGCAGAGACTGCGATACCTCAAGCACTGCTACTGTGCATGAGAACACAGGTATTTTCTTAATTTTTCGTACCGCAGATGGACGTCCGTGTGCAGTATGAAAACCAAAGAAATACCGATGTTGTCGTGCTCAGTGGTTGTTTCGGCGATAACACTCTTTCTATGGCAGTACAGCGAGCAGGTTTATGATCGGACTGAAGCATTTATTATGCAGTACCATTTAATGGCAAAAGAGTTTTTTTTTACCTGGGTGATGGGAGGATAGCGGCCATTAACGCCTAAGGCAGTACTGTTGGGGGCAGCTGTGCTTAGAGAAAAAAACATGGCAGGTTTTTCAAATTTTCTATGGTGCTTTCAGCCAATTAGAAAGCAGGCTGGGCACCTCTGGAAAATGCTACACTGTTAAGTGGCACTTGGACTGGCTCTTATTTTTAGCTGGGCATTTATTGAAAAATAAATGCCCAGCTGAGCCAATCAGCTTTCACAATTGATTCTTGCCATTTTCTAAGCAACTTTATGCATAACTAGTGTGTTCTGCCACCTCGGGGTTCTGATACTAATGGACCTCTCAAGTGTCACTCTCGAGGTCAGAGGAAATCAGAACCCCTCTCTGACAGAACACACTGGTTGTGCATAGTTACCCATCCAGTATTCTTTATGTAATTACTGATGACTACTACCACTACCCAGTCATGGATATACAGTAGTTGAATCAACTTGTGTTGGGACTGTAATTCCTAGGATTGACAAGGTGTTTTCAGAATTTGGTATACCCAAAATGTTAACTTCAGACAATGGCTCTCCTTTCAATAGCCATGATTTCAAGTTGTTCTGTAAATGGGACTGGCCACTAGGGGTGCTAAACAGGATGGCAGCTTAGATCACAGCTCTACAACCCAGAGGGATATATCCATTATAATCCTTTCTTTTCTGACCAAGTTCTACCTCTTCAAACTACAGAAGTTATGGGAGTACTGTACAAGGAATCTGAAGATCACTTTATTATTGCAGAAAGCTTTAATTGTAGTGGAAATAAATCTCTTCCAGTGGAGTGGCCTATCCTGAAGGGCAGGCCTACAACATGGCTGAACTGCACATATCACGATCCTGGGAACAGCCTCGGTGGAAACGATGTTTGGCCAACTCATGGCACAGATGTTGCAGGTCACCTTGGTGACAAACCGCAATACCCAGGTAGTCCAAA
The DNA here is from genome assembly GCA_016271365.2 of Neoceratodus forsteri. NCBI lineage: Eukaryota > Metazoa > Chordata > Ceratodontiformes > Ceratodontidae > Neoceratodus > Neoceratodus forsteri. Next base: position 440,717,601 of record CM028129.1, on the reverse strand, counting down.
ACCTGGAGGCTAGGATGCTACATACTGAGCAGAGGGTCTCAGTGACAGATAGTCAGATATAAGACCTGTCAGCAACACTAAGGGAGCAACAGCACACTATACAAACGATGCACAGCAAGATAGATGACCTCAAAAACCGAGGTTGGCACAATATCCTTAGATTCTTGGGATTCCCAGAGCTCATGGAGGGGAAAGACACCGAAGGGTTTCTGCAATTAGCAATATCAGAAATGTTGCAGCTAGATACAATGAGACCCTTTCAGGTGGAATGTGCACACCGCATGCTAGCCCCTATGCCCAAGGCCTAGGACAGGTCATGGCCTATTATCGCTAGATTTGTAGATTACAGAGAAAAAGAGAAGGTCCTGGCCAGAACCCGGGAAAAGCAGCAGGTAACATGGAGATCAAACAAAATCCTTATTTTTCAGGACTTTTCTAAAGAGCTGTCTGATAGATGCAGAGCCTACACTGAGGCAAGGCACACTATGCACAAACTTGGGCTGACGTTCTCCTTCCGATACCCGGCCACAATGCTAGTAGTCCACAATGGGGTTCCATTTTTTTTGACTCTCCAGACTCCCTCACAGAGTTTCTATGCCACAACTGGCCAAGAGAATCTGAAGTAAATACCCTGAACCCCCTGCCAGCAAAAGTTAGTGTAGAATGGCTGGACCGTCGCTCTCCTCCTCAGGTTAACCAGTCCGGGGTCTGGCAGGATATTAGGGACCAGGCTTGGGAGCTACCCCCGAGGGCGAACGGAAAGAGGCACTCTTCTAAAAAGCATGGACGCAGAGAACACCCCTCGGAGTGAGAGCAGGCAGACATATCGAGAGCCATACACATGGACCCAACAAATCCTGACTCCCTACAGGGTTTCCAAACCACCAACAGGTATGAATCCCTGTGACCTAGATCTCAGAATCCACGGCCAGACAACATCGGTCACCAGACCCCTTCAACTTCCCCTCGCCAGTCGCAGGATGTAGCCATGACTAACAGAGCACAGCACCCACCAAAGGTCTCCGGGTAGGCCTCTCCCATAGTCAGTGATCCAGCCTCCTTCGTGGACCGACAGAAGCAGATTCAAACTCCCAAACCGAAGAACAGCGAGTCCTCAGCAGCATAGTCAGATAAGTAGCTTTTGTTTAATTCTTGGTTCTTTTGCTAAACCTTGTGGAAAACCAGGTCCAGTGTAAGGCAGGGGTAGCTTTCTCGTCAACCATGGAGAGAGACTTCAGCTGCTGTTCCTTTGCCATATCTGCATCGCTTGAGTTTGGTGACTGCCGGGACCCCCCTACCCTGGGCCTGGCCCTCGATCTGTGAATGCCCCATTCCAATACCAGGAAGGATCAACAGGAGCTGACAAACATGCACTGACTCTCAAGGGCTAGTAGGAAGCCCTCGTTTAACTTGATGGCACGGAGGAGTATCAATCGCCTCCACAAGCTCTGGCGGATATTCTGAAGGGCTCAGTGCCTCTCCCTGGTGGGGTGGGGTGAGGGAGGAGAGCATCCTGGTGTAGGGTTATCTTAAACATACTGTTCCAATTGGTGTTATCGTTCAGTCTGTTGGGTATTAATGTTTAGGCCTAATAAGTTCACTATTGGCCTGCTGTTTCTTTTTACATAGAAGGCTCAGGCACCTCCAGGATGGGCAACTGGGTTCCTGACCTGGTTTTTGCTATGGGGTTGGTTGAACTGTGACCTGTATTCCTGAATCAGGGCCGAAATACCCAATATCTGATGCAGAGGCCCCCCCCCAGAGGGACCAGATCACATATGTTCCCCGGTATAGTGGACTAATCCCCCCCACTTGCTCTTTTCATAATAGTCTCCTGTAATGAGAGCATTGCTGGTCCCCTCAGAGGTGATTTCACACCCATTTATACTAGAGGAGCCTGCCACCTTGACCCCTCTCCTCCCCATCCTTCCACTCCATCATCAGCAATGCATAGCCCTACCATTAGTACCCGTATACTCATGCAAAAATAACTGGTGCAGTGTCAACACCCCTCTGCGGCTACAAGGAGCTCACCGGATTAATACTGTGATCGTGTTGATGACGGTACCATGTTGGGGAGTCTTCCTCCCCTGAACTCCCCCTAACACACACAGGGGTTCAACACCACAGGATAGTGCCCTGGGAAAAGATGCCAGCCTACAGCAGGGCTCTGCAGCCGATGGGAAGCCTCTGTTTCCCCAAAACACACGGAAGGTTGTGCACCCTCTATATAGTTGGTTTATATTTATATGTTATTGTTTGTTTTCAATGAAAGAGACACACACAGGGTTACTGCTAGATGTTAGATTGAGGTCAGTTGCTACTGTCAGGGAATGCCTGGCTTATTCACTCTCTCCATACCTGGCGCTGAATTACAGGGACTTGTCTCTCCTGGGTGGACTGACCTTGCTTCCAGCCTGCTGGTTTACTATGATACATTTCCTGGAAAGATACTTGCTCCCTCTCACCAATAGGTGATATAACATGTTTGACGTGGAACATCAGGGGGCTTAATACCCCCAACAAAAGCAAACAGGTTTTGCAGCACCTTAAAAGGCTGGGAGCGAAGGTCACATTGCTGCAGGAGACCAAACTCACAGGAGGGGACCATGATAGACTAAAACGGGATTGGGTAGGTCAAGTCATACATGCCTCGGCCCCTTCCAGAAATAGAGGGGTAGCTATACTGCTTCACAAGCAGCTTCATTGGACACTGGTGCATAAGGTGAGTGACCCTGGGGGCAGATGGGTGGCTGTACTCATGGACACAGGGGAGGGACCTTTACTCCTGGGTAACGTGTAAGCCCCGAATGAAGACTCACCCTCCTTCATCCATGAGCTGACCCAAGCACTGAGCTCCTTGGGCCCTGGTGATACCCCTATAATATTAAGGGGGGATTTTAATCTCACACCGGACCTGCTACTTGATAGATCCCCCTCTAACACAGAGCCCCACTCCAGGGTGTCATTGGCATTGAGCCAGCTACAACAAGATATGGGCCTTTCATATATCTGGAGGGTATTTCACCCCTCCTAACGAGACTACACCTTCCATTCCCCAGTGCACAGTTCCCTTAGTGGGATACATTTCTGACTCACATCTCCAGCAGTCACCAGGAACACCATCGACACCTTTATTCATCCATTGGTCATCTCAGACCATGCCCCAGTGCGTCTCTCCTTCACCTGAGGCCCCCTTCCCCCTACCTCTCCATCCTGGAGGCTGGAACCATTGCTGCTTCGTGATCCAGACTTTCCTCCCCTGACTTCAAAGGGAAGCCTCTGAATTTTTTCAGACTAACGACATAGCATATACTTCAGCAGACAATACCTGGGAAGCATTTAAAGTTGCCCTGAGTGGGGTCGATAATGGGATTTATGAGCAGGCACCGCAAGAGGAGGGAACAGCACCTTAAGGGGCTTGGAAAACAGCTCCAAGAAGTGGAAGCTACTTTTAAGGTCCTCCGTGTCCCTTCCCTCAGGTCGGAGGCAGGACGCCGAGTGGCATCCCTGAAGATACAAGTGAACAAACTTTTATCCAGGAAAGCAGAGATTTTTATTATTAGGCCAAAGCACAAATATTGGGAAGGGGAGAAAAGGGGGGTATGATCCTTGCCTACTGCCTCAAAAAGCAGCAAGCCAAAAGGCACATCCCTGCCTTAGTGGATGCAGGGGGTAAAACCCACACCTCAACAGAAGGAATCAATCGCATAATGATGGACTTCTATTCCATGCTATATAAATCATCCAGAGCACCTGAACCCAAGGGTGTCCTCCCATTTCTAGAATCGTAACACCTTCCTAAAATCTTGGAGGATCAGGCCTTGGCCTTAGATGCCCCGACCTCACCTCAGGAGGTGGCAGAGACTATATTATCTCTTAAAAAGGGAAAGGCTCCTGGAGGGGATGGGTTCCCCATTGAAATATGGCAGCTTTTGCAGGCCACAATCTCCCTGATACTACAACAAGTGTTCACCGATGCACTTCAAGAAGGTGCCCTCCCCCCCAGAGAGGCGACCATCACAATCCTGCCTAAGAAGGGTAAAGACCCTCTAAAAGTATCCAGCTACGGGCCCATATCCCTTTTGAATGTGGACAGTAAGGTGCTAGCCAAATTGTTAGCTAACAGACTAAACCCGCTCCTCCCCAGTTTGATCCACCCATCCCAGGTAGGCTTTGTTAAGGGACGATTTAGTGTGGACCATATTAGATCACTCGTAAACTTGATCCATAAGGCTAAAACATTGCCATCCCCTTCTGCATCAATAGCAATAGATTTCGGAAAGGCCTTTGACTCCCTGCAGTGGGACTATGTCCAGCAAGTGCTCGGCACCATGGGGTTGGGGGCGGGCTTCCAGGCCTTGACAGGAGCCATATACTCATCTCCCGCAGTTAGGTTACTCACCAACTCGATGCTGTCTCCCCCCTTTATACTGGGTAGGAGCACACATCAGGGATGCCCCCTCTCTCCTCTACTCTTTGCCCTGGCAGTGGAACCCCTGGCTGCGGCTATTAGACAGAATCCATTAATCTCCGGGATAAGAGTGGGATAAAAGGAATACCCTACTCTCATGTATGCTGATGACCTGTTGCTTCTTATAGCAGATATTGCCACCTCCCTCCATCCGTTATTGAGCACCCTGTTAGAATTTAATACATTCTCCGGGCTCAAGATTAATCAGTCCAAGATGGAGGTCCTCCCTTTGAACTCTAATTGTACCTCCCACATGGTTACCCAGCATGGTCTCCGTTGGGCTCCGGATGGACTCACGTACTTGGGCATCAGTAACACTCTTAATTTGCATAAACTCTGGAAAATGAATATGAAGCCACTTTTGGCATCCATTCATACAGAGCTGGATAGATGGAGGCCTCTCTGACTGACACTTATAGGTAAACTTCCGTCAAAATGGTCATAGCACCTAAAATTATGTACCTCCTCTCTCACATTCCTTTGAAAATCCCTCAATACTGGTTTACTAAGCTGGACTCCCTTCTGGGTTCCTTCATATGGGAGGGCAAGAAGCCGAAGTACAGCAAAAATAAGCTGAGAGCGCATTGAACAGATGGAGGCTGGGGCCTTCTGTGGCTTGAAGGGTATAAATGGGCTTTTCAGATGGCTCAGATGCTAAAATGGTTCACATCCCCAGAGCAAAACTCCTCTCAGTGGCTAGGTATGGAGACAGAGGTCTGTGAGCGGGCACATTTATCTCTGTTGTTGTTTTAATGCCCCTCCAAGGGCATTCACTCTCACCCTACGGTAGGCCTCTCTCTGGAATACTGGGCCAAGGTGCATAAGAAGTTGGGTACCTTCCCTTCTCCCCCAAGACTCACTCCACTATGGGGCAATAGTGAAGATCACTATCAAAAAGCAATCAATTTCCTTGCCCTTGTGGGAACTAGGTAGGCTCTCAAAGCTCTGGGATATGTATATCCCTGGCACAGATACCCTCGACTCATTTGAAAGGCTGAGGAGAATATATGGAATCCCGTCCAGAGAATCCTAGCACTTCCTCTAAATAAGGAACATACAAACATATGAAATTTGCCAGCAGATAAAGGCCTAGAGGTCTATCAAGTCTGCTTGAATGTGCAGCTAGCACCCCTTATTCTGCAGCTGCCCCTCCCTTCCACCCTTCCCCTTCATTAACTTTCCCCCTTGTCCTGTCCCATCCCCTTTTGAAGCAGTCCACTGTTCTACTGGATACCACTTCTGCAGGTAATGTATTCCACCCAGCCACCACCCTCTCTGTAGAAGAGTGTCTCCTCATCTCCCTCCTGAACCTTCCTCCCTCCAGTCTCATATCATGGCCCCTGGTGTCCCTCCCCTCCCTTACTTTGAACAGCCCCTCTGTACTTGTCTTGTTTATTCCTCTCATGCACTTAAAGGTTTCAATCATGTCCCCCCTGTCCCTCCTCTCCTTCAGTGAGTACATGTTCAACTCCCTCAGCCTCCTCTTGTATGATAAGTCCCCCAGCCTCTTGATCATCTTTGTCGCCCTGCGCTGCACCCCTCCAGTAACTTAATGTCCCTCTTCAGATACAGGTGCCAGTACTGCATGCAGTACTCCAGGTGTGGTCTAACTAATGACCTATACAATGGCAGAATCACCTCCTCCCTCCTCGAGGATACACCCCTTGCAATACAACCCAGCATTTTGTTGGACTTTGTAGCTGCCTTCCTACATTGTGCTGAGTTGTTCATTGACCCTGTAATGAGCACCCCCAGATCCTTCTCCTCCTCCTCCTCTGTCTGGGCTAGCTGCATTCCCCCCAGCTGGTAACTCCTCCTTGGGGTCTTCATCCCAAAATGCAGCACCTTGCACTTTTTGGCATTAAACTCCAGTTGCTAGGTGTGTGACCAGGTTTTAAGCTTTTCCAGATCATCCTGCAACCCCTGCCATCCCCCCTACCTCATCCACCACCGCTCCTACCTTGGTATCATCAGCAAACAGACTGATATTGCTCTTGATGTCCAATGATATGTCTGCAATAAATATCCCAAACAACACTGGTCCCAACACAGAGCCCTGTGGAACACCACTCGTCACTACCCTTGGGTGTGAGAGCTCCCCACCCACCACCACCCTCTGTTGCCTTCCCTGAAGCCAGTTCCCTACCCAGCTCATCAGCTTTGCACCTGCCCATGTGCCTACTAACTTACTTCCCAGTCTTCTATGTGGCACCGAGTTTTATGCCTTACTGAAGTCCAGATACAGGACATCGACTGCATGGTCTCTGTCCAGTTGCCTAGTTGCCCAGTCATAGAATTCCACCAGGTTGGTTTGGCAGGCTCTGCCCTGTATGAAGATATGCTGTCTGCTGTCCTGTAGTCCTCTGGCCTCTAGGAGGGCCACCAGCGTCTCCTTCAGGATAGTCTCCATTAGCTTACCCACGATGGATGTGAGTCTCACTGGTCTGTAGTTTCCCGGTTCATCCTTGGGGCCACTCTTGTAGAGGGGCACCACATGAGCCATTCTCCAGTCCTGAGGTACACACACCGAATACAATGAGGCATTAAAGAGGTCTGCCAAAGGTCCTGCAAGGACCTCTGCCAGCTCCTTCAGTACCCTCGGGTGGATGCCATCTGGGCCTGGCGCCTTATCTACCCATCTACCCTCAGTGCCTTCAAACCCTCCCGAACTCTGCCCTCCATGATTTCCCTATCTGTCACCCCTCCCCCCCTGTTTCTGCCATTTCTCCCCCCCTTGGGTGTCACCCTCTCTTCTCTTTAGTAAATACTGAGCAGAAGTACTCATTTAGTGCTTCTGCCTTATCGCTCCCTGCTTCCACCCACCCCCACTTCCTAATCCTTACTATGTGGTCCTTACAGCTCCTTTTCTCCCTGATGTACCTAAAGAAGTCCTTCTCCCCCTTCTTAATGCCTTGTGCCAGCCTGAGTTCCGTAGATGCTTTGGCTCCCCTTACTGTCCTTGTCACATCCTTTGATTCTGTCAAGTACTCCTCCCTGTCCTCCCCCCTCCCTGTTTTCTTGTACTTCCTAAAGGCAGCTCTTTTCCTCCTTACCTTTTCCATGACCTCCTTGCTCAACCAGCTCAGTTTCTTAGCCCTAGCCTTCTTGCTCTGGACCTTGCAGTAGGTTTTGGTTGCCTCCACTATCCCCAGCTTTATGAGCTCCCACCGCTGGTTAGTGTCCATACTAGATTGAATTCTGGCCAGGTACCCTTTTACCACTTCCCCCCATACTCCCAAAGTCAGCCCTCCTGAAGTCCAGCACTCTTGTGCCAGATTCCACTCCTTCCTTGCCCATATCAAATGTGAGCCATACTGAGTGGTGGTCACTCCCTGACAGTAGTTCCTCCACTGTAAGTTGTCTCACAAAGTCCCCATTTGTCAGCACAAGGTCAAGGGTATTCCCTAACCTGGTTGGTTCACTGACCATTTGCAGCAGGAAGCTGTCCTGGAAGGCATCCAGCAGTACCTGCTCCCTTCTGTTCCTGGTTGTTGGGGTACTCCAGTCCACTCCTGGCATGTTGAAGTCCCCCACAATCACCACTCTACCCTTCTCGCAAATCCTCCTGATCTGTCCTGCTAGTTCTCTGTGTAACTCCTCCGTCTGAGATGGCGGCCTGTACACCACTCACATTCTAAGAATCCTATTCTTGGAATCCTGGATTTGCATTCAAAGTGACTCCGTACTATCCTCCTCCCCTTCCTCCCTTACACACTTCAGTCCTTCCTTCACATATAGTGCCACCCCCCCCTCCTTTCCCAATCACCCTGTCCCTACGAAATAACCTGTACCCTGGTACAGATAGGCCCCAGTCACTGTATGGAGCGTGATCTCTGAATACACTCGCAAGCAACACCACAGGCAGTGAGTTTCTCAGGCAGAATCTTGGCTGGCCCTAAAGAGGGGCCAGTCTAGCCAAATATACGCTGCCCTTAGGGACACCATTCCATCCCAAGCAGAGGAGTTCTAGCATGTCATCCGAAATATAAATAAATAAACAAATAGATAAAATAAATAAATGGGAGCAGGCACTGCAGGCCCACATCACAGATCTGGACTGGAAGACATGGCTCAGGCTTGCACATGGGGCATGCACTGATACTAGAAGCCAGTTAATACAGAGTAAGATTCTGCATTCATGGTATAGGACCCCTGTGGTACTTGTCAAGGCCAAATTGGTCCAATCCAACCTCTGCTGGAGATGTCAGGTGCTCCCTGGTGACCTAATCCATGTATTATGGCACTATAGGAGGATCCAGCCCTTATGGCAGGCAGCTGGCGAGATGGGGTCCAGTATTCTTCAGAAACCCATTCCTATGTCCCCCCAGCTACTGATACTAGGAATCCAGTTCTCAGCCCCCCACTTAAGCCTCTCAGAGATAAAATTGCTCCTGACCCTAAGCATGCAGGTAAAAAGACTCCTCTTGTGGAAATGGCAGACACAGGTAATCCCATCAGTGGAGGAGGTACTTAGCTCCTTGGTTCATGTGGCCAGCTGGTCCAGAATGTCACACACTGTAGCTGATATCCTCCCTAAACATATCAACATGTGGAAACCCTTTATAATGTACTTAAAACCTAAGGAGGGAATCGGCTGAAAAAGATCCTCTTCACTTTTGTAAATCCTCCTTTTGTGTATTCTTACAGACGCATGTAACAGGTCTGTAATATTATTATGTATCCGACAGCTTTATTCCATGTAATGCTTGTTAAAGTCAAATCAATAAAAAACTTATTAACCGTAAAAAAAAGTTGTTCTCTAAATACCTGGGATTCCATCTCAGAATGAACACTCCTTATTGGCACAGAGCAAATGAGGAAGTCAAAAGGTTTATGAGAACTGTCAAGAAAGCAATCAAGGCTGCAATTGCTGAATAAAAAACTGGAAACAAGCCATGTACCAATTCTCGAGAAATTATCATAACACTCCACGCTGTACAATTGGTTTTCCCCCAGCAACCATTTTGTTTCCTAGACCAGTAAAGGCTTAACTCCCTGATATGCAAGAACAAAAACAGGCACACCAGCCTGAATTTAGAGAACGTGATAAAAAAGCCAAAGACTGGAAGAAAGCTCGTGCTGACAACAAGGTGTATGTGAAGCCCTCAACATTGGTTGAAAAAGACACAGTGTTAGTTAAAAACTCAAAGCCCATAGGGAAATTGCCAGTGCCTGTCAGCAAACATCCATACAAAATTGTGGCACTGAAAAGGTCCATGGTGACAGAATGTAGGGGAGATCACACAATCACATGGAACTCAGCCTTCTTCAAGACAATTAATGGTGATGCTTGTCAGGACTATGACTCAGAGGAGGAGGAGGCAGAAACACAGGTAGAGCAGCCCATGCCATCTACAGTATGTCAGCTAGTTCAACACTTGCAGAACCTTCTGTGCCCAATTCACTCAATGACAGTCCTGATTTACCAGTGGCACATTTTCCTGAATCTACAAAACACAAAAGACCCCAGCACATTTTAAGGACTATGTGCCAGTTTAGCCCAGTTCATTGTGCTGTTTTAATCCGAAAAAAAAATCATGTAAAGGGACTTCAGCAAAGTTTGTTCTGTGAGGAATTGCATATTGTCAGTGTTTAGTTCATTGTTCAATATAACTGAATTCCTTCCTGCATCCAAATTAATGTTTTTTTTTTAACTAAATATTTTTCCTAAGAAGGGGAGGGATGTAATGTTCAAGTTGTTAAAGTATTCGTCTTTTGAGCCTTATTGGAACCTATAGAGGACTGGTAGATGCACTAGGTGGTATCAAAGAACAAGATTTATGTTTTTAGCACAATGTGAGAACACAGAGTCAATATGCTGCAACCACAAACAGAGCGGTCAACATCCGCACAGTCAAAACCACGAAAACAAAGTTAACACCATGAAAAACACTGATGTTACATCAATGCCTCGGAAACAGTAGTAAAACTTAGATTTTTTGTGTTTTGTGGAGGCTCCTCTCCCCACACACCCCAACCTTAATATAATCAACTCTGGGGGATTGCAGGATGGAGAGAAGCATGGGGGGACCTATATCTAAAACAAAAAAAAATTGCAGTATTGGGAGACGGGAACAGAACCTTGGTTTTTAGTTTTTCACTGCTTCAGGTGCTAGTGCCCTAGCCACTCCACCACAGGAGCAATTCAACCTAGTACTACACTCCAAGCCACCTCAGACATCCTTCTTCTCTCCAGACAGCAAAAGGGGTAGTGGTAAATCACTACTGTTATTCTACTCCTGTCACTGTCAATGGAATAGCAGTTACTGCAATGTGGTTTACACCATGCTATTTAGGCAGTGCTCTATTGACCTGGTACCCAATGCAAACACTCCAGCAGAGTAGGAGGATAGAAAACTGCCTGTCAACAAAGTTTGTTAAAAGATGTCTTGGAGTCAGTCTCAGGCCTTGTAACCCACAGGATTCAAGGTAGTCCACAATCTTTTCCTTTAGCTGTGACTCCATTAGCCTCCTCACCACCAATATCAGGCTGACTGGCCTATAGTTGCCAGCATCCTCCCTACTAACACCTTTGTAAAGTGGAACTACATCTGTTCTCCTCCAGTCCTCTGGAACCACTCCTATTTCCAGTGCATTGTTAAAAAGAACTGTCAGAGGTGTAGCCAGTAGCTCCCTGACCTCCCTCAGTATCCAAGGGTACTAAAATCCCACAGTACCCTTTGTTGTATTCCATTTGACCCCATAGCTTTCCCCACATTCAGGTTTGAGAGTCCCTTTAGGACTCTTTCCCCTCTTACAGGGCTTGTGTCTCCTCCCTCTAGTGCCCTATTGCTTTTATGTGTCTCATTCCCTTTCCCTTCCTCTGTGTGAAGACTGAACAAAAGCATTTGTTCAGGATATCTGTTTTTTCCTGATCCTCCTCTGTGCAGTCCCAGCCTGCCCAGTTTAACCTCACACTCCCTCCCCTAGTCTTCCTGTTTCCACTTATGTACCTAAAAAATTTCTTGCCCCCTTTCATTACCCCTTGGGATAGTCTTTCCACAGTTTGAGCCTTTGTGTTCCTCATCACTTTCACTGCCTCCCTCTGCTTCTCTTGATACACTTCCCTGTCCTCTTCCTTCTGCATCTTTGTTTAGCTCCTAAAAGCTGACCATTTAGTCTTTAGCATTTTAGCCACTTCGTTTCAGAACCATAGCAGTCGCTTGTTCCTCTTGTTTTTGCTCACTTTCATTGTGCAAAAGTTTGTTGCCTTCACTATGCCTTCTCTCAGCTTAGCCAGCTGTTGCTCCACCCCAACCAGGTTACCCTCCCCCCCAACTAGGCCCTCTCTGAGGCATTCACCCACTTTTTTTAAATCTGCCATCCAGAAGTCCAGGTCCCTTATCCTTGTTTGGGTCACTACCACCACTGTTCTTACATTGGACCACACTATGCAAGTATTACTGGTCCCCAGGTGGCCTCCCACCTTGAACAATACTATCCTTGTGACTAAGCACCAGGTTTATTACTGACCCATCATGAGTGGGCTTCCTGACAGGTATCCTGAGAAATTCCCCCTGCAGGGAGTCCAGAATGGCCCTTCTTCAAGCTGAAGCTGTAGCTGGGAGGCTCCAATCTACATCTGATAGACAGAAGTCCCCCACCAGCAGCACCACCCCCTTTTCTGCCATAGTGCCAATGGTTTCACCAGTGCCTTGTCTAAAGTCTCTCCCTGTGTTGGAGGTCTGTAGGACCTGCCAGTGAGAATAGTGGTTCTGTTTACCATCTCCAGGGTGACTCACAGTGCCTCCAACCCCTCCATTGCCTCCATGGATTCCTTGTGCATCTGTTGCTTTGATACACTTCCTTACATTATTATGACTAACTATGTTCTTGTAAATGAGAAATTTAGGTAGTGTACACACATTATCTTTCCCTTGTAATGAATTAATGCCCTTCCAGACCCTTCTTGGATTTCTAGTTGAATCTGACAATTGATCTAAATAGTACTGTGATTTAGCTTTCCTAATTTCTTTAGTGCACCTATTTCTAAATACTTTATAAGCTTAACTTATCCTTGCAGTCTTTAGATGCACTAGCTTTATTCTGAAGGTATTCCTTTTCTTTTAGGAGCCTTTTCTAGTTATGAGTAAACCATGGGGTAATCTTGTTTTTAATCATTTTTATGGCTGTGGGCGGAGCCTACAGTCATCTTGCGATCTGTAGCTGGAAAATGGAGTATCATGGAACACGTTTTGGGCTTTTCAATGTATTATTCTTCCATGCCAACTGAAATAAAATATTCCCTTCTTTCTGTTAAGAATGTTGAAGACATAACTTCAAGCTGCTTATCAGATGCCATTAGGAAACTGAAACAGCTTGTTAAATATTTGTTAAATGTTGGTTGCCTATTAAACTGGATTTTTGCACATTTAAATTTATTTTATTTTTTTTTTATTTTAGTCTTTGGTAACCGGGTAAGGTCCACTAGGCACAAGTGCCTGTTTTCAGGGGCAACCTGGGAGCACTTGGCAGTTAAGTGACTTGCTCAGAGTCACACAGTATGCAAGCATTTAAACAGCTTCTTGATACTAGTTTAACTTGGGAATGTATTGTCTTTCAAGAAAGATTCATACCTCCTAAATGTCACTATTTTCCAGCAAATCCATGATCTACACTGTTTTTTTTAACCTCTACAGACACTGTCTGATGAGCAGTCTCAGACATATGCCAGGTCTTCAGTGAACTGCTTAGACTAAACATGTAGCAATCAGAAGCCATTTTCTACTATGCTTTTTGGGAAAAAATATATTGAGCTACAGCAAACACACACACACACACACACACACACAAACACACACACACACACTCTGTACACACCATCCTCATGGCCACAACATTCAAAATAAATATTGCATTCTAATATGTTATAAAGAAACTGCATGTCAGTGAACACAGTGAAGTTCAGTTTAGAATGGATTTCCTTTAAATAGTTCTTATCCTATATTTTGTACACACACATACACACACACACACACACACACACACACACACACACACATACATTGCACTACACTACACACCACACACACCATCCTCATGGCCACAATACTGCTGGGCAGCCTGGGTTCAAGTCCCAGCTGAGGCACTTATTCTTTTTCACCTCTGTTTGTATGTGTTCCATAAAATATGCACACCACATTCCTGTGTGATTGTTACAAGTAAATATTTGTGTTGCCATCGGGTTGTGCATTTGAGAAAGAGTAATGTACTTGGGGACAGCCTAGGTTCCAGTTGTCTCAGTGGTGCAGCTGGTTAGTGCAATCAGAAAGGTATTCCAGGCAGTCTGGGTTCAAGTCCCAGCTGAGGCACTTATTCTTTCTCACCTCTGTTTGTATGTGTTCCATAAAATATTCACACCACACTCCTGTGTGATTGTTACAATAAAGAAACTGTTTGTTTATGTCAGTGACCACAGTGAAGTTCAGTTTAGAGTTGATTTCCTTTAAATATTTCTTATCCTATATTTTTTATCCTGGATAGCGCAGAGCAGATACTACATCTCATTGTCATAGGGATCTTCATTTACACATTTTTGTACTGTATTTACTCAGGGTGGCCCAGATTAGATGCATTATCTTGTTTTCAATGGGGTCATGATTTTCCCATTTTGATAATGCATTTCTTCAGGGTAGTCTAGTCCTGGGCCCTCACATTCAAAGGAGATGCACAGTACATCCTGGCAGAAATGGGATATGTGCTGCACAACTCCAACAATGCACCGCAGTGTGATATTCAAATGTGTGGGATGCACCTGCAACAAGGGAATGGGCCAGCATGCACACAAATAGTATGCCGTGCAAGTCGAGGGTGTGTTCCTATGCATATGCCATGCTGCAGCATACTCAGTGGGAAATTCACCCCTCACAGCCCAGAGCAGGGCAGTCCACAGCTAGGCCTTGAATAGCTGGCCTAACCCAGCAAGCCACCCACAGGCAGGCTGTGGAAGTGCACACAGGTGCACAGCAGCCTGGCAGTCCTAGTGGACTAGAGGTACCGCTCCCATCCCTGATCAATCCAACTCCATCCCCAAAGAGCTCCATATTGTAGGGTCCCCCTGGACCCAATTGCACCACAGGAACCCACAGTCCATATCCATAGCATAGAGGACTCCTACGCACTGCCTTGGTATATAGACAGCCCCCCTCTCCCCCAAAACCCAACCTGTTGCGGAGACTGGCACTGCCCTCCACACCCTGTCATAGCCAGCTGCTGACTGCACTGGACCTGTGCCGGGGACCTGCACTCCAGAATGACCCAAGTGGCTCTACCATACATTGGGACACTGCACAAGCTGTGGACCCACAAGTATATGCAGCTGTGTGTATGTCCCTGGCAAACCGTAAGAGGGAATTGACATACCTACAATGCAGGCCTTGTCGATGCTGTATCTTCCTGCTGTCATACACTCTTCCCCATCCCCCTGTGTAATATGCCACCCTCCAGACTGCTGAGGTATCCTGATTGCCATGGGGTGCGGTATCCCGCAATGCCATTTGTAGTGTATGCTGCAGGCTATGGATAATGCATTCACAGTTCCCCGATTGTACAAATAAATGGTAGGTCAGCTGTAACATGCCTGTTCTGGGACCTGTGTGAGTGAGCACAGCATCGTCTTTCACCCACACTGAGTAGTGCAACGGCACTGGGATGATGGATCTGCATGCGAGTGCCTGAAGTGTATGGCCACTGGGCATTATTACCCACACACAGCTCATACCTATGTATGACATATTCCAGCGTCCTACTGCTAGTGCTTTGCCACCCAAAAATAAGATGCCATTTCTTCTGTGAAATATCCAGGCTAAATATATAGCAAACAGCAGCCATATTCTAGGGAAATCCATTGTAAAAATGTGTAAAAGGAAGATCACATTGAAACTGCCTCTCAGCAGATTTACATTGTGCAAATTCATTTGAAATAATGGGTAAAAGCATCCCAAAAACTCTCTACAGCCATATTGGCTCTGACCAGAGGTTGTTTTATGTTGTCTTGCATGTGCACAAGCAACATCTTGTGGTAGTAGCACATTTAGAGGTGTGCCAGTGTTAGCGAATGCAGGGACCACTTTAGTGGGTGCATCCCTTTGGCAGGATGCTAAACATTCTAATATAAAAGTAGTATTTTCTTTTCCCTCATTCTGTTCTGTCCTCTAATGTCCTTCTTCTAACTGTCTTTTCATGTCAGGGTGGCCAACCTGACATCTTCTTCTTTCTGTACTATCCCTTTATTGCCTTTATTAATTTGAGCTGCAACTTTATATTTAAATCTTTAAAATCCCCTTTATGTTTAAAAGGTCTCCAATTGTGAAGGTTTGGCTATATTGCCAGTTTGTAGAAAAATAGAAATTCCTAAATCTAGCACTTCTCACTATGTTTCCTATTTTGTTTTGAGTCTCTGACTGAAATTTGTGAGCAGAATGTGCGCACAATCGTAGAGGAAGTGTGTGCACATTCGTGCAGGCTCCTGCACATGTTCTTGCAGGAACCCTGTTCTTAGGGAGCTGCTGCGCTCCAGGAAAGGAAATCACTTGCAGCGGTTTAGAAAGATACAGCTGTGCAGCTGTAATAGCAGTGGGGAGGATCTCTTTTGTGCTTGGTTGCCGTAGGAGATGTAAATGCTCCTTTCAGCCGCTTGCTGTGGAAATTAAGTCCACTCCACGGACTGATAAAAAGGTACCCAAAAGAAAGAAAAGGACACTACAGACAGGGTTTAAAGATGACCTGTAGTGTAAACAAACCAAATGAAGGGTTTGTTTGTTTAATCTAGAAACCCATCATAGCGAAGGGGTTGTAGTATTTGGCTCCAGGCCAAAAAGAAATGTTTAACCGATGGCCAAAATGTAAATGCCGTCTGATATAGGAAATCAAGCGAGCTTGTGTGATTAAAGAGAAACAGTCCTAGCAGAAAATGGATAAATGTTCTAGGCTGTTTTTCGGTGTGAATTTAAGTATATGCAATTGTTGTTTTTTGGTTTATGAAATGGCAAAATTTTAAACCCATTCTACAAGAATAAGAAAGTGGTTTCCTAGCCTTGCAGGGTAAATAGATAGGGAGTGTGCCCCTAATCTATTGTTCCCTGTCAAGGCTAGAGATTCCTTCAGATAAAATGTAAAGAAATAAATTTATTTTACTTTGCCTGAATGCAGCCCTGGTATTTGGGAGGGTCTTTCTATAGGGCTAGCAGCCCAGAAAATGGATGCTCTTATAGAAATCTGTGTAGTGATGTCACCGAGAGAGGGAGGGAGGAGTCAAACTAGCCTGATGATGCCCAAGTCCCTAATTAAGGTCATAGCGGGTATATAAGGGCATCTTTTCTACATACATTTGTATTAGAGAAAGCTGGGAATAAGGTGACATCTAAAAGGGAGAACATAAATATGGTGAACATAACAGGAGCTTAGAAAATAGACTCTGTTTATAAATTAGAGGGTCACATGTCTGTGATGCCATCCCTGTACACTATACAAACTCCCCACCAGGAGTCTAGAAGTCAGATCGGAAGGTCAGTATCCTCTGATCAGAGAGGAGGAAGGACATGTGGAAGCTTACACACAAAGTGATATTTGATGTACAGAGAAGAGCAAGGAATCTGGAGAAAATATTTGCCTGAAGTATTTTATTTTGGTGTGAGAGTTTAACACTTTAGTTTTCTTTTCTGTAACTATCTATTTTATTTGTCTTCTTTATTTTTTTAAGTTTAGAGAAATAAAATGATAAACGCAGTCCCTGCATTTTTTATGCATTATATATGTTTGACTGGTGTCCATCATTGAATCCCAAACACTTACATTGGTTTTAAAAGTGGGATTTGACCTGATGTGTCGAGGCTGCCCAGGAGGCGTACCATGGGGTGTTGCTACTGAAGCACCCTAACAATGCAGGAGTGAGAACAGTCAGACATTAGTGCATTGCACCTGACACATTCAGTGAAGGAGAAGACTGGGATACCCTTGTTGCCAGGATTGGGTCCAGTCACTAGACCGAAGATGAAGAATCCCAAAGATAAGGAATTGGTAGCTGCTGCACCGAAGCCACAAGACAGACAGATGCCTCCTGCACCTGATGATCCTAGTGAGCTCCTGAAATGGTTGTGAATGCACCAAACTGAGATTGAAAATCAGAGGGAAGAAGACCGAAGACAGAGGGATGAGGACCAGAGGATCCAAGTGGAGGAGAGAAGATGGCAGAACCAGAAATAGAGTGACACACTGAAGGCCATCCAGCAGATGTCACAAGGACAGGCAGAGAGAGCTGTGCCAAGAGACATAAAATTAACCAAACTTACTGTGAGCAATGACATAGAGGCATACCTCACAACATTCGAGAGGGTGGCCCAGACTTGTAATTGGCCCCAAGATCAGTGGGTAATTTTTATTTATTTATTTTTATTTATTTGCTTTTGGTAAGTGGGTAAGTGCACTAGGCATAGCAATGCCTATTTTCAGGCACAACCCGGGAGGGTACAAATAACAAACAGTTTGAAGCAGTACAACAATTGATAATACAGAGGGTACAGGTATAAATACAATTACCAGTGAGTTAGAAATACAGCTGGGACAAAAGCGAGAGAGATGCAAGTGCAAGTTCAACAATATTGGAGCAGTGTCAGTGACTCAGTAGGTAGCACACTCGCCTCTGAGGCTGGGAGATCAGAGGGCTGTGGGTTCAGTTCCCACATCTGGTACTTGGGTTAATATCCCAGTACTGACACTGTAATGCAGCATGAGAGGGGTGCTGCACATCTGAGGTGCCGTCTTTCGGATAAGACATTAAACCGAGGTCCCATCTGCCTGGATTGGTGGTAGTTCAGGTGGATGTTAAAGATCCCATGGCACTTATCACAAAGAGTAGGGGAATTTTTATTAAGAAACATAAACATTACATCACAGTATTCATATATCATACCAGAAATTGTACAAAGGAAGAAAACACAAAAAAATGAGACACATTGCATAGAAGGTATACATCATGATCATAAAAGGTATTAAACATTTCGTATCAGAGAGAAAAAAAAGAAGAAAAAAAAACTAACAAAGGGGATCCCTGCACATTACTCTGTATTTAAACTAGCATACTAAAACTAAGGCTAAATATTCAGTCAAGTGAACATTTTGAAGTGTCTCCATAAATGGGCCACTTTATCTGGTGTAAATCTCTGTGTATCAAGTTCTTTTACTCTAATCATTTCAGCTTCTATCTGCATAATTAACACACTGTTTGAAGCTTGTTGCTGTTGCAGAACATACTCACAGCATGCTTGCCATAAAAAGTATTGAATGGCAGCGAAAAGTACATGTAGAGTACTGTTGTGAAAGATTCTCCAAACACCAGAGTAATCTCCAAGTATTAAAGTAGCATACGAGACTCTTGTAAAAGAGGGCAGTTTCCATCTATTGGCCAGTTCTGCCCACACCTGCTTGCTAGAAGGACAATCAAAGAAAAAATGAAAAATACTTTCTTCTATGTTCACACACGTTAATTTAGGACAATACCATTCAGCTATGGGTTTGTGTTTTAGATTACCTCTCACACCTAACTTTCCCTGTGAGCATAACCAGACAATGTCCCATACCGTAACAGGGATTCTGCTGTCATTAAGTTTATTTAAGGCCCAATTCATTTTGGCAGGGGTACATTCAGGGAAAATTAAAGCCACTTGCTGTACATTGTGAACTATGTGTGAATAGAAACCTTTCCTATTTAAGCCATCAATGTCTGTTTCTCTGTTTTCCATTGGCGTAATTTTTAACTGAAGGACCAGCATAGTTGGAACTGCAAATTGTGACAACAGTTTTGGGGGTATCAACCCATTTTATAAAATATTTCTGTAGGGCCCACTGTATCCAAGACTGCCAAAGTGATCCGTTTGTCTCCCAAGCACATTTAAAGGTACTGTATAAAAAAATGGAATGAAAAAATACCACTGGGTTTATCATATTAAGCCCCCCTTTCCTCTGTGGGAGGTAAGTAATGTCCCTCTTAACTGGATTGAGTCTGCTGCCCCAGAACATCTGGAAGAAAATACTAAAAAGTCTAGTCTCCAAGTGTACCGGGAGGGGCATAAATATAACTGACATACAGAAAAATAGGAATAATACATTTCTTGATAATTTGTACACGCTTTCTTTCCAAACTTCCATGTTTTCCAAAGGCAAACTTTGTTTTCACCTATGTTGATTTGTTTTTCTCAATTATAGGTGGCCATATCACCGGGACCTACCCATATACCTAAAATTTTTTGTGGCACAGTGCAGATGCTGATTCCACTTACATCTCTGATCATAGTGGTTGGCTTATTCAGGGCTATAATAGTGCTTTTGTCTTTATTCAGTTTAGCACCAGAGAACTGTGCACAGGCATCAAAGGTACTGATCGCCTTTTCTATGGAGCTGATGTTTTGAACAATGAGAGTACCATCATCTGTGTATGCAATTACTTTCCCTGGAGTTAAAGTCTGATGAGGAGCCAGACCTATAATTTGTTTATCCCACTTTACGTATCGGATGACTGGGTCTAGAGCAAAGGTATAAAGTAAGGGGCTTAGTGGACAGCCCTGCCATACTCCTTTTAAAAGAGGGAACATCCCCACCAAATAAACCATTAACTGTTGGAATAATATTAGCATTAGAATATAATATTTTTATCTAATCCACAAATGTTTTTGGGATCCCATATGTCTCTAGTACATTAAATAGAAAATGGTGCTCAACTTGATCAAATGCTTTAGACTGATCTATTGCAACTATAATGCCTTTAAGATTTTGAGATGTACAGGCTTCACAGAGCTCTCGTGAAATAAAGAGATTATGTTGGATCTTACGTTCAGGGATAGCGCATGTCTGGGCCTTATCAATTAAAGTTTCAGCTACTGTTATTAATCTATTGTTCAGAATTTTTGCCAAAATCTTATAGTCACTATTAAGGATGCTGATGGGTCTCCAGTTAGATAGTTTCTTTTTATCCCCCTTTTTAAATATGTAGCATATGAGAGCTGTACTAAAATCTGTACACTTAAATTCTGACTGTAACATAAAATTTAAAACATTTGCCAGTACAGAACTCAAAAAAAGGTTCATATTTTTTATAGAAGTCATTAGAGAGACCGTCTATTCCTGGTGAGGTTCCTGTCTTTAACTTTTTAATTACCCCACAAACTTCTTCAGAGGTAATTGGATCTACCAATGCCTCACTAGCATAATGGCTCAAATGGGGTATTGGTGCAGTTAAAAAATTCTGTACACTACCCTTTTTTAAGGGGTTTTGGGAAAAATGTTCATATAAGTTTTGTTGCACTAATGAAAGCATTCCTAGATTGGTGTCTATCAGCCGATTGTCCAATGTAAGTAAACCTTCCATGATGGTTTTATCCAGCCGTTGTTTGCACACCTTGTAGGTATCCGAAACTGGTTGATTATTTGTTTAAAATCTCATTTCCATGTCCAATGATTTTGCTCTATCATATTGATAGATTTTCATTTGCTTTTTTATTTCCAAAATTTGCATTTTATATTTCATGTGGTCCTTTGGTGGGAAAGACATAAGTCTGTATAAATTATTCTATAGTCTAAATATTTAATATAGCTTGAGTTTGCAGAATGTTTACCAAATGATAAAAATAGGGATTTTAAATATTTTTTTGTATCTGTCCACCAGTCCCAAAGATTATCATAAAGACACAGGGTCGAGATTCTGGCACCAAAAAGAACTTCCACCTGTTTCTGACATTCAGTTGATTCCAATAAGGAGATGTTCAGCCTCCATCTGTGTATATGGGAATAAATCTTTGGGGATACTGTTGCTAGACTTAGAGATCCTAATAATATACAATGATCAGAGAATTCTGTTGGCTTAACTTCTATTTTATAGGGTTTTACATATTTAGACACTAGAATGTAATCAGTGCGTGTAGCATAGATGTGTCTGAAATAGGTTGCCCCCTACATCATTTTTCCTCGGAGTTCTATATGTATCTGATAATCCTGTATCCAGCATGATTTGTTTTAAGGCATGAGTGTCACAATATACCTTTTTAATTATGTCACCTGCATATTTCAGATCCAAACTGCAATTAAAATTCCCTCCCCATATAATGTTCTTCTGTGTATATAAATAAGGTTTTATTTCCTCAAAAATATCAATTCTAGCAGATCTGGTCTGGGGGGCATAAAGATTAATAAGGCGAAAAGCAACTTCTTTGTACATGCAGTCTATGGCCAGAGCCCTCCCAGGATGTATATCAATAAGTCTAGATACTCTGAAATTAAGGGTTTTAAATAAAATTCCTATTCCATCAGCAGTATCTGTGCCAAAGGTCCAAAAGGAAGGACCCCATGTCCAATTCCTCTTAACCTGATTTACATCAACAATGGAGGATAGCCTAGTTTCTTGGACAAAGATGATGTCTACAGCAAGTTGTCCCAAATAGGCTAATACAGATAATTGCTTTTTGTAGTGTTTCAAACTACAGATATTAAGTGCAGCAACATGAATAGAGGCCATGTGTTATGTACATAAAAAGCATGTTTGGTACAAACTCCTTATATTCAGGGGCCTTCTTCGTGACTAGCTTTAGCTTTCCTTTTTTTACCTTTTTTACCTTTCCTTTCCTTAGCCAGTTCCATAGTCTTACTTTCCTCCTCTTCAGTGATTATATCAGACCTATGTGATGCATCAGACTCTAGCTCAGATTCTCCCATGTCTACTTATAAAGGGCAAAAAAGGATTTTCCATCCTGAGAGGGTGGGGGAAGGGGGAGGGGGAGGGGGAATGCTGTCTAGCAGATGCCCTAGTAAATCTCCTGGCTTTAGCAACTTCAAAGGGGGGTGGTATACTAATACTTGCTTTCCCTTCCCTAGAGAACTGGGACATCTCTCTACGTTCTTGATTATCATGGGTCTCCCCATTTTTTTCATTCCTAGGGAGGGGGTCAGCAGTTGTCAGGATGTCAGTAACAGCCTCCCCAGGGGTATTTTTCTTGAGGTGCAGCATTCTGAGATTTATCCCTGCCAGCAGTTTCATGAAAGAAGTGGCTTTTCTCCTGGGCTCTATCGATCAGGTCATCTTGGTCCCACTCCTCAGTTCTGTTTCTTTTAGCCCAAGGACACTGGTGAAAGGCGTGACCTTTATCACCACAAAGGTTGCACTGGAATATATTGTCACATAGATCAGTGGAGTAGCCATACCCCCCACATAAGGAGCATTTGAGCATATCACAGGCACTGCTCAGATGAGTCTTAGCCCCACATTTATAACAGACCCTAGGCTGTCCCCCATAAAAACAAACACCCCTGTCCTTGCCTAAGAAGAAGCTATTGGGGAGGTGGATAATTTCTGAATTGACTTGGAAAAATTTTATTTTAAATTTCCACCCTCCCATCCAAAATCCCTCTGTATCCATAATTGCCTCTGGGGGGCCCAGAATATCACATCGTTTCTGCAACCAGTGATATATATCACTAACTTCAGTCCTCGTTTCAGAACATGATGGAAAATATATCTGGGGTTTAGTAAGGGGATAGCATAAAGGGTGTCCAAAGAGGTGTCTGCTTAAGGTTATTATACTTTCCCCAGAATCTCTCAAGGCTGATGTTAGTTTTAAAGCTAACATCAAAGGTATCTTCCTGATATATGAATTAGAGCATAAACCTCTGCTGGCATGAATTTCATGGATCCCATCAATAGATGTTTTGCAACATAGTATCTGTCCGGGTGCTCTGGTAGCCTTCCCCTATACCTTAACCTGACAGCATTTCTTCTAGGGGCCTGCTCGAGTTTATTCTTAAAAAGTTCTGACATGGGAGGGTTTTTTTTGGCATATCATTACTATTATCTTGAGATTTAGATTGTTCTTGCTCAGCAATAAAACATGCAATATTAGTGCAACTTGACTTCACATCCCCCCTACCCCCTGATGGGCTAGGCACTGTAGAGGCCTGGGTGTCATTATCTAAAATCTGCACAGTAACTTTTATAGGATCCTTTTTATCAGAAACAGTTTTACCTGAGCTCAGGGTTTGTGCTGCAGCCCTTTCATGTCCTGTTGTAGGCCCAAATAAAATGTCCTCATTCCAATCGGGGTCAGAATCCCATTTTCCTTTTTTGTCCCATTTCCATCCAGATGAATTCAAGGCATCATCAGCCGACCAGTCACTCCCAAAATACTGCACAGTGTCTTTTTTTAATCCAAATTGTTTTCGGACTTGTTGTGTCACTGAAATGTCTTTCACCTGTTCAGACATGGTGTTAGCATCTCCCAGTTTAGAACAACTTTTCCCTGGATCATCCAAACTACTACTAGGGGGCTCTGCAGAAGCCCAAATCATTTTTGACTGTGGATTACCAGTAACAGCAGGCTGTAGGTTTTCTCTGGTAACATCCTCCACCATACTGTGATTATCCAGATGAGATGAAGAATTATCCTGCATACATCTAGTGGTTTCACAAGATTGCTCTGTTACTACCCCAGTTTCTTCCGCATCCAAAATCTCAGTCAGCTCTTCAGACACATCAACCTCCATCTCTAGCTCAGTCTGCTCTGCCATCAGCACAGCGCTTGAGCTCCCCCTACTGACAAGAGTAGGGGAATTCCCCCAGTGTCCTGGCCAAATTTCCCTCATTCACTAAAAATACCACCAACAGCTTAATCTGGTTCAAGGTTAGTTGGCATTCATCTGTATCCCCATCCCCCGGGTTGTGCCTGAAAATAGGCAGGATTTGTCTAGTGCACTTACCAGGTCAACAAAAACTAAATAAATAAATATTCAGGATACAAAATATGAGATATATCATTACAAACATTTTACAAAATACAGTAAAAGTGCATTTAAACATTACCTTAAGTAGAAACACAATAGAGTCAAATTGTGAGCAACCACATGACTAAAGGTCCTAAGAAGTACAAGAGTGCTAGTTTAGAGAAAAGATCCATGATCGAGACCAGGATATATGTGCTATATTGTCACGCAGAAAGGCATAGATATAGAGGAGAGAGAAATAGGAAATTAAGAGAGAGGGGTGGAGGTGGGAGAGGGTGTGAGCCTAGGAAAAGCAAGGGCAAGGCTAGAAAGAAAGAAGGCAGGAAGCCAGGTTGAGTGGATAGATGGAGGAGAGAAGGGCAACAGTAGGTAAAGACATGGCGGCCAGGAGTTAGAGGCTGGAGGGTCTAAGGTGGGCAAAAGCATGTTTAGAGGGTTGAGACAAGTAGATGACTGTGGTGCAGCCTCTTAAAACAGGAATGGGTCAGAGCAAAACAAATGTCTTGGGGAAGGGAGTTCAAATATTTAGGTGCCACACATAAGAATGCTCAGATGCCCATGGTGGTTTTACATCTTGGAATGTGGTGGGAAGACGGGTCAGTGGATCTAAGCCCATAGGAGATGGTTTGAGTACCCAGCAGGCAGGCAAGGGATTGAGGGAGACCTGATCTGGCAATACCATCAATGAGAGATCCAAGGGACTTGAGCTGATAGACAGTAGAGGACAGCCATTTTAGATCAGCATAAAGTTGGCAGTGGTGCTTGTAATGAGGGGATGTGGAGGCATAGTGGCAGATATTATTATAGGTGGTATCCCACTTGTGAAGAGTAGTTTTTGATGCTCCTTGGTAGGTGACTGTACCATAGGCTACTGCTGGGAGCAGAATGCCTTGAGAAATAGCAAATGTAGCTTATGGGGTGAGGGCATAACTGGTCTGATATGCACTTCCAAGCTTGGCATTGACGGACTTACAGGTAGCAGTAACATGTTGATCAAAGTCTAGAGATTTGCCAAGCAAAATGCCAAGGTACTTGAAAGAGTTAATGTTGGCCAATGGTGAGCCATCAGTGCATAAGATATTGAGAGGGTTCTGGTTTGTTTTGAGTCTGGCACAGGAGCCAAAAAGCATGGATTGTGTTTTGCCTGCATTAAGAACGAAGTTGTTTTCAATCATCCAGGATTGAATGTGGAGGAGGTCTGAGTACAGACAGTGATTTATGTCCAAGAAGTTCGTAGCACTAGAATAAAGAACTTGGTCATCTGCATACAGCAGTGATGAACAATCTGGAGAGAGAGCAAGGGGAGGTCATTAACAAAGATGGAAAAAAGTAGGGGGCCCAGGATGGATCCTTGTGGAACAGCAGTATGTATGGTGGAGGGATCAGACAGGACAGAATTGTAATACACGGCCTGCGATTAGTGCCCAACTTGTCTGGGAGAGCCCAGCTGGTATACAGCCAGTTGAGTGTGACTGATGCCACAAACTATACTAAAGTAAAAGAAGAGGTACTTGGTAGGTATAACATTAGTACTGAAACCTATCGACAATGGTTTCATTCTCAGAAAGATGCTGAACTATGATGCCCCCACGGAAACATATGCCAGATTAAAGGATTACTGTGGGAAATGGCTGCAACCTACTACTAAGGCTGTCATCAGATCATGGAATTGATAACCATCAAACAGTTCATACAGGTTTGGGCCCTTGACGTTCAATTGTGGGTTAAGCCTGAAACTGTTGAGGAAACCATCAAGCTGGCTGAGGATTATCTAGTGGCCAGGACTTCCAGATCCAGAGGAGAGCCAGGTAACCAAGGACCATCTGCAGCTCTGGTAAGACCTTTTTAGACTAATTAGTCACAGTATGCTAGATGAGAAAGAGGAGGTAGAATTCCCTATTCAGAACTTATCTGCCATGGCTGCCTTGGAAAAGGTCACATTGTACAGAACTGCCCCGATAAATGACAGGAACCAACTCATTTGGCTTTAGTAAATATTGGGTATGTTGAATCAGTGGGTCTAGGGGATCAGCAGACATTGGGACTTTTGGATTCTGGGAGCAGACAGACCCTGGTGAGAGCCGACCTGGCCCCAGAGTGTGAATTAACCCAAAGCGATACCACTGTTAAATGTGTTTATGGAGATATACACCAGTACCATACAGCTAATATTGAACTTACAGTTAATCATGAATGCCTCAAGGTGCTAGTTGGTCTAGTACCCAGTCTGCCAGTCCCTGTCATTACTGGACAAGACTCTCGCAAATTTGCAGATCTCATGAAAAGCCACCAAACATTTATTGAACCTGTGACTGTGGTTATTAGGTCCCAAGCCAAGGCACATCTAGATTCTGTTTTCCCTTTTGAAGAGGATTATTTCGAGACTATGCAGAAAGTACAGAAGTCATGCAAAACCAGAAAGAGGGAGAAACAAGCATGGAAGGAACAACATCCAGAAGGGGCACTAAATTTGGTTCCAGGACTGTCATGTAAAGACATTCATTAGGAATAAATGTCTGATGATTCTTTAAGGCCTTTGTTTTTGCAGGTGAATGAAGACAAACAGCCAGAACAATCCCATTTTTGGTTGAACTATAATATACTGTACAGGGTAACTGTAGATACTGTAAATGATTGTGAACTTGAACAACTAATGGTACCAAAAAAGTACTGGGAACAAGTAATGTTCCTTGCCCATGATATTCCGATGGCTGGTCATGAGGGGAGGGACAGAACAGTACAACACATCTTATACTGGTTTTGTTGGCCAGGGGTGCATCAGGATGTTGCTGCTTACTGTAGGGCTTGTGCAAAGTGCCAACTAGTAGCACAAGGGGGAAAGAAAGATCAGGTACCTTTGCAACCCATACCCTATGTCATAACCCCTTTTGATAGGGTGGTTATGGATGTTGTAGGGCCACTAACTAAGCGTTTGAAGGGTAAACAGTACATACTGGTGGTGTGTGATTACGACACCTGGTACCTGGAAGCCACCCCTATGAGGACTGTAATAGCCCCTCAAGTAGCTGAAGAACTGGCTAAAGTTTTTAGCAGAATGGGGATTCCTAAGGTGATTCTTACAGACCATGGTAGTAATTTTACCTCTATCATGCTGCAAGAATTGTACAGGCTATTGGGAGTATCAGCATTAAGAACCTCCCCTTACTATCCTCAAACAGATGGATTAGTGGAGCACTTTAATAAGACACTCAAAAAGATTCTCCAAAAATATGTCCATAAAGAGGGTCAGGACTGGGACAAGTTCCTTCTCTACCTTTTATTTGCTTACAGGGAGGTACCACAAGACACCACTGGGTTTTCACCATTTACACTGTTATACAGTCGCAATCCAAGGGGACCATTAGATGAAGTCAAAAAGCACTGGGAAGCTGGGAAAAATGTTGGTTGTACAAATATTGTTGATTACATGTCATTTTTAAGAGAACATTTGGTAAAGTATGTTACAATGACACATATCAATGTAGAGCAAAAACAACTAACTTAAAAGGAACGGTATGATGTAGGGCTAAAATACAAGCAGTTTGAACCTGGGGAGAAAGTGTTGCTCTTATTGCTATCCACAGAGAACAAGTTATTGAGGTGACAAGGGCCCTATGACATCATACGTCAGACTAGTGTGGTAAATTACGAGCTGAAAATGCCAGAACACAGGCCTATGAAACGTATTTACCATTCCCATCTCTTAAGAAAAATGGGTAAAAAAACCCAGAACCAAGTTTGTTTCATACAACTGTTTCAAGATAGAATAGAATTAGATGTAGCCTATGAATGACTGGAGCTAGCTAAAAATGATAGTGCCATTCAAGTAAATCCAGACTTGACTCTTTCTCAACGCCAAGAGATTGACCATCTCTTGACTTATTTTAAGGACACATTCACAAAAGCACCTGGCTGAACAAAAGGGGCAGTGCATGATATCAGGTTATCTCAGACCAGACCAATCCACCAAAAACCTTATAGGCTCCCTGAAAAGATTAGGCAGGAGGTAATAGATGAAGTAAAAATGAATGGAGCAAGCCAAAGTGATTATACCATCACGCAGTCCATGGTCTTCATCCTCCCCCATAGTGGTAAATAAGAAGGAAGGTAGTGTGAGGTTATGTCTGGACTTCAGACTTACAAATGCAGTTTCTGAATTTGATGGTTACCCCATGCCTTGAATTGATGACTTGTTAAACCAAATAGACTGCTCAGTATATCAATACCCTAGATTTGATTAAAGG
The DNA here is from genome assembly GCA_016271365.2 of Neoceratodus forsteri. NCBI lineage: Eukaryota > Metazoa > Chordata > Ceratodontiformes > Ceratodontidae > Neoceratodus > Neoceratodus forsteri. The sequence goes on along the minus strand of CM028129.1, from coordinate 440,689,125 downwards.
GTACTGGCAGATCCCTTTAGCAACACAGGCCCAGAAATTGACAGATTTTAGTACCCCGATAGGATTATGTCAGTTTACAATGATGCCCTTTGGCTTGCATGGGGCTCCAGCTACTTTTCAAAGATATATGGATAATGTGTTGAGAACCATAAACCCTACAGTGCGCCCTATCTGGATGACATAGTGATTTACAGTCCAGATTGGAATACACACTTGGTACATCTAAGTGCAGTCATCTGGAGCATCAAGGATGTTGGCCTTACAATCAATCTGGCTAAATGTGCTATTGCAAAAACTGAGACCCGATTTTTAGGATTTGTCATTGGAAATGAATCTGTGAAACCCAAGATTAGTAAGGTGGAAGCTGTGGCCAACAGTCCCGTACCCAGCACCAAAAGACATGTGCAATCCTTCCTAGGATAGGAAGGCTAGTTATAATAGACAATTTATTCCGGAATTTGCCACAATTGCCAAGCCCTTGACTGACCTAACTAAGAATAGCTATCCAAACAAGGTAAAATGGACACCAGACTGTGAGGCTGACTTTAAAAAGACAAAAGCTGCATTATGTTCAGCCCCAGTTTTATGCAGTCCAGATTTTACTAAACCTTTTGAGGTACAAACTGATGCTTTGGATATGGGCATCGGAGCAGTACTAACTTGGCATGACAACAAAGGGGAGCATGCAATTCTTTTCCTGAGTAGGAAGTTACATGAGAGGGAATGAAGGTATTCTATGGGGGAAAAGGAATGTTTGGCCATGAAATGGGCCATAGAGGCCCTTAAGTATTATTTATGGGGAAATGTGTTTACTGTGGTGACCAATCACAATCCCCTGTGCTGGCTGAATCTCATGAAGGACAAAAACATGAGGATAGGTGATATAAGTGAGTTCTGGATGGCCTGGACAAATAGGCTTAAATATTTGGGTATTACCTTGGCGACGTCAGTTTCTCTTCTGAAGAAATATAATTTAGATAATCTTCTACTAATTATTCAGCAGGACTTAATTAGATGGTCCCCTCTATATACTGTATATATCCCTTCAAGGGAGAGTTAATGTTATCAAGATGAATGTGCTACCCAGAGTTTTTTATCCTCTGAATATGCTGAACATATGTTTTCCATCTTCATGGTTTCGGAAGCTTCAAAGTATGATTACCAAATTTTTGTGGCAAAATAAACCCCCACGAAGATCCTATAATCATCTGAGTGCCCTGAAAAATCTGGGAGGCCTGAAGCTTCTGAATTTTTATCACTATTATCTGGCGAGCCATATGGCTAAATATATGAGGTGGACAAATACTCCCGTAGACATGAACCCCGAGTATAATCCCATATGGTTGCAAATAGAGAGAAATATGATTAAAAACTCTAAAGTGACACCTGAGAGTTTATGGTATATACTTCCCAAGACAGTTTCTAAACTGATAGGGTCCACGGTTATTCTCACGTCGATTAAGGTTCACAACCAAATGTGTAGGTCCTTGGGGATTAAACATACTAGAGATGTCTCACAACCATTGTTTGGTAATCCTAATTTTAAGGTTGGTGCAGAGCTCCTTTCATCACATAAGTGGGGACTGCTTCCAAATATGAAGGTTAGTGACCTCATTGAGTTAGGGAAGCTGAAGTTACTACAAGAAATACTGGAGAATTTCCACCTTTCATCCAAGTGGGCTTATTATATTTACCAAATTAGACATCTGCTCATTGCTTGGTTTGGGTCCAACCGGTGGGATATCAATGAGGGGGAGGCCCTTCTGTTATTTCAGTCCCTTGCTTGGTGACCACATGCAGTTTCCGGTCTTGTGGCTGCTTTGCAGGAGAGATTGCAGCAAAACAAAGCTGTATACTCTCAATACTGGATTGATACATTCCCTAGTAATCGTTTTATTTGGGAGCACATATGGAAAGGTATATATTTATACAACACTAACGATAGACTTAGGTTGATATAATTTTACATTCTCCATACCATGCATCTGACCCCTGTAAAGTTATGTAAAATGGGGAAATTGCCAAAAGACGACTACTTCAGATATGGACAGGCGCAAGGCTCCCCATTTCATATTTTTTGGGAATGCCCTTTGGTGGCTCCCCTATGGTCCGAGACTAAGACTAAAGCTGATCCCTTGTTTGGGTTACAAGATTTATTTACTCTGCAGATTTGTTTACTGGGAGATTACACAGCAGTCACAGTGAAAGAAAGGAAATGCTATATTAATGTAATATCACTCACGGTTAAAGCCTTAGTACTAAAGCATTGGAAACATCAGACTGTCATTATTTATCAGGAATTGCTTGCTGGGCTATTGTATAATTTAAGGATAGAGAAAACTATTACTAGTTATAAAAATGCTTTGTCTAAATTTAATGCTAAATGGGAGAAGTTTCATGATTTATGGACAATTGTCTCGTCACACTAAGCTGGTGCATATCCCTCTTCCTTAAGTAAGGTATTGGTGCAGTTTACTATAGATGGAGTCTAATTAATATTCCCCTGACAAACTTTTCTTTTTTTTTCTTTCTTTTTCCTCTTTGCTTCCTTTTTTACTTGGGTAGGTAGTAACACTCCCCCTCTAGTTGCTTTCCCTTATAGGGTTAGGGATTTGGCCTGCAGGATCATATTCAGTGGACTGGCTTTGGGAAGGGGGTTGGGGGGAAAGGGAAGTTAAGGGTGGGATAGGGTAAGGGAAGGGAGTAGGGGAGGGGAATGGGGAATATTATGGGTCAGCTAACTAATGCAATGTACACGTATTAGGACTAGTGTTATAATTGCTGAATTGTTTAATGCTTTGCTTGTATTTTGAAATTTTGAAAAATTTAATAAAACATATTAAATTTAAAAAAAAAACATGAGGATCATGAGGTGGTATTTGTCCCTCCAGCCTTATAATTTTAAAGTCAAGCATTGGGCTGGGGCACAACATAAGAACACAGACTTAGGCTGGCCCAGTGGTGCTGAGGGTTGAGGTGCTGGATGCCACACCTTGCTCCACGCTGGTGACCCAGGTTCAAGAATGGCCTCAGGTTGCCGGGGGTTAGTAGGGGTGGGAAAGGATTGAGCATCTGTAGGACTGCTCTCCCTCTCCAGGGAGAGGGGTTTTCAGGTGTCGGCGCTCCGGCGACCTCTGGTGGAGGCTAGGAGCAGTGCGCTGGTATCTCACTGGGGCGGGTGAGTTGTGGCACAGCACCGGGAGGGAGCACATGCAGGCATCATTGCACGCCCCTCTCATGCGCAAGAAAATGGAAAATATGGCACATGGTCGTGGCGGCTTGATGGCCATCAAGGGACACATGGCCTTTGGGACACCATTGTGGCTACTGGATCCTGGTTCAATGGGGAGTAAGGGGAACTCTCTGCTGCCCCACTGTGGGGGGCAAGCCATGGAGGTAATTAGCAGTGGGGTTTCCTGAGGGCCATAGCAGATCGGACGGTGGCTAGATGGGATGGATGCCGGGACGTGAAGCAGACCAAGGTGCCACCAGGTAAAAAGGACTAACAAAAAAAAAGTATGCAGATTTATTGTCCTGATATGGTGCGGACAAAATTGTCTCCTCTGATGAAAACTGACTTGGTATATGCTTATGTTTGATTGATTTGTTGGGACACTGTTGCTCAATCTACCAGCTTGATGCATAAACCCCAGGGAAAATGTATTGTTGATGGAACGGTGGTATGCTGTATTAAATATTCTTTACCTTTCAGGTAACTGTTCCAAACAGCTTTAAGGGTCCCTGGGGGGAACTTCTGGAGAGGTGGAAGTTCCAACCCTTCCTAGGGTTATGGATATAAGCAGCAATGTGTTGTTGCCTTCTTGTATGGGGAGGAATGTGGCAGGATGCTAAACATCCTCATATATAAGTAGTAGTTTCTTTTCCCTCACTCTATTCTGCCCTCTAATGTCCTTCTTCTAAATATATTTTCATGTCAGGGTAGCCAACCTGACATCTTCTTCTTTCTGTACTATCCCTTTATTGCCTTTATTAATTTGAGATGCCACTTTATATTTAAATCTTTAAAATCCCCTTTATGTTTAAAAGGTCTCCGATTGTGGAGGTCTGGCTATATTTCCAGGTTGTAGAAAAACAGAAATAAATTCCTAAATCTAGCACTTCTCACTATGATCCCTATTTTTGTTTTTTGAGTCTCCAACTGAAATTTGTGAGCAGAATGTGCACATGATCTCACAGGAAGTGTGCACACATTCGTTCAGGCTCCTGCGGACGTTCGTGCAGCAACCATGTTCTTAGGGAGCCGCTGTGCTCCAGGAAAGGAAACTGCTTGCAGCAGTTTAGAAATATACAGCCATGCAGCTGTAATAGCAGTGGGGAGGAGCTCTTTTGTGCTTGGTTGCCGTAGGAGATGTAAACGCTCCTTTCAACCGCTTGCTGTGGGAATTAAGTCCTCTACATGGACTGATAAAAAGGTTCTCAAAAGAAATAAAAGGACACTACAGGCAGGGTATAAAGATGCCCTGTAGTGTAAACAAACCAAAAGAAGGGTTTGTTTGTTTAATCTAGAAGCCCATCATAGCGAGGGGATTGTAATATTTGGCTCCAGGGCAAAATTAAATGTTTAACCGACGGCTGAAATGTGAATGCCATCAGATACAGGAAAATGAATAAACGTTCCAGGCTGTTTTTCGGTGTGAATTTAAGTATATGCAATTGTTGTTTTTTTGGTTTATGAAATGGCAAAGTTTTAAACCTATTCTACAAGAATAAGAAAGTGGTTTCCTAGCCTTGCAGGATAAATAGATAGGGAGCGTGCCCCTCATCTATTGTTCCCTGTAAAGGCTAGAGATTCCTCCAGATAAAATGTAAAGAAATAATTTTATTTTCCATTACCTGAATGCAGCCCTGGTATTTGGGAGGGTCTTTCTAAAGGGCTGTCAGCCCAGAAAATGGCTACTCTTATAGAAAGCTGTGTAGTGATGTCACCAAGAGAGGAAGGAGTCAAACTACCCTGATGATGCCCAAGTCCCTAATTAAAGTTATATTGGGTATATAAGGGCATCTTTTCTACATACATTTGTATTAGAGAAAGCTGAGAATAAGGTGACATCTTAAAGGGAGAACATAAACATGGTGAACATAACAGGAGCTTAGAAAATAGACTCTGTTTCTAAATTAGAGGGTCACATGTCTGTGATGTCATCCCTGTACACTATGTAAACTCCCCACCAGGGGCACTAGAAGTCAGATAGGACGGTCAGTATCCTCTGATCAGAGAGGAGGAAGGTCGTGTGGAAGCTTACACAGAAAGTGATATTTGATGTACAGAGAAGAGCAGTAAGTCTGGAGAAAAGACTTACCTGAAGTGTTTTATTTGGTGTGAGAGTTTAACACCTTAGTTTGCTTTTCTGTAAATATCTATTTTATTTATTTTCTTTATTTTTCTAAGTTTGGAGAAATAAAATGATAAACGCAGTCCCTGCATTTTTTATGCATTATATATGATTGACTGGTGTCTGCTATTGAATCCCAAATGCTTACAATCCCTCAGTCAACAATTAGCAAGGAAGCTAACAAAGACGCAAAACTTCATACAGAGCCAAAACCTTGAAAGAAATCTGCCACTCCAGTGAGGTGCAGTTTCCTCATTGGAGCGTCAGATGACAAGGCTCCGTTACATGCCTTTCTTGGTGAAACATTCTAATAAATATGGTTGCTCCTGCCCACCCCCACTCAATCCCCACAATGCCAACATCAGGGATGCCCAGTTCCTGTGTCGGGCGTGTCCCCCTCCCAGTTCAATTTGTTTGCCAACAGACGTGCCCAATACCTGTCGGCATCATGTCTTCCCCCCACACACACTTTCTTTGCTGACAGGTGAAACATTCCAATAAATATGGTGGCTCCTGCCACCCACCACACAATCCCCAAAAAGCAGACAATGGGGATAGTCAATCCCCATGTTAGCATGTCCCCCCCCAGTTCAATTTGTTTGCTGACGGGGTGCCCAATCCCCATTGGTATCATGTCCCCCCTCACACACACTTTCTTTGCTGACGGGGGTGCCCAATCCCCGTTGGCATCATGTTCCCCCCAAACACATGACCACTGTGAGCCCACCCCAGTGTGCCCCAAATCATTTTTGTTACCTAAAGAAAACCATCCCACAAAGTCCGGATTCTTTTTTACCTGTAAAAAACAGTCCCTCATCGTCCTGCCACGCCCCTCCCCAACCTGCACCCACCCTCACTCTTAACTCCATGACCCCTCACCCCATACTTACCTCCAGAGGGCCAGCACTGTGATCTTCTGTGGAGTGGGAACATGTCTAAAGTCTTCAAAAGCCGACTGGAAACTGAATGAAATGCAATAAGCTTTATAATGGTAGGCAATGGGAGGTTTCAATGTAGGTGGATATCTCAGCCATTTTGGGGAATTTTGGTACCAGATTTTCAGCATGGGGTTCTTAGGACCCCACCTCATGAACACATACACTGTTATCTCGTTACTCAGTCCTGAAAGGTGATTTCATGGTCACTGCGCGGAATCATCTTTCAAGACCAATTAACGAAATGACAGTGCCATTGTACATGAGGTGGGGTCTCAAAAAGCTCATGTTGCAAATTTGGTGAAAAAGTTCCAAAAAATAACTGCATTATGAGTGTGTGTTGTGCAGTTTCCATGCACGCTCATAACTGACAATTTTTAATATTTTCATTCCAGATTTTCAACACTGTCATTTTTTCACACCTCCTTATGAACAGTACAGCTGCCATTTTTCACATCCTTCCCAAAATGTGTTTTCACGCCTGTGGCCCACAATGGTGCAGTCACTGTGGGAAATCAACTTTTGGGACAGAGTAACAAAATCATAGTGCCTCTGTTAAGGAGGGGAGGTCCCAAAATGCCTATGTTGAAAATGTGGTTAAAAAAATCCCAAAAATAATTGCGTTGGGGCATGTGTTGTGCAGTTTCTACGCACACTAGTGACGTCACCAATTTTTCATATTTTCACCCCAGATTTTCAACAGTCCCATTTTGTTACACCTCCTCATGAACAGTACAGCTGTCATTTTTCACATCCTGCCAGAAATGTGTTTTCGCACCTGTGGTGCCAAATGGCGCAATCACTGGGCAAAATCACCTTTCGGCTAATGAACTAATAGTGCCATTGTTCATGAGGTGGGGTCATAAACTGCCCATGTTGAAAATTTGGAGTGAAAATACCAACAAATGCCCAGGGCATTAGGGTTTACAACTGTAACGCTCCACCCTGTAGAGATTTACAGGCATCAGGGGTGTGACTTGGGATCATCAGCTGTAATGCACGTGTCATTCCACCCCCATTCCCACCCTGCAGCCAGTGACAGGCATCAAGTTGTGCCTTGGGCTCTTTGGCCCCAAAGTTCACCCCATACTCCTATACTGCATGCATCTCAGCATACTGTATTTCCTTATGGAATGGGGTGACCCTAAGGCCTGAAAACCCCAAGGCACACTGTGACACTTGTCAGTGTCTGTAGTGTAGGGTGAGGTGAAATGGTATGAGCATTATGGATCATGACCCAAAGGCACACCCCGATGTCTGTCACTCTCTGCAGGGTGGAGGTGGAGTTAGCGTCAGTTCAATACTTTACTGCCATTCCTATTATGCATATCTCTAACTCCTGCACCACCAATGCCAATGCCAGCAAGACAACATTTGGCATTGACAAATGCTAGTTAACTACTGGGTCATGTTTATTCAGAAGAACCAAATGTGAGGATTTAAAATATTCCTGTGAGGTACTAATATTAGGGCAAGCATACATTAATGTCTAATTGGTGTTATTTACTTCTCAAATAAACTTGGTCACAAAAAAATTCAAATTCAAGAGTGAATATTAATCAAATCAAATCAAACTTTATTTATAAAGGCCCAGATATTCAAAAGGGTTGCGCATGGCGCAACAGTTTTGCACCATGCGCAACCCACTGATGTGTCCCGGTGCGATATTAAAAAGGGAAAAGTGCACGGCACAAATCCCGATGTGCTGGAGTGCATCAGTAATGTATGCAGGTGCAGGTGGGGGGGCGTGCCCATGCATATCCTGCACAGCCTGATATTCAGCCCAGGATGTGCAGAGCCATGCACAACCCTACCTGTGCCAGCATAAAGTTGATCAAAAAGGAACAATGGATGGCCACCCACAGGTGAGCTGCGCAGTGCAGGGTGCAACACGGCAGCTGTCACCTGTGGGTAGCCCTAACTCTGGCTGCACCTGGTGGTGCCCCCCATGCCGATTGCGGGCATTTGTGAAAAAATGCAGAAGTCTATCAAAATATCCCTGGTGGTCAGTGGACCACTATCTGCCGATTGCGGACATTAGTAATAAATAATATCCCCAAACTCCCTGGTGGTCCAGTGGACCACTGTGTGCCGATCATGGGCATTTGTAATAAAAATAAAAATATGTCCAATATCCTGGTGGCTAGGCGGTACCCCCTCTCCACCCACCCACTGGGCCTGCCCCCTGCTCCCCGGTCAGCGGGCAGCAGCACCACCCGCCTGCTGCCCTGCACCACCAACTGACACCATTGATAGGGCTGTCGCCCATTGGTCTACAGCATGAGCCAATGGGCATGCAGCCATACCGTACTACACATTTCAGATATGTGATGGGATCCATTCACATATCTGGAATATGTAATTAATGCATAGACTGCATGCCCATTGGTTCATGCTGTGGACCAACGGACATACAGCCCTACTGACGTGTCAGTCAGCGGGCGCGGGCGGCAGGTGGGTGCTGCCACCTGCCGGCTGACTGGGGAGCGGGCGTGGGGCTCAGTGGGCGGGTGGAGGGGGGGGTACCGCTAGACCACCAGGGCTATTGGACATATTTTTATTTTTTATTACAAATGCCCACGATCGGGCAGACAGTGGTCCACTGGACCACCAGGGAGTTTGGACATATTTATTTATTACTAATGCCTGTGATTGGGCACACAGCAGTCCACTGGACCACCAGGGAGTTTAGAAATATTTATTTATTACTAATGCCCGTGATCGGGCAGATAGCGGTCCACTGGACCACCAGGGATATTGGAGTGTACTATATTTTACTTCAGTCCACGATCGGGCTGTGGAGCACATTGCCGGCTGCAGGGGGTGACGGTCCCCAACGCCTGCTGCCTGGCAGTGTGCCAGGCGCAAGTCATCGGGGATCGGTGCACCTGCATGCAAATGGGGCCATAATGACATGCAAATGGCCCCATTTGCGCCTTGCATACATTATGGCCCCTTTTGCATGTCAAGTTTTGAATATTGCAGTTGCTGTGCATGGTGCAATGGAACTTGCGCTAGTGCATCCCTATGCTCCACTCTGGCCACTTGCGCTGGAGCAGTGCCACTGCGCCATGCACACTTCGGGAGGCCAGGGTGCGATATTCAACGATGCTGTGCCATGGCGCAGCTCCGTTGAATATCGCCCAGTCCACACCCCTGTGCAGCCAAGTTGTGCTGCGCCCAAGCTTGTGCCACAGCCTGGCACAATTTGAATATCTGGGCCAAAAAGTGCAATTTCAGAATTGTTCAAAGTGCTTGTATAACTTCACCATAAAACACAAACAAATGAAATTAAAAACTATGCCATTAACTAAAAACAATATCCTCAGATCTAAAAAGTTTTCCTAAAAAGCTTTAAGTGACCATCATAAATACACAGCTAATCACAATTATCTAAAACCATATCAATAGATCTAGGAATAATCAGGGATGGCCAAACTAAATAAATATGTTTTAAGAGTGGTCTTAAAACTCTGGACGGTCAGGCATTCTCTCACCCAATGAGGTAGAGAGTTCCAGAGGTTAGGGGCTGCAAAAGCAAAAGAACGGGCCCCCGAAGTCTTAAGTCAAACCCTGGGAACCCCCAGCAATCCCACATCAGAGGAGTGGAGCAGGCAGAGCGGGTGGTAGGAACAAAGGAGATCTTGCAAGTACTGAGGTCTCTGCCCATGTAGGGTTTTATAGATCAGTAATCCAACCTTGAAGGTGATCTGCCACTGTACTGGCAGCCAGTGCAATCTGTGGAGCACAGGCATGATATGGCAAGATCTTGAAGAGCCAGTCAACAGCCTGGCTGCTGAATTCTGTACCAGCTGTAAGCAGCAGATATCAACCCCCTGAAGCCTATGGTAAAGGGCATTGCAGTAGTCAAGGTGGTAGGTCATGAAGGCATGGACCAGAGTTGGAAGATCATCGGATGGGACCAGATGTTTTATCCAAGCGATATTCCTCAGATGGTAAAAAGAGGTCTTGGCAATGGCCGACACCTGGGACTTAAGCATCAGGCTGTCATCAAAAATAATGTCTAGATTCCACACCCAGTCAGAGGACGCCAGTTGGACTCCCCCAAGCGAAAGCCTGAAGGGCTGTCCAACCGGCGATCCCATATCTTGATGACCCTGGTCCACCACCAACACCTCAGTTTTATCCAGGTTCAACCGCAGTCAGTTGGCACTCATCTAGTACTGGATCTTGGAGAGGCAGTTGTTAAAGACCGAGATGGCTCCACCCTGTTCGGGCACAAAGGACATGTATAGCTGAGTATCATCTGCATAGCAGTGAAAACTCAGACCATACCACCTAATAATGTCTCCCAACAGCAGCATATACACTGCGAACAACATGGTTGACAAGATGGAGCTTTGTGGCACCCTGCAGGATAGGGGGAGAGGAGCTGAAGAATAAATTGCCAACACCACTGTCTGAGTCCTAACCATCAGGAAAGATCAAAACCAGCTAAGGACTGTACCAGACAAACCACACAGATCAGCCACAGGTGCTCCAACAATGCACCATGGTCCACAGTGTCAAATGCTGCAGAGAGATCAAGGAGGACCATGATCAAATGAGTTCTCTGATCTCTCACTATTAGGAGATCACTAAGTACCCAAACAAGTGCCGTCTTGGTACTATGCCTCTTCCTAAATTCCGAAAGGAGAGGGCCTTAGACATCATGGGTGGTCAAATGATCATCCAGCTGCAACACAACCACCTTCTCAATAACCTTACTCACAAAGGGCAGGTTAGAGATGGGTCTGTAGTTAGCCAGACAGTCTGGGTCAAGGGAGGGTTTTTTAAGAAGAGGTCTCACAATCACCTCCTTCAGGAGGTCAGGAAACACCCCTGTCTCCAGCGACCTCCGGACTATCTCAGCTAAGACCGAACTGATTACCTCAACACACCCCACAAGGAAGCGTGTTAGGCCCAGGTCCAAACTACAGTGGGCTGGTCACAAAGTCTGGATAATCCTCACAATGTCAGTGATTGCCAGCTGACCGAAGTCAGACCAGGTAAACAGGGGGTTCACAACCTCCTGCTGACCTACGCAACAACCAATAGAGGGGGCTGGACAGATTCCAGATCTTATAGTGGCAACCTTATTTGTGAAAAATCAAGTGAATTCCTCACACTTATCTTGTGAAAATGCTCCTCCAGACTGAAGACAGATTAGATTGCACAATCTGTCGACAGTCCGGAAGACCTGAGCCGGTTGATTTTGCGCAGCGGCAATCTCCCTGGACAGGAACTCTGCCTTCTTATGGGAGACTGACGATTGACAGTCCTTATAATGATCCATAAATCTAAGTTTGTCATCAACCAGACCTGTTTTCTGCCAGTGCCTCTCTAACTTTTGCCCTACTGTCCTGAACTCCTTCAAAGTTTCATTGAATCAAGGGGACCTTGGGCAAAGAGCGAGGGGGCAAACATGGACAGGAGCTATAGAATCCAGGGCTGCTGTCACCACCTTATTATAGGCATGTACCAGATCCCCTGGATCCAAGCATTCACTCGGCATACCAGATAGGTCAATCACCACCATTAGACCGTCTGGGATCACACCCATCCAAGGGCAGTACCAGACTATCTCCATAGGGGCAGATCTGTTGGGGGGAGCCATGAAACTGAACCCTGTGGTGTGATGATCTGACCATCTGACTGGTTCCACCACCAAATCGGAGATCTCAATCCCCAGAAGGAACACCAGATCCAATGAGTAACCATAACTGTGGATAGGAGAGGTAATTACCTGTGTAACGCCCAACAAAGTCATCAGTTGGAGGAAGTCTTGAAAAAATTTCAAGAATTCATCATTGGCCCAGGCACTGAAGTCCCCCAGAATTAACTATCTGGGGGACTCCAACACCATGTCGACAGTGAAGTCCATGACTTCCTGCAGGAATTCCTTCTCCCCACCAGGTAGATGGTAAATGAGAAGTATCTAGTACCCTACAACTGCACCCATGATACACTCAAAGGATCTGGTCATCCCTACTGGAACATCCACAAGGCCCAGTTCCGATTTAAAACAAACGGCTACACCCCCACCACTACAAGCCACCCTTGGGTGGTGTATCACTGAGTACCCAGCTGGAAGTGCTGATGCCAATACTGGGCCAGCATTCTCGTCCAGCCAGGTCTCGGTGATGCAAATCAGATCAGTTGTACCAACAAGAGCTGCTATCACAGCAGCCTTGTTTTTTATAGACTTGGCATTCCTCAATACTGCCCATAGTAGGATGGGCGGCCAAGGAAGACCCCGCTACTTGCCTACACAAAGTGGAGCCCTTAGGTATGGGAACCAAGTAGGGAGCACCCCTATCCTGATCTCACTTTTGCCCAGGCCATCTCCTTGTCACCACAACCCCAATCAGCCCACTCCCCATCCTCTCCCCCTCCCGGCCCAGTTCCCCACTTTCTCCTTCTAGCTATCCCCAAGGCCCAACAATATCTATATACCACAGCTGATAAAGGGGGACAGCTAAAAAGGTGGAGGTCCCTGAGCCTGATGGGAGAGTAGTGCCTGATCATCTGTGCTCTCTGAGAGCACATCTTAAATTAACAGCAGCCAAAACAGCAAGCAGCCAGCACACAACTCTGTATCATACTCACACAGCCATACACCATCCAGTCCCCAAAATTAACCCACAATCCCCCAACAAATTTAACAATTACTTCTGCCCTACCCCCAAAACAATAACCCCAAACTATCTGAACACAACAAACTATTACACAAGCTGGGGAATGCATTTTCAATTGACTTCTAATCCATGCAGTGCAGCAATAATCACAAATATTGTGGTCAAATACAGCTGACACATATTTTTCCAGCATTGCAGTCAATATCAGATCTAATAAGGTGTCCTTGTCACTGTCAGATGTGTGTGGTCTACTTGGAATTGAATTTAACTGTGTTAAATTCAGAGCTGGGAATTGGTTAAGTATTTCCTGGTTAGGGTGCATCATATCCCAGTTGAGGTCCCCCAGTAAAATAAAATGTCCCAAATAAGGGGCAACCGAGGAACTTAACAAGTGCTGAGAATCAGTTGTAGCAGATGGTGGTATAGAACATGCTGCTAAACAAAAACTAAAATTATCTGAGCCCATAATTTATAGTACTAATAAATCCAATTTCTTTGGGATAGACTTATCCATTTTAAGTAGCTTTAAGATTCATTTTCAGTGTGAAAAAAATGTTTTCACTGTGGTGACTTTCACAAACTCACAGGCCTAACCTCCTTAAAGGCCAGAAAAAAACATACTATAAATTGTTTTTTCTTTGTTTTCAAAGACTATTTGAACTCCCACAGTACTTAAACTGCTGTTTGACTCTGTACTTCACTCTCTATAGCCTTATATGGAATCCCACTTGTGTTTAAATTTTGTACTCCTAAAGGTTAAAAAAATGTCAGTTTGGAAGAATGTCTTTTAACTACCTTGAACCCTAGTTCTGGAATGCCCTCCAAATCAAACACAATGTTTCAACTGTCTTACAGCTTGTGCAGTTTAAAATAGAACTTATATTCCAGTTCAGTAGAAAAGGGTCTTGTTTTGACATTCCTGTTATGGTTTATTATATTGTCTGCTGGTAAATTAGCTTAATACTGTACATATGCCATGTAGTTACGTCTGTGTCTGTATGCTGCGTATTGCAGATAGTTCACTTTACTTCTTTAGACCCTGTAAAACTGGCCTCACTGTATAACATCACTATATATAGATATCTGTCTGTCTGTATATTTTGGACTATGTAACTTTTGACTACCTTATGTACCCCTCCAAAAGAGGTGGGGCTTAGCTTAAGTTATCTTCCCAGACACCTCTTGTGCCCTTCATCTGGCCTTGTTCCAGCCCTGGTGTTCTGCCTCTTGAACCTAGGCTGATATCCAGTCTGATGTTTGCATTCATGTGAAGTCATGTTCTGCCCCAAGATCCTGTGCGAATGTGCGAGCAGTCATCATTGTGCTATAACTTTAAGATCTGTACCTGTATATAGTGTCAATAGCCTGCGGTGGGTCCGAGTGCTTCGGCGCTTGCAATCGCCATGGCAATGCTCTTTCAAACTCCATTCTTACACCAGATAATAGTGCAGAGGGATCCCTATTGAATGCTGTTAACATTTAATTTTAAAACTGAACAGAATGTTTATCAAGTGGACTTTAAAGCTGGACTTTCAGCTGTCTACTCTTCGGCAGCCATTTGTTACTTTGAGCTTTTGTTTCAGCCAATCAGAACTCAAAGGGTCCTATGTGTCCTTAGCTATGGCTGCAGGTGTAACTCCCTTACCCAAGGTTACTAGAATCCCAGTAAGACCTAGTGGTAGGCAGGAAGTCAGCTTGTGAAACTCCAGCTAAATGGATTTCACACAGTCTCACTCTGTTCTCAGTCTCAGCTGAGACTGAGGGATGACATCATTTAGAACTGTCGCAGCTGCATAAGCCACACTGGAATGTTGCAGTTGGAGGTTAGAGTAGAACATTGGGGAATTTGAAGAGAGTTCTGTTGCAGTCTGTAGTAGAAGAGGTGCTCTGCTGTAAGCAGGCCCTTCGAGCTCTAAGCTCTGTCAAAGAGCTATTTTTTGTTGTATAGGTGCGTGTTCTCACCTGAAGAGGAACACAAGAAGAGCACATTGAAGTGGTGGAGACCACTTTCAGTGGTTCAGGGCTGGGGGGAAGGAATCAGCCTGCTTCCAGGGGCAACCTCCCTGGTCCGGCTAGGGAAAAGAAGCTGCCTGATTTAAGTTCGTGCTGAGGCACCAGAAGCTCTGGATGAGAATTATTTGAGAAGAAAACGCCTGTGGGGCACCTGCAATCAAGGGATGAGTTCGCTCTGCTAAAGGGCCATGTGTTTTCACCTGAATCAAGATGCAACTAAAGGGACTGTTACTGTGGGATCAGGAAAAGACAGCCAAGTACAGTTTGGAAGATGTGGGGATTGGACAGCTTAACTCTGTGGGGGGTCTAGAGTAATGGACACAGCCTCTTATTAAGTATGTTCAAGTTCAGCACAAATGGGATGTAAAGGCAGTAAACTGAATGTGGAATACATTTAAAAAGAATCTACACAGCAAAGTGTTTTAAAGGATAAGGTGTTACAGTCCAGAGAAATGGGCAGGTATGAATTATGGGAGCGAGAGGTGGGAGACCCCCCCATCAGTAGTAACCAAATTCACCTCTACGGATTTGCTCTGGGACACCTGTTGCTTTCTCTCAGGTAGTTGGTCAGTGCCTGAGGAAAGCACCCAGACGTGGGATTAATGAGGAAGATTCCCTTATGAAGCAGAAGTGCTCATAGATGGTTTAGGGAGCCACCAGTAAATGTTTCCCTGCTATATGGAAAGTGTCCAAGCGGCTGGCAAGGGAGCTGAGCCAGGGAAAATCCAGAGCAGCGTACAAGTTCAGGCTGTGTACCCAGTGTGTTTCAGAGCCTGAGGGCTAAAGTGATGAGGATGTGTTCTGGTCTATCTTAAATCTGCATTACCAGGAGCGTAGCCCCATGGGAGTCCATCTATGCTTTGTTTATTCTGTTGGATGTGAATAAAAGCCACACTTTAGAATCCCACTTCTGGTATTGGACATAACAGTTATTGCTTCCTTTGTCCGGAGTTACTTGGGTGCCCCAGTTGTAGAGTAGATAACCTAGCCAATGTGCCGAGTGACATATTCCTCCCTGAACCCAGCCCACCAGGTAGAGCTGTCAAGATAGAAATGGCATATCTGGGTGGGGGGTTACACAGGGAAGAATAGAAGACTGTGTGTTTGGCGCCTTATGAGTGGCCAGTCGGATAACCAGAACTGTGACTGACAGCATCATTTACCAATCAGATTACAGTTTTGTGTCTCTTCAGTTAGAGAGGGACCGTTGATCTGGGCAGTTTGCCAGAAGCTCTCTTGAAGAGAGGAGCTTCTGTGTGTCTCTCTTGGCTCACAGCCTGGGGCCCTCCAATTAAGCCAAACCGTCTCATCAGCCTGAGGGGCAAGAGACTGATGTTGCCACCTGAGCCTAAATTTCTAGAACTGGTGTTCTTGAGCAAAAGCTGCCAGAGTTGGTATTAGGGCCAAATCTGCCAAAGTTGGTCCCCAGAGCCAGGAATTTGTTTATCCTGAGAAAAATTGCGAGAGTGGGAACCCAGAGCTGAGTGTTCCAAAGCTTATACTCTAAGCCTGAAAGTGTACAAGACTGTATCCTGAATCTAGGGAAATGGTTTCCAGAGACTGCATTTGGAATCTCAAAGCTGCATCTTCATACAGACCAGTTTAGGGAGTCAGTCACTAGCGCGGTGGTCAGTGCTAGTTTGCAGCCACCTCAGGGGTTATTTCCGGACATGGGGGTGAGCAGTGCTAGCCCTGGTCCCTTTATGCTGGTCCCTGCATCAGAAGCCAGAAGCCTGAATCCACGACTCCAGAGGTACAAGCCTGCACTACTTCAGAGACTAAGGTCCTTCAGAACTATGAATACTTCAGGGCTATCCTGCAATGGTGTTTCCCAAGTTGCTTTTGAAATGTATTGCAGGCCATTGGGCCTGGGATTACCAATACCAACTTGCTTAAAAGTTCAGCCGTTTAGGGTTTTTGGGGATCTTTCACAATTGTATGGTTAAAGATTCTGATCAAATCCTTTGTTTATGTGCACCAATTTCAGCCAACCAGCTGCAACATGTTTCAGGCCTGCAGTGGTCCAAGTCTGGGTGCCCAGCGAAGTTAACTGGGAGTATCTTTTGGACTATTAAGTTCTATTGTTAATGTGTTGCCAATCCTTAACTTGCAATCCTTTATTTCCCCCAAATATCCCCATAACAAAAAGGGTTTATTGTTATGCTAACACTGTCCATGAGCATATTATTACTGGGCACTACTTTACGTATCTAACCCCAACGTGTATTGCTGTTGTTGTGTGTTATTCTCCACAGGTAACTGGGGGTCTCAGCAATAGCCAGAATCAGTTTGGTAAGTGCAGCAATGTGAGCATATTATTAGCTGTAGTCATTAATTGTATGACTTTAGCCTGTTTGAACTACTGTGTGTTAATCCATGTGTGGGACCACTGGACAGGGAAGTGGGTAGATACAGCATCCCAGGGGGTTGTGCTAGCTTGTTATTTGACCCACTTATCCTTTTACTCTGGGTGCAGGCACTGTGCTAATTATCTATCTTATGGTAAAGAACCCCCCTTCTCCATCAGAACAAGAGTCCAGGCCCCTCAACCTGTACTGTTGTCACCAGGCAGGGTAGTAGCCCGTTGGTACACAGTGCCTGGGTTACATTTTGTAGGCATCGCCGGGATTATTCTGGCTTTTGTAACTTAGGTTTGTTCATCATTGACTGTACTTGTTATGCCTTGTACTATTGGTCTGTTGTATGATGATGTGTTGTGTACTCTCCTGGGTCATGCCTGAAAATAGTAATTTTATGGCTAGTGCACTTACCCAGTCAACAAAAACTAAATAAATATCCTGTTTAACCAGTTGTGCCCCACATGGATCATGCTGCCAGTATGGACACTACCCTATGTCCCCATCCTGATCTTTCCTCCAGTAAAATGGCTGGCCATCACTTGCTTGGTTAGTGTGAAGGTGAGGATACACACCCCCAGAAAGCTATCCTGTTCCTAGGCATACCTCTGGGTACTAATAAAGGCAAAATAGAAGAGGCCCTCTTGGGAGTAAAATGTCTTGATAAAGTTGTT
The DNA here is from genome assembly GCA_016271365.2 of Neoceratodus forsteri. Classification (NCBI taxonomy): domain Eukaryota; kingdom Metazoa; phylum Chordata; order Ceratodontiformes; family Ceratodontidae; genus Neoceratodus; species Neoceratodus forsteri. The sequence goes on along the minus strand of CM028129.1, from coordinate 440,671,154 downwards.
GTTAGAGGCCGAAATGTGAACTTGACCACCCAAACTTTGACTGCTTTAGTGGAATGCAGTACTACAGCGGATGCTACAAAAGTGCCTGGGTCGTTGTTTTGGAGGAATCCCATGTAGTATGGAAAGTGGTAACCAAGGACAGTGTGACAACTAAGTCTGAGGGTCACCCAAATTTGAAGGACTTATGGAGAATCTAGATAGGGTGCTGCAAGCTGAAGGTCAATCTCTAGAGGACTTGCAAAAGTTGTTTGAACCTTCTGGAACCACCCCTCCTCCAAGGGCCAAACCCGCCTCTGTACCATCTGTTTGCCATGCCTCTTAAAGCAGATTATGAGTGTTCTCTGGCACTTGGCCCACTCCTAATGGGGAGGATGACATGGAGACCTGGATGGCCTATGCCTCATCCCTAGTGCAAGAATGGCAGTTTACTAAGGCTGAAAAGAAGAAGAGAATTATGGAGAGTCTGTGGTGGCCTGCATTGGAACTATTCATTTTCTGGGGTCTACTAACCCTGATGCTTTTGCTCAGGAGTATGTTACTGCTTTAGAAGGTGTCTTTGGTAGTACAGTCTGCTGAGGATTTAATGTGGATATTCAAATCAGCCAAACAGTGGAAGGGAGAGACCCTATCTGTCCATGAGACTTGGCTGGAGAGATCCCTACAGAAAGCTTATAGAAAGGGAGGCATGGCCTCTAGTGACTTAAGCCATGTAAGATTGGACCATATTTTGAAGTCTGACCATTACTCTAGTGTACTAATTTCGAAACTGAAGCTACAATATTGTTGGCTGATGAAAGAGATAAGGGAGGCTGAAAATGAGGAAGAACTCTGGAACCCATATGCAGGTTCCACAAGAGTAGCTAGTACAGTGGAGAAAAAGCCTGAAAGTGATTCTCAAGAACTCAAAGACTTATTGAAAGACCTGCGAGAATGAAAGGCAAGTACTGTAACTGCTTTAGATGCTGCTAAGGGTCAAAATTCAAGACAAGGTCAAGCTGGAGATTCTAGTGAACAGTATTCCTCCTTAAAAGGGTGTCACAGCTCAAGCCTTCATGGTGGGAACTGATGGCGACATTCAGAAGGAGATGAGTGAACTTAGATCTCTGGTAAATGAACTTGCAAAGTCTTGTTCTCAGTTTCAACAATGGAAGAGGTCTGGCCAAAATACTGGAAGGTACCATACTTCCCGAGGTCCACCTCAGCCTGCTAGTGGGAAGCCTGTTGAGGAGTTACACTCAGCCTCACCCATCCAGACAAAGCATACAGTTTTTTTGTTATCATTGTGGGGAAGATGGCCACACTAAGCAAGAATGCCAATCCCAAGAAGACTTAAGAAGAGTGACAAAAAGGTTGTTGAATAAGGTGAAGCAGCTAGAGAACAGTGTTGGCCCCCCCGCTAAGCCTCTGTCTAATCAATCTGTAGTCCTCTTTCAAGACTTCTGCAAATGTGCCATTTGAGTTAGAAGAGTTGGTGGAACCCGCCACCAAAACCACTGTTCAATTAGAAGGAATACCTGTGCATGCTGTGTTGGATAGTAGCTTCCAGGTAATGATCATCTTTAAGAACTGGTACAACAAGCATCTATCTCATTGTGAATTGTTGCTGCTCAAAGAACTGAATATGTGGGGACTGAGCGACAAGTCTTACCCCTATCTTGTCTATCTCAAGGTGTGGATTTCTTTTTCATTGTCTGTAGCTGGTGTGGAAAATCCTGTAGAAACACTGGCCTTGGCATGCCCAGAATCTGGGAGGTAAGATGGTATACTGGTACTAATTGGCTCTAATGCACACATGTTTTGTCACCTACCATAGTTATGCTAAGAGAGAATGACTAAAAAGACTGGAAGAGCCCTCCACATTCATGCTATGGTGAAGAAGGTGTATGAACTACAAATGCAGACTGAAGGGGATGATAAAGATGACCCTGTGAGAACAGTGTGAAGAAGAGATCCTGCAGAGATCCGTCCACCACCTGATGCAGAATGTAGCATCAGTGGTGAGGTACTCTTAAAGAAGTCACTAACCAAATATTGATGTTAGATGCCCTGGATGAATACGAGTCACCCAAAGGATTGCTGATCAAGCCCAGTGCACTTTCTGATTGGACCTATGCCTATGCTAAATGTGTTACAGTCCAAGTAAAGAACGTCATTGACCTCATTGACCCAGACACTGTAGATCACAGAGGCCACACTTTAGCATGAGTCTATTGTGTTGTTAAGGCTGTGCAACCTTCTGCCAATAAGAAGAGGGATGATGGTTAAGTAACTACTGATATGTTTGATTTTGGAGAGTCACCTATCCCAGATGAGTGGTGAAACTGTGTCAGCCAAAAACTGGCTAAGAAAACTAAAGTCTTTTCTCTTTAAAGAATGGGACCTGGGATGTGCCTCAGGGGCTGAGCACCACATTTGTCTGCACAATGACAGACCTTTTAGAAAGAGATACAGGAGGCTAGCACCTGCTGACATAGATGATGTGAGGCACCATTTACAAGAGTTGCTGGCTGCAGGCATCATCCAAGAATCCCAAAGACCTTACGCTTCCCAGATTGTTGTGATGAGGAAGAAGAACAGGGCAGTAAGAATGCGTGTTGATTACAGAACTCTTTAAAGAACTATCCTGGATCAGTATACCGTGCCCCACATACAAGATGCAATAGACTGCTTGAATGGTACTAAATGGTTCTCCATGTTTGTCCTACGGAGTGGCTATTATCAAATTCCAATGGCATCTGAAGACAGACAGAAGAATGCTTTCATCTGTCCGCTAGGTGTTTATGAATTTCTGAGAATGGCCCAGGGAATAGGAGCCCCTGCCACTTTTCAAGGGCTCGTGGAGAGAGCAGTTGTGGATATGAATCTCCTTGAATGTCTATGTCTAGTGTATCTAGATGATCTCATAGTTTTTGGAAAAACACTGGAGAAGCATGAAGCTCGTTTGTTCACAGTCCTCAACCGCTTGGAGGAGTTTGGACTCAAGTTATCTATCGACAAGTGCCAGTTCTTTCAGAATTCTGTGAAATATGTAGGACATATTGTGCCTGCCCAGGGCATTCAGACTGATCCCAGTAAGGTAGAGCCACTAACTGACTGACCAAAGCCAACCAATTTGAAGTAACTGCAAAGGTTCCTGGAGCTCCATGGTTATTATTGCAGATTTGTTAGACTACACCAGGGTTCGGCCCATACTGAATCCAACTCAAGGCTACCCTCCCACTCATAAGAAAAATAAAAAACATGTTGCTGGCAATAACCTAAGATCTTACTACAAGTCCAATGAACCCTTTGGAATTAGGTGGACTGCTGAGTGCGACACTGCCTTTAATTAAATCACATACCATCTAACTCATGCACCAGTGTTAGCCTATTTATTTATTTATATAGTTTTTGTTAACTGGGTAAGCACACTAGTCATGAAATGACTATTTTCAAGCATGACCGGGAGAGTACAACAATCATAAACAAATACATAGTATGAGTACAGGAAAATTACATATAGCATAGGTCAAATAGTCAGTACAAAAAATACATACAGCCAAATAGCATAGCATGATATCAGAAAGTCACATATACAGCCAAATAACATATCATGATGTCAAAATTCACATAGAGTCAGAGTAAATATGCTGAACCCTACAGACCCTATATGCTTCATATAGATGCTAGTCTTAGTGGCCTGGGTGCTGTTCTTTATAACAAACACTCTGAGCTTGTTGCCTTATTCAGCTGAAGTTTTTCTAACTCAGAAAGAAAGTACCCTGTTCATAAACTTGAATTTTTGGCACTTAAATGGGCCATTGTTGAACAATTTCATGAGTATCTTTATGAGGCTAAGATTTTGATAAAGACTGACAACAACTCATTAACATATGTACAAACCTCTGCCAAATTGGATGCTGCAGGTCACAGGTCACAGCTGGCTTTCCAATCTATCAAAATATGACTATGCTGCAGAGTATCGTCCTGGCATAAATCATATAGATGATGACACCTTGTTCTGGCACTCTGCTGTCTCCTCTAAGAATAAGCAAAACTGGGAGTAAATACCTGAGCAATCAGTAAAAGTCCTCTGCAAAATGTTTGACGATCAAGATACAGTGGCTGCAGAAAATGGTAATTGCCTCATGAATTGTTTGGGACCTCTGGGAGATTGTTTTCCTACAGCCTATTGCAATTTTGTAGCCTTGGACCTGAGTTCCCTGCTACAGCTAACAGTGGAGGACCTGCAAAAAGAACAGAGTAATGAACCTGCATTAAAAGATATATAGAATAGTGTATGGGTGATCATAGACAACAAGGCTATGTTAACATCGAGGGGATATGATGATGTCATACAGACCTTGAGAGCGAAGCTCGAGAGGTCCGTTTGCCATCATTATATCCCCGAGATGGAAACAAAGCCTTGTTGTGTCTTGTCACCCATATACTATTTTATATAGCATATGGTTCCCAGAAATGTCCAAAGTTTCATTTAACAACAAGGTTTCGTACCTTGTGTTCACACACCCACTTGCTCTCCGCCATTGCTGTAGTCCTGTTTTGCTTCATTTTCTCCAACAACCTCAGTCCTCACTACAGTCCCACTCTGCTCTCGACCCAATATTTCAAAGCAACAGTCATTTAAAAACAAGAAGAAAACTGCTAAACTGATAGTTTTGATAGACTGAGCTAAAATGGCAGTTCGGGTCCAACTCCAAACTATCTTATTGAACCGATTGCTCCTCTACTCGCTAAGTGGTGCCTCCATTTAAGTCCATTTTGTTTTTGAACGCTGTGCTGTTTCAGCCAATCAGGTGACAGCTCAAGGGGAAATAGTTGTAGTATCATCGTGATGTCAGAACGATACTACAACAATTTTTATTGACCTTTGAACTGTACTACAACAACTTTTGGAAAGCCACCATTTTTAGCCACAATAAGACCTAACCATATACTGTATTATTGTTGTTTTCAAAAAGGGTGATGACACCTCACAGGTAGTAACTGATAATCCAGATACTAGCCTACTACTGAGGGAGTGGCCTAAATTCAAGTTGCGAGAATATTTGCTGTATCAAGAAGTAACAGATCCTCAAGGGTTCACTCACTGACAATTGTTATTACCAGCTAAGTTCAAAAGAATTGTACTTAGAGCCCTACATAATGAGATGGGTCATATGGGAAGTGAGCATACGTTTGTCCAGGCCTGTACCCATTTTAACTGACCCAGGATGGAAAGTGAAATTGAATGATACTGTAAGAACTGCAATTGTTGTGTTCAGAGGAAGGCTCAACTGCAAAAAGCAGCACCCTTTATCATTATTGAGACAAGTACCCCAATGGAACTGGTCTGTATTGACTTTCTCTTTCTTGAACCTGAATCCAAGAACATTTCCAATATTCTGGTCATCACAGATCATTTTACCCATTATGCCCAAGCATATCTGACAAAAGACCAGCAAGCGTCAACCGTTGCTAAAGTTTTAATAGAAAAATTTTTTGTACACTGTGGTGCACCACTCTGATCAAGGCCGAGATTTCAAAAGTAGACTGATAAAGTGTCTCTCTGGGGAGTTTGCAAATCCAGAACAATGCCCTTACAATCCTCAAGGTGATCTCCAGCCAGAAAGATTTAATAGAATATTATTAGACATGCTGGACACCGGAGATCAAAGTGAAAAGAGCAAATGAAGCCAGCATGTTAGTGCTCTAGTTCATGATTATAATTGTACACAGAATGATGCTACTGGATTCTCACCCTATGGTTTAATGTTTATAAGAGAACTAGGACTTCCTGCTGATCTGTGTTTTGATGTATCGGCAGATGACACTAAATATGAAAACTATCTGTAGTACATTTAGAGGCTGAAAGAACAGTTAATTGCTGCATATAAATTAGCTGCTGAGATGGACTATAACAGAAAACAAAACCAACAAAGAGTGACATGACAAAAAGGTAAGGGCCCAAGAGCTATCATCAGGAGATCATGTGTTAATGCACAGATCGGGGATTCGTGGTAAACATAAAATAGCAGATAGATGGGGGTAGCACTCCTTATGTCATGCTAGAAAAACTTGATGGACTTCATGTGTATAAGATACGTTCAGAAGGTGAAACACGTGGTGAAAGAACTATTTATCAAAACCACTAGTTGCCTATAGTCCAAATGATCTTGAACGAATGTAGAGTTTGAACCCCCTGGTCACCCTGTGACCAGGGTTGTTGCTCGTAAGAAAGACAAATGTTGCAAACTTACAACTCTGAAAGCATTGTGGTAAACACTGATGACAATGCTGAACAAGGTACACTTGATTCTAAAACTGATGAAGATGAGCTTTGTATTGCATGCTATCCTACTTCTAGATTTGCCAGATTATTCAAAGGACTTCTTACGTATTGTCCTCTTAACAAAGAGACCCCTACAAAAGACAATAAAAGTCGAGTGCCTGTCAATGAAGTAAATGCTTCTGTCACCCCAGGGCAAGCAACCAATGTTGAATTAAATGCCTGTGCTTGGTCAAGTGAACCAAGTAACACTGCTGGGCAAAGTTCAAGTGCTGAGCCCTCTGACAATGCAGAGCTGGGTAGCGATGCATTTGCAACTGATGATTCCAAGTTTTTTGAAATACGCCTAACTTACAAAACTGAACCTGAAGAAACAGCAGAGATAAATTAAGTCCTAGAGGTATCCGTGGTACCCACTTTGACAGAGGAGCAATCATTGTCAGACGATGAGCTAGGCCTGATCACCCTTGAATCCAGTGAAGATGTGTTTGTTCCATGCCATTGTACTGAAAGGACTATGAAACCTCTGTTAAAATGGACTTATGAGACTCCAGGGAACCCTGTTGATCTCCCCATGAATGTTGTGCACCAAGGAATCTACGTCATGCCCTGGTCTCTAACCACACTTGTGTTCACTCTCCCAATGACAAGAAAATCCTCCACCCAGTCTGTGACCTAGGTGTAACCTGAAAGTGTTGGGAATATGTGTCTATCAGAATATTAACCAGATGTGACCATGAAGTGTGTTTTACTATTACAGTACTGTACTTTGAATGTCATGACAATGCCACTGACTTATTGAAGGATGTCCATAGACAGAAACCTTTTTCTGTTTTATAGCATGCTATTATGTAGATTGTTTCTTAATGTTGAACTAGATTCTGTACATAGTGAAAGTGTAATTGGGGCCTATGCATGAAGACAGCACACTGTGCATAGGGTGCGCAGGGATGGTGCACGGATGCCTAAGTGCATGCTGCATGCAAGATAGCTCATAGCACCATGCATAACATGTGCACAGGCCACCAGGTACTGCACATATGTGCAGCTACATGGACTCACCATGTGCCGTGTACACAGGGGCATGCCACGCAGTGATGTGCATAGACGTCCACGGCGCACATGCATGATGCCACAAAAGATGCCCCTGCACATTGTGCAGGGCACATACCACAACACGAGCCATAGGGCTACCACAAGTGTTCACACATGACATGCAGGCCATGGCAGCATGGCACAGTACCCACATGAGGCAGAACAGGGGACGCTCCAGCCCCAGGGCAGCCACACAGTGCCACCACGACTAGTGCACCCCCTGTGTGGTGCAACGGCCAATACAGTCCAATGGCCATGGACACTGGGACAGCCACCAGGCCCACACCATGCATCACTGACTAGTGTGCATCAGCAGGCACCACCACAGTGTGACGTGGGCACAGACCAGCCCAAGCAGAGACACCAGTGGAGTGTAACCCGTGGCATGCTGTGGTGGTGGAGGGTGGTACATGATGACAACTGCAGCCACGTGAATACATTTAGCTAGGCTGACCCAGATGGGCAGTGGCCACACCATGGATGCACCACCGCATGGCATGCAGGCCCAGCAGATGTGGCCATGCCCCTCCCCACCAGCATGAACAGCATGGCTGCCAGGGCAAGCAGGGGCATCCAGGAAATGGCGTAGCTGTGTCACAGGCGGTGGGTATACATTTGCACACGGCCCCCCCAATGCCAGTAGGGCACACCCAGCCCACCCTCACATTCCCGGCCCACCCCACACACCCAGGAGACAGTAACCACACAGTGCATCACACTGGAAAAGCTTTGTTCAAACTGTACTGCTCGAACTGTATGTCCAACAGAACATGCAGTGTAATACTTAGCAATGGTGCTGCATCACACAGACACCTGGATTGGGGCAGTATGCACCGACAACAGTGGCAAGGGAAAAGGGACTGTCCATGAGGCCAGGGGGGATGGGGTGATGGTGCTGTCACTGGGGTGCTTGTGCCACTCTGACCACTGTCACCATCACCAGCCTGTCCTTGGCCAGTCCATCCTGCCCTCCATGGCCACTACTCCTCCTCCTCCTCACTACTCCATGCATAGTCCACCATCATCAGGGGTGGCTTCCATACCCTTGCCAGGACCATGAGGCATATGAGACCACGGTAACGCTGTAGAAAGAATAAACATAGTAAGGCAACAAGTCCCTGCCTGTGCATTGCACACTAACACACACACCCGCATGCTCCAGGCCACATCATACACATACCGTTGAAGGCACCGTGACCCTCCACATGGACACTGGGCCCACATCCTCGTGCTCCCCCTTGTACTGGATCCCACCATCCATCTCTGTCTGGGTCATGTACCTGGGAAATTGCAGGCCCAACCTCCGTCGTTGCCTGCTGGGTGTGACACTATCACTGGCACACCATCCATCTGCTCCACACGGCAGAGTTACATCCTCCCAAGCATGCTGTCTTGCTCCTGTGTGGGAAGACAGAATGAGAGTGGGAGGGACATAGGGTTAGGATACTGCAGAGCACACACACCACCTGCACAGTAGCACGGTCCCCGTCGGTAGCCCAACATTCACCCACTCATGCTCTTCCATGACCCACATGGTCCCATATCCCCCGAGTCACACATGTTCACCACCACAACTCAGCAAAGACATGGGAGAAATCGCTCAACTCTGCTAGCACCATCTGACGCCATCCTCTCATACACAATGTGTATCCAACGCGGTTGCACTGTGCAGAGGGCACATGTGGTCGCATGTGTCCACTGCCGTGCAGAGCCAGCACGCACATGCCCAATGATACACCCCATTAAAGGCACACACGTGCATGTACAGAGATATAGCATGGTAGCACCAAGTGGCAGCACGGTACACTGGAAACCACACACCATGGCAGGATGTATCCCAGAGTGCTGTTACACATGGCTTGGCTGCAGGAGGATTTGATGATGCAGACGCACCAGCGGATCCGGCCCAGGTTATTCCTCCCATGCTTGGATGCCTTGATGCTGTGTGAAATCCACTGCATCAAGCAGTTCCATCTACCGTTGCCCATGATCATCACGCTTTGCGACATGGTTCGTGACAGGATCGCACCACGCACACACAGGTCAAGGGCGATGTCTGTCAAGACTATGGTGCTGTCAGTGCTGATGTACTATGCCACTGGCTTTTTCCTGAGGGTGACAGATGGCACCATAGGCATAAGCCAGTCCTCGGTGTACCAAGACATGACGGAGGTTACGGATGCCATGCTGCAGCACATGTATACCCACATCACCCTCCCCAAATCTGATTAACCAAACAGGCCTTCTACGACATGCATGACATGGCCAACATGATAAATGCTATTGACGGTACCCATGTCACCATCCTGGCACTGCCTATGCAGGAGGGGGCATACAGGAACAGGAAGGGGTTCCACAGCATGAACTGCCAGGTGGTATGCAATGCCTGAGGCATGTTCACAAACATCTGTGCCAAGTACCCCAGGTCATGCCATGACACCTACATCCTGGATGCATCACACATTGGGGCCATGCTATGTGCAGGGACAATCAATGGCTGGCTGCTGTGTGAGTATGGCATCATCCACCCTTGTGTGTTGCATCTGTCTGTCAACATGTGACAATGTCTTCTTTCTCCTCCATGCAGGTGACAGTGGATCCACTGTGCCCACACCTGATGACACCCATCCTTGTGCCAACAACCACTGCAGAAGAGATATACAATCATGCCCATCAGAAGACATGGAACATCATCGAGAGGGTCATCGGATTCCTAAAGATGCGCTTTTGCTGCCTGGACCATTCCGGGGGAGTGTGATTATGCTGGCACTGGGGAAGGCATGTAGGGTGTTCATGGTCTGTGCCATGCTGCACAATATCATGCTGTGCCATGACGCTCCCATATCAGGTGTACAGCCACAGGATGGCCTGCAGATGGATGATGATGCTGTCGCATTCTGTGGACCAGGGAATGCTGGTGGCCGGGAGGCCAGGGCATTATTGGTATGAGGTACATTCTGATGTTAGCTAGTGCATGTGTGTGTAGCCCATGCGTGATGTGTGCAAATCAAGGACGGTGTGCTTGTGCAGGACAGCCTCACATGTGTATCAGTGAAGGGCATCTAACTAGCCATTGTGGGGTGGGACTATGTGTGTGCATTGGCGACATTGCCTGGAAGGTGGCCATGATGACCAGTGCACTGAACACACCTTTTGGTGGGGAGAAGGCTACCATGCCACTCCATGGAATGGCATAAATGGTGCGGGGTGTGATGCTGGGAACGGTGCCCTCCCCTCAGCTGACTGTGTGGCTGCCATGTGTGTCCTGTGTGATGGGGTGGGGGCAGTGATGTGGGTCAGCACCTCGTGCTGATAAAGGGGGTGTGTCAGTGTGTGATGTTGTTCATGGGGTACCAGTACTGTGTGGGGCAGAATCTCCATGTGGGTGTGTGTGTTGGTGCAGTGGGACACATGTGTAGGGGAGTGCTTCAGTGCTGTACATCACCGTGGCAGTACCATGACTGAGGTCGTGCCACGTCACTGTGTTGGCATATTGGTGGATTGTGCCGACAGCCTGGAAGAGGCCTGTGTTCCCATCCTCTATGTGGCTGCCCATTTTCTGCTGGTGCCTCATGCCCACCATCTGCCTGTGTACAGCCTGTTGGCTGTTATTGCATGCCACATTGTCAGCAGTGCCTGGTTCCTCCACTGGTCCAGTAGCTTCGCCCTCAGTGCCCTGTGGACCCATGTCATCCTGTACATTGTGGTTTGCCTCCACATCATGCTCACGTCCCATGGCCATGTCGGGTGTGGCGGACACCACAGGTGGGCCGGTGCCATCTGACTCTGTCCCTAGTGCAGGGGGTGTGACTGTGCCTGTGGCCTCAGGTGTGTGTGTGTGTGTGTCGTCCCATTATAGGCCATGTGTTGTGTGGCCCATCCTGCTATGCTGTTGACCAGCCACTCTAGTGCATCCACGATGCGTGACATATTCCTCGCTGATCAGGGCACACAATGAGTCCATGTTGCAGTGGTATTCTGCCAGTCGGTCTGCCGCAGATCATGGTATCTGTTAGCCAGTTTTGCCTGCACGTGTTATGAGTGTCTGTGCACATGCCATGATGGTCCCTCGCTTGAACTGTCCTCTGTGTCAAGCATGTCCCATTCAGAGGGTGCACCAATGTCCACCACTGCTCTGCCATACCCAGGTTATGTTGGCAGTGCGCTGCCTGTGTCATGTTCCCTGAGTGCCTGGGCAACTTGTGCATCCCGCTGTCAACTACTGCCACTGCCAATGCAGGTGGATGCTGTGGCCTGGGAACCCTCTTCAGCTGCATCGTGCCCGCTGTCCTCATTGGGGTCTGTGTCCATGTGGGCCTCAGTCTCCTGCTCAGTACCTGTGGGGAATAGGGTACAGTTAGTGTGGCTGACCCGGTAACCCATTGCATGTGCCACAGGGGTGCATTTGTCAGTGTCACTCACTGGTGCCTACCCCTGCATGCTTGGCATTATCCTCATCCATCAGTGGGCTTGAGTTGTCCTGGGGCTGCTGCTGTTCCATCGCCATGGAGGCTGCCACCTGCCTTGTCATTTCAGGGGGTGGTACAGAGTGCTATTAGTACATACCTAGGGGCACTGTACATGTGTGCATATGACAACACACAATCTATGTACCATCTAGGGTATCCATGCCTTCCACCTCCCCTTGCACACCAACATCAGTCAGCATGTCTGCAACCATGTGCTCCAGGGGGCTTAGCTGACTGTCATCACTCGGGGATCGGCCGCTGGTGCAATGCAATGCCCGTGTGGCAGCCATGACCTTCCTCTTCATGATGGCCCACAGTTCATGCCATTTGTGCTTAATCCCTTCCTGTGACCATGGCTCCAGGCTGGCAGTGTTAATGCCACTCTGTATTTCCAGCCACAGCCTAGTCTTTACACCAGCAAGTGTGGACAGTGACAAGAACCCATTCAGATACTGATAATGTGTTCGGATGTTTGTCACCATGGATGCCACCTGGCCCCCTGTGAAGTTCATTGCATGGGTCTGGGCAGCGGGTCATGCTCAGGCATGGCTGTGGATGGGTGCCAGCTCCTCCTGTTCACCATGCTCCAAGCTCTGCCTGTTCCTCTGCATGTATCTCTGTGTCCCCACCATGCTCTCTGCATCCATTTCTTACTTTGCTATTCACTTCTGCTCCATGGCATTGAGGGTTTGTACTACCATACAGAGTGCGGTCAAGGGGTGTGTCTGTATTACTGTGGCACACCTCCATGCACTGTGCAGAGCACTATGCATGCCATGTTGGCACACCCCTTCATCTGCAAGGCATGCATGGTCATTCATGCATGCCATGTTGCAAGGGGGCTTTGCGCGGCGCATAGCTCCGCACATCCAATACATTGATTTCATGCATATAACACAGGCCTTCATGCATAGGCCCTATTGCTTGTACTCGTCAGTCTTCAGTTATGGACTTGCCAAGGCTGCCAAGCTTTGTAGGTGGGGGAGAGTGTAACCACCAAAAAGAGGTGGAGCTTACCTTAAGTTTTCTTCCCCAGCACCCCATTTGCCCTCCATCAGGCCTTGTTCCAGCCTGGTGTTATGTCCTATTGAACCTGGGCTAATATCCTGTCTGGAATTTGCTTTCATGTGGAGTAAAGTTCTGCCCCTAGATCCTGCACAAACGGAAGCAAGTAGTCACTCATTGTGCAATAGCTTTAAGAGCTCTATACCTGCTTATAGTGTCAATAGCCAGTGCTGAGTCTGGAGTGCTTCTGTGCTTGTGACCACCCAGGAAGTGCACTTTCAAACTTCATTCTTGCACTGGATAGTAGTGCAAAGAGATCCCATAGAATGCTGTTAGTCTGCTCTTAGGCAGCCATCTTGTTTCAGCCAGTCAGAACTTAAAGAGTCCTATGGGTCCTTAGCTATGGCTACTAGGAAGAATAGAGGACTGTGTGTTTGGCACCTTACAAATGGGTAATTCAGAAAGCCAGAACTGTGCTTGATAGCCTCATCTACCAATTGGATTACAGTTTTGTGTCTATTCAGTTAGAGAAGGACCGTTAATCTGGTTAATGTACCAGACGCTCTCATGAGGAGAGGAGCTTCTGTGTGTGTCTCTTGGCTCATGGCCTGGGGCCCTCCAGTTAAGCCAAACTGGGCCTTCAGCCTGAGGGGGCCAGAGACTGATGTTGCCACCAGAGCCTACATTTCCAGAATTGGTGTTCTGAAGCAAAATCTGCCAGAGTTGGTACTGGGACGAATCTGCCAAAGCCGGTCCTTAGAGCCAAGGAACTGTTTTTTGCTGAGAAAAACTGCCAGAGTGCGAACCCAGAGCCAATGGTTCCAAAGCTTGTTCTCTCAGCCTGAAAGTGTCAGAGACTGTATCCTGAGTCCAGAGAAAGGGTTTCTGGAGACTGCATTCGGAATCTCAAACCTGCATCTTCATACAGATCAGTTTAGGGAGTCAGTCACTAGTGTGACAGTCAGTGCTAGTTTGCAGTCACCTCGGGAGTTATGGCCAGATATGGGGTGAGTCCTGATCCCTTTATGCTGGTCCCTGCATCAGAAGCCAAAAGCCTGAATCTGAGGGTCTGGGAAGTTCAGGCCTGCCCAAAGAAAGGAGCCAACCATCCTGCACTGCCTCAAAGACTGAGGTACATAGATACATAGAAACTGTCGGCAGATAAGGACCGCTAGGCCTATCTAGTCTGCCAATAAACCCTAAACTTGTATACAGTCACTGACCCTAAGTGATCAATGACTTTTCATCACTCCCCACCCAATGTTTCCTTGTGCCTGTCTCAGGCATGTTTAAACCCCTCGACTGTGCTTTCCCCCACCACCTCTTGTGGCAGACTGTTCCAAGCATCCACCACCCTCTCTGTGTAGAAACACTTCCTCATGTTACCTCTTAATCTACCCCCCCTCCAATTTCATATTGTGTCCCCTCGTTCTGATATCTTTTCTACACTGGAAAAGATCCCCCACCTGCACATTGTTTATGCTCTTGAAAGTTTTTATCATCCCCCCCTTCTCCCCTCTCCTCTAGTGAGTACATATTGAGGACTCTTAGTCTCTCCTCATGTTTTGTGATGCAAGCCATGCACCATCTTTGGCGCCCTTCTCTGGATAGCCTCCACCCTGTCTATGTCCTTACACATGTGTGGTCTCCAGTACTGCATGCAGTACCCCAGGTGAGGCCTTACCAGTGTTTTATACAATGGCATCAACACTTCCTGTCTCCTGCTAGTAATGCCTCTGCCTATGCACCCCAGCATGCCACTGACCCTCCCTGCAGCCTTTGCGCACTGCTTTGATACCTTAAGGTCATCAGATATGATAACCCCTAGGTTCCTTTACTCTTTGGTGACAGTCAGCATCTCCTCCCCTATTCTGTAGCTCTCCCCAGGGATCCCCCTACCCAGGTGTATTATCTTGCACTTTTTTGAATTGAAGCTCAGTTGCCACACCTCTGACCATCTTTCAAGCTTCTCCAGGTCCCTCTTCATTTTATGCACCGGTTCTGGAGTATCCACTCTGTTGCAGATCTTGGTGTCATCTGCAAATAGGAAGATATTTCCTTCCAGCCCCTCTGCAATGTCACTAATGAAGACATTGAACAGGACTGGTCCCAGTACTGATCTCTGTGGTACTCCACTGGTCACCTCTCTCTCCCTAGATTGAATCCCATTTACCTCCACCCTCTGTCTTTCATCTGTCAGCCAGTTTTGAACCTAATGTATCACCTTATACCCCATGCCCAGACTACTCATCTTGTTAACCAGCCTTCTGTGTGGGATAGTATCAAAGGCTTTGCTGAAATCTAGGTAGGCGATGTCTACCACCCCTCTCTAATTCACTTCCCTAGTTACCCAATCAAAGAAATCTATCAGATTTGTTTGACAAGACCTTCCTGCTGTGAATCGGTGTTGCCTCAGATCCTGGGCACCATTGCATTTCAGGTGTGCCACTATCCTTTCTTTTCAGCAGTGCCTCCATGATCTTCCCCACCACTGAGGTGAGGTTGACTGGCCTGTAGTTCCCTGTTTCCTCCCTACTGCTACTTTTGGGCAGTGTGACTACATGCGCCATCCTCCAGTCCTCTGGAATCATGCCTGTGTTGAGTGACTCTGTGAACAGGGTGTCCAGTGGCACTGCTAGTTCCCTTCTTAGCTCCCTTAATATCCTCAGGTGTATGTGGTCTGGCCCCATGGCTTTATCCACCTTCAGCTTTGTGAGTTCCTCCAGAACTGTCTACACTGTGAATGGACAGGTGTCCACTTCCCCCCCCATTGCCACTTCTCCCCAACTGTGGCCATTGACCCTCCCCCTCCTTAGTGCATACTGAACAGAAGTATTTGTTCAGTATTTCTGCTTTGTCTAGATACCCCTCCTTACACTCTCCCTCCTCCCCTTTGAGTCTCACAACTCCCCCTCCAGTTTCTCTTCTATCACTGATAGACCTATAGAATGTCTTGTCCCCTATTTCCACAGTCCATGCTAAACCCTCCTCTGTCTGTGTCTTGGCACTCCTAACAGCCTTCCCTGCTTCTCTTAGACATTCGAGGTACACATCCCCATCCTCCTCCCTTTGGGTTCCCTTATACTTCCTGAAATTTGCTCTTTTACCCCTTACTTTGTCTGCTACCTCTTTAGAGAACCATAGTGGCTTCCTTCTTCTTTTCCCTTTGGCCGCTATCCTAAGACATTGGTCAGTTACCTCCACTATGGCTCCTTTTAGTTTTTCCCGCTGTTCTTCCACTCCCTCCATTACCTCTCCCTTCTCCAGGGCAGCTCTCAATCATCTACCCATTTCACTGAAATCTGCTCTCCTGAAATCTAATACTAATCTAACCCTTGTGTGGCTTAATTGAGTCCCTGCCTCCATGCCAAACCACACCATGTGGTGGTCGCTGGATCCAAGCTGCCCTTCCACCTGGACTCCTTTGATTATTTCCATTGGTCCATACCAGGTCCAGAATAGATTTGTCTCTGGTTGGCTCGTGCACCAGATGTCTGAGTCCTACCCCCTGCAGGGATTCCAGGATGGCCGTGATTCTGGCTGAAGCAGCTGTGGTCCATTCTACATCTGGCATATTGAAATCTCCCATCAGCAGGTTTTCACCTTTAGTTGCCATGTCATGAATTTCCTCCATTAGTACCCTGTCCACTTCCTCCCTCTGTTCTGGAGGTCTGTGGATCACCCCAGTACAATATTGCTGTGCCATTCCCTGGTTCAAGGGTGACCCACATTGCCTCAGCCTCCCCTGTCTTCCCTGTACTTCTGTAGCCTTTATGCCTTCTCTGATGCACAGAGCTACCCCCCTCCCTTTTACCTTCCCTGTCCCTTCTGAGGTTCTTCAGAACTGAGTACTTCAGGGCTAGCCCTGCAACAACTTTTCCCAAGTTGCCTTTGAAATATATTGCAGTCCCATGGGCCTGGGACTACAAATACTGGCTTGCTTAAAAGTTCAGCTATATAGGGTTTTTGATGTTCTTTCACAACTGCAGGGTTAAAGATTCAAATAAAATCCTTTGTTTATGTGCACTAACGCCAGGCAACCAGCTGCAACATGTTTCAGGTCTGCAACAGTTCAAGTCTGGGTACCCAGTGAAGTTACCTGGGAGTATCTATTTGGACTATTAACTTCTGTTGTTAATGTGTTGCCAATCCTTTACTTGCAGTCCTTTATTTCCCCCAAATAACCCCATAATAAAAAGGGTATATTGTTACCTGTTGTTATAGTGACCTGAAGCACTCCACACAGTGCAAGAAAGCAGCAGCAAAGACAAACAAGATGCTGGGATGCATATCTGGGAGGATCAGTAGTAAGAGAGAGGAGGATATACTGCCCTTGTACAAGACGCTGTTAAGGCCGCATCTAGTGTATGGAATTCAGTACTGGTGCCCACACCTCAAAAAGGGCACTAACCTGCTGGAGAAGGTCCAGAGGAGGGCTACAAAGATGATAGTGGGTCAGCAGGGTAAGGCATATGAGGAGAAGTTGAGGGCACTGAACATGTACTCCCTGGAAGACAGGAGAGAGAGAGGGGACATGATTGTGACCTTCAAGTACTTGAAAGAGATAAATAAGATAGATAAGGAGAGTCTCTTTAAACTCAGTGGCAACCATAACATGAGGGGGCACAGTCTTAAGCTGGAGGAAGGGAGATTTAGGGGGGAGGTCAGGAAGCACTTCATCACAGACAGAGTGGTTGACACTTGGAATGTACTGCTGGAAGAAGCCATCTCATTGAAGATAGTGGGCAGCTTTAAGGAAGGCTGGGATAGGCATGGGGGAAGGTAAGGATCATGGGTAAGGAGGATGGAAGGAGTGGGGAGGGAGTGCAGGGACAGTAGCTCAGCTGTTGACCCTGCAATATGAGCAGACTTGATAGACCAAATGGCCTTCTTTTGCTGGCTTCTTCGTATGTTTGTATGTTATGTTAACAGTGTCCATGAGCATATTATTAATGGGCACCTTTAACTGTGTCTAACCCCAAAGTGTATAGCTGTTGTTGCTTGTTGTTCTCCACAGGTAACTGGGGATCTCAGCAATAGCCAGATCCTGTTTGGCAACTGCAGCCAGTGTGAGTATATTATTATTGGCTATAGTCATTAATTGTATGACTTTAGCCTGTTTGAATTACTACGTGTTAATCCATGTGTGGGACCACTGGGCAGGGAAATAGGTGGATACAGCAACCCAGGGTTGTAGTAGCTTCTCATCTAACCCACTTTTCCTTTTACCCTGGGTGGAGGCACTGCACTAATTATCTATCTTATGGTAATGAACCCCCCTTTTCCATCAGAACGAGAGCCCAGGTCCCTTAATCTGTATTGTGGTTACCAAGCAGGGATAGTAGCCCATTGGTACATGGTGTATATTATTATTACAGCAACACTGTAACAACAATTCCCCTACAGTGACGCAGGAGCAGCAACTGCACTAGCGGTGAACTATAGTCATCGCCGACAGCATGTTGCGGTGACTGGTGTGCGGGCCACAGAACTGGCCATTTCTCCACTTTCTGTGCAACGTGGAGTTAGATATATTACACAGGGTGGCCGGGGGCGCAGACCCCTAGTATTAATACTGAGTCAGTGTCAGTGTGTTTCCCAGTTGGTGTCGGGATGTGGTGGTGTTGGGGATGTCAGCGGCATTGTGTTGCTGTAGGGGATGTCAGCGAACTTTCTGTTCTGTGGCTTGGTAGAACTGGTACATGGCACCCGGGTTCCACTAGTATTGTGAAATTTTCTTTCTGCTTTTCCCATGTATTCCCCTCTACTCATCACTAATGGAAATGAGAACTTCCTGGACTCTGATTGCTCACTTTATAAAATATGTTTCAAATAAAATAATAACAAAATACATATGTGTTACTTAGACTGCAAGGTCTCTTCTTTGTTAAGTCATGAGATGGAAAAGAGTTTTTAATCTCAGTGGATTCTTTTATTTGTATCCTGTACACTTCAGCTTAATGGGTTATGTGGGCCCATATTGTTATTAAATGAAACCACAAAATAGAATCAAAAGTGTCCAAATACTAATCCCTGCAGATTTAAGACTCTGCTTAAAGAACAGGAAGAAGTTATCTATTAATGTAAAAAAAAAAAATCCATCCTGAATGGTGTGAAATAAACCAGTTTAGGACTTAACTTTAGTTTCAGCTAATTTCCCAACTCAAGATATCAGCATGATCTAAAGAGTTGAAATGAAATGAAAGAAATCATCATGCAAGTCATACAAATTAGATCAGTGACATTTTTGTAGCCATTTTGATGCATGCATTTCAAAGTACTTTACATATCTAATTTTAATGAAAGTATTTTGAAGAAATGTGCTTTCAGACATGATTGGAAATGGACCTTGCTTCATAAAACATGATTGTGGTGGGTGACCTATTTCATAGTTACTGTGCTAAACTGAAAAACTCTGTTGCACATTGTACTCAAGTATGATGGATGTACTTTATTAATGCTCATCACCACCTGAGCGGGTGCATACAGACTGTGCAAAATTCACCCAAAAGCCAGTGATACTTCAACCCTGGACAGTAGACAGGGACCAAGTGGTTGACATCCTTTACTTGGACATCAGCAAGGCTTTTGACTCAGTGCCCCATGGGAGGTTGATCAGGGAGTTGGAGGATCTGGGGATTGGGGATAAGCTCACTGGCTGGGTGGTAAACTGGCTAAAAATAGGATCCAGAGGGTGATGGTGGGGGCTGTCTGGTTAAAGGGCAGTCACCACCAGAGTCCCACAGGACTCGGTGCTTGGCCCAGTGCTGTTCAATGTATTCATTAGCAACATTGGAGACAGCTTAAAGGGCAAGATCTGCCTCTTTACAAACAACACCAAGCTCTGTGGAAGGATAGATAGAGAAAAGAGGATACAGGACCTTAAGGAAGATCTGGCCAGGCTGGAGATGTGGTCAGGAATATGGCAACTTGGGTTCAATACCAAGAAGTGCAAGGCCGTGCACATAGGAGGAAGGAACCTGAGGAATGAGCGCAAGTTGGGGGGGAGGGGTTCTGGTAACCAAATCTGAGGAATAAAAATACTTGGGGTGACTATTGTGACAGAAATGGGAATGAAGTTGTTAATTGTTTGGATTTACTAAAACTATTTTTCTGGTTTTCTGAATCTCACCAAAAGATTTTATTTATTTATTTATTTGATATATCGGGTTTACAACCTTTGAGCCAGAGGCTCATTTACAAAGGTACCTCGTCACATGTAAGACAGAAACTAATACAGAGAGGGTATAACAACAATTACATTAAGCATGTGTTACAGAAATTTGTCACAGACATTATTTACAGTATTTGGATGTAGATATTTTCAGACGTTATTTACAGTATTTGGGTGTCGATATTTACATCATCACAGCAGAAAGACATTATTAGCTTCAGAAAGCATCAAAACAGAGTAGTCAGTCCTATTCATGGGTTTGGTATTGTTGACGGAGGTTGCAATCCATAATGGACTTTGTCAGAGAATTTGGATCAGAGTGGGTGAGAGAGTGAAATGTTAGTTGCAGTTGCAGGAGCAGATATTGAAGAGGTGGTTGCAAAGAGTGGTTTTGAAGTGGGCGATCTTGGGTGCACTAGTGATGGCGGTTGGGAGTGCATTAAACCATGTAGGGGCCCTGTAGTGGAATGATTTCTGGGCAAGGGAAATTTTTTACCCTGGGCACAAAAAGTGGTGCTTTCTCTGAGTTGCTGGTGGAGATAGTGGGGGTGGCAGCATGAAGAGAGGTGGTGACCCCGGGGGGAGAGTCTGAGCAGTATTTTCTTGGACAGTATGCAGGTCTGGTAGAGGAGCCTTTCTTCGAGGTTGAGAAGATTGGCAGAGGTATAGAGGGAGCAGGTGTGAGTGAGCCTAGGAGTGCCAGTTAGGAGCCTGCAGGCCTTTGTTTAGGGAGACCTGGATTTTCTGGAGTGTGGAGTTATCTGCTGCCCCATATACAGGGAGCCCATAGTCCACCAGAGACAGTATTGAAGAAGTGACAGCAAGCCTAAGGGTGTGGGAGGAGGGAGAAGTCCCTGTGTCGGTAAAGGAGTCCAATCCGGGTGTTTGTTGCGGCAGCAAGGGTGTTTATGTGGTCATGGAAGGTAATGGCCGAGTCGAGGGTAAGTCCAAGATATTTGTAGTTGGATACCTGTTCAAGGGGGGTGCTGGGTGCTGGGGAGGATGCAGAGAGGTGCACTTTTTGCTTTGTTTTGGTGGTGAGAGAAGATCATTGATTTAGTCTTTTTTAAGTTTATGACCAGTCTACAGTCCTTAAACCATGTTTCGGCCTGGGAGAAGGCATGTTGGAGGGAGTACTGAAGGGACATGGGTTTATGATGCAAAGCAAAGAGCACTGCATCATCTGCATATAGTAAGATTTTTGTGGAGCAGGCCTTTGGTAAGGAGTTTAGATAGAGGGAGAAATGAAGTGGCCCCAGGATAGAGCCCTGGGGCACCCCGGAGTGGGCGAGTAGTGTGTTGGATAGGGTTCCTTTAATTTTGATGCATTGGGACCGGGCAGAAAGGTAACTGGAGCACAAGGCTAGGGGGCCTGTGGAGAAACCAAGTTGGTGGAGGGAGTCGAGAAGGAGAGGGTGGCAGACCGTGTCGAAGGCCTTGGATAGGTCTATGAACACAGCTCCTGCAATGTTACCAGCATCTAGGGAGGAGTGCAGGAAGTTGGTGAATTCTAGGAGGGCTGTCATGGTGCTATGGCCTGAATGGAAGCCATGCTGCTCTGAGCATAGAATGTCATACTTGGCTAAGTATTCAGTAAGTTGGGTGGCAACCACTTTTTCTAACGCTTTGGGGGGGAAGAATGGAGATGGGTTGATAGTTATTTGGGGAGGCTTTGTCACCACTTTTATGGATGGGGTAATGAAAGCTGTTTTCCAGGCACTAGAGAATTGCTCTAGGCATAGGGATTTGTTGAGCAGGTCCATTAGGGGGACTATGACCTCGTCGAGGACTAGTCGAAGAAGCCTGGCATCTAGGGGGTCATTTATAGGGTTATTACTGTTTAGCGCTTTTTGTAGGTAAGGACGAGCTTCGTGGGTAGATATTTTGCACAGGAGAAAACAAGGATGCTGCAGGGTTGAGGGTTTGGGATTGGAGCACAGGGTCAAAGAAATAACTGGGGAGAACAGTGCTGAGATCCGAGAAGGTGGTATTTAGACAGTTTGCTATGATGAGTGTGTCTGTGGAGGCAGTGCCATTTATGGTGAGCTGGGAGGGAGGTGGGGAGCATGATTTCCCTTTGAGTTCTTTGATATTACTCCAGAAGGTCCTTGCAGACCCCCACGTGGTTGTGAGAGTGGATTGATAGTGGTCTGCTTTGGCCTTACGGATGTCTCGAGTGCATCTATTGTGAGCGGCATTATAGGATTGTCTGTCAGCCAACCTGCCAGATTCTGTGGCTTTGTGCCAGAGATTATCCCTGTCTCTGAACATTTGGAGTAGGGAGGGGGTTATCCAGGGAGCATGTTGCCTTTTGGTACTGAGTTTGGTGAGTGGAGCATAGAGGTCACAGGCCTTGGTGAAGGCCTATGTAAACAGGTTGAGTGAAATGTCAATGCTGGGGGCTATATTAATGGGGGACCAAACTATTTGGGTGAGCAGCTGTTTAAGTTTTATTAACCCTCCTGGGCAGAGACACCTTTGGAAGGTTGTTTGGGTTATGGGTTTGGGTGTGGAAGAGGTCCATTGGAATATGATGGGTGAGTGGTCATTTAGGGAGTCGGGAGGTACTTTTATATCCTGGATTTTGTTAGGGCAGTTAGAGAAAATGATATCCAGGAGGGTGTGGGTACCAGTAGATGGGTGAAGTATAGTGGGTTGGGTAACTAATTGGACCATGTCAAGGGCTGAGAATGAGTCCTTTGTTGGTGCGGCTGAGGAGCCAAGCCAGTTGATACTGAGGTCCCCTACTAGTGTCTGCTCTGCATTGTGTGGTAGGGTAGAGAGGTATTCGGTGAGGGACGTGACAGCAGGCTTTTGGTTCTTAGGGGGGTATGTAGGTGACTGTGAGGTATAGTGGGCCCTTGGAGGGGTCAGGGGTGATTTTTAGGGTGAGGGCTTGTGCTCTGTTTGTGAGTTTGGGGGGTGGGAGCATGTGACCAATAATGTTATTATTGATGTAGAATGGACAGCGACCCCCACGCTTTCTTACCCTGTCTTCCCAATATAGGATGTGTCCAGGGAGTGAGACAAAGGCGTCGGGAGTAGATTTGGAGAGCCAGGTCTCCACTAGGGCAATGATGTCTGGCTGGTGAACGGTGGCCCAACATTGGAGCGCTGCAAATTTGTTTGGCAGGCTGCGTATATTCAGAGAGGCAATGCGAGGTCTGGAGGATCTGGTGGTGGTGGAGGGTGGGGCAGGGCCTGGATTAGGGTGGATATTACCAGAGAGGAGTAGTAGGATGACTAAGGCTCTAACCATAGGGCAGCAGGTTGTTATATTTTTGGGAGTACATTTGGAGGGGGGGAGGATGTAGTGGAGCAGGGGATGGGCAGGGTTTGGAGGGATGGGCAGATGCAGAAGGGGTGGAGCCAGGGAGAGCCCGGGTGGGTGCTGTGGTTGGGGCTGCTGGTGGGAGGTGGATGCAGGGGTCCAGTGTGTGATGACAAGGTGGGGGGGGTTGGCCAGTTCTGGAGAGATGCAATGGTGCAGTCCACAAAGGGCATAGGGTGAGGTCTGGCTGATGGGAGGTGAACCCCAGGGTGGTTATGAGGATCAGGCACATAAGATGGAAGTGAACAGACATGGTGCCTAGATAGCTTTGGGGGCAGAACAAAGAGGTTGTGGGGGGAGCCAGAAAAACTGTAAGAGCTTTGAGATATGCCACAATGCTGTAACTTGACTTGTAGGCTCAGTGGCAGAGCTGCTGACTATGGTGGCAAAAGCACAGGGTTTGAGACCTGCAGTGGGACAGATTTATTTTAGGCAGACTATAACAATAGAGGCTTTGAGAGCTTTAGAAACTAAGCATGAGTTAGTCTGCTTTGGTTGTCTCAGTGGTAGAGCTGAGGATACTGGTGGGAGGGGTACAGGGTTGGTAACCTGCAGTGAATACCAGAAATGTTATTTTAGCAGACTGGGGGGGCAGAGGCTTTGAGAGCCTTGAAACTGGAGGTAGAAAGTAGCCAGATATGATGGCTGAGTGGTAGAGCTGCTAATTCTGGTAGCAAGGGTGCAGGGTTTGAAGCTCTCCACAAGCAGCCTGGAAAGAGGCTTTACCTCTTACGGCTCTCTGCAGTCCCCTGTTACAAGCTCCTCAGCTGGGCAGTGATTTTCCTTGGCTTGTTAACAACAAAGAAAAAACACTGTGATTCTATTTCAGTAGCAGGCTCTGCACCTGGACAAGGTAACAGGCTAGGTAATAAATCTCAGAGGGTGACCAAGGGGAGTGGACATTCACACACACAGATTTTGAAAGGATTGTCTCTTCAACTATAAACTGGTTTCTAAAGTGATCTTTATTGGATATCCTTGATTTTAAGTTGATTGAGGCAAGGAAATTCAAACTTGTACAGAATTTAAAATGGTTGGTCAATTCAAATGGATGACCCATCACAGAGTTTCAGATGTAAACTATAAATTTGGAGGATTTCTGTCAAGCAGGGCTTTTGCCTGAGACCATCCATGAAGATAAGCAGAGCATGCCTTCAGCTAAGGTTTGTGTAGGGGTAACAGATAGCTTAGCTATCAGTTTCTCATTGAGCTTAGAAAGGCAGGTATATTTTATGTTAGGTTAAAGCAGTCTGTAGTGTTTTCTGTTCAGACTCCTGTTATTTAAAACCACGTGTTTATTTTTCCTGTTACAGTGTTTTCTCTCATTTGTACTGCTGATATCCTGTAGTCGCACCCTGACTCACAAAGTAAAATACTTTTTTACGTAGCAGTCGTGACTATGTCTTAATTGTAAGGTAGTTGATTTATTTTCTCTGGCTAAGGGAAAACTCTGTTGGCATCCATCATCAGAAGAGCATACTACCTAAGCTAACCTGTGGTGACCTTCCTGGCCTTGTGCAGGGAGAAGTGAAATCCTGGAAAACCTGTCTGGTAGCAGCTGAGAATCAAGAAAACAGATGACTCTCTAAAGGCAGATGCAGCCAAAAGATAAAGGGTCATCACAACTATCACTAGCGACTTGAAGCACTCCACACACTGCAGGAAGGTGGTGGTGGTGAAAACCAATAAAATGCTGGGCGTCACTGCCAGGGGAATCAGTAGTAGATAAGTGGAGGTCATACTGCTGCTATACAGTTCACTGCTGAGGCCGCACCTGGAATATAATGTACAGTACTGGTGTCCCTACCTGAAAAAGGACATCAATCTGCTATAAGTGATCCAGAGATGGGCAACAAAAATGATTCAAAGTCAGCAGAGCAGGACATATGAGGAGGGGCTGGAAGACCTCAACATGAACTCCCTGGAGGAGAGGAGGGAAAGAGGTGACACGATTGAGACCTTTAAGTATCTGAGGGGCATTTATATAGTGTAAACTCAGGGGGCTCTAAAACCTCAATGGAAACAAACCATGAGGAGACACTGCCTTAAACTGCAGGTGGAAGGTTCAAGAGAGAGATCAGAAAGCATTTCTTCATGAAGGGAGTGGTTACAGGGTGGAACCAACTCTCCGAAGAAGTGGTCTCCCTGGAGTCAGTAGACAGATTCAAACTAGGGTGGGATAGGGCAATGAGGAATGTCTGGGCAATGGAGGGCAGGAATGAAGGGAGGCTAGTAGTTGGGGAGGGGAGCAGAGCCCTTAGTAGCCACTGAGGATTCTGCAACATGAGAAGACATGATAGACCAATAGGCCTTCTGCTACTGACAATATTCCTATGTTTACAACCCAATACCACTGCCACCCACATAGGAAACATAACAGAAAGACACAACAAGGCAGTGCAGAAAACATACTGTGTAAAGCAGGTAAGATTAAAAGTCAAAACACTGAAGTTAGTATGTTAGATGCTGTTCACACTTAATCAGACCAATACACAGACAGCAGTCTGGGGGTGGACTTAGACAACTGTCTCTGTATTGGTTGGTCCTCAGTGGCTACTAAAGACTCTGCCTCCCATCGACTATGAACCCCCCCTTCAATTCCAAAATGTCAAGAAAACATAAAAAATGATATAGGGAAAAATAATGCCATCTATGTAAAACTTAAAGTACAGTATTTCTTTGCAGCAAATATTTTTTCTTATATTTTTAGTAATAAGGTATTCCTGGCAAAACACCAATATGTCCATTTGTCTTCTCATTTTATCTCATTCCTGAACCGAGATAAATGTTTCTGAAGTTTTGAAAAGTTCCTGCTTGCTCGAGAAACCAATTGTGTATAAATGAAACATTGTAATGCAGTGTTAAGCTGTTTACCATCGAAGATGCATGTTAGCACTAGTCTTAATACATTTATAGTATAATCTAATTTGTACCATCAAAAAGTAACCTCAGCAGAAGACAGTTTTAAAAATTGACAGTGGCAGCCATCTTTATTGATGTGAGACATTAGTTACAAAATCAGTAATTAAAGCTGTTTTAGAAGTATTTGCGGCAATTAAAAATGCACAGATGAGGAATCTAAGGATAACAGAAATATATTCTTATTTAAAAAAACTATACAATGAAACATTTTGCTTGCTAATAAATACAGCTGCTTTAAATCTACTAAAATAAAAAGTGCAGTGGCTGTCCAATGGTCCAGTAGGTAGCACGTCCCCATCCCATGCTGGCAACCTGAGTTCGGCAGTGAACTATGAAGCTGGCAGAATGGGCCTGGGACAGGGGGTTGGAGACCAGTCAGGGAAGCTCAACATCAGGTTCTACTCAATATTAACTGCTGCATTGGTCCACGGAGCTTGTCTCCTCTGCAGGTGATGCTGTACGCATGTTGAGGCCTGCTGGGGCACATTCTAACACCATAGGGTGGTGGGTATGGAGAAAAGCCAGAAAAAAATTATAACCAATGAGCAGTCTATATGATGTTGCTGGTGCACTCTCAGGCCTCGCCCCATATGTAGCCCCGCTGGCCAAGACAGTGGAGATTTCCTCACTCTTTTCCACCAGCAGTCCCTGTCCCTGAGCGCTTTTTTCAAAATGGGAGAGAACAAACTGGGGGGTCTTTTTTTAGATCTGATCAGCCTTAGCGGGGTATGTTTGTTGATTAGTCCCATTAAGAGGCTATGAAAGATATTAAATGCCTCGCTAAGGAAGGGGGCTAGATAGAAATTCTGCTATCTGATGTTACTTAGGTCTTTCAGGAATTTCAGGAATTAATTTCAAGTTCTTCGTTACTGAAGTTATTTAAATGCAGAATTACAATTCATACAATATACACAGAGAAATATGAAATCACATATATCCCAATTATGCAAAGCATCATGGCTATAAATGCAAATCACCATGAAAATGTAGGCTGGTTTTGTTTTAAGCAGGAATATATGGTGTTAAAGGGTCTCTCACGCAATCTGCAAAAGGTGAGAATAGAAAACACAGACACGTTACATCCGACACAGTGTGTCCAGTCTGCATCTCATTCTGGGGAAAAATTAACCAGCCCTAATGTGGTCTTAGGGTCTGGGTCCAAGATCCTCAGCACAAAATTGCTGAGGCAAGGGTTATCTAAAAAGAACATTGGCAACAAGGCCAGGATTCAAAGAAATACTAAATCACTTATACCCCCATAATGAGAATCCTCATGGAATACATAAGCAGATCACCATGAAAAGTTAAGCTGGTTCTGCTTTAAGCAGGACTGCATGGTGCCAAAGGGCATCTCACATAGTCTGTAAGTGCTGAGAACTGAAGGCACAAACATATGCTTCATACTACAAAGTACTCATTAGTGTGTATCATCTGCATCTCACCTCGTGGGGAAGAACTAGCCCTAATGTAGTCTTAGAGATTTAGTCATGTTGGGGCCCAAAATAAGAAAGCAAGCTAAAAAGTGAACCTCAGCACAAATGCACTAACCAAGAGTTACCCAAAAAGGGCATTGGCAGCAATGTCAGGTTTCAAAGAAATACAAAATCACTCTTCTCCCATGATGCATAGCATCATGGGATATATATGTAAATCGTCTTAACAATTTAGGCTGGTTCTGATGATTCAGAAATGCATGGTGCCTAAAGGCTTCTCACACAATTTGCATAGGGTGAGAAAAGAAGACACAGCCACATGCTTTTTGTCCTACACAGGACTCATAAATGTGTCTCATCTACAACTCACCCCAGAGGAAAATTATATACAGATGAGGTTTGTTATGGTGCTAAAGTCATAATGCTATGCTTATGATATCACAGCAGTTGCCACAGCAACAAGTTGTGATGTCACATGCAGGGGATTATGACTTCAACTTCAACTCCTGAGTCAGTCTTAACTACTGTACAAAGCATGGACATAAGATCAATGTTCCCATAGATTTCCTTTGCTCTGGCTGCCTGTCTACACCTGACATAACAAACTCTGCTTGTGATATCACAGTATGTTACATATGAACATGTGAATGTACCAGCAGATAAATGCTTTACGGTTCATCTAGTCTGCTCAAGAGTGCAGTACCCTCTGCGTTTACAGAACGGACAGCCCCTCCATATCTTCTTTGCCCCCTTTTACATAGCCCCTCCTACCTCTCCCTCCCCACCTGCAACTTCCCCCCTCACCCTGTCCCAACCCCTCTTGAAGTTGTCCACTGTTTTTATGTATATCACCTCCAGCAACTCATTCCACATAAACACCCTCTCTGTGAAAAAGTGCCTTCTCATCTCCTTCCTGAACCCCCATCACCACCACCACCACCAGTTTTAGGCTGTTACCCCTAGTGGTCTTGTTTCCACTAAGGTTGAATAGGCCTTTGGTGCTCTCCCTGTTTATATCTTTAAGGTACTTGAAGATCTTATTCATGCCTGCCTTCTCCCTTCTGTCCTCAAGAGAGTACATGTTGAGCCCCTTGAGCTTCTCCTCATAGGTGCTGCCCTGCTGACAGTGTATCATCTTGGTTGTCCTTCTCTGGACTTCTTCCAGCAAGTTGATAACTTTCACAGCAATATTTTAAGAAGGTTATTATGCTGTCATAAGCAGAGGATAATGATGTCCGGTGAAGACAAGCTGTCAGAAGATGAAGTCTAGGGAACTGTTATCCTGCTTTCATGTTATTGTATTTGTTATGACAAAAAAGTGGATGCTAAGTACAGAAACTCTATTAAACGATAGCTAAATTATGTATAAAATTATGTTTTGTTTTATTTCTCCTGAGATGTCAGGGACTCTTTTAAAAAGTGGTGTACAATAGTAGTAAATTTGTAGTGGAGACCAATGCAAAAGTATGCAGTAAGACCAGAGAAATGTTGCTTGGCAGAGACAAAAAGTAAAAGATATGCTTACAAAAGCCTACAAATGTGAAACAATATATATTCACGTGTCTATGTACTTAATGGATATTTGTAGAACACAGAAAACATGTTGGTAATCACTAAACCCCCTCCATTACCAGTTTGATGCTGTGTAACATGACTACAATGAGTATCAGTCATGCGTGACATAATTTAAAAAGGTAAACCTGCTACAGAAAGGACAAGCTTCAGCAAGATGGAATGTCAGTGTCTTGAAGAATAACATGTTCAAGAACCCATAATAAGCTATTAGATAGAAATCAGACATTACACAAAGCAAGAGGCAAGAGCAAGGAGATGATATGCACAGGAATTATAAAACAGAGACATGAATAGCTCTAAGAAAGGGCTAGTATTTATGTGAGAGGAGAGAAACTTTGACTGTCTCTGTGGTAGCAGTTTCATACTAGGAACACTAAGAGAAGAAAATATTGTAAAGGTGGGTATATCTATGACTTAACATCACGCAGGTCATGCAAAAGAAACCTTAAGTTAAGGTCTGTTGAACATATTTTTAGTGTCCAGTTCAGAAGTGCTTATTATAACAGATTGTTTTCCCCACAGTTGTTCCCAATTGGACCTGCCATTCCAGCCATAACAAAGACATAGCCCTATGTGCAGATTAGAATATCCAAACTGCAAGTACATCAAAGAGCAGGGACCTCATGTCTGCCATGCATGGGGCAAACCTAAGGCAGCTTGTGGTTGAGCCCACCAGGGAGGAGGCTGTACTTGACTTAGTGCTGACAAAGAGGGACAGAATCATGGATGTTGAGGTGGGCAGTCCCCTTGGTACCAGTGACCACAGAACTATGTGGTTTAGAGTCAGCATGTTGGCTGAAGAAAGCCATACAAAGATTAAGGTCCTAGATTTCCCGAAGGCTAACTTCTTGGAGATGGAGGAACAGCTTAGAATTGCCCTGGCAGCAGAAGGTACAGGGGTAGAAGAACAGTGGGTTATGCTCAAGAGATCTATAGGAGTGACAAGTCAATGTGTCAGACTGCTTAGCAAAAGCAAAGGAAAAAAGCGTTCACTGTGGTTCTCTAAGTCAGTAGCCAAGAAAGTGCTAGAAAAAAAGTAAGGCATTCAGGAAATACAAAGAGGCACAGAAAGAAGAAGACAGAAAGAAATATCTGGAGAAGAAGCAGAGAAAAGCTGGGAAAGCCATCAGAGGGGCTAAGGCAAGAATGGAGGAAGAAAAAGCACAGGCAATTAAGAAGGGAGACAAGACCTTCTTCCATTATATTAGTGAGAAGAAGACCAGAAATGGTATTGTTAGGCTAAAGAAGGCAGAGGGTGGGTGGGTGGGTGGAGGATGACATTGAAATAGCTGAGATACTGAACAAGTATTTTTGCTCAGTATTTACCAAGGAAGAGGCAGGGGAAGAGCCAAGACTCACAAGGAAAGGTTTACAGGGGGGAGAGGTGGACACCAGCCTAGCCCATTTATGGTGGATAGAGTCTTGGAGGAACTAGGGAAAGTAACGACAGACAAGGCAATGGGGCCAGACGGCATTCACCCTAGAATTTTGAAGGAACTTGGGGAAGTCCTAGCAGAACCACTGATTACCCTTTTCAACCATCACTAGAGATGGGGTAGGTACCTGGGGACTGGAGGAGAGCAGAGGCAGTCCCCCTGCACAAGAGTGGAAGTAAGGAGGAGGAAGGCAATTACAGACCAGTAAGCCTGACCTCGGTGGTGGGGAAGCTGATGGAGTCCCTGCTTAAGGAGAAGGTAGTGAAGTTCCTGGAGTCAAGTGGTGCAAAAGACCCAAGGCAGCATGGATTCACTGATGGAAGGTACTGTCAGACTAATCTTATCAGTTTCCTTGACTGGGTGACCAGGATGGTGGATCAGGGAGTGGTGGTGGATATGGCCTACCTGGATTTCAGCAAGGCCTTCAACACCATTCCACATTTATTTATTTATGTATTTAAGAGTTTTACCAGGAAGGCATACTGAGCAGGGTACCACTCAATTCCAGATGCACCATGGGGGTTTGGGGGTTAGGTAGAATACAGTGTAAATAGAAATTAGAACATACATGTACGTACTTCAATTCAGTCATAAGATAGTAGGCAATTCCTTATATAGAAGGTTGCTTAACAAATTAGGGAATCTGGGTGTTGTCTCTAAAGTGGTAAAATGGGTTGGAAACTGGCTAAAAGGGAGGACCCAGAGGGTAGTAGTAAATGGCATAAAATCCAAAGAGGTGGAGGTGACCAGCAGGGTGCCACAGGGATCGGGGCTGGGTCCAGTCCTATTCAATGTCTTCATAAGCAACATTGCAGGGGGACTGGAGGGAAAAGTTTGCCTGTTTGCAAATGACACCAAGATCTGCACCAGAGTCAACACACAGGTGGGGCTAGATAAAATGAGAAATGACCTAAAACTACTTGAGGAAGAGTCAAGGGTATGGCAGTTGGGTTTCAGTGCTAAGAAGTGCAAGATTATGCACCTGAGACACAGAAACCCAAGAGAGGAATACAGGATGGGGGGCAGGTTCTAGTCACCACAAGTCAGGAGAGAGACCTGGGGATTATCATATCTGATGACCTAAAGTCATCCAAACAATGTGAAAAAGAAGTGAGGAAAGCAAACAGATGCTGGGGTGCACAGGAAGGGGCATAATCAGCAGGAGCAGTGAAGTGGTGATATCACTGTATAGATCACTGGTGAGGTCTCATCTGGAATACTGTGTCCAATTCTGGAGACCACATCTCAGGAAGGACATAGACAGAATGAAAGCAGTCCAGAGAAGAGCAAAAAAAAAGAAAAACGATACATGCACTGCACCACAAGCCTTTTGAGAGAAAGACTCAAGGAACCTAACATCTATTCACTGGAAGAGAGAAGGGAGAGAGGGGATATGACATAGATGTTCAAATACCTTAGAGGAATACACAGGGTACAGGAGGGGAACATATTTCAGAGAAGAAAGTGCACAAGGACAAGGGACATAATATGAGGCTGGAGGGATGAAGGGAGGCTTAGAGGGAATGCTAGGAAGTATTTTTTCACAGAGAGGGTGGTGGACACATGGAACAGCCTATCAGTGGAGGTAGTGGAAGCAAAAACAGTATGGGGATTCAAAAGTGCATGGGATAAGCATAAAGGCACCATGCTGTACAGCAGAGCGGGGGAACTGCAGTCCAGATAAGGGCAGGGATTGTCAAGCCAAGTAGGCAAATGGGTAGACTAGGCGGACCGGTCAGTCCTTATCAGCCGTCATATTCTATGTTTCTATGCGTTCTGTGCGTCAGTCATCAGCTGGCAACAGTGGTTGAAGTTTTACCCATTCTTCTCCCCTTCCTTCCTTCATGAACACATGCCCTGCTCACCCATGTGTCTGCAGTGACCTTGTGGAGGGGGCAGGGGACACTAACACCTCAAAACCTCCTTGACAACCACAGCGGTTACTGTGAGAATGGAAGGATGACACCTTCCCCTACCACCAAGCAGCACTATCATTTTCAGCGCACCCAGGCATGGGTAAAGACTGCAGGGAGCCCAAGCTCACTTTTAAACATGGGTCAAAACATGGTCCAGCAACATAATACTGGCATAGCCCCCACTTCTGAGTGTTTAAGTGGTCATTTACCACCAGCTACAGGATTTGCACCCTGTTTTTATGCTGTAATAATATCAAGTATGTCAGAAAAATACTTATCCCCTTAACAAGCTTTGGTTTTGAGATGTCAATGAAGTTTTCTAAGGCATCAGAGTAGAGTAGATAGTTTGAAAGATGTCAATTCAATTGCCAGTCCTAAGACAATAGCTCAGTCTCTTGCATATCATCATAGCAGTAAAGAGATCCATCATCAGCTATATTAAAAAATAAAACAAACAAAAAAACACACAATATGTTACATTACTTCTTAAAGGCAACCGTCAGCACTAAGAGCCCCACTCCCATGTGTTGGGCTGGTCCCAATTTGCACTTTGTGTGATATTTTTTTAAATGTTTACTGCTTTACAGTAGATTGTATCAGGCTGATTTTGTTGACCTGCACACTGACATTTGCAGTAATCAGAAATCCCAGAATCCCCTGTAGCTGACATCAGAGCAGGGGGAGATTCAATAGCCTGCAGTGCATGTTAAAGATTTATATGCTCAGATCAGACATTTATCAGTTCCACTGTTCTCCCAGGGCTAAGTACAGTCCTCTGTGATTGTACTGAGCCCCAGGATGATAGCAGGACCAGAAAATTAGAGATTAGAGCTTATTAAAATTCAAACATGCACTGCAGACTACTGAATGTCCCACTGCTGTAGCCCTGCTCTGATGTCAGCTACAGGGGATTCTGGGATTTCAGGTCACAGGAAATACAGCTTGGAATTCAGAAGAATCAGTCTGATACAATGTACTATACTGCAGTAAACATAAGTAAAAAAAAAATATTTTTGCACACAAAATGCAAATTAGGTCCAGCCCCACGCTTGGGTATGGGACTTTTATTGCTGACTGTTCCCCTTTAAATAATTTCTCATACAGCATGTACTCATATTCAGTTAAAGATTTAACCCTTTGGAGCCAAGCCAAGTATGTCACCATGGCCAAGGTTCTAATACAGTACCTTCAAGAAGCGGTACTAAGGAGGCATCTATATTACATTTGATCCCAGCTAGATGCGTAGCTCTCAAAACCCTGACAGAAAAGTAATAGCATCTAACTTTGCTCATGCTCAAAACCGAGTTTGCCCACTCAAACCAGGTTTTGTATGGATGGACGTTATTGAAAAGTCCGATTAGTGCAGGCAAACTCGGTTTGCACCTAGACAATAGTCAGAGTGGGATGCAATGTAAATGTAGTGGTGGGGACCTGAATATTGGCACAGTCCAATATTCAGTGTATGTGTGCCACACAACACCATTTTGCTCGGTCCCCTTGTGCAGTGCACATACTCTGATCAAAACCACAACTTACTCCCACGCAACCTGAGTGGTTGGTGCAGGAAATGCAGCAGCATCCCCACCCCCAACACAGTAGTCCCTGGCATCTAGTGGTCCCTTCCTCATTGATCACAGGCCTGATGTAAAGTAGTTAGAATCCATGGGATCTAGTGGTACCCCCTCACCAATTGCTGGCCTGATTTAAAGATAATGATTCCCTGGGGTCTAGTGGCCCCCTTCCCCCCGCTGATCATTGGCTCGATATATAGAAAATGTTACCCTGGGGTCTAGTGGTCCTCTCTGCCGATCACCACCCACTGTTGACACAACTCAGTCCCTGATATCTAGTGGTCCCTCCCTCCCACCAATTGCCATCCCAGTGTACTATATCATCAATCCCTGGTGGCTAGTGGTCCTTCCCCCACCTGCACCCATGCACTTAGTGTGCAGAAGTATTCTCTTGAGGCTTGCAGTCCTGCCCCAACCTGCATCTATGCCCATAGAGGTAAAAGGTATTCCCTGGTGTCTAGCAGACCCCCTTCCCCAGCAGGTATTGCCCCATCCCCCCACTCCCCTCATTCCAATCCAGAGTTAGGAACTGGCACAGCCCTCCACTCGCCACCATGACTGGCTGCAGACTGAGCTATCACTGAGTGCGTACTGTATACAGTACGTACTCACTGATTGACAGCTCATCAAGAGCTGACAATCAGTGACTACATACTGTATATAGTATGCACTCAGTGCCAGCTCAGTCTGCAACCAGACATGGTGATAAGCAGAAGGATGTGCCAGTCGCCAACTCTATATCAGGATGCAAGGGAGTGGGGTGGTAGGGCAGTACCTGCCAGGGTGTGGGGTCTATTAGACACCTGGGAATACCTTTTACCACTATGGGCATGTGTTCAGGGGGAGGGACCACTAGCCACCAGGGGGATATTTTTGCACACTAAAGGCATGGGTGCAGGTGGGGGGGGCAGGACCTCTAGCCACCAGGGAATACATTCGGACTCTACAGGTAGGGTTATGTATGGGGACAGGGACCATTAAGCCACCAGGAACCAATGATATATTACATCATGCCGGTGATCAAATGGGGGATCCACTAGTCATCAGGGATTGAATTGTGTCAGCAGTGGGTGCGCAATCGGGGGGAGACACTAGACTCCAGGGAAAATTTTCTACATATCAGGCCAGTGATCAGGGGGGACCACTAGACCCCAGGGATACATTTAATTTATATCATGCCGGCAATCATGGGGGGGACACTAGCACCAGGGGTAGCTGTCAGGGAATGGGCAATCGGGGGGCTACGCTGTGCAGTACAGCCTCACTGCCTATGCAAATGAGCCCATAATGGTCATACTAATGGACTGTTAGCACCTTGCATGCCCATTGGGCTCATTTACATATCTCTGTCTGAATATGGGATATTTAGCATAGGGGCAAGTCATTGTGCCACACTATTTTAGGAGCCATGTCTGCCTGGTGCTAGGTGGCTTAGTGCTGTGTCTCAAACATTTTCTACATATCAGGCTGGTGATCGGGGGTGGGACCTCTAGACCCCAGGGATACATTTTCTTTATATCGTGCTAGCAATCATGGGGGGGGGACACTAGCACCAGGGATAGCTTTCAGGGAATGGGCAATTGGGTGGGCGACACTGTGCAGTACAGCCTCACTGCTTATGCAAATGAGCCCATAATGGTCATACTAATGGATGGTTAGCACCTTGCATGCCCATTGGGCTCATTTGCATAGGTCTGTTTGAATATGGGATATTTAGCATACGGACAAGCCATTGTGCCACCCTAATTTAGGAGCCATGTCTGCCTGGTGCTAGGTGGCTTAGTGCTGGGTCTCAGTGGCTCTATATTCATTCAAATAGTGCCAATGCGCTATTCCACTGAATATTGCAGTTTTGGACACCTGGGCAACTATAAGGAGCAGCACAATGTTTTGCCCTCTGCTTTGCCCAGATTTCAATAGCATACTCCATGACTCATACATAAGCACTGTAGGACACCACTGGCAGGATTCTGAGACCCTCTTAAAGAGACACAATACTAAGGTATGCCTATACCAAGTTTGAGCAGAAATGGATAATTGATTTTCAAGATATAGCTGAAAATATAAAAGCAAATTCACAAGTCAAAATGCATACATAAGTAAGTCATCCCACTCAAGATTGTGTCACACTCATGAGGTAATACTAATGTATGTATCATAAGAACATAAGAAAATCACCAGCAGAAGGTGATTATACTCTTTCAATTGAGTTTTCAAACTAGTCACACAACATTCATAGAGAAAGACTTACAACAATTTATGTATTTATTTCTTTTTTAATTTATTTTTGCATGTATTCAATTACTTTTTATTGATTTAGTTATTTAGTTACTTGAAAATTGGTAACCAGGAGAGGCACTCCAAGTCAAGGCTCATTTCTAGGTGTGATTCGGGAGTCAGAGACTGGGAATGCAATAAAAACATATACAGTGTCAATGATCAGTACAAAGTAAAGTGCAAACATAACACAATTTAACATGGTAAAAGTGAAAACAAAAAAGCAAACTGAGCTAAGCAAGAGTGCAATGAGTGGCTTTCATGTGCAAATAAAGAGACTACAGCAAGTAGAATGTTGACAGTGCAGATGTAGACTAGGTAGGAGCCTGATACAGGCTGAGGTAGACTCCCAGAGAAGGCCCAATGTATGTGATGGTAGGGGCTCCAACAAGGGAGGATCTGGAAGAGGGTTGACAGCAGCAGGTGGGGTGGGGAGGCATTTTAGCTGGTGCCTAAGGGAGACAGGGGAGAGGAAAGTTAGTGAGAGGAGGGGAGCAGGTTCTAGGAGAAAGGAGGTGGAAGACTAGGTTTGCTGGCCAAGGCACCTAGCTTCACCTGAGCTGTTTCCTTCTAGGTTGCTTGAAACGGCAGAACAAAGAACCTTACAAGAGCAAGGGAAAAGAATAAAACTTCTTTTGGCTAGGCAGATTTACTGTGCATTGTTATTTTTATTTTGTACTCACAGTGATTGTTACTGTTTGTTGCTAACATTTTATTGCTTTATTTTTCTCTGATTCAAATTGTTGTTGCTGGGTATACCTTCTGCTGCATTATTACCAGGTGTGCCTACAAGTGTGTGCTAACAGATTACTGCTGTAATCTTCTGATTAAAATTGTCTTTTGCAAGGTATGTCTTCTGTTACTGCTTTATTTTTCTCTGTAGCAAAGTGTTTCTTACAGGGTATATCTTCTGTGAAATTATTACAGGTGGTGCTGTACAGGTTTTACAGTTTTATCAATCATTAGGATAAGCTTTCAGGGTTACTGCATTTGTTGCTGACTAATTGTTTCTGCTCTTACCTCCTTGTTTCATTCATCCATGGTTCTTCTGTTTTGGCAGGGCCCTTCCCAGCCACCCACCCACATCCCCAAGCACCCCACAATACACTCCTTTTATAGGGTAGCACAGTTGTAGCATTTCCTGTGGCAAAGCAGGAAGGGTCGGATCAGTGGGGTATCCACATGGTGACCTCATTTATGGGGCACTAGTAATTTAACTTGTTATAACAAGTTATACAAAAACAAACAAACAAAACACAAAATCAAACTTTTGCTTCATTTTCTTCCTTCTAATTACTCTGACAAGGTTATAAACCCAGCAACTTATCTGGAATGGATATCATTAACTGCAGGTACTGCGGGACACTTTTCAGAAGGGCAGTTTTACAGGATTTAAGGTGTAGTACCTCCAAAATCCACAACCTAATTGCCATCGCACAGTATATAAACTGAACACTGTTACCTTCCCACCCACCCCAGCAGACTCTGATTATCTCCACACTTATTTGCCTCTGTGACAAAAAATAGCCTTCCATACTATCTGTGCCAGAAGTGAGCCCAAAAAATAAGAGATTCTAGTGACCAAGCCAAGCAGTGTCTCACTCAGACATCAATCTGCACTGAAGGACATCAGTCTGACAAAGTAAACAAGGAAATATCAGAGACAGCAGCAGTGCCTATGCAGGAGCCTACAGTATGCCACAGAAAACCAAAGAACTCCGCATACAGCTCTACCAACGTATTCTCTCACTTCTCTGATGACCTCAAATCCCTTCAAATTACTCACTGACTAACAAAGAATCCATAGAATGAAGCTGTGAAGTCGGAGTTCCAGTAAAACGGACTGAGAAATATTGTCCGATTCCTAGTTACTGAAAAGTTAAAAAAAAAGTTCCAAGTTGTTAAAATATAGAGCATGCAGATGGTCACTGCACAGTACAATTAAAAAGAATGAATGTTTTTGTAAGTTTATCATGTTAGAGCTGAAAACAGCAAGAAATTAGTATGCAAATAAATTGCAATGCAATCCCATAATCCATAGCAGAGTGGAAAAGCATATTTTTCGAGTTAAAAAGAAGTGTTTAATGCAAATATTTCACAATTTCAAATATGTTACTGTAATATTGATACAGTTCTGCAAAAGTGGACCACATTGTGGTACTGTTTAAAAAAATACAAACTACCATTTAAATAAATATGGTTTATGTGAAAACCTCTCTTTCTTGTCTTTCTTGTCTGTTTATATAAAACAAATACAAATATACAAAAGTGACTTGCTTGTATTTATTCCCATGTTACAAATGCTTCATTTCCCAACACTTACCATGTTACAAGCACATTAAGCCACTCAAAAAGAGACTTCTGCTAGGGAATTAATGCATGGTTGGTTGGTTGGAGCACTCAGCCTTCGATCTCGTTCACCAACCCCCCCCCCCCAACCATGAATTAATTCCCTAGTGAAGCCTCCTTCTTGTGGCTTGATGCTTACTTAAAAACCATGGGTTTTATTCTTTATCAGTAAATGTGGATTTATGTTGCCAGCTCAGATTTTGTTATTAAAAAAAGCCTTCAGAGATTTATATATTAATGAATAATGACTGGTTTAAAAAATGCCATACATCTTACCAGGGGTCAACTATGTGTCTTTCT
The DNA here is from genome assembly GCA_016271365.2 of Neoceratodus forsteri. NCBI lineage: Eukaryota > Metazoa > Chordata > Ceratodontiformes > Ceratodontidae > Neoceratodus > Neoceratodus forsteri. The sequence continues at coordinate 440,632,033 of CM028129.1, read as the reverse complement.
GTATATTTTAAAATGCTAAGGAGCCCTAGTAGGTATGGTGTCTCTTTTTCTCTTAATAAATTTGTATTATTTTCAATATTACTACAAGTCGCAGGATCACACGTATACTATGCATCATATCAAAAGAAATATAAAAAAAAAACAGGGTCTCAGGTACACAGAAAGAGACAGTCAGAAGTCAACTAACATTCACTACAGATACATAACATGTACAGGTACATAACATGACATAAATGTACAATTTATGAATAGCACCTACCAAGGCATAAGGTGTACATACCTTAACAGTATAGCAGAAACAAAATGTTAATCCAGCCACCCTGGTGTGATATCCTCTGTCCTCAGCAACAACAGAAAAAAATACTAAAATAAAAGGAAAACACATGAACCAGGTAGCATTTCTAAAATGGAGCATGCACCGATAGAACTACTGCAACTCAGCCCTGAATGTTATAAGCAGGCCATCATCACTGGCTGCCAGGGAGTAAATAATGTAGTGTCAACAGCATCAGGGAATGTATATCAACCTATTACGGCTCTGGGTTTCAAAAAAGTGGTGAAGGGATTCCAGCATGATAATAGGCAGGTAGTGTGTTAGCTATAACATGTGACATATGGTCCAGTGAGGCCATTTGGGTAAAGTATTGATACAACTTGGATAGAGAGGGGACCTCCATGGTCCTCCAGCAGCACAGAATGAGATGTTTAGCCTGGATGCTAAGCAAAGCAAGCCAACGTCTGTGCGGGGTGGGCAGTTGGGGTTCCTGTGAGGGAATTTCCAACAGCCAAAAAAGTGGGTTCAGTCTGATCTGGGAGCCAGTGACTTGACAGGCTAGCTGGCAAACTGCCTTCCAAAAGGGAGTGAGAAGGGGACAGTACCACAATATATGGCATAAATCCCCCACCTGGGTCTGGCACCTCCAACAAAGATTATTATTTATAAGGTTAATTTTGTAAAGCAAATCTGTTGTCCTGTACCAGTGGTGAAGGATTTTATTTTGTATGAGTTTACTCCGCATATCTGGATAGTTTTCGTGTGCCAGCTTCCAACATAGTCGCCACTGGGAGTCCTCAATGTCAGTTTGTAATGCCCTTTCCCATTTATGCTTGGGCTCCAAGGACTGAGAGGGAATACTCTCTCTTAAGAACACATACATTTTACTGGCCTGCCCTTTAGGAAGAGCAAGCCACTCTTTTATTTTCTGGGGCCCTGTGATGCCAGGGGGTTGGAGCTTTACTGTAGTATGCAGACATGGAACTATGAAGCTGCAGATATCGCCAGAATTCTGGCTTCCCCAATGCTTTGTTAGTACTTAACTCTTGAAAGGACTGTAGACACTGTCCCTTCTTGTCCAGGATATCTGCCATAACCGCAATTCCTTTTTGTTCCCAGTGGGTCCATGAAATAGGTTGGTAATAGAAACATAGAAACATAGAATTTGACGGCAGATAAGGACCACTTGGCCCACCCAGTCTGCCCATTTCCCTGCCTACTGGATAAGCTGCAGATCCTAGTTAACCAGCAGCCTACTTCTTTCTACCCCCACCCCCTAGAATTGCCTTATGACTGTCCATGCATGTAGATTCCACCACTGTTTTTGACTCCACGACCTCTCCGGAAGGCTGTTCCATCCATCCCAACCCTCTGTGAAAAATACTTCCTTAAATTACCTCTGAGCCGCCCCTCTATCTTCAAATTGTGCCACTTGTTCTTGCACACCTCTTTTGAAAGATGCTACCCTCTTGGACTTTGTTGATTCCTTGAGGTACTTGAAGTTTCTATCATGTCCCCTCTCCTCCTTTCCTCGAGGCTATACATATTAAGCTCCTTAAGTCTCTCTTCATATGTCTTCCGGTGCAGACCCTGCACCATTTAGTGCCCTCCTCTGGACAGCTTCCATCCTGTCTATGTCTTTTGCGAAGACTGGGTCTCCAGAACTGCACACAGTACTCCAGATGAGGTCTGACCAGCTGTCTGTACAGAGGGATAATAATTCCGTTTTCTACTGGTGATGCATCTCCCTATGCATCCCAGTATTCCCCAGCCCTCCTTGCTGCCCTCTCACATTGCTTGCCCACCTTTAGGTCATCTGATTTGACTACCCCAGGTCCCTTTCCATTTTTGTTGTTGTTAGTATCTCACCCCCCATTGTGTACTCTTCCCCTCGGTTTTTGTTTCCCAGGTGCATTGCCTTGCACTTCTTAGCATTGAATCTAAGCTGCCATACATTTGACCATTCCTCTAACCTTGCCAAGTCCCTTTTCATCCTTTCCACCCCACCTTGTGCATCAACTCTGTTGCAGATCTTTGTGTCATCTGCAAAGAGACATACTTTTCCTTCCAGTCCCTCTGCAATGTCGCTTATAAAGACATTAAAGAGGACGGGTCCTAATATTGAACCCTGTGGTACCCCACTAGTAAGCCCCCTTTCTTCAGAGTGGACTCCATTTACTATTACTCTCTGTGTCCTATTCTCCAGCCATTTTTTTACCCAGGCTGTCATCTTGGGACCCACTCCCAGGCTAGCTAACTTGTATATTAATCTTTTGTGTGAGACTGTGTCAAATGCCTTGCTAAAGTCTAGTTAGGCCATGTCCACAGCCCCTCCCTGATCTACTACTTTGGTCACCCAGTCAAAGAAATCTATCAGATTTGTCTGGCATGACCTTCCTGCTGTGAATCCATGCTGCCTTGGGTCCTGTGCCCCTCTGGCCTCTAGATACTCGACAATTCTTTCCTTCAGAAGTGATTCCATCATTTTCCCTACCACTGAGGTTAAACTAACAGGTCTGTAGTTTCCTGCTTCTGCCTTGCTCCCACTTTTGTAAAGGGGAATCACATCTGCCCTCCTCCAGTCCTCAGGTACCACTCCATCCTCCCATGATTTATTAAACAGGGTAGTCAGTGGTGTCACTAATTCCACCCTTAGTTCTTTTAGAATTCTGGGATGAATTCCATCAGGCCCCAATGCTTTGTCCACCTTCAGTTTTATCAGTTTTAAGAGTTCGTTCAGAACCCTTTCTTCTGTAAATGGGCTTGTATCAACTTCTGTATCCAGAGTGTTTATACTGTTTGTTTTAGGTACCTCCCCCTCTTCCTTTGTAAATACAGAGCAAAAATATTTGTTTAGTATCTCTGCCTTTTCACAGTCACCCTCTGCCCCCCTCCCCCCCTTTATTAAGCCTCACTATCCCTCCTTAGTCTTCCTTCGTCCCTGATGTACATATAAAGGTTTTATCCCTTCTTAACTGAGTTGGCTATCTTTTCCTCAGTTTGGGCCTTTGCTGTTCTGACTGCCTTCCCAGCTTCCTTTTGCTTTAACTATACAGTTCTCTGTCCTGCTCCTTCTGTGATTCCTTGTACTTCCTGAAAGCTTTCTTTTTCTCTTGAACCTTCACTGCCACTTCCTTTGAGAACCATAGTGGTTTCTTACATCGTTTAGTTTTGTTTATTTGCTTCACACAAAGGCTAGTTACCTCTGTGATGGCAGTTTTTATTATTCCCCATTGTTCTTCCACCCCTCCTTCCTGCCCATTTGTTAGTGCATTCCGTAGGCACTCACCCATTTTGGCAAAGTCAGCCCTCCTAAAGTCCAGTACCTTTGCCTTTGTATGGCTTGACTCTATTGCTGTGTTTATTGTGAACCATACTGTTTGATGGTCGCTTGTTCCCAGATGGCTACCCACTTCTACATATGTGATCCTCTCTTCATCTCCATTTGAGAGAACCAGGTCTAAGATTGCTCCCTCTCGAGTGGGCTCCAATACTAGTTGTCTAAGGCATGCCCCCTGTACGGCATCTAGAATAACCCCACTCTTCGAAGTGGCTGCTGCAACTGCACTCCAGTTAACATCTGGCATATTCAGATCGCCCATCAGCAATATCTCCCCTTTTTCTGCCTTACTAAGTATACTTTCTATCATTTCCTTGTCCATTTCCTCCCCTGAGAAGGTCTGTATACAACCCGTGCGGATTGTGGTGCCATTGCGGTCTCCAAATTACCCACAGTGCTCTTCTCCTCCATGTTTTCCCTTTTGTTCTGCTGCTTTGATTCCTTCCCTTATGTAAAGAGCTACTCCTCCTCCTCTATTACCCTCTCTGTCCCTCCTGTAGATAGTGTATCCTGGTATGTTTACGTCACAGTCATGGTTTTGTGTGAACCATGTTTCTGTGACTGCCACAATATCCAGATGTTCCTCCTCCATCGAGGCCACTAATTCAGGAAGCTTGTTACTCAGACTACGGGCATTGGTACTCATTACTTTCCATTTTTTGATGGCTTTACCTTCAGTTGCAGCATCCCCACTGACCTTTCTACCTTGGTCTTTTCTCATTTAGTACCCTGTTTTGTAGGGAGAGGCTGGGATTTTTCTGCTGCTTATCAGTGCCTCCCCCCTTGACTAGTTTAAAAGCTTGCCAATGAAGCATTTAAACCGATTGCTCAAAAGACTTGTTCCCTTCCTGGACAGATGCAGACCATCCTGCCAGTATAGGCTGGTGTCCCTCCAGGTGGAACCCCAGTCACCAATGAAGCCAAACCCCTGTGTTCCATACCATTTTTTCAACCATTCATTAAACTGCATGGTGCAAAGTACCCTCGCCTCACTCATGCCATTGACAGGCAGCACCTCTGAGAAGGATACTGTGTATGCTACTTGTCTTAGGCCCCTCCCCAGTTCTACAAAGTCCTTCTGCACTGCTCTAATCTCATGTTGAGCCAAATAATTTGTCCCTAGGTGGACAATGACATCCAGCTGAGACTCCCGTGCAGCTGTTCTCGTGATCCAGAGGATGCGCTTCCTGTCCCTCCAAGCCACGGCACCAGGCAGGCACCTTACTTCAGTTTTCCCTGCTCCCCCCAGTTCTATCCCCCTAATAATTGAGTCCCCCACCAGGAGCTGCTTCCTTTCCTTGTGGTGTCCTCTGCCTCCTTCCTGTGGGCCTCCATTGTGACATGTGTCCACAGCCTCCTTAATCTCCTCTGTGGGTGCATCCACAGGGGAGCTGTGCTCCCCCAGAATGGTGTATGGATTGTGGAGTGGAACAACTGACTGGGTGTGCCTCTGTTCCACCATCCTCACCCTCCCTGAGCCCACTGTGGTCCAACTGCTGTGCTTTCTTTGCAACCTCTGAGGCAGTGGTGGTGGCTCTGGTGCTCCCTGGTTAGCTGCCAAAATAAGCTTATTGTTAAAATGTGGGATCTGAGAAAGGTGCCTGGAATTCACCCTAATCCTAGCATGCTGCTTATTCCATATTTTAACTGTGGGGGCTATCGTTGGATGGTTTGTCAGGGTTTTAGGTAAAGGATTATATATCAAAAGGAACAAGTTTTGTACCTGTGCCATGGATTTTTCCATATGGACCCATTGAGCGGAGTCCTAAGAAATTTTAGTGAACCATTTCAATGTTTGAGCAGTGGAGTAAACCCATTTATAGCCCTCTAGCCATGGAAGACCCCAGCCACCATCCTTCCAGTGGGACCATAATTTGTTCCTACTATAACAAGGTTTCTTCTGTTCCCACAGGAAGTTACCAAGAGCCGCATCAATGATCTGATACCATTTGATGGGGAGGTCCAGGAAGATATGGTAGAGGGGATACAGAATCTTGGGGGCTGAAATCATTTTCACGGCAGAGATTTTATCAGCAAATGTAAGGTTAAGTGTCCTGCACCTATTGAGCTCGGTTTTTAGGTCCGCAATCAGCGGTTTCAAATTAAGGTCCCACATTTTGAAAAAATCTGGAGAGATGTGGACCCCAAGATAGACTAATGAGTCAGGTGCCTAGCGCAGGCCAAAGGGGGCTATCATGTTTTGCATGCAGATGGGATTTAAGGGAAGCACTTCAGTCTTGGATCTGTTTATCCCCAACCCAGCATACTCTTCAAAATTGGATAATAAGTAAAAAGGGTCGGAAGTGATGCATGGATATCCATCATAGGTGCCAGCAGATCATCTGCATACATGAGGGTAGTATGTGCACTGTCGCTGACTGGTAAACCTTGGATATCAGGGTGTTGCCGCATTGTGGCTGCCAACAGTTGTACTGCTAGCACAAATAATAGGGGGGACAGAGGGCAACCCTGTCTGGTGCTTCTTCCCAGCTGAAAGGCCTCAGATCGTACCATATTAGTCAAGATTCTGGCTGTAGGCTGGTGATACAGGGCCATAATCCAGTGCCTGAAGAATTCCCCAAATCTCGAATGCTGTAAAACCAGGGTTAGATAATCCCACTCCAGGGAGCCAAAGGCCTTTTCAAAATCAATGGCCACTACAGCTGCTGGAATGGAAAGTGTCCGAGCCCGATACATGGGGTTACTCATTGAGCTAATATGGTCTCTGCCATATTGTCCCAGAAAAAAGTCTATTTGGGAAGGGTGAATAAGGGAAGGAAGAAACGAATTTACTCTAGAGGACATGATCTTCACAAAGATCTTGCTATCAGTGTTAATTAAGGATACGGGCTGATAGCTCGAGGGTAACATGGGGTCTTTCGCCTTCTTAGGGAATATGGGGGGGGGGGATATGCCGGAATTGAGTGTATCGTTAAACACAGAACAGAGGAGTGGGGAGATTTGGGGAGAAAGAAGCTGCCAGAATTCCACTGGAAACCTATCCCCTCCTGGGGCCTTACTTTTATTCATAGCTTTTAGGGCAGCTTTAACTTCTGCTGAAGAGATGGACTGGTCAAGTGCCTCCACCTGAGAAGGAGACAACTTAGGCAGTTGAAGGGAGGAGAGGAAAGTCACAACCTTCCTTGAGTCCATGGATCTAGTAGAAGATTATAATACAGAATAGAAGTGCTTCATTATTAAGCTGATCTGTTGTGGGTCAGTGCATGTCTTCCCTGCCTGCTCCCTTAACCCAGCTATATGTCATTCAACCTGCTGCTTATGCAGCCTGTGTGCTAAAACTTTATCTCCCTTTTCACCTCCCTCCCAATATTTATGCTTTAATCTTAGGATGGCAATCTCAGCTTTGCGTGCCAGCAGGTCATTAATCTGGAGCCTATGTTGTGTTATTTCTTGGCCCAATGGGGAATCCGATCGAAGCTTATGTGTTTGTTTAGCTTGGGATTCCAAGGACTTTAGTTTCGCCTCTAAGGAAAGAAGAAGGTGTTCCCTGCACTTACAACGCATGGCCGCAAATCCAATAATGGCCCCACGTAGGGTAGATTTCAAGGCCTCCCTTATAGTCCCTGGAGAGGAGTCTGAGGATGTGTTGTCAGTCAAATAAAGGGCTGTCTCAGTAGCAACACAGGCCAGAAAGCCTGGGTCTCATAGAAAAAGGGTATCCAAATTCCAGCTGCAAGATTTAGAAGAACTGGAGCCCAATAGTATATGTATCTGCACCGGGCAGTGGTCTGAAATAATCACAAGCATGATCCTGGAGTCAACCACACACTGACTGATCTCAAGAGATTTATTTATTTATTTGTGAAATCAGTTTACAACCTTTGAGCCAGAGGCTCGTTTCCAAAGGTACCTCATCACATTAAAGACATACATAGAGTTTTAGGTTACATAGCATAGGTTTTGCTAAAAATAGGTGTTCATCAGAGGCGCCACGTCACACTGAGGTCATACAAAATACATTTAGGTTACAGGGTACAAGTAATTGAGAACAGGTGTTACACAAGTTGGTATCAAAAATTGAGCAATCTAAAAGGCATACAATGAAACAGCTGGCACTGGCCAGGTTAGCCATAGGTACGGTGTACCGGGAAGAGGTGGTGGGGAGGGTTAGGTGGAGAGCTGCCCGGTGGGCGTTGTCATGAGAAGTCGAGGTGGAGGCTGCCTTCAGAGACAGGAGCAGCTACGAGTGTTGAAGAGTTAGTTTTGAAGGGTGGTTTTGAACTTGGAGATGGTGGTGGCATTGGTGATGGGAGCAGGGAGAGAGTTAAACCAGGATGGGTCTCTGTAGCAGAAGGACCTCTGGCCATGGCTGGTTCTTGATCTGGGGACCATTAGAGTGGTCTTGTTCGATGACCGTGTTGCAATAGTGGGTGGGATCCGGTGGATGGATGCCGTCACCCCAGGAGGGGAGACCCCTAGTAGGGTTTTTTTTGTGAGGAGGCAGGTTTGATATCGGAGCCGTTCATCCAGGGTAAGGAGTTTAGCCTCGCCATACAGCTGACAGGTGTGTGTGAGCCTGGGGGCACCAGTAATCAATCTGCAGGCTTTATTCAGGGTTAAGTGAATTTTTGAGTGCAGTCGTGTCGGCAGCACCATAGACTGGTGACCGATAGTTCACAAGGGACAATACAGAAGACGTGAATAGCCAGCCGGAGCGCATTTGGGGGAAGGCAGGTTCTATGGCGGAAGAGGATGCCAAGCCGTGTGTTAGTGGTGGATGTTAGGGCATCAATGTGGTTGTGAAATGTAAGGGCTGAGTCAAAGGTAACCCCAAGGTATTTGTAGGAGCAGACTTGTTCCAGTGGCTGTTTGGTACTAGAAAGGATATAGAGTGGGTGGTTGCTAGCTTTGTTTTGGGGGTGGGAAAAGAGCATAGCTTTGTTTTTTTTAAGATTGATGACGAGTCTGCTCTCCTTAAACCAGGCTTCGGCATTATTGAAAGACTGCTGTAGGGTGTCCTGAAGGGAGACGGGATTGCGGTGGGTGGCAAAAGGACAGCGTCATCTGCATACAGGAGAATTTTGCCAGGGCATGCACTGGGTAGGTGTTCAGATAGAGTGAGAAGAGAAGGGGGCTCAGGATGGAGCCTTGGGGGACCCCAGAGTGAATGGGATGGGTATCAGAGAGTATCCCATTGATTTTAACACACTGTGATCAAGCGGCTAGATAGCTTGTGCACCATGCTAGGGGGCCAGCCAAGAGACCAGTGTGGCATACAGCATTCAACAGAAGAGGGTGGGAGACGGTGTCGAAAGCCTTTTAGAGGTCGATGAACACTGCACCAGCTAGGGAGCTGGTATCCAGGGAGGAGTATAGGAAGTTGGAGAATTCAATTAGTGCAGTGTTGGTACTGTGACCAGCACGGAAGCCATGTTGCTGTGGGCATAAGATGTTATGCTTAGCCAGATAATCAGTGATTTGAATGGCCACCACTTTCTCAGGGCTTTGGGGGGATGGAGATTGGCGTGTGGTGGCGGCGATGACCTGTCACCCCTTTGTGAATGGGTGCTTGATGTAGCTGTTTCAAGCCATGGAAATTGTCCCAGGCAGAGCGATCAGTTAATTAGGCTGGTGAGTGGGGCAGGACTTCATCTAGCACCAGCCTGAGGATACTGGGGTCCAGTGAGTCACTGCCGGGACTGTTGCTATTCAAAGCTTTGATTAGGATGGGTCTGGCTTCGGGCAGAAATCTTGCATGGTGGAAGCTGGGGTGCTGGAGGACAGGGGAGGTTGGTTGGGGCGGTCAAAGAAATTTCTAGGGAGAACTGAGCTAAGGTCAGTGAAAGCGGTGTTGAGCCAGTTAGCTATGGTGGCAGGCTCGGTGGCAGTAGTGCCATTGCTAGTGAGCTGGGATGGGGCAGGGGAGCGTGATTTTCCATTTAGTTGTTTAATATTATCCCAGAAAGTCCGGGCTGAGCCCCAGGAGGAGGTAAGGGTGGCCTGGTAATGGTCAGTCTTGGCTTTCTGGATGGCCCAAGAGCACTTATTCCGGGCTGCATTGTAAGCCTGCCTATCAGACAGCCAACCCGTTTCAGTGGCAAGGTGCCAGAGGTTATCCCGATTTCTTAGTAATTGTAGAAGGGCAGGACTAACCCAGGGTGCATTCTGCTTTTTGGATCGGATTTTGGTGAAGGGTGCAAAGAGATCACAAGCCATGTTGAAGGTGTGTGTGAAGAAGGCGAGGGCAGTGTCAATGTCGGTTGTACGATGAATGGGGGACCAGTTTATCTGGGTGAGGAATAGTTTAAGTTTTTGCAGCCCACCAGGGCAGAGGCACCTGCAGAGGGTGGTCTGGGCTTTGGGTTTGGGATTGGGGACTGCCCAGTGAAATAGTATAGGGGAGTGGTCACTTAGGGAATCTGGTAGGACCTGGATGTTTTGGATTTTTTGGGGTCGGTTGGTGATAATAACATCCAGAAGGGTGCTGGTTCCTCTCTTAGGGTTTATTCTAGATACCAGCCAATAGTCAAGCCGACTGTAGGAATCATGCACAGGAGAAAAAAAGGAATAGTCCCTATCTCTAGGGTGAAAAAGTCTCCAAATATCAATCAATCCCATAGCTGCTGTAGGGCTAACTGAGCCTTAGGATGCTGCTCATGGGACTGTGAGCTATGATCCAGTTACGGTAGTAAGGAGAGGTTAAAGTCTCCCCCCAGCAGCACTGGGACAGGCGTCAGAACCAGAGCACTTAGGGCATGAGCAATCTCATGAAAGAATATGGGAGCATCTTCATTTGGCCCATACACATTGCCAAGAATAAGGGGGCCCTCTGGAGTGTCCATAAGGGCAAAGGCCCATCTACCAGATGCGTCTTTTTTAAGTTGAGAAAGCTTCCATATAAGCGATTTGTGTAGAAGTATGGCAACCCCTCTTTTTTTGGTGTGAGCGGAGGATGAAAAGACCTGTCCCACCCAATCCCTAACCAGCTGATCATGGTCCTGCTTATTTAGCTTGGTTTCCTGCAAGAACGCCAGCGTAGCCCTCAGCCTCTTAAGTTGTGCCAACACCTGCTTACGCTTTGCAGGGGTATTTAGCTACCCACATATTCCAGATGTACCCAATAAAATTACCCATGATTTAAAATACAAAAGGACAGAGAAATAAAGGGAACTCATCATCAAAAATAGAAGCTTGAGGGCCGAGCTTGTGCCGCATGCAGGAAAACCTCCATAGACCTTTGCTGAATGAGGTACACAAACCATATACATAACACCCCTGTGATACTAACATACGCTGCCAGGATCATAAATATCAAAAGCAAATATTGAGAGCAAACGGTCCTAACAACACCAAAACTATTTACAGCATCCGCAACAATAGCAGATGAAAGACCAGCTAAATGTAGAAACATTGTAAAGCCAGCAAACCCGTTGACAAGGCCACCAAAGTTTCTCTTATGGCAGGGATAGAGCTAGTGCTCCGTCAAGTGAAGATCAGATAGGAGATGACATGGCCACCACTAGATTAACTGGTACACTGTGGGAATTCTCTTGGGGAATGGTAGGCATTCTTATAAGTGAGACTGACAGGAATTAGTCAGTTCCTCAGGGGACCACCAAGGGGCTCATTATACAAGGGCTGTAGTCTCCTTACCCCTTGCACAGGGCAGTCCCTGCACATACCAGGAGACCGGGAGGTAAAGATGAAAATGGGCAGGCACGGATCAACATAGGAAAAGGCCTGGTGCAGGGGGAGTGCCACCCTATAGAGAAAGGGGAAATAATTCTCTTGCTAAAGAGTGAGCAGGTTGGGGGAGTCAGGTTAGTAGTTGAACTGTCAGCCCAATTAATGTAACATATGGTCCTCTGAACAAAAAAAGAAGGAAATAATGCAGGGGCAAATAAAGTACGCACAAGCTTAGTGTGTCCCATTTACATTAGCTCAAATATCAACATTAACAGTACGGCATATAGTTCAAATTTCAGTAGCAGTTATCAGCAACAATTAAAGCCACAGGACCATGTCTCTGAAACGGAGGTAGCTTCCAATGTTGCAGCATGCAGCAGCTACAAAAGGTCCCATATTCATTGTAAAAGTTCAAAATCCATGAGGAACCCTCTTACCCATCAGGGTGCCCCACATACAGAGAAAAGGACGAGGGGGGGCATCTGTCCAGGGCTCCAAACCTAAGGAGCCCTGAGTCTGCTTGGGTACCCTCCACTCCCACAGCTAAAGAAACAACAGTTACTTATCTGGGCAATTCAAGTCAGGGTTCCATCATCCGCTGGTTCTGGTGGTTCCTGAAAGCTAGCTGCCGAGTCGGTCTCGGGTTGGGAAGGAGCTGATGTTGCCCCCTGTGAAGCCCTGGGTGCCGGCTCCTGTGAGATACCAGCTGCAGCTATCGCAGCCCAGGATCAATGGTCAGATGATGGGGTCCACTGGGCCAGGAGGGATTTTGTTAAGTCTACCCCACCTGATTGCAGGGAGGGCTCCACCATACCTTACAGCAGCACAAAGCAGTTGGGGGAATGATAACACTGAAGTTCCCTATCATCATGCTCCATTCAGTCCTCTTCCATATTTCTGTCAACTGGATGTTGCCGCCACTCATGACAATAGGGGGTATGCCACTTCTGGAACCATGGAGGAAGGGAGGCCTCGAACACTACTACTTCTGAGGTATTTGGGAATTGGGGAAAGCATTAAGAACCCCTTTTCTGCTCTCCCTGATCTGATGAGCGGTGCTCCCCAGCTGCAGAGCTGCCCAGGTCTCAAAAGTCTTCTTGGAAAGTTCTCCGGAGAAAATCCATGACACTGTCCAGCGTGGAAAACAGAAGAGGAGTACCATTATGCACAATCCTCATAGTGGCTGGGTATTGCACAGTGAAGGGTATCTTGTGATAGTGCAGAATTCTTCGGGCTTCCATATACAATTTGCATTGTTCTGTGAGCTCCTGCGAGTAATCCTGAAATGTTTGGATTCTCTGCCCATGCCAGGTGAGGGGATCTTTGCTCCTGTCTGCAGCAGTGACTAAGTCCTTTTGCTGAAAATTGAGGCAACGGTCCAGTATAGGGTGTGGGTGTTCATCAGGCCTAGGAGGGGGGAGCAAGGGAGCGGTGGGCTCACTCCATTTGTAGCGTAGTGTTGGATGTGAGTTCCAGCAGTTGCGGGAGGGTATTTTGTAGAAAAAACACTGCATCCTTTTGTTCAGAACTTTCCGGAAAGCCGATAGATCTTAGGTTATTACGGTGACTCCAGTTCTCCAAGTTATCTACTTTGTCTTGGAGAAGGCTGATTAATTGGGCTTGCTCTCTCATAGTTGCAGAGACCTCTTGGATGGCACCATTGTGAGCTGCAAGATGTTGCTTCATTTTGGAAAGTATGAACTCAATCGCTTGTAGGGTTTATGTGTTTGCATTAACTGCTACAGTCATTAGAGATATTTGTGCAAGCAGCTGGCTGAACATTTCCTCCATTTTGGAAGACTCAGTACTAGCTGGTATAGAGGACGCCATCTTGCAGGATGAAAAAGCTGCAGAACGATGGAAAATGCAGCCAATCTACCACTCAGATGCCAGAAATAAAGTTGAGCTCAGATGCAGGTAAGCCTCACTACTGTACTGTCCACAAATAGGGTGCAAAAAATATCCCCAGCTGCCGGAATATGGAGGATTCTGTCCCACAGTGAGAGGAGCTAGGCATTTAGGCAGCCATCCTGGTCCAGGGCTAAGCCACGCCCCTCTAGTAGGTACAGTTTCAGCAAAGTGGGAGTCCATAAGAAATGGTAATTCTAATTTGCAATGCATTTTAGGGTTTCTATTTTGGTGGGTGTTCTTTATGTTTTGGTGGTTTCTGTGTTTTAAAATGAAGGGCCATGCAAAGTAGGTATTCAATAAGCCAGGTTAGGTGATGAATGCATGTAGGGGTATGATTTTGCCCAGGAAGGGACGCACATAAACTGCAGATAAATTGCAGATCCAGAAGCAAGGTCTGGACAGAGAACTTCATAGGTGTTCTGTCAGGAAACGTAATCTGGTGACTATTAATAGAGTTTGTTTATATTGGGATGGGCATTATTACTTGTGCTGAATGTGTGATATGGGCTCACAATTCTTCTTTCTGATCTTACTGTACTTACATGACTGCGATTCATCCTTGTATGCCAGGGCATCTATATATTTTTGGTGTGAGGAGGGTATGTTTGTCATTTTAAAAAGTTTAAAAAAGGGACATATTTGGGAGGTATTCAGCAAGACAGGACTGGTGGTGTTTGCATTTAGCGGAATAGGTAACAGTACATTTTAGGAGTCTATTTTTATTTAAAGAAGTGGCCATATTATGGAAAAGAAAAAACAAGGATGTGCACATGTCGACTGAGGTGCACCAGACAACCATTCACATGCATCAGCCTTGACAACACTCTGGAATAGGGCAAAAACATTTGGCTGTGCTAGTGAGGGTGCATCTGATATCTGACTGCTGCTTTGATTAATAAACTTTAGTTGTTTGCACAACTACGTGTTTGATTTTGGAGTGGAGAGGAGACTGTTGAGCCAAGCTTGGTGGAAGAAAATTGTGTAAGATATTGTTTTTGGCTTCAGTCCAAGCTGTTTGTGGGCCCTCTATTTGTCCTGGATGCATCAGTGCCCAACAAGGAGAAGAAATAAAAGTTGGCACACACAGACTGAGAGGGTGAAGTGAGGTCCAGCACTTTTTATTTGCAGGTAGAAAACACACAAAGGAATATGAAGCCTCCTATGCAAGGCGAGATTCCCCTACATATCATCTTGTTTCTTAGAGCATTTGCGAATTAACTTTGAGATCTTCATTGTTGTGTGCCAACATTTTTCTCTGCTCTCCTTATGAGATGATATTATGTATTTCCTTGAAGTAGGGTATTTATCTCGCAGGCCACAAGGTAAGGAGCAAGCCAGTAGTAGGATCCTGGGCAGCTGGGTGGGTCCAGCGCACTATACAGAGGGAGCTGTCATCTTGTGTAGCATGAATTGCATTATGCAGTTCATGCTTCTCAAGATGACCACTGAGAATTAGCAACTAAATCTCACTGGACCGAGGCCTGAAGCCACATAACTTCTTCAGCACTGTTATGCATTGCAGTTTTCACAAATGGAAAAAGTTGCTTTCAGTTCAGTTTCTATAGCTCACTTTCTGCTCTGCTGTTTGGATTGGTGTGGCACATGTCTCTTTTATGTTTTTTAACTGAAAGTAGCAATATTTGCAAGCTTGTAAAAAAAAATTCATCATATAGTTTTTTGTTTCTTTTTTTTTTTGGCAAAAATTTATTTCTGACCTCCTAGGATTCTTAATCAGTATCTTTTTAATTTCCTTAGACAATAATAATGGCTTTTATAACTTTCTGTAATTGATTCAAGGCATTAAAGATACAGTAGCTGCCACACACAATATTAAAAAATCTCTCCAAATGAGAGTACCTTTTGACTGTAAATACTCAGGGCCGGATTCTCAAAAGGTTATGCATGGGGCAAAGTAACTTCAGCCCCAAAAAATGGTGCAAGTAGCACTTTGTGCCATGAGTTGTGACATTTGGGATTCTGCAAAGCACCATGCGACATGTCGCAGGCTGCTTGCACCAAAGGGGACTTACGCCACCATTTACGCCATAAAACCCCTGCGACATGGTGCAAGGGGGTTTACAGCAGCAGTTGCACCCTATTTTGGAAGGGCAGCTGCCAGATCCTCAAATGTGTAATTCTGAAACAACCTCCAGAGGACATCCTTCAAAGTACATTTACATTAGCTATTAGCTGGTGTAAGTGTACTTTGCTTCCACCGGGGATTGCACCAATGTGCCTGGCAGCCCATCCCCCATGACATGTAGCCCCCCATCACTGCCCTGATCCCTGATATATGTCAAAAAGCCCTACAGGGTTAGAGGACCCCCCACACTGCCTTCAATCCCCCGATATGTCTAAAAAGCCCCCTGGTATCTAAGCTGTAACCCCAATGCCCTGATCCCCAACATTCAGTAAAAAAGGCCCACAGAGCTAGAAGACCCCCAACCCGATTCCCATACCCCAAGTCTGAACAGTAATGCAATCTGTAAAAAAAAAAAAGATTCCCGTTATCCCTGGTAGTCTAGTGGCCCTCCTTCCCTCCACCCAGCAGTGCCAGACCACCCAGCACCCCCCCGGCCTGTACCCAGCCAGCGATTGGCACAGCCCACCTCTCACCAACACAGCCAGCCACCAACTGAGCTCCATAAGAGTGCATACTACTGTAAATAGTACACACTCAATGAATGAACTGTCATTCATTGAGCGTGTACTATTTACAGTATTTCCTGCTCTTATGGAACTCAGTTGGAGGCTGGCTGTGTGTTGAGAGGTGGGTAGTGCCAGTCACAGGCTGGATATGGGTTGGGGGTGCAGGGTGGTTAGGCACTGCCAGGTAGGGGGGTGGGAGGCCACTAGACTAGCAGAGCTCTATGGGTACTACAGGATTTTTTTTATCACTAAAACCTGCCTTACTACATCTGTGGGGATCAGGTTCTGGGGGGTGCCAATAGCCCTGTGGGTCTTTTCACACTTTTGGGGGGATTGGGGCTTGTGTGTGGTGGTCAGATAGCTCTGCAGGGCTTTACAACATGTGAATGGGGATCGGGGCATGCTTGGGGGGGGCAGATAGCCCTGCAGGGCTTTTTACACTTTTCTGGGGGATCGGGGCTTGTGCAGGGGTTGGATAGCCCTGCGGAGCTTTGACAGATTGGGGGGGGGGCACTTGTGCACTTCCTGTAACCATGCTGCAGGCTTGCGGCCAACTGTTTCAGTACACCCTCTGTTTGGCAGACCGGTACAATTGCCACAAGTCATGGAACTTAGACACGGGGACCCTACCCAATATAGAATTGGGTGCAGAGTTCCTGGCACAAAGCCATTTGGCACAAGTCACCTTAGGCATGACTTGGCCATCCCTTCTAGAGTCAGCCCCTCAATGTGATTTGTGGTGTACTTTATAGATGTTCTGCTAGATGTTGTTTGTTCTTATGTTCTCTTAATTTCTATTGAATGTCTCACATGTTTATGCACATTCTCTAGTCTCTGGGGCTGGTTATTGTACATATAAGCACCCTGTTAGAGTTGACCTCTAATACCTGCATACATATGTAGTGTGGAAGAGAAAGGCCACCATTGCCAATCTGATACCACCACAATGTCTTATAATGTCAACATTTTGCCTTCCAAGTAAACACTGTCTTACACCCCTGTAGAAGACTGTGGAACTTCATATGATTATTTTTGTGTGCAGTTTTACTATTTGCTCTTATAAAAGAATATGTTTTGGCGGTTCTATGTCATAATAGCGAATGTGTTACGGTGATTGCTATTATGGCATGTGTATATCACTGAAAATCAATCCAACAATATACACTTGCAGGTGACTGGGCACACACAATAGCTTAAGTGTGTTTGTGGGGGGCTGAGCCCACCACGCACCCCTTTGTGGGGGGTCTTTGCCCCTGCACCACCCTGATTATGGATTGTCAACTCCAGAGGGGTCCATGTCGAGAAGAGGGCACAGCCCGGTTTAAAAAAAATGTAAGTCCCACAACCACGGGAACAAAAACACTATTCCTGGCCACCAGCCCCAAACCCAGGACCTGCTCTGTCAGAGCCAGCCTCCCTATCCACCACACCACATGGTTGGTTTAACGGAGCAGGCACACTAAAGGGTAATAACCCTCTTCCCTATCCTCCACTTCCCCTCACTATTTCCTTTTCTACTTTCCCTTCCTTCCCCTCGCAGTCACAGTCCTCACTACCCTGGCAGGTCGCCCATGATAATAGCACCGTAATATGGGTCGCTGTTTTGATGGGCACCCATATACAATTGCTATTATCACTGGATACCTGTTTAGGCTAGTGATTTGTTTTCAGGAATATGAACTTACTGTACTCAAAATCTTAAAAAAAAATGGCATGAACTGCCAATCCATTCAGAAATAAAACAATATTCCATACTGTACTGAAACAAGTAAGTGGTGGTAATGTACTTGTGTGCATGCTCCCAATTCAGATTAGCAAAGATCATAGTGCTTGCATGCATGTTTTGGATTCTGGCACTTACAAGCATGATCCATTTTCTTGGTACTAGCAACCAGCTACTGTGCACATCAACCATAATAATGTGGACTGTGGTAGGCTGAGTGATGGCCAGTGGTAAGCATGGATTGGTGCACCAAGCCTTGGATCCCACACATTGGGAGGCAGGGGCCAGCACGCGTATCCAATCCATATGCTTTCTTGCCTTGGGGAGGAAGGGAAGCTCCTGCTGCTTCAGGGAGGAGAGGGTCACCTGGGCAGAAATTCATGGCCCTTTAGAGCTGCATAGGCTGCTGCTCATATGATTGCAAAGGCCAGCAACAGAGCAACCAGCATCTATGTAAGGCAGTAGTGTTTTTCTTTTCAATACTTGGAAATAGATACAGTTCAAGACAGGTTACCTCAAGGAGCAATTGCTTTATTGATGCAAAATATGCAATGTTGTAAACATACAAGGCATCAGTACAACATGAGCACGAGGAACCAGAAATGCCAAAATACTGTGTAAGAAGACCCCCCCCACACACACACACACACACACACACACACACACTGGCTAACATCATCACACTGATGTTCTTCATGCTATGCTCTTTCTCAAAAGCTGGGGAATATCAGTAAGAGTGCCCCTTTTATCTGACTTATCTAAAGATACAATACACAAAAAAATACAATATGATGAGTTCAAAAGTATTCAATAAATATAACAAAAAAAGTGTAAAAACAATACCCTTTTAAACTAGCAGCAAACATTGCAGTTATGGCAAGTGGTGTACATATTTCTTCATGCAGTAGTGGTCATACCAGAAAGCAGTATCACCCATGATTTTATATTTGATACCTATAGAACTGTATAGTATGCTAACCAGCAGATTGCACCAAAACACAATGGTATCAGGCGTAAAGTGCCAAGGCATACAATAAGATGTGCCTCGAATACTCCTTGGAAAAAAAAACATTTTAAAAAAAGCATTTTTCTGATTCACAGTATTTCAAATCTTTAGGCAAATCCATGAGTTTTCATGAAACATGGAACCCCAGTCCAGCTGAAGCAGCCACATATCACATAACATCTAAAAGAAATGAAAAGGAGCAAGATTAGATCAAAGACAACATCTCACATTAGAGGTTCATAGGTTCATAGGTTGATCAGAGCTGAAAAGACCAAAGTCCATATTGCTCGCCATATATTAATTATAACCTTAATGGAGTTTAAACTCAAACAGACGTCCAATCGCTTTTTAAATATATCCATACTCTCACTTGCGACCACCTCCAAGGGCAGACCATTCCATATCTTAGAAACTGTAACTGAAAACCAAGAGCTTCTCTGTTTAGCTCTACAGCATTCCACCTATATTTGTAGGGGATGAGCACTGGTATCATAAACTACCTTTCTAAGTACTAGACCCAGTAGTTCCCATAATTGATCATCGTGTAGAGCTCTGTAGACCATACACAGATTCCCCCTCATTCTACAAAACTCTTGGGTGTAGAGCCCAAGTTT
This sequence comes from Neoceratodus forsteri, assembly GCA_016271365.2. Taxonomy (NCBI): domain Eukaryota; kingdom Metazoa; phylum Chordata; order Ceratodontiformes; family Ceratodontidae; genus Neoceratodus; species Neoceratodus forsteri. Next base: position 440,612,869 of record CM028129.1, on the reverse strand, counting down.
CTGTAATCTTTCATCATACTCCATTCCCTTCACTTCATCCATCCTTCTAGTTGCCCTTCTCTGGACTTTCTCAAGGGCATTTATAGAACCATTATCTGCTGGTGCCCAAAACTGAGCACAATACTCCAGGTGGTGCCTAACCAAGGAGGAATACAGAGGCAGCAAAACCTTACTACTTGTACTTTTCATGTGTTTGTTAATGCAATGGAGTATACCCCCAACCTTCTTAATTACCTGTTGACATTGCAATCCAAAACTTATGTAATTTTTCACACTTACACCCAGGTCTCATTCATCCTCAACAACTTCTAATATTCTACCACCCAAGACATACTTCGCTTGTGGATTTTTCCTCCCAAAGTGCATCACCGTTCACTTATCTACATTAAACATGAGTTTCTTTACATTGGCCCAACCTTCTAATTAGCCCAAGGCATACTGTAGAGTATTAATGGCTTCTGGATTATTAACTATATATCCTATGCAAGTGTCATCAGCAAATTTGGTTAACCAAACTTATGTGGTAGTATTTAAGGAGGAAATATAGATGTTAAAAAGAGAGGGACCCAAGACTGATCCCTGAGAGACCCCACTAGTCACATGCTCATATCCAGAGTAGAAACCCTTTATGCAGACTTGTTGTGTTCTCCCAGTCAACCAGGACTCTGTCTATCTGGTAATATTTCCCTCTAAGCCCATATTTATGGTAGCATCAATTAATTCACCATGGGGGACCTTGTCAAAGGCCTTAGAAAAATCGAGAAAGATAACATCCACAGCTTCTCCTTTATCTAGTGCCTCACTGACACCACCATAAAACTCCAACAAGTTAGTCATACATGATCTTGATTTCACAAAGCCATGCTGAGTGGTATCAGTCTGCATAACTTCCCCAATATAATTTTTTACTATGCCCTCTAGAATCTTACCCAGGACAGACGTTAAACTAATAGGTCTGTAGTTTGTTGCATCCTGCTTAGATCCCTTTTTAAAAATAGGAACCATTGTTGCTTGTTTCCATACATCAATAACTTGTCCCTCTATAATAGATTGTGTAAAGAGGGCAGCAACTGGACCTGCTAGGGGGAAGGCTAGTTCCTTAAGAATACGTGGATGAAGTCCATCAGTGCCAGCTGATTTATTTGGGTCCAATCCCTGTAATAGTTTATCAACTTCAAATTTTCCCACAGTAAATTGCCCATTTGTTAGCTGATCACTATGAATTTTTTGGGGGAATGGTTTTACTATTAAACCTGAGGAAAAATATGTATTGCATACTATAGCCATTTGGGATTTATTAGTAATCAAGTCACATGTCTGATTTTTTAGTGGGCCTATAATAGGTGTTCCTCCCCTTTTTTTATTTATGTACTTATAAAAAGTTTTATAATTGTCCTTAGCTCTACCTGCTAATCTAAATTCATAATCTTGTTTGGCTTTTCTGATACTTTTTTTGGTCTTCTTTAGCTGCTCTTTTATATATTGCCCAGTTTTCTTGGGTACCACTTAATTTGGCCCTCTTGAATGCATTATTCCTACTTTTTATGTGTTTCTTTACTATTGCATTCATCCAAGGCAATTTGGGTTTCACATTTTCAGATTTCTTTGTTTGGGGAATATATTTCTTAATAGCTATAGAAAGTTTGGCATTTAAAATCTGTCACACATCCAAAAGGGATTTGTTTTTGAAATCCAAGTTCCAATCCCAAATTGCCATTTCATTTACAAAATCAGAAAACTTAGCCTTATTAAAGTTGTAAATAGTCGTACTGCCAGTATCATATCCTAGATTTACTTTATAAGTAAAGCTAATCATACAGTGATTGCTAGACCCAAGGGGGGAATAACCATACAGTTTGTAATATTACTACTCAGATTGTTTAAAACCAAGTCCAGAATATGTTCACCCCTTGTATTAGATTTAACTATTTGCTCCATATTAGTTTGTAAAAAGGTCTCTAAATAGACACTTTCTACAAGGCTATTTGTTTGTAGTGTACTCCAGTTTATTCCTGGGAGATTAAAATCCCCCATGAGTATGGCACTATTTGTAGATGCCGGTTTATCTATAAACTCTAACAATAGGGAATTGTCCATCTGAGAGATAGAAGGGGGCCTGTAAATAACTCCCAAATTTATACATTCTGAAGTCTTTGGAATTATTTTAACCCACAGGGCTTCAATACTGGGCCACTGTATTAATTCTATATTTTCAGTATTTATGTTGCTTAAAATATAGAGGGCTACCCCACCTCCTCTAGTACTAATCCTGTCTTTGTGAAACAATGTATAACCTAGGATATTCTTATCCCAGGGGTCATTGTCTTACCACCAGGTCTCTGTAACTGCACATATATGAGTGTTCAGTTGAAGAAGGGTATACATAAGTTCATCAAATTTATTAAGACTCCTAGCATTTATAAGTAAAAAATTCCAATCTGAGGGACATGTAGGGACAGTACTAGTTTTTTTGTTTGGAAAATGGGCGGTTCCCCCCTATTTATTAGTTTAAATTATGATCTATTTGTTGTCTTACTCTGCTAGCAAGGATCCTTTTTCCATATTTATTTAAGTGCAGTCCATCCCTGGCAAACAGGTCCTGATTTAAAAACCCATCCCATTTTTCGAGAAAAGTAAATCCTTCTCTCATACACCAATGCTTAAACCAACCATTCAAAAACATAATATCATTTTTTTAGGAGGGGCAAGCTCTAGGGACTGGCAATAGGCCTGAAATAATTAGATCACCCCCTTGATTTGTAATTGACTTTCCTATTGATTCAAAATCCCTTTGAATATCTATGATGGGTCTTCTACCCAGATCATTTATTCCCGTATGTATAAGTGTACATAGGGTCTGTGTATGTTTTTGTAATCCTAGGAGTAAATGCCTGATGTTATCTACTGTATACCTGCTCCTGGTAAGGCACTCACAGTGGTATGCAGATTCCTACCCCGACATATTATATGGTTTGTGTAACACAGCATGGAATCACCTATAACTAAAACATCTCTAGCCATATCCATATGTCTTGTCTTACTTATACTGTGCATAGGCTGGACTGAAGGTGGATTTGGTACTGAGTTCATTGGTGGAGCCAACTCACAAGAGTTTTCGCTACAGGGCTCATCTATCAAAGCACTGTACCTGTTGGTAGTTAAAATATTAGTACTCCCCCCTATATTTCTCCTCCCTTTTTTACTAACATTTTTTGTGACTTGACACCAATCCTCTTCTTCAAATATTTTGCCATTATTTATTTCATGGGGAAGGGTTTGCTTGTGTGATTCTGTAACTATAGTATCTGCCATGGAATCAATGTATTCTTCAAGACTACTTATTTCTGCTGGAACCTGCAACCGTTGTTTTAATCCAGTAATTTCAGCTCTTAAACTCATTATCAATTTACAACTATCACACTCGTAGTCCACACAAATGTCACCATCAGTGTACATACCACAGTTTATATAGCATTTCAGTCTAATACCCATTTTCATGGCCATTTTAAAGCTGCTCTATAGTAAGAGGCCCAATGCCCAGTGGTCCAGTGGACACAGAAGACACACGCAGATGCGCATGTCTCTGCAAGCGTCTCCGTGTGCGGCGACACGTGCCCTACTCGTGTTCACCTTGCTCACCACAGGGCCGAGTTTTAAGCCTACAAGGACCTGGAAGTACCTCCAGGGTCATGGGACATTCACAATGTAAAAGTATATTTAATATTGCCAAAATACAATATGGACAATGCTCCGGTCCTCCTGTGGTCCCCTAAATACTGCTAATATGCAGGGAACACAATTAAAATTTCACTAAAAATACCACCAACAGCTTAATCTGGTTCAAGGTCAGTTGGCATCCATCTGTGTCCCCCTCCCCCGGGTCGTGCCTGGAAATAGGCAGGATTTGTCTAGTGCACTTACCCGGTCAACAAAAACTAAATAAATAAATAATTAATTAAATAAAATACAGTTTCTAGTGCCCTGTAGTTCAGCAATGAACCTCACGAACTACAGGCACTCTCTTCTTACTTCCTGCAGAGCAGGGGGTAGGGCTCAACGTATTGCTCTGTCAGGATAACAAGGTGTACAATTTAAAATGTTTCATCCACATATCCATATATAAAAAGAAAAATAAATATCACTGTTCCCAGTATATCAGAGCCCTTCTTTGTCACGTCTACTTTCTTTTTTGTTTATCTGCTTCTATAGCAGGGCCGAGTTTTAAGCCTACAATGACCCGGAAGTACCTCCAGGGGTCAAGGGACGTTTGCAATGTAAAAGTATATTTAATATTGCCAAAATACAATACGGACAATGCTCCAGTCCTCCTGTGGTCCCCTAACTACTGCTAATATACAGGGAACACAATTAAAATACAGTTTTTAGTGCCCTGTAGTTCAGCAATGAACCTCACGAACTACAGGCACTCTCTTCCTACTTCCAGTACAATTTAAAATGCTTCATCCACATATCCATATAAAAAAAATGAATAAATAAATAAATGTCACTGCTCCTAGTATATTAGAGCCCTTGTTTGTCACACGTCTACTTTCTTTTTTTGTTTAGAGCTCGAAGAATAAAAAAAAAAAGTACAAGCATTATATAAAGTTCAATATGAGGGATATCCCTAAATAGGAACATACAATCAATGTATCAGAGTAAATCAAATAAACATCTAATACAAAAATACAGGCTGTTATACTTTATTTTAAATAAAGGGACCCAGTGGTGAGACTTTAAAAATAGTGGTGCCGAATATCAAGTATGGGGTTCACAAACATGGAGCCTCTTCCAGGCCATCATTCAGAGCAGGTTATTAGTGGCTCACTGTGAGAAAATCCAACATTGTTCCCTTTCGAGTAGTATGCTATCATAGTCAACACACCTTCTATTTCTCTGAAGTTTTTCAATACCAATAAAAGAGAATTGGTGCAGAGAGCCCATCCTGGACCTTGTGATATGATTTCCCAGGGCATTAGTTTTGTTTCCATTTTCAATAGCCCTCGTGTGTTCCCCAATTCACACCTTGAATTATCTCTTAGTTTTCCCTGCATAGTAACTACCACAAGTACATTTAGCTAGGTAAGCAACCCCTTCTCTGGCACACATTATAAAACCCCTCACTTTGGCCTCCCTAGTTGTGTTTGGGTTGATAAATGTCTTTGTTGATCTTACTTCAAGAGGACTCTTGCAGTAGGTAATCACCTTGAGGACTGAGCACACCCTGGTGTCAGGACCACACAGAAACTTTAGCCATTAGTGTCTGATGGGAGAGTCGGGGGACCACCCACCTGACGTTATGTGACTGACATCAGCATGACCCTATATAGTGGGTGGTCCCCACACCTGCCTTCCAATTCTTTCCCGCTGTCAACCTGATCAGTCAGACCTCACAGAGATCATACGCTGCAGTTTGACCTCCATCTCAGATGAGTATTTGTTTGTTTCTTTTCAAATTAAGCATTTTGTTTTATTTTGTGCATGCCGTCATCATCTAACATAGAGCACAAGAACAAGTGTGCTTCGTGTGGTGTGCAACTACTGCACAAGGATTCGCACTCCCTCTGCCTCTTCTGCCTAGACCCGGAGCATAAGGTCGAGCACTGTGAGGTCTGCACCAGTTTCAACCTGGCCACAGGAAAGCACCACCAGCAGGCCTTTGAGGCTCATCTTTTGAAGCAATGAATGGCCACCATGGAGAAAGAGTTCCAAAAACTGAGTAGTGCTTCCACCTTGCCCACCGAATCTAGGCACAAGAAGAATATGGAGAAACATTGGGGCAAGGAGCATTCCCCCTCTCACCTGAGGTCATCTGCAGGCCCCTCAGATGAAAGGTGGCCTTCTTCTTCCAGGTTGTCAGCCGCCATGGCCCAGCCTGTCCCACCTAAGTTGCAGTCCTCAGGCCCCCCCTCCACCACTGGTCTGGTGGCCATGGGAACCTCAGCTTTGGCTGAGGCCTCAGCCACTCTTAGACCCCATGGGGGGGTCTGTTGTGCCAAAAGGAGCTGTTAAGTTGCTCATCATTCCCTCCAATGAGTGCCTGACTCAGGCTGTTGCATTGGGCTCTGGGGACTCTTAAGCCCACCCAGCTTGACCAATAAATTGAGCGTCAGAAAGTCCGATGCCTGCATGGTCAGCTTGGCTGATAAGTCAGACGTCGGATCTGATAAAGTCCGCCTGACTGATCTGCCATCAGGGTCCAATGATGGCCCCAATGATTCCCAGCTGCCGGATTTCTTTCAGCCTCCCCTGGAGAGTTCTCCTCATTGGGCCTCCTCCTTGCCATGGCATGTGGCTCCACCTTCCTTGCCTATTAACAGAGGGACAGGAGATGAGGGGCTTCCACCAGGTGTCCTTTCCCCAGACTCACCTCAGATTTTGGGGAAAGGAGCTGGTGATAACCCAGACAGTTCCCAGCTTCCTCCACCACCGTTGGAGACTTCTCCACTGCCAGTATGCCCTCTGCCAGATCTGGCCCTACCAGTGCCATCGGGGTTTAGCATCCTGCAGGGCCCCCTGCCAAGACTTACATCACCTTCATCAGGTCCTTCATTGGGCTTGTCTCTGTTGGGCCCTTCATCAGCCCCTCCATCAGGGTATACTCTGTTGGGCCTTCCGTTGGGTCACCCTCCATCAGGCCCTCCATCAGAGTACTCCCATTTGAGCCCTGCATCAGGGTTTCCACATCAGGTTATCTGACACCTCAGGCTCCAGCATATAACCCATCAGGCTACCCCCCATCAGGGTTTCATGTGCCAGGGTATACACCTGCCTACCCTCCGCCGGGATACTCGTCAACGCACTATCACGTGCCGAGTTTCCCAACACTGGGCTTTGCTGCTGGCTATCCTCTGGCTTATCAGCCTCCTCTGCAGCATCAGTCTCAGATTCCAGCAGATTTTCAATCCATCCTGCAGTCTTGGTGGTCAGAGACCAAGGCACAGCTCCTGTCAGAGCTGGGCAGTCATTAGTCTCCCAGCAAGCCCCCTAGGAGCCCCAACATGCAGCTGGTGAGGCAGATTCCAGCCCCCCTACCTCAGCCAACGCTGGTCCCTTCAAAGGATCTGATGTCAGCCCACCTCTGGATAAGCCGACACTGGGACCATGGGATTCGGCTCACCCTGATTCTGGGTCTTCAGACTCAGATCAAGATTCTGACCCGGATGCTTCCTTGCCTGCAGGGTTGGGCTTCATAACCCTGCCCATAGAGGAGTCACAGCCTAAAGAATACCCACAATCACCCCGGAGGATCCTTCCTTCACAGACCTCTTACACAAAATTGCAGAAGTCTAGAAGTGGAAGTCGGATGCCCAGGACTCCAAAAGGCAGTGCCTCATGGAGCACCTGAACTTGCAGGTGACGGCCCTGGTCCCTACCCCACCCTGGCTGGAGCCACATGAGGATCTGGCAGCAACCATTAGGATGATGCCCTCCTCTATCCCAGCAGTAGCCAAGAAGGCAGACCACACTTATTGCAACTCAGAGGAGAAGGACCACCTCAGTACACACCCAAAGGCTGATTCAGTCATCATTGCAGCTGCTCATGACTGGTCCTCCAAGTCCCAACACATGAGCACATCTCCACCTGATAAAGAGTCACGGCAGCTAGACCAGTTTGATAGGAAGTTTTACTCCTCCACATTGGCTATGAGGGCTCTAAACTATGTAGGTCACATGCTGGTCTACCAAAAGTCCTTGTTTGCCCAGTCGGAGTCAGCCATTGAAGCCCTCCCAGACTCGGAGTCGAAATCCATATTGGTGGATTTGATCCATTCTGCTAAAGTGGCCTGCAGACATTCCCTCAGGGCTGCTTATGATGCTGTTGACTCCTCAGCACAGGGAGCCACCACAGCAGTCAGCCTCCGATGCTTCTCATGTCTGGTTTGGCCCAGGATCCCAGGATGTGCAGACTGCCATCCAGGATGCCCCATTCAGGGGATCTGCCATGTTTGGAGGCGACGTGCAGGATATTATTACTACCCTGCAGGACAAAGGCAAGGCCTTTCAGTCTGTACACACCATGTACTGACCTAAATTTCAGGAGAAGAAGCTTTTTTGCCTCCAAGGAAAAAGACAGCCGAAACAACAGCAGACGGCCCAACGTCAGACCAAACATCAGGTGCTGACAGCCTCAGTAATTCCCCCTGCTAAGTGCCAGAGAGCTTCAGGTGCAGCTCTCCCTGACCCCCCCCCTACACTTGCTTTCCACCATTCTCCCTCAGGATCTTTCAGGGGAGCAGGTGGGTGGAAGATTTGCTTGTCATCTGCCAGGGTGGCGGGTGGTGAAAACCGACTCTTGGGTTCTTTAGCTCATAGAGCAGGACCACATATTGGAGTTTCTGGAAGAATCTTCAGACAGGCCTCTGGCCCAGTTACACTACCTGAAGGTGCACATCCCTCTTCTCTGAGAGGAAATACAGGCTCTATTACAAAAGGAAGCAACAGAATCTGTTTCCATGCAACAGGAAGGAAAGGGGTACTATTCCCACTTCTTCCTGGTCACCAAAAAGAAGGGAGATCTGCATCCCATTCTGGACCTCTCCATTTCTGTAACCCTGGACCTTTTCCATCAAGTGGGGATCACTGTGAATTTTCCAAAGTCCCAACTTGTCCCTTCCCAGCACCTGCAATTCATTAGGGAACTGTTGTACATAGTTCAGGGTATGGCTTTCCTCCCTCTGGACAGAGCTGAAACCTTGCGGAGACAGGCCCATATGGTGGCCTCCAGAAGAAAGGTCACAGCCAGGTCAATTCTTCATCTGTTGGGCCTGATGGCAGTGGCCATCCCCACCATGCCTTTAGCCAAGCTCCACATGCGTATTTCACAGTGGACGCTCAGGGCACAGTGGGACCAGAGGTCAGATGACCTGAACCAGATGGTTATGGTCTCTAATTCCATACAGGGGAATCTCTCGTGGTGGCAGGATCTTTCCAATCTCACCATGGGAGTCCTTTATCAGTTCCCTCCTCCCATGCAGACTCTGACTACAGATGTATCAGGGATGGGTTGGGGTGCACATTTGGGTGACCACAAAACCCAAGGCAGATGGTCTCAAGTGGAGCTATCTCTACACATCAATGTGTAAGAGATGAGGGCAGTGCTGAATGCTTTTCAGCATCTGCTTCCTCATGGTATGCTGTTAGTCCAGTCAGACAGCATGTGTGTGGCTTGGTATCTCAACAAGTAAGGAGGCACCCACTCATATCTCCTATGCAGGAGGGCAATGTGGGTGTGGAATTGGGCTGTTCTGCATCGGATTCACCTCACAGCTGTCCACATTCTAGGCATGCAAAGCATCCCAGTGGACATCCTCAGCCACACCAGAGTAAGAGTCCACAAGTGGGATCTCAAGCAAGAGGTGGTCGACCACATCTTTGACATGTGGGGTCAGCTAGATCTGGATCCATTCACCTCCCCATACAACACAAAACTACCCAAGTTTTGCTCGCTCGCTCCAGGGCATGGTGTTTTTTTGCGAGAAGTGCTATCTCTTTGCAGGACAGGACGGTTCTTGTACCGCATTCCCTCCCTTTCTGGTTCTGCACAGGGTGCTGCTCTAGTTATGGGTGGAGAGGGTCCATATGGTTCTGATTGCCCCTTTTTGGCCTCACCAGATTTGGTTTCCACTCCTTCAGCAGCTAGCAGTGGAGCCTCTGGTCCTCCTGCCTCTCTGCAATGATATCTTGACACAGGAGGAGGGCACACTGGTCCATCCAGAGCTGAAATCCCTTCATCTTCACGCATGACACCTCAGGACAAAGGCACTTTGCAATTTGGAGTATCCTCCATGGAGGCTTAAGTCCTCGTTGAGGTCAGAAAGCCATCTATGAGGACTACTTATGCCATTTAGTGGAAGCATTTTTCCATTTGGGCCACTGCGAAGGGTTGAGACCCATTCTCATGCCCTGCTCCGTTAGTCATGGAGTAATCCTGCACCTCTATGATTTGGGCCTGGGGTATTCTTCGCTGAAGGTCCATTTGTCAGCTATCTCTGCCTACCATACCCTAGTGGACAGTAGCTCAGTTGGAAGCTTCAAAAATTTTCTTGAATGGGATTCTGCATCTCAAGCCACCAGTGCACAGTCCTGCACCACCATGGGATTTAAATTTTGTTTTAGAAAAGTTGACCCTACCTTCTTTTGAACCAGCTGGTTCCTGTAACATGTGCTATTAGTCCTGGAAAGTGCTTGTCTTAGTAGCAGTCACTTCAGCTCGAAGGATTTCTGAGCTTCGGGGTCTAATTTGTAAGGAGCCTTATTTAATTTTTCATAGAGACTGGGGGGCTCTTCATAACAACCCCAAATTCTTACACAAAGTGATTTATGAGTTTACATGGAACCAGTTGATTGAACTTCCAGTGTACTACCCAGAGCAGTCCAATCAGAGAGAAGCGATTCTTCATACCTTAGATGTTCATAGAATCTTGCGTTATTACACTAACAGGACAAAGTCTGATCAGCTTTTCATTTCTTTTGCACCCAAGAGAGAGGGTGTCACAGCTTACAATCAGTGTTTATCCAAATGGCTGACAAACTACATTACTTTCTGTTATCAGAAACATGGTAAGACCCTCCTGGGAGAGGTTAAGGGGCATTCCACCATTAGTATGGCTGCCTCGACTGCTTGTTTACTACCGCTGACATCTGTGCCTTGGCTACCTGGAGTTCGGTCCACACTTTTACCAAGCACTACAGTCTGGACATTGCTTCTAGACACATGGCAGGTTTCGGACTAGCAGTGCTTCAGGGCATCCTGTCATGATTTCTGTGCCTTTAACAGTCTTTTTTTTTCCTACCTCCTGTGTTTCAGTTTTTCTTCTGATTCACATTGCTTGGAACTCAGCCCTCAAGGTGATTACCTACTGCAAGAGCCCTCTTTAAGCAAGATAGTACAGTTACATAAGAACTTACAGTAATAGTACATCTTTGAGAGAGGCTCTTGCAGTAGGTAACCTTTTTCCCCTCCCTTCATCCACCCAAGTTTATTTTGGTTTTATTGCTCTTTCTTTATTAGCTCATTCTGGGCTCCAGGAGCCTCTCTTTTCTTTTCTTCTGTCGCTTCTCCTTAGAGGTCTCCAGTGGGAGAACTGGAAGGTGGGTGTCGGGACCGCCCACTAAATAGGGTCATGCTGACGTTGGTCACATGACATCCGGTGGATGGTGCCCCATCAGACACTGCTGACTAAAGTTTCCATGTGGTCCTGATGCCAGGGGTGCTAAGTCCTTAAGGTGATTACCTACTGCAAGAGCCTCTCTCGAAGATCTGCTATTATGGTAAGTTCTTACGTAACTGCACTTTACATCCACACTGCAATATTTTCATTTGCCAAATAGCATGACCCTCACTAGGTAGCTACAGTTTTGGTCTGTCCAGGAGTGGCTGAACTGAATGGACAACAACATCTCAGATGTTTTTACTCCTCCTATGTACCATTCTGGGATAAGATCTAGTCAAAATTTTTAATCCTGGATCTGTGCCAACTGTGTGCCAATGTTTTCTTACAATATCTCCAATCTCCATGGATTGTAGTGTGCATGTGGTAACAAATTAATTTGAGGGTCCCTTTTTAGTTCTTGTTCTTCTTCCCTCGGATCAGTACATGGTATTTTATCCACTACTGCAGTGCAGAATGTGGAATTCCACCAGCAAAATTATCATGAAATTACCATTCCACTGATGGAATTTCCATCAGAATTTCCCTGGTTCTTCTGCAGAATTCCACCTACTGGGTTCCACAGAATTATATTCTGCAGAGCAGCATTTTTCCACTGAAAATCATTCCACAACCTTGTCCGCAGAAAATATTGAGCTCCATGGAATAATATTCTGCAGAACAGCATTTTCTCCACAAAAATAATTCCACAAACATTTCCATGGAAGATATTGAGACATGCAGAATAAAATTCCACAGAAATGTTGTGGGAAAAACTCATTCCACATTTTTCTGCTGCGGAATTCCGCCATTCTTTTTCCAGCAAAATGTGACAGAATTTTGGTGAAATTATGAAAATTCTGTGAAATTTCATTCTGCCAGAATTTGAAAATTGTACACAGCACTGATATCCACTTCACTGTTAGCTTTGGAGGCAATGTTCCAGGCATATGCTCTTTCTTTTAATCTTATCTCCAGTTCTTCAGCCCGGACTGGTAGTTCTCCTCATCTCGACCATTTCTTTTGGTGAAAATTAACTATCCCTTAGGTATGCCTCTTATTGTGTGGCATGGATGGCAGCTTGTGGCTAAAAGGAGAGTGTTCCTATCAGTTACTGTACTTTTCTAAACATCAGTAATAATCCTCCCCTTCTGACATCCTTCATAATAATTAAGTCCCTGAAGCTGATTTAAGTTTTACTAAAAGAAAAATTAATTTAAGATTTTCATTACTTACTTTAAGGAATCTTACATATTTAAATAGCTCTGTTTCTGTTCCATGACACAAAATGATAATGCCATCGATAAAACATCTCCATAGATCTGTTTTATCTAGAAAAGGATTGTCATTCTGATAGTGTGCCACAACCTTAAAAATAGGTTGGCATAGTTAGGTGAAAAACTCACACCCATGCCCGTGCCCTTTTTCTAAAGGAAAATAGTCTCCTTGTAAAAGAAATTGTTACTTTCCAGTACAAACTGGACCAGTCTAGTTAGAACTTCAGTAGGTGGATCATTGACTGGTCTGGTGTCCAGAAAGGATTTCATGGCCTCCCCATGGGGTATATTGGAGTAGAGGGATTCTATTTCCAAAGCGACCAGCCACCTATCAGCATAAATTGCCAGCTCCCCGCTAATACACAAAATGTGCCCTGTATCTTTAATATAGGAAGGTAATATCTTAGCAAATGGACCAATATGGAAGTCCATAAATTTAGCCAGATGTTCTGTTAGGAGGCAGAGGAGCCAGAGCAGTCAGAAACTCTATGGCCTGGGTGTGGAGCCAAATATTGTTCCTGGCAATCGAGATCCCCTTGAATAATAATTACTATCACAAGCTAAGCAAAATGGAAATGCAAGCTTTAAAGAAGTTGGGGAACCTAAACAGATAATGATTAAGCCTGCTGACAAGGGAGCTCAATTATTATACGGGATAGTGACAAGTATGGCTCTGAGGCATATAGACAATTGAATGATAGGAGATACTATAATAAATTGACTGGTGGTCATACTAGTAAATTAAAGAAAAATGGTCAATGACTATCTGCATCTGGTCAGGACCAATAATTGGCTCTCCACCCAGCTTGTAGAGTTTGTGACTGTTCTGGCTCCACTTAGAACCTCATTCTACTGCCTTTTTTAAAGTCCACAAAAATTTGGTCATCCCTCCTGTGCAACCTATTGTGTCAGGTAATGAGTCACTAATTAAATATCTAGCTAAATTTGTGGACTTCCATATTGGCCCACTGACTAAGACAACTACAGCATTTGCTGCTAATTTAAAAGGGTACTGTTTTTAAACATGTTGCATTATATTTATTGGGAACTTTGGCACTCATCACATTGTGTTTTGTGTGTACTGCATCTATAAGTCAGAGAAAAGGGGTGTTCTTATTAATGTTCACCAACTTTTGAGAAAGCTCATAACCCAAAAAGTGTCAGGCATGGTGACATCAGCCAGTAAAGGTTGGAGAGGTAGTCCAAGGTTTGACAGTTGAAATTCAATACCAAAAAGTGCAAAGTGATGTGCACAGGTGCAGTATTAAGAACCCCAAGATGTAATACTGGATGGGAGGGGTTAAGCTGGGCACTACTGCTGAAGAAAGAGACAATAGGGTCATCACAAGCGAATTGAATACACACAGTCTGTTTAACAAACTGGAACCCACTCACAAAATTTATATATTTTCAGATAATGATTCTTTTTGTTTATTCTCATGTTATTGAGTACCTATTGTCCACTACAAACATGTTATAAGAAGAAGAATTTCTTGAAAAAATATAAATTTCATGACTGGGTCCCAGTTTGTTAACCAGCTTTCATGTGTTCATGATCAGTGACAATTCTATCTGTTTCAGACTCCTCCCAGTGTTTTCTTTTACCAACAGAGACCTAGGGCCATTCTGACTCATTTTGAAGTCTTCTTAAATGACTCCCTTAAATAAAGGTTTACTTACTTAAACAGTCTAACCAATGTAACAATGTCTACAGCAATGCAGCTAGGATATAGCACAGATCCTACAAGGATCAGCATAAGGCACTGAACATGTATTCCCTGGAGACTAGAAGGGAGAGAAGTGATATAATTAAGCCCTTCAAGTTCCTGAAAGGAATGAACAAGGTAAATTGCAAGGAAGTATTTACCAGGTGTAGTCAATATTTACCAGGTGTAGCCAATCTAGAACGTGGGGTCATACATGGAAGCTAGTGGTTGAGAAAGTCAGGAAGGACATGAGGAAGTTTTATTTTACAGAGAGAGTGGTTGAGCCTGGAACAGCTTGGCAGCTGAGGTGACTGGTGTTTAAACAATTAGTGGCTTCAAGCACAACTGGATCAGAGTTAAAGGCTTAAAAGTGTCCCAGGGTTGTAGTAAGGTAGGTAAAGTGGGGGGTGTAGCATGGGCACAAACCCCACTTAGACAATAGGTCTTGGGGTAGGATAGGGTATTATGGGCAGACTAGATGGATCAATGGTTCTTTTTTGCTGTCATTTTTCTATGTTTTACTGTATGTTTCCAAAAGTGTTCTAACACTGATTTTGCAATTCACCCTCACAGCTGTGAGCAGCAACATATTGATTTCTGCTAATGCTGTACCCCTTCTTTAAGAGTAAATGCTAATGTTATTTTGCCCTCTTCTTTCGGCAAAATAGCTGTCTTGCCAACTTGAATTTGGGATTGTTTGGCATGTCTCCTCTGCTCAGAATAAGGTTGCAAGTTCTCACTAGCCATTTTATCATGGGAACACACTCAGTGATCCAGTTCACTTGTATTCCCAGTGTGACTATATGAAACTTGAAATCCCATGGGTAAACTGAACATAAACTCAGCTGATGAGTTCCCAATGGTGCTTTAAGCAACTGAATAATAAATACATGAAACTGAAACTTTCTGTGCCTGTCTGTCTGAGCTACCTTCTGTTTGAGCATTTTTGATTCTCTTGCCAATTGTTTTCATGAAAGGGATCTGCACTAGCATCAGCCTGTTGCCAACAAAGAGTCATTATGAAATGCTGGAAGCCTAAAGGAGAAGTGTATTGAACCTGTAGGCCTGTGTTTCCTCTAGAAGCAGTGTTTCAAACTCTGGTTCATCTTCCATTATTGGTCTATGCTTACTGGCCTTTTAGTAAACTCAGTGGGTGCTTTTGATTTATATGACTGGCAAGGACCATTTTAAGACTGTATGTTTTATGTCCTTTATAAGATCTTATGTAATGTAGCTAAAACTGGTGCATTGGTAAAACAAGAACAAGAGTGTAATTATGGCCAAATGATTGCAGTCTTGTACTTGTTTTTTTCGCCAGCCAGGTGGGTAGAATGGTCTTACCCATGTTATAAACTGAACTTGAGTCATTAAAACAGGCAAACTCCCGGATCAAAATCTTGACAAACAACGATGTTATGAATAAATATTGACATTTTTTTGATGTTTACTCAGAATGTTGCACTTTTGTTATACTTTTTGACGCCTCACTTTCAACACAGCCACTTTCTATACCCTTTCATGAACATGACTGATGTAATTTTCAAACCCTCCTCCAAAACTTGTTTTTGCAATCGTTCAGCAAAATCACATTTTTTGTGGCATTTGATCAATGACAGCTGTCATGTTCATATGCTGAGGTCACAAAAATACTATATTGAAAATTTAGGGTCACAATATAAGAAAGAATGCTTGATGTAACCTACAGACCGTCTGTCATAATGGGTGTAACAGCATGCCAGCAAACATCTTTGGCATTGACAAATGCTTGTTCAGAACTGTAAAACTTGTTTAGGTAAACAAGTCTGTTGTGCTCAACCATACATGACAGAAGGGACGAGGTGAACTGTACAATGGCATCCAGATTTACGCTATGGTTCAGATTCGCATTTCAGTTGAAGCCTAGGAGTTTGGAGCTCTTGTCAGAACACTTCTCTAGAAAAAAATGAATCTTTTTGCCTGGGCTGTTGAAAAAATTATTTAACTAAATTGGTTTAGCATAGAATCAATCTCTAGACTCCCTCCAAGACAGAATAAAGATTGGTTTTCAAAAATTGTTCTACAGCTGTAATAGCATAGATGCTGACCAATTAAGATATTTATAAACTGATTTAACTTTGCTATAGCAGTTTAAATGTTAATGTATGGGGAGAGAGCTTATGACTGCATCCTTTCCTGCGTAAAAAGTGTGTGGGGAGGTTGGGTGAGTAGTTCCACTAGGGTAACCCCTCTCTTCCTTCCCCCTACAAGTGTCACAGCCACATAGCTGTGGGGAGGGGATCCAGGACAGGCTTTTGTTTTGGCAGGGGAGCTGACTATTTGCCCTGTGAGCAGATGCTTCCCTCTGAAATTTAAAACCACCAGCCAGGGCCGGGAGAATGGGAGAACTGGACTCACAGTGGAGCCAGACAATGCCAGTGCCCCCTCAGCCCAGTTTCCTACTAGGCTCCACCTAGTGGACATCCACCATTGGGTGACATTAAGCTCACATTGACTCAATTGCTCTCTCTCTCTCTCTCTCTCTCTCTCTCTCTCTTTCTCTCCACTGCAACAGAGGACCCACCCTAACTGCCATCAATAGTTCTCTCACTCACCCACTTACCTATTGGTGAAAGAATCAGCAGCATTCTTTAGTATGGTTATGGGAGAGAATATGCATGCAGTGACTTTGACAATGTCTCAGTACTCTGAATATGGTTTTGTGCAGGATTTTATGGTGAAATAGACATCAAAGTGACAGACACCTCACTAGAATAATAAATTTACCTAATTTTGAAGCCAAAACTCTGCTCACAGGCGAATGTTGAGGTCCAAAAAGCAATTGGTTTCTGAATGCACTTCCCTGTGTGTGGATGGAATGGAAAAACTGGGAGGAAATGTCTGCAGATGAACCTGGTGGGGTGTCAGTCTACTTGTAACATAATGTCTCATTAGGCACAATTTTAATGTTGGTGCAGGAGCTGCCCTTTCCTGATCAATGATGGTGGTATTCTTATGTATACAGTGCTTACAGTTTTGAATGCAAAATTGTAATGCAAACAAGATAAAGTGCTTTAAATGTTTTTTTTCTTGCATAATATTGAATATGTTTCTTATCTGTAATTTATATTATTTTTACATGTAAAGAGTGCAGCACCCATTTTGTACCAAAAAGAAGGATTCTGTCATTGATGGTCTGAGGGCATGGAGAGGTTGGGACCTGTTCAATCCAAATTCCATATCTACTGTACTGGAGACATAAATCTGTTTATGCATCTGTATCCCCAATGCAAGATTTCTTATGCTGCCCTCTGATGTACCTCATTATTGTCAGGGAGGGTACACCTCTAGTATGCGAACTGATAGTTCAACCTGTATACCCATTGAGTTGTTGGTCTCTCATATGGGACTGACATCAAGGAGTTCTAATTAGTGTCCAGCCCAGAGAAACTGGAGGAACACTGCGCTCCCATATGGGTAACTTGGGTTTGCCATGTGGCTCCACCTACTTTGGGCTGGTGGAGCCATGGGAGTGCTGTGGGGTTTGAACTTTCTGGCTTTAGCAGAGGGGAGTCTTTATAAGTTGCATTACCATGTCCTGTGGATGAGGAGGTGGACCTGTTGTCCTGGGTGACAAAAAGACTTTGTCCCCCCTCCAACAGGCCAGGAACACAGCAGATAGAATCACACACTGTGCCTGGGGAGGTTGGAGAGTAGCAACAGGGAACCACACCATTATCCAGTCTGCTAATGATGTCTGGCCAACCCACCCCACATAATAGGTTTTGATCCTGCCTACACCTCAGCTCAGACACTGGCACAAGTGAACATATTTCCTCAGATTGAGTGCCACCAGTCAGCCAGGGCTCTTGCCGGATTGGGAAAACTCTGGGGCTTCACTGGATATTGGGATCTAGAAAGGCACTTACTGGTTGCTGCCAGACAATGATCAGTTGGATAAAACCTGGGGCATTAGTAGCCAGATCAAATGCAAGCCACTGCCTGAGGTAGACAGACCAGACACAAGCCAGTGCCTGTAAGATATAAACTGTGAATTAAAAAACAAAAACAAGGAGTGCCAATTAGTACTAATTTAAATTTTGTTTATATAATGTAGACACATGGCCACTACAAGCTGGTCACCTGAGGCCACTGCAATTCATTTCACATTGGCCACTGAACAGCTATCTGATGAAACTGTGTTTTTTAAACACAATGTACCTGAATGAGATTTGAACCAGGAGAATAAGGGGAAAGGCTGCCAAGTCAGATTCAAACTTTTGATTGGGCTATATTGGGAAAATAATTTCTTACCAAAAACTGTGGTCAGTCAGAACGTATCTGGACTTTGATGAAGCCCAATATTCCAGGCTCTAACATGCCCTAAATGTAGCTGGTTGCCTGATACCAGTGGTTGGATTTTTTGCCACACATCAGGCACAGGTAACACAATCATCCTATATCCTTGATGCTTCTAATGATATGTTAGACCACCTAAAAAGTAATGTAATTATCATGCACATCTACCACAACTTGCTACAACACAGAAACCTTATAATTCCTCATGCATCACTATTTGACACATGCATAATTATTTTACTGAAACTTCCATGGAATTGATGGGAAAGAGAGGGTGGACTAAGATGACGTTGGCTTGCTAGGCTGCAGCACGGAGATCTGAAGTTGTGATTTCATTTGGCTGCTTATTCTATGCTTCTTAAATAGAAACTGAGGAAAAGAGGCTGTGTGCAATGCCACTGCACTGTTAAAGTTTTTCTCATAACTTGGCTCGGGAGTTCTTTGAAGTGAGTAAAAATCTTCCTATCAGTCGAAATCTCCAGAACGAGTAAGCAAACCTGACTCATTTACTCTGGATGGATTTCTGTTTTTTTAAATCTACTCTTCTCCTTTATGCCCAAGCATTGTAAGTAAAAAGTAAAAATGCAAAAAAGGCTTTTTGCAGACTGAGGTGATTTTGTAATGAACTGCTTTTGAAGGTACATTGGTTTATCAATCAATCAATCAATCAATCAATCAAATCTTTATTTAGTCAGGTGATCATCATTGAGCACGGCTCATTTACAAGATGGACCTGATAAGGTCAAGGTTCACAGCAATTACATCACATACTTATGAGACAGTTATACATACAGAAACAAGAAAATGTTATTTATAACACAATAATATACAGAGAATTCACATGTAAAAGCTTGGCAAGAGAAAGTTAAACTAACATCTACAATATGTACAATACATATATATCACAATGAGGGCCATGACAGTCACTCACATAATGAGTACAAGGATGGTGAAGGGAATATTGGGTGCCATATACTGGCGGTGTCTGGCTGGAAGGAATATGCCATATGTGATTGGAATAAGGTTTTGTGGGATGACTATTCTATCTCTAGCGGTAGCAACTGCATTTCTCTGTGAAGAAGACTGTACAGTGCTGCTTGAAGGATGTAAATGGAATGATAATGGACAGTTTAGGGATTTTTGTAGGTTGTTCCATGCTATGGCTAGAGAGTAGCTGATTGCTGCCCTCCCTATTTTGGTGTTGACTTTGGGCAATTTGAGCAGGATGATATTGTTGCTTCTTAGGGTATAGGAGCTGGGAGTGGTCAGGTTGAAGCAGTCCAGGATATAGCTTGGGAGTTTTTTTGATAAAGCTCTGTAGATCCATAGAGCTACATTTCTGCTCCTCCTGACATGAAGGGAAACCCATCCAACTGAATCATAGAGAGAACAATAGTGAGTATTATATGGCAGGTCTGTAATGAACCTTATTGCTCTATGGTATAAGGTATCCAACTTTTGAAGGTAGGGAGTGGAGCAGTGACTATAGAGGAAGTCTGCGTAGTCAATGACTGATATAAAGATGGCCTGGACTAATCTCATCTTTGAATCTCTATTAATGAAGGGTTTTAATCTGTAGAGGAGGCCAAGCCTTAGGCGAAGCTTTTTCAGCAGTTGTTCTAGATGCTGAGTAAAGTCAAGTCTGTTGTCAAGCCACACACCTAGGTATTTGAAATTTTCAACATACTCAGATTTTCTCAAGTATAGTGCATATCTGGGGAGACTGATTGAAGAGGATGTGTTGGTGGAGTTTGGTTATGAACATCATTGCTTTGGTTTTGTTTGCATTTAGCAGAAGCTTTTCTCGAGAAGCTGATGTTGTAACAGGAGAATTCTGCTTGTAGGATTTCATGAGCAACTTTAGGTGAAGGGTTGCTGACATACAGTACAGTGTCATCAGCAAAGAGATGTACTGAGGACTTAGTAAGGGTTGAATCAATTTTATTTATATAAATGGCAAAAGGATAGGACCCAGAATAGAGCCTTGGGGGACTCCTCTTGACAGTGGTCTTAATGGGAGAGGTCACCTTCAGCTTTTACCTGCTGTGATCTACGGAGGTAGCATCTGAACCACTTAAGGGAGGATGGATCTAGGCCAGTGGAGTGTAGGGATGAGAGTAGCAGTTCAGGGTCCACAGTGTCGAATGCTTTGCTCAGGTCCAGGAATACTGCACAGACATTGTTCTTTGTATCCAGTTCGGTTTGCCAATCATTGGTGACCTTGGCTAATGCAGTGATAGTGCTATGTTTGGCCCTGAATCCAGATTGAGCTGGATTTAATAGATTAGCATTGTCCAGATATTCCCTTAACTGAATACTCACTAATTTCTCCAGCATCTTGGATAACACAGGTAGGATGGAAATGGGCCTGTAGTTATTAAGATCCATAGGGTCCCCTGATTTTAGAAGGGGGACCACTTGGGCTGTCTTTCACAGCATGGGAATAGAGCCAGAGTTTAGGGAAAGGTTAAAGAGGTGAGTTAGGGGGACTGCAAGCACAAGACATGCAATCTTTAGAAAGAATGGGTCCAGAAGATCTGCTCCTGCACTTTTTTTGGTATCTAGATGCCACAATAGATCCTCAACTTGTTTCAACAGTATAGGTTTGAAGCTAAAGGAGGAGTCAACTCTTTGTTCACCAGTACAGTGGGAGCTTAAATGATCCCTTAATAAGTTAGCTGGGGAGGAGTCAAAGGCAAGGCCAACTGTTGTGAAGTGGTTGTTGAATGCATCCAGGATTTCCAATGAGCCAGTAATGGGGCCATAGTTACTGTGTAAATGGGTTGGAGAGGGGTTGTTAACATCCTGGCCCATCATACCCTTGATGGTGCCCCAAAATCTAGCAGTATTATGGTAGGAGGAGTCGAGCTGGGCCAGGTAGTAGGCAGCCTTGCATCCCTAACTTTTCTAGTGCATTTATTCCTAGCTTTCCTAAAGATCATCCAGTCCATGATATTCTTAGTTTTTCTTGCTACTTTCAAAGTTTATCTCTCTCAAGCAGTGCAGCTTTGAGGTCAGCTGAGAACCAGCGACAAGTTTGTTTTTATTAGGATACTAGAGATTGGGGCATGGGTGTTAAGGGCATTTAATATAATGCTATTTAGCACCTGCTGAGCTTTTTCTACAGAATGTGCAGGACAGAACTTTTGCCAGTGTGGAGAGTAGGCTAGATCATGCAGATATCCTTCAATATAAATGTTTTCTTGGATCTCCTCATGAGAATTTTGCAGGATCTGTTTTAATGCTGTTGGATCTTACACCTGCGATGGGGCAGTGGTCACTTATGTCGCATAGGAGCACTCCAGCATGTGTCAATAGATGTGGTTTACTCACTAGTATGATGTCAAGTAGAGTACTGTTACTACTATTCCTTGCATTTAGTCTTGTTGGTTCATTAATTAACTGTGTGAGCCCATAGGTGTCACAGAATGATACCAGAGGTGTAGCTGCCTGGGTGAGCCAGTTGAAATTCAGGTCCCCTATGGTAATGACTTCTTCAGTACAGGACTTGACCGGTTTTCCCAGGTGGGATAAGAGCTTGTGTTCAGCAGAGGGGGTCTGTAGCATCCAATTAAATGGAAAGCTGCTGTATTGGGAGAGAGACTTTTAGAGATAGACTCTCAAATTCCTTGGGCATAGATGTTGCAGCAGTACAGGATACAACTAAACCAGCTTTTACATATGGCTACTCCGCCTCCTTGTTTGGCGATCAGCTCTGAATAGCTGATAGTTAGGTAGGTTAACTTCCTGTCCATTGTGGTGGTCTTGAGCCATGTCTCAGTTATCACAAGAAAGTCTGGCAAGGTATGGGCAACCCAGGATTGTAGCAATGTAAATTTTTTCAACAGACTGCATACATTAATATGCAGGAAACTGAGGCCTTTAATTGAGGATAGGTCTGAGGGAGAGGTGATGCTTTCAAGAGGTCCAGGGTTGATTTCTACATTACTAATACAAGTTTAACATCTTGATTCATTCCTACCTCACATGTATTGGTGGTTTCTTTGTCAAACAGCAGCTATTCTTTTCCTATGGCAGGTGTTGTGGAATAACCAAGTCCCCAATGCCTAGATGAGGGCAGCCTTTCATCTGTGAGCATGCCCCTACTTATGACACCTGGATGGTGAGGGGAGGCAGGTGGAGGTAGGTATGGGCCGGCCCGGGTAGGGAGGCATTTCCAAAGGAGAGGGCAAGTGGAAGCCGAAGGGGAGCAGCATTGACCTATATTAGGTCAGTGCCAGAGGGGTTTGCCCTCTTTGCCTCCCCTCTCAGACGAACTCTTTCCTTGGACAAAGCACAGCCCAAGAGAAAACATCAGGGTATTTTCAGCTTTTAAACCTGAAATATTTTAAATCTCTGGTCGCAGTGTAAACAGAAGTGGTGCTACAGCCAGAAAGAGTCGAATCTTGTGTTTGTGGTTTGTGTTGCAGCGTCGAGTAAGGATGGAAGGTGACTGGATGACAACAGAAGTAGCATTAGAGAGCCAGCTGACAAATCTGGTGCAGCGCAAAGGCAAAGCTTGGTGGGAAGCCTTGTTTCCAGGTCAAGGTAACATGGACCAGCAACAGCTGACCGAAGAACCTGGCCCTTGAATCAGCAGATTCCAGGGTCAGGTGACAGGACAGTAACCCTGCCATCAGATCCAGACCAGGTCCAGCCACCACCCAAGAAGGCTAAGACACAACAACCAGCAGGTAAGCCTGAGCTGGAAAATATGTCTTTTGATGAATTAAGGGCGCTGCTGAAGCAGTTGCTGGAGGGGCCGCAATGGGCACCTGCACGCCAGGGCAGAAAGCCTCATAAGGCAGCAGGGAATGAGCAGCCAATTGGGGAGGAAGTCCTTCCCAAAACAAGGCTGCAAGAAAGTGGGCAGGAGATGAGACTTGAGGCTCATCTCCAAGGAACCCCACCAGCACAAAGCCTAATGCCTGTGGAAGTTGTGCTGGCAAGGGCAGAACCAGTTCAAGTGGAACCAATGACTGGACCTTCGGCTCTCCAGGTAGGACTGGAACAGAAGTTAGATAAAGTGTTGGCATACATTGCTGCCCTAGAGAAGGCACAGGCCACATACAGAGCAGTGGCTCCAGGGTCAAGTGGCATTGGGGCAGCGGGCTCTGGGACAACGGCACAACAGACGGGAAGTAGTCTCCGTCCAATAGAACATGCTACAACAGGTTTTGTGAGCCTGGGTGAACCAGTAGGGTTGCACTTGCCAGAAAAGTTATGGCAACAGATCTTAAAAGGGGAATCTGTAGATGTTTTCACATTGTTGAATAGACCTAAAGAGCCTGAAGAGGATAAAGATAAAAAAGATAAGGATAAAGATGATGGGGTGAAAAGAAAACCGAAGGTGCCACTTAAGAGAACCTGGGAAAATTGGCTAGTGGGGTTTTCGATTTATGCAGAATTATTGACACAGGGCAATCCAGCTAAGGCAGGGGGTCTTTGAGTGTATTTGAACTGAGTGATGTCCATGCAAGCGGCAAAACTGGGGGGGGGGGTTGGAGTATGATGAGGAATTTCATAGGTGAATGCAATACAATGCTGGATCTGCCCCTACTGTGGGCGATAGAAATGGGGGGGTTCAACATACAAGCAGCGGTTTCCCCGTCAGAAAGCCATGGTCCCCAAAGAAGGGGTCATTGGACTTTGGGGAAAAAAGGGGAGAGGTACATCATTGTTTCTATTATAATCAAGGCTCGTGTAAGGCTGAGCAGTGCAAATTTAACCACGAGTGCCTGGCATGTGGGAAGACACACCCTTTCCCCCAGTGTAGGTGAGGCTTGGGGTCTGGGTCCTTTTGCCCTTACAAAAGAGGGTGGCACAATGGTCCCAGAACCCATAAGGGCAGACCATCTTAAAGAAAGTGTAAGGCATTATCTGGGCACAGTGGCCACCCTGTACCTGGTTGAGGGATTCAGAGCAGGATTCTGGATTCCATATGAGGGTACACGCCAAAGTTTTGAGGCAGAGAACTTGAAGTCAACCAGGAAGTGTCCAGAAGTAGTGCAGAAAAAAACTTGAGAAAAAAATAGCAGCAGGTAGAGTGAGAGGACTGTTTAAGACACCGCCAGATAAAATGTTCAGGGTGTCACCAATTGGGCTGGTCCCAAAAAAGAACCCCGAGGAGTATAGGATGATTACTTATTTGTCCTAACCAGAAGGGGGGGTCCATGAACCATTTTATAGACCTGGCATACATGGCAGTGTCACATGCGCACTTTAATGATGCAGTGGACGTGATTAGGGCAGCAGGGTAAGGAGCCCTTTTGGGTAAAGTGGACATCGAATCAGCATTCAGACTGTTACCGGTGCATCCGGAGGACAGGGACTTGCTGGGTATGAAGTTTGAAGGGCAATACTTCAGGGACAACTGCATGCCAATGGGGTGCGTATTGGTGTGTGCAGTGTTTGAACAATTTAGTATGGCACTGCAGTGGGTCACAGAACAAAAAGCTGGGAAAGCAGAAGTCATTCATTACTTGAATGACTTCCTGTTTGTGGGCAAGGCTGGTACTGACAACTGTGCATGGGTTATGGGTGCATTCCAGGCAGTGTGCTCAGAACTGGGGGGTGCCCCTGGCCCGTGAGAAAACAGAGGGCCCCACGACTACACTCTCGTTCCTGGGCATTGAGATTGACAAGCTGGTCGGTGAATGCAGGCTTCCCCAACAAAAGCTGGAAGTCATAAAAAAACTCTTGGGGAAGGTGGTCCAAGCAAAGAAGACCATGCTTAAAGAATTACAACAACTAGTGGGGCACCTGAACTTTGCATGCAAAATCATGCCAATGGGCAGGACATTCATGCTTCAGCTTGCTCAAAAGGGAGCGGGCTGCTCCAAACCCCATCACAGGATAGAGGTGACGGAATACATGAGGGAAGATCTGGGGGTGTGGCGGACCTTCCTGGGTTGTTTTAATGGGAAGGCATTTTGACAGACTCTTTTGACCAGCCAGGAGCTTGAGCTGTTTACTGATGCTGTGGGTGGTCTGGAGTTCGGGGCATATTTTTAAGGACAGTGGCATGCAAGTCAGTGGCTTGACTCATGGCATGGGGGGGGGACTGTTGAGACATGCGACACTACTGGAATTTTTTCCAATAGTAGTCACACAGATGATATGGGGTGACCAGTTCAGGGACATGACCATTCTCTTCAGAATGGATAACATGGGGGTAGTGTACACCATCAACCAACAACTGGGGGCTAAGGGACCGATGGGTGACCTCATGCAAATCTTTGTATTAAAATGCCTGATATTGCACATTAAATTCAGGGCATAGCACATGCCGGGTATGGAGAATGGTATTGCTGATGCTCTTTCTTGTTCACAGTGGCAGAGATTTTGTCAGCTGGTACCAGCAGCAGAGCGAGCCCCCAGGGAAGTACCATCGTACCTATGGGATTTGGTAACCCAAAAGCCTGGAACCTAACATACTAATATACTAAAATGTCAGCAGAATAGGCCTAATGGTCTCTCAGCTCTGCTTGATTTTCAGCACCCGCACTGAGGGCTGATTTTGGTGTGTCCCCCCCTTGGGTTATACTGTCTCCAGTCCCAGATGTTCCACCTGTATTGGACCTGGTCAGATTTACCCTCCCCCTGTACCTGTCCCATCCCCTCTTAAACCTGTCCATAGTCTCCACCTCTACCAGCTCCCTGGGCAGTGCATTCCATGGCTCCACCACCCCTTCAGTGAAATAACATCTCCTCCTCCTCTCCCCTCTGAGCCTGCCCACTTCCAGCTTACACCCGTGACCTCTTGTTGCCTCACCCTCCTTCCTTTGGAGCACCCTGACTGGGCCTCCCTTATTGATCCCTTTCATGTACCTAAAGACCTCTATCATGTCCCCCCATCCCTCCTCTCCCCCAGGGTGTACACATCGAACACCTTGAGCCTCTCCTCATAGGTCATCATAGGTCCTCATAAGACCTGATCAGGGAATCCTTGGCACCAAGCACCCGAGTGGCCTATCAGAGGGGAGTAGATAGCTTCCTGAGTGTTTGTCAAGCACAACGGTGGGAGAACAGTAGGCCCATCCCAGTAGATCATTTGTGTGCATACGTCCTCCATATGAGGCATTCTGGCAGTTTACGGGCAGTGGCTGGGCAACATCTAGCAGGGATTACATGATTTTCTAAGGTGATGGGGTATACAGATCATACCAGAGATTTCCCGCTGCTCAAATTGCTTGAGGGGTGGGCTCGGGGAACCCCAAGGAGACCGGATGCTAGGAAACCCTCTCAGCCCAGAGCTTTTGCATTGGGTCTGTGGGACGCTGGCACAGGTATGCTCCTCTGATTATGAAGTACACCTCTTTAAGGTGCTGTATATGGTCGCATTTTATGGCACCTTCAGGGTGTCTGAGTTAGCACAACCAGGCAAGGCTGCCGGTTACCAGTGGCTCTAGCGGATTACGATGTCAGGCTGACTGGTGAGAGCATCTTCATCTGGCTAAGGAAGAGCAAAATGGGCAGCATGGCCAGGGGATGCTGGTATTGCCTTCATCCTCCACCTGGAGTGCAGTGGGAAATAGGGGACATGGTTAATAACTACTTGACGCAAAGAGCCAGGCAGGAGGTTGCATATTTTTGTCACAATGATGGGTCCTCTGTGATGATTTTTCAGTTCAGGCAAGTGCAGGTCATGTGCCTGGAAAGACAGGGCATACAAGCAAAAGAATACAACATTCAGTCATTTCTTATTGGGGCAGCATCTCATGCCCGGTTAGCAGGGTTCAGAACAAATTCAGTCCCTGGGCAGATGGCAGTCACAGGCTTTTGAAGATTATGTAAGGTCACACATGCTCCAACTTCTTTCTTTGTTTTCACAGGCATAAGTGTACAGAGGAGACCAATCTGTGTATCTGGGTGTGAGGGCACTCTTTTGTACATTGGGTGGCCATCCATGTAGGAAAGAGCAAAGGTGGAAGGAACTTGTACCTGGATCCACGAACCTGCGAGGTGCAGTGGTTGGGCCACTGGGGCTTGTGTTGGAAAGGTTTACTACCAACGGTTGAGGAAGAAGCTCAAAGGAGAGGCACACCACAGATGCTGATAGTGCATTTGAGGGGGGAGGGAATTGATATGGGTACCCTAACTTCTATTGATTTGTTAAGGTAATCAAAGAAGGACTTGCAGTATTTAAAAGGCATCTGTCTTGAGGTGCATATAGTATGGTCTGATGTCTTTCAGAGATGCCATTGGTGACAGGCGTGGAACCCCAAGGCCCTGGAGAAAGTCCGGCGGCAAAATAATGTAGCCACGAGGGCATTCATGGGAAGAATAGGTGGTACTACAATAAAACACAAGGATATTAGAGCAAGAAATAAAGAGCTATATGTTAGAGATGGAGTACACCTGGCAAGCGCAGGTTTGGATAGATACATAGGGAATATATGCAGAGCAATGGAGAAATGGTAAAATAGCATGCTTGTGGGGAGTGAGCCAGAAGGGGCTCACCTTGTGGCAGCTAGGTGGCACTGGTTGGTTGATGTAGGGAAGGGAATGGGGGATCTTGGTCTCATGCAGAACAGGTCACCTGGAGGCTGACGGGAGTGTGGGACCATCTGGATGGAGCTCACCACTTTAAGAATATGGTGGCACCCGGGCAGCAGCCTCCTTGGGTGAAAGCCTGTGGCAACATGGCGGCCCTGAACGGGGGGGGGGACATCACGGTAGCCAGTTGTGGTCACCCTCATGTCCTGGAGGCTGGGTACCTCACATGGGTTTGCAATCACAGCAGCTTCCATCTGAAGGAAGACTGGTTTAATAATAATAATAATAAGAAGAACAATATAGGTCAACCAAGACCACCTGGTGGTGCACGCTTAATGTATCATGATTGGTTAATAAACACATGGCTGTGGCAATTTAACTCCATTGCTTGGTGTGGTCTCAATCTATTCAGGTGGCATGGGGGGATGCTGTGCCCTATAAGACAATAACTGAGCCCCCAATGCCTAGCTGGGGGTGGTCTTTTGTCTGTGGGCACACCCTACCTGATGACACCTGGGTGGAGGAGGAGGCAGGTGGAGGTGAGTGAGGGGCCAGCCCCCCAGGTAGGGAGGCATTCCTGGGAAGGGGGCAAGTGGAAGCCAGAGGGAAGGAGCATTGACCTGTATAAGGTCAGTGCCAGAGGGGCTTGCCCTCTGCCTCCCCTCTCGGATGAAGCCCAACCCGACTCACCCTCATAAAAGCAGGGGGAATTTCAGCGGGTAGGGGCTCACTGATCCTGATCACAGTAGGGGTCGAGAAGGAATTTCCCATTTTTTCCCCACAGGGTTTTCCAGTTTTTTGCCTTCTCCAGTGAGAGCAGGTTAGAGGTAAGTAGGTAGGCGGTCACGGTCATGTATGTAGGCCAAAGGTGGTATTGGTGAGGTTCATTGGTTGTGGCACTGGTTGGTTGATGCAGGGGAGGGAACAGGGGATCTTGGTCTCATGCAGAACAGATCACCTGGAGGCTGATGGGAGTGCGGGACCCTCCGGATGGGGCTCACCACTTTAAGAATATAGTGGCACCCAGGCAGCAGCCTCCTTGGGCAAAAGCTTGTGGCAACATGGTGGCCCTGAATGGGGGGGGACATCACTGTAGCTGGTCATGGGCCATGCCTCATACCCCAGAGGCTGGGTACCTCACGTCGGTTTGCAATCATAGCAGATTCCATCTGAAGGAAGACTGGTTTAATAATGATACTAAGAACAATACAGGCCAACCAAGACCACCTGGTGGTGCATCATTAATGGACCATGATTGATTAATAAACACATGGGTCTGGCCATTTAACTCCATTGCTTGGTGTGGTCTCAAGTTATTCAGGTGGCATGGGGGATACTGTGCCCTATATAACAAACTTCAGTTAGAAGAATGGCGAATAAACCCTGAAACTTGAAGGAGATTAAGGCTTACTTTTGTTGAAAATCTGGTGAAGAACGCCAGCAGAAAAAAGGAAGGCTTACACTGCACACGTAGTGCTCCCAGTTCCGCAGACAGGACCATTCCTGATGTGGCACTTGGTGTAATGGCCCCTCCTGCAAAACCTCAAGCCAGAGGCTGAGGATGGCAATTGGATAATAAAAGAGCAAGTACTTCTGAGACCCTGATGCAGGATTTACCACAAGAGAATCCCTATGACTCAATTTTACCGGGAGTGGCCTGACCACTCACCACTTTTTGTGACTCGCATTCCCCTAGTTCAGTAATGGTGGGGGGCTGGATTTACTGATCCAGAAAAAGGGCTAGAAGAGAGCATGGCTAGTAATGGTCCAACAGCTGCAAGTATAACACAGGGTACTGGCCTTTTTGATGACTAGGATGATTTATTGGAAACTTCCTCAACTCTTGTGTACTCTCAGGACAGTAATTTATCCAATTCAGCTAGTCTGAAGGGGGGAAATGAAAAAGGAAGTCAAGAGGCTGAAAACATACATGCCTCCAAGTGTGTAACTCCGATTAGCTTCGGGGATATACTGTACTAAAAGAGACCCAGAGTAGAAACTCCAGTTTCAGTAAGGACAATAGAGCCAAAGAGGGGGTGTTAACAGGACAAGGGATGCAAGAAGAAACAAACATTGAAACTACTCTTCCCCACGCGACCCTCCCAACAGTCACATCTGTAAGAGTCAGTAAAAACAGAAAGCATTCGAACAGTCAAAATGAGACTCGGATTTAAGGTGGGAAAGGGAATATTCCACTTCCTCACCACCTCAACACAACTATCCAGTTCTGGTTCAGAAACAAATCGGGTCACTAGGGATAATAAAACAGAAGTCTTGGGTGCAAGACCCAAGGAAAGAAAAGAAAACAAGAACAAGAACAGGATGGAAAGTGAGGGGGAAACGATAGAGGATCATAATGGAGATATCCTTGGAGACATTAGAAGAGGATTTTTAAGACTGGAAACTAACATTTTGAGCATTCAGGATGAAATGAAAAGGATGAGATCCAAATTACAAGGCTTGCATCAAAGAATCTCAGAAAATGAGAAAAAGACTTCAGATATCGAGGATATACTACAGGGGATCAGGAAATATATTTATTTATTTAAGCATTTTACCAGTAAAGGCATACTGAGCAGTTTACTGCTCGATTTCAGATGCATCCTGGGGAAGGAGGAAACATAGGTAGACAGTTGAAGACAGTATAAACAAGTTAATACATAGTGGGAGAACACTAACATTTGGTTCTGATTGCTAGACAGTAGTGGGTTGAGAGAATCAGTTGGTAACCACAGTTAATACAGCATGAGTACAATAAATTCATAGTGCAGGCCACTAGCAAAATTGGACCATGTGAGAAACAGTATAGGCGAGAGAACAATAGTTAGGTACCCGATTAATTGCAATTACTAAATTACGCAGCCACCTGAGATTCTACTAGAGACTGGGAAACGCCTAGACACAAGCACAGGTAGGGACAAAATGGGCTTGGAGCATGGAGTTAAGGTGCGAGAGGGTGGAGAAGTGACAAACATTAGCTGGGAGGGAGTTCCACAATGTGGGAATGCAGTAGCTGAATGCTGACTGACCAATGGTAGTAGACCGGTATAGGACAGCTAGGGACCTAGAGTCTGAGTTTCTGAGAGAGTATGCTTGGGCGCTGGGGTTGGTTATGGCATCAGTGAGGTAGGAGGGGAGACGCTGCGACCAATACTTGGCCAGGATCTTGGTGCAGTGGGTCAGTCTGCGATTGTCAAGAGAGGTGAGGTTCATTGCTTGATATAGGGCTCAATGGTGTGTGGAGTAGGGGCTGCTCAGGGTGAAATGACAGAAACAGTGGAAGAGATGGTCCAGCCTGGCTAATGTGGTCTTGGGGCCGGCACCGTAGACTACGTCCTCGAGTCGAAGATGGGGAGGATCATTTTTTTTACAATGTCCATCCTGGCTGGAAGGGGGATAATGTCACGATTCCGGTAAAGTGCACCAAGCCTAGGGTGCAACTTCTTGAGTGAAGAGTCAATATGCGAGGAAAAGTTGAGGTGCTGGTCAAGCCAAACACCGAGGTATCTGAAGGAGGTGCAGAACTCCAGAGGGGACCCTTCCAGGGTGTGGAATAATATGGGTGAGGGGAGCCTAGAAATTTTCTGCCTCATACCAAAGGTTAGTGAGACTGTTTTGTTGGCATTGAGGAGGAGGTTATTTGAGCGAAGCCAGTGCTGGACTGAGATAAAGTCTTGCTGCAGTCTGGTCGCAACCTCAGAGGTCGAGGGGCCAGATGCATACAGCACCATGTCATCTGCGTACATATGGATGGAGGTGTGTGGGCAGGCAGACGGCAGGTCATTCAGGAAGACTGAGAACAGGAGGGAGCCTAGGACAGAGCCTTGCGGTACTCCTGAAGTGATTGGGAGGGGAGCCAACGTGGACGAACTGATTTGGACAGCTTGGGATCTGCCAGTGAGGTAAGAGTGGAACCAAGATGTGGCCCAGTTGGACAGACCAGCATTGACGAGTTTGGTCAGGAGGAGAGAGTGTGTCACAGTATAGAAAGCCTTAGCCAGGTAGATAAAGATGGCAGCTGTGATGTGGCCAGCATCCATCCCTGTGAGGATGGAATCGGTAATCCTGAGAAGGGAGGTAGTGGTGGAGTGGGATTTCCTAAACCCAGACTGGTAGGGGGAGAAAAAGGAGGAGGAATCCAGAGAGGTGGGTAGGCAAGAAAGAATCAGGCACTCCTGTAGTTTGGCCAGGGTCGGTAGGAGGGAGATGGGCCGATAGTTGCTTGGGTTTGAGGCATCACCACACTTGGGAAGTGAAATTACGATGGCATGTTTCCACTCAGTGGGGACTTTGGCTAGGAAGAAGGATAAGTTAAAAAGGGAGGCCAGGGGTTGAGCTATGGCAGGGGCCAACAGGTGGAGCATTTTGGAGTCCAACCCGGTGGGACATTTACCCTTATCTGAGTTAAGGGCAATCAGTGCATTGTATACCTCATCAGGGGTGACTTGCAGGAAGGAGAAGGAGTGAGCTGCAGGTGTGCCACAAGATGGGGTGATGGGGGAGGCATGCTGAGCAGGGTGGGGGTGGACAAGGGAGTAGCATGGCTGGTTGTGAAGACAGTGTTAAACAAAGTGGCAACTGCTGAGGGGTCAGTGATGGAGAGTCCCCCAACCTGCAGGGAAGGGGTGGGGGGCTGCGATGGAGGGCAGAGAAGCGATTTGACCACATTCCAGAATCTTGACAGGAGATGGGAGGAGGAACTGAATGCGCCTATGAAATAGTTGGCTTTTGCTTGGCAGATTCTTTTGGTACTAGTATTGCGAAGTGCACAGTAAGTCTGGAGGTCGGCCTGGGAATAGGAACTCTTAAAGGTTTTCCAGGCCTTGTCTTGGATTCGGAGGTGGGCTAGGATTTCAGGAGAGATCCATGGGAGATGAGAACCTTGGACTTTGGTACGTCTGAGGGGGGGCGTATCGGTCCCAGATGGCGGTGAACTTGGTCTTAAAGAAAGATAGTGCCTCGTCTGTAGTGGTGAATTGACTAATGCACGACCAGTCAGAGTTGCCAAAATCATTTAATAATGAGGGGAGGTCCAAAGATTTGTAGGATCTAGACATTATGATTCTGGGTGGGGGAGCTTTAGGTTTGTGAATTTTGCACACGGAATAGATTCCGTGGTGGTCACTAAGGGCATCCAGAAGGAGACCTGAGGCTATGACCCTGTGCGGGTGTGATGTGAGGGACCAATCTAGAAGTGTGTGGTTCTGTGTTTTGTGGTTTAACTGAGTGAGTTCAGAGATTAGTTGAGTTAGGATTAGGGCTGTCACCTTGTCACGAAATTTGGAATGAGACTCAGCGAGCCAGTTCAGGTTAAAATCCCCTAGTATGTGGATCTCACCACCTGCTGCCAGGGAGTTTAAGGAACCCAGATAGTCCAGTATGGCAAGTTGAGTTGGTGTCTGGAGTGCAGTATGTACCTGCTGTGTAGACTGGAATTGAGTGGGGATGGCGAGTTTTACCATTAAGGCGTTAATGGACTCAGAAGGTAGGGATAGGGCAATCACGGAAAACTGGATGGTGGAGGCAACGTACATAGCTATGCCACCTCCTTTCTTGCCCATACGGTCATGCCGGAGAAGTGTGTAGCCGGGTATTTGCAAATTCTTTATCAGTGTTATGTGATTTTAGCCAGGTTTCAGAGATAATTAGTATGTCTGGGCTAAGGGACAAGGCGGGGGCTTGAAGCAAGGTGATTTTGTGCAAGAGGCTACAAATATTTTTATGAATCAGTTTAAGGCCCCATTGGGAGTTGGAGTGGAACGGAATGATTTTGGGTGTGGAGGTGGGTAGGTCCAAGGTTAAGTTTGATATCACCTGCAAGGAGAAGTAGCAGGGTGACCAGGAGTTTGGTGTGATGTGCCACCCACTGAAGCTTTCTAGAGGTGGTATGAGGTATGGCTATGGCAGCTTTTGGTCTCCGAGTGTGTAGCAGAAGGACTAGGAGACTGATATGGAAAGTAGCTGGAATTAGCCCAGGGCCAGTGGATAATGTATGGTAGAAGTTGCCGTAGTGCGACACAGCTATGTTAGTAGAGGTAGGAATGTTTGTTAGCAGTCTGACACATGGCATGATGCAGTCTGGCAGTGTAGGGTAATTAGATGGTGGGAGGGACACTCAGGGGATGAGGGTAACGAAGATTAATAGGTACAGTTGAGACAAAATGGAGAGGCTACAGAGCAAGGGTTTGGATGGTGTCTTATTGCTAAGACCTTGGTGTAGTGGCCTCTAGTGGACTCCTGGTATAGCCTGCAAATGGGAAAGTGAGCTAATTGGTTAAAAACAGCATGTGATTTCACCTATGTAAGTGAGATTTTGCCAAGTGTGGTGGTGGGGAGCTGACGCGAAGCGTCAGTGGGGCTCTGCTTTGTTGAACTGCTGTGCTGATGAGCCGTACCTGTTTGCTGCGTATGTCGGTCGGGGGGTGTCCGCACTCCAGTTCTGGGGAGGGCTTCCTCACTGCCCTCACGACCTCAAGATGTGCCCAAAGCTGTTGTAGGGAGAACACATTAAATAGGTAAGAGGGAGGGAGGGGCTTTCTACCAAAAGTCTGAACAGGAATCTAAACTTTAAGCTCAGGCTCTAACTTTAAGCTCCCTGCAGCAGCTGGTAAACAATGTTTACTTGCTAAAACAATCGCAACTTTAAGGTGCCCCGCAGCAGCTGGTAGTTGATAATTAATTCTTTTAAACAACAGATTTTAAGGCGCACTGCAGCTGCTGGTGTCAGGCATTTAGTTCAGAAACAGCTAGTAACATTGAGACTTAAGGCGTGCTGCAGAAGCTGGATACACTGCATACTATACTTTAAAGATGACTATTAAAGCTCCCTGCTGCAGAAATACTATACTTTAAAGACGACTATTAAAGCTACCTACTGCAGAACAATATTAACAGTACATTAAGCTATGAGGCAGACATAAAAAACTATCTCCATTCGTCTGCCGACTGGAATTTGAAATTGGCGCCTTTTTTCCGTGCTCCACTTTGTTGAACTGCTGTGCTGACGAGCCGTACCTGTTTGCTGCATGTGTCGGTTGGGGGGTCCACACTCCGGTTCTGGGGAGGGCTTCCTTATTGCCCTCACAACCTCAAGATGTGCCCCTAAGACAGCATAAAGAAGAAATGGGAAAATTGCCAGAAAAAATCTCGAACTTGGAATGGTGATCAA
This sequence comes from Neoceratodus forsteri, assembly GCA_016271365.2. Taxonomy (NCBI): domain Eukaryota; kingdom Metazoa; phylum Chordata; order Ceratodontiformes; family Ceratodontidae; genus Neoceratodus; species Neoceratodus forsteri. Next base: position 440,577,732 of record CM028129.1, on the reverse strand, counting down.
GGAGAGATGACCTTAAAATATTGGGTGTCCCAGAAGGGAATGAAAAGGATGACATCCTGAAATTTTGTGAAATCTGGCTCTCAGAATTGGTTGGGAAAAATTATCCTGAAAACAAAATTGAACTTGAGAGACCACACAGGTCTCTAACATTTCATCATCTCAGTGCTAGGTATCCTAGAGTGATTTTTGTTAAGCTTCATAAATATCAAGAGAGAGAGAGAGAGAGAGCTTGTCTTAAAGGAAGTAAGGAAAAAGAAACAGCTATTACTGCAAGGAGCACAAGTATCAGTTTTTCCTGATTTACGACCTGAATTGCAAAAGAAAAGGAACACTTTTAAAGCCATCAAGCAATGTTTATGGGAAAAGCAAATTCCTTTTTCTTATCCAACTCCCTCTACCTTGAAAATTTCCTTCAGTGGTAAGACCAAGGTGACTAGCCCTCCTCAGGAAGCAGAAGAATTCTTGGAACAAATTCTCAATACTGGGACATGATCCCTATCGTTGCCCCATGAGGAATACTGGATGCAGGATAGCGGTAACGAATTACAGAGAAGAGATAAAAAAACACTATATGATTCTTCTACCTACACAGTCGATTAGAGGGTAAAGGTGGTATTTACAGAGTGAGATAAAAATAGCCAATAGTAGCCAAAACTATTTCTATATTTCTAGTATGGAGCGCATGAAGTTGTAGTTTGGGTAACTGAACCCCATTTTGTTTGGAAATGTTTCAGTGGATATATGACCTCATGGACCTAGGAGGGCGGGAGGGAGGTTAGCAGTAGGGAATCAGATTAGGTTAGGGAAAAGAAATTTCAAATTTAATTTATTAAAGAGATAGAAGCTGGAGAAGTGTTCAGATTATTATAGAAAAAGTGGATAAAAGATAACTCACTGATAGTTTTTCCTTCCCTTCGCCCTTACAGTCTTTGTTTTATGATAATAACCCCGGAACAATCTAAAAATAATTTTGATGACAGCAGGGGCGTAGTTTGTTATTTTTACAGGGGGGCAAAGTAACAAAAAAGTCCTGATTTTCGCGTATCACGACAGTGAAGAGGGTGGGTGGCTTGCGTAATGCAAACAAATCAACCAGCATCAAATAATGCCCCAAAACATTTAAGACTACAGCTGAATAACTCCTAGGAGGGACCAGCCCAGGCCAAGTCAGAACACTTCCCAACCCCACCAGTTTTACTGTAGACTGCTCTCGGCCCAACTCCTCCTGAGACCAGAGTCGAAAAACTGACCTAGATCTGTTTTGTATTCAGTTCTTCGTTCTTCTGCCTTGGGAGTGAGGACTTACTTGTAAAGCTGAAAATATGTAAGGAACTTAACTTCCTTCTCAAGAGGACAGGACTTCCCCTCAGCTTCAATTCAAATCAGTCTTGACCTAATTTTGCCCCCACCTGAACCTCCAGGTGGATAGCTCACTAGTCTGTCACCCCCACCTTTGCTGCTTACATAACCCTTCCAAGTCCAGCTGTTATAATGGATCCTGAACTTCTTGAAATGTCTGCTTGAGCTAGCTCTCCCAACCTTGAGGAGTGCAAAAAGCATGTTTCAAGGAAGTGCAGCAAATGGCTGTGCCACCTCAGTATACCTATAAATGTGGATGGTATGGGAAACATCCCAGCATGTGCATCCTCACAGCATGAGCCCTTATTTACAAAGATTACATAAAAAAATGCGATTATACAATGACAAGAATGAATGCTGGCCTCTGATTGGTCAGTCTTGGGCTAAACCCATGATGTTATCCCAGTACATCCGATTCATCACAGGTCTAGTCTCAGCCTCTCCGTGAACCTCTTGATGATTGTTAGCATTAGTGTGGTTTTTTGTATCTTCTCTTAAAAATATTTTTCCACACCAAATAAAACATCTTTAAAATTATTTTTTTTAATTCTGTATAACAACCGCCATTGTATAATAGCAATAATGCCCTCAGGTGTGTGTCATGGTAGGATAACATCATGCCTTATGTATTGGATGCACTCGTGCCCAACCACCTGAGGTGTGATGTTATCCCAGCATGACTCACGCCCTGTCGGGCATTATTGCTTACTTGCACCCAGTGTTAACACTTTTCTTTGTTATAATCAAGTTAATTCATTAGTCTCCCATCCCATCCCATCCCATATTATTCAGTGTCACATGCCTGAATCTGGTTAGGTAAGGTAAGCGAAGACAATAATGCTCTCCTCAAGCAAGCAAGCATTGCATACATAAGCATGGGACTTGCTGATATCCTCAGGCGGTGCTCTTAACAAGCATGCTGATGTACCTGGGACAGTGCAACAGAACAATGTAAATCCCTAATTGTTCAAGATGATCATGAGCATGGTGTGGTCACACCGTAACCCCTACCACTCTCCTCCCATGGGCTCCTAAGGAATATGCATCTCTGTCCATGCCCAGGGTTACACAACCCCATCCAAGCAAACACGGACTGCCCTGGCACAAAAGTGGTCACATCACATAACCTAAAAGAACAGACGCCACAGGTAGTTTGCTGGAACAAGGACTCCAGATACCTGTGCACAGCCTCTCAGGACCCACCCTAAAAGGTAAGTACTTGGTTGGTGGTTTTTATTAGCATCACCTATGACAGTGTGTGGTGGGCCGGTTGTGGTAGCCCAGGTTGCCGTGGATGCTCCCCCACAGACTACTTCAAAAATCGTCTCATCTGACAGTTTTGAAGGGCACAAATGAAACATGGTTGCTTCAGTTTGATGTGGTTTAATACAGTTTTTTTTTTGTCCGAGCGTGTGTCTCTATTCTTCTACACATAGACACAGACGGACACACACCACCAAAAAATGAACTTTTTTTATACCATGTTTACATTCAGGATAGAGACAGGGTAAAGCAGGTCCAGGCAGTACAACACAGTAAATGAAACAATGCATTTTACAATGCCTAACAAACCACCAAAAGATTACAAAACAATGGACCTTCCCTGCCCTGGGCGGAGGATAGCTGGAGTCAGAGTCAGTGTTAAATGAGGAGGAGAGACCACAGAACATCTTGTCGAACCACACAGTAAGGTGAAACTACATAAACATGCACAATTTTATACTGTAAGATTTCATACTTTCCAACAGTTCCTAATTTTGACATAGAAACTTACTTTAGTGCTCAGAAGCCCCTTGTACGAGGGAGGTAAGCATGGCATGGACCCAGCAGACTGGCATACATGTTGAAAAAAATATTTCTGTGCCAGTATGCCCATCCACCCCTCCCTCCTTCATCACCAGTGGCCAGAACCATTTTTTTCAGCATCTGTACCAGTCCGCCCTGTTCAGCACAGCAGCACAAAGCTGGCAGGGCAACAGAAGGCACAGCAAGCAACAGTGAATTAAATGTCCATGCAAAAAGCTACAGCCCACTCTCCCCACCCCAGACCTGCAAGGCCACTATCTCCACCCAGACTGGCAGCTCAGCTACTCTCTGCACCCTGATGGACTTGTACAGCCACTCTCCACACTCTGTGTCCACCCCACAAGCACAGCCACTCTCCACACTGCACCAGCACAGCCACTCTCCCCACCCCACCCAACCAACACCATTTCCAGTTCCATTTATCTGGTATCTGCTCCAGGCATCCAGGTCTGTGCCTCACCATCACAGGCACACAAAAATAAACAAAACCACATTTTATACTGCATTTTGTTTATGTTTCTTTCTTTGTCTGGAAAGAGAGATGTTGAGCTACCGGTCAGCACAGTTTGCCTGGTATACGACTACAACCCCGCCCCACCGACACAATGCCAGTGCCTCCACCCACCCACACAACAGTGCCCCCACCACACCCACACAATGCCTGTATCCCCAACCCTACCCACACAAATGACCAGTATCCGCAACACCACACACACACACACACACACACACACACACACACACACACACATGATCAGCAGTGTCCCCAACCCCCAATACACACACGACCAGCAGTGTCCCCCACCCCACACACACATGACCAGCAGTGCCCCCAACCCCACACACACACCTGATCAGCAGTGATCCCAACCACACACACACACACAACCAGCAGTGTCTGCAACCCCACCCACACACATGACCAGTGTTCCAACCCCCCCCCAAAAAATCATGGCCAGTCAGTAGTCACTATAACAATAGCCAGGTAGTAGTATAATAATTTCTTTAGGGTGCATGTTTTAGTGCAAGATTTATTTTGCTAGTCTTGTAACACTGTATGGGGGAGAACACAAAAAGCTACCCCTTTGGTTTTGTTTGCCAGGCAATGAAGACAGAGACAGCAAGGCCAAGGAATCTGTCTGTTTCACCCCTCCACAGTGGACAATCGGAGAAATCAAAAAAAGTGAAAGATTACTTTTACAGCCAGGTAAAGGATGAGGGGGAAATAATGTTTCAACATTTACTAATGTTCGTATGCTAGCTGTGGGCACAGGTCAGTGAGATACATCCCTTGACAGGTAAAGGATGAGGTGGAAATTACATTTTAACATTTACTTATGTTTATATGCTAACACCCAGTCAGCAAGCACATAATGTTCCCCTTCCTAACCAACATGGACAGTTCACCAGAAACCCAGTCAGCAAACATGGACAGTCCCCCCCTTCAACCCACCTACATGGACAGTCCCCCCAGACTCCCGAACAGTCCCCCCCTCCCCACCAGACACCGGACCAGCGAGCATAGAATGCCCCCCTCCCAACCGACAAGGACAGTCCCACCAGACACCCAAGCAGCCAGCAAACACAGACAGTCCCCCCATATCCCACCAAGGACAGTCCCCACCCCTGACACACAGCTGGCAAACACAGAATTTCCCCACCCCACCAACATGAACAATCTCCCAAACACCTGGCTAGCAAACACGGAGGTTCCCCTCCCCAACAACATTGATAGTCCGTCCCTAGACACCTGATCAGCAATCACCGACATTCATCCCCCCATAAGCCAACATGGAAAGATCCCACCCCAGACACCCGACCTGCAAATAGTCCCCCCCTCCCACAAGACACCGGGCAGGCAAACATGGACAGTCCCCCTTTTCCACCATCATGGACTGTCCCCCCCAGACAAATGGCCAGCCAAGTCCACCAAACAATGGCTAGTGTCACCACCCCACCATCACAGCCAGTGTCCCCACATCACCATGGCCTGTGTCTCCACCCCATCAGATCCCAGAATAGAAAACAGACTGCCCCCCCAAGCCCCACCAAACACTGACCTCCCTCCCAGTCCCAAACACTAACCACTCCAGCCCCAAACACTGATCGCCCCCCCAACCGCACCAAACGAAGGCCCTCCCCCAGCACCAAACACTGACCATCCTCTCAGTGAGTCAGCCCCAAAACACACAGACTGTCTCCCCCAACCCCAACCCCACAAAACAGACCATCCCCCCAGCCCCACCAAACACAGACCGTCCAGTGACTTTCCCCAACAAACCCCACCACACCAGTAGCACAGTAACTGAGTGTCCCCACCCCACCAACATGACCAGTGTCCACACCATACCAAACAAATAGGCCCCCCACCCACCCCACCAACATGGACAGCCTCAACAGCCAGCAAATCCTCCCACCAAGAAACACAAGCTGACAGCAAACCTTCCACCTCCCAGACACATGGCCATGACCAAGACAACCCCCAAAAGACACATTTCTGGGATGTGAATGGTATTAATTTCCAACAACCAGCTTGCAGAACAGTTACTCACCAAATCAGTAAGGGCACAGACAGGGCAGCATGCAGCAGGGCACAGCAAAGGCCAAGAAGGCAGGTCAGGTACTCGAGTCTCTCCCAACAGTGCTGTTCCTCTCCCGATTAATCCCCTGATGAGACAGTAACTCATTTTTCCTGACACCAGATGAATGTGTGGCATTATGGGTCTGCTATAGCCTGCATGACCGCCGGCTTCTTCACTGTTCTGGGCCTGGCTGTTCACTGACCTGAATAATCCCTCTCGGTGGACCGTGGAACTGGTGGGCAACGGGCGTGGTGTGGGACTCGCTGACAACACGGTAAATCTTTTTCTGGCCTGCTGGACACAGGAGCTGGGTGTGCAGGCAAACCTGGCTGTGCCTCAGACTCACTGTAATTGTACTACTCGCTCCTCCACCTGGTCTATCCGGTGGTAGAGGCCTTGTGGCCGCAGGCCTCCTAGGATCTCGGGAGCACAGCTGGCTGCACTGAGAAACAGAGAGTAGGTAGTTAGAGGACTTGGGTGAGGTATATTTAAACTGGACTGTTCAGGACAGGAGGAGGGTGGGAACACTAGACTGACTGAGACACTGGTGACACCTGACAGGCAACCAACGACTGCTGCTCGACATCTTCGAATAGCTATCTCTCCTCAGCCCTATGCTATATGGATGCTGCTGGTGCTCCTTCATGGAAGGCACACAGACAACTAAATGACGCCACTAACAGAGTACTGCTCATGCGATGGCGCCAGCTTGCAGCACTCTCTGATTGGCTGTAACATGCAGGCTACTATGGTTGCAGGCTTGCAGCCAATCAGAAAAGGGATAGTTTTGTTTGAAGACACGGCGCTGCCACCACCCCCATCCCGGAGAGGTGCAGGCAGTCGGGCGCCATACCCTGAGCCCATTCAATATTTAAAAAAAATGATAACTGGAGAATGGTGGCTGGGCCTCAAAAGTCCTGTCTATCTTCTTGGGGGTAGTTGCCCCTCTGCCCCCCCACAATCTACGCCTATGGATGACAGGTTTTAATATTATACCATGGAATGTTAATGGGGTAAAAAAAAAATAAAAAGGAAAAGAATCATTTCAACTGTGAAAAGACTTAGGGTGGATTGTTTAATTTTGCAGGAGACACATTTGGTTCAAGCAGAATTTGAAAAACTGTGTAAATTATATGGAGCAGCAGCATACCATACTGGGTCAAATGGGAAATCTAAAGGTGTGGCCATTATCTTTGCTAGGAAACATAAACCAGAAGTTGTTAATAAAATAATAGACAGTAACCATAGATATTTAATTTTGCAGGTTAAAATACATAATGAATACTTAACCATAACAGATGTGTACATGCCCAATGAGGACTCCCCTAACTTTTTTGTGGATTTTTTCACCACTTTAGCTTAGTTCCAACACCCAGTGATCATAGGTGGAGACTTTAACACCATGTTAAATCCTAAACTAGATAAATTAGGTTCCTACTCGACCCTGTCAAAATCAGCACAAGTTATTCTTAAAAGTATGAAAGCCCAGGGTTTATATGACTTATGGAGATACTGTATATTAACTTGGGAGCAGTGGAGTTTTTACATTTTTCACATCGACATCAATCATACTCAAGGATCGATTGAATACTTGGGTCTCTCTGTATAACATCAAAAATAGTATATATATAAAATATGAGGGCATTCATTTATCTGATCATTCTGCTCTAGTTTGCTTCGATGTAACCCCCAGTTGGCGACAAACTGAGAGGGCTACTACCCCTGCCTGTGTAGCTAGTGAACAGGTTGAAGGGCATGGGTCCTATGACGTGGTGCCTCCATTTTTATAAGTTGAAACTTGGGGAGAAAGGTGTCACTCAGCATGGTGATTAGGTTTGGCTACTCTGCACAGTGGCCCCCAAACAACTCCTCACACAGGAAGCAATAACTGTAATGTCCAATACCAGAAGTTGGGATTCTAAAGTGTGGCTTTTATTCATATCCAACAGAATAACAAAACATAGATGGACCCCCATGGGGCTACCTCCTGGTAATGCAGATTTATGGAGATAAGAACACATCCTCTTTACACTGAAACCCTCAGGTTTCCAAACACTCTGGGCATTCAGCCCTAACTCAACTCTTTTTCTGTTTCCCCTGGCTCGGCTCCCTTGTCAGCCCTCTGGACTACCTTCCTTCCATGGCTCAGCTCTCATGCCAGCCCTTGGACACTTTCCATGTAGCATGGAACATTTCTCGGTGGCTCCTTAAACCACCTCTGAGCACTTCTGGCTCCATCAGGGAATCTTCTTCATCAGTCCCATGTCTGGGTACTTTCCTCAGGCACTGGCCAAGTACCGGAGAGAAAGCAACATGTGTCCCAAAGCAAACCCGTAGAGGTGAATTTGGTTACTACTGATGGGGGGGGGGGTCTCCCACCTCTCGCTCCCATAATTCATACCCGTCCACTTCTCTGGACTTTAACACCTCATCCTCTGAAAACATTTTACTGTGTAGATTCTCTTTAAATGTATGTCACATTTAATCTACTGTTCTTCCATCCCACTTGTGCCAAACTTGAAACATACTTAAACAGTGGCTGTGTCCATTGCTCTAGAGCCCCACAGAGTTAAGCAGCCCAATTCCCACAACTTTCAAAACTGTACTTGGCTGTCTTTTCCTGACCCCACAGTAACAGTCACTTATCTTCATCTTGTCTCAGGTGAAAACACATTGGCCCTTTATCAGAACAGACTCAACCCTTGGTTGCAGGTACCCCACAGGTTTTTTCTCTTCAAAGCAATCTCATCCAAAACTTCTGGTGCCTCAGCACAAACCTAAAATTAGGCAGCTTCTTCATCCCCTATCCGGACCACGGGATTGCCTCTGGAAGTCGGCTAAATCCTTCTCCCCATCCCCGCAGGGATGGAGCCCTGAACCACTGGAAGTGGTCTCTACCACTTCACTTGGCTCTTCTTGCGTTCCTCTTCAGGTGAGAACACACACATATAACAAAATATAGCTCTTTGTCAGAGCTGAAGGCTATGAGGGCTTCAGCAGCAGCACACCTCTTTACTCTACTGAGCCCAATACTGAACTGACTTCAAATTCCCCAACATTCTATCCTAACTTCCCTAGCTGCAACATTCCAGTGTGGCTTCTGCAGCTGTGACAGTTCTAAATGATGTCATCCCTCAGTCTCAGCTGAGACTGAGAACAGAGTGAGACAGTGTGAAATCCATTTAACTGGAGCTTCACCAGCTGCCTTCCCTGCCTGCCACTAGGTCTAAATGGGATTCTTGTAACCCTGGGTAACAGGGGGGTTACATCCATAAATTAGAATTTGAATGACTCCTCTAGAAATTGGAAAATGGATCCACTTTTGTATAAAGACAAACAGTTAATTGACTTTCTTAGGGAGCAGCAGGATATACAGTATTTCTTACATTCAGTTGGAATAAGAAACCTCCATTAATACTACTTGAGATGCATTAAAAGCTACCCTAAGAGGGCAAATACTTAAATATAAGACAGAGATTAATAGGAAAAGGAAAAAAGAAGTGGCAAACCTAGAAGCGGAAATCAAAAGGGCCGAAATGAAACATATACACACTAACTTAGAAGAGGATCTTAATGCTCTCAATAATCTTAAAGATTTAATTCCATCATGAATAGGAAAATGGAAAGAGCAATCTTCCACTCTACAGCAAGATACTACTCAGAAGCAGATAAATCTGGCAAAATACTAGCATATCAGATTCAGAAGGAAACATCTGATAGGCAAATTACTGAAATTGATGCAGAAAACCTTCTAATGAGAAACCCAGTTTCCATCAATAAAGTATTTGAAAAATCTTACAAAACTTTGTATACGTCCGGATGTCTGACTGGCCCTGAATATTCTGCCTTCCATATTTTAATACCATCTATTTTGGAGACTCAAAGACATATGTTTAACTCTCCAATAACATTGGAGGAGGAAGAACTTATGGTAAAAAATATGCAAAACAAGGAAAACCCTGGGCCCTGACTGGCTTACTAGTGAATTTTAAAAAATCTTAGGGGATAAGATATAACCTATTCTTACTGAACTACTTAACTCATTCACACATACTAAACAGATTCCAGACTCCATTTAACAGTGTTTCCAAGGGAGGGGAAAGACCCCAAGTTCTGTGCTTCATACCATCTGATTTCACTGTTGATTCTGGATTATAACATTTTTACAAAAATTGTAGCCTCTAAATTGGAGAAAATCCTTTCAGAATTAATTCATGAGGACCAGACAGGTTTTATTAAAAAAAAGAAAAAGCTCCAATAATACCAAGAATGCATTATATATAATTGAAAGTCAAAAAGATTCAGAAGTGGTACTATTATCATTGGATGTAGAGAATGTTTTTTACAGGATCAAGTGAGAATATCTGTTTCAAGTGCTGAATAGAGTAGGGGTTGGAGAAAACTTTCTGGATTGGAGAAAATTGATTTATAATAAACCAGTAGCCAAAGTAACCACAGATGGTAATATCTCTCAGAACTTTAATATGACCTGAGGAAGAAGGCAAGGTTGCCCTAGTTCACCATTACTTTTTACACTGGCAATTGAACCACTAGCAAATGTTATTATAGTCACAAAAGAGATGCAGGGAGTTACTGTGTGAAATAGAACGGTGAAAATGTCTCTTTATGCGGATGACATTCTCATGTATATTAGTAACCAGAGGTTGGCCATGCCTAAAGTTATGGAAATAATTCAACAGTTTGGGGCGATATCCGGATTTAAGATTAACTGGAAAAAGTCAGAGATACTAAGAATAAATTCAAAGGGGAACATTCCTCTCAAGAGCTCAATAGCTTCACCATTAGATCAGATTGATAAACTATGGATCTGCCACTGAAGCTGCCCTCCAACACATTTCCACTGCTCTAAACAAGGCGTGTCGCCTCATTTCAGGAGCCCACCATCTCACCCACTCTTGCAATCTCTATGCCCAAACTGGTTGGCTCCAGCTCAAAGATCACATCAAATATCAAAAATGCCTGATGGCCAAGAAAATAACCCTAGGCCTCCTACCACCTGGAATTCAAGGTCTTCTGAGCCCCTCTCTTAATACCCGTGGCTCTGAATCCCAGCTCTTTCTGGTCCCTCACTGCCATACCTCCCTGGGACAAAGATAATTTGCCTATAGAGCCCCTCTTTGGATGAATGCCCTCATCTGTGACATCTTCTCTGAATCCAAATTGGGCCCTTTCAAATCCAAGCTACAGCAACTACTAACTGCCACTCGTTCCTGTGACTAAAACCCTAGCATTTGATTACTGTTAAATCTCCTTAGCACCATCTCTGACATCTCGTCCCCCTGCTACCCTACCCCTTCACCTTTCCTCCCCTCTACCTAATGCTCCCCCCCCCCGTCTGTCCTGACAAGGTCTGTTGGCTGATTTCAACTTACCTTATGATTTTACCAATAACTGACAAAGCTTGTTTTGGCTGATTTTCAATTTACTGTATGCATTTCTGTGTATGAAACTGCTTAGCGTTACTCGTTTCTATTCTTTAATTCACTGTGAATGTCAACTATTGAATTCTTTTCTTATTTACAAATATTTTACCATACCCTGTTTAGTCTGTACACCTGCTGATCTCCTTTCTCTATGTATACTGTTTTGCCATACTTTTTGTTCTGTTAACCTGTTGTATTATGCTGCTGATGTGGAACCTTTGTAAAAGTGCTCTTAGCTCAATGATATTTGTAATCTGAGATCTAAATAAATACAAATATGATAATATGATGTCACAGCACCTATTTATACCACCTAATATCAATGCTAAAAGTACAACTATCCTCAAAAAGAATCCTTGGAAACACACATACTGAGTGCAACTAAAAGGGAAAACCCTGCATTACAACTCAGATAGTTTGCAGAGCTAACTGAAGCTAAATGTAGTATTTCACACCTTACTGCAACTTGTTTTGCTAAATTCTAATTAAGAAGACAGGCATACTGTGGAGTCTAAAGGGCAATGACATATCATGTTCTCATATGCTAATGCAGCTCTCAGGGACAATGAAATTTTAACAACCAGAAAATGGAGACCCCAGGATAGTTACAGGGACTGGTATGAACAGTGAAAATAAATTAAAGCAATCACATACATCTCTAACAGCTACACAAAAAGAGTTGTCTGTTGCCAAAGAAACAACATTTACAAGATATAAAGGTGTAGTTTTCACTTGAACTACACTGCAGAAAGTATCTCAACACAATACAGCACCCAAAAAGTGCCACTATACCATAACTTACACAACCAGGAGTGCATTATGAGATGGTTCCCTGATTTGTCATTTTAAAACTGAGTAAAGAAGCTCAGAAAGTTCAGATCTGTACTGTCATGCTGAACTAATACATGGTCATATGATCACATTTGACCAATCCCATTTCTTACTTTATTTGGCCCATTTTTCAATCGTACTTTTATGACCATTACCTCTAGTAGACAATATGTCGCAGAGGATCCAGGGAAATCACTGTCGCACAGTTTTACGTCCCCTAGCTTGTGTTCCAAAAAGGTCCCTTTCTTGCCATTACTTTGGTCCGAGTACACAGATTCCATTTCCTGAGTTTGTGTTCCATGTTCAGTAGGGTAGGGTCCAGTAAATTAGCAAATGGGGAGAGGGGTGCAGCACCCGAAACATCGAATGGGAAGAACACCCTTCCCCCCTCAGCTAGTGATCAAACAGGAGTTCAGCATTTTTGTAGTTCATTTGCAGCACCAGAAAAAGAAAAAGGTCCGGCTCCCCATACGATGCATAGGGGAAATGCTGGACCTCACCCAACAACTAACACACCGAAATCTGACCAATGGAAAATCATGTACACAGATGCTCGCAGTCTGGGAAACAAGATCCCAGACCTGCAGGCAATAATGACAGAGGCTAAACTGGACATAGTAGCCATTAGCAAGACATGGTTTACCAGTAACCACACTTGGGAGACTTCAGTACCTGGCTATGTACTGTTCAGAAGACACCGAGGTGCAAAAAGGGGGGGGGTGGAGTGGCCCTTTGTGTCAATGAAAATATCAAAGCTACAGAAATTCAGAATACACATAAGGAGCCAGAAGAACTGTGGGTCACCCTGGAAACAGGAAATGGGACAACCATACGAACTGGGGTTGTGTACAGGCCTCCAGATCAGGGGAACGACATAGACATGTTGCTGTTAGAAGATATACAAAACATGACAGCTAAAAGAATGTTCTGATAATGGGAGACTTCAACATGCCAGATACAGATTAATCAATGCCAGCAGGGACATCTGCCAAAACTAGACACATGATGGATTCCCTGCAGGGGGGGAGGGCCTCAAAGAACTGGTACAAAAACCCACTAGAGACAGAGCTATCCTAGATCTAGTACTTACTAACTACTGACTAACAGGGAAAGGATCACAGATCTCCAGGTAGAAGGTCACCTGGGGGCCAGCGATCATCACATGGTATGACTCAATTTGGCCACTAGAACAAAATCTTCCCATTCCAAGGCAAAAATATGGGACTTCAGAGGAGCTGACGTTGATAAGATGGCCAACAGAGTTAAGCTAGCCCTGGCAAAAAAAAAATACAGGTGAGGGGGTACAGGTAAAGTGGTCAAGCATTAAATATGCAATACTTGAAGCAACATGCCATTATGTTAGTGAGAAAAGGAAGGGCAAAAGAAGAAGGAAACCACTTTGGTTCTCAAATACAGTAGCAGAAAAGGTCAGAGCCAAAAGGCTGGCCTTCAGGAACTATAAGGGAACACAGCAAAAATAAAGATAGGGAGGCATACCAAACTTCCCTAAGGGAAGCAGGGAAGGAAGTAAGGCAGGCAAAGGCCCAAACTGAGGAAACACTAGCACGAACAGTAAAAGAAGGGGACAAGACTTTCTATAGATATATTAGTGAAAGAAGAAAGTCCAGAGGGGGTATTGCTAAGATCAGAATGGATAAGGGGGCATGTGAGGAGGAGGACCATGTAAAAGCATCTATCCTAAACAGATACTTCTGCTCAGTATTTACTAAAGAGAAGGTATGGCAGGGCCCACAGCTCTGCACCATGGATACAGGGGGGAGGGAGGTGTGCACTAGTCCCTTCACAAAAGAAAGGGCCCTACAAGAGCTCGATAAGCTCAGGGTGGACAAGGCAATGGGACCTGATGGCATACATCCCAGGGTACTAAAGGAGCTAAGGGTGGAACTAGCAGAGCCATTATCAGAACTGTTTAGTGAGTGTCTGAGCATAGGAGAGGTCCTGGAAGACTGGAGAAGGGCTCATGTGATCCCACTCCCCAAGAGTGGTAGCAGGGAGGAGGCAGAGAACTACAGACCAGTCAGTCTTACCTCAGTAGTGGGCAAGATTATGGAGACACTCCTTAAGGAAAGGATAGTGCAACACCTGAAATCCATAGGAGCACAGGATCCAAGACAGCATGGGTTTACAAAAGAAAGGTCCTATCAAACTAATCTCATAGATTTCTTTGACTGGGTAACCAGAGTAGTGGACCAAGGGGAAGCAGTTGATGTTGCCTACCTTGACTTCAGCAAAGCTTTTGATACTGTTCCACATAGAAGATTGATTAATGAGCTGGGTAGGCTCAGGGTGGGTCAGACATTGGTCAACTGGGTGGCAAACTGGTGGACAGGCAGATAACAGAGAGTGGTGGTAAACAGTATACAGTCAGAAGGGATGCAAGTCACAAGTGGGGTACCTCAGGGATCAGTCCTGGGGCCAGTCCTCTTCAATATCTTCATCAGTGACATTGCAGATGGACTGGAGGGTAAGGTTTGTCTGTTTGCAGATGACACCAAGATCTGCAACAGAGTAGATGATCCAGATGGTGTGGGCAGAATGAGAAGAGATCTGGATAAACTAGCAAAATGGTCAGAAGAGTAGCAACTGGGGTTTACACTAAATAAGTGCAAGATCATGCACATAGGGAAGAGAAACCCTGAAGCCACCTATCGGCTGAGAGGGTAGTTGCTGGCAGTCACAAGAGAAGAAAGGGACTTGGGCGTCATCATCACTGATGACCTGAAATCATCCAAGCAGACCTCTAAAGCAGTAGGTAAGGCTAGAGGGATGTTGGGGTGTATTAGTAGGGGTATCATAAGTCAGAAGAGGGAGGTAATAATCCCTCTTTATAAGACACTGGTTAGACCCCATCTGGAGTACAGCGTTCGGTACTGGAGGCCACACCTTCACAAGGTCATTAACCAAATTGAGGCAGTCCAGAGGAGGGTAACCAAAATGGTGCAGGGACTGCATCAGAAAACATATGAGGACAGATTAACTGAACTCAATATGTATACCCTAGAGCAAAGGAGGGACAGAGGTGATATGGTTGAAACATTCAAACACCTTAAGGGCATTAACAAGGTGAAAGAGTCTAACATGTTTCAATATAAGAAAAATAGCAGGACAAGCGGACAGAGCATGAGATTAGAGGAAGGCTGATTAAGGGGTAATGTGAGGAAGTTCTTTTTCACAGAAAGGGTGGTGGATGCATAAAACAGCCTACCTCAGGAAGTGGTGGATATGAATACAGTGCAGGGCTTCAAACAGGCATGGGACAGGCTTAAAGGAGCAATACAGATGAGTATGAATAGATAGGCCATTGACAGAGCAAATGCCTATGGCACATTCTTAAGGTAGAAAAAGAAATGGGCAGACTGGATGGGCCTTGAGGTCCTTATCTGCAGTCAACTTCTATGTTTCTATGTATGTGCACTGTTAGAGTCAGTTTCCAGTTCTCTTGCTTTGAGTTCTACCTGGCAGGGTTCTGTTTGAGCAGGGTCACCAGTTTTTGAAGAGTCTGGGATTCTAGGACAGGCAGACTTGGAATCTGTTCCCGCCAATGAGTTCTGGTTACGGTTCAGTGCCAGTGTTGTTCCTTGAAAAAACGGTTCTCATAAATTTGGTAGAAATCATTCCAGTATTTATTAGCTTTGTTTTGTATTCATCTGAACATGAAAAGAAAGACAGCATTTTGTAAGAAAAAATGAAGGTCGCAGTTATGAAATGTAACCAATTCCTAAAATTTAAAGTTATTTAAAAAAGTGCCCTAGATAATGCCACTGATAGGAAATCTGCTCATCCTCAAGTAATTTAAACATCATTTTCAAAGTCTGGCAAGTACTATGTTTAACAATTAAGCAATAATGTCCGACAGAGTGTGTGCCGTGCTGGTATAACATCACGCCTCAAGTGGTTGGGCATGAGGCCGCAGGCCGAGTATGTCCAACAACTGAGGTATGACGTTATCCCAAATGATACACACCCTGGAGGGCATTATTGCTATTATACAATGGCTCGTTGTTATACAGAATCAAAAAAAATAATTTTAAAGATTTGTTTCTGTGGAAAAATATTTCTGTTTTTTAAGAGCAGATGAAACAATCAAGCGAATGCTCAAGGTGCTCAAGGTCATCTGCAGATTCACAGTGAAGCTGAGATGAGACCCGTGATGTTGTGCTGGGATAACATCACGGGTCCAGCCCAAGATTGACCAATCAGAGTCCAGGATTTTTTCTTGCCATTGTATAATATAAGATATAACCTGCTCAACCCTGGCTAGTTAAATAAGTTTGATCCTATTTTAGAGTACTCCTAGTGAGTGACTGATCAGAATCAACAAAGTCCAGTGTGCCGCTGCCCAGTACTGTTGCAACTGGCCTGTATTCCCTTTTTTTTCTTATTTATCTTGTCATACTTTAAACAAGGGTGTTTAATTAACTAAAACCAGCCAAGATATATGCCCCCTTCCTCCAGCCTGCCACCTTTATCTCTGTCTCCAATACCAACCTTGATGCCCTCCACTGAGACTTACCCACTCCATTTCTTCACCCCCACAGTGGGGGTCTGTCATCATGGTCCTGGGGTGCTACAGATCCCTCAAGACCATTCAAGCCAATGACTGGCCAAAGTGGCGCCACAGTCAATGGTGCAAGGTCTGCTCTTCCTGCAATCTGGCTCTTCAGTGTGCTACTTCTGAGTGTACTAAATGTTTGATTTTCTCTTGGGATTACCTGCTACATGGCCTAGACAACAATTGGATTGTCCTAACAGGGTGAAACGTATGTCTCTAGTTCGTTATTCTCAACCTATACCAGTTCAGCTGTAAAAGCTCATTTAAAAGAAGACAATATTTATTCTGGTGAAGCCTTGCCAGTCTGCCCTGCACAAGGATTTGCATACTGTTTTCCATGAAGCTTTGCACTGCATATGTGTGGTCTGGAGAGATTCACAGAAACACTGAAAGAAAAAAGGATATTTCTTCTCTCCTAGCGTTCTATACTGGATCCTACATGCTAGTCTTCTTGCAGTCTGCGACTTCGGTATGTGAGCCCCATTTGTACTGAGTGCCTAATAAGCTAGTTGTTTTCATTGTCCTAAATTCGGATTCTTGGGCAGGCATACATGTCATATATGAACAATGACCTGATGTCTTTGCAGAGTTCACCAAGAGTGCTTTCAGTACCAGTAGATAACCAGTACATGACAAATGCCCTAAATGGAATCAAGTGTTGAGTTTAAGGAGTAATCAAAATCTTGTATCCAGACTGTCCTGCTTACCTTGGTTTTCAGGGGAAACCAGCTGGACACCATTTTCCTGAACTTTCTTTCTGGCAGCCTCCTCCTGTTCTTCAGACCATTCTACATTATCCCTGTGGAAGGTAAGGCACAAAACAACATGACTGACAACCTGATGGCCCACCAGTCCAGGATGCAAGGAGTTTCTTGCCAGCATGCATATTTCAGCATGCATGCCACCAGCTGGACAACCAATGGTGTACTGTGTAATCCTTTGTATTTGCTGAGTGGGTTATCAAGACATTATGTCAAAAAGGTACCAGCAAGCTGGTCCATCAGTACAGCCACTGTGGAGCTGCATGTCACATCCACAATCCAGGTTCCCACCCTGAAGCTTGGACTGTTAAAGTGAGCCAACAGAGGAAGACTGTGTGACCCAGGGACATACTCCTCCTCTTGTTAGGGAGGGTGCTGTGCACTCTCTGATGATGGGTTCAATTAGTGGGCTATGATTGCACTGTGTCAAGAAGCAGTTTAAGGCTGAATAATATTTTTTTTTGTTAAAGATGCAATAGTTTGATTTTGTCTCAACCTAAGATTCTGTATGTGAGATGGAACTATTTCCCTTTTAGGTCTTTGTATCTTACACTTATGCTTATTAAGCTTATCCCCACCTCAAGCCATCTGACCCCCCCTGCTGCCTACTACTAGGCTCCCACCCACATCAGTCCTGCTGTACTACTCCATACCCTTTTACTTTAACACCTCTCTGTGCTAATTCCCATCCTAAAGAAAACTCCTTTTGGGTGGATCCACCCCTAACACTACCTCCCCTTCCTATGATGCCCCCCATCTGCCCCCCTTCAATTCTGTACTCATTCCCCCCCCTCTAGCCCCCCTAACCAACTTTCCTCTTCCCCCTGGACCTCCTTTCAACCTCACCTAATGAGCTAAGTCAGCCCACAGCTCTGTCTGGCTATTCCCCCACTTCTGTAGACAGCATTGCTCGTCGTCTAAACCAATCCTCATGTATTGTGAAATGAAGCACTTGCTTCAAGTTTATAATTTATGTTATGTAAATGTCATTGTTAATCTGATTGTACCTTGTTTAATGTGGAGCCTTTGTAAATGAGCACTCTAGCTCAAAGGTCTTAATCTGAGAATCAAATCAAATCAAATTAAATATTAGGTATATATCTATCTAGGAATCTAAACCAAATTTTGGAATTCAATTTGCAACAGATCTTATCTTCTATTAAACAGAATCTAAACAAATGGGTTCATGTGCCTTTAACTTTAATGGGGAGGACACAAGTAATTTAAATGAATGCGTTACCTAAAATACTTTATGTTCTCCAGGCAATTCCAATCTTAATGTCAACACATCAGATTAAATCCTTCAAAAAGACTATTCAGAAGTTTCTATGGAAACATAAGAGACCCAGGATGAATCTGGAAAAACTAATGGGAAGAGAAGAATCAGGGGGCCTGAATTTTCCAAACTTCAAAAATTATCAGTACGCAGCCATCCCCTCATGTACTTCTGAATATTATGCTCAAAACATACCCTGGTGGATAGAATACGAAAAACTTTTCTTTAAGGAAAAAAAAACATACCATCATTTATATAAAAAATACAATCCCTTTGAATTAGAGTCTAAAAAAACAGTTGTATTAGATCCAATCTCCTGCCATGGGGTTTATTTCAGAAAGAATTAAAGGAACATATCCAAAATAACATACATATTCCTATTAAATTATTTGAGGGCGAAGTGAGGAGTGGCAAGAAGAAGAAAATTACTTCTTGGGCTAGGTTCAATCTGTTAGATGTAGGAGGCCTGTACCGAAATGGGAACTGTATCTCATTTGAGTCACTCAGAAGCTTGCATAATATTCTGGAAACAGAGATGTTCATCTACTTGAGGATCAGGGCCAGGCTTGTTGAGCAGATGGGGAGAACTTTATAGATTTCCAAAATTACGACTCTTCAAACTTGGATTTCTTCAAAAGATCAAAATGGCAAACTTATTTCTAAAACTTATAAATGCTCACAATTGATTCACCAAGTTTCATTAGCCAAATTAAAAGCTAGTTGGGAAAGAGACTTACAGTATGAGATTCTGGAAAACAAATGGAATAAGATTATACAATCATTCAAATCCACTATAAGCAATAGACTTAATCAAATACAGTTTAATAGTGTTCATAGAATCTATCATACTTCCCATTTGCTCAGCAAAATAAATCATAATATTTCCCCATGGTTATAGATGTAAAAAGCAGAGTGGTACTCTGAGCCATGTTATAGTCTCTTATAGTAAAAGCTGGCCTTTCTGGAATAAAATATTTTACACATTAAACAAAGTTCTTGATACTAATTTAAAATGTGAACCAGAGATTTACCTTTTAGGTTTTTCAAATACCCAGGTACTTGCAGGAGGGAACAAGAGAAAAATTCTAGATATGGGTCCCATAAATGCTAGGTGATGTATCGCCAGACTTTGGAAGGATGTGGAACCTCCTCAATATAATTTATGGAGGAACCTCTTCCTAGATTGCACTGAGCTTGAAATATTTTACTGTATGGGGTGGTAGTGTGGGCTCCAATAAGCAGATCATACAACCAGAGTTAATAAATAAAAAACACATGCTTCTGCGTTTATCATTTTATTAATGAAATTGAACAAAAATTAAAAAAATAAAAATAGATATTTACAGAAAGGAAAATATAAATGGTGGTATCCTTCACACCTCTTCAAACATCAAGGCATACTTCCTGCATTTCAAACACTGTACACAAATCCTGAGTTCTTTCCCTTTCTTCTTAGTAATGTGAAAACATGCACAATTACTACTCTGTGATCTGTCTCTCTCCTTGGTCATAACCTTACTGACCAACCATCTCAACTTAGCCTCCTAGTGGGCTACTTTAAAGTTGCCCAAGGTGACATCAGGGGTCAGGTGATCACCTTAATTAACAGAAACACACATTTTTATAACCCCTAAATTCATTAAACACATGTCTTAATATGTATAGTACAATGCTATCATGACATCTCCTATACAGGATAACTTCTAGTTAGTCTAACTAAAACATAACAGGCAAAATATTCTTAATTAGGTAGGGGTGACATCACAGCAGTAAATAAGCTCCTCCAACTGTGTGACATCACTCCCCCTACTTCTATAAGAACAGGCATTTCAGGGGGCTGCCAGCCCTATAGCAGGAGTTCACAGCATGATACAGACATCCAGGTAAAACAACACTTTTTCAAATGGGCATAATACAAAAAGAAACAACATTTATTAATAATACAAATAACAATCTACAACCTTTGCATGGAATGAAAGATAAGGAGCACACTCCCTATCTGTCTCCATACAAGGTTCTAGCTTTTCATTTGTCTTTTTGTTCATACATAAAGAAAATACAAAGCAACTGTAGTGCCTTTATACTGGTTCATATGGTTTTACTGTCTAAGTTTAAGACCTGCAATATTTTCTCCACAAAGCCCTTTTTCTGTATTTCACAAAACTTGTATTCAATGAAACAGCTTATCTGACTGCTGCAATTTCAGCCGACGGTTTCTTAGTACATTTTAGCCTTCTAACTACCTGGAGGCTTAGCTTAAATGAATACAGTTCTTTCTTTGAAAGTTTTGGACACTACAAAGCCCTAAATTATCTGCCTCTAGTGCCCTTTCAATTCAGCAATTCAGCCCCTTTTTCAGCATATCTGTGGAGTGGATACTTTTTCAATGCTTAGGGGCTTACTAGGAGCGGTTCCATGGCAACAGTATACAGTTGCCTCCTTTTTCTGCTGATTTTAAACAACTGCTTCATTCCCTTACAGGATCGCAACATGCAGTTGCGATATTATACCGCAGTGGCTCTAATATGTGGACCCTCACCTGCATGAACATGCACAGGGTCCCTCGCGAGGGTGCAGGTGTGCGAATGTGCGAATGTGCGCACATTCTGCCACCACTACCACTCGCACCAGCAACATAGCGTTAAGCGCTTTCTTCTCTTCTTTTTACCAAAACAGGGTCACCAGCAAATGTCTCGAGGCAGAGAGCTATGCTCTATATACATACAGTATATCAAGCTCTCCATTTTACAATATTTCTTTCTTTAAATACTGCACTATACTGGGCTTGGGAATAAACAAAGAAGCCTATAGCTGAAAAACGCAGGGAACAAATGCCTTCATATAGAAAACAGGGATAATATTTAAAAGGCTTAATACTTGAATTTATTTAGTCACTGCAGTTTTGCTGAGCATGGCTTGATTTCATTTATTTAACCAAATGCAATTAACTATAACAAAGAAGAATCAGCATTTATATAGCACTTTTCATACATAGTATCCCAAAGCGCTTTACAAGCAATGCTAGACTGGTAGTGAAGTGACTAAATGTGTGGTGGCGGCCATATCGCACATCATCACCCACACACAGCCTGGATAATTGCATGAACCGGTTTATGGGAAGGGGAATGTTGGTCAGGACACCAGGAAGCTCTTTGCAAAGAGTGTCCTGGGTTTTTTTACTTCCACCTGGACACCCACCAGGATGGGCAGAAGGGACCTCGGTTTAACATTTCATCCGAAGGACGGCACATCACAGCAGTACAGCACCCCACAATGCTGCACTCAGATGCCAGTGATTTTCAAGTGCAGGTCCAATCCTGGTGTAGTATCAGAACCCACGACCTTCTGGTCCAGAGGCGGATGTGCTACCAACTGAGCCATGCTGACACCTAGGTACAAAGGTACAAAGGAGACAGTAAAGACAAGATACAAGATTGCCAATTTGGCCACCCTGACAAGAAAATAAAGGATAGGTACTGAAATAGAATAGAGGATAGAATAGAGTGAAAAGGAAAACATAAAGGGGGGGGGCGTTATCGCATTTGAGTGTGATTGGATATACTTCACAACAGGACCCCCGTTACATATGGATATAAATTCACTGCACAAATTTCAATTAATTTGGGCTCCAGTCTTACATTTTAGTAATACACTGCAAATTTAATTATAATCATAAGTAATTATAGTTTGGATAAGGTAAGATAGGGTTAGTTAGAATAGGTAGAGTAGGTTAGGTTAGGTTAGGTTTGGTTAGGTTAGTGGGTGGGGTAGACACATAATCCACTGGGTTAGGATGATAACATGTAAATGGCTTCTTCATCAAGGTGATGGAAATACTGTTAATAGCCATTTAATAATAATGGATATCATGTTTTCTGAACCCAATGAGATAAAAAATAAAGAAAAAAATAAACTTCCATGGAACTTCCATAAATGTGTCAACACATTTAAAAACAGCATTAAGATGTTTTGTCGCATTTATGATGCCACAGGGGTACCCCAAAATCAGGACTTGCACACACAGCATCATGGTTGAAAATCCAGCACAATATCATTCCCAGTCTTCCAAGACTCCACTGGTTTCCCATTTCTTTCAGGATTTAATTCTAAATTACCCATCTAATATGCCAAGCTCTCCAACTTCTTACTCCCACCCACACTGTGGATATTGTCTCTTCTTCACTTTTCAACTCTTTACTCACCTACCTTTTCACCTTCACCTATGTGACTCAAAAGATCTCTCTTTCATTCCTCCCACTACTTCTCCAGTGTGGAATCTCTCAGTGACCCATGGCACTTGCATACTGTGTGACCCTGAGCAAGTCATTTAACTTCCTTGTGCTCCAAGGTCACACCTGTAAGCAAGCTTTCAGCTTAGTGTGTCTCTCCTGGTAAGAAAGAAAGAAAGAAAGAAAGAAAGAAAGAAAGAAAGAAAGAAAGAAAGAAAGAAAGAAAGAAATCATGGCACTTTATTAACATTTCACAATTATAACCTAATAATTACCAGTCACCAATTTTTCTTGATGGGCTGACCAAGTTGATATTTTCAATAATAACCCATAGATTATTATGGCATTCATGCTCAGTGTCCTTAAAAATGTGCACTCTCTCATTGGCTCTCCTTCTACGCATGGGTGGGCTTAACAGTTTCGTAAACATGGCAGCTCTGTCTCTCACTTACCGAGAAGCCGCCACACACGTCAGCTCTCCTTATTTTTATTTTTACAGCTCTGTCTGGTTGATCATACCTTCTACATTTAAAAAAAAACTCCATCTGGTTGATCCTGCTCTTTGTCCACTTCGGGGACGGGGCCGCCGGCTTGACTGGCACTGCTAGCGTGATTGTGGCAACAAACTGTAAATAACAAAAAAAAAAAAAATGAGTAAAAAGGAAAAAAAGGAAGAACATGCTCAAAGGGGGAAATGAGAGAAGGACAGGGAGACAGAGACACCTGTGTGTGTGTGTATGTGTGTGTGTGTGTGTGTGTGTGTGTATGTGTGTGTGTGTGTGTGTGTGTGTGTATGTGCGTGTGTGTGTGTGTGTGTATGGTGTGTGTGACACATGGTCACAGAAATCGAGCTGAAGAAAAATTGCTGATCAGTAATTATATAAAATAAAAGATGGGAAAGTTTGCATATGAGAATTTAATTTATTTTTACACAGGCAAGTTCCCCTAAAACTGGAAAGCAGCAGTGGTCACGCCGATCTTCAAATCTGGTGATAGAACTTGCCTCGCCAACTACCGACAAATCTTTGTCCTTCCCCCTATCTCTAAAGCCTTAGAGATAATAGTTTATGACCATTAGTGGAATACCTCGATAAGCACAACCTTCAATGTCCACAACAAAATGGTTTTAGGGAGGCATATAGTACTTCCACGGCATTGGTTGAATTAACCGGCTATATTCACGAAGCACATTATCGGGGGATCCTGGTGGGGGCTACGTTCATTGACCTCACCAAAGCCTTTGATACAGTTAAGGTTGCCAGCATCAGGTCCAGAATCGGCCTGGCTCTCAGCATGAGAGGTTGCGGAGGTTGATGTGAGATAGTGAGCACCTGACCTGTCTGGACGGATTTCAGCCGACCAGAATTCATGGACATTGTGAAGATTGTCCAGACTTTGTGCCCAATCTGCTGTAGTTTGGATCTGGGGGCCCTACTGCCCTTTTGGTGGGATGTGTAGATGTTATCTGCCTGATCCTAGCTGAAATTGTATGGAGATCCTTGGAGAAGGGAATCTTTCTGGACACCTTAAAGGAGGCAGTCATTCGACCACTCCTTAAAAAATTCTCCTTGGATACTGTTGATCCAGTTAACTACCGACCTGTCTCTAACCTTCCCTATGTGGGGAAGGTTATTGAGAAGGTGGTTGCGTTGCAACTGGACAATCAACTGATAACTCACAACGTTTATGAGACCATCCAGTCTGGTTTCAGGAAGAAGCATAGCACGGAGACTGCCCTTGTTCGGGTATTAAATGATTTCCTAATGGCGAGAGATCGAAAGGCCCATACCATCTTGCACCTTCTCGATCTCTCAGCAGCCTTTGACACTGTGGACCATGAGGTGCTTTGGCAACCCTGCAGTTCCTTTGTGGACTGTCAGGCATAGTCCTCAAATGGTTTTCGATCTTTCCTTGTAGGCAGGTCTCAGAGGGTGGTCACCGGAATTTATTCCTCTGACACCCTCTCCCTGTCCTGCAGAGTGCTGCAGGGCTCCGCATTGGTACCCATGTTGTTCGCTGTGTATATGCTGCCATTGGGAGATATCATCAGGCGATACAGTTTGAGTTTTCACTGCTATGCAGATGATATTCAGCTGTATATGTCCTTTGTGCCCAGACAGGTTGATGCGATCTCTATGCTAAATAACTGCCTCTCTGAGATCAAAGACTGTATGAGCTCGAGTTGGTTGAGACTGAATCTGGATAAGACTGAGGTGTTGGTTGTGGATCTGGGTCACCCGGGGACGGGTCTTGGTGCTGGGCACGGTTCAGGCTTATGGCTTGATGTTGTCTAGCTCATTACCTCAGATCAGGTGTGAAACCTAGGTGATATATTTGATGACGGCCTGACCCTGAAGTCTCAGGTGTCAACCATGGTCAAATCCTCATTTTACCATCTGAGGAATATTGCCCAGATGAAACACCTGATTCCCCTGGGTGACCTTCCAACATTGATCCATACCTTCATTCCTACCCGTCTTGACTACTACAATGCCCTCTACCTAGGGCTGTCTAGGGTTGATATCTGCCACCTGCAGCTAGTGCAGAATGCTGAGGCCAGGCTGTTGACTAGTACCTCTAGGACCAGTCACATTACGCCTGTGCTGTACAAACTGCACTGGCTGCCAGTTCAGTGGCAGAACACCTATAAGGTAGGTTTGCTTACCTTTAAAGCCCTACATGAAGAGGGACCTGACTACCTCAAAGATCTCCTGACTCCCTACTCCCTCAGTTGCCCTCTCCGATCCACCGATGAGGGATTGCTAGAGATTCCCAGGGTTCGCCTTAAAACATCTGGAGCTCGTGCTTTTTCATTTGCAGCACCGACCCTGTGGAATTTTCTACCTTGTCAGTTAAGAGAATGCCTGACCTTCAGCAGTTTTAAATCTATGCTGAAAAGGTATTTATTCTCCTTGGCCTTCCCTGATTAATTAATAGATTGATTTTAGATGATTGTTATATTGTTTGTTTTTATACTGTAACTTTAAACTATGTACAGTGCCTTGACTTTGAAAGGCGCTATAAAAATAAAGATTTGATTGCTTGCTTGCTAATCATAATTTGCTTCTCAATCAATTGGCTAAACTGGGATATCTCCTCAGTCTCTGGGCTGGTTCTGGAGTTACCTATCCAGCAGAACATAGTAGGTCAAGATCTACAATACCTTACCTAACCAATGTACTGTCACCACTGGGGTACCACAAGACTCCATATTAGGCCCCCTATTTTTCAGCCTGTTTCTGAATGAGCTATCAGGAATATGCCAGAACAGGATCCTTCTATGTGCAGATGATGCTGTGATTTACACATGCCACTCTGAACCTGAAGCTCTAGAAACAAGCATGCAAGCAGACTTTAGTGTCTTTGAAACCTAGTTCCTTAACTCCAAGCTCTTGCTTAATTACAAAAAAACAAAAATTATGATGTTCGCCTCTCATCAAAACCATTAAAAGTCCTATTATCTTAAGATACATAACAATACACTTGAGCTACTTGAAATGGTTAACAACATCAAGTACCTCGGAGTCCTCCTGGATGGCTCCCTCTCACATAGCCAACTTACTGATCATGTTGCCAAGGCTGCCAGTGCCAGAATAGGCCAACTTTTTCAGCACAGACACTGACACACGGAAAGTGCTATCAAACTAACAGTCAACAGCTCAGAACTGTCAATTATAGAATTCGGTTTAGTAGTCTATGGGGCAGGCACCAGCACTGCCCTTAAGAGGATTAAGACTGCCTTAAACAAAGCCTGCAGGCTTGTTCTGGGCACTGATTGCCTAACTCACACATGTGAGCTGTATTCCAGTACTAGTTGGCTATCCTTGGACAACAGAATCCAGTACCAGGTCTGCTTGCTAGCTAAATAATCAACACTTGGCCTTGCACCCCATGGAGTGCAGAAAGTCCTCAGATAATCCTCCAACTCCAGACTAACCAGGGGATCCAAGAAAGCCTACTTCCAGATCTCATTTCGCCATACCTCGCAAGGACAGAGATTTTATGAATACAGGGCCCTCCTCTGGCTAAATTATATTGGCACTGAACTGATTACGGAATCTAAACTCAGCCCCTTTAAATCCAAACCTCAAATGCACCTGAATGCTCGCAGTATGTGTGATTGTGCCACAACTTACTAGAGCCACCATGGCATTCACCCATCGATGCAACTTTCCTTATCCTCACCCTTCCTCCCCTACCTCCTTCTTCCCCTATCCAAAACCTTAACCCAGATCCCAACACCTTCCCTTGGAATACACCCCTCGTAGCTCTTCTCTTCCTCCCCCCTGCCCTCCGCTTCCCCTCCCAGTTCCCTCTCCTTGTTTCTGACCCAAACACTGCTCCATCTCCTTTCCCTCATGGACCACCTCCACCACAAACATCATGTCTATTCCACCCTGCCAATTGGCTCCCCTTCTTGTACTACACCTCTCAACCCCCTATTCAAAACAACTTTTTTCTCACAAAAAAAAACCTGGGGGCCCCCCTTTTACTGCTCAACCTCTCCTCATTACCTCATTATTATATCTTCTACCCCTCTCCCTTATCTTCTTCTTGGTCCCTCCTGTACTTGATCTGCTCTTTCCCATGTAGTTAGTTTCTCATCAATCCACCACAGCCCCCCTCAACTGCCTCTGCCCCATTATCTCAAAATATTCTCAGTGACACTTGTCATACCTCTCTTCTTGGGTCAAGAAGAAGAAGGCTGTTGGGCAGCTAGGATCAGCAGCTTACCCAATAGGTAGTAAATGGGAAGACCGTGAGGGATAATCAGTCCTTATCTACCATTAAAGTTAATGTCTATAAGTTGCCATGTTAAGAACTTCATTTTTCTGTATTATTGTTATACTCACTATTGTTTAATACTCATGTGTTGGCATGCATTGTTAATGTTCTTGTATTTTATCTGTATACTGGACGTGGAACCTTTGAAAATGAGCTTCTAGCTCAAAGGTATTAATCTGAGACTTCAATAAATAAATAATGCACACTCTCTGTATGGGATGCTTTAGTTGTAGACACCTGGCAACTGGGGTTTAATGCCAAAAAGTGCAAGGTGCTGCATTTTGGGATGAAGAACCCAAGGAGGAGTTACCAGCTGGGGGGAGTGCAGCTAGTCCAGACAGAGGAAGAGGAGAAGGATCTGGGTGTGCTCATTACAGGGTCAATGAACAACTCGGCACAATGTAGGAAGGCAGCTGCAAAGGCCAACAAAAATGCTGGGTTGTATTGCAAGGGGTATATCCTTGAGGAGGGAGGAGGTGATTCTGCCACTGTATAGGTCATTAGTTAGACCACACCTGGAATACTGCGTGCAGTACTGGCGCCCGTATCTGAAGAGGGACATTAAGTTACTGGAGGGGTGCAGCGCGAGGTGACAAAGATGATCAAGGGGCTGGGGACTTATCATCTGAGAGGAGGTTGAAGGAGTTGAACATGTACTCACTGGAGGAGAGGAGGGACAGGGTGACATGACTGAAACCTTTAAATACACGAAAGGAATAAACAAGATGGGTACAGAGGGGCTGTTCAAAGTAAGGAAGGGGAGGGCCACCAGGGGCCATGATATGAGACTGGAGGGAGGAAGGTTTAGGAGGGAGATGAGAGACACTTTTACAGAGAGGGTGGTGGCTGGGTGGAATGTTTACCTGCAGAAGTGGTATCTAGTAGAACAGTGGACTGCTTCAAAAGGAGATGGGACAGGACAAGGGGGAGGGTTAATGAAGGGGAAGGGTGGAAGGGAGGGGCAGCTGCAGAATAAGGGGTGCTAGCTGCACATTCGAGCAGACTTGATAGACCTCTAGGCCTTTATCTGCTGGCAAATTTCG
Source organism: Neoceratodus forsteri (assembly GCA_016271365.2). Classification (NCBI taxonomy): domain Eukaryota; kingdom Metazoa; phylum Chordata; order Ceratodontiformes; family Ceratodontidae; genus Neoceratodus; species Neoceratodus forsteri. Next base: position 440,549,043 of record CM028129.1, on the reverse strand, counting down.
TATGTTTGTATGTTAGTATGTAGCATCCCCCACCTCGTGTGTGCATTAAATTCTCATTTCACATCCTTTATTCCATGTATATCATTCACACTTAAGTGTGCTATCTAATATACAGCCATAGTAAGCTTTCTTTTGTAGGATATTGTCTGATTAATGCATTTCAATAAAACTGTCAAGGCACCAGACCAGGCTGCCCCTTCCCCCCTGCTTTTCAATCTCCTTTTAGAACAGTTAAGTAAGAAAAGTAATAGCACCCCAATGATGGAGGGAATTTCAACTGGAATGCATCAATTTGAATTGTCTGTTATGCTGATGATGTTGTTACATCTGATCAGTGCCAAGACCTCCCTGCCTGTGGCCTTAGATATTATTAAGACCTTTCGTCTAATTTTTGAGTACAGACTAAATATTGTTAAGATAGAAGTTATGCTTCTTAATGTTTGGGTCCATTGCTCAGGTATCCTTGATCTTGGTCTCTTATGGAAACCGGATTAAGCTGATGTATTTGGGTATTTATTTAAGAATTTCTCCTACTAAGACAAAATTTTATAGTTTAGATGCTGTAGTAGGCTAGTTGAAGCAGGACCTGAGTAGATGGGCTTATCAATCAGCGATCTCCAGTAGGAAGGCAGAGTTCCTGTCAAGGGAGATTGCTGTCGCTCAGAATCGACCAGCTCAGCTCTTCCGAACTGAGGACAGGCTGTGCAACCCAGCCTGTCTACAGCTCTGAAGAGCTTTTTCGCAAATGGAATGCGATGAGCTTGCTCGATTTTTTGTGAATAAGGGGTCCGACATCAGGTCAGAAATCCTCCTGACTCATTCTGTGGGGGATGCTGTTGGTAGGTGCTCTGTCACTGCACCTCATATCTCCTGGAGTACCTTTGACGTGCTGGAGTTCGAGGATATTATGAGGATTGTCCAGGGTATGCGCCCCATGTGCTGTAGTTTGGATACTGGCCCAACTTCCCTGGTTATGGGTTGTTGCGATATTATTGGCCCAGTCCTGGCTCAGATAGTCCAGCGCTCCTTGGAATCAGGTGAGTTCCCAAGCTCCCTGAAGGAAGCAGTGGTAACATCCCTTCTGAAGAAAGATTCTTTGGACCAGGACGTTCTAGCAAACTACAGACCTATCTTGAACCTTCCCTTTATAGGGAAGGTTATTGAGAAAGTAGTGGCTAATCAACTGGAGAACCACTTGACCATCCATAATATCTGTGAACCTCTCCAGTCTGGTTTTCAAAAGAGGCATAGTACTGAGACTGCTCTAGTTCGGGTGCTCAATCTCCTGATGGCGAGAGATCAGAGAAACCATTCCATTCTGGTGCTCCTTGATCTCTCTTCAGCCTTTGACACTGTGGACCATGGGGTGCTGCTTGAGTGCCTGAGGTTCATCTGTGGCCTGACATGTACGGTCCTCATGTGGTTTACATCTTTCCTCATGGGCAGAACACAGAGAGTTGTGTAGGGGATTTTTTCTTCAGACTCACTCCCTCTGTCATGTGGGGTTCCTCATGGCTCACTGCCGTCTCCCATGTTGTTTGCAGTGTATATGCTGCCCCTGGGAGACATTGTAAGATGGTATTGGCTGAGGTTTCACTGCTATGCTGATGATACCCAGCTCAATCTGTGTTTCACACCCGACCAGGATAGTGCTCTCTCAGTATTTAATAACTGCCTCGCCAAAATCCAGTACTGGATGAATTTGAGCTGGTTAAAGTTGAACACGGGAAAGACTGAGGTGATGGTTGTGGATCCAGGTCGCAGGATAGAGGGGTTGAGGGCTGGTCAGCCCTCTGGACTTTTTCTGGGGGGCTTCCAGATTCTTACCTCTGAACGGCTGTGTGACCTAGGAGTGGTGCTTAATGATGAGCTGACCCTTCGATCTCAGGTGTTGGCAGTCATCAAGTCTGCCTTTTATCATCTTAGGAACATTGCCAGGGTCAGCCACCTTGTTCCGTCCAGCGATCTGCCTGTGTTGGTCCACGCCTTTGTGACCTCGCACCTTGACTACTGCAACTTCCTTTACCTAGTGCTTCCTGGGGTTGATATCCACCACCTGCAGCTAGTGCAGAATGCTGCGGCACGATTGTTGATGGTGTCGTCTCGGGCTGCACATATTACCTCGGTGCTGCACGATCTGCACTGGCTGCTGATTCAGTGGCAGATCACCTTTAAAGTTGGTTTACTGACTTATAAAGCCCTACATGGACTTGGTCCTGACTACTTGAAAGAGCTTCTAATTCCCTACAGCCCTATGTGACAGCTCCGTTCGGCTGACGAGGGGTTACTGGAGGTTCCGAGGGTGACCTTGAAATCTTCTGGGGCCCTTGCATTTATGTTTGTGGACCCTACCATCTGGAATTTTCTACTCCATCAGCTTCGGGAGTGCATGACTTTCGTGGGATTTAAACAGGTACTTAAGAGATCATGTGATGTTTCTGACCGGGTAGTAGTGCTTAGGTGTGCTCCTGTTACCTTCCCTGATAAACTCGCTCTAATCTCAGAAAGTTAAATGATCTGAATCACTAAACTGCTGTATTTATTCTAGTAAACAAGTGGGAACTCAAGGATTGCTTGCCTGTTGAGTTACGAGGGTAGTGGAAGCAGAAATGCGATCAGCGCTCCCTCGCCATACTCCACCCACTACGCTAAAAAAGGCTCCTAAGAAGCCTAAGGCTCAAGTAGCTCAACCACCCAGATGCACGTCTACATCTTCAGACCAACCCCTCCTCACGCTGGACAGATTTCTGGAGGAATTTTGCCCCTTTAGGAATGAAGTCAGATTTCTAACAGAGGAGGTAAAGGGGATATCAACTAAGATTGTAGAGCTCTCGCAAAAGACTGGGTATTGCGAAGTGAGGGTTACATCTCTTGAGAAGAAAATGGATAAAGTGGACCCAGCCATAGCAATCATCCAACAGAGAATTGCGAAAATGGAAGCAAGAATCAAAGATTTAGAGGGACGTAGTCGTCATAATAACATCGTTATTATCGGACTCCCTGAAAAGAAGGATACCATCCAATACAATTAGCACAATGTCTGGTGGCAAAGATTGCAGGCCCATCGTCCTTTGGATCGGAGTACATTATTGAGAGGGCCCATTGCGCACTGAGACCATTGACTCCACCAGGTGCCCAGCCTCGAACCATCATATTCTAATCTTTGAATTACCAGGAAAGGCAACATCTACTCTTGAAGGTCAAAGAATTGAAAGTGGTTCCATGGGAGGGCTCGGTGATACGCATCACGCAAGATTTGCCGTAGTCAGTTAGACAGAAGAGGGCCGAATACCACAGTGTAGTTACTAAGCTTCTGGCAGCAAATATCCATTTTAGGATGCTTTACCCTGTGAACCTTCAGGTCTCTTGATGGAAAATGGGTACCCCTAGAAGATCCACAAACTGCAGCAGACAAACTCAAGAAACAGCTGCCCAACCTATTTCAGGATCATTGAAGGGTTACACCCTGGTCTCGTAACTCGAGATGGCTTTGTTTGTGGGGAGAGCGTTTAAATGTGCTAAGCATGGAGAAGTGCTGGATTGCCACCCTCATTATGATTACATTTTCCATTTCAGTTTCTTGAACGTTGCTCCAGATGGGAACTAACCCTCCACAGTAAGAAAAGGAAGGGTTTAATAATTTACTTAACTCTGAGAAACTATGACTACGGATAGACCATTGGTCAACTCTTAGCTGGGAAGTTCCATACAATTTTCTTGTTAAATTGACTTTGTTGGACCTAGATATTGGATGAATAAATCCTAATTCCTTCCTGTTAAGTTTTAAGTGTTTAATATGTTGTTTTTGCTGGCTCAATTTACAGTTATATGATTAAAGTTCATTTCAGGGTTAAGGAAAGGAGGGCCTGTATAGATATATAACTAAGAGGACATACTCCTACTCGAGACAGGCTTCTTTAATGGCATGAATAATGAATGTCTTAAAGTGTGGAATTCAGGTCCTGATTTTGGAAGAATTGGATGTGCAGACAGCTGCTTTCATTATGAGTATTATTATAGTCACGAGGGGGAAATGATGCTCGTGAGAATAGACTCCTGGTTCCCTTTTCTTTCTTTTTATTTTTTCTGCGCTCAAGAGGGGCGGGGGCTGTCAATATGAAATGACAGGTACTCAACTATGTTGCTAGAGTATACACTTATAAGGGCTCTCCTTCTGGTTTTTGTTCGCATTCAGGCTACCTGAAATAATAGTATTGGTCTCCAAATGCTTATTTATAGCTGTATATTTTACTATGCTTACAGACGGGCGATACGATATTACAGCAGTAGAGGTGAGTTTTGAAGGGAGGGGTAGCGGGGGGGAGGGCAGCAACTACGTGGCAGTCATCATGTACTGTAAAATTTGGGAGGGGAAGGGGAACTATATTAGTATTTCTTTTTCCAGTTTGTAAGTGCTCAGGAGTTCTATTTAGTGGGGAGAAAGGATTCTGGGGGAGTGGGATGGGGACTAATGGGACTTGGAGAAAGAGGGAGGGTAGTCCGGCTTGGCACTGGGGTTTACTGACTCACTTATCAGAGGGCAATACTTATATTTTCAATTTGGTCACCAATCTGTTTATGAATGACATGTAACAAAAAGTTTATTTCATGGAATGTTAGAGACCTACAGTCTAAATCTAAACGTTACCAGATTTTGAAGCATATCAATGTTCTTGAGGGTGATATCTCCTTTCTCCAGGAGACCCACCTTCTGGATTCAAAGAGTGATCTTCTTTGGAGACAATTTGTGGGACAAGTTTTTAACACTGGGTGCAGTACACAAGTAAGGGAGTAGCTATTCTAGCGGCCCGAAGCACCACCTTCATTACCGAAGAAATTCTCAGAGACCCACAAGGTAGATACATTATAGTTGAAGGAATACTGGACAGAACTACAATGGTTCTAGTAGCCATTTATGGTCCTAACTTAGACTCGCCTTACTTTTTCTCAAATTTACTATGAATCTTGGCACCCTTCTCATCCTTACCATGTATTTTGGGAGGAGATTGGAACCTCCCATTTTCCCCAGATTTAGATAAGTCAGGAATGAAGAGACAAGGACTCTCTCCTGCACAGAGATCTATTAGAGATCTGATTGACCATCTTGGGTTATGCGATCCCTGGAGAACCCTATATCCCTCAGCAAAAGAATTTACTTTTAGGTCTAGTGTCCATGGATCCTTTTCCAAAACTGACTATTTTTTAATAAGCCATTCATTACTAAGTGGGTTAAGAATCGCAGCTATAGATCATGGGGTAATCTCTGACCACTTGGTAGTTAGCTGTGACTTGACTATACTGTTACAAGATTCCCACAATTCTCTATGGAAATTAAATAACCAACTTCTCAAAGTGGATAAAATTATTACAACTATAGATAAAGAAATAGAGGAATACACACACAATAATCTGGCCTCTACAAAGAGACCACATCTGGAATGGGGTGCCCTAAAGTGTGTATTGAGGGGAACTTTCATTAAACTAGCTTTGCAATGGAAAAGAGAGAGATAAGAATATTGTTACCTTACTAGCCAAAATCCAGCATCTAGAGGCATCCATGTCTTCCGGTACTGCTGAATCTGACTTGGTATTATTGATTGGATACCAAGATCAAATTAGTGCCTTTTTCAGAGAAAAGGCAGAATATGCTATATTAAAAATAGGAGTAAGATACATTGACCAGGGAGAAAAGGCAGGACATCTGCTTGCTTTGCAGCTGAAGAAGGTGGAATCCTCTAGAATAGTCAAATCTATCAGAGCTCAGGAACAGGGTACTCTTAAACTCACCCCTAGGGAAATCACTGCGGAATTTGCTACATTTTATAAGACCTTGTATTCCCCTATGCTAAATCTCCCAGACTCCTCTTGGGTGAAGGAATATCTTCTCCCCCTGAATCTTCTGACTCTGGACCTGGACCAGCAAGAGTTATTAGTTACCCCCATCTCAGAAGAGGAGATTCTGGTAGCAATCACCTCACTAGTGGCTGACAAAGCCCCGGGCCTGGATGGTTATTCCCCTAATTTCTACAAAATATTTTGTAAAAAATTAATTCCTTGGTTACATCATTTCTATATGTGGTTGTTAGATAAAAATACTATTGATAATACCCTGCTTGAGGCTCTAATCATTGTTATACACAAACCAGATAAAGACCCAGAATCAATAAGTAGTTATCACCCAATCTCACTAATAAACTGTGACATAAAGATTCTTGCCAAAGTTCTTTCTAGACATTTGAAGGTGGTGCTTCCTGACATTATTCATGTGGATCCAGTAGGATTCATGGATGGCACGAACTCGGCAGATCATTTTCGAAAGTTGGCTCATGTTTTCTCTGTGTCGGGGGAGTTGGAAGTCCCGGCTGGTTTGCCTTCTCTCGATGCAGAGAAAGCATTTGATCGAGTGGATTAGCAATTTCTATTTTTGACTATGGAAAAATGTGGATTTCCCTCTAAATTCATTAGCTGGGTCTCTTCTTTGTATGGTGCTCCCCAGGCGAGAATTTATTTCAATGGTGTACTCTCGGACAAATTTTCCCTGCACTCTGGAACTAGGCAGGGGTGTCCCCTTTCTCCCCTATTGTTTAACATTTATTTAGAGCCACTACTATGTTCTTTATGGTCTCATGATGGAGTTCAGGGTATATCCATTGGTAATCACAAGTTTAAGCTTTCAGTATATGCAGATGACATACTCCTACATTTGATTCATCCTGCCAGTTCTTTTCCTATTGTGATGTCTCTTATTACAGATTTTGGATTATTGTCTAATTATATAATTAATCCTAACAAAACCATTGTTTTCCCCCTTAATCATAGACTCATGAAAAGTACAGTATCTCCATTAGGCTTCCAGTGGAATTTAAAGTCTCTGAAATATTTGGGTTTAATACTATCTAGAAGTGATAAATTGAGTAGAAAATCGAATTTTGACTTACTACTAGATACTATCCAGCAAGACTTCAAAAGGTGGCAAACCCTACCTATATCATAATGGGGACGTATCAACATTATAAAAATGAATATACTACCCAGACTTTTTTATCCATTTAGCATGTTAAATACTTGGCTACCTTTAACATGGTTTAAAAAGGTACATGCTATTATATCTTCATTTATATGGCAGGGGAAATGTCCTAGATGGGTTTATTAGAAGTTAGCTGCATCCCAACATTCCAGAGGTCTACAATTATTGAAGTTTGCAATGTATTTTTGGGCCAGTCAGTCAGCCAAATACCTAAAATGGTTCATTCCCCCAGAAAAGCTTCCTTCATGTCCATATATTCCAGAATGGTTGACGTTGGAATTGGATTTAATAAAGGGTACAAAAATCTCCCAAGAAGCCCTTCTTTATATCCCAGTACAGGCTTTCCCCCCAAACTGAAAGGGACACCAATATCAACCTCCATCCAGATCCATAATCAAATGTGTGCCTTCCTTAAACATAGAAACACACGGGACCCCAATCAGCCAGTGGTAGCCAATCCCAATTTAAGATTAGGGGGCAAAACTATATCCCCATCTTGGTTCCCTCAAATTAACTCCCTAGAAGTAAAGGATTTTTTTGTAGAGGGAGTGTGCCTGGATTCTGGGGCAATTTTGTCTATGTATAATCTGGATAGGAAAAATATATTTAAGGTGTTTCAATTACGCCACTTGCTAATACAGTACTTTTCTACTATAAGGGAACCAGACCTGGACCAGAGTTGGATTAATTATATGATTCCCTTGAGTGGAAAACATCACTCTATCTCATTTCTATATGCCTTTCTTCGGGAAAATGTTCTAGATGCACTCTCTCGAGTTCCTAAATATTGGGCTGCTCATTTTCCTTTTATTTCAGAACACAATACTTTAATTTGGTCAAATTTACATCAATATATTTCTCAAGATAGATTGAAGCTCACTCAATACTAATTTCTAAACAATATGTATTGGACTCCCAGTAAACTTAAACTCATTGGGAGGTCCCAGGACAGTCTCTGTTCCAGATGTCACAAACAGATGGGTGACCTAATGCACATTTTCTGGGAGTGTTCCACAGTCAAAGACTTATGGAGTGTGATCCAGTCTCATGTAGATCCCTAGTTAGGGCTTGAAGATTTGTTTATACTGGAGATTTGCCTCCTGGGGGATCTCTCCCATATATCGATCAAGATACGTAGATTCCATATGGCTATGATTTCTCTTACTGTAAAGAAGCTGGTTCCATGCCATTGGTTGGATAGACATACTATTACATAAAATGAATGAGTGAGTGACCTTCTTTTCAATATTTGGGCTGAACAACTTAAGGCTAGTATTACCAACCATATATCTCATTACAAGTATATCTGGGAAGGCTTTCATACACTATATCTCCCTCAAACTGGGGTGCCCTCACAATAGGAAAGCTCTGGCCTTTATAATTTACCTAAGATGTTAGCAACTTTTGTTACTCATCTATGATATAAGTTGGGGTTACTGTGATGTTCTGGTTGTGATATTATTGTTACCCAATATCTCAGGAAGGTAGTGCCAAGCTGGGGCGGGTGGTATGGGGGTGAGGGGGGCCCTTAGCATGGACTCCTGCTTGTTATGATTTTATTTGTAATATTGAGACTTATTGCTCATGTTAAGGTTGTATACAAAACTTGAATAAAGTTTGAATTTCAAAAAATAAACAGGCGCTTAAAACTTTTTTATGGTGTCATGCCTATCAGTGACTCATTGGTGTTTGGAGCGTTGTGTTATTTATTATTGTGTTTGTTGTTTTATGGAATTATGTTTTTATTATTATAAAGCACCTTGATATTTTGAAAGGCGCTTAAAAAATAATATTTATTATTATTATTATGATCTCCTACACATGTTATGGGGTAGAATTAATATTGTTAAGATGAACTTGCTTCCTAGGGTTCTTTACCATTTAAGTATGTTAAATCAGGCTATCTCCCTTTCTTGGTTTACTATATTACATAGTAACATATCAAACTTCATTTGGTAAGGCAATGCAGTTCCTAGATCTTACGTTAAATTAGTAGTTCCTAAAATGAAAGGTGGGCTCAAATGACCCCACTATTTTATTTATTAATTAGCCATTCATTGCAGTAAGTACCTTCAATAGTATAAGGACTTAAACAAGGAGATGTTGCCTGCTGGTGAAACACTGAATGCTTTGCTTGTACCCAACACAGGGTGTCCATCATCTCTCACCTCCACACCCCTCCTAAGCTTTAACCCTTGCCTTTCAGACCACCCTTCTGGAGACTTCTGTGCAGGGTTCATATGCAGCTTTGTTGACTCCTCACTATTGATTCTATTTGGGACATCTCTCAGCCCCTTATTGGCAATCTCAATTTTAAAACTGGAGGTCAGGTTATTTCTTCTTCTTTCTGGACCTCCAAGAATATCTTCTCTGTGGAACAACTGATGGAGAATTGTAAATTAATCACATATGGTACTTTTCAACAATGTTATCATATTCCTGTTATAAACTGTTTTAAATTCCTTCAGCTGTTGGCTTCATGGTGCCGAGCAATGGGGCATCACTCTGGCATGCTGGTGACTGGGATTTGTATGCCGTGCCTGGAGATCAGGAGCAGAGACTGGTGAGGAGGGAGTTAAAGCGTCCTTTGGATGCATCTCTCCTGGGGAAGTGAGCAATATGGACCACTCAACAGGCAGCTCCTGGAAGTGCCTAGTGGAGATGTTCTAGGCAGAGTGGGCCTTAACATGCTGCAGAACGCTCCCTGCCCCAGGATGCCACTGAGGCCATTTGAATGTGGGAGGTGGGAGGGGCCCCAGAAAAGCAGGATATTGCCCACCTGGCTGACCGGATGATGGCCATCACATTACCCCGATACCAGGCAGCCTCACAGCCTCCTCTAATCCCCTCTGCTCCCCACATTACAGGTCAAGGTAGCAGAACCCTCTTTTCCCTCCTCTGCCCCCAGGCAAGGGGTGCCCCTGGGAGGGCTAAGCCAGGTCTACCAGGACTCAGGACCAGTAGGGCATGGAGACAATGATGACAGAGGATGACTTGCCAGGTGGGATTAACAATGAGCAGCCTGAAGGAGTGGCTGGCTGTGGAGCAGGTTAGGAGCAAAAAAAATAAATTCCTTCAGGTTGCACACCTTTTAACCCAGCAGTATAGCGCAGTGCAATGCAGTGGTTTAAGGCTCTGAGCTGCAAACCTGGAGACCTGGGTTTGAATCACACAGCCCCCACTTGCATACTGTGTGACCCTGAGCAAGTCACTGAACTTCCTTGTGCTCCCAGGTTGCACCTGTAAGGAAAGGGTAAGGGGAAATTTTTTAATCAGGAAAGGTTCACTAAGCTGAAGCTTGTTTCCAGGTGTGACCTAGGAGCACAAGGAAGTTAAGTGACTTGCTCAGGGTTAACAAGCTTTGTAAACAAGCTTTCAGCTTAGTGTGTCTCTCCTGGTTAAACAAAAACAATCTTTGGACTGAATGTCTGGTCTTCCATGCATAGTGCTAAAATCTTGCCTCTTGTGGCATGGACGGTCTCCCCACATCCTAGTTCTCATCTATACATACAGCTGTACAATCTCTTGCCTAACAAACCCACTGTGATGGCTTAGTATTGGGATCAGGCTCTTTCCCCACCTACTGGTTCTTATAATTGGAATACAATCTGGTCAGATTTGTATAAATAAGCTGGCCTGGTGGCACTGAGGGTTGAGGCGCTGGACATCATGCCGGCGACCCTAATTCGGGATCGAATTTGGGTGCCAGGGATTAGCAGGGGAAGGAGAGAATCGAGTATCTGGAGGACTGCTCTCCTCTCCTGGGGTGGGATGATGGGGGACTCCCCACTCTGTAGCAGCTCCCGGTGGAGACCAGGGGCACTACAAGGGAGCGGGGCTGCAGAGGGGGTGAAGCACAGTGGAAATCAGCGGGAGGAGGCTGAGCACACGCTGACTTCATTGCACATTCAGGCCTCAGGGGAAGTAACTGAAGGTGAAAAACCCCGACTGCTTGGAAGGTGACGGTGGGGCTCCAGGACCTAGCCCACACGTCCATGCCACTCCTGACCCAACATGACTCTCGTGGTCTCCTCCTCCTCCAGTATGGGGCTGGCTGAAGAGGGGGACCCAATACCCAATTCCTCAGTCAGGGAGGAGTTTAGGTGGATGGTAGAGGTGGGTTGAGTGGGTCCCCTCCCAAGAAATGCCCCAGCAGTCGATGACCAGGAGGGAAAGAGCTGACAAAAATAAAAATGTTGTATAAATATTTGAAATTTGATAGATACCAGTTATTAGAATTCTAAGTTTTACATAACTTATATTAACCCCCACAGAAGTTATTTAAACAGGTGGAAGATATCCTCTGAATTGTGTTCCAGGTGCTCTAAGAGCTCTGGTACCCTATTACATATTTTGTGGGAGTATGAGTGGGTATGCCCTTTCTGGAATTGTATCAGAGACAGATTGGACCCACTATTAGGTTTAGGTCAGGCATTACCGCAAGATATTTGTCTTATTGGTGATTATCAAGATAAGCTATTAGGCCAGCAGAAATATCATATGTCTCTTATTACTGCATGTGCTAAAAAGATTATATTGTGACACTGGTTAGATACAAATGTTCCTACTGATGTGGATTGGTATAGAGAGATTTATTTGATTTGCAAGCTGAAAAAATGATTGCTAGTATGACAGATCACCTGTATTTATACTGCAGGCATTGGGAATCTCTCTGTACCCTCTTTTTTTTTTTTTTTTGAAATTCAGTATACTTTATTGGATTTTACAAAAATATACAACAAACCAGCACACAAACAACATGGACAAAACATTCCTCCCAACCCCTCCCCTCCAGCGGAGTGAATGGTGAGAGAGCAATACTGTACATTAACATAGTGTTAACCATTATACTAAATGCATAAAGGACCCAACAATATGACTAGATTAAAACAGAACTTAATAGAAAGAGCACACCGTCACACATCTGACACCACTCAAGGGGAAGTAGGAGAATATAGGGTGTGCAGTCCACTCCATTTCTTTTCATACTAGTCCACTCTATTAATAATATTAGCTATCATCCTCTCCATCCTTAAATTAAACAGTAGTTCTTGCAGCCATTCAATGCATGAAATTGTCATCTGATCAGTCCAGTGATGGAGGACCACCCATTTCACTGATAAGGAGATCATAGCTGTGTGATGCTTCCTTTCCCTTACCGCTATCCCACTATATTCTCCTATAAGACAGGCTTCAGGTGTAGAAAGCCCTAGGCACCAGCAAAGGATCAGTTCTGGCTTTGATCTGTTCCTATAAAGGTGACACTTTAACACAGTCCCATAGAATATGAAATAGGGAGCCCTCAGCTTGCCCACATCTTGTGCAAAGGGAGAGCATAATTTGCCCATCTTAGCCAATTTTAAAGGTGTAAAATAAATATTGTCTAAAATATAAAATTGGGAAAGATGGAGCTTATCATTGGAGATATATCCGTAAAGATCTTACCACACTTTCTTCCAATTAAAAGTACACTGTGGGAAAGCTGAGGACCAATATGGAGATTGCCCAGTGATGTTAGGGAAAAGAGAAGCTGAAATAACCAAGCGCAGTTGTGAGGTTAAGTCCATGAGTGACTGCAAGAAATCACTATGATCACTTAACCAGGGCATTGAGCCAAACCACTGATGGAATACATGATGAAGCTGAAATACCTTGAAAGCAAATTTAGTATTTAGCTGAAACAAAGCTAGTATATCCTGGTATGACATGAGGTAACTGTCCCAAACTAAATTGCATACCCCTTTCCCCACCAAATGGAGTAGACAAGCCTCCAAGAAGACTGCCCCTCCTATTTTAAAATGGGGGTTTCAGAGAATCGACTGAATCACATCTAAAAGTGGATTGCAATGTACTTGTTTACATAACTTGGTGTAAGTTTGCAAGGAGGTGCCTATGACAGAGACTCGAAGATTCACTGACAAAGATTTAAAAGGGATATGAAATAAAGCAGAAAAGGGAAAACACAGCTTCAATAATCAGAGCTGTCTCTAGTCTCAGCCAAATTGGGATGTAGGAAGTTGTCCCACCCTCCGATGACTGAATGGGCCACCAAAAATATTTACTGGCATGGCTGGTGAGATAATAAAGAAAAAAGTTAGGCAACTTAAGCCCTCTCAAAGTTTTGGGTGCTGATAGGTGATTATACACCCTCCTCATGGGTTTGCCTTGCCAAATAAAATCCAAGATAACCCTATGTATATGTTGGAACCAAGACAGGGGAAGTGTTACATTCCTTCTGTGAAGAGGATAAAAAATATGGGGAAGCACATTCATTTTAACAATATTTATCCACCCCAAAGAGTCAGTGTGAGGGGTGACCATTTCTTTAGGTCATCCTGTATAATAGTCGACAGCTCATCCAAGTTAAGTTGCTAACAGCAACTATTCTCAGCACAAAACAGAAGCCACCCTCCCATATACTCCTTGGCAATGCCTCTGAATCACTCTAAGGGGCTGCTCCTGTACCCCCTTCCCCTTCTCCCCTCATCTCCATGCTAGGATGGGTCTATGCCTCCCTGGCTTCAGCCCTGCCTCCTTGAGCACTTTTACTAGAGGGCCCCTTCCTCCCCTACCAACAACCTGTCCTTACAGACCCTCTGCCCAACCTAATCTAACCTCTAGTGCCTCTGCACCTTACCTGCACTTGTAATCAACTAAAGTTGATGTCCATATGCTGTATAGTGTTTTAAATGACTAAGAAACTCTATAACCTTGTCCTGATTGTTGTGCTGTTCAGTGTCTCAAATGTCCTAAAACTCTGTAACCTTCTTGTTTGAATGTCTATACTCTGCTCACATGATGTGGAACCTTTGTAAAAGAGCCTTGACTCAAAGGTTATTTTCCGAATGCCAAATAAATAAATAAATAAAAAGTTTCTTAGATAGCATGACACTCTTTGTAAGGATTATTCCGAGGTATTTCAGTTGTATAGGAGCCCAGGTCACTCCCTATCCATAATATCTGACTTAGAAACATTAGGGGTTAAAGGCATTACCGCAGTCCTGTCAATATTAAGTTTGTAATGAGACTACCTCCCATATTCTTCAATAATTGACAAGGCCATGGGAATAGAGCTCTGGGGATTAGCAACATGCAACAAAATATCATCTGCATAAGCAGACAGTAGCATGTCAATTTTTCCCACCGGCATCCTGGTCAGATATGGGGACCCCTTAAGCTTAAGCAATAAAGGCTCTAAATATAAATTAAATAATAAAATAAACATGGGACACCCCTGCCAAGTCCCAGAACACAAAGGAAAGATTGAGAAAAGCAACCCATTACAATAAATTTTAGCACTGGGAGAGGAGTAGAGAACCTTAATCCACCCAATGAACTTAGAAGGAAAGCCAAATTTACTAAAGGTGGCAAACAGAAAAGCCCAGTTCACCCTATTGAAAGCTTTCTCTGCATCCAGAGACACCAGAGCCAAAGGGGGTTCTAGCCACCCATGACATGGATAATATGTGGGACAATTTATGGAGGTGGTCAGCCGAGGAGCGGGACTGCATAAAGCCAACCTGCTTATGACTAATAAGTCCATCCCATACTTTATTAATCCTGGTAGCTAGAATCTTGGCCAGTATTTTGATGTCACAGTTCATAGGTTCAAGGAGATAGGCCTACAACTTGCAATTCTGTCCAGAGGCTTACATGGTTTGGGCAGGACCACTATCAAGACCCAGAGTAGAGTGGTATCTGTCACACCAGATTTGCACACGTAAAGGAAAAGGCTTTGCAACAGGTGAACTAGCTCCTTAGAAAAAAACTTGTGTAAGTTGGGGAAAAGCCATCCAGTCCTGGAGCCTTATCTTCTGGTAAGGACCGAATGGCTTCCAGAATATCTTGTTGAGTAACTGGTTGCTCTAGAAATAATTGCTAGGCAGGCATTAATCTAGGGAGGGGTATAGTGTCTAAGTAGGCCTGCAAATCTCTGTCCAAGGGTGAATCAGACAGAGGGCCATAGAGAGACCAATAATAAAGTTCAAATTCATGAGTTATTTCTCGGGGTGACAATTTTGGAGGAGCCATCCATGTCAGATGTAACAGAGGAGACAATGCGAGACACTTC
This sequence comes from Neoceratodus forsteri, assembly GCA_016271365.2. NCBI lineage: Eukaryota > Metazoa > Chordata > Ceratodontiformes > Ceratodontidae > Neoceratodus > Neoceratodus forsteri. The sequence goes on along the minus strand of CM028129.1, from coordinate 440,533,945 downwards.
CTGCCTGTGAAGATGCAAAGCAAAGAGACAGCCCACCTTCTCTCCCTGGTCAATGTATACACAGCGTGTCTTGAAGATAGCATACTCAGCTTTCTCTCTCAGTCACTCCTCATACTTACCACGAAGAGTGATCAGTTTTCTCTGATCCTCTGCCGAGGATGTAGCAGGCAACCATTTCTCCAGATCTCTAATACTGGTAAGATGGTGGAGTGCCTTAGTCTCCCTGCTGCACTTCTTTTTTGTTGCCAGTCGGATAAATTCACCTCAGTGGAAACATTTAAATGCACCCCACTCCATGTTTTCCCTTACTGTGGTGCCCCTATTCTGAGCAACAAAAGCTTCCATCAATTCCTTAATTTTAGCAATTATGTTCTCATCTTTTAGAGGTTGATTGTTTAAATTCCAGATGGTATCTTTCTGGGTATGGGCAGGAACCGTATGTTCTAACCACACTAAGGAATAATCCAATAGGACCCATGGGGCTATTTCACTGCTCAGCACCCCTCCCACGACACTTCGGTTAATCAAAAAGTAGTCTATAGGAGAGTAAGAACCATGGGATGGTGAGTAATATGTATAATTCTGGACAGACAGATATATTTATTTATTTAGTTTTTGTTAACTGGGTAGGTGCACTAACCATAAAATGACTATTTTCAGGCACGACCCGGGAGAGTACAACAAAAGGAGAACAGTTGAACAACAGCAACATGGGTACAATAGTACAAATAGAGGAACAGTACAGCAGTGCTACAAAAATACGATGGGTAGAAACAACAAAAAATAATGGCAAGCATTATACAGATAATGGCAGTAAGATATATAATAAGTGCAGAAACCATGGACCCGACCTGTGGAGTGAAAGGGTTAATAAGATAATAAGGTTATATAGAGAGAAATGTGAGGAATGTTCAATATAACAAGAAAGACTGACAGAAGGAAGGTCAGGGGTGGTAATTGGCAAAACAACAGTGGATGGTCAGCAACAAGGTTCAAGAAGGAAGAGAGCTAGTAGTCAAGAAGTTATTTACAAAGAGAAGGAAATACATGGGGAGCAGAAGAGGAGACAGTCTTGGAGCTAGATTAGAGCAAGGGTGACATTACTGGTAAGTCTCAGGAGCTTCAGGTTGGGTCAAAACATGTACAAGCATCAGCTAAGGATAGATAATGATGATATTCACTTTTAAATCCAAAGTGAGACTGAGACAGCCAGAGGTTGACTGGAAGAGCATTCCATAGCCTGGGAGCAGAGAATTGGAAGGCCCCTGCGCCTTTAGTCGTCCGACATCTCGGAACATAGAGCAAGGATTTGTCAGCTGATCGCAGGCCATGGGAGGATGGTTGAGGGACCAGCAACGCCGCCAGCTGGGACGGGTTTTTTTCCCGGATGATCGAGTCCATTAGTGATCCAAGGTAATATTGTCTACTGGCAGACGGTGAAAGCCAATTCAGATCCTTATAAAGAAGGCAGTGATGTTTGAGTCGAGTGACTAAGAGGCAAATCGGCATATATTGTTATAAGTTACGTCCCATTTTAGTAGGGAGGTTTTCTGGGCAGAGGTAAGAATAGAGGCACCATAGGTAGGGTTGTGAGACAGAATACCTCGGGCAATTGCTGATTTGATGGTAAGCATGTAGCTGCTTTGTAAGCTACTCCTAGTTTCGAGTTTACAGCTTTACACGAGGACTGAATGTGAAGATTAAACTAGGACTGGTCCAGGAGGATCCCAAGGTACTTGAAGGAAGTAACATTTTCAAGTGGAAATCCTCCTGGGTGAAGAACCTCCAGCAAACTAGAACAGGTCTTAATCTTCAATGCAGAACCTAGGAGCATGGCTTTCGTTTTCTTTTCATTTAGTACAAGCTTACAGTCTAGTAGCCAGCCTAAGACCTTATTGAAGTCTGAAATAAGCGATGTGTTTATGCAGGCAATACTAGAAGAACTAGTGTAGATGATCAGGTCATCAGCGTAGAGAATAACTGATCAGGATTCCAGGACCTCAGCTGCATTGTTGATAAAAATTGAGAACAGAAGGGGCCCAAGGATAGAGCCCTGGGGGACCCCAAGGTTGATAGTAGACGTGTTGGACAGGAGGAGTTAAATTGATAGCTTGCGACCTGTTTGACAGGTAGCTACAGAACCAGTCCACAACAGGGGTAGAGAAATGGAATTTATGGAGAGTGGAGAGAAGCAGGGGATGGTCAACAAGATCGAAAGCCTTAGTGAGGTCAATGAAGATGGCACCTGTGAGTTTTCCAGAGTCCATGTTGGACAGAATATCAGTAGTTAGTTGAAGAAGAGCCGTGGTGGTGCTATGGCCTTTTCTGAAACCATGCTGAATAAGGCCCACCAGGGATCACAAAGCCACACTGTTTCTACCATGTCCCAGAGAAAGTGTTGAGTAGAAGACAGCTCAGCCTGTGTTTTATAGGTCCTAAGTCCAGGGTGAATGTAAGATTCCAGTCCTTCCCCCCCAATATAATAGGGAGGGAGAAAAAGGGGGCTATAAGAGCAGATAACTCGGTAAAAAAGGATGGTGTATCAACATTTGACCCATAAATGCTGCCTATCAATACTTCAGAATGGTCTAAAATACCTTTCACAAAAATATAACGCCCCTGTGGATCTTCGAGACTCTGTAAGCATTGGAACTTGTCTTCCCTAAAGACTAAAATAGCTACTCCTTTATTATTCATACTATTACCAGCTGCAAAAACCTGCCCTATTGATTGTCTTCAGAAGAGAAGTCCTTCTGAGGCAAGCAAGTGGGTTTCCTGTAGAAAAGAAATATTGCAGTGTAATTGCTTCAAGTGTTTAACAATTTGGTACCTTTTCACCCTGGAGCAGGCACACTTCACATTCCAAGATGCGAATTTAATACTTGAGGACATATTGAGGTTGACTCAACTAACGCAAACATACAGGGTCCTAGAAAAGAGCTGAAAGCACCAGAGCAAAGAAGCCATACATCCACAGGTAAACCCATCCCCCCAAAACTACACCCCTTCAAGTTTTAAAATAGACCCACCGGAAAATACCCCTTCTATCATTAAGTAAATTTGTTTTTATTTATTTATTTGGAAAATGTTTCACCAGGAAAGAAAACATGAGCTGTGATACAGCTCGTTTCCAAAAGCATCCTGGGTTGGGGGGGTTACAATATTGGGAGAGCAGCAAAACAAAATTAAGGTACAGGAGCAAAACAATACATGAGCAAAGCAATGCAGCACAAATTACAAAACATAACAGTGTGGTACAGGTACAGACCGAGTGTTTTAGACAACTGGTCAGGAATACAATCCTAGGTAATAAAACAGGAGCAGCAAACAATTAGCAATCAGGGAACAATGCAATAACAGGAGTTAGAACAATTACAGCGCAATATCGAAAACAAAACAGTGCGTCACCGGTACTGAGCTGAAGAGGGCACCAAGATAGACATCTGGTGTAGTGGCAGGCTGCAAGCATGACAACTCACAGAGGAAACAGACTAAAGATGAAGTGCCATGAAGACAGGCTAAGCAAGAGGAGGGAAGTGCTTATAGGCCCATGGGAGGCAGAAATGAGATGAGTGGAGTTGGAAAGGTGATGATCAAGGTAGAGGGGAGGGGAGGGGGGGAGGTCTCCTATCAACAAATAACCTTCAGGGCCCTGCAAGAGAAGCAGGACAGGGCTGCTGGGGAGGGGGGGGGTGACACAGGAGGAGGAGGAGGGCAGGAGTGAGACAGGTAAGGGAGTGGAGAGGGCAATGAAATTGAGGGTGAGGGGAGAGAGGAGAAAGGGGAAAGGGAAGCTTAGAAACAGAACCACTTCAAGATGCAGAGAAACCCTGCAAGGGTAACTGAGACAGGTAAAAAGGAGTGGGGATGGCAGTGAATTAAAGGGTGGGGGGGGAAGAAAGAGGATGAAAGGGGAGACTAGAATCAGAACCTCTTCAGGATGCAGAGAAACCCTGCCAGGGGAACTGGACTAGCAGCAGTGGAGGGAGGATAGAAGGGGAGGAGGAGGAAGAGAGGGTGAGGGGGCAGGAGGGAAGGGGGAGGACTAAGAATAAAATGGTGAGAGGAGGGAGAAGGGTAGGAAAGAGATAGGAAGAGGTGCCTAGTCTAGTCCCCTTCAGGATGTGATGAAACCCTGCAAGGGGAAATAGGATTAGAGTGTGGGAGAAAATGAGAAGGGGAGAGAGGCCAGGCCCTACGCCATTTCAGGGTGCAGAGAGCCCAGCAAGGGAGTCAGGGCGTGGACAGAGAAGACAGTAGGAGGGAAGGACAGAAGGAGAGGAGGGGGCTACAACCTGGGAAAGTAGGGGAGGGGAGTAGGGTATAGAGATAAGGGACGGGGGAGTGGGAAGAGGGAGACCTTGTGACCAATGTGACAGATTGGTGGGGGACTGCAGATAAGTAGGGTAGAAGGAGAGTCTGCTTAGAGAGGAGGGAGGAGAGGGGTTAGAGACAAGTGAAGTTTGGAGAATAGAAGTTATGTAGTGCTAAGGAGAAAGAGTTTGAGGACAAGGAGGGCTCAGATAGGAGGTGGCAGGGAGTTCCAAAGCTTTGGAAAGTGATAGGAGAAAGATTCCTGACCAGTGGAGGTAGAGCGATGAGGGATAGCTAGAGTGCGAGCATCAGTGGATCTGAGAGAGCGGAAGGGGGGAAAAGGAGCAGCAAGAGAGGCAGGCGAGGTAGGAGGGAAGTATCCCAAACCAGTATTTGGACATGAACTTGGCACAGTGGGAGAGACGCCTACCCTCAATAAAATGTTTTCTATGCTGGATTTGTAATAGGTGAGAATTTTATTTTGAAGTGCTGATTTTAATGTTTATATGCATGTGATAAACTGTGTGTTTTATACATGTTTTTGTCATAATAAAGAATCTGAATCTACCCTCCAGGGAGGGAAAAGCAAGAGAGTGGTACAGGGAGCAGTGATGGAAGGGGTAGGGGGCACCAAGAGCAAAGCATCAGAAAGCATTGAAAAGAGCATCCAATCTGGTGAGAGAAGACTTGAGAACAGCAATGTAAACTATATCGCAATTGTCAAAAATAGGGAGTATCATTTTCTGAACAATATTACGCCAAACTGGTAATGGTCGGGAACTATGGTTTCTGTAAAGGGTGCCAAACTCAGGGAGCAGTTTTTGCTGGATAGCGTCAATATGTGCAGAAAAGTTGAGGTGTTGGTCAAGCCAGATACCGAGGTATTTAAAAGAGGAGTTGTCCTCTAGAGTAGTCCCGTCTAGGGTGTGAAAGGATGGGAGGAAGCGCAGCTGAGAGAGTCTCTGCCTAGTGCCAAAGGACATGGAGACTGTCTTCTTGGCATTGAGGAAGAGTTGGTGAGAGCCTAGCCAGCACTGAACATTAATGAAGCCAAGCTGTAGTTTGGTTGTCACATCAGATGGAGATTGGCCAGAGATGAATAATACCATATCGTCGACACACATATGGATAGAGGATGAAGAGCATACTGATGGTACAGCATTTAGAAAAATAGAGAATAGGAGAGGGCCAAGTACGGAGCCTTGAGGCAACCCACTAGAGATGGGTAGTGGTGAGGAGGAAGAGTGAGCTATCTTAAATGATTGAGTGCGACCTACCAGGTAGGCCCTGAACCATCTGCAGGCTGATTGAGACAAACCGGCTGATGAGAGGGTTCTGAGCATGAGAGAGTCAGAGACAGTGTCGAAAGCCTTGGCAAGGTTGACAAATATTGCAGAAGTGATGTGGCCTCGAGCCATTGCTGTATGGATAGAGTCAGTGAGTCTAAGTAGGGAAGTGGTTGTGGAGTGATTCTTCTGGAAACTAGACTGAAAGGGAGTGAAGAAGGAGGAGTCATCAAGGAAGGAGGAAAGCTGGGAGAGAGCGAGGTGTTCCTGAAGTTTAACCAGGGTGGGAAGGAGAGAGATGGGGTGGTAGTTCCCAGGACAGAAAGGATCTCTGCACTTAGGTAATGGGAGAACTGTAGCATGTTTCCAGGCTACAGGGAAGGATGCAATGTGGAAAGAAAGGCTGAAGAGGTCAGAGAGAGAGAAAGAGAGAGAAAGAAAGAGAGAGAGAGAGAGAGAGAGAGAGAGAGAGTGAGATGGCAGGCACAGAGAGGTACAGCAGCGTAGGATCAAGACCATTAGGGTAGTGGCCCTTAGATGGGTTAATGGAGAGTAGTGCATTTAGGGTGTCATTTGAGGAGATCAGTGACAAGGTAAAGCTGTTCTTGAGATGATGGAGTTGGGAGGAGGGGGGCATGAAGTTTGAGGGAAGGGGTGTGAGGGAGGCCAATGGAGGAAGAGCAGGAAGTAAAATAGGTATTACATTCCACAGCTACTGTGGGGTGGTTGGCAGTAAGCTTGTTGTTTATTTTGAGCAGCAGAGATGTGGGCTTAGCTTATGGAGAGAAAAGTGAGTGGACTACATGCCAGAACTTAGATGAGTTATTTATGTTAGTGTTTAAGGTGGACCTAAAATAATCAGCTTTAGCCAGGCGGATGGCTTTGGTACAGGCATTACAGAGAGTTCGGTAGATGACAAGGTCACTAGTGAGTCTGGAGTATTTGTGGGTTTGTCAAGCTTTGTCACATGCTTGTTGACAGGCCAGAATTTCTGGGGTAACCCAGAGGAGGTGGCTACCGTGCACCCTCACTTGCTTTATAGGAGCATGCTTGTTCCAGATGTTGGAAAAATGTGTACTAAAGTATGCTAGTGCATCATCTATAGAAGTGTCTGAGGATAAAGGAGCCAGTCAACTTGAGTTAGGTCATGGAGTAGAGGAGCAAGTTCAAGTGATTTATAGGAGCAGATTGTTATTAGTTTGTGAGGGACCTTAGGTCTGTAAACATTTCTGACAAGGTAGACCATATGATGGTCACTAACAGCATCTGGCAAAAGGCCAGACTGAATTACCCTGTGGGGGTGGGAGGTAAGGGCCCAGTCAATAAGAGAATGGTTCTGGGTTTTATGGTTTAGGAGTGTAGGGTCCTTAATTAATTGGGTTAGGTTTAGGGCAGCTAAGTCAGAGGGAGTTTTGCCAAGTGCGTGAGACAACCAATTTAGGTTTAGATCCCCTAGAAGGTAGAGTTCACCCAAAGAGGTTAGGGTCCTAATGATAGTGATAAGTTCAGTAACTACAAAGTGGTGCTGACCAGGACGACAATAGGTACCTACAACGTATATTAGTACAGAGAAGTAAATCCCACTTATTAATGTTAAACCCCCTAGACTTAGCCCGGGCATCAATAAAACCTTAAGTAAATAGAGGGGTGTTAGAGGGGTGCCCTCCCCGCAACTCTCCCCCATTAACCAGTTCTCCAATACAAAAATCCTTCCAACCAAACAACTCATCCCAAATAAACCAACTAAAAAAGTAAACTACTCCAGTCCGAATGACCGATCTTCTGAAAATTCCCAGCCCATGATGCAAAGTAAGCACACCAAAACTCAGCCGTCAAGTATGCTGATCCCCAACCCCCCTAAATTCCCAACCTCATCCTCGCCCGCCGCTTATGCGTCAATAATCCAGCCCTGGTAGTCTAGTTGCTCCTCCACCTCTATATTAATAAAACATGAATCCCCATTGCCCTGGTAGTCTAGTGCCCCAACCTTTACATAATACAAAATGAATTTCCATTGCCCTGGTAGTCTAGTGCCCCCTGAACTGTACATACATAAAGAAACACATCTCCATTTCTCTGGTAGGCTAGTGGCCCCCACCTCCTGAACTGTACATAAATAATGAAAGAAACCCCATTGTCCTGGTAGTCTAGTGGCCCCCCACCCAGCTGTGCCAGCCCACCCAGCACCCCCCACCCGTCCCCAGCTGGTGAATGGCATATCCCACCTCTCACCTCCATAGCCAGCCGCTGACTGAGTGCAGTATTAGTGCTACTGCACAGATGGGCTCAGAAATTAATTTACTGAAAACTGAGAAATCTCTTACTATCAACTCTGAACAGACACTGCTAACCCCAGCTCATACCTAAATATCTACCTCATATCTCCTAACATATTAAGAGATCAGCTGGTTCAGGTGATATGTGAGGATTTTTGTAACATGCTTTGAGTTGTTGCCTCGTTCTGACACTTTCCAAAAACAAAAGGCATAACAATAACAGCATGCATGCATCAATGATGCCCTTTATAGACATTGAGGGATGGTTTCCTCACCGTGCTGTGGTCCTCACCAAAACAAACTGTGACTCTTTAATAGCTGAAGAATATGCACAGTGATCTGTCCTTATAAATGTGCCGACACAAATTAATAAAACATAAAATACAGTTATTGGGAAAAGATAAATGCTAATGCCAGGTTGGTTACAGCTATTGTCACTTTAGAAAGATGCAGGGCATCAGATATAACTTCAACTTGATTTCCTCTTTAAGACCTTATCTAGCAAATTTATATTCATCTGCTGAGGGCTCACTTTATTCTGACACTTCCAGAACTGAAAAGCGAGTTTTAATCAACCCTCTGTGCCCCAGGATAATGTTTCAGGATTATTAGTGACATAAAATGCCCATCAAGGATTGTTTAGTCCTGCAGAAGTACTGGGAAATTAATATAGATAGGAAGATTGGCACAGGCAAACAATTCTATTCTTATATAGTACAATATAAGTCTTTCATACGTTCCATATGTTCAAGAAACAAACTGCAGTACACTAAAATAATGTGACTATGTCATGTGTTATAGCCATCAGTGTTGCAACTTCTGCACACTTCCCTTAGCAACTTGCTGGGTCCAGTCAACTTTTATTTATTTCTTAACAAGGATAGCCCAGCTGAGATGCCACATCTCCTTGCCAGTGAGGTTCTGGTTCTACCCAGTTTTACAGCTGGAAATACTAAAGCACGCTGAAAGTAAGGGAAGCCAGAGCTAGTGTACTGGATATGTCTTCTATACCCACAGTATACTGTATACTGTCCATCTTTAGCAATTTTCCTTACACTGCATTCTGGAGTATCTCAATCCTGTCATGAAGGGACTCTTGTTGGGGTGTCTATGTATTTTGTATATCCTGCATCACACATTGACTATGTGGAATTCACTCATGGGTCTCCTAAATCAAAGTACAGTGGGCCAGATATTCAGAAATGTGCCAGAGGGCGTCACAAGACCTGTGCAGCACAAATCCATTGTGCCAAGACGCACTGAGCGTGATATTCAAAGGTTGCACAAGGCAGCATGTGCCTGCGCAACACAGCTGAATATCATATGGATGCGCCAGAGCATGGTCTTGGAGCAACCCAACATGCACAATAGCGCATCAATGAATGCACAAGGGGCTGAGGTGCATGCTCCAGGACACAAATGGACCCACCACAGGCACAGCAAGGAGCAAGACACTGTGGGGGAAGGTGTTGCCACCAGGGAGACGGGGGTGCCAGGAGGGAGGCACAGCCGGCCCATGACAGAACACCGCCCAAGGAGACTGGGTAGGCAGCCGGCCCCCACCCATGTGCACCACAGTGGTGAACGTAGGTACAGTGGCACCGATGGCCATGGGTGGACATCAACCGGCCACCCCTGGCAGAACGACATGCACCATGCCACCTGAGCATCAGCCGGCAACACCCAGGCAAATGGCATTCAACACACATGCCACACAACCAGACCAGCCAGCCCATGGCCACCCCAGGGCACCACCACTGACTGATGGGTGAACACCACCATACACAGCCCCCGAACACCACAGGCGCACCACACAGCCACCCTGCACACCACTGCAGCATGGCGCCACGACCCGGACACAGATTGGTAACCATATCAAACTGTATTAAAAGCAAACCACAAACAGAATACGGTAACAATGGACAGGAAGCAAGGGTACAGGGAACAAGGTGTGGGGAAAACTATGTACAATGCAGGCCTATGTCAGAGAAGGGAGGTAAGAGGACAGGGGTCAGGGCTATACAAAGGGATAGGGGAGGGCAAGGGATGGGGTAACAGGGGAAGGAACAGGGGCAGCAGGCCTAATGGGCCCTATGGGTGGCCCTTCCCCACCGCTGGCCCCGCTACAGCATCCGTCACATCAACTGTGCAACCTCCAGCATCGCTCTCGTGATGTTCAGTATCCTCCTCAAGAGGCGGCTGTTCAGTGCCTGACGAGGCACACGCTGGACACCTATGACAAAGGAGGGAACACGGGATCAGTGCGTGTCCAGAACACCCCGGCCCACCCACTGTGCACAGTGGACAGTGGTGACACACGCCCCTGGGATGGCACCCGGGCCACCCACAGTGGGTGTGCCCACACGTGCCACCGACCCAGCATGCCACGGCTATGCAAAGTGCTAGACACCAACAACACCAATGGGCTACCCGCCACCAATGTGGCAGGCAGGCGTCATGGTACAGCGGCGGGGTCACAGTAGCACAGCTGGCTGCCGGACGCACCCACAGCCCACCAGAAGCAGCCACACACATGTGCGATGGCCACAGCACTGCACCACGCACACTGTGGGCAGAACATAGCTGCAACGGCATAGCACACAGAGGGCCGTCGCCCACCCCCACCCCGCTGCCCACCCTGCACAACAATGTAGCATGTAACAGCACCTACCTGCATGCTGCTGCACTCCACGCTCCAGCCCGGCTGCACCTCCCCTGTGGCCTGCATCCTGTGCCATGGGTCCCGCGGTGGCCCGCTGTGGCCCACCCACTGCGCCTGCCGCTCTGGCCCTCTTCCTGTCCTCAGGGTCTAGGATGGAAACATAAACACGTGCACATCAGTACACGGCAACACCATGTGCTCCCCCTGCACAGTGTGCACCCCAGCCCAGCATGGCTGCAGTGCGGTGGCACACCACACACAGGGCGCACTGCCACAGTACACAGGGCTTGCGGCCCCACCATCCCCCCAGCATGGCATACAGCCCTGTCAGCCCCAAGGAGCAATGAATGGGCACAGACACAGGCAGTGCAGACTTACCTGGCCGTGACATGGCCCCTTTCCGGACATGCACCTGCAGCGCTCTGAGCTTCTCCAGATCCCTCCGCTGCAAGTTGCCGTACCGTTGGCAACACTGCTCCCCACTGCGCCGCACACTGCTGGCATCCTCCAGCTGATCCTCCACCTCCTGCTAGACCTTGGTCCTTGGCCTGGTGAGGGGCTGCTGACCATATAGGCAGCCAGCATGGAGCTCCACCAGAGCCACAAGATTCACCATCTCGATCTGGCTCCAGTTGGGAGCCTGTGGTGTGTTCCTGCATGGCATGGCTATATCACTGTGTAGCTCAATATGGCACCCTGTAGCGCACAAGCTCCGCATGCTCAAGATGCGCACCTTGCTCTGAGATGAGCTGCCTTTGTCAATCGCGCAACCCCGGGGATGCGCAGTAGGTGTGTGGCTGCACTGGCAAGTGCTGCAGAGGTCTCTGAGGGGCAAAGGACAGGGCAGGGGTCAGGATTCAGCATGCACACACTGTGCGAGTGCACCATTGGGACCACTATGCATGATTCGCAACAAGGGCCTGAGGGCACCTCGGCCTATGAGCCTATGTGGCATCCGGGCACCATGGGACCAATGGCACCCGGGCACCATAGGGCTAATGGTGCCAGTGCACCATGTGGCCAATGGGGGGGCCATAGGCCGCACAGCACTTCAGCGCCACTGGCCCTATTGCGGCCAAGCGCCGTACCACCTATCACGCACTGCGCGTATGCTGCATGAGAGGCATAGGCACAGGCAGTGAGCACATGCACACCAACGGGTGCACTGCGCACGTCACAGCATTGTGCCATGACTTGTGCTGCCACAAGTGCATTGTGCAAGGCGCAACAACGTGATATTCAGCTGGCATATGCAGATTAGCTCATCAGCCTATCCGCGGCACACCGGGGGAATTTGCATCACATGCCAGTTGTGCATCTGCTCTTTTTGCATGTGATGCGCTATAAAGGTGCCATGGGACTGCACAGGACATGGACTGGTATTACAACCCTCTGAGGTACATTGCGCCCGCTGAGGGAACCAACAGCACAGTGGATTGGGTGGGTGGTGTGGGCTGCAGCAGGCACTGACCACATGTCATTGCCCACGGGTAGCAGCATGACCGATCGTGAGGATGGCGAGGAGTGTGGGCCTGCACGCAAGGGCAGGCCCAGCTGCACAAAGGCGGAGGCAGATGCCCTGTTCAAGGCATACCTCAACAGGGAGCCACTGCTGAGTGGCACAACAGGCACACCACAGGCCAGGACCATAGCCTTGGTGGAGGTGGCAGAGGCCATGAATTAGCAGGGCAGCCACCAGCAGTCAGTGCAGGAGTGCAAGAAAAAGGTCGACACCAACAGGCGCAGGATCAAGGAAAAGGTGGTGGCAATCTGGGCCGCAGGGGAGGCCATGGGTGGGGGTCAGGCCAAAGTGTCACTGCTGACACCACAGGAGGAGATGGTGGCAGCCACCATGCAGCACAGCGCCATCAAGTGGGTGCCTGGCAGTGGCTTCCAGACCAGTGGGGCCCATCACTGCATGGTAGGTATAGCAGCGCCTGGGGGTGGGGGCTGGCCTGGGTGACAGCGGCACTAAAGCGACTGTATTCCTTTTCAGCACCGGAGCACCAGCATGCAGTGGCAGGGGCAGTGGTGTCTGCCGTGGGGGTATTCCCAGCCCTGGAGGACCAGCCTTCCTCCTCCACTGGTGTACGAGGGCCCGATTGGCTACAGTACACCACCGTTGTCCAGCCGGATGTCCTGGGCATGGTGGCAGATGAGGTCGTGGCTGTGTTCCAGTGGGACACCAGCCTTGGCATTCAGTGTGCAGAGACACAGATCGGGCCGGGGTCCAACGCCAATGATACTGCGACCATTGTCCTGGATAACGGGGGTGTCATCGAGGGGGAGGCACCCATACCAATCACCCTCCCTGGCAGTGCCACCAGTGCCCTGTTGGCAGTTGTCCATCCGCCTGCCACCACCCCTGGTGTCACTGTGGGCAACAGTGGTGTGGCACTGGCAGGTGGTGGAGGTACAACTGCACAGGCGCTGCCCGGTGCACGGTGGTCGGAGGGGTGGCAGCGGCAGATGGCTGGGGACATTGGAGGGCCGGGTGCAGTGCCCGTCGCTGGTGCGCCAGTGAATGAGCAGCCCCAAGGGGACCTCGCTGTGCAGCGCCCACCTGAGCAGGGGGCTGGGGCAGCACAGTCGCATGCCACCCATGGGTCAGTGCAATGCCCAGGTGCCCCCGGGCACCAACCCCTTGCACGAGCACACCTGTCTGCTGCGGGCCTCTGTGGTGCAACAGGTGCTGCTCGTGGTAGGGGTGTGTGCACTCCACACCAATGTGCACCAGGCAGAGGAGCAGCACGACGGGGGTTTGCGCAGGTCCTGGATGCCATCAATTAACTGCGGGAGGACACAACCGCAGCCCTGGATTGCCTTACCACTGCGGTCATGGTCGGCCTAGCCTCATTGGCTGCCATGGGGTGTGGCTGACTGCCGCAGACCCCGTGGAGTGCATTGTCCACCCCCACGGTCACGGTGTCATGCAACCCCCTCGATGTCAATGCCGGGATCCGCTGGGGCATTCCAGGCATGCCCAGTGCAGGTCTGTTTGGGAGTCTGCAGACCCCTGCAAGGACACGGTCGTGTTCCCTCAGTAACACCCTTGGGGGACTGTCGCAGACACCCCATGTGGCTGTCATGCAGCCTGAGTCTGCTAGGCAGCCTCGACGTGGCCATCCACGTGTCCACTGTGGCCGTGTGACTGCGCGGCAATCCTGATGTGCCCACCTCCCTGTCTGCAGTCTGCTGCCACTGCCCTGTGTGCACATGGGTGTTGTGTGTGTGTGTGTGCATGCCACGGATGTGGCATCCATGGACAGTGCCACACACTGGCTGTGTGTGTACCTGCCCAGCCGCTGGCCTGTGTGGCATGTGCATGATGATGCCAACACAGTGCCGGCTGCAACTGTGCACCGGTGCCCTGCGTCTGATCCATGCCTGGAGCTAGCACCTGGGTGCGTGCCTGTGGGTGCCAATGTGTGTGTGGGGGGGGTGCGAGTGTGTGTGGGTGTGTGTGGGTATGGGTGGGGTGTGCAGTGCTGCACATTTCTGCATGTTGTCGTGTGGTCCAGCCTCACGCCCACCCAAGCCCCCCGCCCAGCTTTTGTTGCCACAGGGCACACCCACACATGCCTGTGTGCCATTTCACTGTTGCCTTCCCATATATGGGGTCTTGTCCACCTACCTACGTGCACCATAGAGCTCCTCCACTATTGTGTCCTGGTGCTGGTGGGCCATTCTGGTCAGCCAGGGAGCCCTTTGCCCAGGGGGCTGCCCACCACCACATGGCCTGGCAGCCACATCGTCCCCACTGCTGTTCCCCTCTTCGACCTCGGCAGCTATCCCACAGTCAGTGGTCATGTTGTGCAGTATACAGCAGGCCAGGAACAGGCCACAGGCCTTTGAGGTGCTGTACTGTAGGGCACTGCCAGACCTGTCCAGGCAACAGAATTGTGCCTTCAGCAGCCCAAACACACACTCAATGATGTTCCGTGTGCTGGTGTGTGCCTCATTGTACCGCTCCTCTGCAGGGGTCGACGGGCACCAGTAGGGGGTGAGCAGCCAGGGCCAGAGTGGGTAGCCACTGTCACCTGTGTGGAAAGAGATTTTGTTAGCCTGGTGGACTGTTTTGCTGCACTACCCATCCTTCACAGCCACACCCTGTGGCACCCCTACCCTGGCGGCCCTCCATGACCTGTTGTGCCCAGCTGCCCATGGTCTCGGCATACTCACCCACTAGGTTGCCAGTGGGGATGTCCCCACTATCAAACCTGTGGCACAGTGCTGAGCTGTGTCAGATGAAGGAATCATTTGCTCCCCCAGGGTGTGTGGCAGAGACATTGATTATGCGCCCCCTGGCATCACACACCACCTGGCAGTTGATACTGGGGTAGCCCTTTCTGTTGATGTAGGCTACCCCCTCCGGGCCAGGTGGCATGCAGATGCCAACAGGGGTGCGGTCGATGGCCCCTAGCATGCCAGGCATACGTGCTACCCTGTGGAACTCCTGCATGTTCGCAGTATGCTCTGCCTGTGTGCTGGGGAAGTGGATGCACTCCGCAGCATGTGGCAGCAGTGCGTTGCAGAATTGTGTGAGGAGCCGTGACGGGGCTAACTGGGTTATGCCTGTGATGTCCCCTGTTGGTCTCTGGAAGGTGTCCGTGGCAAGCAGGCACATGACAGCTTTTACTTTCATCTCCACCATCAGGGCATGGCTCCGTCTAGTGGGTGTGTGCATCTCCTCACTGCACAGCTCACAGAGCTGCCTCAGAATCACCCAGTTTAGGTGATACTGGCCCACTATCTCCATATCAGTGTGGTTTTCGAAGGTGGTGCAGGCACGGTACCACCTGTTCCAGGCGTACCACCGACAGGCCCTTCCACGACCACGCCGTCCTGCCTCCTGCCTCCCCACACCCCTCATTACAGCCTCTATCTGGAAGGTGGCATTGGCCATGGCCCCTGTTGTACTGTCCCCCCTGGATGGCTGATTCCACTGGCCCTCCTGACTGTGTGCTGCTGTGTGGCCTGCTCCGCAGGACCCACGCCTGTGTGCCCTGCCCCCGGCTGGTGGTCTATCGGTTGTGGCCTCTGCCACCCATCCCTGTGGGCTCCTGTGCTGCTCCTCCTCCTGTGCCTGGTGTCACAGGCACACACACACACACACCGTGGCCTCCCTGCCTGTCTCACTCACACATACACTCACTCTCTCACACAGGGTCACACCCTCACTGCCTCTGTCCCCTCTCTTTGACCCCTACAGTGATTCTGGCTGGCCTCTCTGTCTCCCTCTCTCCTGCTTTCCTCTGGCACAAGTGTTCTTCTCCTACTTGCTCCCTGTTTTTATAGGCTCAAGTGTGCTGCATGCAACTGCTATTTGCTCCACACTTGCGCCATTCATCCGATGTTGAATATCGCACTGTGCTGCATATTCATGGCTATGCCCCCTGCACTTGCACATGCATACATTCCCATTGCACACTGGTGCATGGCCACTTGCACTGTGCAGTTGCTGCCGATGAATATTGCTCTCCGGCGCATATTGGTAGTTGCGCAGGAGCAATACTGTTGCGTAGTGCGCAACTGCTTTGAATATCCCACCCAGTGTCTTCTTTTAGCTGGTGCTTGTTGCTGACTAGCCAAGAGCACTTGCTTCTGGCTTATGCCAACCTCTCCACAGATAAAACTGCTGTCAACAACCTCAGCTGGGAACCTGCTACTATTGTAGAACTACCATACCTAATGCTTCTAGGTATCATACACTGCTCACATACTATACGTCATATATGTAGTTGGATCTCTTGAAAGTTTTTTGTAAGTAGCCCTGATGTTATGTACAGTAGGTAATACCCCTACCACTGGCAAAAGGGTGGATGTTGCAGTAAGAGCAGGCATTTAGGAAACGTGTTTTATTCATAGATTCAGTAGCAGAAGAGCTAAGACTGAGTCTTGCAGTGCTCATGCTGGAATGTAAATTTATTCTGTTTTGTCAACACAAGATAATAGAAGTTGCTGAGCACTAGATACTGTAAGTAAGCTCCAAGCCAGTTCAACATTGGGGTACTGAGCATAAGGTTGTCTGCTTCAGAAACAGTATGTTATATGCAACTGTGTCAAAACCTTTAGACTGTTTAATGACAATATTGACTAAAGCAGGTTAAGTAACTGCACAGATAGTAGTTGCCCCATGAATGACATTGGTGAGTATTAGCACTGGTGCTGCAGTCAGTGAAATTGTTATGATGCTTACAAAACTGCATGAAACTGCCGATTTTGCATTTGTTTAATTTTCATGAAATTTTGCCAGAATGTAGCAGAATTTTGCCAATGATTCATTTATTCAAATAGTACCATTTCCTCAAATTATGTATTTTTAAAAAATATGAGTTCATAAAAATGTGCAACTTCAGCAAATCTCGCAATTTTTGCAAACTGCACAGTTTTAAAATTTGGCTTTTAAAAGCGTTGCAGTTTCAACAAAAATTGTTCATTTTAAACATGGTTGTTCTAGTTTATGAAATTGTGTGAAATTACATGAAACTGGAGCAATTTCCTGAAAAGTGCACAAAATGGATTTGTCTAATTCTGCCCAGCCCAGCACTAATTATCATTCAGTAATGATGTTTTTTAGTTTTCACTATACAGCTGATTTTATTTATTGGCAGATCAGATCAGTCTTAGTAGAAAGTGCACAAAATGGCAATGTTATGAGTGAATATAGAAAAAAAGCAAAAAACTGACTTTGTGATTGTGATACCCAAGCAGGCCACCAGCTTTCTCCCTACATGGAAACATAGAAGTTGACAGCAGATAAGGGCTGCAAGGCCCATCCAGTCTGCTCTAGTCCGGCAGGCAGACAAATTACTCCTCTTGGAACTCCTACCCCCTTGTCTCCACCTTGCTCACAGAACCTAGCCCTATCACATGTTAAGGTGGGCCTTGGGTACCTTGGCAGCTTCAAAAAGGGCAAAATAGGCACTACCAAGGTCAAAATCAGTTACAAACACCTGTGGTCATGATAGTTTATCTTACTTCTACTAACTCGTGCTAGCAACATTCACCCTAATCCTGGCCCCATCAACATCCCGACCGTAATAGAAGTTACCTGTAAGTAGCACACATTAACATTGGAGGTCTCATGCCTAAGCTTAATGACTTTAGGCTGTGGGTTACCAACTCAAATTACCACATTGTAGCTGTCACAGAATCCTGGCTTACCTCCAAAATCAATGACTATGAAGTTTTCATTGACTCATACACTGTGTTTAGGCAGGATAGAAACCACAAAAGAGGTGGTGGCTACATAATGTACATTAAGTCACACCTAAAATCAGCCTTTCTACGGACCACTCCCACTTCCCCTGACCTTGAGCACATGGCCATAAATGTAGCCTTAGGCAGAAATGGTGAAAGGAACATCATCATCATTGTGACTTACATTCCCCAGGACAAGGTTCTCCAGGGGTTTGAGTGTCTTCTGGCTACCCTATCCTCCCTTAACCACCATCACAAAAAAATAATTCTAGGTAACTTTAACTGCAACTGGCTAGCAAGTAACAGCAAACATTTCCTCAACAAAGTTGCCAACTTGCATCTCACTCAGGTAGTCAAATTGCCCACGAGATCAAACTACAAAACAGGAACCTCTACACTAATAGACTGGATTTTAGTCAGCCATCCTGACAGGATCCTACCCACTGAAATGCTACCAGACTTCCTCAGTGACCACTCACCTGTTGACTGCCAACGGTCAGCCAAAACACCCCCTACCACCCCCTCTGTAATCAGAATTCAGGTGTTCCGCTTGCACAATATCCCCCAGCATAAGGCTCTGCTTATGAATGTTGATTGGTCCTTCCTGAAACAGACAAGTGTTGTTGATGCAGCTCTAAACTTCTTCTGTCAGCAATTAAATAAAATCTGCAACATTGAAGCCCTCTTTAAAGACCTAGTTAAAAGAGGCTCTTTGCAACCAAGATTCTCGCTTAGCATAATGGCACTCATTAGAGAATGGAACAGAGCCTGGGCCCTGTTTCATAAGAGTGGCATAACTCTCTCCTCCTGTGGTGCAAACAGCTCAGAAACAAAGTTAAATCCTTGGTCAAAACTGCTAAAGTCATTTGCCACTTAAATAAATAAACGGCCTCTATCAATTTGCCCAAGTCGCTTTGGAATGGTATTCATGAACTACTGGGTCTCTTTCACAAACCCTTTCCACGCTCCATCCAGATCGGTGATTCACAAATTGAGGGTGATGTCAATCTAGCCAACTCCTTCAATAACATGTTCAGCAATGGCTCTATGATACCACAGTGTCAACATCTTCCCGACATTTATTTTATTTTAGTCTTTGGTAACCAGGTAAGGCCCACTAGGCACAAGTGCCTGTTTTCAGGGGTGACCTGGGAGCACTGGGTGGTTAAGTGACTTGCTCAGAGTCACACAGTATGCAAGTGGAGGTTGTGAGAATCAAACCCAGGTCTGGTCTGCTGGATGTACCAAGCTCTATCACAGCTCATTACTTTAGCCTCTAGGCTATACTGCCAGCCCCTACAGTGACTGATTTATGTTGACCACAATTTGCAGTTAACATACATTCATTTGAGAACCTCTTTGTGTTTATCAGGGGTCTTCACCCCCGAACCCCCTGGAATTAGGGATTATCAACTCTGAGTCAGAATTGATTCAGGAAGGGGGCACAGGACTGAGGGAAAGAGTGCTGGAGTCCCAGGTGTACTTTACAGTGAATTGTTGATGTTGTTGGCATTGACATATTTGCTGTAAAGGTTTCACTGCGGGATCGGTATAGATTCAGCAGCCTCTCTGCCCACACCGCTACCCTACAAAATCACCAGGATGAGACTCATAACACACCAATTCAGACTTCCCACCCAAAATTTTACCTCAAGCACATAACCTGGGCCAATACTTACAAGTATCTAGCCCACACAAAAATCTCTATCCATGTTGGCCCTGATGGAATTGACATAAAACTTCTAAAAGCCACCCTGTCTGAGGTCACCTGACCCTTACAACTAACTTTTAACATGTCTATGTCTACTGGGTGGGTACCAGCTATCTGGAAGATGGCTTATGTCATCCACATCCACAATGGGGGTCCTCATGACAACTCCATTAACTACTACCCCATATCTATCCTGTCCCCGCTTTCCAAAACTCTCAAGAGAATAATTAGCGACCAAGTCACAGAGTACCTCAGAGAGTATAATCTCCTGACAGCTGAGTGGCATGGGTTCTGAAAGATCCACAGCACACTGACCACACTGTTAGAATACACGAACCACCTTCACTGCACACTTGACAGGGGTGAACTAACTGAGTCAATCTTTATCAACCTGAACAAAGCGTTTGACCTGGTCAACCACATACTGCTCTGTCGTAAATTACTTAACTTAGGTCTCTCATCTGAAGCTACCAACTGATTTCACAACTATATCACTGAAAGATCCCAGGCAGTAAAATGCCAGTCTTTCTTATCTGATTACAAGCCCGTGACAGTAGGGGTCCCCCAAGGCTCTATCCTTGGTCCCCTACTGTTCAGCCTGTTCATCGATGAACTTCCTAAAACATGTAACAGCAAGACTCTCCTCCTGTACACAGATGATGCTGTCATCACTGTGACACATAGAAACCCAGACAATATCAATAACAGCCTCCAAACCAACTTTAACTCTATCTTCTACTGGTTTGCCAACAATCTACTTGTGGTCCACACCAAAAAGATAAAATACATGCTTTTCTCCTCTTGGTACAAATCTCCCCCTTCTGCTGCGCTTTGCATCTCCACTTCATCTGGTGCCCCAATCAAGCAGGTAACCACTTTCAAATACCTGGGGTTAGCGCTTGACCCAGGTCTAACATATGCAACTCACATTGATAATTTGATCAAATCCTCGAATTCCAAACTCAGTCTACTCTATAGGCACTGCCACTTTCTCCTACCAGAGGTTAAGCAACTTTTATGCCGGAGCTACAGTACATCCTCAGTCTCATTGACTATGGTCTTGCAGTATACGAGGCCGCATGTGACAAAGTACTGGATAGGGTCAGGGGCCCTAATGAACAGGGCCAATTGATTTGCCCTTGACCTAAGATGCGGTTGCCGTAAATGCACTCTTTATAGCAACCTTGACTGGCTTAATTTGGACTCATGGATTACTTATGTCACCCTGGTCACTGAGAAAAAAGCTTTACTTGGTCAATTGTCCCTGTTTGTCCTGTCCATGCTGTCCCCTGTGGACTCCTCTTACCTAACCAGAGGGGCTATGCACAACTCCCTAACACTCACACAATGCAAAACTGCACTTGGCCAGGCTTGTTTCTCCTTCAGTTTCCCTAAATTATGGAATTCCTTCTCCCCTTCTCTCAAAGTCATTGACTCCCTCCCGCACTTCAGATCTCACCTTTTAGCATCACTCTCCCATTCCATATAATTAGCTGCCCCAGCTTTCTCTCACTCAGCTCCTCCCCCCGTTGCTTAGCCCCCGTCTCAACCCCCCACTTTCTACTTTTATGCAACTTGCAAATTCTGTATATAAGTACCGTCTCTATAACCTGGCTTTGCTCTCTGCAGCCTACTTCTTCTGTATGCACATGGTTTTATGAATGTACACATATAAAAATGAATAACTGCTTTGTGTATTATCACCATACCTGCCTCTTTCTGCTTGTAATTGTGTACTCCTGAAGCTTTTCAATCTTGATTTATTTATTTTTGTTCATTGAATCTCGGAATTAAGACCTTTGAGCCAGGGGCTCTTTTACAAAGGCTCTACGTCAACAAGGAATTATACAGAAGAGGGAGTAACAGACACTAGTACACTGAATACAAATATGCAGGCTGGTGAGGTACAATAAACCCAGGAGACATGTAAGCAATAAGGCATGAAGAGGTGTGTGTAAACTATATTTTACAGCATGGCCAGGAGTGTAGTAAGGCACAAGGCCGAAAGCTGAGTGACTTCAGCTGCTGGTCATGCTGTAAAATATGGCTTACACACACCCCTGAGTGCCTTATTGTACTTTTAAAATTGGCTCCTTTTTACATTCACTTGCGCGCATGCGCAAGGAACGTATTGGGAGAGTAGCACACTTGGAAGTGTGCCTCTCCCACCCAATGCACTGCTCAGTTCAGCAGGCGTGGCGGTCCTGCACCAATGGGTGCAGCAGCTCAGTATGACAGCGTGGTCTCGCTTCAAAGAAAACACCATATACAGAGCGCTGCCCCCTCAAGATTATGCTACTCTCAGGCACGCCCCGCCACGCCGCCTCTTAAAAGTTGTACACGCTGGGAGCCTGATTTCAGCGTGGCAACATTGTTTGCCGACGGGGTACCTAATCCCCATCGGCTCCACGACCCCCAGTATGTTGCTGCCACGCTGGGAGCCCACCCAGTGTGGCAAACCGCTTGTTTGGATTGCCGACGGGGTGCCCAATCTTCATCGCCTCGGCCCCCGCGTAGTTTCACAACCGGGTGCCCAATCCCGCCGGCCTCGGCCCCCCCCCCCACACATCTTCTGCCATGCTGGGAGCCCACCCCAGCGTGGCAAATGTCCTCGTAGTCTTTTTTTTTTTTAACCTGTAAAACAAAACGGTCTCGCAAGCATATCCCAGCCCCTCTCACAACCCGCACTCACCCACTGCACACCCAGCCTCCCCACACCTCACCCCATACTTACCTCTGACTCCAGCGCCAAGATCTGGATCAACACGCCTGCATTCTTCAAAGCCGATCGCGAACTGAGGAAATGCAGTAAGCTCTATAATGGGCTAGATAGGGGGTTTCAACTTTATTGCATATCTCAGTCATTTTTGAATTTTGCACAAATCAACATGGGGTTTTGGGACCCCTTCTCGCCGAATGATGTCACTGTCATGGCGTTATTCGGGCCCAAAGGGTGATTTCACAGTCACTGCACAGTCACTGCGCGAAATCACCCTTCAGGCCTGAATAACGCCATGACAGTGACATCATTCATGAGAAGTAGTCCCAAAAACCCCACGTTGAAAATTTGGTGCAAAAATTCCAAAATGACTGTTTTACGAGCGTGCGTTGCACAGTTCCTACGCAGGCTCGTAAGTTCGCGAATTTTCAATATTTTCACTCCAGATTTTCAACATTGCCATTTTATCACACCTTCTTATGAGTTGTACAGCTGTCATTTTTCACATCCTGTCCAAAACGTGTTTCCACCCATGTAGCGCACAATGGCACAGTCGGTGTGCGAAATCAATTTATGGGACACATTAAGAAATCACTGTGACACTGTTCATAAGCAGAGGTCTTAAAATGGCTATGTTGAAAATTTGGTGAAAAATTCCTAAAAATGACTGTTTTACGAGCATGCGTTGCGCAGTTCCTACGCACGCTCGTACGTTTGTGAATTTTCAATATTTGCACTCCAGATTTTCAACATTGCCATCTTACCATTTCACACCTCCTCATGAGCAGCACAGCTGTCATTTTTCACATCCTGCCCAAAATGTGTTTCTGCCCATGTAGCGTGCAATGGCGCAGTCGGTGTTCGAACTGAATGTATGGGACACATTAAGTAAATCACAGTGACACTGATCATGAGCAGAGGTCTTAAAATGGCTGTGCTGAAAATTTGGTGAAAAAATTCCTAAAAATGACTGTTTTATGAGTGTTCATTGCGCAGCTCCTATGCACGCTCGTAAGTTTGTGAATTTTCAATATTTTCACTCCAGATTTTCAACATTGCCATTTTACCACACCTCCTTATGAGCAGTACAGCTGTCATTTTTCACATCCTGCCCAAAACGTCTTTCCCCCATGTAGTGCACAATGGCGCAGTCCATGTGCGAAATCAATGTATGGGACACAGTAAGAAAATCACAGTGACACTGTTCATTAGCACAGGTTTTAAAATGGCAATGTTGAAAATTTGGTGAAACAATTCCTAAAAATGACTGTTTTACGAAGGGCGTGTTGCACAGTTGCCACGCACGCTCTAGGTTTGCCAATTTTCAATATTTCCACTCCAGATTTTCAACATTGGCATTTTACCACACTTCCTTATGAGCAGTACAGCTGTCATTTTTCACATCCTGCCCAAAACGTGTTTCCGCCTATGTAGCGCACAATGGGGGTAACAAACAGGTCATGCTGACAATTTATTGTGCAAATACCAGCAATCGCACAGGGCATTAGGGTAAAGCACCATACATGCCAAACACCACTGCAAATACCTGCAAGCGAACGTTTGGCATTGACAAATGCTTGTTTTACTTTTGACTATTGGAAAAGCATGTTTATATGTAGAAAAAAATAGATTTACTTGTGTGCATGTGTGATAAAATAGTCCTTCTGCACACTGCAAGTGATGACATTGATGATGTCATTGTGTTATTGCCTACTTTCTTCTGCCTGTTTTTTTTTTCTCTGTTCTTCACATTCAAGATATGGAATGTTTATCATGGAATGTTTACCATGGAATTCATGGATTCAAAATTCTGCTCAGTTCCACTGGCAGAATGTTTTTTTTTCCCCAACACACTGTACACATAGACAACAAAGGCCTTTGTTACAGCCGGAGACACAGTTATCTCACTGTCAGGGCAAGAAGAAGAGAGTTCCCTAATAAGCAGGTAAAGAAAGAAGGAGGATTTTTCACTCTCAGCAAAGAAACAGTTGTAGTGAAAACTATAAACAATACTTTTTGTTTCTAATTTATGTATGTAAGGAGAGTGTGATAATCAGGGAAACAACATTTAATTCATTTGTTTTATTTTTTATTTAAGGTAGTTTTATTTTTAGGGCCCAGTTGAAGTTTTTTTACAGTGTAAAGGTAGCAGCCATGTTTGTGGTGGAAGATCAGTTCTGGCAGTAGGGGGGCTAACAGAAATGCCTATGTTCCAAATTCCCATTGATCTGAGTACCAGACTCTTCACTGGTGAGCAGTCCTTTTTTTAAACTCGTGTAAACAATATTTTACACATAAATAGGAGCCAATCAGATTACATGATTTTACCCTGCCATTTTATAATTGAAAAGAAACCTAGTACATACAGTACATAATAATACTGATATTAAGTGCTAGGGTTAAAAAGGTAACCATAAGTTGGTGGAGGGCAGGTGTACAGACAGAGAATGCCAGTTAGAAGCAAACTACAATAGTGATATAGTGTATGTTAGAACGTTGTTAACCTTAGGAAATCATCATTTCCTAAGGTTGTTATACCATCGTTGTGACATAGAACTGTTGTTAACCCATTGATGTTACGTCACATCGATGGGTTAACAACATGGAATCCAGTCACGTGGCCGTATCTAACGACACGCAGAGAGCCATCTGTTTCAAACCCCACTGCCAGCCCGACCGCCAGCCCTTTCAGAATTAGCGCCTCAGCTTCTGAGCATCTGGGTGAGGTAGGGCAAGTACTTGTTTTATTAATTGAAGTAGGTCTGCTTTTTTTTCCTATGTGCCACAATGATGTCCATACAATGCCCATACACTATAAAGACAAGAGCATCGGTGGTCAACCACACTGTGCCGATCTGCGAGATTCCCCATGGTACTGTGGTAAACCTCGAGCGCAGCTCGAGAGGTTTACCTAAGTTGCCAAGGGAACCACTCGATACTAGCATAGTGTGGTTAACCACCGATGCCCATACATTATCCTCTATGAGTTATTAGGCATAACAGGCCAATAGATGGAGTAAGAAAAGAAGAAGAAACAGCATTCGAGGAGGTTGACTTTAAACAAGGGATAATAGTGGTGATTTTCTAGGTTATAGTGTGGGAAACATTGCAGATGACCATAGGCTCAGTGGTGACACAGAATAGCAGCCCAAGAGGGTGTTGTCATTAAAATGGCAAGATAGGTATAAGCAGAGGGCCACCAGGGTTAAGTGGGGCAGTCACAGCGGTTGCAGTTGGCTAGGTGCAGTTGAAGACAGTTTTTGAAAGGACCAATTTTGGGAGTAGATAGAAGATGTGCGGGGAGGTTGTTAAACAAGCTAGGTGCACTGTACATAAATGCTCTTTGTCCTTGAGATGTCCGATATAAAGGTACCTGAAAAGTTAGGCTGGGCGCGTTTTCATGCAGCGCATGTTAGTGTGGGCTCTGTTGCAGAGCTGCTGGGTAGACAGGGGGGCTAACCCTAAAGAGATATTTTTGGCAGTAAGACAGGTGTGATAGGAGATTCTGCTCTGGAGGTTGAGCCAATCGGACTGCGCGTATAGGTCATAGGTATGTGTGTCCCTACTAGCACCAGTAACTAACCTGCAGGCTTTGTTAAGATTAACCCCTAACCTTCTGAGGGCAATGGTGGTGGCAGCACCATAAAATACAATGCCATAATCAATGACAGACAGTATGGAGCTAGTCATTGTGAGGTATAGTGCCTCTTGGGGTCATACAGTGCAGATGTCTATAGAGGAGGCCTATCCTGATATTAGCAGTTTTGGAGATGTCATTAATGTGTTCTTGATAGGAGAGAGTATTGTCTAGGGCAATGACCAGGTACTTAAAACTAGTTACCTGCTCAAGCTGTGTACCAATATTGTTGGAGATGGGTAGTTGGGCTCTTTTAAACTTGTTATGAGTCCCAGCAAAGACCATTGCTTTGGTCTTTTTATAGTTCATAATTAATCTATGCTCAGCAAACCAGGCTTTAATGGAGGTAAAGCTATGTTGCAAGTCACTGGTAAGGAGTGTAGGATCAGGTTTGCTGGTGTAAGTCACCATGTCATCTGAATACAGGGGAAGGTTACAAGGGGGAAGCTAGGGAAAGGCTATTGAGGTAGAGGCTAAATAGTAGGGGACCAAAGACTGACCCCTGTGGAACACCGGACTGCACAGGCGGCTACTTGAGAGTGAGTCTAAGATTTTTATGCATTGGGTTCTGAAACCTAGATAACTTCTAAACCAGGAGGTAACGTTGCTGGATAGTCCTAGGTTGGGTAGAGTGCGGAGCACTAAGGAGTGAGTGACGATATCAAAAGCCTTTGTAAGACCTATATATATAGACCCTGCAAGGTGCCCATGGTAGCTTTATGAATATGGTCTGTGTAAGTGAGGAGGGCAGTGGCAGTGCTATGATCTTTCCTAAACCCATGTTGCTGAGGGCATTAAATGCCATAGGAGGATAGATATTCAGTTAGCTGTTCAGCCACTAAGTGTTCAAGGGCTTTTGAGAGGGGTGGTAAAATTGGGACAGTAGTTGGCATGGCTTGCTCTGTCACCACTCTTGTGGATTGGAGTCACAACTGCAGCTTTCCAGACACAGGGAAATTGACCAAGACATAGGGACAGATTTAGGATCCAGGTGAGTGGGGCCAGGATTGCATCAATGGAGAGGTGAAGTAGTCTGAAGTCAAGAGTGTCAGAACTGTGACTTGACTTATCAAGCACCTTCACAAGGTGTTTCCTGGCAGCAGAAGGGGAGACTGACCTGAAGTAGAACTGGGGGGCATTTGGCGGGGAGGTACAATCACGGGCAATATCCTCAGCAGATGGCTCATTGAAGAAACTGAGGGTGGGGAGAACTCCACTCAGGTCAGTGAATGGGGTATTGAAAATGTTAACAATTTTGGGTCTTGAACAGTGACCCCATTAGAGCTGACTAAGGTGGGAAGGGACTGATTTGGCTTACCAGTAAGGTTTTTAATATTGTCCCAAAATTTTTTGCTATTATTTATTTTTTTTATTTTATTTAGTTTTTGTTGACTGGGTATGTGCTCTAGACAAATCCTGCCTATTTTCAGGCACGATCCGGGGGAGGGGGATACAGATGAATGCCAACTGACTTTGAACCAGATTAAGCTGTTGGTGGTATTTTTAGTGAATGAGAGAAATTTGGCCAGGACACAAGGGAAATTCCCCTACTGTTTGCCAGTAGGGGGACCCTTTTGGCCGTCAAAGGATGGCTGACTCAGTTGCGGCGCTGCCGCTGGACGGGACGGACGTGTCTGTGGGATGAGGAGAACGTCTCCTCTGAAGTTTCTTCACAGTTCCCAATGGAAGTTTCAACTGTGCATTCGAAGCTCGCACAGCCCAGGGAATCTACCCTTTTGTCCGAATTGCCTGATCTGCCTCTTTTGGATGCCGCTGTTCTACCTACAGATGAATCTCCCTTTCCGACCGACGACTCCTTAAATAAGGAATTGAAACACCTTTTGCAGCTCGAAGAACAACTTTACTTGGAAAAAAAGAAAGATCTTTTCAACTGTTTCTACTCATGGGGTCAGTCTTCTGCAGCTTCAGTTTCGGAGCACCCTGTTGACACTAAGCGGCCAGTCACCATGGATACAACCCACAGTGAGGCTCTGGCTGCTATGGACATTGTTTTCCATTGTACTGGCCAAGATCAAGCGGCCGCAATGGTGTTTTCTTTTACTGCTGGGCGTACAGCTTCTCGCCAAGAACGTGTCATAAAACATGGGAGTCCTCATAAACTACGCTGGGCGGATACTCCAGTGTGTGAGGGCGATACTTGGACGGTAGAGGACTCGTTGCAAGCGGCTGGCTGGGTGCACTCCCCAGATACAGCTTCCTGGATTTCAAGCTTTGCACCCATAAAGATTCCGGGAGTTCACCTTTCCTCTTCTCCTAACCCTGCTGAAGGGCCTGTGAGTACTGTTCCTGAGCCTCTGGATACTGAGTTGACTGATGTGCCCCCTAATCCTGGTTTCTCTAACCCTAATTCTGGTTCCCCTAACCCCAATCCAATGCAAGATTCCTCTTTACTTAGTGCTGAACTTCAACGTTCTCCTCTACACCTATCCTCGGACTTTGCTCTTTCTTCAGCCCCAGAATTTCAACCCTGAGGAGTAACAGGGGCTAGTTCTCCACCATGTGAGGTGGAAGCTGCAGCTCTTAGTGATGTTTCTGTTTTTTCAGATATCCCTAGATCCATTCCTGCTGAACTACAGAATGCTACTGAGGGTTCTCCTAAGGTGGCCCTCCAGCCCCCTCCGGTTGCCCCTCCTAAACCTTATGCTTCCCTTTTTTCTAACTGTGTTTCTTCAGCCAAACGTCATAAGGCAGTTCGTATAATTTATAAAGGGGGTTTGGATGTGTTTCCAGATAGGGTTTATGTGGGTCGTCAGTTATTGAAGAACAGTTTGAATTTTCAAGTTTCAGAACTGTATGTGCTTATTCATGTATCAGGTGAGACTGTTTTTGATGTTAGCTTTAAACTAGGGAGTGGCCTTGAAATATTTTGGGCTCGTTATCAACGAGAAAAAACCACCCCTTTGTGGGCCTCTCTTGAAGTTCTTCCTCTTACTAGACCTACACATAAAGCCATTACAGTTCTCTTTCGTAATGAAGGCGCCAGTGTTACTGATCTACTATTTTGGTTGAAACAGCATTGTACTGTGTCTGGCCATCCAGAGGCTATATTTGATTCTGAGGGAATTTGGATGGGTGGTTGGAAGATTCGGGTACTGCTGCATTCTGAAGGAGGAAATTCTCGTCATCTTCCTAACAGTTTTTTTCTAGGTAGGGATCGAGGTGTTTTATTCTACCCAGGTCAACCTAGGACTTGTTATAAATGTGGCCTTTCGGGACACATTAGTAGTGCGTGTGACCAGCTTAAATGTTCCCTATGCCACAAAACTGGTCATCTTAGTGGTCAATGTTCTAACTCAGTTCGTTGTAACCTTTGTGGGGAAGAAGGCCATGTTTACATGACTTGTCCTAAGGCAGCCCATAAGACATCCTTTTCTGCAGATAGAGATGAACAGCGTCTATTGATTTCACTAGCTCAACAGAAGGTTACTAATGCTGCTGGTATGCAGTTAGCAAAGGAAGTACCTACTACTGCATTGTCTGTTTCCTCGGTTCCTGATCCCCCCCCCCACCGCGAGGTCAGTGTGGTTGGTCCTGTTCCTGATGTTCAAGAGCCTTCTTCCTCTCCCTTGGCAGTACTTACAAAAAATCCCCGATTTTTCTTCAGACTTTGTCTGTTGGGGTTTCTGCACTTCTATCTGGCTCTATGTCCCCCCGAACTCGAGGGCCCCCCTGCACGGAGACTCTCGACTTGGAAACGGTCCACTGGACCTTTGCCCACCCCTAAAATGTCCAAGACCTCACTTCATGATGTTTCTAATAGATTTTCGGTCCTTTTGAATGCTGATCACTCAGACACTGATTCAGTTTGTTCTTCTTCGGATTCTGTTCTGCCTAAGGACACTGCTGAATCCTTCCTGACTGATGAGGGTGGTACTTTTTCCCAACCCTCATATTGGAAGGGTAAACCTCGGGAAAAAAAAACGTTGATTTCATTTCCCTTACACTTTTTTCTCCAAATGCCTTTCTCCCCTCCATTCCTCATCTTGTTAACCAATGTCAATAGTATTAAAAATATAACTAAACGGACCGTGGTGTTTTCCTTTTTAAGGTCTTTCTCTCCTGGTATCTTTCTTTTACAAGATACTAGGCTTCACTCAACTTTTGAACTGTCTCTCTCCACTAAAGAGTGGGTTTCTGGGATTTCTTACTGGTCCATAGGCCTAGACCGTTTTACAGGTGTTGGTATACTTTTCCATCAAATTAAACCTACCGTAGTTCGGGTATTGGACCTCGTACCGGGTAGGGTTTTGCTATTAGATTTCATTTTGAACACTGTATTTTTTAGAATCATTAACACATATGCACCACAGACTAAAGCAGAGCGTACACTTCTTGTTCAACAAATCAGTCCCTTTTTGCATATAGCTCATTATGTAATTTGGGGAGGGGATTTTAATTGTGGTTTAAGTAAGTGGGATAGAGGTTCGGTCACCAAAATGAAAAAATATTTGGTGATATGGCTGTTCTGAAAAAAGCTGTTTCTGACGCACATCTCAAGGATGCTGTTTTTTTCCCATACAGGTGTACAGGAACGTACATTTTTTAAGGGTTCCTTATCTACCCGTATTGATTTTTAATTTTTGTCTATCTCTCTGTTGCTTCAGTCAGTTTCAGTTGAACCAACCACTTACTCAGACCATCATCTGGTATTGATCTCTTTGGGCGTCGCTGTATCTCCTATGGGCCCTGGATATTGGAAATTAAATTCTAAACTTTTGCAGACGGTGGATTTCCTTCAACTCATTACTACTTTTTTGGCTTGTAGGAAATCGTTATATCCCTTATATGATGATCCCGTGGTCTGGTGGTTGGAAACTAAATCGGATCTACGTTCCCTTCTAATTTCCCATAGTAGATGTTTTCGGAAGGGTTCATATTTTTCATATTTACAAGACAGAAAACAGCTCCAACATTTGTATTCCCTTTCACAGCTCACCAGACATAATTTCTCGCCCCAGATTGCTCATTTTCAAGAGAAAATTAAGCAATATCTTTTAACTTTGTCTACAGACCTCCAGTCCCGACAACAACATGAAACACAAGGTCCATTTTTTCATACTTGTCCTTTACTTAGCCATCGGGAGAAAGTAGTCTAAATCAATCCCTGCTCTTTATGACCTGCAGGGTGTGGTTCATAAAGAGCAAGGTAGTATTTTACGTATAGCATCTGATTATGCTGCTACTTTATTCTCTGTGACCCAAGCGCATCATATAGATTTTTTTTCTTTTTTTAGTGCTATAAGGGTGCCTCGTGCTCCACAAGACCAACTTTTAGGTTTAATAGCTCCTTTTACCACTCAGGAAGTTGCTACTGCCATTCAATCCTTATCCAAAGGTAAAGCCCCTGGTCTAGATGGCCTTACTACTGATCTTTTTCATCTTTTAAAAGGTGAACTTCTGCATGAATTAACTTAAGTGTATAGTACTATTTTGCAGACTCAATCAGTCCCTTTTGACATGTCTACAGGTATTCTTATTTTTCTTTTTAAGGACAAAGGTGATAAATTAGATTTATCTAATTGGCGGCCTATTAGCCTCTTGAATACTGATTTTAAAATTCTTTCCAAACTATTGAACGCAAGGTTGTTAACAGTGGCAAAATTCTTGATTTCTCTGGCTCAGTCTTGTACTGTGCCGGGGAACTCGATTACTGACCAACTGCTTTTATTGAGGGATATATTCTCTCATGATTCGGTTTCACCATTGGCTGGATATGTACTTTCTCTAGATCAGAGGCAAGCTTTTGATAAGGTGATACATGACTTTTTATGGTGAGTATTGCAACATTATGGCATCCCAGCTACTTTTGTAGCCTGGCTCCAAGCCCTTTATCATACTGCAACTGTCCGTCCTTGTATTAATGGTTTTTTAGGCCCTCATGTTCCTATTAAAAATGGTGTTAGAAAAGGGTGTCCGATCAGTCCTCTTTTGTATATCTTTAGTATAGATCCGTTATTACGGCTTCTCAATTCCTCATCTGTTATTGACCCAATCAAGTTATCTACTTCTATAGTTCCTTATAAGGCATTGGCTTATGCAGACGATGTAGTTCTTTTAGTAGGGAATGATCAATCTGCTGCATCAGCGTTATCTATTTGTACCACTTACGGTACAGTCTCTGGTACCAGCTTGAACTTACTGAAATGTATTGGGAAACCTCTGGGGGGTCAGTTAGCCCCTCAGGGTAACATAGCTGGCCTCCCTTATACGTTAGGCCCTTTAAAAATACTAGGTATTGAGTTTGGGTCACCGCAAATGGACATTGATAACTGGGACACAAAATTGCTCCTTGGATCCCGTATGGTTCAGAACTGGAACAGGACAAAAAAGAGTTATTGTAAACGTGTTTACTTGATACGTACTTATTTGGTGCCTCTTTTTTTTATTTCTTAGTTCTGTTTTTCCTGTTCCCAAGATAAGGGAAGTTAAAATTTATAGTTTATTTTTCCAGTCTTTCTGGGGCAGTCGCTTAAGTCCCATCAAGAGAAATGTATTGTATTTATCACGTAAACAAGGTGGTCAGCAAATGATTAACCCTATCCTGTTTTTTTTCTGTCAATTTTTATATGCTAATATAAAACCATTGTTTATTTCCCCAGATAAATATTGGTGTGATTTCTTTGTTCACTCCATATCACCTTGGTTTGCAGCATGGGACTTAGGTAATCTGCATCGTATTGACAAAGGTGCTAAGTCTCCTCAGTATTTAAGAGAAGTCTTTGTTAAGTTAAAGGCTTGGGGGATCACGAGTAGGCAAGTGATCTCCCACTCAAAAAAGCAGTTATATGCTGTTGTTCTGGAGAATCATTTTGGTACATTGGATGTTTTTCCCAAATGTCCAGAACTGCATAAAGACGACTTATTTCTTTCCCTAAATGAGTCACGTATCCCAAACAAATATAATGATCTTCATTGGCTTAATTGTCATTAGAAATTAAATGTTAAAGCTAATCAAAAGCATAAGAGGGTGGAAGAACGCATTTGTTCCAGACCTAGATGCATTACCCAACCTGAAACCCTGCTGCATTTATATTTTACTTGTTCTTATATTGTTGATTTTTGGAAATGTCTTTATATCAAGTCTAATTTGACCTTTTTTCTACATCTTACATATCCTGCACTTCTATATGGTAGCTATCCCCGAAATTGGGATATCTGGGATAAAAGTACATTGACTGTTATTTTTCCTATTATCAAATGGTTTACTTGGCATTCTAGATGTTTGTTTATTCTTCAACAGCATGAACTTTCGTACCATGATATGTATGGTAATATTTTTAAATCCATACAAGATGTTTATTTCTCTGAATCTAGGAGTCTCATTAAGATCCATTTGATGGCCCTCTGGAAGAACTTGCCCTGGATTACAGATAATGACTTTCCGATTACGTAACACTAATGTTAAAATCTGTTTATATTGTTGCTTTTTTATTGTTTTGTTATTTTTTTGGTCTGCTTCTTTTGTGATCTATCTGTACTTTTGGAAGCTGTTGGTAATTTTGATTTGTACTGTATGATTTCCTTAATAAAGTCTTCCCCTACTCTTTTCAATAAGTGCCATGGGATCTTTAACATCCACCTGAATTACCACCAATCCAGGCAGATGAGACCTCGGTTTAACGTCTCATCCGAAAGACAGCACCTCAGAAGTGCAGCATCCCTCCGAACTACAGTGTCAATACTGAGATATTAACCCAAGTGCCAGATGTGGGAACTGAACCCATAGCCCTCTGATCTCCCAGCCTCAGAGGCAAGTGTGCTACCTACTGAGCCACTGACACTGACATTATCCCAGGAGCTAGCAAATATGATTTAGTTGTATGTGGCCTTTTCCCACAGTATAGCCCAGGTGCAATTATTTCTGGCAGCCTTATAGCATTGTCAGTCTCTAGGTTTGCCAGTGACTTGTACCACTTGCCAAAGGTGGTCATGAGTTGCCATAAGGTGCAGAAGAGAGGGTGTAATCCATGGGTTAGAGACACCTTTAACCTTCTGTTTCCTGAAAGGGGCAAATAAGTCACAGGCCATGTTGAATAGGGTGATGAAGAGGTTTAGTGCCTCGTCAACACTTTCAGCGAGAAAGACTGGGGACCAATCACAATTGATGAGATATTCTTGGAACTGTTCCTGATGCCCTTTCCTGAGAAACTGCTAGTAAGATGTTTTGCATGGATGTTCAGGGGCCTTATTGGTCCAGAGACATGTGATTAGGGAGTGGTCACTCAGGGCAACAGGTAGCACTGTGGTATCTGTGATCCTGTCAGGGTGGTTAGAAAAAATAAGGTCAATCAGTGTGCTAGTACCAGTTCTATACTTTATTCTAGTAGGGGTAGAGATCAGCTGGGAGAGGTTGATGGCTGTGGCTGCATTCTTACAGGGGTTAGAGTCAGGAGACAACCAATTGATGTTAAAATCCCCTAGTGCAATGACCTCCATGCCTTTAGCTAGATTGGCAATGAAGTCAAGGAATGAGTGAAAGCCTTTGTGATTCTCCTTAGGTGGAATGTAAACTGAGAGGATATTAATTGGCTTCCCTTTTTTACATAATGTAATTTTAACCCATAGTGATTGAGCACCATCCCTGGGGGACAGTGTAGGTAGAGCCCAGCCTTGTAGGGAGTCCAAGAGATATAGGGCTCAGCCACCACCATGTTTACCAATCCTATTAGTCCTGTATAAAGTGTAACCATCGAGGGAGACTGCTGAGTCTGGTACCTCAGGGGAGAGCCAGGTTTCGACTATGGAGAGAACATCAGGCCTATAGAAACATAGAAACATAGAAGTTGACAGCAGATAAGGACCACAAGGCCTATCCAGTCTGCCCATTTCTTTTTCTACCTTATAAATGTGCCATTGGCCTTTGCTCTGTCAATGGCCTATCTATTCATGCTCATCGGTACTGCTCCCATATGCCTATCCCATGCCTGTTTGAAGCCCTGCACTGTATTCATATCCACCACTTCCTGAGGTAGGCCATTCCATGCATCCACCACCCTTTCTATGAAAAAGAACTTCCTCACATTAACCCTTAATTGGCCTCCCCTCTAATGTCATGCTGTGTCCTCTTGTCCTGCTATTTTTCTTATATTGAAACATGTTAGACTCTTTCACCTTGTTAATGCCCCTAAGGTATTTGAATGTTTCGATCATATCACCTCTCTCCCTCCTTTGCTCTAAGGTATACATATTGAGCTCAGTTAATCTGCCCTCATATGTTTTCTGATGCAGTCTCTGCACCATTTTGGTTGCCCTTCTCTGGACTGCCTCAGTTTGTTTAATGTCCTTGTGAAGGTGTGGCCTCCAGTACTGCATGCAGTACTCCAAATGGGGCCTAACCAGTGTCTTGTAAAGAGGGGATTACTACCTCCCTCTTCTGACTTGTGATACCTCTAAAACATCCCAACATCCTACTAGTCTTACCTACTGCTTTAGTGGTCTGCTTGGATGATTTCAGGTCATTGGTGATGATGACACCCAAGTCTCTTTCTTCCCTTGTGACTGCCAGCAACTCTTCTCCCAGTCTATAGGTGGCATCAGGGTTTCTCTTCCCTATGTGCATGATCTTGCACTTCTTTGCTCAAGTCAAGGTAGGTGACATCAACTGCTCCCCCTTAGTCCACCACTCTGGTTACCCAGTCAAAGAAATCTATGAGATTAGTTTAACAGGACCTTCCTTTTGTAAACCCATGCTGTCTTGGATCCTGTGCTCCTATGTATTCCAGGTGTTGCACTATCCTTTCCTTAAGTAGTGTCCCCATAATCTTGCCCACTACTGAGGTAAGACTGACTGGTCTGTAGTTCCCTGCCTCCTCCTTGCTACCACTCTTGTGAAGCGGGATCACATGAGCCCTTCTCCAGTCTTCTGGGACCTCTCTTGTGCTCAGAGACTCACTCAACAGTTCTGATAATGGCTCTGCTAGTTCCACCCTTAGCTTCTTTAGTACCCTGGGATGTATGCCACCAGGTCTCATTGCTTTGTCCACCCTGAGCTTATCGAGCTCTTGTAGGACCCTTTCGTTTGTGAAGGGAATAGTGCACACCTCCTTTCCCCCTGTGTCCATGGTGCTGAGCTGTGGGCCCTGCCATACCTTCTCTTCAGTAAATACTGAGCAGAAGTTTCTATTTAGGATAGATGCTTTTACATGGTCCTCCTCCTCACACACATCCTTATCCCCTTTGATCTTAGCAATATCCCATCTGGACTTTCTCCTTTCACTAACGTATCTATAGAAAGTCTTGTAACCTTCTTTTACTGTTCATGCTAGTGTTTCCTCGGTTTGGGCCTTTGCCTGCCTTACTACTTTCCCTGCTTCCCTTAGGGAAGTTTGGTATGCCTCCCCTATCTTCATCCTGCTGTGTTTCCTTGTATTTCCTGAAGACCAGCCGTTTGGCTTTGACCTTTTCTGCTACTGTGTTTGAGAACCAAAGTGGTTTCCTTCTTCTTTTGCACTTCCTTTTCTCACTAACACAATGGGATGTTGCTTCAAGTATTGCATCTTTAATTCTTGCCCAACTTTGCCTGTACCCCCTCACCTGTATTTCTTTTGCCAGGGCTAGCTTAACTCTGTTGGCTATCTTATCAAAGTCAGCTCCTCTGAAGTCCCATATTGCTGTAGCACCCAGACTTGCAGTTGATCTACCTTGGGCAGGAGGCTTTGAATGTCAATGGAGGTGAGTTTAAGACCCCAGGGGGCTACTGTTGCTACCAAATGGTTGTTGCATGGGCCCTGGGTTAGGGTGCACATTACCTGATAACAGCAGTAGTAGCAGGAGCTGTCTAACCAGGATGTATCTGAGGAGTTTACATTTGGGCTTGGGCGGGTGTTTGGTGGGTTTGGGGATGATATGATTTTAGTGGTTATTAGAGAGGAGAGATGGAGGGACAGATAGTATGGCTGGTGGGACAGCCAGCAATTAAAGTGAGAAATAAACTTTACTGGCTTGAGGGATAAGATAGGTAGACTGGTCACAATACCAGACACTGCAGAAACTGGGAATGCTGCAGACAGGTCTATAGTTGGTATAGAAGTGTTGTCTGAGGAGAGTGGCAAAATTAGTGTTAGGAGAGCACTAAGGAGAAAGTAGAGATAAAGTGCCATCATTTGTCTGTGGTCTGTTCCAAATGTGGGGTAGGCACCGACTATGTATCTTATTGTGTGGAGGAGGGGGTGGCTATGTCAGCCTATTGGGTCCCTTTGTTGTATTCTCTACAGCGTCTGACAAAACCACGCAACAGGAACAGCGCGGTAGGGAAGAGCATGAGGGTGCAAAACCGTGAAAGGGTGTATGCGCGGTACTGCATCTTCTCACTCTCCCAGGCAGAGGATAAGACTTCTGCTGGGACAGGGGTC
Organism: Neoceratodus forsteri; assembly: GCA_016271365.2. Taxonomy (NCBI): domain Eukaryota; kingdom Metazoa; phylum Chordata; order Ceratodontiformes; family Ceratodontidae; genus Neoceratodus; species Neoceratodus forsteri. The sequence continues at coordinate 440,496,765 of CM028129.1, read as the reverse complement.
CACTGAGCAGCTGCCATGGCTTGACGGGATAAGCCACTAGCAGAAAGGGAGGCAAACAGTGTGTTTGGGACTGGGTTTCAATTCCCAGTCCCAGACACGCATGGATTTTTACATTTTTTGCACTTTGTGTGATTTTAACTGTTAACCCCCGCCCCCGGAGTTAGATATTTTAGTTGGAGGGAGTTCAGGGGGTGCAGCCCCCCATAACGGGGGGTGTGGGGTCCAAACCCCCCTCAAAAAAGACATGTCACTGGCAATATATTGTGCTGTATTGGCAGTGCAGTATATTGCTGCAGCGTAATGTCTTGTGACATTATGACCTCGTGCCCTGGAGCTACTGGTATCAATGGTTATATTTGATGTGACTAACATGCAACGTATGGAATTCAAAAACTAAGTCTCTGACATGGCAGGCAGAAAACTTACCACTAAAGCCACAAGGAAGTGGCTGCTTCATGTGCTACTTTCTAATAATGAAAAGTAAAATCTTATATGAACATACGAAGAAGCCATCAGAAGAAGGCCATTTGGTCTATCAAGTCTGCTCGTATTGCAGGGTCCACAGCTTGAGCTAATGTCCTTTCCCTCCCTCCCCACTCCTCCCATCCTCCCTACCCATGATTATTACCTTCCCCCTATGCCTATCCCAGCCTTTCTTAAAGCTGCCCACTGTATTCAACGAGATGACCTCTTCTGGCAGTGCATTCCAAGTGTCCACCACCCTCTCTGTGAAGAAGTGCTTCCTGACCTCCCTCCTAAACCTTCCATCCTCCAGCTTAAGACTGTGCCCCTTGTGATATGGTTGCCACTCAGCTTAAAGAGACTCTCCTTATCAACTTTATTTATCCCTTTCAAGTACTTGAATGTCCCAATCATGTCCCTTCTCTCTCTCCTGTCTTCCAGGGAGTACATGTTCAGTGCCCTCAACCTCTCCTGGTATGTCTTGCCCTGCTGACCGGCTATCATCTTTGTAGCCCTCCTCTGTACCTTCTCCAGCAGGTTAATGTCCTTTTTGAGGTGTGGGCACCAGTACTGCACGCCATACTCTAGATGCGGCCTTACCAGTGACCTGTACAAGGGCAGTATAACCTCCTCTCTCCTACTACTGATCCCCCTAGCTATGCATCCCAGCATCTTGTTTGCCTTTGCTGCTGCTTTCTTGCACTGTGTGGAGTGCTTCAGATCACTAGTGATCATCACTCCCAGGTTCTTCTCCTCCTCTGATGCAGATACTCGGACTCCACCCAGGTAATACTCTGTCCTGAGATTCTTGGCTCCAATATGCATAACTTTGCATTTTTTGGCATTGAAGCCAAGTTGCCAGATACTGGACCACCTCCCCAGCTTTTTCAGATTTTCCTGTAGGTCCCTTATCCCTTCAGCTGTATCCACTTTCCCACAGAGCTTGGTGTCATCTGTGAATAGGCACATTTTGCCTTTAATGCCATCCCCAACGTCATTGATGAAGACATTGAACAACACTGGCTCCAGCACAGAGCCCTGTGGGACCCCACTGGTTACTTCTCTGGTGCCAGATAACTCTCCCCCCACCACTACCCTCTGGGTTCTGTCCCTCAGCCAGTTTTCCACCCATCTGACCATCTTTTCCCCAACTCCAAGATCCACCAACTTCCTGATCAACCTTTTGTGGGGCACAGAGTCAAAGGCCTTGCTGAAATCAAGATAGATGATGTCTACCACTTGGCCCCTGCCTACTGTCTTAATGACACAGTCAAAGAAGTCAATCAGATTTGTTTGACATGATCTTCCCCCCAATGAACCCATGCTGCCTCTCATCCTGGAGACCATATTCCTCTCGATATTCCACCAACCTTTCCTTTAGTATGGTCTCTATCAGCTTGCCCACAATGGAGGTCAGACTGACTGGTCTGTAATTCCTTGGATCATCCTTGGGTCCGCTTTTGTGAAGGGGCACTACATTTGCTGTTCTCCAGTCCTGTGGTACCATGCCTGATTCTAGTGAACTATTAAATAGGTCTGCTAGCAGCCCTGCCAGCTCCTCAGCAAGTTCCTTTAGTGCCCTTGGATGTACTCTGTCCGGGCCTGGTGATTTGTCCACTTTCAATGCCAGCAGACTCTCCCTCACTCTGTCCTTCTCTATCACTATGTCTGTGTTCCCTTCCCCCCCACTCCTCTTTTCCTCCTGAAGGCACTGATCCATCCTTCTCCCTGGTGAAGACAGAACAGAAGTATTCATTTAGTATCTCTGTTTTTCCTCCATTATCCTCCACACACTCCACGCCTTTCTTAAGCCTAACAATCCCTTCCTTCTTGTCCCTTGTTAGTGAAAGAAAGTCTTCTTCCCCTTCTTAATTCCTTCAGCTATTTGAAGCTCCTTCTGTGCCTTTGCTCGCCAGACTTCCTTACTTGCCTCACTAGCCAACCTTAAGAAATTTTCCCTATCCACCTCTCTCTTGGTCTTCCTGAATTTTCTATAGGCCAACCTCTTTTCCCTTACTGCCTTGGCAACCCCAGAACTGAACCAGCTGGGTGCTTTGGCCCTTGTGTTCTTTCCCCAGAGCCTAACACACTCATCTGTGGCAACCAGTATTCCTTCCTTAATGATGGACCACTTTAGGTCTACCCCTATATCTGCTCTGATGCCCACCAGATTGCTCCTTAGAACCTCACCCATTTTTCTGAAGTCCGCCCTCCTGAAATCCAAGATTTTGGTCTTAGTCGGGATGCTTTCCCTGCCCATATCCAAATGGAACCATACTGTGCAATGGTCACTTCCCCCCAGTGGCTCCCTGACCATTATTTCCTTTACATGCTCCCCATTTGTGAGCACCAGATCAAGAACTGCCTCAGCTCTTGTTGGTTCAGTGATGCCCTGAGTCAGGAACCCACTCTGTAGTCCTTTCAGGATCACCTGACTCTTAGCACATGTTGTGGATGGTATACCCCAGTCCACCTTGGGCAGGTTGAAGTCCCCCACAATTACCACCTCTCCTTTCCCAGCAGCTTCCAACATTTGTGAGATCAGTTCCTTGTCTCTCTCCTCATCATCCTCTACAGAAGGTTGGACAATGGTATAAATACAAAATGCAAGGCTACTGCCTGAATTCAACCCCCTGGGGCAGCATCATGGAATGTTTTGTATAGTGCAAACACCAGCTTTGTGCTCAGATAGCCATAATGGATGGCATATACAGTGGTAGCCATCATCAGGCATAATGATTTTGAAACATGACACAAGCCATCAAACTTGTATTGCCTTTTTTTTGTCTGTTACACTCCAGTATCAGACTTTTTTGGTTGCTATACTTCCTGCAGCAGCCAGCAAATGTTGCTACATTGCATTCGTTCAACTCATGCATCAACCATAAGCAGGGCCACTGGAAAATTGCACCCACAACTTTTTTGCAGAATCTGCAATTTTCACCATTCTCCACAAAAACTGATATGTTCTGCAATTCCTTGCAATTTTTGAGTTTTTATATTAAACTGTGTAAAAAGTATTAACATTTTAAATAAAATACTCTCAAATATATTGACAATTTTGCATGCAGACTTGGGTTTGGCTGAAACAATGCAGTGCAAGGCAGGGCAAGGGTTTTATGTGATACTGATTTCTTCTGAATCCTTGTCTTGTTTGGTTTCAGAATCCACTGGCCAAGCATAAGCACACTTAAACCCTTAACATTTGTTTTGTGTTGAAGCAGTCTATCAGAAAAGTTTTTGTTGCCACACAGACTGAAACAAAAGATGGAAGAAAAGGTGCAAATTATCCCATTCACTTAAATGGGGTGCTAATCATGAAGCCTTTTTGTAAGTTGCAGGGCAAGTTTTTCCTTGTGAGCATACTTTCATTCACACTAGTTGTGATTCAAACAGCTGAAGATTTTTGGATGGCCCTGCCAATTTTAAACTTGAACAAGCTAGTTGCTTACAATGATCTCACTCTTAGCAACTACCCCAGATGCTCACATGCAAAGACTCCAATAAAAACCTGACTGAAGTCTAAAAACAAGCTTATAAAACACAATATCTATCTGAACATGTGTCTTTAACTAAACAAAATCACTGCAGCCAGAGAAAAACAAAGGTAAATTACAGGGTACCCTGACTACTGTATGATGCAGTAAAGATATACTACATTGGTATTTTTTTACATTTTTTGGTAACCGCGTAAGGCCCACTAGGCACAAGTGTCTGTTTTCAGGTACAACCCAGGATCTATTATTTGAGTGAGCAGTACAAGGAAACAGAGACTACAGGAATGCACTTCATGGCTACTCACTTGGTGTCAGGAAAAAGGGCATGGGCTGGTAGGTGGGTGGGCAGGTACATGCACAGACAGTAGTCTGTTAGTAGGTACAGAAAGGGTAGAGTGCTTGCAAGCAAGGATGGCAAGAAAGTGCTGAAGTGGGGAACGGGCATTACAAAGAGGAGTCGGGGAATTCAACCAAGGAACAGGGGGCAGAAAGTGGGCAACATGCAGGTAGATGCCAGCTGGAGGATAAGTGCTGATAGCTGCATGATCAAGCAGACTTGGTAGACCATAAGGCATTTTTCTGCTGGTGATTTTCTTGTTTGAATGTTTTGTATGACCGGCTATAGGACAGATCCTGGAGCAAAATCACTAAACAACAACATCTCTCATAGTATTGTACTAGTGTGAAATGGGTCCAGGAGAGGGGTTCTCCCTGCCTGGTTAGCATACACAAGGACTCTGCGGTATGCAGGCAAGTGACACGGCCTTCCTCGATTGCTTATCCAAATTGGATGGTGTCATGCAATGCCAGGTCCGTTAATAACAAGACCGCTTTAGTAGTGGATCTTGTTGGTTCATTGGACCTGACTTGCATCACCAAGACTGGGACAGATAAAAATGCTTGCCCAGTGTTGGCTGCAGCAACTTCATCTGGGTACTTGGTGATGCACCGTCCGATAAAGGATTGTAGGGACAGGGGTGTAGCCATCTGCTTTAAAACTGAATTGAACCTTGTGGATGTCCCAGTGGGGACTACAAATGGCTTTGAATGCATAGTGGGCTCTGGAGTAAGGTGCAGGACTCTTCTCATCTAATATCCACCAGGAGATGGAAAAGTTTGCCTGAAGGATGTCGCAGACTTCGTCATCGGTGTGGTACTGGGATACACAAGATCAGTGATTATGCGGGATTTCAATGCATGGGTCGATGATGAACTATTGCAATTTAGTCAAGACTCCATCCAGCTAATGAGTTAGTTGGGGTTTACACAGGTTGTTACCTCTGCAACCAACACTAATGGTCATTCATTGATTAGGTATTCCTCCTGGGGATGGAGCTATCTAACTTGGTGGTGGAGCCAGTCGGATGGTCTGACCATCACACCATAGGGCTCAGTTTTGTGGCTCCCCCCAGTAGACCTGCTCCTGCAGAGATGGTGTGGTACCACACTTTGATGGATGTGACCCAAGATGGCCTAATGGCATTGCTGGACCAATTGGGTGTACTGAGTGAATGCATGGACACAGGGAATCTAGTACTAGCCTATGATAAGGCAGTGATAGTAGTCATGGGATCCATATCTCTGGTTCATGTTCAGCCCCTCACTATTCACCAAAGGTACCCATGGTTTTACTGGACCTTGAAGGAGTGGAGAAGAGTGGGATGAAGGTTAGCGAGGAGGTGGCAGAGGTTGGGCCTGGAGCGTGACATACTTTGATTGTTTGACCAACACAAGGTGCATCACTCAGCAATCACCCATACGAATACAGAATTCCTGTCCAGGGAGATTGATGCAGAGAACCAACAAGCTCAGCTCATCCGGACTATTGACTGATTGTGCAATCCAATCTGTCTTCAACCTGGTGGAGCATTTTCACAGGAGAGATGCATGAGAGATGTGATGAGTTTGCTCAGTTATAAGATAAGGTTGCCACCATCCAGTCTAGGCTCTATCAAGCACTGTATAATGGGAATTGTGGAGGTTGGAAGGAGGTGAGAGGTGCTCAGTTTACATGGTCTGACTTTAGTGGATCAGAAATCACCTATATCGTGAGGATCATCATGATTTTGTGGGCAACCAGCAGTAGTTTGGACCAGGGCACAATGAGCATCCTTGTAAGGTGCATTTAGCAAATTGGGCCTGTCCTAGCTGAGATAGTCTGGAGGCCATTAGAAGGTGGGGTCTTTCTGGACTACGATATTCCCCTTTTCACATCCTCCACGCAACCTACAGTCCTCCACTGACTAAGCATGCAACTGTTGCATGGGGCACGTAACATCCAACATTCATTGGACTGCTCTGGAACACCCATTATTTATGTATTCCTCCTCACTATTACTTATTATCATTACTTATTAGTGAGTAGGTTTGCATGAAACCAAGATCGTACATCCAGAAAAGTACATTGAATACTGTGGCTATTGTCACAAATGCACTCAGCAAGTCACGCCCTCTGCTACCACAGTGCCAACCTCAGAGCACAAGAGTGTGAACAGGTAATAGACAGGGTAAACCTCCTGTCTGCTTTTGGGTCCGAATACCTTTAGTCTCAAGTTCTGGGGGGATTCAAACTGTGAACCTTATGCTAGCGTACTGAACGTACAGACTCAGATACATACCCTCTTTGGAGATTGTGGTACAATCTTTCACCAGAGGCACCAAGCCAGGCTTCCAAAATGAACCCTTAAAACTCTATAAAAGACCTTAGGTATATTCTTACCTTTTCCCAGTTCAGTAACACCATCAAGGTTTTGAACAGTTGTCAAACTTAATTATCTATACGTCACATGCAAAAAAAGAACTTGCAGACACCCAGGCAGTCTTTTGAATAAAAGGTTTACTAAAATGGTTAAAAATATGTACAATGTAAACACAGAACACTATATCAAAGAGCATACAATCACATAAAGAAAAACAAGAAAAACTACAGAAAAACTCCTACCAAAGTACATTTAGATATTTTCTATCTAATGTATTACCTCTAAGTGCTTATCAGAGCTGTGTCTTTCCACAGTCCCAAGATGGTATGTATGACAACAAAGTTCAGACACAGTATTCAGTTTAAAGCTCTGTGTCTCCACAACCCTTCTATGAGTCATCTAGCTCCTCCTTTTAGAACCAAAAAAATACAAACATGATTTCCTGTCAGGAGATATTTTAAATATTGTGACTTCAGCAAAAACTAATTTCCCAAATTATGACACTCTTTAATCAAGCCTTTCCTTTGAACTGGTGACTGGTTTCTTATTTTCCCAAGGAACATCAAAGGTTTTTAGAACTCTGCCATACGTCACTTAAGTGTGAATATAGCCAACAGAAATCAGTGAAGTTATGTCCTGTCCTGTAATAAAATGCATATTTAGCTTCCCAACTTCAGAGGCAGCAACAGGTCATAAAACAGCCATAAAATGCAATTTCTCAAGGAAGTTAATTATATTACAGAGATCTCCTGGTCAGGTCCTGTAACTGAAACCTGGGGGGGTGGGGGCATCCATGGCACAGCTGCCTTATGTGAGACAATCACATATTATATTTTTATATTACAAATATCATAGAATAATCATAACCAGCTGGTCAAGCATCGCAGCTATCACCCTAACTACTCATAATGCAGTACTTGTAACATCACAGCAAACTGATTATGATGTCACAACATAGAATGATGCCTTGAAGTAGAAAGTAGGCCATAGAGAGAGATGCAATGTGGTGGATAAAGATCAAGTTTCAATGACAATGTACTCAATAATACAAAAAATGAAGAGGGGAAATCAATGAAATCAGCATAAAATGCAAGCTGAATTGAACATAGTTTTTATGTTTCTCAGAGTTTTCTGGAAGGGGTCAGCTGCTTGTCCAGCGAAAGTACAGACACCAAGCAGAAGAAATGTAGTTATAGCAAAATAAGGAATGTAACAAGTGGTCTGTTGACACACAGTAAACCTGAACTGTACACTATGGAGATTGATGAAAGAAAGACTGGATAGATTGTCAGTGGAGTGGAGTGTGTAACGATTAGATTTTGCTGGAGATCAGTGTATTACACGGCCCAGTAATGGGGTTGGGGGTTGGTGGTGGTTGTGGAGGGTTGTTGAAACAATATGGACAAGGTGGAAAAGATGAACAGGAGAAAAAAAAAATCCTACAAGGTCATCAGCATCAAACTGACGTGACTGTTAAGACAACAGACTGAGCGCATCATAAAGGCAGACAACACACAGCATTTGAAAGTACAGATAGAGAGAGGGAAACAGCTAGAAGGTTATGATTCATATGGCATTAGCACACACAGTGAAACAATAACTTGCCTGCTTCTGTTTGAGGCTGAGAAACTTGCTATACTGTAGAGAACAAACTAGAACACATTTGAGGAACTGGGAACCTGGTAAGACATAATATCATTGGGGACTTGTTAGGAAGGTAAGCTACGCTTTCTACTGAAAGTTTCATTTTTTCTTATTGGCATTAAGAAGAGAATGGCAGGATTCCATTAAAGTGTAGTAATTTTATAACCAGAGTGGGTGAATTACAACTGAAGTTGCTTGATTCCTGTGCTTGAGACCTAGGATTTAGACGGATATTTGTGCAACATTTTAGAAGTATCCTGCTGGCTGAGGAGTGAGTTTTTATCCCTGGTTTCAGAGAAGGGTTTGTGTATTAGAATCAGACATAGCAAAGTGTCTACATTGAAAGGCCTGCTTACACCACAGGTGTCACTAGTCAATCAATTGATTCTGGGTGGGGCTATTATCACTGAGCTGTCTTAGGCAAGCTACACAGTGAGAAGCCAGTCAGAAAAGACTTGCCTGCTTCTGTTTGAGGCTGAGAAATGTGCTATACTGCAGAGAATAAACTAGAACACATTTGAGGAACTGGGAACCTAGTAAGACATAATATTGTTGGGGACTTGTTAGGAAGGCAAGCTACGCTTTCTACAGAAAGTTTCATTTTTTCTTATTGGCATTAAGAAGAGAATTGCAAGATTCCATTAAAGTGTAGTAATTTTATAACCAGAGGGGGTGAATTACAACTGAAGTTGCTTGATTCCTGTGCTTGAGACCTAGGATTTTGAAGGATATTTGTGCAACATTTTAGAAGTGTCCGGCTGGCTGAGGAGTGAGTTCATTTTTATCCCTGGACTCAGTAGAGCAGTTTGTGTAGGATCAGTTGTCTAGTAAATTGTGGTGTTGGTTGAATTGCTATAAAGGGCAGTACTCACCAGGGTGGTGGAGCAGTGGTATATTTGATTGTTTCTAACAGTCACCAGTGGTTGTGGCCTACTCACCCGCCCTTCCCCTCACCCACCCACCCCAGGTGTGGCATTTCCTTTATAGAAAGGTTCTGACATCACTTCCTCAAAAGGTCTTGGTGCAGAACTGTCATATTCTTAATAACCCCGCACAGTGCATAAAGGGTAAGTACACACCAAAAAAAATATATATTTTATATATTACTCATTGTATATTATAAAGGAGAGGGATATGTGGGGAGTGATGCAATGCACTGGCTGTGGGGCAGCAGTTTTCCAGGAGACATTCTGGAACCTGCATTGCTGCCCTATATGCAGGCAACTGTCAGCTCTGAGGGAGGAGGTTGCCCACCTCCAGGCTGAACTGGCAAGGACTAAGGAGGCCTCCCCCACCCAAAGAGCACCAGTTCCACAACCACTGCCTCAGAGGTTGCCAAGTGTGAAGAGCAGTTGACCACAGTGGGTTCTGGGAGGGTGAGGGTGGTGGAACAGAGGCATAGCCCCCTAGTTGTACCTCTACACAAATCATATGTCAGTCTGGTAAATCAAGGTTCCTCTATGATGACACCCTCAGTGGAGACCTAGAAGAATGCTGGGGACATCCACAAGGGAGACCTACAAAAGGGTGGCAAGGGACACCACAGGGGAAGAAAACAGCTTCTGATAGGGGACTCAATTGTTAGGGGTGTAGACCTGGGGAAGGGAAAGGAGAGGAAAGTAAGGTGCCTGCCTGGTGCCATGGCTTGAAGGGACAGGAAGCAAATCCTCAGGATTGCAGAAGCAGCATCACAGGAGAGGGAACTAGATATCATTGTCCACCTGGGGAAAATGACCTAGCTAGGCATGAGTTCAGTGCAGTGCAGGATGAATTTGTGGAGTTGGGGAGGGCCTCAGACAGGTAGCAAGCACAGTAACCTTCTCAGAGGTGCTGCCAATCTATGGCAGGGGTAAGGCTAGGGTACTGCACACCATGCAGTTTAATGAATGGTTGCAAAACTGGTGAGGAGCACAGGGCTTTGGCTTCACTGGGGACTGGGGGTCCACCTAGAGAGATGAAGGTCTATACTGGCATGATGGTCTGCATCTGTCCAGGAAGGGAAACAAGCTCCTAGGTGACAGGTTTAAATGCTTCCTTGGCAAGCTTTTAAACTAGCCAAGGGGGGAGGTGCTGATAGGAAGCAGGAATGTTCAAGCCTCCCCCCACAAATCATGGCAGGTAGTAGGGTAAATACCGAGGTACAGAGCTTGACAGAGGGCAGGACAGGGGTAAATGGAAAAATAGAAAAAGGGCAATAAGAGCAGGGATGAGGTAAAAAAGGATAAAGTCAACATTAAATGGTGGACAATGAGTACCAATGCCCGTAGTCTGGGAAACAAGCTTCCTGAACTAGTAGCCCTGATGGAAGAGGAACACTTGGATATTGTGGCAGTCACAGAAACATGGTACATGGAGAACCACGACTGGGATGTCAACATACCAGGGTACACAATCTACAGAAGGGACAGGGAGGGTAAAAGAGGAGGTGGAATAGCTCTCTACATAAGGGAAGGGATCAAAGCTACAGAACTAAAAAGTAAAGGGGAGGACAAGAGGCACTCTGGGTCACCTTGGAGACAGGAATGCATCACAATCCACACGGGGCTTGTATACAGACCCCCGTCTCAAGGGAAGGAAATGGACAAGAAAATGATAGAGGACATTCTCAAAATGGCTGAAAAAGGGGAGATACTGTTGATGGGGAACCGGAATATGCCAGATGTTAACTGGACGACATGGACTGCAGCCACATCCAAGACCAGGTTCATTCTCGATGCCCTACAGGGTTCATGCCTTAGACAGCTAATGGTGGAACCCAATCAGGAGGGAGCAATATTAGACCTGGTACTCTCAAATGGAGAGAGGATCACAAATTTAGAAGTCAGTAGACATCTGAGAACAAGCGACCACTGCACAGTGTACTTCACAATAAACACAACCATGGAGACAAGCCATACAAAGACAAGGATATAGGACTATAGAAGGGATGACTTTGGCATATGGGTGAATACCTGAGGAATGCATTAGCAAATGGCCAGAAAGGAGGAGTGGAAGAACAATGGAGAAAAATCAAAACTGCCATTATGGAGGCAACAAGCCTTTGTGTGAAACAAATAAAGACAACAAAGCGGAATAAAAAAACACTATGGTTCTCAAAATAGGTGTCAGGAAAGGTTAAGGAGAAAAAGGCTGCACTCAGAAAGTATAAGGAATCACTGAAGGAACATGACAGGGAACTGTATCAATTAAAGCAGAAAGAAGTGGGGAAGGCAGTCAGAAAAGCAAAGGCCCAAACTGAGGAAAAGATAGCCAACTCAGTTAAGAAGGGGGATAAAACCTTTTATAGGTATATTAGGGAGCAGAGAAAGGTTAAGGGAGGGATACTGAAGATTAATAAAAGAGAGGGGAGGTGGGCAGAGGGAGACAGTGAAAAGGCAGAGATACTGAATGAATACTTTTGCTCAGTATTCACAAAAGAAGAAGAGGAGGAGTTACCTAAACCAAACAATAGAAGCACTCGGGGTAGCGGGGTTGATGCCAGTCCATTTACAGAAGAAAGAGACCTGAAAGAACTCCTAAAACTCAAGGTGGACAAAGCAATGGGGCCTGATGGGATTCACCCTAGAATCCTAAAAGAACTAAGGGAGGACCTAGTGACACCACTGACCACACTTTTTTAACAAATCATGGGAGGATGGGGTGGTACCCGAGGACTAGAGGAGGGCAGATGTGATTCCTCTTCACAAAAGTGGGAGCAAGGCAGAAGCAGGAAACTACAGACCTGTTAGTTTGACCTCAGTGGTGCGGAAAATGATGGAATCACTTCTGAAAGAAAGAATTGTTGAGTACCTAGAGGCCAGCGGGGCACAGGACCCAAAGCAGCATGGATTCACAGCAGGAAGGTCATGTCAGATGAATCTAATCGATTTCTTTGACTGGGTGACCAAAGTAATAGACCAGGGAGGGGCTGTGGATATGGCCTACCTAGACTTTAGCAAGGCATTTGACACAGTCCCACACAAGATTAATAATCAAGTTAGCCAGCCTGGGAGTGGGTCCCAGGGTGGTAGCCTGGGTAGCAAACTGGCTGCACAACAGGACACAGAAGGTAATAGTGAATGGAACACATTCTGAAGAATGGGGGGTTACTAGTGGAGTACCTCAGGGCTCAGTACTGGGTCCAGTACTCTTTAATGTCTTTATAGGTGACATTGCAGAGGGTCTAGAAGGAAAGGTATGCCTCTTTGCAGATGACACAAAGATCTGTAACAGAGTTGATACACAAGGGGGGGTAGAAAGGATGAGAAGGGATTTGGCAAGGTTGGAAGAATGGTTAGACATATGGCAACTTAGATTCAATGCAAAGAAGTGCAAAGTAATGCATCTGGGAAATACAAATCCAGGAGAAGAGTACACAATAGCAGGGGAGGTACTAATAACAACAATAATGGAAAGGGACCTGGGGGTAGTCATATCAGGTAATCTAAAGGTGGGTAAGCAACGTGAGAAGTCGGTAAGGAGAGTCAGGGGGGATACTGGGATGCATAGGGAGGGGCATCACAAATAGAACAAGCATTTGTCAATGCTGAACGTTCGCTTGCAGGTATTTGCAGTGGTGTTTGGCATGTATGGTGCTGTACCCTAACGCCCTGTGTGATTGCTGGTATTTGCACAATGAATTGTCAGCATGACCTTGTTGCTACCCCCATTGTGCGCTACATGGGCAGAAACACATTTTGGGCAGGATGTGAAAAATGACAGCTGTACTGCTCATAAGGAAGTGTGGTAAAATGGCAATGTTGAAAATCTGGAGTGGAAATATTGAAAATTGGCAAACCTACGAGTGTGCGTGGGAACTGTGCAATGCACGCTCGTAAAACAGTCATTTGTAGGATTTTTTTTACCAAATTTTCAACATTGCCATTTTAAAACCTCTGCTAGTGAACAGTGTCACTGTGATTTTCTTACTGTGTCCCATACATTGATTTCGCACACCGACTGTGCCATTGTGCACTACATGGGCGGAAAGACGTTTTGGGCAGGATGTGAAAAATGACAGCTTTACTGCTCATAAGGAGGTGTGGTAAAATGGCAATGTTGAAAATCTGGAGTGAAACTATTGAAAATTTGCAAACTTACGAGCGTGCGTAGGAACCGCGCAATGCACGCTCGTAAAACAGTCATTTTTAGGAATTTTTTCACCAAATTTTCAACATAGCCATTTTAAGACCTCTGCTCATGAACAGTGTCACTGTGATTTTCTTAATGTGTTCCATACACTGATTTCGCACACCGACTGTGCCATTGTGCGCTACATGGTCGGAAACACATTTTGGGTGAGATGTGAAAAATGACAGCTGTACAACTCATAAGAAGGTGTGATAAAATGGCAATGTTGAAAATCTGGAGTGAAAATATTGAAAATTCATGAACTTACAAGCCTGCGTAGGAACTGCTAGCATGCACGCTCGTAAAACAGTCATTTTTTGAATCTTTGCACCAAATTTTCAACATGGGGTTTTTGGGACGCTTCTCATGAATGATGTCACTGTCATGGCGTTATTCAAGGCCAAGGGTGATTTCACACAGTGACTGTGCAGTGCTTGCGAAATCACCCGCCGGGCCCGAATACACGCATGACACAGTGACATCATTCATGAGAAGTCCCAAAACCCCATGTTGAAAATTTGGTGCAAAAATTCCAAAAAATGACTGAGGTATGCACTAAAGTTGAAACCCCTATGTAGCCCATTATACAGCTTACCGGCATTTCCTCAGTTCACGGTCGGCTTTGAAGAGTGCAGACGTGTTCCCGGTCCACCGAAGATCATCGCGCCAGAGTCCGGAGGTAAGTATGGGGTGAGGAGGGTGTGGGGAGGCTGGATGCGCAGTGGGTGGGTGCGGGTTGTGGGAGGGGCTGGGAGGCGCCCTGAGGACCGCTTTTGTTTTACAGGTTGAAAATAAAAAAGACGATGGGACATTTGCCATGCTAGTGGGCTCCCAGCATGGCAGAAGATGGCTGGGGGGAGGAGCCGATGGGGGATTGGGCACCCCCGTTGGCAAAGTAAACAACCATTTGCCACGCTGGGGTGGGCTCCAAGCGTGGCAGCAGGACAGCTTGGAGGGGAGCCGTGGAGCCGACGGGGGATTGGGCACCCCCGTCAGCAAACAACATTGCCACTCTGGGGTGGGCTCCCAGCGTGGCACCAAAGCTTTGGGGCGGCGTGGCGGAGCGGGGAGGTAGCGTGTGATGCGAGGCGGGCGGCACTCAGTATGGCAGTGGTGTTCCTTTGAAGCAGAGGAACACTGCTGTCACATTGAGCCCTGCACCATTGGTGCAGGACCGCCATGCCTGCTCAAGAGAGCAGTGCATTGGATGGGAGAGGCACACCTCCAAGTGTGCTACTCTCCCAAAATGTTCCTTGAGCATGCGCGCAAGCGAACATAAAAAGGGAAGTGGTTATCCCTCTGTACAGACAGTTGGTAAGACCCCATCTGGAGTACTGCGTGCAGTTTTGGAGACCTCATCTATGCAAGGACATAGACAGGATGGAAGCAGTCCAGAGGAGGGCAACTAAAATGGTGCAGGGTATACATCAGAAACCATATGAAGAGAGACTGAGAGAGCTTAATATGTATACCCTTGATGAAAGGAGGGACAGGGGGGACATGATAGAAACTTTTAAGTACCTCAAGGGAATCAACAAAATCCAGAAGGGTAGCACTTTCAGAAAAAGAGATGTGTAAGAACAAGGGGGCACAATTTAAAGATAGAGGGGGGATGGCTCAGGGCTAATGTGAGGATTTTTTTTCACGGAGAGAGTGGTGGACGCATGGAACCGCCTTCCTGGAGAGGTTGTGGGGTCTAAAACAGTGGGGGAATTCAAACATGCATGGGACAGACATAAGGCAATTATAGTGGGGGGTTGCAGGAAGTAGGCTATTGGTTAACTAGAATCTGCAGCTTATCCAATAGGTAGGGAAATGGGAAGACTGGGTGGGCCAAGTGGTCCTTATCTGCCATCAAAGTCTATGTTTCTGTTTCTAAAGCACCACCAAAATGTGCAACAAGTCACAAAAGTTAAAAAATATATATTTGTTACAGTGACAAATGAAGATAAACCAAAAAAAATGTGGTCTGGCTAGGTACATTACAGCATTAGAGTGGCAGAGTCAAATGCTACTGCTAAATTGTGCAGTCAGTAAAAACATGCCATTTGTCATGGCAGATCAAAACACGAGCTGATAAGTGAACACAGCAGGATGGGAATATAAACAGAAGAACAGCAGGAGCAACTGCTGACTGAGACATAGATAAATAGCTAAGCAAAGGGCATACAAAGGACAGACATTGTAGTCAAATGACTCCTGTTGACAGAAAGGAGGTGGATGGACATAGGTAGTCTGGAACTGCAGTTTGAAATAATTGCTTACCATCCCCCACAACCCTGCAGAGGTAAGGTGAGGGAAGTTAGATGAAAGTCACAGCAGCAAAACATGGGCGGAGCAGTGGCAAGTGCTTGGAAACTGCCATTAGTCTCCATGACCACCACTGTAATATGTTTACATGAACATGGTATTCTGGATAATTTTGCAGTACAACAAAAGGAACAATGAACTATAAATGTGATTAAGAGACAAAGAACACTGTGTGAACTAGAGCGAGAAATTAGTTGTTAGAAAACATAATTTTGTAAACAAAGAGTGGTGTGTGTGTTTGTGTATGTGGGGGTGGGGTCCCAGAAGAAGAAGAAAAACATATCTGTATTTACTAAACACACATAATGACATAATGACAAGTTGTAGTTGCAGTACACTATTGCCCTCCTTGACGTCCACCAGGGCATCACAACAAAGTCATTGCAAAGCTTGAAGTACAGTGTGTAGGACAAGAAAACAAAGCAAGCCTAGCACACCAAAAAGTCATATAGTGCAATGTGAATAAATAAGATAATGACCAGAAGGACGCACACTACTGGACAGATACCAGACCGACGAGTAGCATGTGTAGATGGGGTGATATACAGAATGGCATGGGAGGAGTGTACAAGAGAAAGTAGTGGTGAACAGCCACAAACATGGATCGTGGCAGGCAATCTAATTCAGGAGACAAGCACCAGCAGAATTGCTCGCATTCAATTTGTTTGGGGGGTTGGTGGAAGGCACACACATTATAGCAGACATCACTGTACCACGGCTGGCAAAACTCAGCACTCATTGTTATTTTTTTGTAGTGTATTTTTTGGGAGGGGGATGACCTATTTACGATGCAATCGCCTTCTTGAACAGATCATGTCCTGTGCTTTACAGGCAGGCATCACCACCACTCTGGAGTTGTAACCGGGTTCATGCCATGATCTGCTGATTTCTGGGCAAATAAAATAATACAGAGATTGAGACACGCACCCAGTTAAAACTGGGGGGGGGGACTCTAGCAAATAAATGGAACAATTGGAACACAAAGTCATCGAACACAAAAAATGAAAAGCAAAGGAAAGTCATTATGCCACAGAAAAAATAAAACTGTTCGCTACATCACTACTTTATCCATAACCCGCATCTACTGCATATAAACTCCACCAGGAGCTGTGTTTGAAAATGACAGAATTTGCATTCCACAGCATGGCAGGCTAACAATAAATTTGAGGATTAGCTACAGAAGGGATCAATTAGACAGCGATGATGCAAGCCCCCTACTTTAAACTGGGTGTGCAATTTCAATGACACTTAATCACACAGTGCACAGTCCATACATCCCCTAACCTCAAAGGCTAAATGGCAGCACAGCCAGGAGAGAGAGAATAGATGTCTGAATACTGTGTTCATGCCTGCAATCACTACGTTTACATGCAGTTGGGTTACCGGGTGAGTCTGTTGTTAGCCAGTAACTTCTTACCCGATAACACTAGCCGTGCATGTACACGTAGTGTATGTCTCCCTCTTGCTCTCTCTAGGCAGACCTATAGACCATGCACTCAGGCCATTGTACAAGTAGGCATGCTACTATGGTAGCAAACTATAAATAATAGCAGTCACACAAGGGGCTCAAGAAGACGGAGCTTAATGAGTAGCGATGCATTCCCACACAGACACTGAATCACTGTATGCTGTTTGTGGGATATGTCCTTAGATCCAGGTATACCACAAGAAACAATTGCACTACAAACAGCAAGAAAGAACTTTGATGCAGCGCCATAGACAAACTTACCAAGCACAAGCAGCAATCTGATAGGAGCAGCGGGAACTAGAAGCACAGAGCACCTGTTTCAAAGCCGGCAGAAAAACAATGAATGGAATGTGCGATCACAAATACACTGAACATGTGGGTGCATGTGACCTGGGTGGCCCTAAACATGCTGTGTGTCGTGGGGGGTCTGCCCCCAAGCCGGACATTAACTCGGACCGAAGGGAATGTCACTTTTGTATAAATTAAATAAATCACCATTTAAGATGACCATCAGCAAGATAAAAAAATTGTTCTATTCATATTATGTGCTGCTACTATTTCCAGAAGTTGGAGTTTAAGAAACAGTAAAATCAAGGAGTACTAAAGCTGACAGTGTCCCTTTAAGTGACTTGTTGAGACTCACACAGTATGCAAGTGGAGGTTGTGGGAATCAAACCAAGGTCTGCTAGATGTATTCAGCTCATTCACAGTTTGTTACTCTAACCTCCAGATTATACTGCCAGCCCCAATAACCCCCAGATTTAATGTTTAAATATGATTTCAAAAATTGTGTACAGTACCTACAGTACAAATTATGACTGTTAAACACTTTAACATTTTCCTAAAACTCAATTATTCACCACTCTATCTGTTTATTTGTTCTTGTACCAAAGTGGGTGAATAGCTGGCAGAGAACTGTAAACAGTTGTTGATTACACTTCATTATTCTACAGCCAGAAACAAAAAAAAATATTTCTTCTGGCTTTATTTAATATTGTTTTGCTGTAGCTCACTTTATAGAATCTATTTAGCACTGTAGGAGGCAGGTGCTTTTAAATTTTGGAAGATAGGCAACGCTTACGATAGCTTATTAGTTTAGTATTCTTTTTAGGAACATAATATTTTCTTTATGTTTTAAACATATTCAGGTGTCAGTGTATTCATTTAACAATTTATACTGACTAATAAATGCTGCAGAAAACATTAAAAGATTTATTGTGAAGCACTCCGGGTCTACAGCTGAACCCCCACAATTTCTTGCAATTCATGCAAAACGCTCTGCAATTTTTGGTAACCTTTTCCATAATTTTCCAGTGGCCCTGACCATGAGATTGGCTGATAGCAGCAATGTGTATAGAAACATAGAATTTGACGGCAGATAAGGACCGCTTGGCCCACCCAGTCTGCCCATTTCCCTACCTGATGGATAAGCTGCAGGTCCTAGTTAACCAGCAGCCTACTTCTTCCTACCCCCACCACCTAGAATTGCCTTATGACTGTCCCATGCATGCTTGAATTCCACCACTGTTTTTGACTCCACAACCTCCTCTGGAAGGCCATTCCATACATCCACAACCCTCTCTGTGAAAAAATACTTCCTTAAATTACCTCTGAGCCGCCCCTTCTATCTTCAAATTGTGCCCCCTTGTTCTTGCACACCTCTTTTTTTGAAAGATGCTACCCTCTTGGACTTTGTTGATTCCCTTGAGGTACTTGAACGTTTCTATCATGTCTCCCTCTCCCTCCTTTCCTCGAGGCTATACATATTAAGCTCCTTAAGTCTCTCTTCATATGTCTTCCGGTGCAGACCCTGCACCATTTTAGTTGCCCTCCTCTGGACAGCTTCCATCCTGTCTATGTCTTTGCGGAGATTGGGTCTCCAGAACTGCACGCAGTACTCCAGATGGGATCTCACAAGCTGTCTGTACAGAGGAATAATAACTTCCTGTTTTCTACTGGTGATGCCTCTTCCTATGCATCCCAGTATCCCCAACCCTCCTTGCTGCCCTCTCACATTGCTTTCCCACCTTTAGGTCATCTGATATGACTACCCCCCAGGTCCCTTTCCATTTTTGTTGTTGTTAGTATCTCACCCCCCATTGTGTACTCTTCCCCTGGGTTTTTGTTTCCCAGGTGCATTACCTTGCACTTCTTAGCATTGAATCTAAGCTGCCATACATTTGACCATTCCTCTAACCTTGCCAAGTCCCTTCTCATCCTTTCCTCCACCTTGTGCATCAGCTCTGTTGCAGATCTTTGTGTCATCTGCAAAGAGACATCTTTCCTTCCAGTCCCTCTGCAATGTATCGCTTATAAAGACATTGAAGAGGACCAGTCTAATACTGAACCCTGCGGTGCCCCACTACTAACCCCTTTTTCAGAGCGGACTCCATTTACTATTACTCTCTGTGTCCTATTCTCCAGCCAATTCTTTACCCAGGCTGTCATCTTGGGACCCACTCCCAGGCTGGCTAACTTGTATATTAATCTTTTGTGTGGGACTGTGTCAAATGCCTTGCTAAAGTCTAGGTAGGCCATGTCCGCAGCCCTGTCTGATCAACTACTTTGGTCACCCAGTCAAAGAAATCATCAGATTTGTCTGGCATGACCTTCCCACTGTGAATCCATGCTGCCTTGGGTCCTGTCCCCTCTGGCCTCTAGATACTCAACAATTCTTTCCTTCAGAGTGATTCCATCATTTTCCCTACCACTGAGGTTAAACTAACAGGTCTGTAGTTTCCTGCTTCTGCCTTGCTCCACTTTTGTGAGGGGAATCACATCTGCCCTCCTCTAGTCCTCGGGTACCACCCCATCCTCCCATGATTTGTTAAAGAGGGTAGTCAGTGGTGTCACTAGTTCTACCCTTAGTACTTTAGAATTCTGGGATGAATCCCATCAGGCTCCATTGCTTTGTCCACCTTCAGTTTTAAGAGTTCTTTCAGAACCCTTTCTTCTGTAAATGGGCTGGTATCAACTTCTGTATCCAGAGTGTTTCTACTGTTTGTTTTAGGTATGTCCCCTCTTCCTTTGTAAATACTGAGCAAAAATATTTGTTTAGTATCTCTGCCTTTTCACAGTCACCCTCTGCCCACACTCCCTCCCCTTTACTAAGCCTCACTATCCCTCCCTTGGTCTTACTTCGCTCCCTGGTGTACCTATAAAAGGTTTTATCTCCCTTCTTAACTGAGTTGGCTATCTTTTCCTCGGTTTGGGCCTTTGCTGTTCTGACTGCCTTCCCAGCTTCCTTTTGCTTTAACTGATACAGTTCTCTGTCCTGTTCCTTCTGTGATTCCTTGTACTTCCTGAATGCTTTCTTTTTCTCTTGAACCTTCACTGCCACTTCCTTTGAGATCCATAGTGGTTTCTTACCTTGTTTCGTTTTGTTTATTTGCTTTACACAAAGGCTTGTTACATCTGTGATGGCAGTTTTTATTATTCCCCATTGTTCTTCCACCCTCCTTCCTGCCCATTTGCTAGTGCATTCCTTAGGCACTCACCCATTTTGACAAAGTCAGCCCTCCTAAAATCCAGTACCTTTGTCTTTGTATGGCTTGACTCTATTGCTGTGTTTATTGTGAACCATACTGTTCGATGGTTGCTAGTTCCCAGATGGCTACCCTTCTACATCTGTGATCCTCTCTTCATCTCCATTTGAGAGAACCAGGTCTAAGATTGTTCCTCTCGAGTGGGCTCCAATACTAGTTGTCTAAGGCATGCCCCTGTAGGGCATCTAGAATAACCCCACTCTTAGAAGTGGCTGCTGCAACTGCACTCCAGTTAACATCTGGCATATTCAGATCACCCATCAGCAATATCTCCCTTTTTCTGCCATACTAAGTATACTTTCTATCATTTCCTTGTCCATTTCTCCCCTGAGAGGGGTCTGTATACAACCCTGTGCGGATTGTGGTGCCATTGCCGGTCTCCAAATTTACCCACAGTGCTTCTTCTCCTCCTGTTTACCCTTTTGTTCTGTTGCTTGATTCCTCCCTATGTAAAGAGCTACTCTCCTCTTTTACCCTCCCTGTCCCTCCTGTAGATAGTGTATCCTGGTATGTTTACATCCCAGTCATGGTTTTTGTGTGTACCATGTTTCTGTGATGCCACGATATCCAGATGTTCCTCCTCCATCAAGGCCACTAATTCAGGAAGCTTGTTACTCAGACTACGGGCATTGGTACTCATTGCTCTCCATTTTTGATGGCTTTACTTTCTGTTGCAGCATCCCCCACTGACCTTTCTACTTCTGTCTTTTTCCCATTTAGTACCCTGTTTTGTAGGAGAGGCTGGGATTTTCTGCTGCTTATCAGTGCCTCCCCTTGACTAGTTTAAAGTTTGCCAATGAAGCATTTAAACCGATTGCTCAAAAGACTTGTTCCCTTCCTGGACAGATGCAGACCATCCTGCCAGTATAGGCTGGTGTCCCTCCAGGTGGAACCCCAGTCCCCAATGAAGCCAAACCCCTGTGCTCCACACCATTTTTTCAACCACTCATTAAACTGCATGATGCAAAGTACCCTTGCCTCACTCATGCCATTTACAGGCAGCACCTCTGAGAATGCACACCTGATTATGCATGACCTTCCCTATTAAGCACCTTAATGCACACTCTGTGTATCTGTACACAAATAGCAGTGCAGCAGTACTGTTGTTTATTAGTGGTCTCTTTCTTCCTAGCTGCCTAGCTGTCTCTTTTCATGTTTCCTGTGTTAATACCCTAAGCCTTTTGCTCTGTTGCAACAGCCCTACTGCCTTTTGATACATGGAAATTGATCTCCAGGAATCCTGTCCACTTTTATTTCTATTTTAATTTTGAAGTGATCACTAGTATATCTGTTAATAAAGCCAGCCCCTTTGAATGTTTGTCTCTAACTCACTTTAATGCAGAGTTCTTTCTCACTGGCAATCACTTTTAAGAATGATATTTGTTCTACAACACTTTCATTGCTTATCATATATTCATTAATAAAGTAGTCCCCATTTAATACTTGCTTCTAACTCACTTTACTTTAACATAGATTTCTTTCTCACTTTTTTGGGGATCATTTTTATGTTTGCTTGCACGTATGTGCAAGAAACATAGTGCCATCATCTGAGTTTTTCAGAGGTGTGTCAGCATCTTCCAATTCAGTCAGTGTGTTTGCAGGCGTGGTCACAGTTCTCCAATCACTGCTGGAGCTGTCTATGACAGCAGTTGAAAATGCAGTGGCATACAGTTGAAAGAGGGAGCTACGCTTCAGTGAGCAGCTCCTCCCACACACACACACAGATCAGCTGTGTTGGTTACCTGATAGATTGCTGTAGTCTTGTCTAGCTTAGAGAGACAAGCCACACATCATTACTTTAATAAACTGTTCCCTGCCACAGCAGAACCACCAAAATGTGTGGGTGCCTAACAGTCCTTACTAACACCAGCTCTCCAAAGCACACCTTCATGGACTCCATGGGTTCTAATCCTCCAGAAAAAAAATACCCCAGCATTTGATGTGAAAACTCAGACTTCGTTGTATGTGTAATTCCAAGCGTTTTCTCTTACTAGACTCTGTCAATGTGAACTCCCCACTGCTAAAACCTATGCAAACGAACTTGAGCGTACAGTACTACCTGCAGCTGAAGCAAAGAACAGCCAGAATGCACAAAGGAGAACATACTGCTATGCATTTTAGCAGCAGCCAGTGGGGGAGGTTTTCATGACTGAAGCACTTTAATGCACCTTTTAGTGCTGTCATATACACACCCCTGTGTGGTAATTCATTAAACTGCACACACAGTCTGGTAATGCAGCTTCAAAATATTTTTTTTTCTCTGAATTGCCATGAGCTGGCATTTTTATGTGACTGCAGAAACAAGATGCTGTATGTCAGCCATGTGTCTGCATTCCCACACTCATCCCCCTCACAACTCTCAAACAAAGCCAATGGTGCTTACTGAATTGAGAAGAGTTACATGGATTTCTGAAGTTGTACCAGATACACTGCACATTGCCTCATTCACTCTGTTTCAACCCTCCACCTCCACTTCTCTTGGGCAAAGCATGAAGGCTAGTTCACACTAGCACATTCAGATACTTAATAATTCACACTTCCTTTCAAATCAGGGAAAGGCATGTTGTTGGTCTATTACACTATGAAAACAAGCATTTGTCAATGCCGAACGTTCACTTGCAGGTATTTGTAGTGGTATTTGGCACTTGGACATGGCTTAAAAAAATCAGTGACAAAGAAGTACAAGCATTTGTCAATGCTGAATGTTGCTTGCTTCTATGTGCTGTTTAGGTATTTGGAAGTCATTGGAGTGCAAATATTGAAAATTCGTGAACTTACCAGCGTGCTTAGGAATTGCGCAATGCACACTCGTAAAACAGTCATTTTTAGGAATTTTTTCACCAAATTTTCAACATAGCCATTTTAAGACCTCTGCTCATGAACAGTGTCACTGTGATTTTCTTAATGTGTCCCATACATTGAGTTCGCACACCGACTACACCATTGTGCGCTACATGGGCGGAAACACGTTTTGGGCAGGATGTGAAAAATGACAGCTGTACTGCTCATAAGAAGGTGTGGTAAAATGACAATGTTGAAAATCTGGAGTGGAAATATTGAAAATTCGCAAACCTACGAGTGTGCGTAGGAACTGCGCAACGCACGCTCATGAAACAGTCATTTTTAGGAATTTTTTCACCAAATTTTCAAAATAGCCATTTTAAGACCTCTGCTCATGAACAGTGTCACTGTGATTTTCTTAATGTGTCCCCTACATTGAGTTCGCACACCAACTGTGCCATTCTGCTCTACATGGGTGAAAACATGTTTTGAGCAGAATGTGAAAAATGACAGCTATACTGCTCATGAGGAGGTGTGGTAAAATGGCAATGTTGAAAATCTGGAGTGAAAATATTGAAAATTCGCAAACTTACGAGCCTGCGTAGGAACTGCGCAATGCACGCTCGTAAAACAGTCATTTTTAGGATTTTTTTCACCACATTTTCAACATAGCCATTTTAAGACCTCTGCTCATGAACAGTGTCACTGTGATTTTCTTAATGTGTCCCACACATTGATTTTGCACACTGACTGCACCATTGTGCGGTACATGGGCAGAAACACGTTTTGGGTGAGATGTGAAAAATGACGGCTGTACTACTCATAAGGAGGTGTAATAAAATGGCAATGTTGAAAATCTGGAGTGAAAATATTTAAAATTTGTGAACTTACGAGCCTAACGTGGGAACTGCTAGCATACTTCATTAAAGCAGTCATTGGAATTTTTCCGCAAATTTTTCAAAATAGGCTTTTGAGGAGCCCACCTTATGAACACTGGCACTGTTGTTTTAGTTAATCAGGCCCAAAAGGTGATTTTGTGCAGTGACTGCGAAATCACCCTTTGGGCCAGAATAACACCATGACAGCGACAGAATTCATGAGAAGGGGTCCCAAAAACCCCATGTTGAAAATTTGGTGCAAAAATTCCAAAAAATGCCCAAGATATGCAACAAAGTTGAAAAAAAAACATCTAGCCCATTATACAGCTTACTGGCATTTCCTCAGTTCGCGGTCGGCTTTGAAGAGTGCAGACGTGTTCCCAGTTCAGCGATGATCGTTGCGCCAAGCTCTGGAGGTAAGTATGGGGTGAGGGGGGGTGTGGGGAGGCAGGGTGCGCAGTGGGTGGGTGCGGGTTGTGGGAGGAGGGCGGGGAGACTGCGTGGGACTGTTTTTAATTTACAGGTTTCCTTTTTTTCTATAATTGATGACGCGGGATGTTTGCCATGCTGGGGTGGGCTCCCAGCATGGCAGAAGGATGGCTGGGGGGCTGTGGAGCCGATGGGGGATTGGGCACCCCCGTCAGCAGATGATGCAGGAAGTTTGCCATGCTGGGGTGGGCTCCCAGCGTGGCAGCAAAGATTTTGGGGGGGCATGATGCGCTGCAAGCACACAGCAGTGGTTTTCTTTGAAGAGAAGACCACCGCTGTCATACACAGCACTGCAGTGATTGGTGCAGGACCGCCACGCCTGCTCAACAGAGCAGGGGATTGCACAGGGCAGGCACACCTCCAAAGTGTCCCATTCTCCCAAGACGTTCCTTGCGCATGCGCGCAAGCGAACGTAAAAACCAAAAACAAATGATGGACTTTAGAGGACACAGTAGCAGTGCTATCACATTGATTTTGCATTTTCCTGTAACTCTAGTGCAAATTTTCCTCCCCGTACATTTCATTATTTCACATGAAGCAGAATTGCTCTGATGCCCCTGAAGCAAATGATTATTTACCTTTTAATGGACCAACATAGATGTAACAACAAGAACAAAGTGCTCTAGCTTTCGGACCAACCAGTCCTTCTTCAGAAGCTCATGGCAGTTGTTTAGAAAATATAATACTTATAACAGCTAGATAATGCAGAGAAAAACAGAAAAAAATCCCCATTGGTTTAAAATACTCATTTAAAAAAAAAAACAGAAGATGATGTCAGAGAAGTTTAACAGTACTATACTGCCTTCAGCCAGAAGCAACCTTGGGTTAAACATGCTTGGTGGAACACACATACAAAGAATCCTACTGCATATAAATTTAATTGACATAAGATAACACTGCTGAAGCAGATATCTCCTAAATCAAGCTGAGTGTCACAGTTACTATAAGGATGTGATTACTGAAAGGCAACCCCCACCCAGATTAAAGACAAACTAAGATTGTTATAGGGCTCATGAAGTTTCAATGTCTGCATTATAGACAAGAATTTACCAGTAAAGTTGTCTTAAAGACATAAGTGCACACTGTGTGATGTGTAAAACCTAGGTGGACCTGTCACCCAGCTGTACTCTCCAGCTAGATATAAGGCCCAAGAAATTTCAAAAACCTCAGGACTATATAAATGATAATTTAAATATAAATTGATAATATTAGTGTCAAACAAAAAACTCTAGTCGAGGAACCTCAAGGAATTAAGACCACATAGCCTGATATGTACAGATGTCAATATACACTGAGAATGTAACAACTTGATGTACCACAAGTGTCTAAGGAATCTAAAAATGTAATTTCTCCCCTCCTCTTCATACAAACAATACACCCTAACCCACCCCACATCACCATAATGTGGGTGGGAGAGATACATAGCTTTAAGGAGATGTTGTCTCTCTCTCTCTCTCTCACCCCCCCTTTTTTTTCCCTTTTCTCTCTCTCTCTCTCTCTCTCTCTCTCTCTCTCCCACAGACACACACATGCACACACACACTCACTCTCTCCTAGTGAACCTATATTCACTTCAGCCACTGCAATTGTTCCCCAAAAGAATTCAACTTGTCATGAAATCCTGAGTAAAAGGGCTTATGTCTGATGCCCTGTAACCAATGCAAGTCAATAGGAACAATTTCCTGTAAATGACTCCTATAGATCTGGGAGCCCTGCTGTATGTAGTCTGCCAGGGTCTTACAATATAATTCTTATTTTAATGCAGTGCATTCAAAAAATTATACTGAAGCAAATGGTTTGTTGCCTTTACTGAACCAGCATACATGGATGTTACAAAAGAACAAAGTGTCTAAGTGTTTGGCCCAACAAGGTCTTCTTCTGAAGCTTACATGAGTAAACTTACAAGGGATGTTCTAGCTGGTGTGACAATGGTTTCAACTATGCCACTGAATTTGAAAAAACAGCAATTAAATAACTTAGGATAATGCAGGATATATAAATGAAATCAGCGCATTACTGTGAAGGCATTGTTGTTATGTCAAAAGACAGCAACAGTACAGCAGCTACCTGAATTCACCTGCTTTTGATTGCTGTTTTAAAAGGGATTTTTTAAATATCCTGTAAATAGTTTCACAATAATTCCTCATACCTTTTACCAAGTGACTGCTACATAATTCAATGGTTGGCAGCTCCTCCACAGCACACAAATGAACAGAGACTATTTTAGTTGTCATTTTTCATATCTCGCCCAAAATGTGTTTCAGCGCATGTAGCGCACAATGGCGCAGTTGGTGTGCGAAATCAATGTTTGGGACAGATTAAGAAAATCACAGTGACACTGTTCATGAGCAGAGGTCTTAAAATGGCTATGTTAAAAATTTGGTGACAAAAGTTCATAAAATGACTGCATTACGAGCGAGCATTGCGCAGTTTCCACGCACCCTCATAAGTTCATGAATTTGTAATATTTTCAGTCCAGATTTCCACCACTGGCATTTTTCCACATTCTGTTATGAACAGTACAGCTGTCATTTTTCACACCATGGCCAAAATGTGTTTTTGCACTTCCAGCGAAGAAATGTGTGGTCACTGTGGGAAATCACTGTTTGGGAAAGATTAAGAAAATCACCATGACACTGTTCATGAGTGGAGCCCAAAATGCCTGTGTTAACAATCTGCTGTAAAATCACAAACTAATTTACATTACAGTTGTCTGCGTTGTACAGTTTCTATGCTCACTCATGACTTCACCAGTTTTTCTGATATTTATCTCCAGATTTTCAATATTGCCATTTTTTTACACCTCCCCATGAACAGTACAGCTGTCATTTTTCACATCCTGTTCGAAATGTGTTTTCACAACTGTGGCGCCAAATGGCGTAGTCACTGTGCACAATCAACTTTCAGCTAATGAAATGATATTGCCACTGTTCATAAGGTGGGGGTCACAAAAAAACAATGTTGAAAATTTGGAGCGAAAATACCAATGAACATCTGCGGCGTTCCCTGTAGAGACTGACAGGCCTCAGGGGTGTGACTTGGGATTGTCGCCTGTAATGCTCATACCATTCCACCCCCACCCACACCCTGCAGCTAGTGAGAGGCATCGAGTTGTGCCTTGGACTCTTCGGCCTCAAAGTTCACCCCATTCTCCTATACTGCACCCATCTCACCATATTTCCTAATAGAATGGGGTCAACATAAGGGCCAAAGACCCCAAGGCACACCGTGACACCTGTCGGTGTCTGCAGGATAGGGTGTGGTGAAATGCCATAGCCGTTATGCCTGACGACCCAAAGGCACACCCCAATGCCTTTCAGTATCTGCAGGGTGGTGGTGGGGTTGGCTTCAGTTCAATACTTCACTGCCATTCCTATTATGCAGCTCTGTAACTCCTACACTACCAGTGCCAATGCCAGCAAACAAACATTCGGCATTGACAAATGCTTGTTAATTACTGTATTGGCTCTACTGCACTTTCATTGCTTATCATATATTAGTTAATATAGTAGTCCCCTTTTACTACTTGTCTTTAACTCACCTTACTTCAATTAATATAGATTTCATTCTCACTTTCATAGTGATCACTTTTAATTGTGGGTTCTACCACACTTTTATTGCTTATTTTATTTAATAATGTCATCCCTGATGCATGTTTTTTTTTTTTTTACTTTGCTGTTGCTAAGCTCAGGCTTGAAAGTTAACAGGTGTGTTGCTTTAGTGAGAACTGGAACAATATCCTGCCTCTTTACTTACGTGCACATCACACACTTACATCCTGCCACACTGCCAGTCAACTATGATCAGGTAAAATAAGATACCTGTTCACTACTGTGCAACATTCACTGCTGAGAAGGATGGAAAGTCAAAGGGGAACACTAATAGCAAACTGATCCAGGGTCAGGTAACGAAGGATAGGGGAAGGTGAAAGTGCTGTTACTACAGTAGGAAAAAGCAGAGAAATGTAAGGATTTAAAGGAAGCAGGAATGCTCTTAGACAAGAGGGAACTATTTGTTGAGAGGGGTAGAATGCAAAAACCCCATCTAAGGTAAAGGCAAAAAAGGGTATACCAAATAAATAAAAGGAAAAAAACTAGAAACACCCTATCGGGGTAAGGGTATGAAAGTATTACTAGGTAACACAGGGACAGTAGGAGTTGGGAATGCTGGGAGAGGTGTGGTATAGTGGCTTGGGGGGGGTGACAGTTTTCAGAGTCCTTTTGGTGACTGTGGTGCTGCCCCATCTGCACACACCTTTCTGGGTTGAGGGAGGAGGTTGCTAGGCACCAGGCCAAGCTGGCTAGGATTCAGGGAACCTCTTCTCCACCCAGATGCCACCAAGTCTGCCACCGTTATGTCAGAGGGTGCCAGGGAGGAGAAATGTCTGGATTTTGGTAGGCTCTAGAAGGATGGCAGGGGGCAGAGGCATATTACTCAACTGGTAAAACTGCATGTTTCCTACACCACTCTGGTAGGGCGAGACTGCTGGGAGGTGGCAGCTGTAGTAGTGACCAGTGAGGATGTGGAGTCCTGTATAGTGGAGACCCCAAGGAATGTGCTAGAAGATCTCAGAGAAGGAGGCAGTAACTTCTAGTGAAGGACTCAGCTGTGAGGGGGATAGATTTTGGGACAGGAAGGTGGAAATTAGTTACCAGTGGTTTAAGGCTCTGAGCTGCAAACCTGGAGACCGGGGTTTGAATCCCACAGCCCCCACCTGCATACTGTGTGACCCTGAGCAAGTCACTTAACTTCCTTGTGCTCCCAGGTCACACCTGGAAACAAGCTTCAGCTTAGTGTGCCTTCCTGGTTAAACAATTTCCCCTTTCCCTTAAAACCAACACAGCACCATGGCCTGGAGGGATGGGAAGTGAATCCTGAGTATCCCAAGGGCAGTTGGATGGGAGAGGGTGAGCTGGATGTCATTGTCCACCTGGGGGCTAATGATCTGGTTAGGGACAGGGCTGGGATAGTGCAAGAGGTGTTTGAGGAGCTGGGTAGGTGTCTTAGACAGGTAGCACAATCAGTGGCTTTCACTGAGGTGCAGGAGGCTGAGGTGGGGGGAGGAGGGATCTCTGCACCAGGAGCTTCAACTCATGGTTGAAGGAATGGTGCAGAGAAGAGGGTTTTGGTTACACTGGGGACTGGGGATCCACTTGGAAAGATAAGGGCCTATACA
Source organism: Neoceratodus forsteri (assembly GCA_016271365.2). NCBI lineage: Eukaryota > Metazoa > Chordata > Ceratodontiformes > Ceratodontidae > Neoceratodus > Neoceratodus forsteri. The sequence goes on along the minus strand of CM028129.1, from coordinate 440,466,707 downwards.
GGGATGATGGCCTACATCCATCTGAGAAGGGAACCACAGTCCTCAGTGGATGGCTCAAATGTTACTTTGATGAACATTTAAACTATCAAAGGGGAGTGGTGGAAGGAATTTGGAAGACAGAAACTGCCCCCACAGGCTAAAGTAGAGAGTAAGGAGAACCTGAGGGGAGAGGAATCCCCTAGGGTGCAAATTAATGGAAGAAACTGGGTGGCAGAAATGACAAGGGATGGGAATGGGAGCATTAAAAAGAGAGAGGGGAATAAGGGAGGGCAAAAAGGAAAAAAGGGGAGTAGCAAGCAGAATGGTAACAAAATCTGGAAGGCCATGTGTGCAAATGTTAGAAGTTTAGCAAATAAGATTCTGGACCTAGAGGCCATCTAGGTAGAGCTTGACCTGGATATTGTGGCCATTACTGAGTCATGGTGCACTTAAAACCATGAATGGGACATGGTTATTCCAGGCTATACTCTGCTAAGGAAAGACAGGGTGGGAAGGACAGGAGGGGGTGTGGTGCTTTATGTGAGGGAAAGCATAAAAGTGACAAAGATACAGAGAATATGGGGGAGGGGCAGAGGTACTGTGGGATACACTAGCAGTGGGGAATGGAGCTACTATTCACACTGGTATAGTCTACAGACCTCCAGCACAGGGGCAAGAGTAAGATAAGGTAGTAGAAGCCACTGACAGAAAAGAGAGAGGTGCTGCCAGTGGAGAACTTCAATCTGCTGGATGTAGATTGGAGACTTCCAGCTACAGCTTCAGCAAGAAGCAGGGACATCCTGGACTCCCTGTAGTGGGTGTTCTACAGGAAACTTGTCAGCAAACCCATTTGTGGTCAGACAATACTAGACCTGGTACTAAATAACAGGGAAAGTGTTGCAGATGTCAAGGTGGGAGGACACCTGGAGACCCGTGATCACCATGCAGTGTGATTCAATATAAGGATGGCTGTAGACTTGAACCATACAAGGGTGAGTGTCCTGGACTTCGGGAGGGCAGATTTTATAAAGATAGTTGAATGCCTCAGGGATGACCTGGTGGAGGGATGACCTGGCTGGAGTGGAGGAACAGTGAACAAAGCTAAAAGGGGGCATAGTAAAGGCAACAACATAGAAACATAGAATTTGATGGCAGATAAGGACCACTTGACCCACCCAGTCTGCCCATTTCGCTACCTAATGGATAAGCTGAAGATCCTAGTTAACCAGCAGCCTACTTCTTTCTACCCCAACCCCCTAGAATTGCCTTATGACTGTCCCATGCATGCTTGAATTCAACCACTGTTTTTGACTCCACAACCTCCTCTGGAAGGTCGTTCCATGCATCCACAACCCTCTCTGTGAAAAAATAATTCCTTACATTACCTCTGAGCTGCCCTCCCATCTTCAAATTGTGCCCCTTGTTCTTGCACACCTCTTTTTTGGAAAGATACTACCCTCTTGGACTTTGTTGATTCCTTGGGGTACTTGAGCTTCTATCATGCCCCCCCCCTTTCCTCGAGGCTATACATATTAAGCTCCTTTAGTCTCTTTTCATATGTCTTCTGGTGCAGACCCTACACCATTTTAGTTGCCCTCCTCTGGACAGCTTCCATCTTGTCTATGTCCTTGTGGAGACCGGGTCTCCAGAACTGCACACAGTACTCCGGATGGGGTCTCACCAGCTGTCTGTACAGAGGGATAACAACTTCCTGTTTTCTACTGGTGATGCCTCTCCCTATGCATCCCAGTAAATCCTCAGCCCTCCTTACTGCCCTCTCACATTGCTTGCCCACCTTTAAGTCATCTGATATGACTACCCCCAGGTCCCTTTCCATTTTTGTTGTTGTTAGTATCTCACCACCCATTGTGTACTCTTCCCCTGGGTTTTTGTTTCCCATGTGCATTACCTTGCACTTCTTAGCATTAAATTTAAGCTGCCATACATTTGACTGTTCCTCAAACCTTGCCAAGTCCCTTCTCATCCTTTCTACCCCACCTTGTGCATCAACTCTGTTGCAGATCTTTGTGTCATCTGCAAGGAGACATACTTTTCCTTCCAGTCCCTCTGCAATGTTGCTTATAAAGACATTGAAGACCTCTGCACAAAGCAAGTGAGCAAAAGCAAGAAGAAACAGAGACCGCTATAGTTCTCAAAAGAGGTGGTTGAAAAGGTATAGGCTAAAAGTGTAGCACTGAGAAGCTATAAGAAGATGCAGAGGGAGGAGGATAAGGAGGTGTATCAGGGGAAATAAATGGAAGCAGGGAAAGGAGTAAGAAGTGCAAAGGCACAAACTGATGAGAGAATAGCCCAGGTGGTAATGAAAGAGGACAAGACATTTTTCAGGTATGTAAGTAAAAAGAGGAAGACCAGGGGAGTGGTTATAAAGTTGAAAAGAGAAGAAGGGACTGTGTAGAGGGGGACCAGGAAAAGGCAGACATCATGAACAAATACTTTTGTTCAGTGTTCTCAAAGGACAGAGAAGGGACAGGACCAGAAAAAAGTAACAGGAGCTTTGGAGGAAGGGGATGGACACTAGTTCTGTAGCCCCCCCTCCCCAATGTCTAGGGGTATGTTGATGGAACATCTCTGGGGAGGAGGAGCCATACAGAAACCTTTATTTGCTGGCTTACATTTTGTTCCACGGGTCTGGAGCACAGATTTGCTTCCTCGGGGTGCTGGGCCAGTGGGCAAATTTTGTTAGCAGACAACACTTGAACACTGGAGGCAATAAACAGTTAACAAAAAAAAAAAAAAAACAATCACGGCACTCACCACAGTACTATTTATAAAACAGACTACCAGACCTTTTAGGCATGAAAAAAGTATCTATTTTATTCCAAAGCCAGCAAACGAACACCAGACCCAACAAGGCCAAGGAGTAAAAAAGTTCAGAAATTTCACCCACAGGAGGCTTTCGAAGATTTACAAAAGCCTCCTGCAGGTGAAAAGTCAACGCTTTTTTACCCCTTGACCCTGCTGGATCTGATGTTTGGTTGCTGGCTCTGGAATAAAACACAAATATTTTTCATGCCTAAAAGGTCTGGTAATCTGTTTTATAAATAGTGCTGAGGTGAGTGCAATGACTGTTCTTTTCTTTTTTCGTATTACTGTCACAGAGCACCCCAGCCCACCCTGTGCGACTCTGTTCTTTTTGTGCATTTTACAGTTACAGACATCAAAAATCCGGCACTCACCAGCTCACAGCAATGGACGGTCCCTTACTGTGAAGTGCTGAGTACCAGATTTTTGATGTCTGTAACTACTGAGTTATCCAGAGTACCAAAAAGTCTTTTGACTTGGTGGATCATCGCCTGCTGCTCAGGAGCCTGGGCAACCATGGGCTTACTAATTTGCCTATTGAATGGTTCGACAGTTACTCAAAGAACAGACCTTTGAAACTTTCTTATGGAGGCACTTTATCGGATAGTAAAGAACTGGAACGAGGAGTCCCACAGGACTCAATTCTTGGGCCATTGTTTTTTACTTTGTTTATTGATATTATTCCTCCCACCTTAACACATACTAATAAAATACTGTATGCTGATGACATAATATTGTTCAGTAGTTCGAACTTGGTAGAAACTATTAATCGCTTTTTAAAAAAAGATTTTCAAGAATTGGAATATTGGCTAAATGAACTTAAATTGTCCTTAAATTGTACTAAGACTAAAAGCATGCTTTTTGGAGTCAAACAAAGGCTTGATAAAATCACAAAGTTGATCAATTGAATATCATTAATAAATCTGGTATTTTGTTAGAACAGGTAACCCAAATTAAATATTTGGTTGTACATTTAGACCCTCAACTAAATTATACTAATCATATTGGTAAAGTAGACAAGAGAACCAAAAACTTGGAGTTATTTTTAAATTACAGCATTCGTTAACACTCCAAGCAAGGATAGCTATTGCAAAGTGTATATTGTTACCAACTTTAAATTACAACTCCTTTCTGTTTACAGATTTAACCAAACAGACCTTGAATACCCACACCACAACATTTCACAGCATCTGTAGATTTACGTACAAGTTACCTTACAATGCATACCACTGTTCTCTGTATCAGGTTACTGGTTGGCTACCACCCACTCTGAGGAGCTTATATAATTTCACTTGTTTATTGGACAATGTATTCCATCAAAACATGGGTGTAGGCAGGCATACTCCTAGCACTCCATGGTGTGCAATTTTATGTACGCGGGGTAGCAAATAGGCTCTGAACTGCTTCCTTTTTTCATGAAAACTAACAAAGAAAATACTGAACCTTTCTGTAATTTTATTCATAGGAGTCAAAATTAGAAGAACTGGTCACTAATACTCTCTTTGCATCCCAAGGGCAAAAGAACTTTATAGGATCTGGGCTGGTATGCGGGTGTCTTAGGGAACAATGCATGGCATTTGTATTTACCCATGCATGGCAACAACCATTGTCATGAGATACAAAAGTTATATTTATTGTGCCAAATGAGGCAACAAACAAGGTCCTAGTGTATTTTTGTATATTGTCTGGCTACACCCTGGGGGTGGGAGGTAGCAGTGAGTCCACTTGGTGTGCAGATCTGAAATCCCCTGGCTACACCCCTGCACCAAAAAGACAACTCTCCTTTATTGTTATTATTTCAATTTAAAGAATACATTAAAGAATTGAGGTCTAATGAAACACCTAGCCTCGTAATCTGGAAGACCAAATCTAAGATCTGATATTGAGCTTTTTCGGTCAAGGCAGCAAAAACTTGGAATAACCTTCCCACAGCCATGAAATCTGGATTAAGTCATGATAGAAACATAGAAACATAGACTTTGACAGCAGATAAAGGACCACTTGGCCAATCTAGTCTGCCCATTTCCCTACCTACAGGATAGGCCGCAGATCCTAGTTAACCAACAGCCTATTTCTTCCTACCCCCTGCAAGAATTGCCTTATATCTGTCCCATGCATTCTTGAATTCTCCCACAGTTTTAGACCCCACAACCTCCTCAGGAAGGCTGTTCCATGCATCCACTACCCTCTCTGTGAAATAATACTTCCTCACATTGCCCCTGAACCGCCCTCCTTCTATCTTTAAATTGTGTCCCCTTGTTCTTGCAAGTCTCTTTTTCTGAAAGAGGCTACCCTCTTGGACTTTATTGATTCCACTGAGGTACTTAAAAGTTTCTATCATGTCCCCCCTCTCCCTTCTTTCCTCAAGGATATACATATTAAGCTCCTTTAGTCTCTCCTCATACGGCTTTTCTTGCAGACCCTGCACCATTTTAGTTGCCCTCCTCTGGACTACCTCTATCCTGTCTATGTCCTTGCAGAGATGGGGTCTCCAGAACTGGACACAGTACTCCAGATGGGGTCTCACCAACTGTCTGATATTTTTAAAAAAAGAACTTAAGAAGTACTTTTTTAGGAATATGGAAAGTCAATGTTTCTCTTAATTTTGTAACATCTGTTGACTTACACAGAAACAGAAAAACATAGACTGGGGCCCGGATATTCAAAAGGGATGCACCATGCGCTACAGAGATGCACCAGCACAAGTACAGAAGTGCGCCATTGTGCGATATTCAGCGGGAGTCAGCTGCACCGTGCAAGTTGCAATACGCAACAGCACAGTAGTAATGAATGCATGTGCAACTGTAGGGGGAGGAACCATGAATAAAATGCACAGTGCGATATTCAACAGCATGCACCATGCACAATAGGGGAACTAGCGGAAAGTTGCACAATAGCAGAAATGATCCAAAATAAAAAGGAACAAGAGAGAGGCACAAGAACGCTACAGGGAAGCCACAGGTGGGAGTGAGGTGACAGGAACAAGGCAGAGGGTAGCAGTGAGCAGGACTGGGCAGGAGCAGGACAGGGCATACCTGGAGTCAACCAGGAACAGTAAAGGAGTGGCGAGCCTGTGCCACTGTGCAGGAGTGCTAGGGAGGTGCCACAGTGGACTGAGGCAGTGGCAGTAGGCAGGACAGCCACAGCCAAAGGCTGGAGGTGTACCAGTGCAGGGGAGTATCACAAATGGACAGCGAGGCAGGATAACAGCTGCGGGGGACACCAGCCTGGGACATGGTCAGTGCCTCCTTCCAGATGGAGGCAGTAATGAAGGGTGTGAGAAGGCAGGCAGCAGGGGGGCACGGCCATTGAAGGGCCTGTCGACGGTATGTCCCGAACAGGCAGTACCGAGCCCGCACCACCTTCGAACACTACTCTGACACAGAGATTGTGGGCCAGTACTGCCTGAACCAGGTGATCCTGAGGCAGCTCTGTGAGCTGTGCAGTGATGAGATGAAGGCACCCACACAATGGAGCCATGCTCTGTCACTGGAGACAAAGGTAACAGCTATCATGTGCCTGCTTGCCACGGGCACCTTCCAGAGACCAACAGGGACACAACAGGCATAACTCAGTCAGCCGCGTCATGCCTACTCACACAATTCCTCAGCACACTGCTGCCACATGCTGTGGAGTACATCCATTTCCCCAGTACACAGGCGGAGCGCACAGCACACATACAAGAGTTCCACAGGGTAGCACGTATGCCTGGCATGCTCAGAGCCATTGACTGCACCCATGTGGCCATCCACACGCCACCTGGCCTGGGCTGTGTGCTCTACATAAACCGGAAGGGGTATGCCAGCATCAACTGCCAGGTGGTGTGCGATGCCAGGGGGCGCATAACCAATGTCTGTGCCACACACCCTGGGGGAGCACATGATGCCTTCATCTGGCACCAGTCTGCACTGTGCCACAGGTTCGAGAATGGGGACATCCTCACTGGCCACCTAGTGGGTGAGTATGCACATCATGCAGGACGACATGAGCAGACGTGGGTGGGTGCATAGTCAGAGGTGCCATGGGTACCAGCCTTGATGGCCCATGGCAGAGCGATGCAGACCACTGTACTAATGTCCACCCTCTACACACTGGTGACAGTGGTTACCCACTCCGTCCCTGGCTGCTCACACCATACCGGTGCCCTGTGACCCCATCGCAGCTATGGTACAATAAGGCACACGCCACAACACGGAATGTCATCGAGCAGGTGTTCGGGATGCTGAAGGCACATTTCTGGTGCCTGGACACATCTGGCAGTGCCCTACAGTACAGCCCCTCAAAGACCTGTGGGCTATTCCTGGCCTGCTGCTTCCTGCACAACATGGCCAATGACTGTGGGATAGCCATAGAGGTCGAAGAGGAGGATAGCAGTGGGGATGATGAGGATGCCGGTCCAGATGGTGATGGGCAGCCACCCCCTGGATGAAGGGACCCCTGCCTGATCTGGATGTCACAGCTGCACCGGGACACCATCACAGAGGAGCACTTCGGCCAACACAGGTAGGTCATGGGGCCATGTGCAACCACCAATGGTTAGGGTACAACCCACAGACAGGCATGGACGAACCCCAGGGGCAGATGGCAGCAAGGGAATGGGTCTGAACGTGGAACCACACACACTGTCAGGGATTGGCAGGGCCAAACATGACACGCGCTCACACACACACACACACACACCACAAGACATGCACAAGGGGTAGAAGGCATGACAACCCCGAATGCAACCCCTTACCGACACACAGGTCCACACACGACCATACCCAGTGGCCGTCACTGTGCATGTCTCAGATGCTGGGCACCATTGCACACTGGCGGACAGCGCAACGCAGGCATCATCATGCACACACCACAGTGGCCAGCAGCCAGGAGGGTGTGCACAGGGACCGTGTGTGTGTGTGCAGTGCCGGGTACCCCACCCGTGCATCATACAATACACAACACACTGCACACAGGGCAGTGGAAGACAGTGGCCATGGTGGGAGACAGGTCAGTCATGCGGCACAGTGCCACAGCCACCACAGATGTGTGGGTGGCCCTGCCGAGACCTGCCAGCCATTCCAGGCTGACCATTGGCCTCATAGGGTGGCACCAACATTCCCCCAGGGGTGATGCTGCGGGAACGCAACCGTGTTCACGCAGGGGTCTGCAGCTCACCGAACATGCCCGCGCCAGACGTGCTCGGTATGCCCACAGCTGAACCCGGTGTTGACATGGGAGGTGTCGGATGATGCCGGGAATGGAGGGTGGACATGACACTGCGCGGTGTCTGTGGCACATGGGCAATGAACTGGGTGCCAAATGTGGCCATGACAGCTGTGAACGCACATGTCTGCCTGTCAATGACAGCGGTCACATCCTCCCACTGCCGGGCCATCTCTGCCAGGAGCAGACCGTAGTCTCTGCTGCTCTGCTCCTCTGCCTGGCGCAGAACCACACTGAGTGCATCCACCACAGTCACAAGCCACAACTGCTGATCCACTGAAGCCTGGAGTAGGCGGCTGTGCTCATCAAAGAGGTCATCTGCCGGTTCGGCATGCTGTCCCTCATGGTATTCCTGGCCCTGCTGGGCAGCACCCCTTGACGATGGGCACTGCACACCAGAGCCATGCCAGGGCACATCCACATGCGGTGCACTGCCGCCGCCACCAACACTGTCCCCCCATCGCCATTGGACGACTGCTGGCACTGACCCTCCGGCCGCCGATCACCAGGGCTCACCGGTGCCGGCACAGCAGTTGCAACAGCCCCACAGATCTGGATGCACACCAGTGCTGCCCCACTGGGGCATACAGGCACAGGCTGAGACTGTGATGTCACGCAGGCCTCCATGGTGGCACCACCCACGGCTACGCCCGTGCTGTTTCCTGCTGTGGGACCATCCTGCATCCCACTCGTATCACTTTCCAGGACATGTGATCCATCATCATCAGTGCTGGATCCAGCACCAGTCTGTGTCCCAGCATGCTGGAGTCCATGGGCATTGTCATGCTGGGACACAGGCAGGACCTCGTCCGCACCAGCACCACCATCTTCAGTCCGGACAGACAGGCAGGTATGCAGTGGTCCTGTCCTTCGGACACCTGTGGAGGTGAATGGGTGCTCCTCCGTGTCCAGGGCATCACCCTCAGTGGACACACCCACTACCGCTGACCCATGTAGACACTCAGGAGCTGTAAGGGAACACAGTAGTGTAATTGTCTCCACCCTACCCTGTGGCATTCCCCCCACCACCCACATAGTGACAGCATAGGACCTACCATGCAGTGATGGGCTGCCACCCGTCTGGAAGCCACCATCAGGAACGCCCTCTATGGCACAATGCCGCATGCTGCTGGCCACCTGCTCCTCCTGTGGTGTCAGGCGTGGCACATCCAGCTGTGCACCACCGGATACAGCACGTGCTGCCCTGATGGCAGCCACCTTGTCCTTTATCCTCCTCTTGTCAGTGCCAACCTTCTTTTTACACTCCTGCATGGACCGCTGGTGGCTGCCATGCTGGTTCACGGCACACGCAACCTCACCCCATGCCGCAGCACTGGCCTGTGGTGTTCCACGCTGTCTGCTGAGCAGCAGTTCCCTGTTGAGATAGACCTTGAACAGGGCATCTGATTCCACCCGGGTGAAGTTGGGCCTCCTCCTTCTCCCATGTCCCTGTTCCTCCTCTTTCTCATGTTCAGTCATTATAGAGCCTTTGGGAATGAGAAGTGTTACCTTTGAATGTGCAGTCCCATGCATCTCTCACACACCACAGTCCACACTTGCAAACAGCATGCAACCCACCACAATAGACTGCAATACCAAACTACATCCTCTGTAGCCCCATGTTGCATTTATATAGCGCAAGGCATGCAAACGAGGTGAGACACAACTTTAAGTGGATGCTGATGCAGTGGCTGTACCATGGAATTGCTGATGAGCTGATTTGCATATGCTGGCTGAATATCACGCTGTTGCGCCTTGCGCAATGTTGTTGAGCGTGCTCAGGCAATGGTGCAGCTCTGTGATGTGCACAGTAGGCACTGCACGGTGCTTGCCTGGGGTGCTGACGCCGATGCCTGCCACACTGGTGATGTGATGAGCACGGGAGGCAGTGCAGAGCATGGCCACCACTGTGCCAGTGGTGCTTGTGCGCTGTTCTCACTTGTGGCGCTTGTGCCCTGGAGCGCCGTAGGTGCCATCGTGCCACAGCACGGTAGGTCACTGCAGGGTGTCACACACAGGCACTCTACCACGCTACATGCAGAGAATCATAATAGCACTGTGGCGTTCCATGCATGACAGACCCTTGACCCTGCGGTTGACCTTTGCCCCCTAGGTGCCATGCATCTGCATGGGTGCACCCCATTGCGCTGTTCAGTGACAGCACAATGGGGAATGGCAGCACTGTACTGCGCAGCATCTGCACGTGGGGGACGTGTGCTACAGAGTGCCATTTTGTTATCTGGCCTGCATGGAAAATGGCACTCAGGAGAGCTCCACAGTGGAGCACGCTAGAGCTAGCCAACCTTGTGGCAATTGTTGAGCCCCATGCTGGGGCCCTGTTTGGACAGGACCTACTAGATAGACCATGCAGCGCCGTGTGGGAGGAGGTGGCAGAGGCCATGGAGGAGGCCACAGAGATTTCCCATAGCGCTGAGCAGTGTCGCCACCGGTATGGGGACCTCTGGCAGAGGGACCCAGATAGGCTGGGATGACTACAGGCACATGCCAAGCAAGGCGCCGTGCCACGGCCAGGTAGGTGCTCCATCCATACACTGGTAGCATCTGTCCATCTTAGTATCGTGATGTGCATGTGTCCACCCCGCAGGGAAGTGGGGGCCATCCAGTGTGAGCAGTGGTGGTGGTGGTGGTGGTGGTGGGGTTGCAGCATGGCTGGGCTGTGTAGGATCACACACACCGGTGGGGGGCTTTGCTACTAGTTTGTACTGATGTTCCCCTCTCTGTGTTTGCACCCTAGGCCCGGAGGAGTGACGTCGAGCTAGGGAGGCCAGAGCTGAGCAGGAGAGGGCTGGTGTGCAGCAGCAGGGATGTGGCAAAGGGGCCATGGGACAGCAGCACCCGGCTGTTATGGATGCAGGTGAGTGCCTTTTTTCCCATCAGATCTGTGCATTCTGTGTTGCAGGGTTGGCAGCAGGGCATGGCCACCAGCACTTGGCCCCACTGCCGTGCATGCCACACGGTACACTCAGCACTGTCCTGTGGCACTGCATGTGCGGGTGGGCATCGCTGGTGGTCAGTGCATGCACTGGGTACATGGTTGTGCCACTGCCTTCGCACTGCATAGCCATGTCACTGTACAGCCACAGTGGTGCTGTGCAGGTCATGGGAGATGGGTATGTGCAGCGGTCCGCAAGGCTGTGGGTGCCTGGGTAGGCAGATCTTGTGGACGCGGTCACTGTGGGTGGTCGTACACCATCACAGGGGCGTGGCCCATGGCTGTATGCCATGCACAATGGGTGGGCTGCAGGGGGATGGACAGTCACATGTATTGACTCTGCTCCCTTGTCCTAGGTGGACGTCACTGGACGGCGATGGAGTGTGGAGTGCAGGAGCTGCTGCAGCTAACACGAGCATCCCTGGAGATACTACAGAGGATGGAGCGGGACAGGGTCCAGTGCCGCAGTGGACAGAGGCACCACAGGAGTGGAGAACAGGGCAGGCAATGGGCCCTCCATGTCCCCGATTGATCTAACCCACCTGGACCCACCCTCACACCCCTTCCTCTCTCCCATTTGTTCACCCCTGCCCCATGCCCACCCCCACCTGGTTTGTGGCCTTTTCCCACTATCCTTGTATATATATATATATATATATATATATATGTATATGTTTTATTGTTTATCCTGTTTAATACATACATTTTGTTATGACAACTGTGGTGGTCTCTGATTTGCAGTGGGCTCAGGTACTTAGCTGCAGTGGTGTTCATGGCATCGGGGGTGGTGCAGGCATGGGCGTGTGTATGTGTCCAGCAGGGACCCGCCTATGGTGTGGGCGGGGGACTCAGTCACTGTTTGTGGTATGTGTGTTGTTCTCTGTGCATTGGATGCCTGTGTGCAGTGGTCCATGGTGCATGCACTGTGTCCATGGCACCCCTGTCAGACTGTCCATGGCCTGTGCAGCTGACACCCTTGCATGTCTGTGCTAAGCACAGTCTGCTGGCATGTCAGTGGTGGCTGTCCATGCTGGCAACCCCCTGTACCCGGCGCAATGCCAGATTGCCTTCTGTCACTGGTATGGTGCACATCTGCCTCGGGTGGCACTGTGGCCTCCACTGTTGTTGTCCCCACTCCATGCTGTCACTTGTGTCTGTTGCAGGGAATGTGCTCCAGTGTCTGTCACTTGTGCTCCAGCTGCATGCTGGTGGCGGACAGATTCATGGTGCATGCACAGGGTGGCTGGTACACCTGTGCCATGGAGGGGTGCTGGCCATGGGTACACAGCTGCTGTGGCTGCACTCCAGCGGGTTTGTTGCCCCGCTATTGTGTCCCTGTGTTGGGGTGCCCTTGGGTATGGGTGGGTGTTTGTCCATGCACTGTGTTGCATGCTGTGTGGCACATGCTTCCGTGCACCACTGTGGGCATCTGAGCTGGCTGTTGGGGCCAGTGCTGGGACAGGGTGTGTGCTTGAGTGGGTGTACGGGGTGCTGTACAGCTGGTGGTGGGGTCGGGGGAAGGCCCTGTTGCATGCGGGGTACCTCATGTGCTTATGCAGGGTCAATCTCTCAGCTATGCCTCGGGGGGCCTTGCAGGGTGGCACTGTGTCTGCAGTTTATGCATCGGTGGCTGCTGCCGCCCACTGCAGGGTGCTTATGGTGGGGCTGCCTTGCATGGCTCCATGGTGCACAGGGTTGCATTGTCACAGTAGGGGTGGTGGCATGCATAGGATGACATGCACTGTTGGGTGCTGCTCCTGGGCAGGGTGTCTGGGGATCACTCTGCAGGGTGTACTCTGCATTGGTGGGATGGTGTAGCACAGGGTGGCCGGACCTCCTTGTGTTCTGGTCACAGCTTGCCAGGGGTTGTGCTGGGGCACTATGCCACGGCTGTGGAATTGTTGCTGGTGTCCATGGGCTGGTGGTTCTTCAAGCTCACCTCATGTTGTGTGGTTCATGGGGTGTGGGGGGCTGTCTGTTCTGCTGCGTGCTCCTATGCCCATGTTTTCCATGGGTGGTGAACCCCTGCATCCTGTCCCTGTGCATCCCTGGTTGTGCTGGTGCACTGCTACCCTGTTCCAATGTGCATCCCTGGTTGTGCTACTGCACATCTGACCTGCACCACTGCACATCCCTGGTTGTGCCATGACGCGGTTGGTGCGATATTCAGTTGTGTTGCGCAAGTGCATCTTGGCCTGCACAGTGTTTGACTATCGCGCATGTTGCCCATAGGCGCACTGCACTTACACCTGCTCCTGCTATAGTGCTACTTTGTGGTGCATTTTGAATATCTGGGCCTATGTCTTAAATGTTTATAAACTGTCTGTGTTTGTTATGTTTAATGTAACATCATAACTGTCTTATGAATGGTCTTGGGTCGCTCATGAAAAAGGGCTACTGGCTCATGTATTTACCCGGTGAACAAAAGCTTACATAAATAAATGAACAGTCCAACCCAGGATTAACAACAATAACACAAACATTTAATTAACTTGATTTGTCTATGGACAGCTTGAGGTAGACATCGCTCAATGGCTCCACTGGGGAAAAGCAAGTCTCTGGACCAAAAGGTCTTGGCAGGCACAGTTCAAAAGTCCCAAAGTTCATATTTACAGCAGACAACTCATTATTTACACTGGGCAGTTCATATTTACACTGGCCTTTTATTGCCATTACCCCAAAGCATGCAGCATTATTTAAACACTTCTAGTCATAGGCATTTCAACTATTTTGCAGTAGGTGCTTTACTCCCTGTCTAGATGAACTCCAGAGGCAGGATCCACTGGTACCAATTCCCTGGCCACAAATAATACAGTTCTGGACTGTGGCAGCACATTTCTCCTGACCGCATCCCCCTGAAGCAATATTCTCAGTCTCTCAAGACTCTTTCTTTCAGTAGAACTTGTCACAAGCCCACTCCTGTGGGGTGGGATTCTTTGCATCACAGTGAATACCTCATGTGATGGGGGGTCAGGGATACCCTTCCTCTGTCTTTTCAGCATGCTTGCTGTCTCACAACTGAACATATGCCAGAGGATTCCAGGGCGCCCCCTCTCCATGCGAAGGGGTAAAAATACAGTTTTGAGACTGTGTTCCTAGGATAGAACCCTCTCGGCTACTGCACAATGAACCAGAAAAGCCACAGGCATGTACAGGCTTTGGGGGGCCCAATACACCCTAGTATGTGTCTCTCCACCCAGAAATGCAGAGCTTGGTTCAAACACCCACAGACTCCTCCTGAGACCTTTCATATTTTCTCCCCTGCATTCATCACACAGAGTCCCTAGTGGTTCATTCTTTTGGTAGTGTTTTGGACATTAACCAATCACACAGCGTAACATAGTTTGAACAACTCTCCTCCAAGGCAACACACACAAATGACACTAGCAGAATTATCTTAAAAGTAAGCCAAAAGCTTTACTAATTATGCTAATTAATTAATAAATGCAGTAAATAACATAAAGACAAATAATTTTAGACATTGGTTACAGGATATTGAAAATAAAATGGAAAATATACATACAAACCTACACTTTAAAACTCTGAGATTAAAGTCTACCTCAAGTCCTTAGTTGCTTAATGTTGAAGTGCAAAGTCTTTACAAAGGTAGTTGAAAATCTTGGTTCTTGGTAGTGCCAAAGAATTCTTGAAGAAAATGTCTCTGCTCTCCTAAGCAGGCAGGGTCCCCAAAAACAAAAAGGCTAAAAATCTCTGATACAGTATTTGCACCCTTGTTTTATGGGCTTCTTAAAGGGCAAGTCCCAAGTACAGTGGCTTGCCCTTCAATAGGCTAGTATTCCATTTCTATGGCTATGCAACCAATCAGCTTTAAGTATTTTATTACAAAACAACAAATGTGCATTTCTGAATATGGAGAGAAAAAAAAGTTCAGATGTCAGCTAGTCTAAACCACCATTCTAGGGGAAAATGCAGCCTTCCTCCTTAAAAATGGCTATAATTAAGCTATCCTCAGTATGCCCATTTACTTAAATGGTAGCCCATTGAGCTGTAATGGGATTATCTCAGTGCAGACTTGCAGAGACAACAGAAATTGAGACCGAATGGCACGACTGGTTGTCCTGGCCTTTCATGAGCACAAAGGAACGTGCCTTGCTTCCAACTCTGTTTAATTATTCTTTTGTCTCCTTTTAAATGATTTAATTAAACTCCAGTCCCTGACTAGCAGCTGACAGACTCTCTTCCCAGTTACAAGAGTTACAACTTCATTCCCCAGGGCCCATGTCTTTGTACCCATGATCCCTTGCAACTTGACCTGGCTTTTCGTGGCCTTCCCTGGTGTATTATATACATAAAATGATATGAAATATGACAAAAACAATAAGGTAGAGCCTTAGCTCACCACAGGCTTCACTGGTGGGGTCCTCCATTCCAGAACCCATTGTCAATTCCTAAAGGGCATTTAGCATCCATTTCTCCACTATATTCTAAATACTTTGTACTCCCTATTTGGCTTCATGATGAAGTGCTTTCACTGGGTCTCTTCTTCCTGAACCCAACTAGAATTAATAAGGGGCATTTGGTAGCCTCAAACAAGTACATCACTCAGAAACTGTGCTATGTTTTGTCTCTTTCTCTCTCTGAGTTCTGGAGGTATAGCCAGCAACTCTTCAATCAGTTATATTTTACTGCTCCAAAACTGCAGCTTACATGCCAGGATCACTCTTTATTATTACAACCCATCAATGCAGACTTTACACACAAAGGTTCAGCTCCCCTCAGATCCACTGAACAGTCTGCTTTTACATGGCTAGGACAGGCAGCCATCCTCAGGGGTCCATGGTGCCACATGATGGTACCTGCCAATCACTGGCCAAAAAACTGACCCCTGACCCCCCCCAAGACCAATGGGTCCACATGCCCAATTATATAAATTTAGTGGGCAAAAGAGGGGCTGGCATCTCCAGGAGGCCTGTGGTGCCACACAAATCCAACCCCCCCCACCCTCACCCAAAAACTGACCTCCGTGGGTGAGAATCCCAAAGCCAGTTTACCAAGCCTTCAGAGTAATTAAGGTTTTCCATCCTGAAGCTCAGGAGGTTTAGCACTGAATAGTCCTTACAGCCTTTTGCACAGTTCTGTTAGGCTGCTGGATTAAAGTCCCATTCCTGCCAATGGCATACTCTTGCACTCCCGCCTTCTCATACTTGTCCTTCACCCCCCCATAGTGGCAGCATACTTCTGGTCTCTGCCACTTCTTTAGTCAATGCTCTAGGCCATTCTGCATTGAAATAATAGTTCAGCTTATGGAAGCCAGGCAGTGCATGCCTGTTGATCACTTCCTCAACTCTGCAAAACTGAATGCAACTTCTTGCACCCAGTTCAGCTACAAGTAGCTGCCCCTACCCCCAGGAAGCCAGTGCAGTCTAGCAGCCCAGCTCACTGAGGATTCAAAGAATTAACCCCTTAGTGGGTTCTTTAGGCCCAGAGACCTACTCAAACAAGCATTTCTCAATACCGAATGTTTGCTTGCTGATATTAGCATTGGACATGCAGGAGTTAGACAGATGCAGAATAGGAATGGCAGTGAAGGACTGAACTTACGCCAACCCCACCTCCACCCTGCAGAGATAGACAGGCACTGGGGTGTGCCTTTGGATCATCTCATATAACACTCATGGCATTTCACCTCACCCTATCCTGCAAACACCGACAAGTGTTGAGGTGTGCCTTGGGGTATTTGGCTTTGCAGTCACCCTATTTCATAAGGGCATATGCTGAAATGGGTGCAGTAGAGGAACATGGGATGAACTCTGGGGCCAAAGAGTCCAAGGCACACCTAGATGCCTGTTACTGGCTTCAGGGTGGGAGTGGGGGTGGTATGGCATGAGCATTACAGCCGGCAATCCAAAGGCACACCCCTGATGCCTGTCAGTCTGTGCAGTGTGGGACATTATGGTTAGAAACCTTAACACCCCGGGGCATTTGTTGGTATTTGTACTACAAATTTTTGTGTCCCCACCTCATGAAAGCATTTGGGACCTCTGCTCATGAACAGTGGCACTGTGATTTTGTTAATCTGTTCCGAATGTTGATTTCCAACAGTGACCACACCATTCTGCGTCAGATGTGCAAAAACATAGTTCGGGCGGGATGTGAAAAATGACAGCTGTACCATTCATAGGGAGGTGTGAAGAGATGGCAATGTTGAAAATCGGGAGTGAAAATATTAAAAATGTTCCAACTTATGAGCATACATGGAAACTGCACAACACACACTTCTAACATAGTCATTTAGTGGCATTATTTCACCAAATTTTCAACGTAGGCATTTTGTGACCTCTGCTCATGAACAGTATCACTATGATTTTCTTAATCTATCCCAAACATTGATTTCCCACAGCAACCATGCCACCATGTGCCAGATGTGGGAAAACACATTTTGGGCGAGAGTTGAAAAATGACAGCTGTACTGTTTATAAGGAGATGTGCAAAATTGACAATGCTGAAAATCTTGAGTGAAAATATTACAAATTCTCAAAGTTACGAGTGTGCATGGAAACTGCGCAACGCACGCTTGTAACATAGTCATTTCATGGGCTTTTGTCACTAAATTTTCAACATAGGCATTTTGGAACCTCCGCTCATAAACAGTGTCACTGTGATTTTCTTAATCTGTCCTGAACACTGATTTCCCACAGCAACCGCACTATTGTGTGCAAACACATTTCAGCTAGGATGTGAAAAATGACAGCTGTACTCTTCATAAGGAGGTGTGAAAATATGCCAGTGTTGTAAATCTGGAGTGAAAATATTACAGATTTGTGAAGTTACGAGTGTGCGTGGAAACTGCTCAACTCACGCTCATAACACAGTAATTTTTTGGATTTTTTTCACCAAATTGGCAACATATGCTTTTTGGAAGCCCACCTCATAATCAGTGACACTGTTGCTTTGTTAATCGGTCTCGGAGGGTGATTCCACGCAGTGATCATGAAATCACCTTTCCAGACTGAATAACCAGATGACAGTCACTGAATTCATGAGATGTGGTCCCAATAACCCCATGTTGAAAATGTGGTGCAAAAATTCACAAAAATGGCCAAGATATCCACCTAAGTTGACCCCCTCCCCATTTATGCCATTATACAGCTTACTGGCATTTCTTCAGTCCGCGGTCAGCTTTAAAATGTGCAGACGTGCTCCTGCTCCACCAAAGATTGTCATGCTGGACTCCGGAGTTAAGTATGGGGTGAGGGGGGATGTGGGGAGGTCAGGTGCACAGAGGGTGGATGCTGGTTGGGGGAGAGGGCACCAGAGACGACGAGGGATGGTTTTCTGTTTTTACAGGGTTTTTTAAAAATAAAAACCTCACGGAATGGTTTTTCTATTACAGGGACAATGGGCACACTGAGTTGGGCTCACAGCATGCCACCTGGGTGTTTGTTTGGGGGGGCTGTAGATGACGGGGATTGGGCACCTCGTCAGCATATATAGAGTGTTTGTGGGAGGCGCATGAACTGAGGGGGATTGGGCACCCCACTCGGCACACAACAAACGGGGGAGAACATTATGCCAACGAGGATTGAGCTACCCCATTGGCAAATGAACTGGGGAGGGGCATGCCAACAGGGGGATTGGACACCCCCGTCAGCTTTCATGGGAACTGTGAGAGGTGGCTGGCAACAGCCGCTGCCATGTTTATTGAAATGGGACACCAGACAAGGCAAGCTATGATTCGATGCTGGAATCAGGGACCACCCCAGCAGCAAAAACTGCTGTCATTGATGGTGTGCTCCTCTATTGGCGCCACAGAGACCTGCTGCAAAATGGACTGCTGGCACTGGCCACAAGACTGCTGCACCTCCACAACTCGTTACTACAGCAAGCTGCCACAATGTGTTTCTTGTGCATGCATGCAAGCAAGCATAAAAAGGAAAACAGTGTTTCTTAGAGGAGATTTCTAAAGGGACTTACTAATCTGAAAGTGGACAAAGTAATGGGGCCAGATGGGGTACATCCAAGAGTATTGAGGGAGCTCAGGGAGGCACTGGCTGCACCTTTGGCAGTCCTAGTTAACAGCTCACTGGAAACAGTAGTGGTTCTGGAGAAATGGAGAAGAGCAGATTCAGTCCCACTTCACAGAAGTGGTAGCAGGGAGTAGGCTGGAAATGACAGGCCAGTCAGCCTGACATTGTTGGTGGTAAAGTTAATGGAATCACTGCTGAAGGAAGGAATTGTGGAATATCTTGAATCCAGTGGGTTACAAGACCTGAAGCAGCATGGATTCATGGGGGGGGGGGGGCGCGGTCATGTAAAACAAATATGATAGGTTTCTTTGACTGGGTGACCAAGGAATTAGATCAGGGTAGAGTGGTGGATGTGGCCTACCTAGAGGTCAGCGAGGCTTTCAACACCGTTCTACATCGGAGACAGTAGCAAGCTGGGTAACTTAGCAGTGCATCCAAAAGTGGTAAACTTGTTAAGAAATTTGTTAGTGGATAGGCAACAGAGGGCAGTGATAAATGGAGTTAATTCTGATGAAGGTAGGGTGACCAGTGAGGTGCCTCATGGATCACAGCTGCGACCAGTCATTTATGTGTTTATAAGTGACATTGCAGAGGAGCTGGAAGGGAAAGTGACATTGCAGAAGAGCTGGAAGTGAAGGTCTGCCTCTTTGTGGATAACATCAAAATCTACAATAGGGTGGACACTCCAGGAAAGCGGGTGGAAAGGATGAGCAAAAACCTGAGAAAATTTGAGGAGTGGTGAAGATTATGGCAGCTGAGTTTCAATGTGAAAAAGTGCAAAATAATGCACTTAGGGCACAAAAACCCTAGGGCAGAATACAAAATGGGTGAAGTGGTATTGACAACCACTAGGCAGTTCTGAAGACCACATCTCCAGGACACAGACAGGGTGGAGGTGGTCCAAAGGAGGGCAACTAAAATGGTGCAGGGTCTGCATCAAAAAACCCTATGAGGAGAAACTAAAGGACCTCAATATGTATTCCCTGAAAGAGAGGAGGTAGAGGGGGATATGATAAAGACCTTTAAATACCTCAAGGGGGTAAATAAGGCACAGGAGGGAAGTATTTTTCAGAAAAAAAGGTGCTCAAGAACTAGAGGACATGCTATAAAGCTGGAGGGAGTTAGATTCAGGATATATGTGAGGAAGTACTTCTCAGAAAGAGTGGTGGATTGCAAATAATTGAGCAAATAATTAAAGAGGTTGTGGGAATATTGGTCTTAGACCAGTGGGCCTTTCTTTAGATATTATAGGTACAAGGCACCTAATTCCCTCTGGTGGGAAGTTCTGACAACAGTCTTGGCATCATCTGTTTTGCCCGTGTTAGGACAACTTAGGTCATGAGTGGTTAATTATGTTAGGTTGCAGGGTCTGTTTTCCCCCTACCTACCCACCACCACCACATTTTTTTTACTCTACATGAATATATGCTGTCTGTAGTGTAAAATGTGAAGTATGCTATTGTACTCTTGTGAATTACTAATAAAAAGGAAGTTTAAGCAAGCATTAGTCAATGTTGAATGTTGATTGCGTTGGTCTGTTGAGCTCGCTCAGTGGCCGTGTGTCACTCGCTCGTTCTGTTTCTCCCAGTGCTGCAGGCTGCATCTTTGTATGGGGCTCCTAGCTACTTTGGCATGTTTTTTCTTCCCACAAAGAAATCTGCAGCCGTCCTGACAGAGCTGTGTTGAGGTCGGTCATTCGCCATCTCTCAGTCGCTCATTCTGTTTCTGCTGGCGCTGCAGGCTGCCCTTTTGTACTGGGCTCCCACCTCTGTTGGCAGCTTTTTTTGCCCACAAAGAAATGTGCAGAAGTCCTGACACAGGTCCATTGAGCTACCTCACTCCCCCTCTCTCGCTCGTTCCGTTTCTGCCAGCGCTGCAGGCTGGCCATTTGTACAGGGCTCCTGCCTGCGTTGCCGCCTTTTTCTGCACACAAAGCAATCCGCAGCAGTCACGATAGAGGTCTGTTGAGCTCGCTCCCCCTCTCTCACTTGCTCATTGTGTTTGTCCCAGTGCTGCTGGCTTCCCTTTTGTACTAGACTTCAGCCTGCGTTAGCACCTTTTTCTGGCCACAAAGAAATCTGCAGCGGTCCTGACACAGCTCCGTTGAGGTCACTCTATCCGCCTGTCTCACTCTCTCATTCTGTTTCTCCTGGTGTTGCAGGCTGCTCTTTTGTACAGGCTTCTGCCTGCATTGGCAAGTTTTGCTGCCCACAAAGAAATCTGCAGCTGTCCTGACACAGCTCCGTTGAGGTGGGTCACTCCCCCTCTGTTACTCGCTCATTCTGTTTCTGCTGGCAACGCAGGCTGCCTTTTTGTACTGGACTCCTGCCTCTGTTGGTGGCTTTTTCTGCCTACAAAGAAATCTGCAGCAGTCCTGACACAGGTCCATTGAGGTAGCTCACTCCCACTTTCTCTCTTGCTCATTCTGTTTCTCCTGGCGCTGCAGGCTGCCCTTTTGTACTGGCCTCCTGGTTGCATTGGCACCTTTTCCTGCCCACAAAGAAATTCGCAGCTGCCCCAACAGAGCTTTGTTGAGGTCGCTCACTCTCTCTGTCTCACTCGCTCATTCTGTTTCTCGTGGCCCTGCAGGCTGCCCTTTTGTACTGGGCTTCTGCCTCTGATGGCATTTTTTTCTGATCACAAAGAAATATGCAGCAGTTTCAACAGAGCTCCTTTGGCCTCACTCACTCCCCCTGTCTCACTTGCTCATTCCATTTCTGCCCGTGGTGCAAGCTGCCCTTTCGTACTGGGCTCCTGCCTGCATTGCCACCCTTTTCTGCCCACAAAGAAACCTGCAGCAGTCATGATAGAGCTCCATTGAGCTCGCTCACTCACTCCCCCTCTCTCACTTGTTCGATCTGTTTCTCCCACTGCTGCAGGTTTCCCTTTCATACTGGCCCCTGCATGCATTGCTGCCTTTTTCTACCCACAATGAAATCCACAGCTGTCCCAACTGTGTTCTGTTGAGCTCACTCACTTCCCCTCCCTCACTCGCTCATTCTGTGTCTCCCACTGCTGCAGGCTGCCCTTTTGTACTGGGTTTCTGCCTGCGTTGGTGGCTTTTTCTGCCCACAAACACATCTGCAGCAGTCCTGAGAGAGCTCCATTGAGCTCGCTCATTCCCCCTCTCCCAATCACTCATTCCGTTTCTGCTGGTGCTGCAGGCTGGCCTTTTGTACTGGGCTCTTGCCTGCATTGCTGCCTTTTCCTGCCCACGAAGAAATCCGCAGCAGTCATGATAGACCTCCGTTGAGCTCGCTCACTTCCCCTCTCTCACTTGCTCATTATGTTTGTTCCGGCACTGCAGGCTGCCCATTTGTACTGGGCTCCTGCTTGCATTGCCACCTTTTCCTGCCCACAAAGAAATCCGCAGCTGTCCTGACAGAGCTCCATTGAGGTCGCTCACTCACTCCCCCTGTCTCACTCACTCATTCTGTTTCTCCTGGTGCTGCAGGCTGCCCTTTTGTACTGGGCTCCTGCCTCTATTGGCATTTTTGTCTGCCCACAAAGAAATCTGCAACATTTCCAATACAGCTCCGTTGGCCTCATTCATGCCCCCTGTCTCACTTGCTTGTTCCGTTTCTGCTGGCACTGCAGGCTGCCCTTCTGTATTAGGCTCCTGCCAGCATAGCCACCCATATCTGCCCACAAAGAAATCTGCTCGTTCTGTTTGACCCACTGCTGCAGGCTGCCCTTTTGTACTCAGGCCCTGCATGCATTGCTGCCTTTTCCTGCCCACTAAACAAATCTGCAGCAGTCCCAACAGATCTCCATTGAGCTCACTCACTCCCCCCCTCACTCACTCGTTCTGTGTCTCCCGGCGCTGCAGGCTGCCCTTTTGTACTGGGCTCCTGCCTGCATTGTCGCCTTTTCCTGCCCACAAAGACATCCACAGGAGTCCCGACAGAGCTCAGTTGAGCTTGGTCACCCCCCAGTCGCTCAATCCTAATCTGTCCCAAACACTGATTTCCAACAGTGACTGCTGTATTCTGCACAGGAAGAGCGGAAACACATTTCAGCCAGCATGTGAAAAATGACAGCTGTACTGTTCATAAGGAGGTGTTAACAAATGCCAGTGTTGAAAATCTGGTGTGGAAAAATTACTAATTTTCAAACTTACAAGGGTGCGTGGCACCTGCACAACACATGCTCGTAACACAGTCATTTTATGGAGTTTCACAACAAAATTTTTAACATAGGCATTTTAGGACCTCTGCTCATGAACAGTGTCAGTGTGATTTTCTTAATATGTCCTGAACATCAATTTCCCACAGCAACCACGCTATTGTGCACCGGAAGAGCGAAAACACATTTCATCCAGGATGTTAAAAATGACAGCTGCACTGTTCGTAAGGAGGTGTGGCAAAATGATAATGCTGAAAGTTTGGAGTGAAAATATTATACATTCGTGAACTTACGAGCGTGTGTGCAAACTGCCCAACTCACACTCGTAACACAGTCATTTTATGGAGTATCATCACCAAATTTTCAACATAGGTGTTTTAGGAACTCTGCTCATAAACAGTGCCACTGACCATTTCTTAATCTGTGCAGAACACTAATTTCCCACACCGACCATGCTATTCTGCGCCACAAGTGCGAAAACACATTTCAGCCAGGGTGTGAAAAATGACAGCTGTACTGTTCACAAGGAGGTCTGAAAAAATGCCAATGTTGAAAATCTGGGGTGAAAATATTGCAAATTCACAAAGTTACAAACATGCCATAACTTATTCACGTGCATTCTCGTAAAACAAGTCATTTTTGGTTTCCACCAAATTTGCAACATAGGCATTTTGAGAGCCCACCTCATGAACAGTGGCACTGTCATTTCATGAATCGGTCCCGAAAAGTGATTCTGCACAGTGACCGTGAAATCACCTTTCGGGGCCAATTAATGCCATGGCAGTTATAGAATTCATGAGGAGTGGTCCCCAAAATCCCTAGTTGAAAATTTGGTGCCAAAATTCCAAACAATGCCTGAGATATCAAAGTTGAAAAAACCCTATTTATTCCATTATACAGTTTACCAGCATTTCCTCAGTTCGCGGTCAGCTTTGAAGAATGCAGACGTGTTCCCGGTCCACTGAAGATCAAGGACTCCAGAGGTAAGTATGGGGTGAGGGGGGTGCCGGAGGCAGGGTAAGCGGGTGGGTAAGGGAAGGGGGGCGGAGACCGCTGAGGACTGTTTCCTTCTTTATAGTTAAAAAAATGACATCACAGGGCCATTTTTTAATTTTACAGGGAATGTGGCATGCTGGGGTGGGCTCCCAGTGTGCCAATGGAGTCTTCTGTTTGGGGGGCGGCTGTAGCTGATGGGGATTGAGCACCCCATTGGCTTTAAGAAGGGGTGGTGTTACATTATGCCAAGGATTGGGCACCCCGTCAGCACACAACAAAGGGGGCTGTTACATTGTGCTGTGAGATTGGCACCCCGTCAGCAAACAGCCAAAGCGGGGTGGGGTTACATAATGCCGATGGGAGTGGGCTCCCCATCGGCAACATAAAGTGTGAGGCACATGCTGCCGAGGGCACCCCCTTGGCGGGAGGGGGTTTAATATCATTTTTGAACACGGCAGCAAGCTACCGCCATGTTCATAAACAATATTACTGTTTCTGGGTCCCGCCCCTGCAATGACGGGTCACTCTTTCATTGCAGCGAATGGCTGACGCTGCAATGACAAGGTGGTCCCTGATTGCAGCGGCTAATTTTTTACAAGTTGGTGGCATGCTGGCTAAACTAGTGTCAGCAGCAGCATGCCATGGCATTGGGGGAAGTGGGACAAGCCTTTACAGGCTGTGGGGGCATTGGCCACAACAGTGTCGCGCCTCCACGACCTGCTTGTGGAGAAACCTGCCCAACATGTTTCTTGTGCATGCGTGCAATCAACATAAAAAAGGAAGTGGATAGGTAGAAAAAGCTAGAGATCAAGAAGGATCTGCAATGACACTATAAGTAGATAAAAAATGGACAGAGTGGGTGGACCAAGCGGTCCTTATCTGCCATTAAATAGTATGTTTCCATGTTTTCTGCCTTCCTAACCTGTTTTCACACCTACATGATCATTGCCTTTAAATGATTGTAATTGTTCCTTCTAACTATCCTTGTTGGTGTTTATGATTTATCATACATTTTGTTGAACTGTAGTGTAGGTTATATCCCTTTATTCTTGTACAGTGTAAAGTACGTAAACTACAGTACATCATACAGGTTTAATAAGACACTAGTATTGTACCTCACTGTAAATCAGAATACTTACCATTGGCTGATCAATGCCCTGTACATAGCAGAGGAAACAATAACTGATTTTTAAACCTTTATTCCATTGAATTTACTTTAAGGACAGATAGGGTGGGACAATAACAGTACACTCTAGTCCTCACTCTGGTCTTGAAGCATTATTATACAAAGGACATAAACAGAGAATAATGCCCATGTCGTTGCGTGTTGTGAGGATTTCTCACACACATGAAGTGTGTGATAAAACTGATAATCCATAAACCCGAGAGTGAAGCTCAAGGGGTTTATGAGATTATCACACACTGACGGTGTGTGAAAAAATCCTCATAAAACAAGCTTTGAACAGACATTATTTTTTATAACAAATTGCAAAAAACTATGTTAATGCTTTAGGTAGGGTTACAGCCACAAAAGTAGGGAAATGTTGTATTAGGGGTTCCAAACCTAACCCTCACCCCCACACTGTGCACACCAAAAGGCATCGGGGTGTGCTTTGGGGTTGTCAGCCCTAACACTCTCCCCATTCCTTAAATAAATAAGCTGAGATAGGCACAGTGTAGAAAAGTGGGGTGAATGTTAGGGCTGACAACCGCAAGGCACACCCCCAAATGCCTGTTGGTGTGTGCAGCGTGGGGTTGGGGTGTTAGTTTTGGAAACCCTAATGCCACATTACCCTACTTTTGTGGCTGTAACCCTAAATAGATCATTAATGCAGCTTTTTGCAATTTATTTCCTTACTTTTTGAGATGGTATAACCGTATCCTTATTTGCCTGTGGGTGCGCATGGCTCTCCAGGCCCTGCGCTCCCATCCCTCCATAGATGCGTATATGTATGTAACTGTGGACGGGCCCTGTGCTTCCATTTATAGGACAACAGTGACCAAATTGTCAGCATAGCCATCGTGTTACCCCACTTCATTTACCCAGTACAGAAAATTGTTGAATCCCTGCCAAAACATAATTCTATGCAAATGCAATGCCATTCCGCACCACAGTTGTGAGGGAAGAATTTGAAAAATGACAGCTGTGGCATACATGAGGTGGGGTAATAACAAGGCTATGTTGAAAATCTGGACTCAAAATATTTAACATTTCCAAAGCTATGTGTAGCCGTGGCGAAATTGTAATGAATGATCATAACTTTGGCATTTTTTCATATTTTGATCTCAAATTTTCAACAGCCTTCTTATGACCTCTCCTCATAACTCCCATAGTGAAAATGTTCAAATCCATGCCAAAATGCCATTCCGCACCACTGGTGCAAAAACACATTTTGGACAGGATGTGAAAAATGACAGATGTACTGTTCATGAAGTGGTGTGGAAAAATGGCTATGTTGAAAATTTGGAGTCAAAATATTTAAAATGACCAAAGTTATGGGCCTGCATAGAAAAATCTTAACGAATACTCATAACTCGGCCATTTTCAGGAACTTTTTCACCACATTTTCAACATGGCTTTTTTGGGACCCACCTCATGAATACTGATGGTGAAATTTCACTATTCAATCCCAAAAGGAGATTTCATACAGTAACTGCGAAATCACCTTCCGGACCTGATTAACAAAATGACAGTACCAGTGTTCATGAGGAGGGGTCCCAAAAAGGCCATGTTGAAAATTTAGTGAAAAAATTCCAAAAATGGAAATGTTATGAACATAAGTTCAAAACACCATTGAAATACATTATACAGCACTTCCCTTGATTTCTCAGTTCACGGTTCAGCTTTGAAGAGTGCAGATGTGGCTCGGTCCACAGAAGATAACAGCGTATGACCTCCGGTGGTAAGTATAGGGTAAGGGGTGTGTGGGTGGGATGGTGGGTGCTCAGTGGGAGGGTAGGAATGGGGAAGGGGATGGCAGGGATGAAGAGCGACTGTCTTCATTTTTTCAGGTTAAAAAATGACATTGGCAGACTGTTTTCTTTTTACAGGATAACAGTAAATGAATATTTTGGGACACATGGCCAGCCTGGTGGTTCTGAGGGTTGAGGCACTGGATGCCACACCTCACACCACGCCGGCATTCTGGGTTCGGGAATGGACTTGGCTCATTCAGAGGTCAGCCGGGGAGGTAAGGATTGAGCGTCTGGAGGACTGATCTCCTTCCTCAGGGTGGGGGGTTTGTGCTGCGTGCATCAGCACAACAAAGAGGGGTTAAGCTCATGCCCAGGGGGCTTGACTGCCTCCGTGGAGGTGAAGACAACTGCTGTGCCCATTGCATGGGCGAGGGTATGGGAAGAAAACTGAGGAAGAATACTGGGACCTGGCAGGACACATGATGGCTCCAATGGGCCAGAGGATGTACCCCTCTGATGGGGGGGTCATAGCCCCTGCCAGGTCCATGAAGGTGGTACAAATAATGTTGTGATAAAAAAATAAATAATTTGGGACACTGAAGTGGGCTCCCCAGTGTTCCATACTGCTGGGGACTTGTAATGCTGATAAAGGGACTAGACCCACCCGATGTTGGCACTAGCAATAAAACAGTGGGCTGTGTGGGGGCATCCAACATGGAGGGTGGACATCCCGGTGTCAGATTATATTAACAGAACTAATAAAAAAATAAGGGGGATGGTAAACAAAGGGTGGGGATGTCAACATACACCATAAATATTACTTTATATTTTGTAGTCCTTATTCAATATTTTCATGTACAATACCATGTATATGGAATTTGTAGAGAAGTGCAAATATCAGTGGTAGACTCAAGGGGCTTGGTTTTCAAAGCCCAGAAATTGATGCAAGATGAATGCATCAAAGAGAATTGACACAAGGAGCACTGTGCATCAAAACTTTTAGCAATCTCGATTTTAGAACACAGGCTGTGTCAAATTTGGGTGCCCTTATGATGGACTGGCCCTGTGCCAGTCTTGTACCAAACACAGGGGGTACACCATGGTGGAAGTGGGCTTGTGG
Source organism: Neoceratodus forsteri (assembly GCA_016271365.2). Classification (NCBI taxonomy): domain Eukaryota; kingdom Metazoa; phylum Chordata; order Ceratodontiformes; family Ceratodontidae; genus Neoceratodus; species Neoceratodus forsteri. The sequence continues at coordinate 440,438,602 of CM028129.1, read as the reverse complement.
CAGGACTGGGCTCCATCATCCCCAAATTTAGGATTCTGGATGGCTTGCAAATGCCACAGGTCATGCCAGTGCTTAGACCAGCCCAGGGCTATTCTATTGTGCTGAACCCTGAGATGGCAGTAGTCATGCCACTGGACACTGGGACCCCACCAGGCATGGTGCCACATCTGGGTATGGGCAATAGTGGCTCCACAATTGCATGTGCCATCTGTTGGCATGCCATCCTATGTGGGATCACAATAATCTGGCACAACACTAATAGTCCCCCATGGCCTGTCAGACAGGATCCTGAACTCACCTCCACAGGGCAACAAACCCCACCATCTCCCCTGCTGAGTCACTGTACCGCACACCCAGCTACGCCTCTGCCCCTGTCCTGAGGCCAACCTGTGCTGAGTAGTCCATCCCCAACATGGCCCATGCTACCTCCTATACTACCTGGGTTGTGGCAGGGAACTGAGCTGTACACTGTCACATCCCCCCCTCCCCCTCCACCATTGCCACACACCACAACACTTCATGGTAGTGCACTCCTGATGGGAGTTCCCATGGGCCAATGGGCCCCTGTGGCTACAACCACCTCCTCCCATCTCCCCATCCATATATATGGTAGCAGGGTGCACCAGTGACATGGACCAGGTTTGTGCAGAAAACTTATGCTCTGTGCAGATGCCCATGCACACTCAGTCAATGCCCATCTGTACTTCAGCACGCACATGCCAATACAGCTGGCATGACCTGGAGGGGTTCAGTATCCATCAGGTGGGGGGTCTGCACATGCCTATGACACTGTCCCTGTGGCTAGGAAGAGTTATTGTTGGGTGGGTGGGGCTTCTGGCAGCCTCCATCATTCCCCTCCTGTGCGCCATGTGTTTGATGCACAGGAATGGTTGCAACTCAAAGGAGTTTGGAGCCAGTACCCCTCCTGTACTTAAATCAGGGGCAGAGTCCATGGCACACCAGGGTTCAGCACAAGTTGCCCTTTACTGCAGCTTGCATTGATCTAAGAGCCCTTCTGAAAATCAAGCCACATGTCTGCACAGGTCCATCACCCCACCTCCATGTCCTGCGATACCTCATGCCATCCCCCCAACAAAGACAGTACCTCAACAAACATATATTTAGTAGTCTTTATTCAATATTTTCAAGTACAATAGCACATATATAGGATTCGTAGTGAAGTGCAAATATTGGTGGGTCATACTATGGTTCATACTAGGAATACTAAGGAGGGAGAAGGTGGTTGCCCATAGTTGCTCCTATAGAGACTTAGAGCACATAATAGTGTAACCCTCCTCTCCCCTCAATAAAATATATCTATTGAATTCATTTTTAAATTCACACTTGGTTTTGCTTATTTTTGGGGTGCAGCAGTGCCCCTATAGTTAGGGTGGTTGGTGAGTTCTATGTTAAACTCGATTTCTTGTTTGCTTGCAGGAGGACTGCTTTACAGGCTTACATGAAGTTTTCAAAGTCAAAGTTTATTAAATAACAGATGTATAAAATCACACACAATTTGTTACATCCCATAATTAAAAACGAATCAGAATAAATACTGGTTGTCAATTTCACACCATCAAATAGTATAATGTGCAAGTGCCATAGAATTCCGAAAAGTCACACTAATAATTTTTATAGACTGTTTACAAATTTTGCCATACCGAAAATAACTTGTTTTATCCAAGCTCAAATAATATTTTTATACAGTTTTCTGTATAGCTTATATTAAACTTATGTAAAAGAGGTAAAATCCATTTCCTTCTTTCCTTGGTCAGCTCATCACATTCCAATACCATATGGGTTGCATAAGGAGATTTAACATTATTACACATACAAACAAATTTATTTCCAAATTCCCACCTTTTCTTTCCCTGCAAATTTACAATTCCCAGACTCACTAATCTCAGGGTACATAGCGAGTTTCTATGCCACTTATTTTCACAATGAAGTACTGTAAGTAATATTCAGTAACCCCATTTAGCTTTACATTAGAATACAAACCTCCTATATCTACATCATGTATTTTACTAATATCATTTTGTGTCTCCATGTCAAATATTCTCTGTACAATTTCTTTTGTGATCTGACTTCCAACCCTAGTCTTTTCACAGCCAGATTCAGTGCTGAAAACCAATTTATTTTGCTTTTATTGACCAGGTAAGCACACTAGACAAGACATTTGCCTATTTTCAGGTACAACCCGGGAAAGAACAATGAAATACAAGTTCATACAGAGGACAACATGATACATGTTAGGCATTACACAGAAGCAGGTAGAACCAGATGAACATAACAAAAGTAGTCAGTAAACACAGTTAGAATAGGAACAAAGAATATATACAAAGAGTCATCAAGGCTATCAACAGTGTATTATACAATTCTATACAGTTCATAGCCCCAAAAGCAGAGCTGCAGTTAAAACATCACCTGGAACAGAGAATAAATACATTATATACAGAACAGAACCCAAGCAGGTAGAATGCATCAGCAGGACCTGTTCAAGGGTACCAAAAGAAAAACATGTAAGTCCAGCACAGGGGACCAAGGTTACTTATGGTGGTTTAGGACAATCACACACAGAGGAGAGCTTCAAGAAATTCCACAGGGAGCTCCGAAGGCATGAGTGAGAGGTGGGGGAATGGACCTGGGTGGGAAAGGAATTCCATACTCTGGGGGCACATGAAGCAAAATCCATGTCCCCCACTTGCGTTCAAGTGGCAGAAACTTTGAGAACAGCAGGGCCCAATAACGTAAAGGAGTAAGAAGAAGAGTTAGACCCAACCTGTAAAGGTGACAGATGGTCTACCCAGCATACTTTTGGTAACCTCTCATCGGGCATGTCCATTAATTTTTCCCAATACTTAATTTCTTTACTTTAATTCTTGCACTAAGGGTCTCAGACCTGACTCTAGCCTCATAAAAGCCTTTAGACAATCCTTTGAAAGATCTAGGGTAGTTCTTAAGAAATAATTTTGTAAGGATTCTATTTTTAATTCATTTACAAATAAACCCCAGACTTCACTCCCATACATAGTCTGGCTGACGGTCTTTGCTTCAAAAGTCACTTTAAGTGCTGTGAAGGAGTTACTTGCGAATTTGTTTGTAAAGACTCTGATAGCATTCATTGAACTATATGATTTCTTTTTTATATCTGAAGTGTGGGCATTTCAAGACATATTACTTTTAAACATGATACCAAGGTATTTATATTCCTTGACCTCATCCAGTTTTTTCCATTTATTTCCCAATATTTTTTAGTAGATCTCTTACTGCCAAATGACATAATTTTCATTTTTTAAATATTCATTTTTAAATCTAGTTTATCCTGTGAGTTCATAAGGCTTGTAACTCCCCTTCTTAGCCCCAGAGTGGTTTGAGAAATAACAATTGTGTCATCCACACGTAATAAGAGTTGAATCTTTTCATTATTTATTGTAGGGGCAAATGTGTCTATTTTTGAAATATCCTTTACCAGGGTCTCTATATAAACAGCATAGGAGCCAGTAGACACACTTGTTTGACCCCCTTCTCAATTTTTACATCCTTTGAGAGTGCCCCGTCCCTGGTAAAACGTACCTGTGCTGACGTATTATAATGCAATGCTTGTAGGATTTCCAATAGCTGCCTATCAATATCTAGCTCTTCCAGTAGCACCCACAATTTTTTCCTGTTAACGGAGTCAAAGGCTGCTTTTATTTCTATGAAACAGACATATAAGGTACTCTTTTTCCATTGCACATATAACTGTATCAGGTAATTTAGCGTAAAAATCAAATCCAGCATACTAAAGTATTTCCTGAACCCACATTGGAACTTAGAGATCAGACTATTTTCCTCTACCTGTAATAATAGTTTTTTAAGTAATAGATGCATATAAATTTTTTGAACAACGGGAAGCAGTGTAATTGGCCTATAACAAGAAAGGTCATACCTTTGGCCTTTTTTGAAGAGGGGAACGACGATCCCTTTATTCCAATTACTAGGTCAGACTCGGTGCTGACCTATTAACAAAAATGTTGGTGTCAGAATCTCCACCCAATGATCAAAGTTGTGCAGAAAAACTTCTGCCGGGACTCCATCCACACCAGCTGCCCTATTCCTTTTTTGTGCTTGTATTGAAAACTTGAATTATTAGTACTTCTGATACTGCTACTAGTAGAAACTAGATCGTATTCATTGCCATAAACGTTAGTAAAATGGCTTATCCATTGATTTTCTGATATCATGCCTAGCAGATTATATTGTATATTCCTCTCATTGCACCCATATGCTACTAAAGTCCAAAAGGTCTGAGAATCTTTTTGCCAAATAGCCTCTTGTAAATGACCCCATATGGAAAGTTTGTACTCCTTTTTCTTTTTGTAAATTAAATTTCTGTAGTCTGACTTGAAATTTCTAAAAGCTTTCAATACAACAGAGGATGGATTCTTTACCATGAGCTTACCTAGTGTCATTATTTCTTGTCTTAAATTTACACATTCCCTTTCAAACCATGGTTGGTCAAAACCAATCTTATGCTTTACCAGTGCCTTTTTCCTGGAGCCCAGTGCATCTACTATCAGCTGCATATACATTTCAAAATGTTTTACTTTAGATGCTGCCTCAACATTCCCAGTTATAGCAGAGGTGTAGTCACTACTAACATGTTTATGAATTATCTCCTCCATCGTTCTCTTTGTGTATTCATTCCAAACAATTTATTTTCCATATCTAATGCATATGTTTTGGTTGGCCTCTAGTTCATGTTTGTGACTTTTAGCTAATTGCTTAAAATAAGATTTTAAAGTGCACTTCACAGGGAAATTATCACTATCCCATAGTTTGTAAACCTTAAAATACTTCACCCTGGGAAATTCTAAGGCCTCCATTATACAAAGGTCTAATACGCTACCATCATTAGGTGTGGGGAAGGTCACTTCCCCTTCCCAGTCCTCTCTAGAGCATCCATTCAATATTCTTAGGCCGGATTTATTTAAAAACTTCAAAAGGGACTTGCCTTTTTGATTCAGGGTCTTGTCCTTAGAATGTCATATGGGGATATTTAAGGAGTCATCTATACCCCACTCCTGGCTAAAGTCCACAATGTTAGTTCCTATATGCAGATTAAAATCACCAAAGAGAAATATACCCCCCCCCCCAAGAAATCTAGACTTTAGGGATTCTATATCCTGGCCTATTCACTCTATAATAATAATAAATTCCTTTAACTTAAGGGTTGGTGGAATGTGAATATTAAACAGGGCCATACTTTGCATGTTCCCTACAATTATAACATACATATAAAATCTGTTATAAATGCCAGCTTCTGGGTTCACAAAGTCAAGAGTTGTATCAATAAGAATAGCCAAAATCCCTTTACTTCTACCATATTTACTATTTTTATATGCAGGGGTTACCCATGTTCTATACTCTTTCATTCACACCTCTTCTGATTTCCCCATCCATGTTTCTTGAAGAAAAATAATTGTATATTTTGACAATCATTCTAAGCAGGCTTTGCCCTCTAGCTTTTCTTTTATACCTGCGATATTCCAAGTCACCATACAGACTTGGTTATTGTGATCCTTCAGTCAATTAGTTGCCTCCAAAATTTCCATGTAACTATCTCCTGAGCTCAGTATGCTACTGCCCCCCCCATAGACTCATTCTCTATTATTGTAGATTCACAATCAGAGGCAGAAGGCCCTTCAGATTCCAATATAACATTGGTATTAATTCTTTGTCCAAGCTGTTTCCTACCTCTTCTAAAGAGTCTGTCTGAGTCTTCTCCTTCTAACATATGTTCCACCTCAATAGGCTTCAGAAAAGCTGTAATCCTAAATTGTTTAATTGGGATCTGTTCCTTCTTATCCCTTGCCCCCCAGATGAGTGCTTTCTTCACTTGAGGGCTATTTTTACTTAAAGTGGATAATCTAATGGTCACATCCAAAGAAATTCCCAGTTCCCTAAAATTATCCTTTTTGCTTAGAATATGCTTTCGTTTTTCTACATTTCTTACAACTAAACAGGGACAACCTTTGTAGGGGTGGGCTTGATATCTATATGCTGACCTTATATCTTGCCAGCTGATTTTGTTACCCAAAACCCCTTTAATAAGATTATAAGCAGGCAATTTAACTGCATATAAGTTCTCATTCTTAGATTTTGGAACACCCCTTACATAGATAGTTGGGAGAACATCACCAGTTGCAATTAGTTTTTCTTTCTCCCTTTCATCTACAGTATACAAGGTGTAGGGTATTTTTTTCCTTTTATATGTTTTTTCCCCACTAAGTTCTTTATCAGATCTTACTTTACTCTGTGGTAGTTAGGGTGGTTGGTGAGTTCTATGTTAAACTCGATTTCTTGTTTGCTTACAGGGAGATGGCTTTACAGATTTACATGAAGCTTTCAGGATTTGTCATTCATAGCAGAGTCTACAATCCCTGAAAGCCTCATGTGAATCAGTACAGCATTTTTAGAGATATTAAACTGTGAAAAAAAGTAATTTTCCATCCATTTCAATGGTGTGTTTTTTTTTAAATTTTTCTCTCATCTAGAGAAAAAATATAAATCATTAACTAGTAAAATTTTGTATGGTTGTGTAGGTTGGTGGGATGGATTTCTTAGGGGAGATTGATGTTTGGGAGTTCTATATTTTTTAACATATTTACATTTTAAAAATCAGGTATTTGCTTTACACAGTTGGGCTGGAGTTAATGTTCAGTGCAGTTAATGTATCGCATGCATAGAAGAGATTCAGTGTTGCTGAATGGGGATCGGGACAGTGAAAATCACAAACGGCAGTTCAGTGGTTACACACACACACACTCTCTCTAAATAATCCAAAATGCAAAAAAGGTTTTTAGATAAGCTGCTTGAGACTCAGAGTAAGAACTTTTGTATTTTATTTTGGCTTCAACTTGGAAAAAAGGCATCATTACTGCCTGCCTTATGTTATTCAAATGTCTCTTCCGCTCATTCTCTTCCCTAGATATCCTGCTCCCACACCCATCTGTTTCCACTCTTTTGAGATTAGTGACTGCTGACTATTTGGAGAAGCTGCTGCCTGAGTCAACATCGGTGCACCAAATCAATAAAGTGCTGCTTCATCCAATCCAAAGTCTCTCTGTCCTTCCTCCTTCTGCTCCTTGCCTACTGCTGCAGGCTGGACTGCAGCACAAGTCACCACAGAGGAACTGCTGCTCAGCTAAAGACTTTTTGAAGAGGAAAGAGAGTGTGTTGTTTCTCCTGTTAAAAGAAAAAACACAGTGTCATTATTTGAGGGGTCAATGAGAAGACACTGAAGTAAAGGAGGGCTCCTTCTTGGCCAGCTGTCAATCCCCCCCCCCCCAAAAAAACAAGCATTTGCCAATGCCAAATGTTTGCTGCTGGTATGCACCTCTTTTTTCTTCATATAAGGAGAGACTAGAGGACCTCAATATGTATACCCTGGAAGAAAGGAGAGAGTGGGGGTGATATGACAGAGACCTTCAAATACCTCAAGGGCATGAATAAGGTACAAGAGGGTAGCATCTTTCAGGAAAAAAAAGATATTTAAGAACATGTGATCATTCTATGAGGCTGGAGGGGGATAGACTCAGTGGTAACGTGAGGAAATATATTTTAATGGAAAGGGTGGTGGATGCATGGACCAGCCTCTCAGTGGAGGTGGTGGGGGCAAAAATGGTAGGGGAATTTAAGAATGCATGGAATATGCACAAGGGAATCCTAGCTGTAGGAAAAGAGAGGGTAAAAGCTGGAGATCAAGTAGGATCTGTGGTACATCAGTATACTCTGCAGCTCCACTGCGGTGCAACCCCCATTATGTCCTGGTGCACTATCTGTTCTGGCACAAGGGTGGTGCTGAGTGGTTTTGACGCATGACACCTTAATTTTGATGCAGCCTACATTCAAAAATCAGCATTGCTGCAACATTTGCCACAAGGTGCCACTTGCGTCAAACCCTTTTGGCGCAGGCACCAGGTGCAAAAATGTCAGCGTTTGAAAATCAGACTCAGTATGTTAATTTTTGCCACAGTAAGTACTTAATGTACCAAACTTGGATGCTTTTGATACTATCATATGTAGCTATAGGTTTGATTCTCAGCACTGCCATTCAACCTGATATTTAGAACTACAACATGTTTTCAGAGACCTGATTCTATAACAGTAGGCTTGATTTTAAAAGCCAGTTTAGATTAGCGCATGTGCGATGAACCATCACCTGCAGCAAACTCGGGTGCACAAGGGTCCCTGCACCAGATTTTAAAAGAACAAGGTCCCAGCACCAAAGTTCCCAAATTTACAGTAAGCCAACCTGTGCATTGACCAAACATAGCATAGAAGGGGACTGCTGCAGGTTGTGGCACAGGATTTCAGCATCAGTAGCCAGTGATGGCAACCCACTGGCCAGTCACATGGTGACTGGTGGGTCATCTGGAGGATGCCCTGGCTCATGGGGGGGGTGGGACAGGTCCAACTGGGGGGACAGTGTGGATCCATGGGGGGTGGATGCACAAGCATCACCATGGGGAGGGGGACTTGCAGACTCTTATCTGTCACTATCACCGGCCACTCCTGTGGTGGCTTGGCAGGTGTCAGTGACTGTCTGGGCACCTTGGCCATGGGGTACAGGGTCACCCCCCCCACCAGCGAGGATTGCAGCCATGGTGCATGGCAGCTTAGACCAGTTCTGGGCTGGTCTAACTGTAGGGTCTGTCTGCCACTGAAGGGCTTGCAAAATTCAAGTGTAAGGGATATTGCGGCCCTGCCCCTGTGAAAACTTTCTTCTGCCATGGCACACCATGACACAAGCCTGGTTGATGTAGGCAGTCCCCCACCCCAGTGGGACACAGTCCCTTACAAAACTGAGACTGCTGAAAGGAGCCCTTTTCACCACTTCTTGCTGCAAGCCACATGTGCCAGTCCTGACCTTTTGAAAATCAGGCTCAGTGTTTCTATAATGAGGCCGCCATGGCTGCATGTAGCCACCAATACAATATTGTACTGCCACAGAGCTCTTTAGAGCCCCAGTTGCAAAGGTAATGAAATGGAATGCAAAATGTCTTATCTTTACATAAACATGGGAGATACACATCATGTAAGAATATACCAGGGATTTGATTTCATGTGTACTGTGTGAAAGGAAATGTGTTATAGGAACTTTGTTGCATATCAGGGGTCTGGGGTAAAAAATAAGGAGTAAAGCCACCAGTAGGTTCTGGTGACTGCAGTTTGTAATGTGGCAATAATTATTACTTGTGAAAACAGTCCAAGCATTGATTGATACACACCAGGTGACTCAGTTTCAACTAGGCATTAATTCTCTAGATATGCCCTACTATGTAATACCAAGATCAGCCACATGCTCAGCAATATATCTGAAGCTCCCACCCACCTACCCACCCAGTGGACACAATAGTAAAACACTGACACATTTTCCATCATGTGCCACACTTGTGGCAGTTTGGTGTTAGTAATGGTGTGGGCAAATCCTTCCAAATACATAGATACATAGACAGTGTCGGCAGATAAGGGCCTATGGCCCACCCAGTCTGCCCATTTAAGTTTGTAAGTTCAGTTTATGTTTTCCAAGAAGTCTGTTGCCCCTTACCCCGACCTCCAGAATTCCTTTATGTCTATCCCATGCATTCTTAAATCCTGTGATTGTTTCAGCCCCCCACCACTTCCTCTGGCAGGGTGTTCCACTTGTCCACCACCCGTTCTGTGAAGAAATTCTTCCTCACGTTTCCTCTGAATCGTCCTCCCTCCAACTTCATCCCATGACCTCTAGTCCTGGAACATCTTTTTCGCATTCTTAAATTCTTAAATTCTTAAATGTATCCATTTCAGCCACTTACAAGCATTTGTTAATGCTGAATGTTTGCTAGTGGTATGAACCTCTTTTTTTTCTAATTTTGATCTCATCTTTGGAAGAAACTTGTTTTAGGATTCCTCTTATAGACATGATATGTACCATTTACGGTATATTGGCCAAAATGTCATTTTGTGAAAACACATCTCATCAATGATTTAAAACATGGCACATGTCACATTTATGAGGTTTTGTGGAAAAATGGCTATGCTGAAAGTTTGGAGTCAAAACATTAAAAATTAGTGACATTATGAGTGAATGCTGAAATAGTGTAATGTTCAGTCATAATCTGGGCATTTTACCGTATCTGTACACCTAATTTTCAGCATAGCCTTCTTATTACCCCATCTAATGGACCCGGCAGGTGAAGATTTTCAAAACCTCGCCAAAACATCATTCTGTGCCAGTGAAATGTCATTCCTCGCCACAGGTATGAAAACACATTTTGGCCAGGATTTGAAAAATGACAGCTGCCACATTCATGAGGTGCTGTGAAGAAATGGCTGTTTAAAGTTTGGGGTAAAAATATTGAAAATTACCAGTTACATGCCTGTGTTCATAAATTTAAATGTAGGTTCAAAACTTTGTTGCTTTTTAATATTTTTGCCCCAAGTTTTCAACATAGTCTTCTTATGATCCCACCTCATGAACAAGCACAGAGAAAATATTCAAGTCCTGCCTTCACGCAGCAACTGCGAAATCACCTTTCGGGGCACAAAAATACATTTTGTCCAGGATTTTCAAAATTGACAGCGGTCACATTTATGAGGTGCTGTAAGGAAATGGCTGTGTTGAAAATTTGGGGTCAAAATATTGAAAATTACCAAAGTTATGAGTCTGCATTTGCAAACTTCAAAGTAGGGGCATACATTTCTTGTTTTTAAATATTTTTACAACAAATTTTCAACATGTAGTAAAATAATTTTATTCATATAAATTTCATACAAATAGGAATTAATTCGATTGAGTAACACCCATTTTCAATGAAGTCCACAGCATAATAAGCAAAGTTTTTAAAACACAAAATACCTCACGAACAAGGGCAGAGAAATTTTTCAGCTCCTGCCTGAAAGGATCTTTCACACAGTGACTGTGAAATCACCTTTCAGGACAGATTTACCTACCATCACTTGCACCGTTCATGAGGCAGTGTACCAAAAATGGTATGCTGAAAATTTGGGACACAAATATTGAAAAATGGCCAAGTTCTGCCACTAAGTTCAACCCCCTTTGTAGTCCGGCTTTGAAGAGTGAAGACATGCCTATGGTCCAGAGAAGATTATGGCGTCAGACCCCTGGTGGGTAAGTAAGGGCTTGGAGGAGTGTGGGGCAGTGGGTACTGAGTGGGAGGATTGGGTGGGGGGGACTAATGGCTCAACAGACATCAATTGATGTTTTAATTTTTTTATAGGCTTAACAAAAACACTGAGGGTAGGTTTTCTTTATTTCAGGTTACAACACTGGGGAATTGGGCACCCTCAGTGTCAGTGTTATGTTTGGGGGTGTATGGATTGGTGGGTGCTGACTGGGAGGGGAGGGTTGTTGCACCTGAGTTATGCCCCCTATCGTCCCACATACACCTTATACTGTATTCCTAGTCTATTATACTGTGATACTGCTATTTTGCACTAACATGTAGATTTAGGCACCCAGGCCCAGATATTCAAACTGCACCCAAAAAAGTGTGCAATAGCAGGAGCAAGCACAAATCCATTGCACCCATGCGCAAGAGGCGCGATATTCAAAAACTGAGCTGGCCAAACTGCGCCTACAGCCAACAACTAAATATTGCACCACCTGCACCATAGCGCAACTAGGGAGGGGAAGCTGAGCAGATCTGATGCGCCATAGCGCAACAAGGGATGTTCAGCTGAGCAGTCCAGAGGCACCATAGCACAACCAGGGATGCCCCCCCAGCAGCAGGGCGGCAATGCAACTGCACAACCAGGGAGGTAGGGGCCCACCACCCATGCCACAGATGGGCACAGAAACACACAGCAGAACAGACATCGTCCCCCCACACCCCATGTACTGCACAACTGGGGGAGGGCCGGAATAACCACTGGCCCATGGAGACAAGCAATCAACCCACAGCCAGGCCATGGTGCCCCATCACACCCCCCAGCAAGCTGTGACTGGCACACAAGGAGGGCTGACCACCCCATGCCACACCATCCCTCCAATGCAGAGCACACCATGCATCATGACCCCCAGACACCCTGCCCAGGAGCAGCATCCACCACTGCAGGAAACCCCATGCATGCCACCCCCCCCACTGTGACAATGCAACCCTGTGCACCACAGAACCATGCAAGGCAGCCCCACCATGAGCACCCATAAGCAGGTGGCAGCACACAGCGATGCAACGATGACATACACAGTGCCACCACGCACAGCCTTCCCCTGAGGTACAGCTGAGAGACCAACCATGCGACAGCACACGAGGTACCCCACATGGGACAGGGCATGCCCCTGACCCCACCACCAGTGGTACAGCACCCTGCACACTCTCCCAATGACACACACTGTCCCAGCACTGGCCACAACAGCCAGTGCAGACACCCACAGTGGTGCGTGGAAGCATGCACCACACCGGATGCCACACAGTGCATGGACAGACACCCTCCCATACCCAAGGGCACAACAACACAGGGACGCAGTAACGGGGCAACCAAGCCTCCAGCGTGGGCCCATGTAAACTGTGTACACACAACCTGCAGTCCTCCATGGCACAGGAGTGCCAGCCACCCTGTGCAGGCACTGTGGACCTGTACGCCACCATCATTTGCCTGGAGCACAAGTCACAGACAGTGGTGCACATCTTCTGCAACACACACAAGCCACAGCATGGAGGTGGGTCAACAACTGTGGAGGCCACAGTGTCACCCGAGGCAGACATGCACCACACCAGTGACAGGAGGCAACCCAGCATTGTGATGGGTACAGTGGCTGCCCTGCAGGGACAGCCACCACTGACATGCCAACAGACCGTGCAGGTCACAGACATGCATGGGTATCAGCTGCACAGGCCATGGAAGGGCTGACAGGGGCACCAAGGACACAAAGCATGCACCATGGACCACTGCACACAGTCATCCAGTGCACAGGGCACAACACACACACCACAGACACTGACTGATAGCTACCCCCACACCATAGTCACCTCCCCACGGACACACACACATACCCATGACTGCACCACCCCTGACGCCATGCACACCACTGCAGCTGAGCACCTATAGCCCGCTGAAAATCAGAGACCACCACAGTATTCATATCAAAAGATCTGTATTCAAACAAAATATCAAAGTGAACTATATACAATACTATATACAAAGTTGGGGGGGAGGGCCACAAACAAGGTGGGGGTGGGTAAGGGGCAGGGTTGAACAAATGGGACAGGAAAGGAGGGGTGTGAGGGTGGGTTAAGGGGGGTAGGGGATATCAGGGGCAGAGGGACTGTTAATGGGAGCCCCACTCCCCGCTCTGGCTGCTCCTCCGCCGGTGCCTCCTGCAGACCCCAATATGGTCAATCCGTTGAAGGATTTCTAAAGACGCCCTTGCCACAGTCAATATATCCCTCAACGCCTCCCTGATCTCTATCAGCTGGTGGACACCTAGGACAAGGGAGCACAGTCAATAGGTGTGAATGCACAGCCCCATACAGCCCACCCACTGTGCATGGCATACGGCCATGGGACATGCCTCTGTGATGGTGTGTGACCACCCACAGTGATCACGTCCACATGACCTACCCACCCAGGCGCATACAGCTATGCGGAACACTGCACACACCCACCAACCAAGTCATGCACAGCACCACCATGGCCGTTTAGTGACATGGCTATGTGGTGCAAAGGCAGTGGCACAGCCATGTACCCAGTGCACACATGGACCACCATCAATGCACTCCCAGACATGCATTGCCACTGGACAGTACTGACTGTAACAAGTTGCGTGCATGGCAGTGGTGTCAATGGATGGTGGCCATGCCCCACTGCCCACTCTGTTACACAGCTTGCAATAGTAATCATGGAGGTATGGCACTCATCATCATCGGGCCGGTCCCTCAGGTGCTGTGGACCGTCGCCCCTCCTTGCGTCCCTGTCCTCTTGGTGGTGCCGCATTTCATGGGCTAGGTGCCTCTCCTCCAGCCCTGTGGTGCAAACATGGAGAGAGGAACATCAGAACAATCCTGTAGCAAAGCCCACCAGCCCCCAGGTGTGTGCCCTCCCACCTAGCCAGACCCACCCACCCCACACCCTGATAACACCACCACAGCCAACACTGGACGGTCCCTCCCCATGTCCTGGACACATACAACTGTGATACCCATATGGAAGATAAAAGTGTGTTGACATAACACCTACCTGGCTGTGGCACCGTGCCCCTCCTGGCACATGCCCACAGGCAGGCAAGCAGGTCTGGCTCCCTCCGCTGCAGGTCACCATACCTGTGGAGGCACTGCTCTGCTGTCTGCCCCCTTCCTGTGGCCTCCTCTAGTGCAGTGGCCACCTCCTCCCACATCTGGCTCCTGGACCTGTCCAGGGGTGCCTCCCCAAACAGTGGTCCATGGTGTGGCTCCACTATGGCCACTAGGTTGGCCAGTTCTGCCTGGCTCCACTGTGCAGACCTCCTCTGCGCCATTCTCCTAGCTCAGTCTGCAAAAATGGTGCTCTGCAGCGCGGCTCCCCATGTGCAGATGCTGCACAGTACAGCGCTGCCATTCCCTATCATGCTGTCACCGAACAGCACGATAGTGGTGTACCCATGCCTGATGCATGGCACCTAGGGGTCAAAGGTTGGGCACAGGGTCAAGGGGCTCTGGCACACAGACAGGCACAGTGCCATTGGAACCCAATGCGTGTAGCACGATTGGATGCCTGTGTGCTACCTCCAGTAGTGACCTACCGCGCTGTTGCCCCAGTGCACCTATGATGGCCCAGTGCCACAGCGCCATGTAGGTGAACATCGCCGTAGCACCACTGGCACAATGGTGGCCATGCCCTGCATTGCTTCCCATGCACAGCACATCATCAGCACGGCAGACGCCTGCGTCAGCAACCCGGGCATGCACAGTGAGGTGTGTACTGCGCATGTCACAGAACTGTGCCCTTGCCTCAGCACGTTCAACACAATTGCGCAAAGCACAACAGCACGATATTCAGTCATCATATGCAAAACAGCTAATCAGCCATTCAATGGCACAGCACTGCAATTTACATCCACTTAAAGTTGCACCTCGCCTCATTTGCATGGGTTGCGCTATAAAAGTGCGACATTAGGCTGCACTGGCCATAGTCGGTTACTGCAGTTAATTGGTGAGTTGTATGCTGTTTGGGAGTGTGGACTGTGGATTTAGGGACATGCATGGGACTGCACAGTCACAGGTAACAACTGTCATTCTTACAGGCTAAATAATGACTGAGCGAGTTGTGGGAGAGGAGGAACACAGTGGTGGGAGGAGGAGGAGGCCTAATTTTACCAAGGCCGAGACCTATGCCCTGCCTGAGGCCTACCTGGATCAGGTGCCGCTTCTCAACGGACGGCAGGGAACACCTCAAGCCCGTGCTGCTGCCACGTGCCATGTCAGGGGGAGGGAATGGACAAGGATATGATAGAAGGCATTCTTAGAATAGCAGAGAAAGGGGAAATACTGTTGATGGGAGACCTGAATATGCCAGATGTTAACTGCAGCACATTTGCTGCAGCCACATCCAAGAGCAGGGCCATTCTTGATGCCCTACAGGTGGAAGGCCTCAGACAGCTAGTTTCGGAACCCACTTGTGAGGGAGCAATCTTAGACCTTGTACTCTCAAACGGGGGCAGTGAGAGGATCTCAGATCTAGAAGTGGGTTGCCATCTGGGAACAAGTGACCATCAAACAGTGTGGTTCATGTTAAACTCAGCTACAGAGTCAAGCCTTACAAAAATGAGGGTACTGGACTTCAGGAGGGCTGACTTTGGCAAGATGGGAGAGTGCCTCAGAAAAGCACTAGCAAACAGGCTAGAAGGAGGTGTGGATCAACAATGGGAATCATCAAACTGCCATCACAGAGGCAAAAGCCTTTGTGTGAAGCAAATAAGCAAATCAAATGAAAGAAAAAGCCACTATGGTTCTCAAAGAGGTGGCTGAAAGTCAGGAAGAAAAGATAGCATTCCGGAAGTATAAGGAAACACAGAAAGAGCAGTACAGAGAGCTGTACCAGTTAAGGCAGAAGGAAGCAGGAAGGGAAGTCAGAATAGCAAAGGCCCAAACTGAGGAAAATATAGCCAACTCAGTTAAGAAAGGGGATAAAACCTTTTATAGGTACATCAGTGAACGTAGAAAGACAAAGGGAGGGATAGTGAGGCTGAATAGAATGAACCGTGGGTGGGCAGAGGGGGACAGTGAAAAAGCAGGGAAACCGAATGAATATTTCTGCTCAGTATTCACAAAAGAGGAGGGGGAAGTGCCTAATCCAATTAACAGAAGCACTCTTGATAGAGGGGTCGATCCCAGTCCTTTCACAGAAGAAAGGGTTCTGCAAGAACTCCTAAAATTGAAGGTGGACAAAGCAATGGGGTCTGATGGAATTCACCCCAGAATTCTAAAAGAATTAAGGGGAGAACTAGTGAAACCACTGGCAACTCTTTTTAATAAATCATGGGAGGATGGTGTGGTACAAGAGGACTGGAGGAAGGTGGATGTGATTCCCCTTCACAAAAGTGGGGCCAAGACAGAGGCAGGAAACTACAGACCTGTCAGTCTGACCTCTGTGGTAGGGAAAGTGATGGAGTCACTTCTGAAGGAAAGAATAGTTGAGTACCTAGAGGCCAGTGAGGCACAGGACCCAAGGCAGCATGGGTTCACAGCGGAAGGTCATGTCAGATGAATCTAATAGATTTCTTTGACTGGGTGACCAAAGTAGTAGACCAGGGAGGGGCTGTGGACATGGCCTATCTAGACTTTAGCAAGGCATTTGACACAGTCCCACACAAAAGATTAATAGTCAAATTAAAACCAGCCTGGGAGTGGGTCCCAGGGTGGTAGCCTGGGTAAAACATTGGCTGGACAACAGGACACAGAAGGTAATTGTAAATGGAGTCCACTCTGAAGAAAGAGGGGTTACCAGTGGGTACTGCAGGGTTCAGTATTGGGTCCAGTCCTTTTAATGTCTTCATAAGGTGACATTGCAGAGGGACTGGAAGGAAAAGTATGCCTCTTTGCAGATGACACAAGATCTGCAACAGGGTTGATACACAAGGAGGTGGAAAGGATGAGAAGGACTTGGCAAGGTTGGAGGAATGGTCAGAAGTATGGCAGCTAGGATTCAATGCAAAGAAGTGCAAAATAATGCACCTGGGAAACAAGAACCCAGGGGAAGAATACACAATGGGGGGGGGAGGTAGTAACAACAACAAAAAAGGAAAAGGACCTGAGGGTAATCATATCAGATGACCTTGAGGTTAGCAAGCAATGTGAGAAGGCAGTAGGGAGGGCTGGGGGTATACTGGGATGCATAGGGAGAGGCATCAGCAGCAGAAAACAGGAAGTTGTTATCCCTCTGTACAGACAGTTGGTGAGACCCCATCTGGAGTATTGTGTCCAGTTCTGGAGGCCCCATCTCCGCAAGGACATAGACAGGATAGAGGCAGTCCAGAGGAGGGCAACTAAAATGGTGCAGAGTCTGCAAGAGAAGTCGATGAGGAGAGAGACTAAAGGAGCTTAATATGTATACCCTTGAGGAAAGAAGGGAGAGGGGAGACATGATAGAAACTTTTAAGTACCTCAGTGGAATCAACAAAGTCCAAGAGGGTAGCATCTTTCAGAAAAAGGACATGCAAGAACAAGGGGACACAATTTAAAGATGGGGGGGCGGTTCAGGGGCAATGTGAGGAAGTATTATTTCACAGAGAGGGTAGTGGATGCATGGAACAGCCTTCCTGAATAGGTTGTGTGGTCTAAAACTGTGGGAGAAATCAAGAATGCATGGGACAGACATAAGGCAATTCTTGTGGGGGGTAGGAAGAAATAGGCTGTTGGTTAACTAGGATCTGCGGCCTATCCTGTAGGTAGGGAAATGGGCAGACTAGATGGGCCAAGCGGTCCTTATCTGCCGTCAAAGTCTATGTTTCTAGGAGGTGGCACGTGCAGTGAACCTGCATGGCAGCCATCAGCGCTCCATGCAGGAGTGCAAAAAGAAGATGGGCACAGACAGGAGGAGGATAAAGGAGAAGGTGGCTGCCATCAGGGCAGCATGAGCTGCGACAGGTGGGGGACAGCCGGAGATGGTACACCTGACCCCACAGGAGGAGAGGATTGCTGGAAGCATGCAGCGTTGTGCCATTGAGGGTGTTCCGGGTGGTGACTTCCAGACAGGTGGTAGCCCATCACTGCATGGTAGGTCATGGTCTGTCTATGGGGGGGGCAGGGTAGGTCACATGCAGTAACGCAACTTTGTTTTCCCTTACAGATCCTGAGCATCTGCATGGGTCAGTGGTGGTGGGCCTGTCCACTGAGGACAGTCAGCTGGAGATGGAGGAGGGCCCATCCACCTCCACAGGTATACGTGGCTCAGTGCGACAGTGTGCCCACCTGGCTGTCCACACTGATGTTGTTGGAACAGGTGCGGAGGAAGTCCTGCCCATGTCCCAGCGTGCCAGCGTCCATGGATGCCAGCATGCTGTAACTTGGACCGGTGCCGGGTCCATCACCGATGATGAAGTCACTAACGGCATGGGCAGTGACACGTGTGGGCCACGGGATGGCCACACAGCAGGTAACATCGCGGCCATGGCTGTGGATGGTGCTGCCATGGAGGCCTGCGTGTCAGCACAGTCCCAGCCTGTGCCTGTCAGCACCAGTGGGGCAGCACTGGTGTGTGTGTTCAGGACAGTGGGACTGTTGCAGCCACTGCGGCAGCACCAGTGAGCCCTGGGGAGCGGCAGCCAGAGGGGCAGCATCAGCAGTCGGCCAATGGGCTTGGGGGTACAGGGTCAAGGGGCAGCGTCTGTGCACCACCTGTGGACATGCCCAGACCTGATCCTGGTGTGCAGCGCCCACCCTCAAGGGGTGCTGAGCATCAGGGCCGTGCACACCCTGAGGACAGGATGCCGAGGAGGCAGATGACCTCTGGACAAGCACACCCGCCTACTGCAAGCATCAGTCCAGCAGCAGATGCAGCTTGCGGCGTCGGTGGATGCACTGCGTGTGGCTCTGGAGCGGCAGAGGAGGCGCGCAGCAGAGACACTGCTCTGATCCTGGCAGGATGGACCAGCTGCGGAGGATGTGACCGCTGCCATTGACAGGCAGACACAGGCATTCACTGCTGTCATGGCCACAATGGGCACACAGTCATGTGCCCATGCATTGCAGACACCATGCAGTGCACTGTCCACCCCCTGTTCCCGGCGTCGTGCGACACCCTCCCTGTCGACACCGGGTTCAGCTGTGGGCATCCCGAGCACGCCTGGCGCAGGCATGTTTGGTGTGCTGCAGACCCCTGCGCGAGCATGGTTGTATTCATGCAGTGGAACCTCTGGGGGACCATCGGTGCCACCCCATGAGGTCAGTGGTCGGCCTGTCAGTGCTGGTGGGTCTCAGCGGGGCCACCCACGCATCTGTGGTGGCCGGGGCACTGTGTCACATGACTGACCTGTCTCCCAACACGGCTACTGTCTGGTGCTGCCCTGTGTGCATTGTGTCTTTCAGTGGGCATTGCACGGGTGGGTACCTGGCCCTGCACGTGGATACACAGTCCATCTGCACACCCTCTCGGCTGCTGTCCACAGTTGCGTGTGCATGATGATGCCTGCATTGCGCTGTACACCAATGTGCAATGGTGCTCAGCATCTGACACATGCACATGGACAGGCAGTGGGCGTGGTGGTCTGTGGACATGTGTGTGGCTAGGGGTGGCATTCTGGGTCGGTGTGCCCCCTACCCTTTGTGCATCTTTGGTGTGTTGTGTGTGTGTGTGTGTGCATGTGTGTGTGTCCATCCGTGTGGCATGTTAGACCTCACCCATCCCTGGTTGTGTGTGTGGTTCCATGCCCTGCACTTCTCTTGATGGCATGCACCCCTGGTGTGTGTCCATGCGTGTTTGTGGGTTGTGCCTTATCCACTGTTGGCTGCACATGGCCCCATGACTTACCTGGGTTGGCTGAAGTGCTCCTCCGTGATGGTTTCCCAGTGCAGCTGTGCCAGCCGGAGCAGTCAGGGGTCCTGTCGCCCAAGGGGGGGCTGCCCATCACCATCGTCACCGGTGACCTCATCGTCCCCATTGCTGTCCCCCTCTTTGACCTGTACGGCTATCCCACATTCGTTGGCCAAGTTGTGCAGGATGCAACAGGCCAGGAATCGCCCGCAGGCCTTTGAGGGTCTGTACTGTAGGGCACCGCTGGAGGTGTCCAGGTAATGGAAATGTGCCTTCAGCATCCCGAACACCCACTCGATCACATTACGTGTGGTGGCATGTGCCTTATTGTAGCGTTGCTGCGATGGGGTCACGGGTCACCGGTAGGGTGTGAGCAGCCAGGGATGGAGTGGGTATCCACTGTCACCCGTGTGTAGAGGGTGAAGGTTAGTTTGGTGATCAGCATCTCCCTGCCCCAGGCCATGTAGGCCACTACCTATGTCACCTCTGACCATGCCCCCCCCAGGCCCTATGATTGTCCATGTGGTTTGCATACTCACCCACTAGGTGGCCAGTGGGGATATCCCCACTCTCGAATCTGTGGCACAGTGCCCACGGGTGCCAGATGAAGTCATCATGTGCTCCCCCAGGGTGTGTGGCATAGACATTGATTATGCGCCCCCTGGCATCACACACCACCTGGCAGTTGATGCTGGCATAGCCCTTGCGGTTGGTGTATGCAGCCTCCTCGGGGCCAGGTGGTGTGCAGATGGCCACATGGGTGCAGTCTATTGCCCCTAGCACGCCAGACATACATGCTACCCTGTGGAGCTCCTGTATGTTTGCTGTGTGCTCCGCCGGTGTGCCAGGGAAATGGATGTACTCTGCAGCACATGGCAGCAGTGCGCTGAGGAATTGGGTGAGGTGGCGTGACGTGGCCGACCGGGCTATGCCTATGGTGTCCCCAGTTGGTCTCTGGAAGGTACCCATGGCAAGCAAGCACATGCAAGCTGTCACTTTCGTCTCCACTGACAGGGCATGGCTCTGTCGTGTGGGTTCCTGCATCACATCACTGCACAGATCACAGAGCCACCTCAGAATTGCCTGATTCAGGCGATACTGGCCCACAATCTCGGTATCACTGTACAGCTCGAAGCTGGTGCGGGTTCGGTACTGCCTGTTGGGGGCATACCGCCGATGAGCCCTTCCACGGCCATGCCCCCCTGCTGCCCACCTTCTCACCCCCCCATAACGGCCTCCATCTGGAAGGTGGCACTGGCCATGTCCCTGTCTTGTGTTCACCCCCCCGGCAGCTGTTACTGTATTCCCCCCGTGTCCTGACTGCTACTTCCCCTGCACCGGGAACACCTGCCTGTGCTTGCCTCACTGCTGTGTGGTGTGCTTCCCCCTTCTGCACTGTCTCCCCACACCTTCCTCTGTGGCTGTTGCTTCCAGGTGCCCTTTCCTGCCTGGCCCTGTGTGTCCCTGCTGCCCAGTTTTCCCTGCTATCTTTAGCTCTCATGTGGCTTCCCTGTAGCGTTCTTGTGCCTCTCCCTTGCTCCCTTTAATTTTGGCTAATTTCCGCTATGGCACAACTTCCGCTTGCTCCCCTATTGCGCATGGCGCAAATTGTTGAAATATCGCGACTGTGCCATTAATTGCATGGTTCCTCCCTTCAGTTATGATGCATTCATTATCATTGCGCTGTTGCTCAGCGTGATTTGGGGGGCGCAACTGCCTCCTGCTGAATATCGCAGAATGGCACATTTTCGGACTTGCACAGGTGCAACTCTATTGCACATGGCTCAACTCTTTTGAATATCTGGGCCCCAGTGTATAAGCATGAGTGCCAGTAATGTGCTTTGCTGCTAATATATTCTATGGTTTACATCTTTTATAGGATTATATCATGCGTGATTATTATATCATGCGTGATTATTATACCTCACTATAATGCATTATGTTTGTCTTTTACATATATTCCATATATAATCTACCTAATCACTGATAGGATGAAACTTATGGATCATCAGTGATTACTATACATATTTATATGCTTATATTTCCATCATATGTAGTGTGTGTCTTGCACTCAGGCAAATATACCACATGTAATAGTGGCCTGTCAGCACTTCTTTTTGTTGAATCTTCATGCTGAGAGAGACAAACCCTTTGCCTCACATCATACTCATTAGTAATTATGTATCCTAAGTTATTATCCAATGGAGAATGTCTTATACCATATGGTTTATAATATAGAATCAACACATTATATTTCTCATATCTGTAACTATGAGGTAATCTCTGTTGCTATGCTGATATCTATGGTATATAAACTTGTGTAGCCAAGCTCCTCACAGAGATCCTGGAAATTTCCCTGCTGCCTGCCTGAATCAACGGAGCTCCCTCCAGGAGCTTGGAACAGTCGTGGGTGCACAGAAGAGGTAATTTAAAAAACCTCTAGCAGCACCCTTGTGAGGGGGGTTAGCCCATCGACACGCTGCACGCATCGACTGCCCTAGGCACCCAGCCACCCAGGGTTGTCCCTTGTTTTATAGGCCCTGCCTGATGACATCACTTCCTGCTGTTTTTCCATTTGCAGCTTATACCTGCCAGCCACTAGAGGGACCCTTGGTTACTGCTTCTAGCTCTCTATTCTCAGAAAGCTTCCCCCTTCCCCATTTTCCTGGATCCCCACTAACTACTTATCCCCTTTTCCTTCAGCTACCCTGCCCACACCACCTCCCACACCCAACCCTGAAACTAGCCCACTCTCAGATCCCCTGCCTTTCACCCCCAAGCCCACGCTGAGTGACCTCCTTTCCCGGATTCCTCCAAACTACCTATCCCTCTTCCTGTCTCCCTCAACTACAGATACCTTGCCCACTCTCCCTCCCACACCTGACTCTGTAGTGAACCCTTGCTTGGACTTCCTGCCATCACCACTGAGCCTGCACTGAGTGACCACTAGGAGTCACTATTGCACACCCCTTTTTTGTCCCAAGCATACCCTGCGTTCTGGCCCCAGAACGTGGAGCACGGCTCTCACCTAGGTCCCTTGTCCAACTGCCCTGAGTTGGTCTTGAACCTGGTACCCTGTCCACCAGAGTCCTTGTCACTACCACTAATCCAAAGTGGCATCCACACTTGCTGAGGGACACAAAACAATTTCAACCTACCACCCTGCTGCAACTGCTAGCAATATGTTAGTCCACCTCTTACTAAAATGCCTCCCTCTCATCCTTACCCTGGCACCACTGTCCCACCTACCTGATACCCCCCCAGGCACACTGGCACCTGATCCTGCTATTGTTCCGGAGCTAGTACAATCCCACCCTACTCTCATCATCTGCCCCAGCCTTCAACACTCTCCTCCAGTCATCTCCCTACTGCTTCCTCAGGCACACACACTGGAGACTTATCATCCTCACTTCCACAGCCTGGAAAACCCTGCCCACCCCCGTGCCCAGAAGCACACCTCCTCCCCATGACATACTTATCGAAAGCTCACCCTCTACCATCCCCTGGCCAGGGCTGTGGTTATACTACTACTCCTGACAGGCAATATACATTCGAACCCTGGCCCAACCCACTCTAGCCCACCTACAGGGTCACCCGGGCTCTGCATTGCATCTATGAATATATGCAGCCTGCTGAAAAAAATTTGATTCCCTCCAATGTTGGGTCACATTGCATAAACCAGATGTCATTACGCTGGTGGAAACCCGGCTATCAAAATCCACTCCAGACTCCTTTGTCTCTATTCCAGGGAACTCCCTCTACCGGGAGGATCGTGTAGGTAGAAGGGGGGGGCAGTGCGATATACACCAGGGACTATCTCACTGGACAGACACTTTCTGCCCCTGTTCTCACATACGGGGCGCAGGCCCTAACCCTCAAACTGATGCCTGACCCCTCCAGGGTTCCCCTCTATCTCACCACTGCCTACATTCCCCTTAAAAACCAAACTCTGGCACTGGTTTCGCTAACAGATTATCTCTCAACCCTACCTCACACAGCTGACCAAATCCTTGTGGGTGACCTGAATGTAAACTGGCTCAACTCATCCGCCGACACCACCCGTGACTCTTTCACAGCCATAGACATGTCCCAACTAGTTTCCCAACCCACCAGAGTTAACACAAAGAAAGGTACCAGCACCCTGCTAGATGTGGTCATCACCAACCGCCCTCAACAAATCCATGATACCCAGGTCCTTCCTGACTCTCTTAGTGACCACTCCCCTATCCTTTTCCATTGGGCAACCCCCACACCCAAACCCACAGCCCTTCCCACGCTACATCAGCGCCTCAGACCAGGTGGACTTAAAGGCCTTAAGCAACTTCTTGCCCAAATTAACTGGTCTCCCATACACCATGCCCCTGATATAGATACTGCCCTTACCTTCTTCTCCCAAACCTTCAACAAAACCTGTGACATTTTCGCTCCCATTACAGCTGTCCAAACCAAAGTTCATAATGCCCCCGGGTTACCCCATCTCTGCTGCAACTGCTCAAACACAGGAATAACCTTTGGCACCTGGCTTCTGAAACAGGCCGTTCGGCAGACAGACAGGCTTACAATGCCGCAAGAAACAAATGCACATGGGCCATCAGGAAAGCAAAAGCCGATCACTATCAGGCCACGCTTACCTCCTCCTGGGGGAGTGCGAGAACCTTCTGGGACAACATTAAACAACTAAATGGGAGCGTGCGCTCCCCACCCCCCTCACAGATCACCATTGAAGGCTCTATCGCCACTGACCCTGCCCGCATAGCCAACTTCCTCAACTCATCCTTCACAGCCCTTAGTTCGGTCCTCCCTAGAGACTTCTTTGACCCTCCTCCCTCCCTACCTGTCCCAGTCATTCAATATCCTAGTTTCCACTTACGCAGGGTAACTCCCCAGGAGGTTTAGGCCACACCTGCTTAAAGCTCTAAAGAGCAATAATACTGGCAGCGACTCCCTGGACCCCACAGTATCCTCCGCCGGGTTCTTGATCAGGTCCTGGCCCCTCTAACTAGCTTGCTCAATAAGTCCCTCTGCCTGGGGCAATTCCCCTCAGCCTTGAAAACTGCCACAGTTATGCCCATACACAAAGGAGGTGACAGGTCCACAGCCGGGAATTACCAGCCAATCTCCATCCTCCCACCCCTCTCCAAAGCCCTAGAAAAACTGGTGGCTACCCAAATTACAGATTGCCTGACCAAATACAACATCCTCTGCCATGAACAACACGGATTCCATGCAGGTCACAGTACCAGCACTGCCCTAATTGAGTTTTCAAATTTTCTTCATTCCTCCCTGGACTCTGGCTTGCTAGCGGGGGCAGTGTTTATTGACCTCTCAAAGGCTTTCGACACTGTCTCCCACCCCCTCCTGCTGGATGCCCTCAGCCGCGCCGGTTTGCCACTGGCCCGGTCTCCTGGTGCTCCAGCTACTTGTCTGACCACTCTCAGTGTGTTAAAATTAATGGGACCCTCTCCAATACTTGTCCTATCCGATCTGGTGTTCCTCAGGGTTCCATCCTTGGTCCTCTTCTCTTCTCACTCTACCTCAACACCATGCCCAAAGCTTGCACTGGTAAAATCCTGCTGTACGCAGATGATGCCATCATCTTCGCCACCCACCATAACCCCATCTCCCTTCAAGACACCTTGCAACTAGCCTTTAATGATGC
Source organism: Neoceratodus forsteri (assembly GCA_016271365.2). Classification (NCBI taxonomy): domain Eukaryota; kingdom Metazoa; phylum Chordata; order Ceratodontiformes; family Ceratodontidae; genus Neoceratodus; species Neoceratodus forsteri. Next base: position 440,412,948 of record CM028129.1, on the reverse strand, counting down.
TGAAGCCTGGTTCAAAGAGCACAGACTTGTAATCAATCTAAAAAAAAAACAAAATTATGCTCTTTGCCCATCCCAAAACAAATCCAATAATTTCCCACTCCGCATCCTTCCTGGCTCCAAGCATCCTCTCAATCAAGTCCGCTTGTACAAGTACCTCGGGGTCTCCTTTGACTCAGCCCTCACATTCTATGACCACATTGATACTCTAGCTTCAGCTACAAATGCGCGGCTAGGTACAAGCACTGCCTCCCCCCGATGCCCTCCGACTAGCAGTCACCTCCTCAATAATGTCCCTTGTGGACTATGGCCTGCCAGTCTATGGTGATGCAGACACGACCGCCCTCAATAAAATCTGACTCACCTTGAATAAGGCCTGTAGGTTAAGTAGGTTAATTACGGGAGCCCCTAGGCTAACCCATACCTGCCAGCTATATGACATGGCTAGGCTGCTTAACCTGGACGAATGGCTCCAATACCAAACCTGCCTCATAATGAAAAAAACACTCCTTGGACTATCTCCGCCCGGACTGACAGCCTCTATCCACCTTGCACAACCCTTAGTCTAAACTTGTACCTCCTCCAAGGCCACCCTGCTAGTCCCTAGGACCAGGACTACACATGATCAAAGGTCCTTCTGTTACAGAGCTCCCTCCTGGTACAACACTCTCCCCACCTCCATCTCTGATACCCCTACAATCTCCCACTTCAAATCCGCACTTCGGAGTCAGCTATTTAACATGCATAGCTGTGCTTGTCCGTAGGTGATCTAGCTCACTATGCCTGACAAAACTCTCTGAGTGGCTCCTCAACAAAACTAACTGACAAAACTCTCTGAGCGGCTCCTCACCCAAACTTATCACCAACCATGTCCCATAGCCCCCTGTATTATTTACCTCTAGCAGTCTCTGCTCAAGACTACTTGTCTGCATTACCAATGCATGCTTTATCTTTCAAACTGTACCCAAATAACTGTAATAGCTTGTGAATACTAAACCTGTAACACTCATACTGTAACAAAGAAATAACTGCATATATCTACCAAAACTGTAACCGCAATGATATAAAAAGCTGTAACTGCAATGATGTATAAATGTTGTACTGTATTTGTCCTCTTTGTGATGAGGTACCTTTGGAAACGAGCCTCTGGCTCAAAGGTTGTAAACTGATGTACCAATAAATAAATAAATAAATTCTGGAGATTTTATACATTCTTCAGGAGACTGGTGAGAACCCATCTCCCTTGTGATTTTCTCTGTCACATGCTTGGGAAAAATATTGTAATAAATTATCATTATTACTTCTGCTTGTGTGGTTGTTTGGTTGGCTGACAATGTAGAGATACAAAAATCTATTTATTTACTCCAGAGCTGGTTTCTGGGTAACATTCATGGCAACTGTGGTTAATGTTTGGGTGTTAGCCAAAGTTACATTTTAATTTCTTCTGTAAATTAAAACACAGGGTGAGAAATCCCAAGTGACCAGAAGCTGAAAGCGACTTCTGTATAAAACTCTTCAGTCAGCTTATGTTCCACAGTGCAGACAAAACAAACCTCCTAGCAGATATTCAACTCTGCGTAGTGAGCTTTTTTTGTTTGTTTTTTACCCTCTTCTTTCTCTATGGGAACTCACAGCTGTAAAGAGATCTGAACAGATAGACTGCTTTCATTTGTGGTTTCAAATACTAGTGGGTCTATACTCATCTAGTAGTCCACATACACCAAATTCTGTTTGTGTCTTGTCAGGAATTTCAGCTGCAAATGAAGCACTTGATCCACAGACAGCTAAAGGGCTTCTCATATTGACATGTCTAAACAAATCAGAACTGAGTTGAGGCTGGATGCCTCAGAATATCAAGCTGCCTATGGTGGTTTGGATGATTTTGCCATTGTGGCAAAAAACAGAAACAATCCCATGAGGGTGGTTTCTAAACACTATAGTGAATTGAAACATGGTACCAAGGAAAATATTCCTGAAAATTTGCTAGTTGCAACACTATTTGCTTGCTCAGAATTTTCTATGAAAAAATACGATACTTTAAAATCAGATTACACTGCATACAGGCAAGAGATGAGTGTGGTGAATGCTAAGTCTGCTGAGAAAATTAACAAGCTGGTATTTCAACACCAGACCTTGACTGAGCAACATGATTCATTGTTAAGTAATTACGAAAACAGTAGATGAGAAGTCTATGTTTTGAAAATGAAATGTGATAGAGCTTCTCTTGATAAGAGGTAAGTTTTACACAATGAGAAAGTCTTGTGGTCTGAAATTAAGGTACTTCACAGTGTGCTCACTCATGTATGTGAGGAACTAGAATATAGGAGTAAAAAAAATGCCTGACTTAGCACTGTGTGTAGAAACCTGGAGAAACAGGTTACGTATAATTTGTGCGATACAAAATCTGAGAATGATCTTATAAATTGCAAGTCAGATATGGTGAACTTGCACCATCAGCCAGAGGTATTGGCAGGGCATACCACCTTAATGCCCATAGACCTTGCCTCTTCTGATGTTGAAGAGTTTGATTTTGAACACTCACAGAGTACCGTGGAGTGGACTAGAACAAAGGATATCCACTTGTTTTTCTGTGAGTCACAAAATGGTGACTTGTTAGAGTCTCAAAATGGAGGACACACATGTCATCATCACATTACATCCCCATGACATCCCCAAGATGGCTGCTCATGGTCATGTGATGATGATCATAATACAGTAACCCAAAATGGTGGTGCCCATGAGGTAAGACAAAATGGTTGACCATCACATCACAGAGTTCAGATCATATATTAATACACCTGCAATTGTTGCCTTAACCATACAAAACATACCAAAGGTTTTTGGCATGATTCATAATGTTATCAGTAAGACTAATGTTTCTGAGGGACAGAAGAATCTCACTGAAAATGATGTTGACATACTTTTGAATGAGGCTGGTATGCAGCCTAATGTTATGAAGTCAGTGGCTGATGCTGCAGCAGTAGCTGTAGTTAGCAATGTTTACTATGCTAGAATGTTCTTGGCTAAAGCACACATTGCTGTTAATTATATGAAATGTAGTGATTATTCCTTATACAGTGTACGGTGGAATGCGGTTGTGTATGGAAATCCATACACCGCAAAAAGTTGTTCTGCTGCAGTAGTGACGTCCTCACTAATGCAGAACGACTTTTCGTTCTGCATTAGTGAGGACGTCATAATACAAGGGGCTACAGCAGATGTCCTGATTCGTCCCTTGTTGTGTGAGTGTGGCGCACGAGTGTGCTGGGCAGTGGCAGTTGTGAATCGACGGCCTCGGCAGAACCAAGTGAAAATATGGAAAAGTGAGTCTCTTTTTGTCTTTTTTTGGGGCACCATACACTATAAAGAACAGTTTATGGTTACCCATACACTACAAAGCTATTCTTTCACCTCACAGATACAATGCCGACTTGAAGACTTCTCAAGCTTCGCTCTCGAGGTCATCAGTTTGCATTGTATCCACTCGGTGGAAGAATAGCCTTGTAGTGTATGGGTAACCATACACTATCCTATATGTAATCTAACATCAGCCCTTACTGAGAGGATTGAATGTGCTGTTTTTCCTAACGCTAACAGCATTGGGCACATGCAGCCCCATAATAACTCAAGCTGTCACCTTAAAAACAATGTTGCTACCATCCAGCAATGTTCCAGTGGGGGAATTCACTATGCACGTAGTGGAGGTGGAGACAATCATGATTCTGAAAGCCCCATGACTGTGATATTTTCAGCATCACTGGCCATGTCGGGGGGTGGGGGTATACAGGTTTGATTTCTGAACCTGTGCTGCCAGCTGTTCCAGTACTACTTTCTCCACTCCTGATGGCTACTGAACCACAATCCATAGCTGTAGAACTACATGCAGCTTGCACACCACTTTTCCCCACTGTGCAGGCACCCCAATAGTGTCAGCACTGCCTGCACATGATACAGAACCCCCTCCACCAGTGACATCTGGATCATCCCATACTATGGCTGCAATACCAGGCAAAAGCCAGGAACAGTCTGGGTTATTCCCAGTATAGACAGCAGCAGGCACAAGCCAGGAACAGTCTGGGTTGTTCCCAGCACAGATATTAGCAGGCACTTCTGGCAAGAAGGTGCAAGATATTGTAATATTGATATTATTGGCTTTTCTTTTAAGAGCACTGACCATAGCCCCAGCACTGGTTAATCCTAACCCAGCTTTAGTGTATCATTTTGAAACTACTACATCAGATATAGCAATCTCAGCAGTTTTAGTCCAAACATACAATGGACACATCAGATCCATTGCTTATGCATCCCAGATACTCACTCCAGTGGGGCTGGAATACAACCTTTAATAGTTAATAACTTCTATTAAGTTTGAAAGATAATATCAGACATAGCCAGATACATAAAGAAGATACAGCATGACACATATGCATACACATTGACTGCAGTGTAATTATATAATTGACAAAGTCTAGCCCATAGAAAAGGACATTGCTAAATAATGATGCAGTAAGAAATTATACACTAAGTTGTATTGTGGTATTGTGCCCCCCCCCCCAAAAAAAAAGAAAAGTATGAGAAATTGTACAATTACCACCGCATCTAGATTAGTTAAAGTGTCTAATATGGGCATAGTACATAAGTGTCTCCTGATACCTGAAAAAGCCTGAAAAGCACGGACATAGTAACAAAATACTAGCAACATTAAGGTCCAGATCTGAATTCTTATCCTATAAGGAGAAAAGATAACAGTCCTTGCAGGGAGGGCGTGGGTTTTGGGGTTCCAAACCATTTCCTACTGGTGTATCTACTATGTTGGTCCAGATCATTCCACAGGGGAAGTCAGCCAATCCCTGCATGTGGGGAGAGATTAGCTAAGTAAGGGGCCCAAGTAAGATAATATTGTGAGAGAGTGTTGGTAACTAAGTGGGACTGACGATCCAGTACTGCTACATTAGAGAGGGCGTTATATAATTCAGAGATGATGGGTACTTCTGTGGTTCTCCACCTACAGAGGTAAAGTCTCTTAGCTTGGAAGCTAAGAAGTGTCAGCCATCTGTGCTGTTGTCGAGTGAATGCTCTCAGCACAGGAGAAAGGCCCAAAATCCAAACTAGGGGATCTAGAGTCAGAGCAGAGTCTGAGGCCTGTCGAGCCAGACCCAAGACAGCCATCCAGAATGGAATGAGAATTGGGCAAAGCCAAAGTATGTGCAAAAGGTCTCCCTCTCCCGAAAGACATCACCAGCAATGACGGTTGTCCATGAGATGCATTCTGTACAAGACAACAGGAGTGTGATACCAATGCAACAGTATCTTGTTTTGCATAAGTTTACTTCTCATATCTGGATACATAGAACAAGCATATTTCCAGCATAGCTTCCATAGGGCATCCGAAATGGATTGTTGAAGAACTTGTTCCCATTTACCTTTAGCCTGAGCTGATTGTGCAGGGAGATGATTCCTAAGATCGGCATATATAAGACTGGCTTTACCCCTTTTATAGGTCAGCCATTTAATTAACAAATGGGACCTTGCTAAATCTATCGTGTGGTGTTGTTTAATATAAGCTAAAACTGAGCTTCTGAGCTGTAAGTACTGCCAAAAGGCCTGCTTACCTAAGTGGAACTCCTGATCTATTGTTTCAAATGTTTTGATAGTGAGACTGTCATCTGTCATCAAGTCATTTAGTGTAAAAATTCCTTTACTCTGCCATAGGGGCCAGTGCAAAGGTTTGTCATCCACTTTTATGAGCATGTTCCCCCATATAGGGGAGGCCAGAAGGGGGCATAAATCTGCCTCCAATTTCTTTTCCACTAAATGCCATGTCAGTACTGAGCCTGCTATTGTTTGGCAGGAAGACAAATGTTTGGGAAGGGGATTGTAAAGTAAAACTACTAGGAATTGGGTCTGGGCCATATACACCTTCATGTGTATTCATAGTGGTCACTCAGATGTCTGTGGGAGGAACCAGTTTAGGGTCTGAGCTGCAGTGAAGGCCCATTTATACCCTTCCAGCCAAGGAAGGCCTCAGCCTCCCTGTGACCAATGGGATCTAAGTTTATTTCTACTATAACGGGGTTTGGTGCCTTCCTAAATAAAATTGGAGAAGGCCTAGTCTACGGCTTTAACCCATGAGGCCGGTAGTATAAATGGTATATGTGAGATGACATATAAAAGTTTAAGGGCTACCACCATTTTGATCGTGGATATTTTACCTGATAGTGTAAGCTGAAGACCACGCCAGCACACAAATTCAGTCTTGATATCTTCAACAAGGGGTTTAAGGTTCAGATCCCATATTTTAGTAAGATCTACGTGAGCTGTATCCCTAGATACACAAGGGAATTTGGGGCCCAATGAAGGCCGAGATGGACTACCTGATCTAAAGTGCACAAGCTATTGAGGGGAAGTACTTCCATTTGAGACTTGATTTTTAGGCCAGAGTAGATCGTAAAATCTGCAAGGAGGGAAAGCAGAGCAGGGTGGGAAGTAGTGACGTCCACTAATGGGACTAACAAATCATCTGCATACATAAATGTGGGGAAAGTGATATTGCCAAAGGGAAAACCTGCTATGGCTGAAGAGTGGCGTATGGCAATCGCAAGTGGTTCCACTGCTATTATGAAAAGTAAGGGGGAAAGGGGGCAGCCATGCCTCATGCCCTGCCCCAGAGGGAAGGGTGCAGACAGAGTAAAGTTGGTGAGGACCCGAGCCAAAGAGTTGATACAGAGCTGTCACCCAGCTTCTAAAATTGTGACCAAAGCCCATGGCTTCTAGCACCTGTTGAAGGTACTGCCATTCGAGAGAATCAAATGCCTTCTCAAAATCTATTGCTACTGCAGCAGCTGGTGCCGGGAAGTTACTGGCCTGATATATAATATTTATAAGGGAACATATATGATCTGTGCCGAGCTGACCCAGGACAAAACCGATTTGTGAAGGATGTATAAGGTGGGGAAGCAAGGGGTTTAACTTGGTAGCCAGAATTTTTGCAAAAATCTTACTATCCAAATTGATAAGTGAAATAGGGTGATAGCTGGATGGTAAAGTGGCATCTTGCCCTTTTTTGGGGAAATACAGTAATGATTGCCTCCAGAAGGGATGGGGAGAGGGATCATGAACTAAGGGCCAAATTAAAAACATCACTAAGTAGGGGGGAGATCAGTGGTGCAACTAGGCTCCACATTTCAGGGGGAAATCCATCCCCACCTGGGGCTTTCCCGTGATTTAAATTGCGAAGTGCATCTGTGACCTCTTGAGGGGTAATGGGAGACTCCAAGGTAGCAGCTTGCTGAGGAGTTAGATGACAGATAGGTATAGATGTCAGAAAAGTTTGTACCTGTGCAACATTAAAAGTGCCAGAAGAAGAATATAGCTGTTTATAGAAATCTATCATAATTTCATTCATGCATTCTGGTTGAACTTGCACAGGGCCATCTGGTGCTCTGAGTCCAGGAATATGGCTCTCGGCCCTCTGTTTCCAGAGTCTGTAAGCTAGTACTTTCCCAGCCTTCTCTCCCCCCTCCCAGTATTTATGCCGTAGTCTGAGGATGGCCAGTTCAGCTTTCCTGGCAAGTAGGTCCTGTACTTGATGACGGATTTTAGTAATTTCCTTGCCTATCGGGGAATGTAAGGAAGTGTGCGGCATACTTTTAAATTTAGTCTCGAGTTCTATAAGATGGGATTCCAATGTTTTAAGCTGGTGTTCTCTCTGCCGCCTGCAATATGCCGAATATCCCATGATAGCGCCTTGTATGATGGCTTTCAGTGCCTCCCAAACCATTGTTGGGGGGACCTCCATTGTAGCATGATATTGTATAAAATTAGTGACCTGTATCCGAAATCATTGAGGGAAGTTTAGGGTCCCTCAAGAGAAGCGGGTCCAAATGCCAGCTCGGGGATCTAGAGGCTGAGGGACTACTTAGCGTGTGAAGTTGTACTGGAGCATGATCCGATATGATAACTGGATGAATTACAGCATCATTGGTGCTGTTCATAATAGAAGGGAATACAAGCCAGTAGTCCAGCCGAGAGTGTGAGTTACGCACCTGAGAAAAGAATGCATACTCTTTGTCCCGCGGGTGAAAAATGCACCAGGGGTCTTGTAACCCCATATCTGTGATCAGCCGCTGCAGTGAGAGGCAAGATTTCTGATGATGATCTGGGCAGGCGGACGTGTGATCTAGGAAAGGGTCCAGGGGGAGGCTGAAATCACCTCCTAAGATTATAGGGGCCTGTGGAGAGGCTAAGGAGCTAATAGCTTGGGCCAGCAAGTGAAACCTTTCAGGCTGGTCATCATTAGGGCCATACAATAGCTATCACTAGGGTACCTGTTGGAGTATCCATCAAAGCCACCACCCATCTGCCATCTCTATCTTGCTGCACTCTTAGTTGTACCCACTGAAGGGATTTGTGAAATAAAATAGCTACCCCCCATTTGCAGGTGGAGGCTGAAGAAGAAACAACCTATCCCACCCAAGAGCCTTTCAACCTGTCATGGTCCAACTTTTTCAACTTAGTCTCTTGTAGTAGGGCTACCTGCACACCCATTCTCTAGAAATGATTCAGCACCTGAGAATGCTTCATAGGGGTACGTTCCAGGTGATATAGCGAATGTCAGCCATAGTCTAGAAGTGGGAGGTCTGATTTAGAAGGGAACAAGCTATAGAACCTAATAGAGACTGAGAGTGAAAGTCTGCCCCATATCATCTGAACCAGAAAATCTGTTGTAATCAATTTAAACACCACCAGCAAGGGACCCCAAATACACACACAATCCCTCCCTTAAGCATGTACTAATCACGATCTGGAAAAACCTATAAACAATTTCAACTTGTAAAACATAATATTGACTGATAACATTTAACCAACTATATACACATATCGGCCTGTCCACAGCCATTAGGAGTCCCAAAGGTAATTTGTCACCGACCGAAGTCACAAGATCTCCTTTGGTATCCATGGGGGTTGGCCTGGGATCAGGACAGGAGGAAATACCCTCCAGAAAAGCTTGTCCATACTACGGGGTGTAAAAATACAGTTAGAGCTAAGACCCCCCTGAGGACATATGAGAGGAATCTCCCTAGGACCATGAGGCCCTAAGCACATAGCAGTATATCCTCAAAAGCATGTCCCAAAAGGAGTTACAATACTTCTATATTCCCAGCCAATAGATGAGGGATAGGGAGAGCTGAGCTTAATACTCCCAGCAATTTAGATCCCATGGCAAGCCAAGGGATGAGAAGTTAACACATAGAGAGAGAACCAAACAAAAAAAAAGGAGGTTCCCTTTCCCTTACTACATACTCAACCCGCCATATTAAACTGGTACCATACAGTTTGAACATGTCCTCAGTCCGGGGGTTCTGAGCCATGTCTGGGAAGACCAATTGTAGCATCGAGAGTTCCATCTCGTGAGTTCACAGTGGGAAGGATGGCTGCAAAATCTGGGGATGCAGCAGCAATGTCAGCCTAGGATTTGCTTTGAGATATGGACAGCATAGGTCTTGAGGATGTCGACCCACATATGTCCATCTCTGCTCCTTCTGAGATCCCTTGTGCAGTATCTGAGTCCTGCTGGTCCGGTTGTAGAATGGCAAATGGATTGGGTGAGAAGAAAGTCTGCAGATCTATGGGATCTTGCTGATCTGAAAGTTGGTCTGAGTGAGCCGTCGCCTGTGGGCTCAGGGAACCGGCTCTTTCAGTAGGATGTTGTCGATCATGATGATGAGATGGTTGCCATTTCCTTGGCCTTGATGGTAGCGATGTGTCAAAAATCTGTACGCCAGACTTAGGTATGTCTTGTTTAGGAGCTGAGGAAATATTCGCTGCAGATGGAGAGGGAGAATGTTGTATTTGCTCACTCTGATTGTTGGGGTCCCAAAACTCCACAGGGTGTCTAGCCCACAGGAAGTCCATCAAGCTGTCTGGGGTCTCAAACAGAAGGGGAGACCCCTTGTGCATAATCCACATGGTCGCTGGATACCGCAGTGAGTAAGAGTAGTTTAGTTTTTGTAACAGTCTCTGTGCCTGGGCATATTCCTTACGGCAATCGGAGAGTTCTTTAGAATAGTCCTGCTAGAGCTGGATATGATGCCCTTGCCAAGTAATTTCCCCCGCAGTTCGAGCAGCAGCCATAATAGATTCTTTCTGCCTAAAATCCAAAAATCTTGCAAGCAGGTGTCTAGACCTTGCTCCAGGCCTTGGTACCGGGGCAAGTGAGCAATGCGCCCGTTATATCTGAGAGTGAAAATCAGCTGGTAGTTTAAGCAGCTTCAGGAGGATTGACTGTAAGAAGTCAATGGCTGATTTCTGTTCTGCACCTTCCGGAAAGCCAATAAGCCATATATTGTTTTGACGGCTGCGATTTTCCAGGTCATCTATTTTATTTTGTAGCGTGTGGATAAGCTTGTCCTGTTCTCTCAGACTAGCAGTCATTTTATGAAGAGCTGCATCATGGGAGGATATTTGTCTTTCATTGTGGAAAAGCCTAACTTCGATTCCTTGACAAGTTTGCGTAGTGGCATTGACTGCAATTGTGAGTTGTGCCATTTTGGTCATAAGCTGGCTGAACATTGCTTCAGTTCTCAATGATTCTGCAGAAGGCTGCATATTGTAGGCTGCACTGCAAATCCACCTTCCAAGAGAAAAGATGAGTGATTTCCAAAAGAGAACTTGCAAGAAAAGTCCCAAAAACTATGAACAGGAGATTCCTCTCTGCTACGATAAAAATTCTGGCTGAAATAGAGGGTCTTAGTGATGGCTAATGTCAGATTTATCCCCGTGTTGCAAGAGCTATCTCTCTATGTGACCATACTGGATCAGGGCTAGGCCACGCCCCCCTGAAATACAACCTTTGTGAAAGGAATCTTTTGGCTACGTACTGGGCAGTTAGATGCTTTATGTTCATCATTGGATATGCACCCATTGTGCTGCATTCCAGTCACTTGCCAACTAACTTTCTGTTCTCAGACAGAGTAAAAGATGACTCTGTCTCCAATGCCAGACTTCCACACTGGTCTCTCATTTTACAGAATCATGACATCACTGTCCTTCCTATCAAAACTCCATCCTTGTTGGCCCATGGCCTACAATTTACAGGAGAGACCATGATTATTCACTCCAACCCCTTGACCTACTTGTCCCAAGACCTTTTCTGCCAGAACCTCAGAAAATGTTAAATAACACCACTGTGTGTCATGTTTTGACTGATGACTCAGCCACACATACCAATGAGGGTCAGATAGCAGGGTTTGGAGTTCTTATTTTACATCCTAGTGATAACAGAGTGTGCACTGCTAGGAGATGCACCATAATTTCTGTACAGTATCTGGGCATTGTTAAAATATGCCTGACAAACAAAATATTGTGAAGCGAGGCGAGGAGTCTCCTTATAATTATCACAAATGTCTGTGGATAGCTTAAGTCCTTGAGAAAGAAACAGCTTGTGTTAAGAGAGGAATACAAAGATGTTTCCTTATTTAACATTACACCAGTACTCCATGAGAGGGTTACATTCTGCACAGTTTAACAAATGACCTTGTACTCAAGACACTGCAGGCACTGTTTTTATTACAGATTCTAATTGGGTCTGTTCCTCTCTAAATTTCTACCCTTTTGGGAGAAAACAAATTTCCAGTACTCTGATGGTACGTACCTCTGTGAAATATAGACTTGTTTGTGTACTTCACAACACTAACTAGACAGTTTAAATACAAACTGTAGAAGAAGAATCAGCATTTATATAGCGCTTTTCATACACAGTGCATCCCAAAGCACTTTACAAGCAATCCTAGACTGGTAGTGAAGTTACTGAATGTGTGGTGGCGGCCATATCGCACATCATCACCCACACACAGTCTGGATAATTGCATGAACTGGTTTTATGGGAAGGGGGAATGTTGGCCAGGACACCGGGAATGATCTCTACTCTTTGCAAAGAGTTCCCTGGGTTCTTTTACTTCCAACTAGACACCCACCAGGACAACACCAGGATGGGCAGAAGGGACCTCGGTTTAAAGTCTCATCCGAAGGATGGCACACCCCAGCAGTACAGTACCCCCCAATATTGCCCTCGGATGCCAGCGATTTTTAGGTGCAAGTCCAATCCCAGTATGGGATGAGAACCCACAACCTTCTGGTCCAGAGGCGGATGTGCTACCAACTGAACCACACTGACATCACATCCATAAAGTTCGAGCATATTGTGATTGTGAACCTTATGCTCCTTAAAACAAGCATGCTGATTCACTGGCAAAAGATGGAAATGAAAACTCCCTTTTTTCCAGCTACACTATGTGTTGCAGCCATTAATAAAGACACAACTCCTTTTTTGAGCCCATGGATATGGTGTCTGCACAAAAGAAAGACCTTCATTTGAGGGCAGTGTACAGGTTCCTTAATAAAGGAACTGAGGGATAACTTCCAAAAATAAGCCCTTATTAGAAAGTGAAAAATGAACTTCACCTATCCAGTGATGGCCTACTCATTTGATATCACTGCCGATATACTCCTGAAAAGTTATGGGTAGTTCCTGAACACCTGAGGGTAGATTTTATCTACCAAATATATGATACTCCAACTGGTGAACACCAGGGAGTCGATAAAACATTAGATAGACTGAAATCCTCCATCTGGTGGCCACACATGAGAAATGATGTAGAACACTACATCAATAACTGTCTGATCTGTGCACAGAACAATCTTTTACCAGCTAGAAAAAATGCTAAATTGTTACCCCAGAGGCACTTAGGCCCCAGATTGACTACATTGGCCCTCTGCCAGCCACTAAGAACAATAATAAGTTTACACTAGTGATCGCCGACCTTTTTTTCAAATGGGTCGAAGCTATCCCAACAAAGAGCAACACAGCCAAAGTGACTGCAAATGTCTTTGTAAACCAGCTATTTACCAGGTGGGGTTTACCCCTAAAGGGAGATTCTGATTATAGGGAGAAGGCTTTATAGTTGAAGTAATTCAGGAAACTCTGGATTTGTTAGGGGTAAAATAAAAGTTCCATATCCCTTACCACCCACAGTCATCGGGACAGGTGGAATGGGCTAACAGGCAGATCAAAATTATGTTATACAAACTTGTTCAGGAAAATCCCAAAGAATGGGATTCATTATTGCATATTGCTCCTTATGGCAATAAGAGGGACACCCTTTGCAGGTACACAGTGTACCCAATTTGAAATCATGACTGGACAGTCCATGAGACTCCCAGAACACTTACTTCTGGACCTTGGTGCCCCCACTGCTGACAGGGTGTCAGTAGAAAAATATATTAAACAACTCAAACAAGACATCCAAAAGGTACACTTGTTTGCTGCACAATGTATGGGCAAGGCCCAACAACAGGCCCTATCCCATTGTAAACAAACTCAGTCTAGCAGTCTACCAAGTTAGACTGCCTCACAATAAGACAGTCATTGATAGATGGCTACATGTGAATCAAATTAAACTGTTTAAAGGAGATTAAATTACTTTTCCAAACCCAAATGAGCGTAATAGTACTAAACTATGTTTTTCTTTTCTCTTTCCTTTTAGGTTCTAGAAAGAGATGCTTGCTTTATGCTTATTTTTCTTTCTAGAAGTATGGGTCTTCTTACAAGCCCAAACTGCACATTGTACTGCAGATAAAAACCAGTGATCTAACCCTAAACATCTTGTTGAGGCAGAGTACCTCACAAGCCCACATGATCTAATTGCATCTTATGGAGTTCACACTAAAGTCCTAAAAGACATGTTCATTGTCCAGGAGGATAGTGAAGCCCTACTGAATGTTATGATCATTGCTCGGGATCAATCTTAGCAGCTAGACTTGATCTGGACCCCTGTTTACATTTTATTGATAATCAGGAATGTTGCATCCAAAATTTATATGGCAATAAAAGCCATTATACCTGAAGGTTTAACCCTGTGATGCCCCATAATTTGTGACACCTGATCCCGAGTGCCCAAACAGAACCCTGGCCCACTCAGTGGTCTAATAGCCACTTCCAAAACTAGGTAACCTTGTTAATAATATGCAGTTCGTGCACATCTCAGTGATTTTAAATCTTACCCTTTGGAACTTGGAATGATTTGTTTTATGTTTCACAACAAATATTTCCCATTTTTTTATAATGATATTATTGGATACCCTGGCAGCATACCAGGTACTCAGTAATGACCCCTATACAGGGACCAATAGCACCACACACACACAGGATTTTCACATCTTAACACATGGTGGCACATCTTATAACTGTAAACTTATCCAAACGCACTGGGCATTTTTTTAAACAGGTTTAGCCTCAGGCCTACTGTATTTGGCTCTGACATATCTATTTGAAATAGGGCTGATATAGCCATTATTCAAGCAGATATGTTAAAGAATCATGATAGTATGAAATATAATATCATACCTCCCGTTACATGGTATACATGGTCTTGCTCATGAAGAGAGATTTACATTTACAATATTAAGGATATTGTGAAGGGGTTTGACCTGACAAAGGGTAATATTAATGAGTTAATCTCTGCTTATATTAAGGAAGCAGATGAGCATCACATAGCTAGGGAAGTCCTTTGCACTGCCCACAGCTATTTTGTTCTTCCAACCCTTTGGTTATTTCTTCCAAGATCTGGAATTAGGAAATAGACCTGATCTCATACATGACAGACGTACGGGTCACTGGTATTGCCCCATTTTGCACTTCCATTGCATGTGTTAACAAATGTTTATTTCAGTCTAGCACTATTCCCTTGCCAGAGGCAAGTTATCTTGGGTATGTCACCACACACATCAGTATTGCTCCATGTTTCGAAACTTATTCCTGTACAATCCAGGAAGCCATGTTTGTGACTCTCACAGTGTCATTGCCACATTTTCATCCGACAACATCCATCTGTGATCATCTGGCAACCATCCATTCTATTGGTCATCTTGAGGGAAACTTTAATCATGAAAGTTTGAAACTACCTCCTTTGTTTGTTCACCACGAGGTCTTGAAATCATGACTGACTCCAAATTTTGATTGTCGTACCTGAAAAGATTATTACCTTTTATGCAGATGTGACATCTTCCAACTTACCTTATCAACTTGTAAATGCTGGCCTAATAATTGAAATTAGGCTTCCTCTTGTGAACTCTCAAATAAACTGTATTCAGTCCAGCCAATTCAGATTCTACAGTCAAGCTCATTGTTATGCATACTATGAAGCCAAGCCTGGGGTGGGGGCAATCCCCTAACTTCAGCAAGAAGACTCTTCTTCATTTGATCTACAATCAAGAAATCCATTTTCTTCACTGCTTGTTTTCCAAGCCTGGATAGCACCTCATATAAACTGAGTACTGTCATAAACTTTACACTTTGTGCAGCTGTGTGATCATCGTCCACTGAACACTGTTGCTATGCCATTGTAAAACTCATTGTGCAATCTAATGCACCCCTTGAGGCCTCTGCAAATACTGCAGCCTCCTGAACATTTGGATCTACCTTTGGAAAATTTAAATGCATCTAATTTGAATTATGAATCTTCATCTAACACTTGAAGAAACCCTGGATCTTTCCCTGAAATTGTTCATAGCTTATGGC
The DNA here is from genome assembly GCA_016271365.2 of Neoceratodus forsteri. NCBI lineage: Eukaryota > Metazoa > Chordata > Ceratodontiformes > Ceratodontidae > Neoceratodus > Neoceratodus forsteri. The sequence continues at coordinate 440,397,374 of CM028129.1, read as the reverse complement.
TTGTGGACAATGACATTTCATGTCCTGTTTGACTTACCAACTGAAAAATGCCATCCCCAAGGTGGTGTATTCTGCTGATGTGGAACATTGTGTGGTGACCAACTATTCTTTCTTCTGATATGGACTAAAGTTATGCAAAGTGAACTTTTCTAACTTCTACGTATTTTTAATCCCTAAACAGGTTATAGATTATACTGCGATCACACCTGTTCCCATCCCGGAACCAGATACCATTAAATCTAGTCCTGACTATCTTGATGCTCTATGTCAGTTTTTACTTATTTTTAATATCCATACAGGCAACTTAAGTTTGTCTTTTCAATCTCTTCCCAATAGGACAGATACACACCTGATACATATCAGTAATGACATTGTTTTAATATTGAAAAACCCAATTGTGAAGTTTATATTCCAAATGTTTATAGTAATACAAGGTTTACCGAAAATTTTCCCCTATAATTACATTTTATTGTTTAAGGAAAACCCTACAACACCACTGTGACCAGTTAAAATTCCTTTATCAGGCTCGTGCCTCAGGCCTATAGATGAATGGTGTCTAACCATCGTCTTTTTATTGTGTTGCCACTTTTGCAAATTGGGGCAACAAAGAGGGGACTATTGCACCTGAGTTATGCCCCCTATCATCCCACATACACCTTACACTGTATTCCTGGTCTATTATACTGTGATACTGCTATTTTGTACCAACATGTAGATTTAGGCACCCAATGTATAAGCATGAGTGCCAGGAATGTGCTTTGTTGCTAATATGTGCTAAGGTTTACATCTTTTGTAGGATTATATCATGCATGATTATTATACCTCACTATAATGCATAAAGTTTGTCTTTTACATATATTCCAAATATAATCTACATAATCACTGATAAGATGACTGTTATGGATCATCAGTGATTGCTGTATACAGTTCTATGCTTATATTCTCATATAATCATATGTAGTATGTGTCTTGAACTTAGGCAAATATGCCATGTGTAATAGTGGCCTGTCAACACTTCTCTTTGTCTAAGCTTCATACTGAGAGAGACAAATCCTTTTTCTCACATCATACTCATTAGTAATTATATCTCCTAAATCATTATCCAATGGAGAATGTCTTATACCATATTGTTTATAATATAGAATCAACACATTATGTTTCTCATATCTGTAACTATGAGGTAATCTTTGCTGCTATGCTGATATCTATGGTATATAACCTTGTATAACCCAGCTCCTCACGGAGATCCTGGAAATTCTGGAGATTTTATACATTCTTCAAGAGACTGGTGAGAACCCATCTCCCTTGTGAATTTCTCTGTCACATGCTTGGCATAAGTATTGTAATAAATTATTGTTACTTCTGCTTGTGTGGTTGTTTCTTTGTCTGACACTGTAGACATACAAGAATCTGATGTATTGACTCCAGAGCTGGTTTCTGGATAACAGGGTGGGATGACAGTTACAGGGGTGCCAGCAGTGGACAATGGGGAATTGGGCATTCCCAGTGTCGGTGTTATAAATGGTGGGAAGGGGGTGCAGTTATGGTGGACTGAAATAAACATTGATGGACCATTTTCTTTTTTACAGAATATTTTAAAAAGAATAAAATAGGAGGCAGGGGGTTAGCAGTTACGGTGTCGGCTGCAACAGACATCAATGGACCACTTTCTTTTTTACAGGGTATTTAAAAAAAATGTTGAGGGAAGGTTATCTTTATTTCAAGTTTCAACACTGGGGGTTTGGGCACCCCCAGTTTCAGTGTTATGCTTGAGGAGCATAGGGTAATGGGTGCTGAGTGGGAGGGTTGGATAGGGGTGACAGTTACAGGGCCACCAGCAGTGGACACTGGGTGATTGGGCACCCCCAGTATCAGTGTTAGAAACAGCAGAGGGGGCAGTTTCAGTGAACTGCAATAGACATTGATGGACTGTGTTCTTTTTTACAGGGTATTTAAAAAAATAAAATAGGAGGCGGGGGGTTGCAGTTACAGTGGTGACTGCAACATACATTGATGGACCATTTTCCTTTTTATAGGGAATAAAAAAATGCAGAGGAATTTTTTCCTTTATTTCTGGTTTTGATACTGGAGGATTGGGCACCCCCAGCATCAATGTTATGTTTGGGGGGGTGGGGTGGAGGGTGCTGAGTGAAAGGGTTGGGTGCGGGTGACAGTTACAGAGGTGCCAGCAGTGGACACTGGAGGACTGGGCTCCCCCAGTGTCAGTGTTATAAATGGTGGGGGGATACAGTTACGGTGGTGCAATAGACGTCGATGGACGGTTTTCTTAGTTGCAGACTTAAAAAAACTAAAACTACAAGGTGGACACTAGGGGATTGGACATCCCCAGTTTCAACATTATGTTTGGGGGTAGTGTGGTGTGGTGCTGAGAGGGAGGGTCAGGTAGGGAGAGAGTTACAGAGGCACTGGCAACAGACATCGATGGACATTTTTTGTTGTTACAGGGCTTGAAATAGCTGCACACTGGTAAGGTCCATAGCAAACTTTCAGTCTGCAGCCACAACTATTTTGAAAGTCGATCAGTTGTTTGCTGATGCAGCTTCATGCACATCAAAGGACCAAAACCTCTTTGATTGGACCAGTTTCGGTCCTTTGAAGTTTACAAAGTTTAAGACCAGTGAGCTGAGAGTTGCAGTACAACCACAATGTATGGTCATTGGTCTAGACAGCCAATCCCCTTACAGTTGCAACTGCAATGCACACAGCAGTGACACACCTCCCAAATACTGATGTATTCATCCCAAAATGTTTTTGTGCAAGTGCAGCAAATGCAAAAATGACACGTCACATTTATGAGGTTTTGTGCAAAAAGGGCTATGTTAAAAGTTTGGAGTCAAAACATTAAAAATTTGTGAAGGTATGAATGAACGCTGAAATAGTGCAACATTCAGTCATAACCAGGGCATTTTACTGTATTTATACACCATGTTTTCAGCATAGCTTTCTTATTACCCCACTAAATGGACCCGGCAGGTGAAGATTTTCAAATCCTCACCAAAACATCATTCCATGCCACCAAAACATCATTCTGAGCCACAGGTATGAAAACACATTTTGACCAGGATTTGAAAAATATTAGCTGCCACATGCATGAGGTGCTGTAAAGAAATAGCTATGTTTAAAATTTGGAGTCAGAATATTGAAACTTACCAAAGTTACAAGCCTACGCTCATACATTTCAATGTAGGCTCATAATATTGTGACTTTTTAATATTTTTGCCCCAAATTTTCAACATAGCCTTCTTATGATCCCACCTCTTGAACAAGTGCAATGAAAATATTCAAGTCCTGCCTGAAAGATGATATCACACAACAACTGCGAAATCACATTTTTGAGCAGGAAAACACATTTTGGCCAGGATTTTAAAAATGACATCTGTCACATTCATGAGGTGCTATAAAGAAATGACTATGTTGAAAATGTGGGGTAAAAATATTGAAAATTACCAAAGTTATGAGCCTGCGTTTGCAAATTTTAATGTAGGCTCATAACTTTGTTGTTTCTTTTAATATTTTTACACCAAACTTTCAACATAGCCTTCTTATGACCTCACCTCATGAACAAGGGCAAAGGAAATCATCAACCCCTGCTCAAAAGGTGATTTCACACAGCGACTGTGAAATCACTTTTCAGGACAGATTTACCTAACATCACTTGAATTGTTCATGAGGCGGTGTCCCAAAAAAGGTATGCTGAACATTCTTTTTTATTTATTTATTTATTTATTGAGTCTTGGATTACAACACCTTTGAGCAATGCAACTCATTTACAAAGGTTCCACATCAGTAGTACAAAAACAAAACAAGGTAAACAATAGATAAGTAAATAGCAGATATCAAGACTATACTTTAAAAAAATGAATACATCAAAAGCAATCAAAATAGCACTGAATGTTGCTCAATGTAACGGTAGAGTGGGCTAGAAGAGAGGGCATCCTGGGAGGCTTTGTCAAAATCTAGGAGACAAAGTAATGGGATGTAAGGTGGGGGATGGGAGAAACAAGAGGGAGAAGGAGATGAGTTGCATAGGAGGTGGAGAGGGAAAGAGCGGAATTGCAAAGGAGGTAATGGGGATAGGGAGATGAGAGGATGGGGAGGTGAAAGGAGGGAAACTGAGAAAGTGCAAATAGAAGGGGGAAATGCTGGTGAAGTGAGGGTGAGGAAGACAAATTAATAGCATAAGGAGAAGAAGTTGTGTTTAGTCAGAAGAGGGGGCAGCCTAGCAGGCCTTTTCCAAAATCCAAGAGAGAGAGTAATATGGGTGGGAGAGAGGTAAGAGAGAGAGAGAAAGGAGGGGAAGAAGTTGCAAAACAGGTGGCATGAGATAAGGGAATGGGTGGGGGGTGGAAGAGGGAAGGTGAGGAGGAACAAAGGAATAACTTGAAGATGCGTGAGCAGAGAAGAAGCTGGGATGAGGGGTGGAGGGGAAAAGATTTTAGAGTAGGATCAAAATGAACTGCCAAGAGTTAAAAATGCTGAAAGGTACAAGTACAATGATAAAATAAGCGGAAGGCTGCTAAGGGCAGCAGTCACATATACTGTTTGCTAATAGATGTTGTCGGAGTTTGTTTTTGAAAGGGCCAAGTTTTGACTTATCAGAGATGTCCCTACCCAGGGAGTTAAGCCAGAGGGAGGCTCTGTAAGCAAAAGACCTCTGACCTAAGGTGGTGCGGCATCCTCGAACAGTAAAGACCTGAGTTGGGGTAAAAATATTGAAAAATGGTCAAGTTACATCACTAAGTTCAAACCCCCATTGAAATACATTGAACTGCATACCTAATCTCCTTAGTTCACAGTCCAGCATTAAAGAGGGAAGACATGTATGTGGTCCAGAGAAGATTACTGTGTTGGAACCCCGGTGGGAAGGTATGGGTTTGTGGGGGTGGGTACTGAGAGGGAGGGTCAGGTGGGAGTGGGGAACTAACAGTGCAGCAGACATCGATGGACAGTTTTTGGTTTTACAGACTTTAAAAAATGAAAAAAGAGAAAAAAAATGAATGCCAAGGGAAGATTTTCTTTATTTCAGGTTTCGACACAGGGGGATTGGGCACCCCCAGTGTCAGTGTTATGTTTGGAAGGGTGTGTGGAGGTGGGTGCTGAGTGGGATGGCTGGGTGGGGGTGACAGTTACAGGGGCACCTGCAGTGGACACTGAGGGATTGAGCACCCCCAGTGTTAGTGTCATAAACAGCGGGGGGGTGCAGTTACAATAGACTAAAATACACATTGATGAACCATTTTCTTTTTTATAGGGCATTCCAACAAAAAAAAATAGGAGCTGGGGGGTTGCAGTTACTGCTGCAACAGACATTGATGGACCATTTCCTTTTTTACAGGGTATTTAAAAAAAACACTGAGGGAAGGTTTTCTTGATTTCAGGTTTCAACACTGCGGGAATTGGGCACCCGCAGTGTCAGTGTTATGTTTCAGGGGGGTGGGTGCTGAGTGAAAGGGTTGGGTGGGAGTGACAGTTACAGGGGCACCAGCAGTGGAAACTGGGGGATTGGGCACCCCCAGTGTCAGTGTGATAAACAGTGGGGGGAGGGATGCAATTACAGTGGGCTGCAATAGACATCAATGGATCATTTTCTTTTTTACTGGGTATTTAAAAAAGAATAGGAGGTGGGGGTTGTAGTTACAGTGGTGGCTGCAAAAGACATCAATGGACCATTTTGTTTTTTACAGGATATTGAAAAAAACAGAGAGGGAAGGTTTTCTTTATTTCAGGTTTCGATTCTGGGGGATTGGGCACCCCCTGTGTTAGTGTTATGTTTGGGGTGGTGGACGCCAAGTGGGAGGGTCAGATGGGGTGACAGTTACAGAGGTGACAGCAGTATATTGTGGGGGATTGAGCACCCCCAGTGTCAGTATTATAAACACAGTTATGGTGATGCAATAGACATCGATGGACAGTTTTCTTAGTTACAGGCATGCAACAAATGCTGAGGGAAGGTTTCCTTTATTTCAGGTTTTGACACTGGTGGGATTGGGCATCAGTGTTATGCTTGGGGGTGGTGGGTGCTGAGTGGGAGGGTTGGGTGGGGTGACAGTTACTGGGGTGCCAGCTGTGGACACTGGGGATTGGGCACCCCCAGTGTCAGTGTTATGTTTGCGGGGTGGGATGGTGGGTGCTGAGAGGGAGGATCAGGTGCGAAGAGTTACACGAGCACCAGCAACAGATATTGATGGACTTTTTTTTATTGTTGCAGGGCTTGAAATAGCAGCTGCACACCAGTAACATCCATAGCAAACTTTTGGTGTACAGCTGGAACTGTTTTGAAAGCTGATCAGCTGTTTGCTGATGCAGCTTCATGCCTTAGTGAAACAGTTTGGGGGGAGAGAGATTTCAGCTCCTCTAGTTAAAAGCTGATCAGGTGTTTGCTGATTCGGCTTCTTGCACATCAAAGGACTGACGCCCTCTCTGATTGGCGTGACTTCGGTCCTTAGAAGTACAAGAAGTTGCTGCCTGAGTGATGTCAAGACCACAGTGTGTGGTTATTGGTGCAGACTGTCGAGCCCCTTGCAGTTGCAACTGCAATGGGCTCGGCAGTGACACACCTCTCAAGTCCCATAGTACTCGTCCCAATATGTTTGGTGCATAAGCGCAGCAAAAGCAAAAAGAAAAAACTAAGGAAACTGGAGTGGGAACTGTACAAGGATGCAGTTATTTGCTGTCCAAGTACAGGGGACTGAATTTAGGAGTGATCTGCTAACCACAAGAAAAGTGGTTTAAGGTCCTACGGTATCATCAGAAAGAAAGGAGGGGAAGGGACAGGAAGGAATAGGTGAATACATTTTGAGTGAAACTCTCCCCAGTACAGCTGCAGCCTGCAGCTGCCTGGCTACTGCAGACTTTTGGTTCTAGTATAAAGCAGTGTGTTTACCCCTAAGTCCCCCCACACACACACACAGCAGCTGTGCCAGTGATTCTCCTGGATTTCAACTCAAAAGGGTGGAGGAGCACAAAGATTTCAGAGGCAGGTACTAATATACAAAATTCAGAAAATATTCTGGTTTATAAAAAAATACGTAATGCTTGTCAAAATTACTAGATCATAGTAAGAACATGTTTCACATAGCCTCTGAAAGACAGATCACTCGGCTCTATGTTACACTCATACTGAGGTACCATATCAAATACGATTTCAGATCTCAGGAACAGTTCTCAAAAATAGTTCAGAGAAATTTTTACGATGTCTGAAATTGTTTGTGATGTATCTATCTATCTTAATTTTTTTCTTAAGTGGAATGGGGTGTTAACCCCCGTACCACTTCTTTCTCCCCCCTCTCCCCTCCAGGTTGCCCACCCCTCCTTCCTAATGTCAAGGTTAGTGATCTGGGGTGCCTACCCCGGTACCATCTCTGTTGACCCTCCCTTTCCCTCCAGGTCACCTGCCCCCTCATTATCCTCATTATGTACATGGTGGCACCAGGGTGCCCACCCCAGATACTGCCGAACAATAGCCTGACACTGTGGTGCCCAATCCCCAATGTCGGAATATGTTCCCTAGGATAAAGAAAATTGTCCCTCAATGATTTTTTTTTATCCTATGAAAGAAATGGTCCCTTGCTGATCTGACCCTCCCAGACACCCCTCACCCACCCCACTCTGACTTCCCACTCATCAGCCACCACCCCACTCCCCCACACACAGCTTCACTCACCTGAACCTATCCCAGGGCATAGTTCTACTCTATGATTGAAGACATGTCTTTGGTGCTGGAAATGGCAACTGCAATATGAGAAAATCAGGTAAGTGTGGTTTAATGTATTTCAATGGGTTTTGATCTTTTATTCATAACTTTGTCATTTTTGAATATGTTTACACTAAATTTTCAACATGGCCTTCTTGTGACCCCATATTATGACCAATAGTGGTGGAATTATGCAACTCTGACCCAAAAGGAGATTTTACAGTCAATTTTCAAAAGCACTTTTCAGGAAGGATTTAGAAATTTTCACTGCTCTTGCTCATGAGGTGGGGTCATAAGAAGGCTATGTTGAAAATGTAGGGTCAAAATATGTAAAAATGATAATGTTACGAGTGTACATTGACATTTTTCTATGCTTGCTCTTAATTTTGGCAATTGTCAATATTCTGACCCCAAATTTTAAACATAGCCATTTTTTCACTCCATCTCATGAACATGAAAGCTGTCATTTTTCAAATCCTGGATAAAATGTGTTTTCGCACCTGTGGCGTGCAATGACATTTTGTTGGGGATTAGAACATTTTTACCTACTAGGTTCATGAGGTAGGTAATAAGAAGGCTATGCTGAAAATCTGGTCTACAAATATAGTAAAAGGACTAAGTTATGAGTGAACATTGCAATATTACAACATTTACTCATAACTTCATTCGTTTTCAATATTTTAACTCTAAACTTTTCACATAGCCATTTTTCCACACCATCTCATAAACATAACAAGTCTCATTTTATTAAATCCTAGGTGAGACTGTCTGAAGTCCATCAGGTAACTGAGCATCTCCCTCAAGAGAAGGCTCCGGGACTGGATGGTTTCCATAATTTGTTTTATATTTCTTGTATCAATATTTTGGCCTCCTTTCTCACCCATCTCTTTAACTATTTACTCTCCTCAGGTCTTACTTAGTTATCTCTTACCCAAGCTTAGATCCCCCTGATATCAAGATGGGTAAGGATGAATTACTCCCAAGTAGTTATCGGCCAATTTCCCTTTTAAATTCTGACCTCAAAATACTTGTCTAGGATCCTGGCCAATTGACTGCTTCATGTCTGGGAGGGTTTAATTTCTCCTGAGCAAGTTGGTTTTATGGTGGACCGTTATCCTAGTGACTGTATGAAAGCTGCTATACTTTATTTCCTCCTCCAGGGAGAGCAAGACAGCTGCGATCTTGGTTCCCTGGAAGCAGAAGAAGCTTTTGACAGGGTCTCTTGGCCCTTCCCTTTTGCAACCCTCAATAAATTAGGGTTCCTCCTTAACTTTTGTAATTAGATTAGGGTCATGTATTGTAATGAGATGGCCAGGATCAGATCTAATGGAGTTACTTCTGCCCCTGTGATACTTCAACAGGGCACCAGGCAAGGGTGCCCACTGTCTCCATTTTTATTCAGTTCTTATCTGGTATCCCTCCTATGTAAGATTCAAAATAATCCAGATATTTATGGTATACCTGTGGGGGATTCCAGATACAAACTGTCTGCTTATATTGATAACCTGCTCCTACAATCTGGAAGCCCCTGAAACCTCAATTCCTGCAGCCCTGAAAGAAATTCATCTTTTTCCTGAAATTGCTGGTTATAAGTTGAACCTGGGGAAGACCAAAGTGCTACCTTTGAATGCATATACTTTTCAGGGGTATCCACCTCTGACAGCAACACTTTTACAGTGACCATCAGTACAGCAACAACAGTGCCAAGTCACTGTATGGATGGTTGCTGGACCCAGACACTGTATTCTGGGGATTTCCCCCCTACCTCCTTTAATCAGCTTTGACTCTGAGTTGATTATAAAAAGTGGGGAGGGTGCAGGGGGCACAGCCCACCATGTGGGGGGTTCAGGGGTGAAGCCCCCGAAGAAAACATGTGTACAAGTCAGAAACTATCTGTCGACTGCAAATGCAGTCAACACGATGGTTCACTGTCCAGTCATTCAACAAACGTTTGGTCGATGACCGGTCGTGGATCCCTTTTCAGGAATCAATTCGGGATATGGGTCTATGTTGGGAAGCCAAGGCCCTTACCTACCTCAGGATCCATATCCTTTACTCCTTTTCTGATCTTTTAAAGTTAAATAGATCTCCCCTGCTTCAAATGATCAGACTGGACCTGCAAAGATGAATGGCTCTTCCCCTTTCTCTCTGGGTCAGGGTGAACACCATCAGAATGAACATTTTACCTCAAATCCTTTACCCATTAGGTATGTTGGGCCTGTTTTTCCATAAGATTTGGTTCTCCTGCCTTCAAAGTCTCCTATCAGATTTTATATGGAATAAAGGTGCTGCCAGGAGGGCATATTTTAAACTAACCATGCCCAAGGATAGAGTGGGCTTTAGACTACCAAATTTTTTTCTGTACTATAGTGCCCTACATAGTTCTAAATTGTGCTGCTGGGTTCACTCTCAGATGCCTCTGTTGGACTAGACCAATACTCCCCTCTGGATCTCTATTGAAACCCAGATTTGTAAAAGAATTGGTTTGCAATTGCGTACCTTGCTATACCTTGGTCACTTCTCCCTGCCTTCTCAATTACATTGGACTCCCCTGCTGTGGTTCCTTAAAGCACTTAAGCAACTTTGTGCTTGTTTGCATGTTGATTGGAGCAAGGACCTGTCTCAACCTATTTTGGGAAATCCCAATGTTCATATAGCTAATCGCCCCGTCCTGGTCACCTTTTGCCCACAGCTTTGCTTAGCCTCATTAGAGTCTTTGGTGGTGGATGGTAAAATGTGCTCTCCTGATTTTATTCAACATCACTTCAATATCCCTGTGTATCTTCTGTTTAAGCATATCCAACTTTTTGGGGTCTTTCTAGTTTTTTGGGATCAAGCCCTTGGTCTCTATTTTCTTCCCCCATCCTCACGGATTTTTTAACAATTGTTGAGCAGCCCCATTCTGTCTCCACATTGTATGCTTATTTCCAACTTCATGATCTTGGTGGTCTATTGGGGGTCTGTTATTACTGTCAGCTGTTGCTGGGCTTACAGTTAAATCCTAAGGATTGGCAATTGCTTTGGTCCAGAATCTGCAAACTTATTAAGCAGGATAGATACCATTTTATCCAGTTCCATATCCTACACACCTTATATTACACTCCCAATAGACTACACAGGATGGACAGAAGAGCCTCGGCTGTGTGTTCTCATTGTAATTCTGGTATTGGGTCCCTTTTGCATATCCTTTGGGAATGCCCAATGATCATCCCCTTTAGGACTTCTATTTGTAACTCCCTTGATCACTTTTTGGACCAAGACTCATTTTTTACTCCTCATATTTGTCTTGTTGGGGTTTATCCTGAGGAGCTTTTTGGACCTTGTAAAGTCTACATTTCTTTGATTTCAAGCACTGCCAAGATTGTTATTCTCCATCATTAGCTGGATGACAGTATCCCATCATGGAGAGAATGACATAAGGAAATCCTTTAGGCTTTGGCTACAGAGAAACATATTGCTCCCCGTCAAGGCAGGTATCAGAGAAGTATTGGGATCATTGGGAACCTCTTGAGGATCTTCCTTCTATTTAATTATATTCCCCCTTTTCTCTTTGTCACAGTGGGGGTTTTGGGCTTATATTTTGCTTTTTACATGTATATACAGTTTTCCCCTCAACTTTATTATTGTGAGACTGACCCTTTGTGCCCCAGGTGGGGAGGGAAGTATAGTGTGGGAGGGGGTAAGGGGGTTTGTGATTGGGGTTATTTTTTGGGGTTGCTGTTTTTGGATCATTCTTATTTTGTAGAATTTGCTGTATTTTCTAGATGTATTGTCTTGTACTCCTTTATCATGTACATGTTTAACTTTTTTTCTGTATTCAGAAAATTCAATAAAGTACACAAAATAAAAAAAAATCCTGGGTCAGACTTGTTTTTTGAACTTTTGGTGCAAAATGACATTTCAGACAATATACTATGAGTGCCACATGTCATGTTTATAAGGGGAGTCGTAAAATTACTATCTTGAAAATCTGGGGTCAAAATTAAAAACAAATTAATTATTATTAAGAAACTTTGTGTGTAGTAACCAGTCACCACCCCAGCAGGAATGCTTTGTGATCCCATGGCAGTGAGCTGAGTTCAGAGGTGAGCTCAGTGACCCAGCTACATGGGGTGAGGGTGCTGGGATGGCACTGTTATGCAACCCCGGCCCCCCAGTTTGGGAATAAAATCTGCAGGGTTGCTGGCATGGGCCTGGGTACCATATGATGAAGACAGCTCTTCTCTTGGCATAAGGCCCTGCACCTATGGGTGGCAGACTGCCTGTACACTAGCTGACAGATGGGTTTGCCATGTGCACATGTATCTCCGGCCACAAGCAAGCACAAGGACTAGAGGGCCCTGCACTTCTACTGCCCACCAGACAACCCCATGAATACTTTACATCTGTTGCTGCATGGAAGTGCAGGGCCTGCAATGGCCCTACACTTCCATAGCTTGACAGAGTCTTCCATTGGCAAAGGGCTCAAAGGGCCCTGCACATCTGCATCTGTTCATGCGGGTCATAAAGAGACCTGCATGAATAAGGATACGATTCAGCTATCTCAAAAAGAAAGGAAATTTTTTTGCAAAAAACTATGTTAATGCACCAGTTAGGGTTCACGTTAACATCAAAAATGTAGGGAAATATGATGTTAGGGTTTCTAACCTTAACTTCCCTCCTCCACCCCAAGCAGCAAAAGGAGAAAACATTTGGGTTTTAGCTTTCCAAAGTCTTGATAAGTCAGTGATGGGATCTTCACTGAGGTTGTCATCCCTAATGCCCTCCCTTTTCCCTGAACAATGTCAGATGTGATAACCTTTCTTCATGCAAGGAAGACCCCCACTGCTAATTTTTCCTTTTGCTGCTGGGGGTGGGGTTGGAGTGGTGACTTAGGGTTGGAAACCCCAATGCCATATTTCCCTACTTTTTAGGCATTAACTTGAACCCTAACTGGTGCATTAATGTGTTTTTTTACAAAGAGTAAAAATTTCAAGGGGCAGAGCATTCCATGAATTTGCAGTTCACTGAGCAAAATAATATTTTATTTTCAGTGTATTAAATGTTTTACCAACACTCTGTATATGGTGAGCTCTGGTGCCCCGTGAGGTGCCCCTAATATCAATGACCAATTCTGTCAGTACATAAGGGTCATTAACAATATCTAACATTAATAGCAAGTCACCTCTCATTTGCCTGGTCTCTAGTGACATAAGATTTGGAATATGTAACCAGTCTTCATATGTCATATCCCTGATGTCATAAATACTGTACACTTATTAAATTTTCTTTGGAATCTTTCAATGCCATCACTTTCATCCTTTTTTGAGGGGCACCATAACTGGGAGTTGTAGTCCAGGTGGGGGTGCATAAGCTCTAAACAAGGGCATTAGTATGGTTTTTCCCTTGATCTAACATTTCTTTTTATTGCCCAAATGACTTGATTTGTTTTTGCAATTGCAGTATTTATCTGTTTATAACAACTCATGTCATGAGAGATACTTATTCACAAGTCCTTGTCATTGTCCATAACAGTGTGTGGCCACAGAGAATGAAAGTATACATTTAGTGTTTCCTTCCCAGATGCATTATTTAGCATTTTTTCAAGTTGAATCTCATGCCCTAAACCTTTGCCCACAATGAAATATTATCCAAATCACTTTACAAACTAGCCACTTGTGATGATGTTCGATATGGTCCTCTGAGTTTTGAATCATCATACTTAGCTGACCAGCCAGTTGTATGCTTTGTTAAATCATAGCCATATACTTTGAACAGTATGGGACCTAATACTGGGCCCTGTGGGGACACCGGGTTAGTGTGAAAATAGTGTGGTGCGATTAGCGCTTACAATAAAGGCGCATCAAAAAAGCCGCAGCATTTTGTGAGCGCTGTTACATTTAAGCGCGGCGATATAGTAGCGTGTCGCCTATTGACATCCATCATTACTGCTTTACTGTACATGAGTAAAAGAAAAGTAAGCTCTCGTTATGTGAAAAGTAATTGTTTTCAGTACTATTGCTATTGACATCCATCATTTTATTCGCGCTGTTACAGATAACAACTTGCCATAGACAACAGCAACAAGGAAACCATTACTGTTCTCAGATCCCGACTTTATTCAATAACATAATAAATAGTAATAAAACGATAAAATCATTGCTGTATTTATAAAAAGTTGTCATAAAAAAACAAGTTAAAATATATACTTTAGACTGCAACTGTTAAAAATATTAAACTATTAAAATCCTTACAGTATGAAAGACTGTATGTGCAACTTTAAAAAAAAACTCTACACTTGTAATTGAAAGTTGTATGCAATCCCCTTAAGGTATTCATACATCAACCTTTTTCCATACTCTGACAATACCCTCTCAATGCATTTGGCAGTGTCCTTGTATTTTCTTTTTGTGCCTGCAATCACCGAACCTGCGATTAATTGCTCAAGTCTGGCAGTATTGTACTTCTGCTCGCATTTAATATAATCAATAAATCACCAGATTGATGGGTGGTGGGCACCAACAAAGTGATTGAATTTACGGTGCCATGCTTCCACCGCATTGATTGTCCTTGGCAATGCCAACTGCACAGAGTCATAGCAATTCCAAAGATCAATTGTGAAAGTTGGTCTACGCCGCCCTCCTCTGCCCAGTGGTCTTCCAGCCAAGTGTCCTCGTAATAGTCTAATAGTGGCACAAGTATGTCAGAGTTACTAGTAAAAATTCCTGACACATCAAGTCTTCAAATGCAGAGATAATGTCAACTGGGGGACATACACTAAAGCAGGCAAACATCTAATGTGCAGGGCAAATACTGGATCGGACATATAGCGACTGCAAATCTCAGAATGCTGCTGCACTTTACGCCATACTGATTGGCAAAGATGAAAAAAACAGCCACGCAGCTGTGCTTCAGGAAACACTGCTTAAAAGATTTAATTGCAGCCAGCTCAAAGTCAATCAACACACTTTCAGGTTTAAGTGGAGAACACATAGCAGAAATCTCTGTAAACACTTTATTGTAAGTCGATGCACTGCGACTAGTCCATGAGCACATACACCAAGGGATAACATTAGACAGTTTTATAGCATGTATAGTGTACAGCTGATTAAAAATAGATGGGCAACTTTTAAATGTTCCATCAGCAAACAAATGCTTACATTGCTTCAGCATTTCCAGATCTCTTGAAGAGGAGAATATAAGAAATCGGTCACTGACAGGTCCTGAATCGAAAACCAAGAACTTTTCACCATTTTCAGTAACACAGTACTCGGTGGAAGTACAAGGGACATAGCGTCTAAGGGTTCAGGTGGTGGCTGACTTGTCACTCTTAGGTGTCCGACAGACAGTTCTTTTCAGCAAAGGCATGGCTGGAAGCTGTGCTGCGACTTCAGGAGGGAGTTGAGTAATGCCAGCAACAACGATCTGGTGGGTGGTTTCTGTGGTGGAAGAAGCTTTGCATTTCATTTCAGCAATCGCTTCTTTCTGCATGACAAGAACAGGGTCTGGCACATGGTTGTGTTCACCCAGATTTTTAACTATTATATCACCAGTGATATGTACCCTCGCAGTACAGTGTCCAGTTGCATACTGCAAGCATTTCCAGTATGAATTTGTACCACATAATCGTTCTCTGTGATATAGAAAACCCTGCCACAGTGCAAGTTCACCTCCTTTCTGACTTTTGATGTATTGCACTTCCATGTTGCCAAACGAAAGTGCTACAAACTGCACACCTGAATCTTGTAACTCACTTACTATGAACTAATACTACTTCTGCACCTGAATCTAATTACAGGCGAATTGATAATGGCTAATTAAAACAAATTAAATGCTGTCATCCCCTTCCCGCAGCATCAGCATCAGCGGCGCTATTTTCATGATTGAATGGCTAATTAAAAATAATAATGCAATAATAATAAATAGCTATCTAGCTAAACTCTGTCTGCCTCCCTCCTGCAGCTTCAAGAATGAACGAATGAATGGCGCTATCGTGGATGCAGCATCATGAATGAATGGCACGATCATGAATGAATGGCGTGATTTTTATGAATGAAAGGCGCTATTTAGTATCCACGACAATTTAGGAACGCGCTTTTATGTTCCGCGCCTTTATGGTAGCGCTTTTTTTGACCGCTCTATTTTATCCTCGCTAAAATCACCGGATACCATTTTCAATACTGAGCAGTGATCAGGAACTGGTGTGGGGGGGGGACCACTACCACCAGGGAAATTAGCTGTTGTATATAAGTCTGGCAATGGACAGTCTGCAATCTGGGGGTGAGGGAGGAACCACTATCACCAGGGAAAGTAATTTTTATAATATTGGTCTGATGATCGGGGGGGGGGTGCTACCACCTGTGATGTCTTATTTTTCTATCAGGCTGGCAACCGGCAGAGAGCTTCTTCTATCCACTAGGGTTGTGGGAGATTAAAACAAGGTCTTAGTCAGCGGTATTTGCTCCTCGCAAGGGGACCTGCATAAGGCCCTTGTGCAGAGCAGATGCTTTGTGACTGGGCAGCACTGATATGCAGGTCATCTCCCCCTCATTCGCATTGCAGCCTACTCTACACTTTGCTTGATTTGACCAAAGGTACCCTTTTCCATATTAAGTTTTGAAAACCAGTTATTTCCATTTTTATGGAACAGATGTTCCTCTAAACATTGTAGTGGAAGTATATTACCTTTCATAGCCATGATTTCCCCCAGTAATTTTATAGAATTGACTGTTTCTAATTGTATAGCACCAGTTTCCATTGATGTCTCCAGGGCAATGTAATCCACTTTCTGCTCTTATAAAAACTGAAGGAATATCTTGTGGGAGATTTAAAACTACCTTAATGATGAAGTGTTGGGTTGACTCAATTTTATTGATATTTTTCCAGACTTTCAAAGCCATGCCACATATTTTGCTATCATACATTGCCTGGTTCCTGCCCTTAGCATTAAACGCTTCTTTATGAGCTTCAAAGGAACTTTCAGCAAAAAGATGAACAAATCTACTGATACCTAATATTGTTTTGCTGGCATTTGCTTTCTATTGTTTGTAAGCTATTGGAAAGTCTAATTAAAAACAATATACTATCCTCAATAGATGATCAAGATCACGGTCAATATGGTTTTAAAAAGGGAAGAAGTGCCAGCCCGGTGGCACAGAAGGCTGAGGCGCTGGACTCCTTACCTCACGTCAAGCCAGCTACCTGGGTTTGGGAATGGACTTGGGTTGTTAGAGAGCTGGCGTGGGGGTGGGATAACTGAACAGCGGAAAGGCAGTTCTCCTCTCCTGGGAGGCTGTCCCCCCCCCGTAGTTCCACTGCTATTGGGTGTAGGTCTGATGGTCAACACTGGTGGGAGGGGGCAGCAAATAATGGGAGGGGCATCTGAGTTCCGCAGTGTGCGCATGCCTCCACACACACACACGCATGACTGGGACAGGAGCTGGGAGAAAATGGGGAAAAAATTTGGACCATGAAAACTTAAATTAAAAAAGAAAAGAGAAGGAGCTATGCCACTAACTTAATTCTTTCAGCAAGAAAATTAGCCACATGATAGACAAGAATATCCCATTTGACATTGTATACCTCAAATTCAGTAAAGCATTTCATTTTAGTGCCTCATTGGACAATTGTTGAAAAATTAAAAAAAACACCAATGTTAATAAAACATCATAGACTGGATTAGTGGTTGGAATTGAGGTCCCAAAGGCTGGTGATAAATGTGCATACCTCGAATTTGGATAAGGTTACTAGTGGTGTCCCTGGTATCCGGTGATTTTAGCGTGGATAAAATAGTGCGGTCAAAAAAAGCGCTACCATAAAGGCGCAGAACATAAAAGCGCGTTCCTAAATTGTCGTGGATACTAAATAGCGCCTTTTTTTTACTAGTAACTCTGACATACTTGTGCCACTATTAGACTATTACGAGGACACTTGGCTGGGAAGACCACTGGGCAGAGGAGGGTGGCGTAGACCAACTTTCACAATTGATCTTTGGAATTGCTATGACTCTGTGCAGTTGGAATTGCCAAGGACAATCAATGCGGTGGAAGCATGGCACCGTAAATTCAATCACTTTGTTGGTGCCCACCACCATCAATCTGGCGATTTATTGATTATATTAAATGTGAGCAGAAGTACAATACTGCCAGACTTGAGCAATGAATCGCAGGTTCGGTGATTGCAGGCACAAAAAAAAATACAAGGACACTGCCAAACGCATTGAGAGGGTATTGTCAGAGTATGGAAAAGGTCGATGTATGAATACCTTAAGGGGATTGCATACAACTTTCAATTACAAGTGTAGAGTTTTTTTTTAAAGTTGCACATACAGTCTTTCATACTGTAAGGATTTTAATAGTTTAATATTTTTAACAGTTGCAGTCTAATATATATTTTAACTCGTTTTTTATGACAACTTTTTATAAATACAGCAATGATTTTATCGTTTATTACTATTTATTATGGTATTGAATAAAGTCAGGATCTGGAGAACAGTAATGGTTTCCTTGTTGCTGTTGTCTATGGCAAGTTATCTGTAACAGCGCGAATAAAATGATGGATGTCAATAGCAATAGTACTGAAAACAATTACTTTTCACATAACGAGAGCTTACTTTTCTTTTACTCATGTACAGTAAAGCAGTAATGATGGATGTCAATAGGCGACACGCTACTATATCGTCACGCTTAAATGTAACAGCGCTCACAAAATGCTGCGGCTTTTTTGATGCGCCTTTATTGTAAGCGCTAATCGCACTGTGCTATTTTCACACTAACCCATTGAAAATATATGTTGTCCCTGGTGTCTAGTGGTCCCCCCCACCCGAAGTCCTGTGTCCAGTGGTCCCTACCCCCTTCCAAAGCCCTGCCTAACATAGAAATAATACTCCCTGGTGGCTTGCAGTCTCTTCCCCCACTATCCTTTCCTTAAGTAGTGCCTCTACAATCTTGCCCACTACTGAGGTAAGACTGACTGGTCTGTAGTTCTCTGCCTCCTCCCTGCTGCCACTCTTGTGGAGCGGGATCACATGAGCACTTCTCCAGTCTTCTGAGACCTCTCCTGTGCTCAGAGACTCACCAATCAGTTCTGCTAATGGCTTTGCTAGTTCCATCCTGAGCTCCTTTAGTACCCTGGGATGTATGCCATCAGGTCCCATTGCCTTGTCCACCCTAAGCTTAGTGAGCTCTTGTAGGACACATTCCTTTGTGAAGGGACTTGTGCACACCTCCCTCCCTCCCCTGTGTCCATGGTGCTGAGCTGTGGGCCCTGCCCTACCGCCTCCAGTAAATACTGAGCAAGTAGCTAGTTAGGATAGATGCTTTTCCTTGGTCCTCATCCACACACTCCCCCTTATCCCCTTTTGTCTTAACAATACCCCCTGTGGACTTTCTCCTTTCACTAATGTATCTATAGAAAGTCTTGTCCCCTTTTTTTACTGTTTGTGCTAGTGTTTCCTCTGTTTGGGCCTTTGCCTGCCTTACTGCCTTCCCTGCTTCCCTTAGGAAAGTTTGGTATGTCTCCCTATCTTCGTCACACTGCATTCCCTTATATTTCCCGAAGGCCAACCTTTTGGCTCTGACCTTTTCTGCTACTGTTTTGAGAACCAAAGTAGTTTCCTCCTTCTTTTGCTCTTGCTTTTCTCCCTAATACATTGGGATGTTGCTTCAAGTATTGCATCCTTAATGTTTGCCCACTTTCTCTGTACCCTCTCATCTGTATTTCTTTTTGCTAGGGCTAGCTTAACTCTGTTGGCCATCTCATCAAAATCAAGACAAGGTGACAATTAAGGAACATTTGTTAAGGGTTTTGTTGAGGTTATGCAATAGGGGATAAGGTGAAAACGGACTTTTTGGCTTAATTTGTGAACAATTTCCATGTCCCTAAAACTTTCCTATACCACCAACAGTATTTATAGTCTACTCTCAGCTCCATATCCCTAAACCTCCCTATTCCCCCAACTGCATTTATTTCCCCACCTTCTCCACCCCCCATGATGTCCTCCACTACTGCTATTGGTCTCTCTCTCTTTCTCTGTTTGCTCCTCAGCCTCTGTTTAGCCTTTGATTTTGGTGCATCAGCCCTAGCCTTCAAACAAATTGCTCTGAAGCATGCCCGGCCAACCATCTGCCCAGCTATGATACCACCTACTCCTGCTTGTGGCCTGCTTCTACTCTATCTGTCTGCTTCCCTAGCTTTCATCAGCTCCCATGACTGGCACCATCTCTTCCTTCACTACTCTTTTCTCTCCCTTTGGGTCCCATATGACCCCTTCCAATCCAACTTCCATGCCACCTGCCTCCTTCTTTCTGGTGACATAGAAAGTAACCCTGGCCCCTCTTCTTCACCCCCTTTAAACACTCTTCTATCTCACAGTCATCCTTTATGGGATATTAAGCATGGTCTAAAAATTGCCCATTTGAATGTGAGGAGCTTTCTTCCTAAAATAGATAAACTGCAGCCCTGGGTCACTCTGTACAATCCTGACATACTAGGCATCTCAGAAACCTGGCTAAAGAGCTCCAGCAATGACCAAAACTGCTCCATACCTGGTTACACTTTCCTTCGCCACAGTCACTCTACCTCACACCATGGTGGTGGTGCACTTTTGTACTACCATAACTACTACAGTGCCACACTCCTTGGCCAGTCATCCAGTGATCTCTCTTCTGAGTGGCTTGCAGCTGAACTAACAGTTGCTACCAATAAGAAGTTGCTTGTTGGATGCTGCTATAACCCACTGAGAACTGGTGCCCTTGGGCTTGCAGGCCTCCTGAACCTTCTTGTACCTTTTTTCCCAGCAAGAGACTCCATTCTTGTAGGGTATTTCAACACTGACTGGAACACAAACCCGCTCTCTGACTGCAGCTTCATCATACAACAACACAATCTCACCCAGCTAATTACCTCTCATACATGCCTCAACAATCAGTCCAACAAACACACTACCCTGGACTGAATACTGACAACTTGAGCACACAAAGTTGCCCATGCCAGCACACTGTCTGACAACATTAATGGCCACTCCCCCATCTACTGTGTCTGGTGTACCAACCCCTCCACCCCCACCTACCTTCCTGACCTTCCACAGTTTTTCTAATTTTGACCCACTTAGGCTTCAGGATGATCTCAGAGCCCTTGACTGGACTTCCCTCTACAGTACCAATAATGTTGACCTTGCAATAGACATCTTTGTCTCAACCCTGTCTCACATCCAAGACAAGCATTTCCCACTCACTTCACACAGAGATCGTAGGGGTGACACTCGTTGGCTCACATCGGACCTCCTCAAGCTTATGAAGCAGCATAACTCAAAGTAAGCCGACTATAAAGAAGCCCCATCTCCTTCCCATTGGAATAGCTATCATCACTTGTGAAATCTCTGCAAGCGCCATATACAAACTAGGAAGTCAGCCTATTTCCAGTCACTTCAATACAGTCACCTAGGCAACCCTAAGTGTTTTTGGTCCTCCATTAATGCCTTGCTCTCCATCCCCATCAAGCAGTCACCTCCCTCCCAAAAAACACACAACAAGGCTCCCTCACTGACCCTACTGACATTGTCAATGCACTTAATGCACATTTCTCAAACCTTAGCAGCTATCTAGCAACACCCCCCCCACCCCTTGCCCACTCCTCCACCTTCTCGTCCTACTAGCCCCCTTTTTATTTTAGGACCATTCCTCCTCCTGGGACTCTTAAGCTCATTCCCAGCCTACCTTCCCGAGGGAGTGCTGGTAGTGATGGTCTATTCCTTCGCTTCTTAAAACTAGTGGCCCAGGACATTGCCTATCCACTCACTTTCATCTTTAACCTCTACCTTACTACAGCCTCTGTTCCCTCTGTCTGGAAGCAGGCTAACATTGTCCCCATTCATAAACCAGGTGACCCTAGTCTTATGGACAACTACCGTCCCATCTCCATTCTGCCTCATCTTGATAAGCTCCTTGAGAAGGCAGTACACTACCAAATTACAGAGCAGATCTCCAAATATAATCTCCTTTGCCCTCAGCAACATGGTTTCCAGAAGGGGCACAGCACTACCATGGCCCTTGCCCTGTTCACCAATCATATGCTGAAGAATATAGATGAAAAGAATCTTACTGGTGCAGTGTTTGTTGATCTGTCCAAGGCATTTGACCTTGTAAATCACAACATTCTGATAGCAAAACTTGACGCCCTTGGTTTTTCCCCTGCCTCCACCACCTGGCTCACTAACTACCTCTCTGGTAGAACACAGATCGTCTGCCTTGGTGGTGTCACCTCCCCCCTCTTACCTGTCTCTGTGGGTGTCCCCCAGGGATCTGTTCTTGGCTCCCTCCTCTTAACCTTCTTCATTAACTCTCTCCTGTTGGATAGCCTATCCTGTAACTCACTCCTCTACACTGATGACTTAATATTATACCAAACTGACCCTCCTCTCTATCCACCATTCTTACCGATGATTTCTGCAAGGCATATTGTTTGTTCTTCAGCAACAAACTGTTGGTCAATGCTGCCAAAACAAAGGCCATGCTTTTCAGTTCCAAACCAAAACTCTCTGCCCACACCAGCAATGGTGGCCTTCTCACTGTCAAATCCCCAGATGGATCTCCCGTTGACACTGTTACCACTTTCAAGTATCTGGGGGTAATCCTGGACCCATCCCTAACCTACGCTGACTACATTGCCTAATTGATTAGACACATCAATCAGAAGATAGGACTCTGCTGTCACATGATCAACCACCTCTTGCTAGAAGCCCTCCTTGCTATTGTCCATGGCAACTTCCTTCCCCTCCTTGACTATGGCTTCCCAGTGTACTCCCTCGCCTCCATTACCAACCTTAACCACCTTGATACTACCTATAATTGTATATGTCATCTTGCCCTCTGTGCCCCTCTCCTCACACACCACTGCACTCTCTACCACTCTCTTTACTGGCTCCATCCACAAGCACGATGCTCCTACCTGTTGGCTCGGACTGTTGCTGATACTTTGCACAATCCCTCTTACTCTCCACTATCCCATCTTATATGGCCAAGAACCTACTGCTGCAGTCTATGTCAGTCTTCGTACCTTGAACTAGAATGCCCTAATGTAACTACAAGGATGGGCCCAAGAGCATTCTCTGTAGCCGGACCCTCACTATGGAATAACCCCCCCTCCTCCCTACGTTACCCCGGCCCACCTCTAAATCTAAATTCCCCATTAAGAATGCACTTTTTGTCCACCACAACCTGCATCTGCCCACAAGCCCCTAGCATGGCTTCACCTCCCTTGCAGCTCACCCTTACCCCCTCCCCTCTAGTGCTCCACTCTCCTCTCCTCCCCCACCCTTAATACTATCGTTATTCCTTTTGTTGAATGATGGAGCAACCTTACCCTGTTTACTTAAATGTTATACACAGTACCTTGTTTGCTCAGTTGCTGATGTACCTGGTACTGTTTACCTTATATTTTCTCTGTTAGCTTGACCTCCACTGTTATGTTCCCTGTATGATACACGCTGCTCTGTCACTGCATTTTTATGTTGGATATGCGAGTTTCTGGCCCGGGCCATACCTGAAAATGGTCTTTGGATCAGTGTACCAACCCAGTTGCCAAATGAATAAATAAATAAATAACATTTCAAAACAATGGGTAGTCAAAAACTGTCTATGTAAAAATGAACAGCTTGTTACAATACAGCAGCTCATATTTCATTGTGAGACACTGGTACTTGAGTGCACAAAATGAGTATTGCCAGCATTATATGGCAAAGAATATTGCACAATGAAAAAATAAAGGCATTATTGTTTGCTTTTGCGCACTCCACAATATATGTAGTAGCATTCTTCACACAGATTGTAATATATAAACTGTATGACTGTAAGTGAATCTTGCTTTTTACTCTCTTTATAATCTATGTTATTATGTATTTTTATGCTTTTAATCTTTGGATTACATACATTTAACAAAACTGAACTTGAACTACATTGTTTCCTCCTTTACGTACAGTATTGTCTGTCCACCAGATTTCAGATATTGCTATAATATCACTATTCTTTCTTAGAATACTTGCCAACAGTTTCTCTGGCTCATTACTCATGCTGCAAACATTAAGGAGCATACAGCTCACAGGTTTTCTGCTGGAGTTTCTATTTTTTCTCTTGTATTTGGTTCATGCCGAGTGTTGCAGTGTATTTGAGAAACATTCCCCCATTCAGTTTAAACTTAGCCTATCGAAACATATCTTCAGACTATTCCCCAAGACCTTTGCACTGTGTTTATTTAAATGTAAGCAATCCCTCATGTAAAGTGCCCTGTTATATTTGAATCTTTCCCAATAGTTTACAAATTCAATACTCTCTTTAGTGCACCAATTAGATAACTGAACATTTATTATGTTAATCGTGAGCTCTGTTTCAGGGTGAGCTTTTGGAACTGGAAAAATACCAGATATTGCAACTTTGCATCCTTTAACTTTTAGCCCCCCCCCCCCCCCCCCCCAGTGAAATAAGGTCATTACATATATCCTATTCATGAGACCTGCCAACATCATTTCTACCTACTGTATAATTACCGATGAGTTGCTTGTTAAAGGCAAGCAATCAGTCCCTTTGTTAACATCAGTGATCTTTGCCTCAAATAAACATGCTACTGTAGTCTTCAACTTATCATTTCTACAAATATGGCTATCTGTAAACCTTACAACTGAGTCACCGATTACAATTTTCTATGCAGGTTTTATGTTCTGCATATAGGCACTGATTTGTATATCAGAGGTGCATTCAGCTTCAAGTGAGCCATACTTGTTGCTACTTATGATGGATGTTTCATTCACACTCAGTGCTCTTCTCCCCTTTTTGTGCCTTCTTGTAGTTACTAGACACCAATAATCTTCCTCTGGAGATTTGTCTTCTCTACCTCTTTTTGCTATGAGCTCATTGGTGCTTGAGTTAACAGAACCACTCATCTCTTTGCTTGCTGTTTTTCTATTTTTTCCTGGTTTAATGGATCAGTTAGTGGGTCTTCTGCCTCAATTGTGTTAAGAAATCTCTTGATGTTGTTGATTTCCTGTGCTTTGTGTAATTTACTTTTCAGTATATCACATTCTGTTTTTTGGGTGGCTAAGTGGCAATATTTTACACAGACATAAGGATACTTTTTATGTTGGCTCGCACATGCGCAGCCGATACGGTCAGCAGATTTGGGCGATGGTCACTGTTGGCGGTACAAGGCATGCATCAGTAGGTGCGTTCTTCATTCCTCAATCAGCCAGCAGCAGGCGCTGACACCCTGCATAGTTAATGTGGCCATCAGATCTAAAAAAAGGTCTGCTGCAATAAGAGTGAATCTCTCACGCAGCATGACCACAACACGCCTCCTGACGAGCACACAACATGGCGGCAGTGACTGTCGCCGCCTCCTGTCACAATGCTGATGGGGGAGACCACTCCCCATCAGCATAATGACCTCCTTTCCATTTAAAATGTATGCCAAGAGGGTGCCCAATCCCCCTCAGCATCATGCGCCCCCCCAACAGTTTTTCTTTGCCAATGGGGGGGGCCCAATCTCCAACGGCGTTTGTCCTCTGTCCCGTTTATTTTGTTGATGGGGGAGCCCACTCCCCATTGGCATAATGTCTCCCCCCCACATTTGTTCTGTGCCAAGGGGTGCCCAATCCCCATCGGCTCTTGCCCCCGCTTTCATTGTGTGCCGGCTGAGCCCAATCCCCTTATCGTATACAGCATCCCCCTCCAAAAAAAAACACTTGGGTGGCATGCACTATGGCGTGGTCGCTATGGGAAATCAACTTTTGGGACAGATTAACAAAATCACAGCACCACTGTTCATGAGCCTATGTTACAAATGTGGCTAACAAACTCCCCAAAATAATTGTGTTATGGACACGTGTTGCGATGTTTCTATGCATGCTTATGACTTCACTAATTTTTCATATTTTCACTCCAGATTTTCAACGTTGCCATTTTTTTCTGCCTCCTCATGAACAATAGTTATCATTTTCCACATCCTGCCCAAAATGTGTTTTTGTCCCTGTGTCACCAAATGGCACAGCCACTGTGCAAAACCACCTTTCAGCTAACAAACTGATTGTGCCGCTTTTCATGAGGTGAGCTAACAAAAAGCCTATGTTGAAAATTTGGAGTGAAAATACCAACACACACCTATGGTGCTAGGGTTTCCAACTGTAGCATCCCACCCTGTAGAGACTCAGGCGTCAGGGGTGTGACTTGGGATCATCGGCTGTAATGCTCACACCATTCCATCCCCACCCCCACCCTGCAGCCAGTGACAGGCATCGTGGTGTGCCTTGAACTGTTCAACCTCAAAGTTCACCCCATTCTCCTATGCTGCACCCACCTCAGCATATTTCTTTATGGAATTGGGTAAGTATAATGCCCAAAGACCCCAAAGCACACCACGACACTTGTCAGTGTCTACAGGGTAGGGTGAGGTACAATGGCATGAGTGTTATTGCTGACGGCCAAAAGGCACACCCCAATGCATGTTGGTCTCTACAGGGTGGGGGTGGGGTTAGCATCACTTCAATACTTCACTGCCATTCCTATAATGCATCTCTAACTCTGGCACTACCAATGCCAATGCCAGCAATACAACATTCGGCATTGACAAATGCTTGTTTCTCTCAGCTCTTGCCCCCCCGCTTTCGTTGTGTGCCAACAGAGGTGCCCAATCCCCCTTCGGCTACAGCACCCCCCAAAAAAAAACACTTAGGTGGCATGCTGGGAGCCCACCCCATCATGCCAAAACCACTGGAAAATAAAAACCATCCCACAATGTTGTTTTTTTCTTTTAACTCTGTGAAAAAAGAAAACAGTCTCCCTGCCTCCCTCCCTCAACCTGTGCCCACCCTCTGCGCACCTTGCCTCCCCACACCCCGCTCACCCCATACTTACCTCCGGAGTCTGGTGCGATGATCTTCGATGAACCAGGAACACGTTTGCACATCTGCACTCTTCAAAGCTGACCGCGAACTGAAGAAATGCCTGTAAGTTGTATAATGGCATAAATAGGGGTTTTCCAACTTTGTTGCATATCTCGGGCATTTTTTGGAATTTTTGCACCAAATTTTCAACATGGGGTTATTGGGACCCTTCCTCATGAATTCAGTCACTGTCTTGGCATTATTCAGTCCCGAAAGGTGATTTCGTGGTCACTGCGTGGAATCACCTTTTGGGACTGAGTAACTCAACGACAGTGCCACTGTTCATGAGGAGGGCTCTCAAAAACCCTATGTTGTAAATTTGTGGGAATAAAATCCCCAAAATGGCTGTTTTACAAGCATACATTATGCTGTTTCCATGCACGCTTGTAACTTCGTGAATTTGTAATATTTTCACTCCAGGTTTTCAAAATTGGAATTTTTCCACACCTCCTGATGAACAGTACAGCTGTCATTTTACATATCCTGGCCAAAATGTGTTTTTGCATGTCTGGCACAGAATAGCACGGTCGCTGTACAAAACCAGTTTTTGGGACAGTTTGAGGAAATGACGGTGACACTGTTCATGAGCATTGGGAAAATAGAGAGTGCGCTAGTAAGTTGATGGCACATTGGATCAAAAGGAGACAGGCAAACATTCAAATTTCCACCTTAGAGCAAGCAATGACATAGTACTTACACATCCCAAACATATCAGTGGGGCCTTTGCTGCCTACTACTTTAATCTTTATGCCGCTCAAGTCTCGAACACATCATTTGACAGAGAGGAATTTTTTTCCCAAAAATTACCCTGGGAAAACTCCTTGCCACTGTAGCACAAGATCTAGAAGCAGAGCTAACTCAGGAGGAAATCTCCTCAGCAATTCACGGTCTGGTACAAGGCAAAGCCATGGGCACTGATGTGATTAGCAATGACTTCTAGCAGGTATTCAACCAACTGCTTTCCCTGCATCTACTGACCCTATTCTGTAAAACTCACTTCCCCCCATGCTACAAGAGGCAACCATTATGGTACAGCCCAAGCTGGGGAAGGATAAGGCCCTGTGCTCTAATTAAAGGCCTATCTAGCTTTTCAATGTGGATGCAAATATCCTCACCAAGGCCAACGCCAACTGACTGGAAAAAGCTCTCCCATATTTAATAAATAAAACTCAGTCTGGGTTTATCAAAATGAAGCAGGAGGCAGATAACATCAGAGCACTATTGGACCTGATTCAGATAGCCTGAAAGAGTCCTGGATTGGTGGCCCTAGTAATTGTAGATGCAAAAAAAGCATTTGACTCAGTGGAGTAAGATCATATTTGGTTTAGGAGAGAATGGACAAGGTGGATGGAATACATTATGGTGTGGGCCTACCATAGCAGGAACAGTATTAAGCAAGCATTATACTGGCTGGAAAGTGACTCTCCACCCATAGGCAGAAATGGAACAATAACTGTTGAGGCCAACACCAGTAAGTACAGTCATAGTAGGTAGGCACCTCTAGAGCAACTACATACTGCTGCCATATCTTACTCTATTCAAGCCTGGAAGAAACTGCTTCACCTAAATAGATGGCATCACATCATGCTCAAGGTCCTGGAGCCACTCTGGAACAACCCAAACCTTTGAATTGGGAGTAACCCAATCAGTTGGAACACATGGTGCCACAGGGACATCTCAAAATTGCAACACCTCCTAGACTCCCAGGCAAACTCTCTCAAATACTTCTGTTAATTAACTCCAAGAGCAGTATGGGCTACCCAAACCTGACTACTGAAAATACCTCCAGTTTAGGCATACCCTGAAATCCTGGCTCACACCATAGCATACATTCAAGCAGACAGACATGACAAAGATAGTTACATGCTGGCTGGCACACCAAAAAGGCAGAGCAGTACTTACACAAATATCCAATTGCACCATCTTCCATCCTGGGATCTGCACAGGCAGAAACTGGTGACTGAACTGAATGTCCAGTTGCTGAAATAGATGCTGTCAAGAGTCTCACACAGCTACCCTGTCCTGAAATACCAGTTTATACAGAAAAAGATCTTGGGGTGATGGCATAGAACATTGCATGAGCTGATGCACATGGGCC
This sequence comes from Neoceratodus forsteri, assembly GCA_016271365.2. Classification (NCBI taxonomy): domain Eukaryota; kingdom Metazoa; phylum Chordata; order Ceratodontiformes; family Ceratodontidae; genus Neoceratodus; species Neoceratodus forsteri. The sequence goes on along the minus strand of CM028129.1, from coordinate 440,368,655 downwards.
TTGGAATTAAGAATGAATGCTGGGGAAGTAAAGCCTCACCAGGAACAATACGTCACATCCTCAGGTCATGTAACAGAAATTTAGCTCCAGAGGATGTCCATTACTGGTAGGCTGGAGCAACTTGTACAGTTGCAACTCACCACAACACCAGTATTCTGGATTATATGGGATCCAGAGGTACTCTCAGTCCTTGTCAAGCCACACAAATATCTACTGAGCTTTGCAGCAATGGAGATGAAAAGGCACATTTTAATGTGCTGGAGAGTATCTGCTGGTCCCCTGCTAAAGAACTGGGAGACAGGGATGGCTAAAACAGCCCCATACCTCCAAAACCTCCATCAGCATAGGGTTAACTCAGGGAAATTTACCAGGGCATGGTCTCCATGGGACAGGCAGGCAAACTCCAAGGGTAAGTCTCTGAGTCACTTGGGCCACTAATCAAAGGTACCAGAGATTGAGAGTAATGCTGCACAGTATGCAGGACTACTGCACTTCCACCCTTAGCTTTTGCAGGCAATGCCCCCACCACTATCAGCAGGCAATATCACACTAAGGGCTTCACCCCATGAACATTTTTGCATGGCCCCTCCAGATAACACATTGCACATACTGACCTCAATATGCATGTATGCATGTTCTACATATTTTAAATTGCAGTATGTAATCTAGGTAATAGGAACCAGGTTTGGGCAATCTCACACCAAGATAAGAAGCAACCCTTCTTCCAGAATCATTACCAGAACTGACACCACCTGTAAGATTGATAATGTACTAGATGTAGTACCGTCATTACACCCTAGTTAGTTTACTTCTGTAATGTTAAATAGGCCTTCCTCAATTTTTCACGACATATTTATAGCATGAACTTCTCAACAGCATCCTAGAATGGGACTTGAATATCATTCTACAATAAATATTTTTTCTCTGTATGTTTCTACGTCTTCCTTCTTCTCCTTTACCTCTGATTATTAATGATTTTAATTCTAAATACTCTTTAATGTATGCAATTTGTTTAAGTATCATACCTTCTTAGAGTTGTATTTCCAAGGGAGGGATCCCCCCCAACCAGGTTTTAATAATTCCTATTTATGATAATTATATGAACTGTGTTGTGTAAAGTCAAAGAAATTCCAATAAACTTTGTGTGTGTATATATATATATATATATATATATATATATATTTATACAATGGGGTTGAGACATATTCCAGTGAGATAAAACAAGTTGTTTTCACTGCAGTGAAATAAATCCTGATGACATCAGCAGAGTTAAAATAAATGCTGTTTATTACACCCCCGGAAACCCATGCTAAACCTGTGCAAAGCCGTGCAAATTGTACATTTTGCAACAATGAGGCCCCCATTGTATAAATAAGATACATGATGTGCACTCATGTGATATGGGAAATATGTTCAGTCCTGTACAGTGACCTCAGAAACCTCATGAGTATTCAGAGGTTACTCTAGAGGAGTGAAAATATTTTCCATATCACACTCTTGCCCATCATGTATCATAAATATATATACAGTATATATTCTTTGTAAACCTTTAAGGTAAATCTTTAAAGTGCTTTTTCGGTTGTCAACACATTACTTTCAAATGAGCCTGTAGGGCTGGTGTCAAAATCAATTTTTTCAGAAATAAATGCAGTAGATAAAAAGTTACACAAACAGCCTATAAAGATTTGTAAAACATTGTCTTTGTAAACTGTTAAACTAAACCTGCAAAGTGTCTTTTTAGTTGTCTGCACATTATTTTCAGACAAATGGCATGCAGGACTGGTGTAAAACCAGATGTTTTCAGAAACAAATGCTGCAGGCAAAAAGTTACAGAAACAGCCTACACAATTTATACACATTTTCTTTGTAAACCTTTAAACTACACATGGAAAGTGCCTTTTCAATTGTCGGCACATTACTTTTAGACCAACAGCGTGCAGGACTGAAGTGAAACCAACATTTTCTAGAAACAAATGCAGCAGGTGAAATGTTTCACAAACAGCCTGCAAAATGTATAAAGCATTTCCTTGTAAACTTTTAAACTAAATCTATAAAGTGCATTTTTTTGACTGCACATTACTTTCAGACTGATGATATGCAGGACTGGTGTGAAACCAGATTTTTCCAGAAACAAAACAGCAGGCAAAATGTTACACAAACACCCCACAAAATTTATAAAAAAAAATATTTGAAATACAAATGTCAATTAGATTTGTTCTTGGTATAGTATTAGCCACTGCTAATTAATTTAACTCACACATTGTAGTTCTTTGTAAACCTTTAAACTAAACCTGCAAAGTGCCTTTCTGGTCATCAGTGCATTACTTTCAGACCAATGTCACGGTACAAGAGTGACTTAGGCTGTCACCTGTAAACACTGGACAATTATGTTTTTTTTTTTTTCCATACATTAAAATATTTATTCTGTGGCAGTGCATGTACCTTTTGTCTGCATTCCCCTATAGTGATGTGTATTGTTAATCAGCTTTGCTGACTGTGCTTTGAGACAGGGCTTTGCATACCCTACCCCCACTGCTATTTAAAACAACCTAAAACTGTTCTTTAAAATATGAAATTATACAATGGTACTTTTAAATCCAGTTATCTGATTGACTGACTGGCACCTTTTTAGCATGGTAAATCCTGAAACCCACAGAAAAGGTGCCAGTCAGCCACATCTGGAATCCATAGTTTGTTAAATCAGTCCGACCCAACTTGAAAGCGAGAAACTGCCATCCTGAGTCATCATTAACCACTAGGGACAATCTGAAGCCTACTGGCCAAAATTTAATTGAAGTGGTTGTAAGCCACTGCTTCCCCCCATAAATATTGTGGCTTACCTTAACATATTCCTCATTCCCATTTCTCGATACCACAACTGGCAAAGAGGAACCACAGGTAGTGCAGTCACAGAAATGCAGCCTGAAGCCCTGGTATGGTATGATGCGAACCGGGGCTACACAGTTTAAATTTGTGGTTGTTGCCACTCAGAACCCTCAGAGACCTTAGACCCTCTCCACTGTTCCAGGGACTGAGGTAGAGGAAAATGGATGTCCTGTTTAATTGAAATTGGTGACTGGGAAACCAGCACAATATTTGGTTTTAGGAGGGATAGAGCGGGGTTTTGAGGAATGCACAAAAATTTGGGAGGATGCCTAAAATCAGGGGCAGCTGAAACTGAAGTATGGTACTTTGAGAGTTTAGTTTTATAGAATAGTGACACCGCTTGTTTAGGTCGGAAGAAATAACATTGTCCAGCATAATGACAGGAGATGAGATGCTACACTGTTTTGTTTTATTTGGCACTATTTCAGCACTGCCACTATAACCAGCAGGATGGCGCTCTGAGAGTTTATCCATTTTCCGTTCGGCACTTGACAGTATTTATTCACACTTCAGTGCCACAAGGGCAGATGTCTGCTGCTCCCAACTGTATCTTGCTACAGCAATTGGAGGAACCTAACTTTCTTAGATCATAGCAATGTCTCACCAGCTAGAGTTTGTATGCTCACTGCAGCAGGCTCCATCATTTAAAGTGGCACTGATCAAAAGGCTCCTCTAGGCTAGTTCTGTTTTGTAAGCCAAGCACAGTACTGTAAACAACACAACATCCCTGCCTACTTTTCAATGAAGTTTAAACATAAAGTCAAATTTATGTATATCTGTGTGAGGGGTGTGCTGGTGGTGGGGGTGGGGGGGACTAGATGAATCTCAGCAAAAGAAAAATCAAAGCAATTCAAAATGACTATTAGAGAAAAACTGACAGTGGCAAAACCAAACTTTATTTTTTGCGTAGGACTACATTAAATAAAAATCATTTAAAATGCAAAAGAAATGTATTTTTCCTTTATTTTTTGACAGAAACAGTGAAGAGGAACATTGTATAATTGCAATTAACTGATTCTGGGTGTGGGTTTGCTGGGATTTACACACGACTGACCTGGTTTGACCGCTCGGCCTTTGGCCTCATGGCCAAACCACGCCAGCCATGAGTAAATCCCAGCATAACACACACCCTGTCATGGTTTATTGCTTAACCAACCTGGGATTCCTTTGACATCCTTCCCCTCACAGCCTGGATTAGAAAACCTGAAATCACAACTCTGGATGCTGACCGGCCAAGTATTATGACACCACAATGATGTGGCTTACAAAAAACAAAGACACAACTGATCTGAATTTCTGAGATTCGTTTTAATTATTGTTGACTTAAAAAACATTTTTTGATGACATCCTTTTCTTTACATACAGCAGTTCACATAGCAGTGACGCAACCATTAACACGAACCACAGCTGGCATAACCTTGTCAAGGTGGTCAAAATATTGGTTACAGTCCTCCACTATCAGCGTTCTCCTCCGTAAGTGTTTGATACCCCAGATCAGCTGAATAGGGTTCCATGGTTTAACCCACCTCCTTAAACAGTGCTTCATCTGATGCATTACCATCTCTATTTGGTTCACGTTGGGTGATTTTGCTAATGTCCTGACACAGTTCACTCCCTTGTTCTTTATGTAAATTGCTGATGCCACGTATTTAGGGTAATTGTAAAGTATAAGCAATAAAGGTGAAGAAAACAAATATATATATATATATATCTATATATATGTATATATTTTTATGCAATGGGGTGTACATATATTTAGTTACATAAACACATTTATCTTAGTTTCTGTATGTATAAATAAATTTATACATACAGTGACCATTTATACATACAGTGCTGGACTACTTTTGAAAGCCCCAACCTAAAAAAAAAAAGCCAGCAGCTTCACTGCCACTCTCTTCTCTCACCTCAGATGCCACCTCGAGCATACCAGCACAACCAGCTAGCCAGCCTCAGCCCCCCCAACTTTAACAAACTACAAATAAAATTCCAAACTACAGTAAAACACGTTTTTATTTTTACCCCTTGACATTTGAGGCACCCACTACAACCACCAATTCATAAGCAGTTATTCCTTCACGCAGCATCATTGACCACCGAAATACTGCTTCTCTCACTACTAAATTAGATTATACACTTTATTTTGTACACAAGCCATTAACAAATGTTTTTTTTAATGCAGCTCTTGTCAAATTGTCTTTCTCCCTCACCAGCCCACTCGCTCCTCGTGATGTCTTACTCCTCTCACTCGTACTTCGCTCCTCCCGACTCCTCAGCACCACGAGACCCCCAAATCAATTTCTGAACACAGACAAGCCCTTTAAATGAAACGTACCTTAAAAATAGCTGCACAGCTTGATTTTAACTGCCACAACACCAACCGCCATAGCCGCAATCCTCCATTCTTTTCGTCTCTCACTCAGTTAATTCCCCTCGCCTTCTGACAAAGCGTCATGACATTATGCACCAGACAATCACTTCTCCGTGCACTCTGTAATGCGAGCATCAGTCATTTGACAAAAAAAAATAACACTTCAACAGTCCAATGCCTAATGGCACTCGTCAGCATATTCGAAACCCTTCTACACAGCGAGAACACATTAGCTGTCCCTCATTAACTATTACTGCCATCTTACTTTAAATTTTTTCAAAATACCGCAGTCTCCACCAATCATCAAACACAGACACATATTAAACGTCATTGCTGATTGGTGTATTCTTTTGAACCACCTTTACAAAGGTGTACTCGCATGCCAAAGCACCAAATAAACCCACTAAAACAAAACAAATAATACTTTTTAAAAACATTTAACCTTTTCTAAATCAAATACAAAAAAAATGTGTCCATATTGCATAAATGAAATATGCAATGTGGAGCTAGTGTGATGCGTAATTTATCTGCACTCAGGCAGTTTAACCTTGGGCACATCACTCGTGGCTGATGCCACTCGTGAGGTTACTCGAGGTCAAACTGCCCTTCTGCAGATAAATCATGTATCACACAGCTCCCCATTGCATATCCCTTATATATACACACATACATATATATATATATATATATATATATATAGGATATAGACTGAAGATAGGCATGATATCATGATATCTCACTGATAGAAGTGCCAATGATATCCTGATGTCATTGGCTTCGAGTGAAGATAAATATGATATCTTCAGTCAGACCATGTCATGTTCTGTTTATATAACATATGTTCTGGCCCCAAGACAGAATCCCCACATCCCCCACTTAGCATATTACCTGTATATTTGATTTACCAAACAGACACAATGCCTACATATTAGATATGCCAGGGAGATGCATGACCTGAAGTCAACCCCCAGGCAGCTCTGATATTTGGTTGATACTTTGATAGATGGTAAAAAAATCTTTATTTAAAAAAAAATATATTATTCTCTCACTACAACAGGCATCTCCACAACTGCATTTCACTCCTCCAGTAGTTGTGACACATGGTTGATAACTGCCATTATTGCTAACAAAGAAACACTTGTTAAAAAAATGTTTATCTGGTTGATCCTGCCCTAATTGGTAGATAAATATTTGTTTAAAAGAAACTTATCTGGTTGGTCCTGCCATTTTCTTTCAATGTTAATCAAGAAGCAGTTCGAGTTTTGCTGCTGTACATTTGTAGCGTGACCGAGCGTTTGTATGCTTTAAAATGAGGAAGTCGCCGAGTTTAAAAATAAGACAGTCTGCCTGTGAAAAGTTTAAAAACTGTGTTTTTTACTTAGTTTTCTGTTGTTTGTTTCAAATAAGCTGGTGACAGTAGAAAGAGGATAGATAGAGAATCCGCAGCTTCAGAAAAGTGAATGCAAAGAAGGAAGCTATAGCAACACTCGCTGACTCTTATGTCAGCTTTTCTAAAGCCACATTCTCTCTCTCATTGTCTTCTCTGCTGTCAGTAGGTTATTTGAAACAAATATCAGAAAACTAAGGGGAAAGGGTGCAGTTTTTAAACTTTTCACATGCAGGCTGTCTTATCTTTAAACTCGGCGACTTCCTCATTTTACAGCATACAAAGCACTCGGTCACGCTACTAATGTACAGCAGCAAAACTGAAACTGCTTCTTGAGTAACACCAGGAGAAAATGGCAGGATGAACCTATATATTTTTTTAAAATAACTCTTTCTTATAGGATTATGGGAGGTCACAGTAGTGTGGTGATAATTGAGGTTACCAGTGTGGATTGACAGTCACGAGAGAGGAGCGTTCATTTGTGGCATGCAGGGGTAAAACTGAAAAACTTTCACTTTCGTTGTGATGACATATAGGAACGTGGAGATATCAGTGATATCTTCACATGTGAAGATATCACTGATATCTCCACAACCTGGCTGAGATATTACTTTTTATCCTGTCATTCATCCCAAAACATGTGTTGTATAAATATATTTATGCAATAGGGATGTACATATACAGTATTTAGTTACATAAACACATTTATCTTAGTCTCTGTATGTATAAATACATTTATACATACAGTGACCATTTATACATACAGTGCCGGACTACTTTCGAAAGCCCCGACCTAAAAAAACAGCTTCGCTGCCACTCTCTTCTCTCACCTCAGATGCCACCTCGAGCACACCAGCACAACCAGCTAGCCAGCCTCAGCTCCCCCCCCCCAACTTTAACAAACTACAAATAAAATTCCAAACTACAGTAAAACATGTTTTTATTTTTACCCCTTGACATTTGAGGCACCCACTACAACCACCAGTTCATAAGCAGTCACTCCTTCACACAGCATCATTGACCACCGAAATACTGCTTCTCCCACTACTAAATTAGATTATACACTTTATTTTGTACACAAGCCATTTACACACTTTTTTTAATGCAGCTCTTGTTAAATTGTCTTTCTCCCTCACCAGCCCACTCGCTCCTCGTGATGTCTTACTCCTCTCACTTGTACTTCACTCCTCCCGACTCCTCAGCATCACAAGACCCAAATCAATTTCTGAACACAGGCAAGCCCTTTAAATGAAACGTACCTTAACAATAGCTGCACAGCTCGATTTTAACTGCCACAGCACCAGCTGCCATAGCTGCAATCATCCATTCTTTTTGTCTCTCACTCAGTTAATTCCCCACTCCTTCTGACAAACCATCATAACATTATGCACCGGACAATCACTTCTCTGTGCACTCTGTAATGCAAGCATCAGCAATTTGTTTTAGAGTCAGTCAGTCAGTCAGTGCTTTAGAGTCTAAGCACAGTTGGGGTAGGGTAAGATGGAGTGGAGATGTTAGATCAAGGTAGGACAGAGGACTGAAATATAATAAAAAACACATTTCAAGGGCATATTTCTAACTTTGAAGTGCAGGTGTGGTGGTGTCACTCCAGGATGTTGTTTTTGTGGCTTTCGAAAAAAAAAAGAAATTGGGAGTCACGTGATGCCAGCTCGGCAGTAGCAGCTTGTGCTTTCACCTCCTGCTTCCACGCGGCTTTAAACCTTTTTTTTTTAACTTCTCGGGGCAGTAACGGTTTTGTTTATAATCTTACAACAGGGTTATAGGAAGCGATCGACTTGCCTGGCGTTTTCTGGAGAGTATAAAGAGTATAATGAAGAAAAATACAGCTCGTCATACGCCGCCTGTCTCGCCGGCTAAGGCCCAACCCAAGAAGCCAAGAGTTTCCGACGAGAACGGAAGCCCCGAGAGACTGTGTGCTTTGCAGACCAGAACGAGCCTCTAACCTCGCTTCAATTTTTAGCTGAATTTAAACCCTTTAGAATTGAGCTGGGCCTGATTGCCACTGAGCTTAAAGCTGTCACTGGCATTAGAGGATTTAACCAGGCGTATGGGAGATTCCAAAGTTAAGATTTCTTCCCTGGAAAGAAAGGTCTAAACAAGAACCCGAGATTACCAATCTCCGCCAGAAAATTTATAGGATGGAGGCAAAACTAGAAGACCTAGAGGGTCGAAGTCGGAGAAATAACGTGGTGGTGATAGGTTTACAAGAAAAGGAAGAAGGCTCCGACCCGACCCTCTTTGCCCAGAGCTTCTTCAAAGATTTACTAGGCCCAACCCCCTTTGGGGAGAAATTCATAATTGAGAGGGCGCATCGGGCCTTGCGACCAGCGCCAGCTTTGGGTGCCCCTCCACGGGCTTTTATCGTCCGGCTCCTAAACTTCCAGGAAAGGCAATTTATATTGCTCAAGGCAAGGAAGAAAAAGGAGTTGCTCTGGAAGGGATCTCACATTAGGATCACCCAAGACCTGCCGGTTACTGTAAGACAGAAACGTGCGGAGTACCATCCATTGATTTCCAAGCTGATCCCTGCCGGTTTAAAGTTTAAGGTTTTGTACCCTGCCAAGCTTCACATTTTAATTAATGGGCAATGGGTCAAATTTGAGGATGCCGCTACAGCACGAAGTGGCCTGACATCTGCCCTCCCAGACCTATTTAAGTGATCACAAGGAGCTTCCAGAGGATGAAGGTTTGGATGAGCATTTTTTTTTTTTTGATGTAAATTCGGCATAAGCAACTCCCCAAAGGATCGGGGCAAATATTTTCTTTTGGTTATTTTTCTGAGCATATTACCCAGGCTGAAGATGTTCAAGCCCTCTCTCCTCAATTCAAGCTGCAGGGTCCATATCCAGGTTAGCAGCCTGTGCAATCACGATCTCGGCTGTACAGGGTGTGAGGTATTTCTGATTTTGAAGGATATCATCTTCCCTGTTTAGGGTCAGAAGAGCATTACATATCTACATGATTATGCTGTAATGAGGACTGTTGTGTGCTCCTTACTCATCTTTTAATCGGGGTATGTACTCTAAATGCTTGTTACCTCAACCTCTCCCTGCACGGACTACGGATATTACTGGCATATTTAAATGACTACTCTACTGGTACCAAACCTGGCTCAGATGAAAACTACATTGAACTCCATGTATTATGCTAGGTTTGCATTCCTGAAATAAGGATTGGACATATATATTTTACCGAAAAAGCCGATTTTTTTTTTTTTTTAGAAGCTATTTTTTTTTATAAGAAGCTATTATAAGGGTGATTGAGGGGCCTTCTGATGGCTCTATATGGAATATTGGTTTGTAAGTTAGGGGGATGTTTGAAGAACTGGGGGGAAATCAGAATGGGAGTTAAAAGACTCACAGTTTGTTGTGGATTATATAAGGACGGGACATTGGGGATAGAAGGTTTCCTATAAATATTATATTAATAAAAACAGTGGACTATATGGGTTTAGTTGTAGGGATATGCCGCGGGGGGAGCTGGGGGGATAGACTAGCTGATGGAGTTTTGGTTGTCATGGGCCATAGTGTGTTGAGAAGGGATGGTGGGCGACAATGGGGGCGGGCTATGGGGATGGTTATGGAGCTTCGCCCTGCTCACTCTTTTATTTTACTGTTTTATTATGGACAACATTCGTAAGGGTATGTGGGGCGGTGGAAGATGTGATGATCTTGAAGCTGCAAGGGGTGGGTTTAAGGGAGGGAGGTACTGGTGGGAGGGTGGGGTTTGGAGGGATTTTGGATTTTTTATGTTGGGGGGGGTATCAAAGGCCTGCAAGCATAATAGTTGTGTACGGTTAAATATACAAATACAAATTGTTATAAGATTTTACTGGAAATGGAGACGGATGCTGCAATAAAACTGCTTACATTGAATGTTAAGGGGGCAAGAGATAAAGTCGAGCAATTTAAAATATTGAAGTCTATTGACACAACGAAAGCTAAAATAGTATTTTACAAGAAACCCACCTATTACAGGAAGAGAGTATTGCTATGAGGAGACTTCAGATAGGTAAGGTTTTCGCATCGCAGAGCACCACTGAAGCAGAGGGGTTATGATATTGTTCCACAGATCTGTGAACTTTGTCCCCATAAGGTTATCTAGGACAATGAGGGAAGATACATTCTAGTGCAGGGCAAATTGCAGGGCAAGGTTATAATGTTTGGAGCAATCTATGGTCCTAATTCAGATTCTCAAGATTTTTGTTGAATTGCTCAAGGTTTTGCAACCCTTTACTCATTTTTCCATGGTAATAGCTGGTGATTTCAATGCAGTACTCGACCCGTCATTAGACAGAACTTCCAGGACACAAACATTTGCTACTCCCTCTTCCGAGCTTTGGGGAGTTGGTTGACCAGTTGGCCTAGCAGATGTTTGGAGGGTTCTTCATCCTCAGGAAAAGAGCTATACATTTGTTTCTCCGACTCATGGGTCCTGCTCCCGGTTAGATTATATTTTGGTATCTCACACCTTGCTCCCAGGAATTCTTAGTTCAACAATAGTTGCTGCTCCTCTTTCAGATCATTCAGCCGTTGATCTTACTGTTTTCTGCCCTCCTTAGTCCGTAAAAGTAATAGATGGAAGATAAATAATCAGATATTGAGGAATCCCAAAACAATCCAATATTTGTCAGCTCAAATTACAAATTTTTCTTTTTAATTTGGAGGATCAGACTAGGCTGGATATTCTTTGGGGAGCATTTAAAGCATATATGAGAGGTTTACTAATTAGTCAGGCAGTGCAAAAAAAGAAAGAAAAAAGAATTGCTATGGAGGGATTATTAAATCAGATTAGGTCCTTAGAGCAGAAACTTCTCAATACCCCCACTGAGGAGGTGAAGGTAAGTTTAGTAAAGATAAAAGACGCATACCTCAAATTATTAGGGGAGCAGGCCGAACTGGCTATAATCAAAACTAAGGCTAAATTCGTAGATCAAGGTGAATAATCGGGCAAAATGTTGGCTAAACGTATTTCCCAATTTGAAGCTTCTCGCTTGATAGAGGGTATTTTCGCAGATGAGGAGGGAATTATAAAAACTACCCCTGAGGATATAGCTTTGATCTTTCGAAATTACTTCACAGCTCTTTATGCGGGCATGCATGAACCCCAGACCAAGGAGGATATATCCTCTTTTTTAGATAAATTACCTCTCCCTAATCTCAGTTAACCAGATCGATCAGAGTTGGTTGTGGAGATTACACAGGAAGAGGTTGAAGCGGCCATCAAGGGTCTTGCATTAGATAAAACCCCCGGACCAGATGGGTTCTCACCTAATTTTTATAAAGCCTTTGCTACTCAGCTGTCTCCGATTCTTCTTAAACTTTTCCAACATATTTTATCTGGCAAAGAAATAGAATACTCCCTTACCGAAGCACTTATAGTGCTTATCCCCAAACCTAACAAACCACCTGAGAAACCAGCCAGTTACAGGCCAATCTCATTGTTGAATTACGATATCAAGATCTTGGCCAAAATACTGGCTGATCGTATCTGCCAGGTAATCCCAAAGTTGGTTGGTCCAGAACAAGTGGGTTTTATGAAGGGTAGATCCTCCTCGGATCATTTTAGAACTCTGGCACATGTTTTCTCGACTTCTGAGGAGACTGAGATACCAATGGCGTTGGTTTCCTTGGATGCCGAGAAGGCCTTCGATAGAGTCCACTGGACCTATCTTTTTGAGGTTATGCGCAAATTTGGTTTTCTGAGGAAATTTGTGGATTGGATTAGGGCATTGTACACAAAACCCTCAGCTAGGGTTATGTGTAATGGGGCTATCACTGCTTCTTTTAAATTGCAGGCCGGTACGAGGCAGGGTTGTCCCCTTTCACCCCTGTTATTCAATTTGTATATGGAGCCCCTTATAAGGAGTATAGTGATGTCTCCTGAGATTCTGGGTATTAATGTGTGGGGTTATACAATTAAGGTTTCGGCGTACGCTGATGATTTACTAATTTATGTGTTGAACCCTGGTTGTTCTATCCCTAAATTATTGGAACTTATTCAAAGTTTCAGCAGGCTATCTAATTATAAACTCAATCAGGACAAAACTGTTGTCTACCCTTAAATAGCAGAGTATTCAAACCAGTCATTACTACACTTGGTTTAGGCTGGGCCTCTAAATCTTTTTAGATATTTAGGTCTTTGCGTAACTAACACTCAAGCTAGATTGCGTCAACTTAATCTAGAATCTTTACTCCACACTATTAAACTTGACCTCAGGAGATGGACACAATTATCTTTGTCTTTATGGGGGAGAATAAATATTATAAAAATGAATATATTTCCCCGACTTTTTTACCCCTTATCTATGTTAAATATTTGGATTCCCCTTTCCTGGTTTAAGAAACTTCATGGTGAACTGGCTGATTTTGTATGGGGTCATAAGAAGGCCAGGATGTCGTATTCTAAATTAGCAGCTCCCAAGATTCTCGGTGGTTTAAGAATGCCTCATTTCGCACTTTATTTTTGGCCGGCACATTTAAATAAATATGGGAGATGGATGTATTATGATGACGCTGATATGAATACGGGATATATTCCATTATGGGTTCATTTGGAGATTAGTCTCATTAAAAGTGTAGGTATTAACCCGAAGGGCTCTACCCTATGCTCCTACCCGTATGCTCCCTTCTTTATTGAAAAAATCCCCTATTGGACTTTCTCTTAGAATACATAACCAATTATGTAATTTTTTGAAGTACGAACATTTATGGGATTGGGGGCAACCTATTTGGGGGAACCCACAATGGCGGATAGGATATCGGACTATTAAACGGAACTGGTTGCCTATTTTAGCCCTTTGCTCCCTGAAAGATTTTATAAACACGGATGGTAGTGTGATCTCGACAGAGCAGATTTTGGTGAAGTTTGATTTACCTCAAAGAGACATTTTCAAAATATACCAATTGCGTCATGCTTTGATTCAGAGAGTTGGTAACAAGCCGGTTTATTCGCCTTGTATTTCTTTTTGGGAAGATATCCGTGCATTTGTTGGTGCCCCCACAAGCTATTTCTAAGATTTACTTAACATTGTTTAACTGGGCCTTCAAAGATAACCTAGCACCTACTTCATATTGGGCCAAAGTATTTCCTAATATTTCGTGGAATTGGACGCTCATCTGGCGAAACTGCCATAAATGGATCCAACAAGACCATCTTAGATTAGTACAGTTCAAAATACTGCATAATATTTATTATACACCTCAGAAATTACAGGACTTAAAGTTAGCACAGGAATCTCTGTGTTATAGATGCGGCAGGGAAGGGGGCGACCTTTTCCATATTTTCTGGTTATGCCCTAAAGTAGCTCCTCTGTGGAATGAAATCAAAGATAAAACAGATCCATTATTGGGTTTAGAAGATCTGTTCACTCCGAAGTATGTTTATTAGGTGATATGTCGGGTTGTATGGTTAAGCAGAGGAAATTTCATATATCCATGATTGCCTGTGTAGTTAAGAAATTGGTGTTGAGATATTGGAAGGATCCTCACCTTATCTCATACTCTGAATGTTGAAGGAGCTCCTTCGTTTCTTAGAACTGAGAGGATGATTGCTATACAATGTGTTGCCCGCTTTGAGAAAATCTGGACTCCTCTGGTAATTGCTTACTCATAGGAATTTATACTAAGATACCCCTTTTCTTTCTTTTCTTTTCTAATGTAATCATTAATTGCAGTGCCTTATAGGGGTGGGGGATGGGAACAGGGTTGGGGGATTATGGAATTATTTGTCTCTTTTCTTTGTTATAAGGTATCCTGACTGTTGAGTATATGAGGCTATTTATATTCTACTGTTTACCTTGATATTGTCCCCGCAATTGTATGTGGAAATGCTTAATAAAATGTTAATTGCAAAAAAAAAAAAGAAATTAAGAAAAAACAGAAAACAAGCTGGCGGCTTGCGAAAAAGGATTCTCTCACATGAAAAATGAACTGATCTCACGAAAAAGAATCATTTTTTGCAGGGTCAATCCTTTGTCGAACTTTGTCCCTCTAATTTGGACAGTGCACTTCCCATTGAAAACAATGGGAACTTAAAAATTGAATAACTTTGCAACAGATTAATATTTTTTCATCAGACAAAGCGCAGCACTTCTGTTACCCAAACTGCATCTACTGTACAAAAATACACCAAAATTCTGCACCATCTGGATCCTGGAGTGACACCACCACACCTGCACTTCAAAGTTAGAAATATGCCCTTGAAATGTGTTTTTTAATATATTTCAGTCCTCTGTCCTACCTTGATCTAACATCTCCACTCCACCTTACCCTACCCCAACTGTGCTTATACTCCAAAACACTCTACTATTTCTCTTACTACATGACAGCTCTGCCCTGTACTGCACTTAGTAACCTCATCCTGAATTGCTGAATTATCTGATTACTGATCCATTGTCTGTGTACTATATTTGTGCTCTGTATCCTTGAATGTAACTGAGTGTAACTACTGTACTTTTCATGTCCCAATGTTTGGCTTGGACCCTTTGAAAAAGAGCCATGTTGGTTCAAAGGTTGTAATCCGAATCTTTCAATAAATAAATAAATGAAATAATGAATCATTTTTCATGACCATATGATATGAAAGAAGAAGAATCCTTTCTCGTGTCACGAGTCATGAAAAAGGGTCCTTTTTCATCACTCAAGAATCCTTGCTTTTCCCTTCCATTGCCCTCCCCAGTACTCTAATGTTTTTCCCTGGTGTCTAGTGCTCCCCCACCATCCAATACCCCTGCCACCCACCATCCAATACCCCTGCCCCTACATTTCCCAGTCTAGTGACCCTCCCCATCCTCCAGTCAATGTCCCTGTAATAAAAATAATTTCACTGGTATCTAGTGGCACCCCCACCCTCACATTTCTTTCCCTGGTGTTTAGTGGCACCCCCACCCTCCAATCCCCATATTTTATTAGTTGTTTTTCATTGGTGGTTAGTGGTTGGACCCTTGTATATTTTAAATGTTGTGAAACAAAGAAAACCATACCTCAATGTTCTTTTTAACCTGTAAAAAACAAAGTCCATCATCGATCACACCTGTACCCCCCACCAAACCTCCCACTGTGAACCTACTTCCCCACACTCCCCTTGACACCCCCACACACTCTCACTCACCTGAAGAGGTCCCAGGTCCGAGATCCACTCTCCTGATCAAAGACACGTCTTGCTGCTGGAACCAGTGACTGCAATATGAGAAACTACAGTAAGGTAAATGTGGTTCATTGTATTTTAATGGGGGTTCAACTTTTTGCATAACTCAGACATTTTCGGAGATTTTGACCCCAAATTTTTAACATGGCCTTTTGGGGACCCCACCTTAGGAACAATATAACTGTCATTTCACAACTCCTGTCTGAAAGGTGATTTTGGGGTCACTGGAATTCACCTTTTGGATGGAATTTGCATAATGACAGTCATACTGTTCATAAAACAGGGTCTACAAAAGCCATGTTGAAAATCTGGGATCAAAATGTCAAAAAATAGCCAGCCTGGTGCCTCTGAGGGTTGAGGCACTGGATGCCACACCTCGCGCCATGCCGGTGACCCGGGTTCGGAAACGAGCCCAGGTCGTCTGGTGCTGGCGAGGGTGGGAAAAGGATTGAGCATCTGGAAGACTGCTCTCCTTTCCCAGGGAGGGAGGTTAATCTAGTTGCTGTTCTTGTGGCTCCTAGTGGCAGCTGGGGGGCACAGATTCAGTGGTTTGCAACATTGAGGGATTGAGCTGAGGCGGACATCTTACGAGGGTGCGTGTGAATGTGCACTCAGCATGCAGGATGCCACTGCACATCTGAGCTCAGGAGCAACACAGAACAAGGAAAAAGCCCCGATACTGGTAGGTGAAGGTGGGGACCAGGCACTAACCCCCGTGCCCAACGTCAAGTGTGTTGGCTGTCCCTGGTGCTCCCTCGGGTCTCTGGACACCTGTCCAGATTTCCAGAAAGATCATCAGAAGGAGAGGTGGTGGTCCTGCCCCAGGGGGCTTAAATCAGGGGGACAGGTGCCAGAAACACCTGAGCTGGGGCTGAGGGCAACCAGAAAACAGGACTGAGCCTACAACCGGGCGGGATGGAGGTAAGCTCAGTGCCCCAACTGGAGAGAAAGTCTGGGGTTGGTGAGAGAGGTGAGGCAAATAAAGTCTACCAAAAAAATAAAATGTCAAAAAATGGCTGAGTTATGACCATTCATTGCAATTCCGCTACACACGCTCATAACTTTCTAAATTTAATATATTTTGACACCAAATTTTTAACATAGACTTGTTATTACCCCACCAAATGTATGTCACAGCTGCCATTTTTCAAATCCTGTCTGAAATGTGTTTTTATACCTGTGGTGTGGAATGGCATTGTAGTTGTGCAGAATTATGTTTCAGTGGGGATTTGAATATTTTCTGTACTGGGTTTATCATGTGGGGTAATAACATGGCTATGCTGACAATTTCATCACTCTTGTCCTATAAATGGATGCACAGTGCCTGGAGGACCTTGTGCTTCCACAATTATGTACATATATGCATCTATGGAGGAATGGGAGCTCAGAGCCCTCTAGGCCCTGCGCTCTCACAAGCAAATTAGTATATGATTATACTATTTTAAAAAGTAAGGAAATACATTGCAAAAAACTTCATTAATGCATCAGTTAGGGTTAAAACAACAAACGTAGGGAAATGTGGCATTAGGGTTTCCAGCCCTAACATCCCAACCCCCACCCTGTACAGACAAAGAGGCATCGGGGGTGTCATTGGGGTTGTCAGCACCCCTAAAGCAACTCAGGGGTGGAGTCTTCCTAGGGGTTGTCAACCCTAAAGCTCACCCCATTAGGTATGTATGTTTCTGGAGTGTATAGAATTGAATGAGCTTTAGGGTTGACTACCCCTAGGAAGACTCCACCCCAATTTGCTTTAGGGGTGGGGTTGGAGATTTAGGGTTGGAAACTATAAAGCCACATTTCCCTACTTTTGTCATTTTAGCCTGAACCCTAAATTTTGCATTAATTCAGTTTTTTTGCAAAGAATTTCCTTACTTTTTGAGATAGTATAATGGGATCCTTATTTTCCTGTTTGAGCACAGGGCCCTCTGGGCCCTGCACTCCCATGCATCCATACTTTTTGAGATAGTGCAGTCATATCCTTATTTTTCTGACCTCTGGGCCCTGCGCTCCCATCCCTCCATAGATGTGTATATCGTATGTATGGTTATGGGTAAGCACAAGGCCCGATCCCACAATGACCATACACCTCCCACTACAACTGCACATCTGAACTACCCACCAGCCAGATAATGCAACACCTGACACACACACCTGGTGCACACAGGCTGCCACAGCCCTAAGAAACTAAATCTATGTAGGTGTCCCACACTGCAAACAATTGCCAGTATCTGGTTGATCCTGCCTTGATTTTTTAATAAGTAAAAAGTAATTAAACAAACTTATCTGATTAATCCTGACATTTTTAGACTGTTATAAAGAATACTTAGAATGGCAGAAAAAGGGGAGATATTGCTGATGGGTGATCTGAATATGCCAGATGTTAACTGGAGTGCAGTTGCAGCAGCCACTTCGAAGAGTGGGGTTATTCTAGATGCCCTACAGGGGGCATGCCTTAGACAACTAGTATTGGAGCCCACTTGAGAGGGAGCAATCTTAGACCTGGTTCTCTCAAATGGAGATGAAGAGAGGATCACAGATGTAGAAGTGGGTAGCCATCTGGGAACTAGCGACCATCGAACAGTATGGTTCACAATAAACAAAGCAATAGAGTCAAGCCATACAAAGGCCAAAGTACTGAACTTTAGGAGGGCTGACTTTGCCAAAATGGGTGAGTGCCTAAGGAATGCACTAGCAAATGGGCAGGAAGGAGGGGTGGAAGAACAATGGGGAATAATAAAAACTGCCATCACAGAGGTAACAATCCTTTGTGTGAAGCAAATAAACAAAACAAAATGATGTAAGAAACCACTGTGGTTCTCAAAGGAAGTGGCAGTGAAGGTTCAAGAGAAAAAGAAAGCATTCAGGAAGTACAAGGAATCACAGAAGGAGCAGGACAGAGAACTGTATCAGTTAAAGCAAAAGGATGCTGGGAAGGCAGTCAGAACAGCAAAGGCCCAAACCGAGGAAAAGATAGCCAACTCAGTTAAGAAGGGGGATAAAACCTTTTATAGGTACATCAGGGAGCGAAGGAAGACCAAGGGAGGGTTAGTGAGGCTTAATAAAGGGGAGGGAGGGTGGGCAGAGGGTGACTGTGAAAAGGCAGAGATACTAAACAAATATTTTTGCTCAGTATTTACAAAGGAAGAGAGGGAGGTACCTAAAACAAACAGCAGAAACACTCTGGATACAGAAGTTGATACCAGCCCATTTACAGAAGAAAGGGTTCTGAAAGAACTCTTAAAACTGAAGGTGGACAAAGCAATGGGGCCTGATGGGATTCATCCCAGAATTCTAAAAGAACTAAGAGTAGAACTAGTGACACCACTAACTACCCTCTTTAACAAATCATGGGAGGATGGGGTATACCCGAGGACTGGAGGAGGGCAGATGTGATTCCCTTTCACAAAAGTGGGAGCAAGGCAGAAGCAGGAAACTACAGACCTGTTAGTTTAACCTCCGTGGTAGGGAAAATGATGGAATCACTTCTGAAGGAAAGAACTGTTGAGTATCTAGAGGCCAGAGGGGCACAGGACCCAAGGTAGCATGGATTCACAGCGGGAAGGTCATGCCAGACAAATCTGATAGATTTCTTTGACTGGGTGACCAAAGTAGTAGATCAGGGAGGGGCTGTGGACATGGCCTACCTAGACTTTAGCAAGGCATTTGACACAGTCCCACACAAAAGATTAATATACAAGTTAGCCAGCCTGGGAGTGGGTCCCAAGATGACAGCCTGGGTAAAGAATTGGCTGGAGAATAGGACACAGAGAGTAATAGTAAATGGAGTCCACTCTGAAGAAATGGGGGTTACTAGTGGGGTACCACAGGGTTCAGTATTAGGACCGGTCCTCTTCAATGTCTTTATAAGCGACATTGCAGAGGGACTGGAAGGCAAAGTATGCCTCTTTGCAGACGACACAAAGATCTGCAACAGTGTTGATGCACAAGGTGGGGTGGAAAGGATGAGAAGGGACTTAGCAAGGTTAGAGGAATGGTCAAATGTATGGCAGCTTAGATTCAATGCTAAGAAGTGCAAGGTAATGCACCTGGGAAACAAAAACCCAGGGAGGGATACACAATGGGGGGTGAGATACTAACAACAACAAAAATGGAAAGGGACCTGGGGGTAGTCATATCAGATGACCTAAAGGTGGGCAAGCAATGTGAAAGGGCAGTAAGGAGGGCTGGGGGATACTGGGATGCATAGGGAAGGCATCACCAATAGAAAATGGGAAGTTGTTATCCTCTGTACAGTTGGTGAGACCCCACCTGGAGTACTGCGTGCAGTTCTGGAGACCCAATCTCCGCAAAGACATAGACAGAATGGAAGCTGTCCAGAGGAGGGCAACTAAAATGGTGTAGGGTCTGCACCGGAAGACATATGAATAGAGACTTAAGGAGCTAAATATGTATAGCCTCGAGGAAAGGAGGGAGGGGGGGACATGATTGAAACTTTCAAGTACCTCAAGGGAATCAACAAAGTCCAAGAGGGTAGCATCTTTCAAAAAGAGTGTGCAAGAACAAGGAGGCACAATTTGAAGATAGAAGGGGGGGGTGACTAGAGGTAACTTAGAAGTATTTTTTTTCACAGAGAGGGTTGTGGATGTATGGAAATAGCCTCGGAGAAGGTTGTGGAGGAAAAACAGTGGTGGAATTCAAGCATGCATGGGACAGTCATAAGGCAATTCTAGGGGGTGGGGGTAGGAAGAAGTAGGCTGCTGGTTAACTAGGATCTGCAGCTTATCCATTAGGTAGGAAAATGGGCAGACTGGGTGGGCCAAGCGGTCCTTATCTGCCATCAAAATCTATGTTTCTATCTATGTTTCCATGTTTTAAGTCTAATGGCTTTCATATTTTTTTTCACTGTAGCGTGAGTGAGCTCAGGCTTGCATCTACACTTCTGAAGTCGCTGACTCACTCACTCTTCTTGCTCTACAGTTGGTGGCTTCTTTTAGAAAAACCTAAGTTAACTAACCTTAAACCCCACAAGTTACATGATTTTTCAACAAAACATTGCTAATTCCACAGCTTTGGAACCCTATTTTACAGCGGGATGAACACTGCTCAGTCGTGCTACAGTGAAAGAAGAAAGTGAAAGTCATTAGACTTGAAAGTCTAAAAATGGCAGGATTAACCAGATCAGTTTGTTTTATCACTCTTTACCTAAAAAAACCATGGCATGTTCAATCAGTTAACTGTTTTCCATCGCGTTAAACCTCTCAAAATCATGGCAGGGGGGCTGCTGCTGAGCAGCCTTGAGGAAACAGCTAAATTGTCAAGCTCCAGAGAATTCTTATTAAAAGTGGATGTAACATTGCATTTTTTACAATTTGTATCTGGTGAAAGGTGGGTAGTCTGCATTAAAGAGTCCAGATGGGGAAAAATAAAGGTGCTGTTGCCGCTTCTTCAGATTTATTTGCCCCAAAGAGTTGTCAGCAACAGAGAGCAGAGTGGCCTGTGTTAGCTGATGGAACCATGGACTCATCAGAATGGTCTACAGAGGAAGCGTCCTTACTTTCAATCAAAACCACCCTCAATCAGCTGGTGAGATCAGTGCAGGACATAGACAAAAAACTAGATGCCCTCTCGCCTAGAGTCTCTGCCCTAGAAACTAGAATGGACCAATGTGAACAAACGGTCCAATGCTCGGAAGCCTCAGTGCTCAAAGCTTGCGACACAACCACATAACTAATTAAAGAAAATTCTTTGCTATAACGAAGACTGGAAATGGTTGAAAACCAGGCCAGAGAATACAATATACGTGTGCTGGGCCTCTCAGAATCTGCTGAAGGGGATGACTGCCTAAGTTTTGTGCAAACCTTGCTGCCCGCTGTCCTGGGTCTTTCTGAAGAAGAACCTCAACTTTCATTTGAACAGGCATACCAGATTGTCCCGAGGAGACCCACATTAGATGGTTGCACCCCCAAGACTCTATTGATTGTCTGTACAGGGATTGGTGATCATGACCGGATCCTCACCTTGGCCAAGAGAAAGTGAACTCTGAAATATGGGGAGGATAACCTGTAACCTTTCCCAGACTTGGCATACAGTACTAGGCTGAGGTGTAAGGCCTTTGATGGGATCAGGAGTTGTCTCTGCAGATTTAAAATTCAGCACCAGCTGCTGCTCCCTGCCAGGCTGCACCTGACATGGCAGGAGAAGCAGTATCAGTTCATGGATCCCAAGGACACAGAGAAGATGCTACCATGTATCAAGTAGGAGCTGGAAGGGTTGACGAATGAGGTGCCTCCTCAGACAATGACTGAGGTAGGCTGTGATGCTCCTGGCACTACAAGTTCTGGATTGGGATTGGGGTCCAGGGGGATCCTCTTGCATGAATCTCAGGGGTTATTTTCTCCCCTGTTTACATCCTATTAATGAACAATGTACTTGGAAGACTGAGGCCTCTTGCTGTGCCCTTTACTGTATTTGAATCTCTGGGGATTATTTATTGTTCTTTTAACTCTACTGTTTTGAGGACCATTGTTCTTCATCCCCTGTCAACAGCCCGTTCGTTCTGAGTGAACTGTTTCTTTTTAGAACTGGTTTGGATTACTATTATGTTATTATTCCTAGGCTGCCTTTTTTCATTGTTCTTACTTAAAAATAATGCTGATATGGAATTGTCTCTAATTTTTATAGCCTATAATTCAAGGGAGTTCATATCTCTTTAAATGTTTATGTAAACTGTTAATGGAAGCTGGAGGAATCTATTTTAGACCACATTGTGTTTGTGGTCACCTATTCTTATCTGGGAGTATCCAATTTTTTGCAGGTTGATTCCTCATTTTTTTTTCCTTTTTAGTTGCACGCTATGGGGTTCTTGTTGATTCATTTTGGGTTAGTCTCCCTATGATGTAACTATAGGGGAGGTGTCCTGCTTAATTCTTAAGATTTGCCTGTAATGCTGTAGATACAGTGTCTGTGCTATCCTCCTGTGATACTATTGATTTCTAAGCCTCTGTAGCTTGGAAATTAATAAATAAATAATACAAAAACATTAAAAAAATCATGGCAGGATAAACCAGATCACCTAACTCAAACACTCATTTCTGCACGACAGGGACTACTTTTTGTACTCCCCCCCCCCCAATATTTGTGGTCATATTATAAGATAGATTATCCAATACAGGGTATGTGGTCGTGCTTTGATATATGCATACCTTGGGTGGTTGAGTGCACTTGGCTTGTAGCCTTGTGTGTCATGACACACACCAAGGTGTGCGTATATCAAAGCATGACTGCACATCCTGTAGTGGATTATCTATTACATATATCACCAACTTGAAATACAGAATATGGTTCATTTAGCTTTGAATGACCAGGACTGATCACAGAAATCAAGGCTGTATACAATAGCAGCCAAGGTAAGGTACAGTACACTGTTGCAGTGCACACAGTAGCAAGTGACAGTTGCAATGAGTAACCAATGTCTCCAGTATAATACTATACATTACCTTGGAAAAACTAATGACCATCCACAAATACCAACCGGATAAAGGGCACCGGTATATTTGACACTATCGCCTGTCTGAAGAAATCCCTCTTCATGATTCCAGTAAATAGCAACACTGGCCCAGGCACTTGGCAGGAGATGACACCCCAGACATGTATCACACCTGGATATGAGCCTCGGCTCAGTGGTGTCCTTCCAGGTTATCAACTTTTAAATAAATAATTAAATCAGGAGACCTTTTTTTACTTAAGCCATGGGAAAGAAAGACTGCATGGCTATAGTACTCTCACCTGTAAAAATCATGTCTGCAAACTTTTCATTTGCCTCCATCCATGCTTTTACCTGCTCTAGCGTCTTAGTCTTGTTTGCCTCACAGATGAGAGGGCATGTATAGCAGGGCAGAAATGTATGATGTCAGGATCAGGTGTGATTGTACTGTACTGTACCTGGCATAGACAATTCCAACAGTATATATTCACAAAATGACCAGAGACCAGCATCATGAAATAATCAAAATACAGTAGATACCAATGGCTAACAGAAGGTAAAGTCCTTACCAGGCTCTGCCAAAGTCCACCGATTCCTGCATCTCATCCATTGGATCGAGGTAAGGGATAGGTAGTAGAGGAACCACTAGTGGGGATTGACTACTGTACAGTGTGGTTCTCCCTTGATCTGGTGAGGGAAATCAAACCAAAACAAGAGTAGTGGACTTTAGGAGGTGCAGACTTCAGTAGGATGGCAGCCGTGCTTGAGGGGCACATAGTGACAATCAGCCCAGATATGGATACGGAATGCGGATAGACAGTCTTGAAATTGGGCTTGTTAGAGGCCTCAGAAGCTGGCACAAAGATCTGCAGCAAAAAAACAAGGTCCAGGAAATCCAGCTGGTGGACCAGGGAGGTGCAGAAGAGAGCAAGGAAGAAAAGGCTAGCCTCCAGAAATTACAAGAGAACCCGAAGGAGGAAAGACAGGGAGGAATACATTAAGAGATTGAGGGAGGTGAGCAGGGTGGTAAGGGCAGCCAAGGCATCCAAAGAGCTTAGGCTGGCACAGGGGATTAGGAAGGGAGGGAGAGAAATAATTTTTATGTTGGCGCACTTGCGCAGCCAACATCTTGGAACAGTGCAGCTTTGGAGGCGCTGTCGCTGTTGGTTGAATGCAGGGCATGCACCAGTAGGTGCGTCCCGCATTCCCCAATCAGCCTGCATGCTGGTGCCATCCCATGCATGCATAAAGTGGCGAGCACATCTAAGAAAAGGTCCGCTGCAATCCGAGCAAATCTCGTCAGAGGCAGCGGTCCTTTTCTTGCCATGCTCGCTGCCATTATGTACATGGCGGCACACTGGCCGCTGAACTGCTGACTTCGGGGGTGCCCAATCCCCCTGTCAGCTGTGTCCCTGCCCCCTGTGAATGTGTGAATGCCCAAGGGGAGCCCACTCCTGTCGGCATAAAGCAATCCCCCCCATTTGTGATATGCCGAGGGGGGGTGCCCAATCCCACTCTGCTCTTATCCCTCCCCCCTTTCCTTGTGTGCCAATGGGGGAGCCCACTCCCCGTCGGCAGAAATACCCCCCGTGTTGTTTGCCGATGAGGGTGCCCAATCCCCCATCGGCTACAGACATCCCCTCCCAAACAGTTAGGTGGCATGCTGGGAGCCCACCCCAGCATGCCAAATCTCCTGCAAAAAAAAAAACTGTCCCGCAATGTTTTTTTTTTCTTTTTGAACCTGTAAAAGGAAAACGGTCCCACGTAGTCTCTGTGCCCCCCACCCGCACTCACCCACTGCGCACCCTGCCTCCCCACACACCCCCAACCCATACTTACCTCCGGAGTCCAGCACGATGATCTTCGGTGGACCGGGAACAAATCTGCACCCTTCAAAGCCAACCACAAACTGAGGAAATGCTGGTAAGCTGTATAATGGAATAAATAGGGTTTTTTCAACTTTGCTGCATATCTCAGGCATTTTTGTGAATTTTGTCCCCAAATTTTCAACATGGGGTTTTTGGGACTCCTTCTCTTGAATTCTTGCACTGTCATGGCATTATTCAGTCCCGAAAGGTGATTTCACAGTCAATGCGCGGAATCACCTTTCGGGACCACATAATGAAATAACAGTGCCACTGCTCGTGGGGGGGGGGGCTCTCAAAAACCCTATGTTGCAAATTTGGTGGGAAAAATCCAAAACATGACTGTTTTACAAGTGTGCATAGCAACGGCGCAACGCACGCTCATAAGTCAGCACATTCACATTATTTTCATGCCAGATTCTCAACATTGGCATTTTACTACATCTTCCTGTGAAATGTACAGCTGTCATTTTTCACATCCTGGCCAAAATGTGTTTTCGCACTTCCGGCGCAGAATAGATCGGTCGCTTTGCGAAATCAGTTTACGGGACACATTTCAAAAATGACAGTGATACTGTTCATGAGCTGAGGTCCTAAAATGCCTGTGTTGAAAATTTGGTGACAATACTCCATAAAATGACTGTTTTACGAGCATGAGTAGCAACTGCGCAATGCACTCTCGTAAGTTAGCGCATTCGCAATATTTTCATGCTAGATTCTCAACATTGGCATTTTACTACACCTTCTTGTGAACCGTACAGCTGTCACTTTTCACATCCTTGCCAAAATGTGTTTTTGTACTTTCAGCGCAGAATAGCACATTCACTGTGTGAAATCAGTGTTCAGGACACATTACGAAAATGACAGTGACACTGTTCATGAGTAGAGGTCCTAAAATGCCTGTTTTGAAAATTTGGTGACAATACTCCATAAAATGACTGTGTTACGAGCATGCGTTGAGCATTTTGCATGCACACTCATACGTTCACAAACTTCTAATATTTTCACTCCCGATTTTCAACAGTGCCATTGTTCTGCACCTCCTAATGAACAGTACAGCTGTCATTTTTCACATCCTGACCAAAATCTGTTTTTGCAGTTCCGGCGCAGAATAGCATGGTCGCTGTTGAAAGCCCGTGTTCGAGACACATGATGAAAATGACAGTGACACTGTTCATTAGCAGATGCCCTAAAATGCCTATGTTGAAAATTTGGGAACAAAAGTCAATAAAATAAGTGTTTTATGAGCGTGCATTGCACAGTTTGCACACACACTCATGACTTTGTGAATTTGTAATAGTTTCACTCCAGCTGTTCATCACTGGCATTTTTCCATACCTCCTTATGAACACCACAGCTACCTGAAATGTGTTTTTGCATGCCTGGCACAGAATTGCATGGCCGCTGTGCGAAATCAGTTTTTGGGACAATTTGAGGAAATGATGGTGACACTATTCATGAGCAGAGGTCCTAAAATGCCTATGTTGAAATTTGATGCCAAACCCCCATACAATGACTGTGTTGCAAGCGTGCATTGCGCAGTTCCCACGCACCCTTGTAACTTCGTCAATCTGCAATATTTTCATGCCACATTTTCACCACTGGCATTTGTGCACATTTCCTTATCAACAGTCCAGCTGCCATTTTTCACAGCCTGTCCAAAATGTGTTTCCGCAGCTGTGGCGCGCAATGGTGTGCTCGCTGTGCAAAATTACCTTCCGAGACACATTCACAAAATCACAGCACTATGCATCTCTAGCTCCGCCACTCCCACTGCAAATGCCAGTGCGACAACAATTGACATTGACAAATGCTTGTTTTAAATATATCAGAGAGGAGAAATTCCAGGAGCCAGATCACCAGGCTAAAGAAAGAAGGTGGGTGGGCAGAGGAGGTAGCTGAGCAGGCAGAGGTACGAAATGAGTACTTCTGCTTAGTTTTCACAAGCAAAAGGAAGGGCTAATTTCACAGGGGAATGACAGAGCAAGGGTTAGTGATGGGGGAAATTAATGGATGGAGAGATCCCAGTGAAGAGAGTGTGGGAGGGCCTTAAGTCCTTGAGGACAGACAAGACGCCGGAACCAGACGAGATCCACCCCAGAGTCCTGAAGGAATCCTGGCAGCACCTCTGTCAGAGTTATTCAATACCTCCCTCCAATTGGGATATGTATCACTGTACTGGAGGACGACACATGTGGTGCCCCTCCATAAGAGCTCACCTAGGGTTGAGTTGGGAAATTATGCTATCAGACTTATGTCCATAGTGAGGAAATTACTGGAGACCATCTTGAAGGAGAGCTTGGTGGCCTTCCTGGAAGTAAATGGCCTTCATGACGTCTGGCATCATGGGTTCATCAAGGGGAGACATTGTCAAACTAATCCAGTTGAATGCTTTGACTGAGTGACAAAATCTCTAGATGGAGGTCGGCCAGTTGATGTCCTGTATCTGGATTTCAGCAAGGCATTTGACTCTGTGCCACATGACAGACTGCTGAGCAAGCTGAGGAAATTGTGGGTGGGGGTGAAGACAGTTAAGTGGATTGGGAACTGACTGAGTAACGGACAGCTGAGGGTGGTGGTAGGGTGTGAATTATCAACACCTAAGAGGGTCACTAGTGGGGTCCCACAGAGATCGGTTCTTGATCCGCTGCTATTTAATGCTTTCATAGCAAACACTTCAGAGGGAGTTAAGAGCAATATTAGCCTGTTTGCCGACAACTCCAAACTAGGTGCGGTGGTAGACAGTGAGGAAGGGAGGAGGGTACTCCAGGAGGATCTGGAAAGACTTGAACAGTGGTCAAACATATGGCACTTGGGTTTCGATGCTAGGAAGTGCAGTGTACTGCATTTAGGGGACAGGAACCCAAGGTACAGTTACCATTTGGAGGGGGGAGCAGTTATACAACTCTTAGGAGGAAAAGGATCAGGAAGCAGTGATCACAGGGAATATGAATCACTCAGTACAATGTAGGAAAGCAATTGCAAAGGCAAACAGAATGCTGGGCTGCATTAATAGGGGGATCCTTTTGAGGCAGGAGGAGGTTATCCTGCCGCTGTATGAATCCTTGGTGAGGCCACACTTGGAGTACTGTGTGCAGTTCTGGCACCCATTCTTAAAGAGGGAAGTCAGGCTCCTGGAGGTAGTCCAGAGGAGGGCATCCAAGATGATACATAGAATGGGGGAGAAACAGGATCTGTATGATTGCCCGACTCTCAACTAACTGACTCTAAAATGCCCGACTCTAGCAGCTCATCAGTGTCAACTGCCTGCAGGATGTATTGCCAACTGCTGTTTTCCCAACATTAGAGATCACAGTCATAGAACAGTCACCATGGTCTCGAACTTTCAGTGACAGTGACAGTACTTACAGTTCTCTTCTATTCTTTACTGCTCAAACAGTCACCATGGCAATGCTCGCCCCAGTGCTTGAACTTTCAGTTCTCTCCAACCCAGACTACCGTGCATAGCTGCTGCTGTTGTCAAACTCTCCATTCCAGACCATCATTATCTCCCCTCTCTAGTCACCATGGCAATGCTTGCCCCAGTGCTTGAACTATCAGTTCTCTCCATTCCAGACTCCTGTGCACAGCTGCTGCTGTTGTCTACCTCTGCTGGGCAACAGTCATTGTGCAGATGATCTCGTATAAATTCTGTCAGCTGCTAGCTGCTAGTTGCTAGATTTACAGCGAGTAGCTGCTGCAATACCTGTATCTGTTACTTTGTCGGCAAACAGCCACTGCAGCTTCAGTGTTACAGCCCTGCAAAATTGTTCCCTCTCAAAGGGGCCATGACATGTTATGTATAATTAGATTCTCATACAGGATGGGAAGCAAGGTGATGTATAATTTTTTTTTTTATTCAAAAGATTTTAACCTTTAATAGAATGTTTTGGCGCTCTAATTTTTAAAAGACTGCACTGCTCGTAGTTTCTCTGCCTTCTACTTTTTCACCAATGACCTCTCTGATATTGTGGGACTTCTAGTCGGTAAACTGAGTACACGATAAGAAGATAGTCAGGCGACAGCATCAGTCTGGAACTTGGATACAGGTAAATGCGTGTCGGGCAGTTGGGAGTTGGGTGATTGTACCAAACCTGAAACAGGAGAAACCCTATGAGGCGAGACTAGGAGAGCTTAATATGTACTCCCTGGAGGATAGAAGTGACAGAGGGGATATGATCGAGACATTCAAGTACTTGAAAGGTATGACAAAGGTAGTACTGAGGGTGTGTTTAAATTGAAGGGGGAAGGGACCATGAAGGGACATAGCTTGAAACTGGTGGGGGGAGGTACAGGAGGGAGCTGAGGAAACATAACTTCACAGAATGGGTGGTAGTGCCATGGGACGTGCTACCTGAGGAGGTGATTTCAATTGAATCAGTGGGGAGTTTTAAGAAGGAATGGGATAGGTTCATGGGTAAGGTACAAGTGAAGAGAAAATTTTTTTTTTTTTTCTGTTTTTGTTGACTGGGTAAGTGCACAAGGCAAATCCTGCCTATTTTCAGGCACGACCCGCGGGGAGGGGGATACAGATGAATGCCAACTAACCTTGAGCCAGATTAAGCTGTTGGTGGTATTTTTAGTGAATGAGGGAAATTTGGCCAGGACACCGGGGAAATTCCCCTACTGCATTGCTGTCAGTAGGGGGAGATTTTGGCTGTCTGTTGTTCGTGATGGCCACTCGGAGCGAGGCTGAACGGTGTGCGGATGCACTTCAGGTAGCCTCCGCTTCTACCGTTGTATTGCCAGAGGCAGAGAATGAGAATATTAATCAGGAACTCATTTATGGAAAGGATGACGATGTTACCGATGTTTACGCTTCGGCAGAAGATATTTTTGCTGCTGTTTCTAAAATAAATCGGACTACAGTTTGCTCAGAAGGAGAAACATCTGAAGGAAGTGCTGCAGTTACTGAAAATAAAGAAATTAAGCAGGGAATTTTATCAAGTCGGTCTGCCTTTATTTCCGAGCAGCGGGATGGGTCTGCTGTCATTTTGGCTCCTTCACCTGTCAGTTCGACGTCTGATGCAGCAGCATCAAAGCCTTCGCCGAGGCCCGGGTGAGTCAATTCCTCCTATGGCGGCTTTTTCAATCACAACTGACTCTAATGTTCTACAGGCTGGCAGTTTAAACTCTACTAAGGTAGATATGTGCCAAAAGCCTTCAGTATTTTCAGCTGCACAATTTAAAGGTCAAAATCCCTTTTGTTCTAATGTGAATAAACCTAATGCCTGATTACAGGGGAATAGCATGGACTGTGAGCCAGGTCCCCAGCTTTCCAAGTCGGCTGGTTTCATTTTCAAACCCCCGAGACACCTGATGGGTTGATAAAACCACAAAGCCCTATTAAATATCAAACAGTGCACAATCAGCAATCGTCAGCTATGGTATTTTCCTTCAATGATATTGCCAACATGAAAAAATGTTTGGATTCAAGTAGAGACGTTGTGGTACAAGAGAATCTTGTTGTTTCAAAAGGACAATACTTGATCGTCCTACCTACTCTTCCACTAATATTATACCCGCTGAAGGACCAGCTCTGTCTTGCAATACCTCATCTCCTCAGAAAGCACTTTTAGAGGCTGGATGGAAAAATATGTCTGGGGGAAAATGGCTCCCTGATCCAGCATTTGATTTTACTTTGGCCTCACCAGATTGGAAACCAGGGCCTCAAGCACGACCTGTGTGCTCGCCTACAATTCAACTGGATTTACCTGTAACTTTTGTGGAGACTTTAGCACCTAACAAAGATCACGAATGTAGACAGAATAAGGATCCTATAATTATTCCGGATAACACTAAGCCTCTACAAGAAAATAGTGCTGAAGATCCAAATCGAGACAGTAAAAACCCTGACACTCATCAAAAACCTTTGATGTCAGATTTATTCTCTCATGCCAAAAAAGAAGCAGCCCCTAGAAGAAATGCTGTACACATTAGATATAAAGGGGGCTTAGCAGAAAACCAGACCGCTATTATGTTGGCAGGACTTTATTAAAAGACTCCTTACATTTTTCACATACTGATGTTTTTGCCTTTATAAATATATTGGGAGAAGATAACTTTGACGTCAGTTTTTGGACGTCACATGCTTTAGATTTATTTTGGGAACTATATGGCCAAGTTAAGTTCTCTCTCATATGGACCCTCTTTTTAGTGATTCCGCTTACAAAACCACTTGTAAAATATGTTACAGTTATGTTTCAGAATGAGGGGTCCATGTGAAAGATATCACTTTCTGCTTGAATCAAAAATGTGATGTGCTTAGTACTCCAGAAGCAATTCTGGATTCTGAAAGATTCTGGACAGGAGATTAGAAATATGAAGTTAAACTCAGACAGACTGATTCTGGAATAGAACACATTCCTAATTCCTTTCTTTTGGGGAGGGATAGAGGGGTTTGTTTTTTATGGGGGGCAACTGAGAGCTTGTTATAAGTGTGGGGCTCGTACTCATTTATCAAGTACCTGTGATAAACTGCATTGTGACAATTGCGGAGAAATAGGCCATGTCACTATGCAATGTGCTAATCACACAAAGTGTGATTTATGTGAAGAATATGGACACACTTTTGGAGACTGCCCTTGGGCTGCAAAAAATAAAGCATCCTCTGTCAGCCCTGAATTGCTTATACAACAAGCCCAAGAGACAGTAGCTCCTCCAGCAACGAACCCTCCCCAACCCCCCTCTCCTTAACAGTCCCCTCCAGGACACCTCACTCCTCCCCTCCAATCTCTGAGTTGCCTAAAATTACATCAGTTCAGGACCCCCGTTTTGGTGACAGGTCCAGTAGAACTTCCTCAGGATACCATACTGGAGTCGAATAAAGTCTCTTGTTCTGTTTCACAGCTGTTACTTCCTGTTTGTTATAAAGATCCTCCAGGCTCGGAAGAGTCTTTTTCTGCACCTCTTGCTGCCTCACCTCTTTCTAGATGGAAGTCTACTAGATTTTCCAAGTCTAAATTACCCCCCCCCTTTCCCCAGAACCTCTGGAGATTGAAAATTCATATTCAGCATTTGTTTTGGGTGACTCTGAAATGGATCACGGGGATTCAGATTCACAAGCCTCGATCTTAGAACCTCCTTCTCAGAGTACTGGTGATTACAAGAGTAAAAAGAAAAAATAATTAAAGTACTCTGAATTTTCAAAACATGACAACATTTACTTGGGGTTCTTTCAATATGCATAGTATCCTTAATTATGAGAAACATCAGGCTGTTTTTCAATATGTTCATGATTTACAAATTTATGTTTGTTTCATGCAAGAAACTTGGATGCATTCTGCAGAACAACTAGTGGCTTTTAAAAGGGATTGGCAATGGGGTCCTTCCTATTGGTCATTCGGTCCAGATAAGGCAGATGGAATTGGAATTCTGTTTAATTCTTATAAATTCACTATAAGGAAACTGATAGATTTAAATGCAGGGAGGGTTTTGATATTAGATGGTTTATGGGAAGAAACAAACTTTAGGTGTATCACTATTTATAATCCCCAAACTAAAGCTGAGAGGGTAGCTCTTTTGAAAGCTATTCATCCTTTCCTAGTTACTAATTTATTAGTTCTTTTTGGAGGAGATTTTAATTGTACTTTACATCTGAAATGAGAGACCTCTCATTCTCAGGTTAAGAAGAAAATTTATTGTGACTCCCATGCATTAGAACATTTGGTTAAAACTGCAGATCTTACAGATTGTAGGAAATATCAGATTTCTGGACCACACTTTACGTATATTCGTAGTAAATTATTTACCACAATAGATTACTTATTTGTTTCCCCTAATGTACCAGTTGGAAACTTTAAATCGTGTCCAGTAGAATTTTCGGACCATTTATTTTTATTTTGTACAATTCATCTAGGAGCACAAACTCTCCCAAAATTAAATAGATGGAAACTCAATTCTTCCATCTTGTTAAATTCATATGTTCATCGTACTATTTTAAATCTTCTTATAGCTAGATTGTTGGTAGCTTTTCTATACCCTAATATAGAGGAATGGTGGAAAACTACTAAATCCGATTTAAAATTTTGGTTTATAAAATATGGGAAAAGGACTGGGAATGAGAAGTTTTTAAAATATCTCTCACTCAGACAACAATTGAAAAAACTTTATACCTTTTCATATACTTCGAAATTTGATTATACGGACCAAATTATATGATTAAAAAAAGAAATGCAGTCCTATCAATATGATAGAGCTTGAACAATCCAAGCTTTATTATATAGTGGGACATAAAAATTCCCTATTGGTGACCCTTATGAAGCATGTAAGTCCTTTAAAACCTCTACCAATCTTGATTACCAAGTAGATCAAGCAGGAAACAATATAGCTACAGTTGAAGGGATTAATGATTTGCTAAACAGTAATTTTCTTTCTTTAGCTCCTAAAACTCCGATTTTTCAGGAAAACATTAAAACTTTTTTACATGATATTTCAGTTCTGGTTTTTCCAAGTGAGATTTCTGTCTTGCAAGAACCAATAACTGTGCCTGAAATTGAGGTAGCTATCAAAGCATTGAATAATAATTCATCATCAGGGTATGATGGACTTTCTAATAAATTCTATAAATCTTTTTCACATATTATAGCACTTTGTTTAAAACTGGTTTTTAATTATTATTTCAGACTAATACTATGTATCCCTCCTTTTCAGAAGGTTTAATGATTTTTTCTGTTTAAAGCTGGAAATAAAACAGATATCAAAAACTGAAGACCTATCACTTTATTAAATTCAGAATAAAAATTTTAACCATTTTGCTTAACAATCAATTGAAACATTATGCAGCTAAAGTAATCTCTCCACAGCAATACTGTGGCCTTCCTAATAGAACAATACAGTCAGCTCTAATGACAATTAGGGATGTGATCAAACACTCCACAATTTTGGGAGCATCTAATTGTATGGTTGCAGCTGACTTGGAAAAAGCTTTCAATAGGGTTTATCGGCCTTTTTTATACCAAGTTTTGGAACTCTATCATGTTCCGATTCAGGTTATACAGAATATAAAGCTCCTATACCAGTCTTCTTCTATTTTTCCAGTTATACAGGGTCAGATTGCTTCAGGTTTTTCAGTTCATACAGGTGTATGGCAGGGCTGTCCACTAAGCCCTTTATTATATTTTTTTCTTTGGACTCTTTATTAAAAAGGTTAGTGGATATCCCTATATGGGAAGGAATTTCAGGTATGGGAATACATCAGCAGTTGGTAGTACAAGCATATGCAGATGATGTTTGTTGTTTCTTCTCACATCTTGCCTGTTTTGACCTTTTTTTATCAGAATTTACAAAATACGCCAGTATTTCAAATACTAAATTAAATCTTACTAAAACACGAAGTTTGTTTATTGGTGCAGGAAATGATTTACTGGTAAGAGATTATGGCATCAAATTTTCTATGGAACCTATTGTCATTTTTGGTATTTTATTTAGTTCAAAAAATTTGCCACTAGAGAATTGGGATAAGACTCTAAAAAAAATCTAGCCTAAAGTTCTGAGATGGAAGCAGTGGAAACTTACAAAGCAGAAACAGATCCAAATTTCTAAGTAATTTCTTTTACCCTGCTTACAACATGTTGCAAAGATTTTTCTGTTACTAGCCATATTACAGACTAAGGTTTATAGTTTATTTTTCCAGATATTGTGAGGAAACAGGCTTAATCCAGTGTTTTTTTGTTTTTCATTATTTTTTTCAGTTACAGTTCGTAGTGGATTATTAGATATTGCAAAGGGTGGTAATAATTGGGTACAATTGATTTTAAATAATTTTTTAATGGCTTGGAAACATGTACCTCCCAGGTGTAATAAACATCTATATATTTCATTATATTTTAAACCCGCAGTGCAGAAACTGTATAAATGGGGTATATCAAAGGAAATGCTTCTAGGTTGTCATGGAAAATCCCTTTATAAATCCCTGATGTGTCAAATCTATACCACAGTCCCTAGCTTTAAAAATTGTCCTGAGGCAGATAATCATTTTATTTTTTCCCAACTTAATAGTAAAAGGCTTTCCCCTCAGAAGTGGGAAACCCTCTGGTTACTTAAGTATGGAAGATTAAACCTTAGAGGTAATGCTAAATACAAAGCCAAAGAAGAAAGAAATTGCCCATATATGGATTGTATCAATTTAGAAGAATCAACAGAACATTTTCTCTTA
The DNA here is from genome assembly GCA_016271365.2 of Neoceratodus forsteri. NCBI lineage: Eukaryota > Metazoa > Chordata > Ceratodontiformes > Ceratodontidae > Neoceratodus > Neoceratodus forsteri. The sequence continues at coordinate 440,333,378 of CM028129.1, read as the reverse complement.
TATTGCTCTTTTCCAAAAAATCTATGGTTTTTTTTTGGCAAAAAATAGAATTTTAAATGGTTGGCTTTTTTAACCTATGGCATTCTGGTGATTGGTAAATATCCCTACAGTTTAATGAATTTTCATCATGAAACTTTGTCTATTTTCTTTTGTTTTCTTTGTTTTTATTTATGGCAGGCACGCTGTCAGTGGGTCCATTACCAGAAGAAAATGGATTACAATGTTTTTCTACAATAATTGTGCATGAGATGGAAAGGTTATATTCTAGAGATTGTTTTTTTTCTTCTTCAAAACAAACCAATAGATGGTGGAGAGGTTTTCATACCTTTATTAAGTATAAGTAGAATGTATATATTTTGAGAAGTGGTACTTTGTATATGTGTGTTTTTTCCCGATATAGGAATTTCATTTGCATATTGTAATCTTTATTTCCTGGAATAATTGTATTTTTTGTGTTTTTTATATTTTCCTTTTCTGTTTATTCTTGACAATAAAAACTCCCCTACTCTTTTTGATAAGTGCCATAGGATCTTTAACATTCACCTGAACTACCACCAATCCAGGCAGATGGGACCTCGGTTTAACGTCTCATCCAAAAGATGGCACCTCAGAAGTGCAGCACCCCTCTCATGCTGCACTACAGTGTCAGTACTGGGATATTAACCCAAGTGTCAGATGTGGCAACTGAACCCACAGCCCTCTGATCTCCTGGCCTCAGAGGTGAGTGTGCTACCTACTGAGCCACTGACACTGCTAAATTTATCAAAGGGGTGAACTTAGTGAGGGAAAATTTGGAGGGAAGAAGGGAAGGGGCAGCAGCAAATGTCTGAACTGTGAGCTGTATTTTTGAGCATTGTGATAAATCTTAAGGCCTAAATCTGATGGCCCGGTTGCATGTTCATATGATTAATGATTCGGACATAGAGTACCCACATTCAGTGAGTGCACGATGAACCTCCTCAAGGATTGCCCTCTTCATCCTCCATTGTAAACTGATTTACAATTTTGGCAACATCACTAAAAAAGAAAGAAAATAGAACCCAGTTATGACAATTGTAGCAACAAAGCTATGTAATATGGCACCCTGGGCAGCATAGTACTATCTCACCACCCTGAAATGTGGCTTGCACAAGGCCACTTCAGCAGCACAGTATCATCTCACCAACCTGTAGTGCACAACCGCAGTATACAGTATTAAGGTGTCACAGCTGCCCACCTAGTACACACTGTTGTCTTTTGCAGATATTGTTTGCATGGATGAAGGTGACTGTATGCCAGAAACAATCATTAGAATTCCAGCCACAACAAGGTAGTTCTGTATTGTCCTCACAGGGGACCCCTTTTTTGTGCATTTCGTGAACATCAAGGCTCATTTCTGCATCCAGCTTTTAGTCATTATGATAGTGTGAAAGAGGTGGTTTCTCACTTCACAGTGACCTCAAAAAGATTAAATCAAGTGCAACTGAACAGTACAGTACCTACAGAGGTGCTAATGAGTGTGTCATAGAAACATAGAAATTGTCAGCAGATAATAACCACCTGGCCCATCTAGTCTGCCCGTAAGCAATTGTACTGGATTACTGCTTCCGACCCACCCGTTGCTGTACCTCTATGGTTCCCCTGTGCCTGTCCCAAGCATGCTTGAATCCATCCACAGTGCTTATTCCCACCACCTCCTGAGGTAGACCATTCCATGCACCCACCACCCTCTCTGAAGAAGAACTTTCTCACATTCCCTCTTAACTTCCCACCTTCCAATTTCATGTCATGCCCCCTCATTCTTGTGCTCCTCCTATATTGGAAAATGTCTCCCCCTGCACCTTGTTTATACCCTTGAGGTACTTGAATGTTTCTATCATGTCCCTTTTTACTTCCTCTCTTCCAGTGAGTACATATTGAGGTCACTTACTCTCTCCTCATGAGTCTTGTGTTGCTGCAAGCCCTATACCATCTTAGTTGCCCTTGTCTGGACTGTCTCAGCCTATTAATATCCTTATGAAGGTGCAGCCTCCAGAACTGCACACAGTACTCCATGTGAGGCCTGATCATGGTTTTATTTAACAGCATCACTACCTCTCTCCTTCTGCTGGTGATACCCCTGCCTATGCACTTCAGCATGCCACTGGCCCTCCCAGCTGCCTTAGCACTCTGCTTTGACATTTTCAGGTCATCTGAAATATTAACCCCTAGGTCCCTTTCCTCCTTTGTGACTGTCAGCATTTCCCCCATCCTATAGCTTTCCCCAGGGTTTCTGTGTCCCAGGCGCATAATTTTGCACTTTTTGGAATTAAACTTCAGTTGCCAGTCCTCAGACCATTTTTGAAGCTTCCCCAAGTCCCTCCTCATTTTCTCCACCCCCTCTGGGATTTTCACTCTCTTACAGATTCTGGTGTCATCTGCAAACAACCAGACATTTTCCTCCAGCCCTTCTGCAATGTCACTTCAGAAAGGGAACATTGTTTAACCAGGAGTAGCACACTAAACCAAAGCTTGTTTCCAGATGTGACCTGGGAGCACAAGAAAGTTAAGTGGCTTACTCAGAATAACACAGTATGCACCCAGGCGGCTGTGGGATTCAAGCCCAGGTCTCCAGATCTGCAGCTCAGAGCCTTAACCCACTGCGCTATACTGCCTCCTAACAGAACATTGAACAGGGAGGTCATGTGATGACTAACTAAGGAGAAGCAGTGTTCTCATCTCTCTCCCGTTACATTGCCTAGGTTTTCGGCTTTTCGGTTCTAAAACTGACCAAAAATACCACAGAAGCTGCTTTTTTCACTGCTGGAGGAGTCCTGACCAATAAGCATATAGAATTTTAACAGGACTGTCAAAAGGTAGTTCAAGAATGGCGGCAGAGATGAGGAACGTGCTATCGCAGCATACCCCACCAGCTTCCCTGGACAAGGTAGCAAAGAAATTCAGGCAACAGCCTACAAAGCTGGCGGTCTCCTTGGCACTTAAACTGACTGCAGTGCCGCTCACAGAGGAGTGCTTCCTAATGGAGGTGAAGCCGCTAAGGGAGGCTCTGTTAACGCTGATGGCAGATATCTCTACCTTAAAAACAGACCTGAATGACGTTTCCAGGCAGGCCATGGATACGGAAGCAAGGGCAGTCTTGTTAGAGAGGTGGAGGGTGACGGTGGATCCAGAGATGGTAGCCCTTCATAAGCAAATGTGCAGAATGGAACTTAAGCTGGAAGATCTTGAGGGATGCAGCCGCCAAAACAATTTAGTGATCATTGGCCTCCCGGAGGGCGAAGAGGGAGCCTCTCCCATAACATTCATAAAGAAGTTGCTGGACAAAGTAGCAGGCCCTACACCAAATGGGCCTGCATATGTAGTGGAGCACTCCCACAGAGCTTAATGCCCCAAACCAGCTCCTGGCTCTCCCCCTTGCCCCTTTCTGCTGAAACTCCTGAATTACTTGGATCGACAGCACATTCTATTGCAGCTACGGGGCATTCAGATCTTGCTGTGGGAAGGGAACAAGATTAGAATCTCTCAGGATTTACCTGCATCAGTCAGGTAGAAGAGGGGCACGTACCACCCTATGATCTCCCAAGTCATCCCGGCTGGAATCCAATTTTGGATGCTGTATCCAGCACAGCTCCAAGTCAAGATCCAACAAAAAGGGCACTCATTCGAGAACAACAATCAAGCGGTAAAAGAGCTGCAAGGGATGTTACCGGACCTGTTTACGAAGTAAAAAGAACTTTGCGACTGAGGAGCTCTGGAATCGGTGAGTTGCCACCTTTAGGGGCATCAAGGGGATCTAGTAGCTAACAGTATCCTTGGATTAGAAGGGCCATTTGACAACGAGCGATTAAACCAGGAAGACCCATCAGGGTCAGTTCTAATGCTGTCTTCTCTGCCTATTTGAAGGGTCTGTGGGTTAGCAGCAGCCCAGCAGCATGGACTGTATTCTTTTCCTTTTTTGGTTGGCAAAGCAGTACAGAGCAGCACTCAGAACCGGGTATCCTCGAGGGTGCGCATATTTGAGTTGTTGCAGCAGCCCCTCAAACTATGAAGCATCGCCACGAAGGTGCGTAAAATCGTAGGGCTGCAACCAATGCTGCACAGAGCTGCTAGAATTGCCTAGAGGATGAACTTCTTCAAAACGCGCCCACGGGATAACATGTACTGGTAACCTAACTCAGACAGGATGTGAACTTTTTATTACTGGGGGAAGGGGCTCTTTTATTTTTCACAATTACAAATAATCCTCTTACTTCATTTGCATTAGGATGCTATATATGGGGTCATGAAACTTGCTGGTAATTACCCACAGCTACTTTAAGATAGCATTATGCAAGACCTTAAAGAGTTTAATCTGTCAGTAGATACATCTTTTAGGCTACGGGGTTATGGATGGGCTTATCTATAGCAGCAGGAGAGAAGTTTCAAGGTGTTCCATACTAGTTTATTTGAGAAGGGACACAAATTTTATATGCTTCAATTGGCAGTATCTCGTACCATATGGGGGGGTGGACCTCTCGCTACTGCTACTAGTAAGTGCTGTTTTGTGTATATTTAAAATGAGAGGTCTTTCTGCACACATTTCAGACCAGTGCTCTAAATTGTACAAGAAGTGGTTCAAAAAAGAAAAGGACCAAAAGTGGTGGGATGTAAATATTGGGGTGGGGGTAGACGGAGGAACCCATGGTATCAATACAAAGGGTTTAATTTTGAGTAGTATGCAGCATTACAGAAATGACAGAAGAAACAAGGACATATGGCTAGCAAAGTGAATATATTGTCATGGAATATCAAAGAGGCACGCAACAAGCTGAAAAGATATAAAATCTTGAAACAGATGTAAATAATCAGGGGTCAAATTTTATTTTTGCAAGAGACCCATCTCCATGAAGCTGAGGCTAACTTGCTAAGACGGCTACATGTGGGTCAAGTTTTTGCTGCTGGATCCAGCTCCCAGAGTAAAGGGGGTGTCAATCCTGGTGTCAAAAAATCTGGGTTTCAAATGTAATCAGTACATTGTGGATCCCTTGGGCAGATATGTATTTGCGGTGGGGGCACTGGAGAGGTCCGGCATACTTCTTGGATACGTCTATGGCCCAAACACAGATACCCCCCTCCTTCTTTATGGAGATCCTTAATCTTCTATTGCCGTTCCTCTCTGTGCCCATTCTACTGGGGGGGGGGGACTGAAGTCTCTCTTTTTCTCCAGATATAGATAGGACAGGCAAACAGAAAGCCGGTTTGTCACCAGCTCAAAGGGGCCATCAGAGACCTAATAGATAATTTAGGATTATGTGACCCATGGCAGATTCTTCAAACTAACCTGAGAGAATATACTTTCAGGTCTCCAGTACATGGGTCCTCCTCCCACATCAATTAGTTTTTAATGAACAAACAACTTCTGCCAGGCCTCACGGCATGTCAAATTTTACCATAAGTTATCTCAGACCACCCCTCCGTGTCTTGTACCATCTCCATTATACCGCATCAACAAATATAAACAGTCTGGAGAATTAATAACAGACTATTGACAGACAAATGGGTACTAGACAAATTGAAGGCTTATACAGAACAATATACACAGAACAATTTGGATTCTACCGGTCATCCAGAAATGAAATGGGGAGGGTTAAAATATTATATTAAAGGGGAATTGATTGGATTGCCTCTGTACAGAAACACAAAAGGGAAGGACAAGCTAAAGAATTATTGAACAAAATTAGACAACTGGAGAAGAATATCTCCCCATCCTCCACAGAAATGCTCCGTCAAGAGCTGATCCGGGTTAGGGCACAATATAATGAATTACTGGCAGCCAAGGCAGAATATGCAATCCTTAAAACAAACTCCATGTACATTGAACATGGTGAAAAGGGTAGGCAGCTATTAGCTATGAGGGTCAAGCAGCAGGAAGCCTCCCGGTTGGTAAATGCAGTCCGTTCTAAGACAAATGGCCTACTTCTCACTAACCCAAAAGAAATTGTTGCTGAATTTCACACCTTCTATAGGAATTTATACGGAACCAGACCCGATCCCCCTTCAAGGGCTAAGATAGATGAATATTTGGAATCTATCAACTTACTGGTCCTGTCCACGGATCAGCAAGCCCTTCTGAGCTCTCCACTTTCTGAAACCAAAATCAGGCAGGCTATAGGCAGTTTGTCACTCAATAAAGCCCCATGGCCGGATGGCTTCTCTGCCAGTTTCTACAAGTCATTGACAGATGAACTGATTCCATGGTTGCTCCGTTTATATCAGTCTATCCTGTCAGAAGGGAGCCGAGATCCCAGCCTTTTCGAAGCTCTAATTGTGGTATTGCACAAAAAGGGGCGGGACCCAGAACAAGTTTCGAACTACAGCCCTATCTCACTATTGGACTATGATGTTAAAATTCTGGCTAAAATCCTAGCAAATAGGTTGGGCCATGTCATTTCCTCTCTGATATGTGCTGAACAAGTGGGCTTCATGAAAGGCAGGTCAGCGTTGGACCACATACAGAAATTGGACCATATTTTTTTCTGTTGCCTGAAGTAAGGCTGCTCCTGCGATATTGATGTCCTTGGATGTGGAAAAGGCATTTGATAGAGAGTACTGGGGCTTTCTCTTTAGGACCTTAGTCTGGTTTGGGTCCTCCCCCACTTTGTGCAATGGATATGAGCCCTGTATACTAATCCCACCGCATGCATATGTTGCAACAGAACTTTCTCCTCTTATTTCTCCCTTCACTCGGGTACCAGACAAGGTTGCCCCCAATCCCCATTATTGTTTAATCTCTATCTAGAACCCCTTCTGATGCGGCTCAAAACAAACCCATTGGTCGGGGGGGTGATGGTAGGAGAACGAGAGCTCAAACTCTCAGCATATGCAGATGATATTCTTCTCCATCTATCAGTGCCAAGGGCCTCAGTTATCAGGATCCTGGACTTAATCCAGGAATTTGGAGTCCTGGCTAACTACAAACTAAATGTAGACAAAACTCTAGTCTTTTCTCTGAATTTCCACACTTATAGAATGGAAATCAAGGGTTTAGGGTTGCAATGGGAGCCTAAGACACTTAAATATTTGGGAATATATTTATCCAGAGACCCTAAATCACTGAAAAGACATAATCTGGAAGCACTGGTACAGGTAATCCAACAAGATCTAAATAGATGGAGATCACTGCCCATATCACTATGGGGAAGAGTGAACTTATTAAAAATGAATATCCTACCTCGTATATTCTATCCCCTCAACATGCTAAACATTTGGTTGCCTCACGCTTGGTTTTCCAGGCTCCACTCACTGATTAACCAGTTTTTATGGAAGGACAAACAAGCATGTAGAGCCTACGGGAAGCTCACAGTACCTAAAATAAGAGGAGGACAGAGACTCCCCAATTTTAAATTTTACTATTGGGCGAGTCATGCGGCAAAGTATATGAGATGGGCGGTTAAGCCAGACAACCCAGATCCAGACCTATATGTACCTATATGGTTAGAGCTGAAAAAAGAACTTATCTCCTCAGCTGACATTTCCCCCCTGGCCCTTTATCATATCCCAATCAAAGTGTTCCCCCAAGCATTGACTGATAGCCCAGTCGGTACCTCAGTCAAAGTTCATGCCCAGCTATGCACGTCCCTTGCCTACAAACATACGAGAGACTGTATCCAACCATTGGTAGATAATCCAAATTTAAAGATAGGTGGAAGTGTAGTGAAGGCCTCTTGGCTTCCCTAACTGGCACACGCCAAAGTACAGTATTTATGGAATGAGGGCCAAGTTAGAACAACAACAGATATCCTCAATAACTACAGGTTAGGCCCCCACTTGAGTTTCAAAGTGTTTCAACTCAGACACATGCTGATCGCTTCTCACATAAAACAACCTACAGAAGATGGTTATACTTTCCTGCAGCCACTCAATTTTTTAGTCACTCAGCCACATGCGGTTCCTGGCATATATAAGACATTAATAGATAAAGCCTTCTCACACCAAGATGGGTCCTCTCACTACTGGAACTCCCAATTCCTGGATGTGAGAATTGAATGGGAGAAGGTCTGAAAAGACAATCACCGGTTCATCTCACAGAATAGATTACGTCTGATGCAATTTCAGATTCTTAACAATATGTATTACACCCCAGTGAAACTGGCCAAAATGAATAAGTCTCTCTCATCGAATTGCAGCCATTGTATGCAAGCGGAAGAGTCCCTATACCACATTTTTGGGGATAGCCCCAAAGTCGCCCCCTTATGGACACTTATCAAGCAGAGTGCAGACCCATTATTAGGCATCACAGAACATATAGAACCAGGAGCATGCTTAGTGGGGAATTACTCTCATATAAGTGCCATGGAAAGGAAATACCATCTAGCAATGACAGCAATGTCGGTAAAAAAGGTAGTACTTGGACATTGGCTGGACACAGATATATTATCTTATACTGAATGGCTGCAGGAACTCTTATTTACTGTACTCCCTCTAATAAAATATCAGGAGCTTAAGAAAGTACCTTTTGCAATCAAGATTAATGCTGTATTTATGATACCATGGGTGGGGGGGGGACTGTGTGGGTTGTTAGTATTGTACTGTTTAGTCTCTTTTACTGTACCTATATGGCATTATAATATGGCCTTTTAAGGCCAAGTGTGTAAAATGAATAAAGTATACTGAATTTCAAAAAAGAACATTGAACAGAACTGAACAGGACTGGCCCCAGGACCAATCCCTGAGGCACCCAACTGGTCACCCCCTCTCCCCAGACTGCACCCCATTTACCACCACCCTCTGCCTCCTGTCTGTTAGCCAGTTTCTAAACCAGTTTACCACCCAGTCCCCCATGCCCAGCCTGCCCAGCTTGTTTATCAGCCTCCTATGTGGGACGGTGTCAAAGGCTTCGCTGAAATCAAGGTAAGTGACATCCACTGCCCCACTCTGATTTATTTCTTTTGTCACCCAGTTGAAGAAATCAACCAGATTTGTCTGACATGACCTCCCCTGTGAATCGATGTTGCCTATGGTCCTGGGCTCCGATGGCTTCTAGATGCCCCACTATCCTTGCTTTAAGCAATGTCTCCATGATCTTTCCCACTACTGAGGTTAGGCGGACCAGCCTATAGTTCCCCACCTCCTACCTTTTGCCAGATTGGGTAAAGGGATCACATGTGCCCTCCTCCAATCCACTGGTACCACCCCTGTGTTGAATGATTCAGTGAACATAGCTGTCAGAGGTTCTGCTATCTCTCTTTGCAGTTCTCTTAATATCCTTGGGTGTATGCCATCTGGTGTCCATGAAATAAGACCAGTCACAACTTGGGGATTCTGGAGTAGCAAATCAGATATTAAGGAGGATGTAGGTATGAAGTAGAAATGACATAAAACAAAGATTAGCCAGTCACCAGCTGTGTGCAAGGATGTTTGGCACCTGGGGAACAGCATTTATGTGGGGGCCTTTGTGGAGATTAAAGAATGCAATTATAGATATCGCACTACAGTGCAATATACTGATATACTGCACTGAACTGTATATTGAACCAAAGATGACTTAAAGATTTGCCACAGCTGTTCAAATAAAACTCCAGAAGACACTATACAGGGGCGCAGCAAAGACCTTTTTATTACTAGATAGGCCAGAGATAACAGCTTATAGACCTTCCACTACAGCTACAGGAAGTGCTCACCCACAAAAACTTTCCCCTTACTGGAGCACCTGAAACTAAGTCCCCAGGTACCATAATTACATGTGTAGAAGGCTACTTAAAATAAAGTTAACTTAACAATCTCCCACTTTTCTTTAAAGACTTAAATTTTAGCCCCCCCTTTTATAATAGCAAAGTTTAATGTCCACATGGCTAAGTGTCTTCTTCCTCAAGCTGCCACATCCCTTTACTGAGTGCTTTTAGAAGCACAAGAGCCGATGCTCCCTTTTTTGTCAAGCAGTCAACCAGTTGTTCCTTCGTGGTAGACCAGAGAACACGCTGGACCCCCTTGGCCTGGATAAGTTCTTTAATGCCACTGATTTCAAGACGAAGCCTTTTCTCTGAAACTGACTTGGTCGACTTGATAGCATCAACTAGTGAATGATTTCCACAACACATCACAGGTAAGACGTGTTTGGTACCACCAGTAGTGAGCTCTGAGTAGAGCATTGCCAGAAAGATGGCATTGTCAATTCCCTCAGCCAAAGCAAGGGTTTTCCCAGCAAGCGTGCTCCAGACTACTCTTCTTATCCTTTTTGACTGCCAGGAAAGTGGTGAAAAGCGTCCTTCCTCACCCATTAAGATAATCAGGTGACCACTCTGAGTATCCCCATCCGGGATATTGCCTAGTGATGCATCACTAAAAACTACCAATTTTAAGGAGGCATCTTTTCCCAAACATTGAAATTTCTAAGTCACTTGTTCTGATTTCAGTTTTCGAACAATTTTGTTTACCTCATGTATGGTTTGAACAGTGGCTTGTTTTGTATTGGACGCCAAGTTGCAAGCATTAAACATGACATCAGGTCTGCTCTGTCTAGCAACCCAGAGAATTTGGCCTGTCTTTGACCTCAGTTGATCCTTTCACTTTCAGTGAGAGGATCATCACAGTGTAACGCTCTTGTGGAATCCATGTGGATGGGATGAAGATTTTGTATGTAGTGTTGCTGTTGTAACTGTACGATTTTATCAACTGTATTAAACTCCATGCCCACGTAACAAAAGCTGTCATGCTCCTCACGGCCAGTCTTAAAGACATATCTTAAGAGTGGTATTACTGTTGTGGCAAAGTTATGTGAGCCACCCCCAAATGAAGTCATCAACATGGCAGGCAAGCACTCCAGCTACATTGTTATCTTGATCTAACTAGTAGAAGATGGCAGGATCCACTTGTGACATTTTTCCACCTGTATTCAGCATAGTTTCTTTAACTTTGTTGTACCAGTACAGAGATGCATCTGCCAGACCATAGACACACTTTTAAGTTTCCACAGTGTTCCTTCACCTTTAGCTTCAGGTGGAGGTTTGATATAAATATCTCAAGACAACTCTGTTCCTTAGGAAAGCAGATTTAATGTCCATGGAATGAAGTCTCCATTGTTTTTGACAAATTACAGTTAGAAGCAATTTTAAGGACTCTGTAGACGTTGGCGTGAGTCTTTGGAAGTTCTTTATTGTCATGTTCCTCAAAACCTCTGGCCACCAGATGTGCTTTTGGAACTATTCCATCTGAGGTTTCTTTTAGGGTACAAACCCACCTTGTAGAAATACACTTTTGTCCATTGTCTTTGACTACGTCAATCACTCCATTGCTCTTCCAGCTACTGAGCTCATCTTGTTTTGCATAATCAAAAGATACTTCCTTTGTAACTAGTACATCATCTTCAAAGTTTTGCACTTGGTTGTCCATAGGTTCAATGTGAAGATTGTCTACACGTGACAAGTCAACTGACCCTGCTGTATCTGAAATGGCAGAGGGTTCCAAGTAGTGTAAATTGTACCAGTGTTTGTTTTTCCCCTTAACTTTTCCTGCACATCCAAGAACTTTTGCTGTGTATGGAATCCCACTTTCTCTGTCTGTATATCTAACAATTTGTTCAGGTTTTAGATTTACACAGATGTCTTGTCTTGACACATGGGGTTGTTGAATGTCCACTTCATCAGTATTTCCTGTGTCATTGGTGAAGTCCTCTACTTCATCATTGTCTGTGCCACTCATAGTGTCCACGTTATAGTGTTCAGCATCTGGTAAATCTGTCTCACCTTCTGCGACTTTTTATGTAGCATGCTGATGGTCAGCCACCGCCTTCCTTCAACTTGCTCGTTATTTATTTTCGTAACCTTGAATGATGCACCCGCACATAGGTGCCTCCACATCTCACAGATATTACCACGCCATCCTGACCAATGACGACACCAGATCCTTTCCACTCTGCTCAATCCATGCGTTTGTAATAGACTTTGTCTCCAGTCTTATATTTTTCACCTGTAGGACAAAGTTGTTTACGCAAAGCCCAGCGAATTCTCTCTGAGCATTCTGCTTCAGTGAAGGCTTTCCTCGCTGCATACAATGCTGAAATATGCTGTCCTACCCATTCACTCATAGTCATCCCTTCCAAAGCAGGTGGCTTATCAACCAGCACGGAGGGAAGATTAGGGTTCTGTCCAAACATTAGCTGGTATGGACTGTAGCCATGAACATTCTGCATTGAGTTTTTTGCCATAAGTGCCCAGTCTAGGGCTGTTTTCCAATCACATTGATTAGTTTTTTTTACTTTCAATAGGATTTCAGTGAGTGTTAAATTATGTCGTTCCAAAAGTCCATTGCTCCACGGACTGTACCCAGCAGTTGTCTTTACTTCTATATTCAAATTTTCTGCCATATCACGGATTTCATCATTGTTGAATTCTCCTCCATTGTCGCTGTCTAATTTTTTAGGTGGGCCATGCACACTTATCCAAGAATGAATAAACTACTTCACAATTTCAGTAGGTTTCTTTGTAGTCACAATGCCTCCAGCACTGAAACGTGTGAAGTGATCAGTTATGTGAAGATACCACACACTTAGTCCTAGCTCATGAAGGTCCACAGCCACTGTTTCATTGTTCTTGGAAGCCATTGGCAGCCCAGCAGCAGGCTTGGGCTTCGGTTTGCTGTATCTCAGGCATGTCTCACAGCTGTTCACTCTCTGTTGTAGAATGGAAACACTCTCTTTATCATTATTACCAGAACTTTGCAGTAATTTCTGAAGCTTATCAACTGAAGTATGTCCAAATTGCTTGTGAAGTTTTAACAAACTCTGTGCTTTTCATCTGTGGACATGTTCTCTGTCACTGTTAAAATATCATTTTCACATGGACTCTCTGTAATGTTTTTGTCTAGAATACTGACACAATAATGTCCTCAAGTAGTAAGCTCAAGTATGACTGGTTGTCTGAACATCACCGCTTTGTCATTTTTAATGTCTAGCACTGCCCCTGCCTTCTTTAAGGAAGTTTTGCTTAACAACAAAGGAATATCTGCAGGGACAACCTCCGTTTCTATGTGACATTTTGTCTGACCCATTTTTGCTGGGATTTTAACTCTTTTGATAGAATTCACAACTCTTCCATCTCCAAATTTGAAAGCTCTGCAACTTGGTATGTCCACCATCTTGTGCACTACATCTTGTCTAAGTTCACTTACATAGCTATCTAGCCATTTTTCTCCACAGACTGTGCATGTACACACAGTATTAATGACTGCAGATCCTAAAGACTCTACCATAAATACCTCTGCATCAGTAGCGAACTCCTTTGAAAACAATGTGATGTTACACTGCTCTACTTCATCTATATTTGTTTTTTCCTTTATTAAGTTCATTTGTTCATTTTTGTGCTGGCAGTCTTTGGCCCAATGATAAGTGGTTTGGCAAATGGCACATTTTGATCTTCTCCCATATCTATCCAACGAATTTTTGCCAGACAATGGTGCCCTCTTGTGGTCGTTTTGATAGTGCACCATGTTATCCTGTTTTTTCTTTTGCTCAGTGAAATACGCTGCATCTTGACCCACGTGAATTCCCTCTATGATTGGCACAATAGATGTCTTATCGCCAAAAATCCTCTTTAATGCTGACTTCATTGATGCAAATGTCAGGCTTGTACAGGCAGTTAAAGCCAACTGTTTATCCTTCACATCTAAACATGAGGTATCTAACAACTTGAAAGCTAGCACAGCATCTGGCAGAATCATATTGTGTTTGCGCATGACAGTGTACCTTTGATCAAGGTCAATAATGTAGTCCGTCATGGACATTGAGCTGCCTCTAGCAATCCGGTCAAAATTAGTATATGCGTCGTAAATCCGATCCTTCTCCTCCTTGAGAAACACATCATCAAGTGCTCTGATTAACGTCTCCATTCCCGTATCTTTGTTTAAATCTTCTGCTGAAATTTCCAATCCAATGTCCCTCGCTCTACCCTTGAGCGAAAGTACGACCGCTAGCGCTTGTTTTGTTTTTTTTCAAGTTTGGTAACACGTTGCCATATTCCAACTTCATTTTTCCAGCTTTCATATGCCCTTTTCTCGTCAAATGCAGGTGGGACCCTGTAATTGCTAACCATCCTCTGCTACCAATGCTCAAATAAAACTCCAGAAGACACTGTACAGGGGTGCAGCAAAGACCTTTTTATTACTAGATAGGCCTGTGATAACAGCTTACAGACCTTCCACTACAGCCACAGGAAGTGCTCAACCACAAAATCTTCCCCCTTACTGGAGCACCTGAAACTAAGTCCCGAGGTACCGTAATTACATGTGTAGAAGGCTACTTAAAATAAACTTAACTTAACACAGCGAAGTTTATGGATCCAGAAGTAAATGATTTGATACCTTTTATTGGACATTGATGTTACAAAAAGAACAAAGTGCCTAAGCTTTTGGACCTACCACGTCCTTCCTCGGAAACTTATGGCAGTTATTTAGAAAATCACATACTATTAACACCCAGGTCATATATAAAAAAAAAAAAAGAGAGAATGTAATTGGTTTAAAATACTCATTTAAAGCATAACTGAAGTTTAAATAAGAAGAACTAGATTTCACCAGTTTGCTATTAACTGAGAAACCTTCCAAGGTCAAATGTCCACAGAATAAGATATGATAAGAATCCTTTGAGCAGAAAGTTCCACTAACTTAAAAACTGAATGTCTAAGTGTGCTATGTGAATACAGTCTGTTCAAATGTGATATTACTGTATGTTAAAAAAAACTATATAACAGAATGTTTTTATATATGGCATTAAGTGGGTTTAAAGTAAAGTTTACCTAATGTGGGAAACTGTTTCACACATTTATATAGTATAGTGGAGACATTTTTTTTTTAGTTGTTTAACCAGGAGTAGCACACTAAGCTGAAAGCTTTTTTACAGGTGCGACCTGGGAGCACAGGGAAGTTAAGTGACTTGCTCAGGGTCACACAGTAAGTAAGTGGAAGCTGTGGGATTCAAACCCAGGTCTGGTCTGCTGGATGTCACCAGATTTGCAGCTCAGAGCCTTAAACCACTGCACTATACTGCCTCCCCAACTATAATGATTTTCCCAACTATACATTCAACTAGTTATTATATTCCTTAAACATTGAGACTGTCAGTGCTGTAACAAGATTTTATACAAGATGATATCAATTGTCAGAATAAGTGCCAAATTAATAAAAAAAACCTGTCAAGGACCCCCAAGTCAATGAGATCATGCATTCTGATATATTCAGAGTTCAAAAATGTGTCACCATAAAATCAAACAACTATATGTACAGATACATAACAAGGAATCTGAATAAAAACACAATGGAATTAACCCCCTTGCCCGGGGAAAAAATAACTAGTTAGAAGGAAGTAAATATACACTATGTATGTGCACTAAGAGTACAAACACACTATAGCATCATTATGTCAAGTACCTGAATATAAGCCATACCTAAATATAACCATAACCCCCCCACACCCACCACACCCACATAACCCCCCCACAAAAAACAAACATTCCGCTACCCCCCCACCCACACATGGTTCTTTGGTGAGAAACCAACATGTTGATAACCAGATAAAAGGGACTTTATAAATATTAAAACAAAAAACAGAGGGGGCGTGGCTTGGCTCATACAGTGATGGGCCATGGCTGCCTAATTTGTGTGCTTTCTGAACTCGGGGTTAAATTCTCCTGCATACAGCCTTTTAATCTGCCGCATCTTTAACAGGCAGTGACTACTATTTCACCAGAAAGCTCAGTAGTAACCCACTAAAATTACAACCCGCTCAACTCTCGGTTTTAGCATGCAAATCTTGGACCGAATCTCTAAGGCAGCATGTCGCAACGCAAAGATCCAGACAATCTCACAGTCCTCGATGTGCAGCAAGTAAATAGCATGTTCGTGGCCCTCATGCAATGCATGGCGGAGATCACTATAGCCTCCAATAACACAACAATGGCAATCCAACAAATAGAAACTAGAATTTGTAGAACAGAATAGAAAGTTACAGCTAACATCGAAGTCATAGACATACTTATGGCCACGGTGCGGGAACAAGAGAAAATGATCCTCCAATTCCAGTCCAAACTTGATGACAATGGAGAAAAGAAGCCAACGCAATAACCTTCAACTTCTAGGGCTCCCTGAAAAGGCAGAACAGGGGTACCCCACAGATTTCCTATATGATTTCCATCCTGAAATCCTACAGCATGATTTACCTTCAGGAATGGTAATAGAACAAGCTCACAGAACTCTCAGTTCAATGCCTGAACCAGGAGAATGGCCCAGACCACTTATGGCAAAAATCCTTAGCTTTGCAGGTGAAGAGTGGATTACTGTATGAGCCCGGGAGCTTGATGCTTTCTCGCGGCAAGGCCACAAAATTCTTTTATTCCAGGATTACTCCCGGGATCTTGCAATAAGGAGAAATGCCTATATGGAAGCCCGATGCACTCGTTACAGCTCCAATTCTCTCTCCGCTACCCTGCCACGATGCACCTAGAGGTAAACGGTACCTTCCTTAATTTTGCAACTCCAGAAGCTCTGATGGAATATCTATATCATACATCACCATCTGACTCCAATACTGCTTATGCCCATACTAAGCAGACTAACATGCCTGCTACAGTACAATGTAACTCTCCAGCTGCGATGATGGATGCCTGTGATACGCCACAGCCTGGCTTCCAATTTACAGGTGCAGGACCTGGCCTTCCAGCTTGATCAAGGAAACACCAACAATCCAGGTGACACGATAGGAGAGATCACACTCAAGAGCGAATGGCAGAACCTCCGTGACAGCAGACAGAAACCCAAAAACAGTTCAACACCATGGAAGGTATCTTCACCACTCTGAGCAGATACACCCTACTGTTCCCTATTAAACCAGCAGATTTGGGAGATTTTTCCAAATACCCGGAGGAGGAGATGGTGCATGAGGCCTCTGCCACCAAAACAGATTCCCAGCACTGGACTGCCTTAATGCCTCCAGGCACAACCTCCCCTCCGAACCACCACACGACAAACTCTGCGGATTGTGGCCAAGTCAAATGGGCAGTACCTCCTCCTGCAAACAACAGCAGATATACAAGAATTATCGCCTGCAGGACCTACATAGATAAGTGTCCTTTTATTACTTTTTTGTTTTGTATGCAGGGCATGGGTATAGGCTAGTAGATAACCCTGTATGGTATATGTAAAACCGATATCCCAGGGTATGTTTATTGCTTCCCCCACTAGTTTATGGTGGTGCTGCCTGCTGCCCCTGCCCTGTAAACTGAAAGAAGGCTGGTCTGGGACACTAAATGATTTAAGAAGTTACAGTATGATTGTGTTATAATTTTCAATACTGCTGCAACAGGTCCCCCACTAGCCTTATTGTCTCCATGACAGGAAGCAGGAGAGAGTGGATTGAAGGGCTGGAGGGTGAACCTGTATGGGACAACTCTGATAAGAACCACCAGCCAGACCGGTAATATTAACTGTCATATATATCAATGGCCCAACTCTTTTTTGTTTAAAAAGGTGTCTCGTTACGTCTTCTACATGTCTCAAGACTGACTCAGCAGTTTCAAGAACAGCTCCTTGCTAAACAGTTTGCAAATACACCAGCTATACAAAGGTGATATCTAATTAAATTTTGTGATTGGTGGAACCTCTGTTAGAACAAGATGCCAATGTGGCCATAACTACAGTGCACCAAGCTGCCAGTATTAATATCTTCCTTCCCCCATATACTCCTGTACCTTTATAACTACTGCGGCCAAGCCCTACAGGTGCAGACACTCAGACCACCAGAAACCCAGGGATAGAAGAGCCCGATAAGGCTAGTCTTCATCCCCCTAGATTATTATCATTATAGGAGACCACAAAGCCTGATGAACCCTCCTACTGGAGAGGCGGGTAAGGCCAGAGAGGGTGATGACACCTCGGTCTGCACTACCTACCTCGTCCAATGTGTGAGAAAATGCACTAATTGTATATAGTTCACTGTCTTTTGTTCTTTTTAAAGTTTTGAAAATTCTTTATTTTTTGAGTTCACTATCTATACTGTATGTAACAATGTCAGTAGATAGGTCAATATGTATTTCATGTGTTATTTGTGATTGTTACCATAGTGTACTCACTGATATGGAAGTAAAAATTATTTTTGTTATCACCTCCCCCTGTCAGATCTGTGCAGAAGTACCTCCACCCTTTTCAGCTGTGGGCCTTCTCTCCTTCAAAATGTTCCGAACTCCCTTTGATTATGGTTGAATTCTCCTCACCACCTGGAACATCTAAGATCTTAACTCTCCTCAAAGAGGAAGAAGGTGCTCTCACAGCTGAAAAGAGTGAAGACCCAGATTGCCTTTTTGCAAGAAACAAAGCTCACCAAAAAGGACCATACATGTTTGGTTAAAGAGTACTGCCCTCACCAGGAAGAGAGGGGTAGTCATATTATTACATAAATCTCTCCCCTGGTCCATCTTGAGCTCTAAAGCTGATCCTCAAGGTTGTTGGGTCATAGGTCTGCTCGATACCCCCAAGGACATAGTATCATAGTAAAAGCCAGCAGAATAGGCCCCATGGTCTATTATATCTGCTCAGAAGCTAGCCCCCTACTGGGAGCTCGCTTCTCCACCCCCCAGCCCCAGAGGTGGTCCTACCAGGCCTCAGCTTCCCCCATACCTGTCCCAACCCTTCTTGAATCCTTCCACTGTGGTCTCTTCCACCAGACTCCTGGACAGTGCGTTCCATGGTTCCACCACCCTGTCTGTGAAGAAGTGTCTCCTGTGCTCCCCTCGTACTTCCCCCCTTCTAGCTTCCACTCGTGCCTCCTGGTAGTTCCCCCCTTCTTAAGCCTGAACATTTCCCTGGCTCCACCCTTATTTATCCCCTTTACATACTTGAAAGTCTCTATCATGTCCCCTCTGTCCCTCCTCTCCTCCAATGCATACAGATTGAGTTCATCCAGTCTCTTCTCATAGGTCCTACCCTCCATGCCCTGAATCATCCTGGTCACCCTCCTGTGGACCCTCTCCAGCAGCGCTGTGTCCCTCTTAAGATGGGGTCTCCAGAACTGCACACAGTACTCAAGATACAGCCTAGCCAGGGCATTATACAGAGGAAAGATCACCTCCCTTCTCCTGGAGATAATCCCCCTAGTTATGCAGCCCAGTATCCTGTTTGCTTTTGCTGCTGATCTTTGACAATTCTCTGTGTTATTCATTTTGCTGTCCACCATTATCCCTAAGTCCCTCTTGACCGATGTGACTTGCAGTGTGGTTCCCCAGGGTGTATGCATGTCCCGGGTTTCTGACCCCCAGATGCAGCACCCTATATTTCCCTGCATTGAACTTCAACCCCCACTTCCTTGCCCACCTCCCCAGGGTATCCAAATCCCCCTGCAGGGCTCCTTCCCCTCCTGCCTGTCTGCCAGTGCTCACAGTTTTGAGTCATCCGCAAAGAGAATCAACCTACTCCTAACACCCCACCCTATGTCCGAGACATAGGAATTGAACAGGAGTGGACCCAGGACCCAACTCTGGGGGACCCCACTGATGACCCTCCTCGGGGAGGAGACTATCCCTCCAACCACCACTTGCTGTATTCACCCTGTAAGCCAGTTTTCCACCCACCTGAGCAACTGCCCCCCCACTCCCATCCCCCCCAGCTTTGTTAGTAGGCCGTTGTGGGGGGTACTGAATCGAACACTTTACTGAAATCCCGATAGAGGACCTCTACCAGCCTCTGTCAGTCCAGGGCACCCGTCACCCAGTCATAAAACTCCACCAGGTTAGTCTGGCACGACCTCCCCGGAACAAAACCATACTGCCTGTCATCCAAGTGCCCCAACCTTTCTAGCTGTCCCCAGCCTCTCCTTGATAATGCCCACCATAACCTTGCCGACCACAGATGTTAGGCTAACAGGCCTATAATTCCCCATCTCCTCCCTGGACCCCCCCTTCGTGGATAGGCACCACACGAGCCACCTTCCAATCTTGAGGCACCCACCCTGTCATCAGGTAGATGTTGAAGAGTGATGCCAGTGGAGCTGCCAGCACATCTGACAGTTCCTTCAGCACCCTTGGAGGCAGCCCATTTGGCCCCGGCACCTTCTCAGCCTTTAGTCACCGGAGGGCCTCTCTCACCCTATCCACTGTGATTTGGCCCTCCCATCCCCCCTCCTCATGCATCCTCTCCTCTCCTTCTAGATACGACCCATCCCCTGCCCTAGTCTCATCCAGTCCTTCCTGTGCTACCTTGTTTGACTTTAGCAGGCTGGAGTTCATGGACATTGTCCAGACTGTACTACCAACTAGCTGTAGTTTGGATCCGGGCCCTATGCCACTATTATTAGGTTGTGTAGATATTATCTGCCCAATCCTTGCTGAAATTGTCTGGAAGTCCTTGGAGCAGGGAGTCTTTCCTGATCCCCTAAAGGAGGCGGTCGTTCGACCACACCTTAAAAAATCCTCCTTGGACCCAGACTGTCTAGCTAACTTCAGACCTATCTCTAACCTGCCCTTTTTGGGTAAGGTTATTGAAAAGGTGGTTGCATTACAGCTGGATGACCATCTTACTAATCACAATGTCTATGATACTCTCCAGTCTGAGTTTAGGAAAAGACACAGTACCGAGACCGCTCTTGTTCAGGTTTTAAATGATCTCCTAATTGCGAGAGATCGAAAGGCTCATACTATTCTAGTCCTTCTTGATCTCTCTGCAGCATTTGATACTGTGGACCATGGTGTGCTTTTGGAGTGCCTGCAGCTTCTTTGTGGGCTGTCTGGTACAGTTCTACAGTGGTTTCGATCTTTCCTCACAGGCAGGACACAGAGGGTTGTCACCAGAATTTATTCCTCTGACACCATCCCCCTGTCCTGTGAGATGCCGCAGTGCTCCATTCTGGCACCCATGTTGTTCGCAGTCTATATGCTGCCATTAGGAGATATCATTAGGCCATACAGTCTGGGTTTTCACTGCTATGCAAATGACACCCAGCTGTATCTGTCCTTTATTCCCGGACAAGATGATGCGATATCCGTGCTTAACAGCTGTCTGGCTGAAATCAGAGAGTGGATGAGTGCTAGCTGGCTGAGGTTAAATCCGGATAAGACCGAGGTGTTGGTTGTGGACCTGGGTCCTCTTGAGGCAGGTCATTGAGCTGGGCTTCCATCAGGCCTATGGCTTGATGGTGTCCAGCTCTCCACCTCAGACCAGGTGCGTAACCTGAACGTTATTATTGACAACAGTTTGACCCTGAAATCGCAGGTGTCTGCCATTGTCAAGTCTTCCTTTTATTATCTTAGTAATATTGCCCGGGTGAAACACCTGGTTCCTCCGGCTGACCTTCCTACACTGGTCCATGCCTTCGTGACCACCCTCCTTGATTACTGCAATGCCCTGTACCTAGGGCTACCGAGGGTTGATATCCGCTGCTAGCAGCTAGTGCAGAACGTGGTGGACAGGCTTTTGACTGGGACATCTAGAACTAGTCATATTTACACCTGTGCTGCACGGACTGCACTGGCTGCCGGTTCAGTGGTGGATCACCTTTAAGGTCAGGTTACCGACCTACAAAGCCCTACATGAACAGGGACCCCAACATCTAAGATCTTCTTACTCCCTGCTGCCCCTCTCGTTCACTCCGATCTGCCGACGAGGGATTGCTAGAGATTCCCAGGGTTCGTTTAAAGACCTCTGGGGCACATGCATTTTCATATGCTGCCCCTTTCCTGCGGAATTCTCTACCTCATCGGATAAGAGAATGCCTGACCATCGAGAGCTTTAAATCAGAGCTCAAAACGTATCTGTTTCTTAAAGCCTATGGTGAATGATTTTACAAATGTTGATTTAATTGTTTGTAGTTTTTAATTGTTAGTTTTAATTTTTTGCACAGCGCTTTGGTTTTGAAAAGCGCTTAAAAATTACCTACTTAAAAGTATTTACTTACTTACTTACTTCAGTCTCCTACTGACCTCCTGGTTCAGTGGGCTCCTCTACCCTCCCATCAAGTTGGAATGATCCCCCACCTCCCCCAGTAAAGACAGAGGCAAAGTACTCATTTAGCACCTCTGCTTGTTCCCCAGCTTCCTGTGCCCATCTCCCCCATTCTAATCCTGCTGATCTGTACCCTCACTTTTCTTTTCTCCCCTATTTATCTATTGAACCCCCCTCCCGTGGATATCCCTGGCCAGGTTAAGATCCTTTTTCTCCTTGGCCCCCCTTACCACCCTGGTGACCCTCTTAGCCAGGAAATCATACTCTCCCCTCTCCCTAGCCCCCTTGTGTGCTTTAAGTGTGAATAGGCAGTCTTTTTCTTCCTCACCGCCTCCTGCACCTCCCAGGTCCACCAACATGGCTTACTGGCCCTACATTGCTTGTGCCTTACCTTTGCACAGGCTCTCAAAGCCTCCTGCACCCTCTTCTTAATGGTCTCCCACAAGCTACCAACATCCATGTCTGGCCTTATCTCATCCAAGCACCCTTCAAGAATCCTTCCCATGCCCTCAAAGTCTGCCCCCCTGAAATCTATTACTTCTGTGTTAGTGCAGATTTCCTCTCCCCCTAGGAACATAAAAAAACAGACTGTGGTGTGGTCACTGCCTGCCAATGGGCTGATCACCTCCAGGCCTCTTATCTGGTCACTATCTGCTAGGACAATGTCCAGAAATCCGATCCTGCCTAGTAGGCTCCCCCACATTCTGGCTGAATCAGACACCCCCACAATAACAGGGAGAGACTTTAATCTCATGCTATTAGTAAATATCTATGCCCCTAATGAGGATGACCCTGCTTTTTTAATGCTCTAGAAGCAAGACTAGCTTCCATGGCTGAAGCAGACACCCCCATAATAACAAGGGGAGACTTTAATCTCATGCTGGTACCCATCCTGGACAGAAGTGCCCAGGGAAAATAAATGCATATTTGGGGGCTACAGGCAGTGACGCAGTTATGTTCAGAATTTCAGCTAGGGGATATATGGCACCTCATACACCCTAAAGAGAAAGATTATACATTTCAGTCAGGGGTCCATGGGTCCTTCAGCCACCTAGACTTCTGGCTTATCTCACAATCCCTCATCCATGGGGTTCTGGACTCCAGCAACCTTCCTACTGTAGTCTCGGACCATGCCCCAGTACAATTAATGCTGTCATGGGATGTGCCACTCTCGTTCCCCCTCATGGAAGTTGGACCCTCTACTCTTGCAGGACCCTGAATTTGTTAAGTGGGCCAAATCTGAAACTAAATTATTTCTCCAAGAAAATCTGATATCTGATACCTCTGCACAAACCACATGGGAAGCTTACAAAGCTAATATGAGAGGGACAATTATAGGGTATGCCACACATAGAAGGAAAAAAAGAGTGGAAAAACAAACTAAATTAGAAGGGGAACTTGTCACCACAGAGAGGGCACTTAAGGATATGCCCTATCCATCTCATCATTCGGCATGTGGTAGACACGTACTAATGATCTGCATGGAACTCTGCGAACTCTTATCTAGGAAAGCGGATCTGGCCCTACTTAGAATGCGGCACTTGTACTGGAAGGGGGGAACAAGACTGGGAAGATGCTGGCATACCAGATCCGTAAAGAACAAGCTAACAGATACATCACAGGGTTAAGAGAATCCCAGTCTGGGAAAGTAAGAACCAAATCCCAAAAGATCAATGAGATTATGACAGCCTTTTACACTCAACTATACACCTCGTCCAGGACCGATACCACCCCTGAAACACGGACCTTCTTAGATACCATAAAGCTCCCTAGGTTAACTGTTGAACAAATGGCCACCTGAGAAATACCATTAACCACAAAAGAGGTATCCAAAGCATTAGCCTCTCTAAAAAAAAGGTAAAGTCCCTGGTGGGGATGGATTTCCCATTGACTTCCTTCAAGCTCTAGCCCCACTGATAACTCCCCTACTATGTCAAGTGTATGCAGAATCTGAAACTGTAGGTATATTCCCCCATACCTTATGAGAAGCAGTCATCACAGTGATCCCCAAGAAGGGGAAGGACCCCACTGATGCAGCCAGCTACCATCCCATTTCACTGATCAATACTGACTGTAAGATCTATGCTAAAACATTGGCCACTAGACTGAACCCACTATTGCCCACCTTGATTCATCCCTCGCAGGTTGGTTAAGGGCAGATATAGCAGTGGTTATCTTCAAACTCTTCTTAATCTTATTTATCTAGTCAAGCAGCATAACACCCTGGCTGCCGCCCTGGCAATTGACTTTGAGAAAGCGTTTGATTCTGTAGAGTGGGATTATCTCCACACTGTCCTGGAACATTTTGGTTTTGGTCTTCATTTTAGATCAGCTGTATCTGCCCTATATAACAACTCCCTAGTAAAAGTATTAATCAACTCTACCCTCTCAGACCCCTTTCAGCTACATAGGGGAATAAGACAATGCTGCCCTCTCTCCCCCCTCCTGTTTGCACTTGCAGTTGAACCCCTAGCAACAGCCATCCTTCAAGAGCCCTCTATTAAAGGGATAAAGGTGGGGCACCGATATTACTCTACCGTAATGTATGCAGACAACTTGCTAGTCCTCCTTGAGGATGCACAGGTAACAATCTCCCCATTGCTGTCCCTTTTAAATCGCTTTGCACACATCTCTGGACTTAAAGTCAATCAGTCCCAAGCTGAGATTCTCCCCCTCAACTCCCACTGTCAACCCCATATTATACCTCACCTGACCTAAAATGGGCAAAGAAAAATATCACATACCCTGGAATCAAGGTGGGAGCATACATCGACAAGTGGTGGGAGACTAATCTTGGACAATTGATAACAGAATGCTGGGGAGCATTAGACCAGTGGGACCACCAACACCTCATGTTGGCAGGCAAGATGCAGCCTTTAAAATGACTATTGCCCCTGAATCTTTTCATCTAATATCCCACATCCATCTGTTTCTACCCCCACAATGGTATAAGAAGCTAGATGGACTAATTGGCTCCTTCCTTTGGGGAGCTACTAGGCCTCACTACAGCAAACTCACACTTCAGTCCCACTGGAAACAGTGAGGATGGGGGCTACCTTGGTTTGAGGGTTATAAGCTGGTTTATCAATGCTCACAAACACTAATATAGTTCTAACCCCAGTCCTCCAGAACCCCCCAGTGGTTGGAAATTGAACAAACCCTGAGTAACTCCCTTGTACTTGCCTCCTTACTATGGGGGGACTTGCCACACTCACTTCAAACTCACCCTATTCTGGGGCCCTCAATTAGACACTGGAAAGTCCTGCATGACAAGCTGAAGGCCCCTGCATGTCCTCTACAGTACAGTCCCCTCTGGAAAAAAACCCTTATCAATATAGGAGGTAGCCCAATAACCTGGCCAAGCTGGAACAGAAAAGGCATCCTCTTCATTAAGGACCTTCTTGCCCCTAACTCTCAGGAAATGGACACTTTCTAAAACCTGCAAAATTAATGGTTATTAACTTCTACAGATCTATGGAAATACTTTCAGATTAGAGATGCACTTAAACCCATCCCAACACAGGGAGGACACGCCACTGTGAATCCTCCCCAACTACATAGGTGGCTGAAAGCACCTAAAGGTACAGCAGGCTTAATATACACCTCACTTCAAGAAGCCATGCCCAACACTGCAGCTTCCTCAAATGTAAAATGGGAAAAATGCTACAAATACAAATCACAGATGCACAGTAGGGACAATGCTAGCAAGCAGGACACACAGCACATAGGGATGCCTGGAGCAGGCTTATACACAACAAAATACTTCATTCAGGGTATAGAACCCCCACCATACTTAAAAAAACTAAAATATTAGCTCAGGACACTTGCTGGAGGTACCAGCAGCCAGGAGAAGACCTATACCACATCCTCTGGCAGTGCCCCCTAATAACCCATATCTGGGAGACAATCTCTCAGATGGCCAGGGATACCCTTAATCACCATATATCCCCCCAGCACCTTTCATGCTGTTGGCTATGAAATCCGCTGCCCCCTATCTCACGCCCCATGAATTTAGATGGCTCATGTTACTTTGCATACAGGTAAAGCAAATCATTCTAAAAAACTGGAGAAGCCCCATTACACCAACCATAGATGAAATTCTTCCAGCACTTACTAAAGTATATGAATTGGATAGATATTCCCACCTGATATTAGGACAAATGTGCGCACTGCAGAGATGTTGGGAACCATATATGGCATTCCTGGCACATAGAGCTGGCATAGGGTGAACAGGGGCATTATAATATATTGGATTACAAATCTTTAAGACCTACTGCATGGATATGACTTTCCAATACTGCATATATTGCATAGCGAACAGTATATAAATAGTTAATGATGTTTAGTTTAATATGTTGACCAGATGGCTCTCAGCCTACTTTACTGCTGAATGTATAAAATTCTGCTCAGTATTGGCATTTACTCTGTGGCGACCTTACTTTTCAGATATTCCTTCTGTATGGCCACTGGAAGGTACAACTTTCTGATTCCTAGGCCTTGTCAATCAGCAGCAGTACCTCCTCCTGGTCGCATAGTGCCTCATATTGAAGGTAGGTCCAACCTGTTTTTTCTCCAGACTGCAGAAATGACACTATGTTTTAGTTAGACCTCCTGATGCAGATTATACAGCTGGTGATCTAGTTGTGCAGATACAGTTTGGCTCAATAAGATCACAGATTACAGAAATTTTGTTTTGTGTTTCTGGCTTCTACCTACTGATTTCTGTAAATATGTTATGTGTTTTTGTTTTCTTTCTAAAATCAATAAAAAGATTTAACAAAAAAAAAAGACATCCCAAAGTCCTATTACATGTCCATCCTTAGAAGTAAAGGTCTGTGTAAGTTTAAGTAGGATAATGTGACATAAACCCAAAATCAAATTTCATGCCATCTTCCACCATATTGAGAAGTAAAATAAGCCTGATCCAGAAGCCTGTCTCTATTGTGTACTTTTGAAATGTCCTTTAAAGACCATTACTGAGGTATCTGAGATTGAGTGATCCACCTGAAAGAAGTGCTGTCCCACTGGTTTTTTAGTCATCTTCATATTGAGCCCTATGCACTATGCCACTGCAAGCAGGGTGCGTTGGGATGGCTAAGTCCGAATGCCACATAACGGGGTCCCATGGACTCTGCACAGCATTCACTTGGGGTGGGCGCAGGACATGTACATTCTGATTCCCTGGCCGTGCGGACAGCAGTGTGTCGGGGACGTGTCAGGGGCATGCCCGCACTCTGTGCCATTCACAAAGGTGTGGAGTGCTGCGTGCAGGAGGCACACCATATGCCAGGCAGACCCCAGCCATATGGGTTACATGCCCCCCCAGGATGCTGTCATTGGTTACAGTGAGTATGTCGGGGTACTCCAGACCCACATGCCATGATACCCCAGCCAATGGGGGCTACGGCAGAACCATAGGGTGGCCAAATGGGCTCCCACTACCCTGTGCCACCAGCGTTCAGTGCACCATCAGCCGATATCTGCACCCTGCAGGCACAAGGGATCCACTCTCGGACTGGTTCCAGGCATCACATTGGATGTGTGCCCAGTCCACGGAACACTCCACCATGCACCTGTGTGCCATGGGGGGAGGAGCTGCGGACAGGTGGGCATGGCCATGCATACCAGCGTGTGTGCACCTGTCTGCGGATGTGCAGCTATGTGGGTGGGGTACGTGCGTTTTCCACATACCCCCGCCTGCATGGTGTATAGGGCCCATTAATATTATGTCTGTGTGAGTTCATTCTAGTGCAGAGTGGTTGCTTTGTCTCTCCCACATACCTTGTTTGAGGACATTTCTTGCACTGAATGAAATAAACAACATTACTTGATGTACATGTATAAGTCCCTGTACCCTGAATTGTCTGTTTTGTGATGTTACCACACGATCCAAAGTGGAAATGAGCTCACAAGTCCTACATCTGGATTGATTACAGAGTTTTGTACCATTTAGTGTCATAGTACTCTGTTCTGGTGCAAGTTTACTCCTAACAATCTGGTTGGCTAAATTTGGTGGTTGTTAAAAAGATAGTAGTGGTAGTTCTTGAAAAATACAATTTAGGGTCTCATCCTCACTAAATATTGGGTGGAGGTCCTTAATAATCTTATATAGACAATCTAGGTCAGGATGATATGTGACTACTAAGGATATTCTGTTGGTAGTGGTCCTTTCCTTATACTGAAGTAGTTGTTCCCTTGGTACCTGTCTTGAACATTTGACTGCTCTGTCAATTTCTCTGGAAGAGTGTCCCTGCTCAATTAAGTATTTTTTCATCATAGCCAAATGTGTATCTCTTTAGCTGGCTCATTGGCACTGAGGACTAAGGCACTGGAAGTCTAACCTTGTGCTACGCCGGCAATCTGTGTTCGGGAACGAGCATGGGTTACTGGGGGTCGTCAGGGGAGGAGAAGGATCAAGCATCTGCCGCATTGCTCTCCTTTTCTGGGAAGGGAGTCCTCTATAATGGGCACCTGTTCACCCCCTGGTGGAGGCTGGGGGACAAGGCGACACCCTGCAAACATAGGGAGGAGCTGGGGCTGATGTCTGGAGGGAGCACGTGTGGACGCTTGCATGCTCCCTTCCGCCTAGCATCATTGCACGCCCATAGCTCCTGGTGAATAAAAAAAAATGGAGTGGCATCCTGGGTCAAGTGGCTTGATGATCATCCAATAACACCGGCTCTGTGGGGGTGCCTGAATTCTGGATCCAATTTGAGGCGGGTTAGTTGGGGTCTCCCCACCGCCCCCCTGTGGGGGTAAGTTGCAGGGGAGAGCAGGAGTGACCCTGAGTGGAGCACGGATGTGGGACGGTGGCCTGAATTACCTGAGGAGGTTGCCAGAATAGGGTGCAGACCAGGAATGCCAGGAGGAGGGAAAAAAATGAATAGGAAAAAAAAAATGTGTATCTCTGTCTTCCTCATTTGAACAGATACGGTGATACCGAAGTGCTTGACTGTACATGACAGATTTTTTTGTGTGGCTCGGATGATTACTATTCCTATGTAAGTATCTCTGTCTGTCTGTTGGCTTCCTGTAAATACATGTATGTAAGGTTTCATCCTTAATGGTGACAGTGGTATCCAGAAAATTAACACTGGTGGCAGAATATTCCAGGGAAAGCTTTATGGTTGGGTGGAGGCTGTTAAGTTTCTGATGAAAATCCTTCAGTGTGTTAGTGCCCTCTGTCCAAATTATAAACAAATCATCAATGTAATAGAAATAAGCGAGTGATTTGTGTGTACAGTGCCTTAAAAAGTCCTCCTCCAAATTTGCCATAAAGAGATTAGCATTTTGTGGAGCCATCCTGGTGCCCATTGCTGTTCCCATAGTTTGAACATAATGTTTACCATTGAAGCTGAAGTTGTTATGTGTCAGAATGAATTCAGTTAGTTTCCCTACCACTTCAGGGTCAATGTTTTGGTCTAATCCTTTCTCTTGTAGGTATTTAAGGCAGGCTGAAATGTTATCCATGTGTGAAATATTAGTGTAGAGGGATGTTACATCCATCGTGACTACAATGATATTAGGTGGTAAGTCCTTATAACCAGAAAGTTTACGCAGAAAGTGTGTAGAGTCCTGGATATAACTATCCCTTTCTATAACCAGCAGTTTTAAAATGCTTTCTAAAAATCCTGAGATCCCCTCAGTCAGAGTACCATTGCCAGAGATGATGGGTCTTCCTGGATTGCCAGGGTTATGTATTTTAGGCAGCATGTAGAATGTCCCTGGCTTGAGTTCAACAGGGATGAGGTCAGTTAGTCTGTCTTGGACATGGTTTTGAAATGATCTAATTAAGTCCCGTAGTTCTCTTGTGTAGTTTGTATTTATCTAGCAGGGACACTGTTCCAGAGAAACTGACAGGGCAGTAGAACATGCAACACAGGTACCAAGGGAACAATTACTTCCGTATAAGGAAAGGACCACTACCAACAGAATATCCTTAGTAGTCACGTATCATCCTGACCTAGAACTTCTACATAAGATTATTAAGGACCCCCCCCCCAATATTTAGTGAGGATGAGACCCTAAATTGCATTTTTCAAGAACTACCACTACTATTTTTTAAACAACCATCTAATTTAGCCAACCTGATTGTTAGGAGTAAACTTGCACCAGAACAGAATACCATGGGCCCCATTCTCAAAAGCTTATGCTTGGCGTAACTTGACTTATGCCAAAAAAAAAATGGCACAAGTAGCAAGTTACGCCAGGAAGTTGCAACAACTGGTATTCTGTAAAGCGGCTTGCGACATGCCGCAGGCTGCTTGTGACAAAGTGGACATACACCACCAGTTACACCCTAAACCCCCTGTGACATGACGTTAGGGGTTTACAGCAGCAGTTGCACCCTATTCTGGAAGGGCAGCAACCAAGTCCCCATGTTTGCAATTCTCAAAGAACCCCCAGAGGACATCCACCAAAGTACAGTTACACTAGCTTTTAGCTGGTGTAAGTGTTCCTGCACCCTCCAGGGTTTGTGCAAATGTGCCCCCCAGCCATCCCCCAGCACATGTAGGCCCCCCATCCCCCACCACAAGCCCCTCAGGGCTGCTGCATGCCTCCAACCCCATCACTCTCATAATAGCCCCCCAGGGCTGGACTGAGCCCGCAACCCCTGTTCCTGCAATATATGCCCTGCAGGGCTGGACTGTGCCCCCGACTCTTGATCCTGCAAAATATGCCCCGCTGAGCTGGAATATGCCCATGAGCCTCATTGCTGTAAAATATGCCCCGCAGGGCTGAAATGTGCCCAAGACCCCCATTCCTGCATTACATGCCTCACAGGGCTTGCCCACACCCTGAACCTCTGCAAGTTGAGACCCCCACACACCGATCCCGCAGTGTCCAAGATGAGCAAATCCCTGGTAGTCTAGTGGCCCCACACAGTAGTGCCTAACCACTCCTAGCTTCCCACCCCATGTTTCTTGTTAATGACTGGCACAGCCCCTCCTCTGACTGTATAGACATCGACTGAACAGTGAAGCAAGTACTACTGTACATATGCGTGTACCTGTATGTACAGTACTATGTGCTTCACTGTTCAGTCGGTGGCTGGCCGCGGTGGTGAGAGGAGGGGCTGTGCCAGTCACTGGCATGAAACGGATGGGTGTGGGGAGCAGGGTGGTCGGGCACTACCGGTTGGGGGGGGCCATTAGACTACCAGGGATTTGTTGCACCTTGGACACTGCGAGGATCGGGTTGATGGGAGTTCACAACTTGCGGGGGTTCAGGGTGCGGGCAAGCCCTGTGGGGCATGTAATGTAGGAACGGGGGTTGTGGGCACTTTCCAACCGTGCATGGCATATTTTGCAGGAACGGGGTTGGGGCACATTCCAGCCCTGGAAGACATTTTTGCAGGAACGGGGTTGGGGGGCTATTGTGTGGGTACTGGGGGTTGGGGGCATTAGCAACCCCTTTGGGGCTATGGGGATCCTGGTATGGGGGGGCACTTGCGCCCTACACATCCAGTGCTGCAGTTTGCAAGATACCCTGCAGGTACGCTCTTTGTTGGGCGTACCGTGGGAATGTCGCAAGTCACAGGACTTAGCCGCGGGGACCCTGCCCCTTACAGAATCAGGCGCTGGGTCCTTGGCGTAATGGGGTATGGCGCAAGTCACCTTTGGCAGTGATTTGCGCCACTATTCTAGAATCAGGCCCAAAGACACTAAATGGTACATGACCTGGTAATCAATCCAGATGTAGGACTTGTAAGCTCATTTCCACTTCGGATTGTGTGGTTACATCACAAACAGACAATTCAGGATACAGAGGACTTATACATGTACATCAAGTAATATTGTTCATTTCATTCAATGCAAAAAATGTTTTCAAACAGGGTATGTGGGAGAGACAAAGCAACCACTCTGCACTACAATGAACTCGCACAGACATACTATTAATATGAAGATGACTGCAAAACCAGTGGGGCGGCACTTCTCTCAGATGGACCACTCAATTTCAGCTATGTCAGTAATGGTCTTAAAAGGTCATTTCAAAAGTACACAACAGAGACGGGCTTCTGAGATCAAGCTTATTTTACTTTTCAATATGGTGGAAGATGGCATGAACTTTGATTCTGGGAATATGTCACATTATCCTACTTAAACTTACACAGACCTTTACTTCTAAGGATGGATATATAACAGGATTTCAGCGTGTCTGTTTTACTATTTATAGAGTTCCTTTTATCTGGTTATCAACATGTTGGTTTGTCACCAAAGAACCTTGTGTCTATGTGGGGGGTGGGTAGGTTGGGGTATGGTGTTTTTTTTTTTTTGTGGGAGGTGTTACATGAGGTTCCTGCACCCTAATTGGTACCCTCAGAGGTACATCATAGACAGCTAGTGCTTAAGCATATGTTATACTAACATGTAGGGCTAAGGGCATCTACCATACAAGAGTAGATGTCAGGATACGTACGCATATTGTTGTAATACACTTTGCTTGCTAAATACATATATTCTATGTATGTTCTGTGTATTTCTTACTTGTAAGATGCCAAGGCACCTGTGTCCTTGGAATAATTATGATATGTAAGTCGGCATTGCCACCTTTTGGTGATTTGTACTACTACACTGAGTTATGCAAGACTCTGTATAAGAACTCTTTTGTTTCACAAACTGATGACAACTACAAAATTGTATAATGTTATCTTGGACCGTGGAGACTCCTCTAATTTAGCCAATAGGGCTCATCTCTGTGACTAGAAATGTTTCTATCTTACAGTAACCATAGTAATTATCATAGGTATATAATGTGATACACTGGTCTTGTACCCCGGAGATCCCAAGAGACACAAAGAAACCTCGAGGTATAGGGAACGCTTAGCACTGACTCCCAGTTCTTATAGGTAAGAACTGCTTATGGCAACTGTGATATTATCGTTTTTGGTAGTAATAAATAAGTTTATTACTCTCATGCAATGTGTCTGTTATTACTTGCAATCCCAATATTGCCAAGAACCTGAAATTGAGGTTTAGACCTCCTGACAATTGACGACCTTGTGCAGGCGATATTTGGTGTTTGTAAGTTTTCACTTGTTGCTATAACTTTTCCCTTTCCCCACGGGGGCAGTAGGTGTACATTCCCGTATCACCTCTCCCATTTTAAGACCAGTTTGTAGTCACTTACAAAGTCTGACTGTCATCCTTTTGGGTGTGGTCGATGCTGACTCGACTCACTCCATTACAGCTTTGAATAGTAATCCTACAACTATTACAGTAGCCTGGCTGTGTATAAAGTGCTTCTGCTGTGGATCGATACATAGCACGGTGCCTTTTTCACAGTTTGATTTTTCGTTCCCTCCCACACAATGGCCACCGTATCAAATATCTGCGCAGAACTGAAACTCGATGTCTCAAACTTCCTTACTTCCCATGGAGGACGGGCTGACTTTGCGTGGGATGCAAGTCAATCCAAAAACTCTATACTGGGGATTTCAACCCAGTACACAGAGACGAGACAATCAACCAATAAGCGTCAGGCTAAAGGGTTGGTGGTCGCGGCTCTCTATGCTGTTCTGGAAGCTTCCAAAGCAAGGTTTCGAACCCTTGATCTGCAAATTTAATCTCTTAAGCAACAGATGGGTTTGCAGGAAACAGAATGTGTTAGACTGCAGCAGAACTTGGAGTCTGAACTCCAAACTCTGTGGAATGAAAAGGATTCACCTGGTCCCGACAGCACCACCGATAGCCATTATTAAAGTGGAAGATAGGCAAGAGATAGAAACGATCATTTAAATTGCAATAGGCAATGTACCTCTTCCTGAGAGAAGTAAACGGGCCATTAAAACCCAGATTAGGCAGCTTCTGCAGGAGGCTGGCACTCAGGATAGTATTGTTCATACTGCAGCAGAGGCTGCAGCTTGAGCCGGACTAGACAGCGCCTGAGACAACCTACCTCTGCTGATCGACCCAGTAATCCCCTACAAATGGCCTACTCTGTTCAGCAAATAGCTGACAGTATCAGTTAGATGAACCCATCCGACAACCTCAGCTGTCACTTAGAAAAGATGCATTCTAAATGCGAGATGCTTAGCCTCGCTGCAGAATACCAGGTCCAAATACTACGCCAAACCACCGATCCTAGTTTCTGGGCCAAACTCCCCGATGCCATCCGACAGGAAGGGAATGCCACCTTTGATGAGGTTTCAGCTGAGCTCATTTCTGCTCACAGCCCAGGTGCAGTAGGAGTGATGCTTTCATACCCTGTAAAACAGAATGCAAAGGAAAGTCCAGTGACTTACCACCAGAGACTTTGGATGGCCTATCAAGCAGGAAAACACCTGGCACAAGAAGCTGTGGATGTAGATTTTATTGAGTATAAGACCCTGTTCCTTAGGAACATGATTCCTGCAGTACAAGAAAAGGTAGAGCCAACCACCTACCCCAATATGGATAGGTTTGCCGACATTTTTCGGAAAACCGAGAGAGTTTACCAACTCTATATCCGTGATCTGGGCTCCAGTTCCAAGAAGGTAGCCACCGTGGAGCCTGCTTCAGAGGCCACGATGCACTACACTGTGGAAGGGCAGGCCCAACACCAACAGGCCCAACATCAACAGTCCCCTCCAGCTGATAATCAACACCCCAACAGACCCAACACCAACAACAACCACAACAACAACAACAATGGGGTGGGAACCAGAATTGGCATAAGAATAAAAGGCATAAGGGTAAAGGGAAACCACAACAACAAAGAACAGGTCCTTCATATAGGGAGATAGCAGAAGAGAATCAGAAATTACAAGAGCTCCTGGGACAAGTGCGTTCTATAGTGGAAGCTGTTCCCACACAGGCTCTTGCGGTGGTACAACCAGTGAACCAGACCCCAACAGGTCATGGGGATACTGGAAGTACAGGCCTCCAGGCCCATACAGCCCTGAACCCAGAAGCTCCTCCCTATATAGCATCAGTGCAGCATGGTGAAGTGATTCACAGGAGTCAGGCACAACCTCTCCATGCTTCCAGTAATACAGATTGACAATTACAGGCCCCAGTCTGGATTGTAAACAAGCTGGTCTTGGATACAAATGGAAGGCCCTGCACCGAGGCCGAGGTTGGGGGCCACCTACTTGTAGTCTTTGTTAGATACAGGTGTAGCTGTATCTGTATTACATGATGAACATCAAGACACATCTCCTTGGTCCACCGGACAGAGGACTAACATGTCAGGAATAGACAGTACTAGGCTACCTGCATACTGTTCTCTACCCCTACCGGTAGAGCTAGGCCATCTAAAGGCCTTACACACTTTCCAACTGATGGTACTGCATGATCATCCTAGTATCATAGGAATTGACTTCCTTGCACCACACAGCTGTGTGGTGGATCTAGCTAACATGCTACTGATACAGATTCAGGGTCAATTCCATGCCATTTTGATCCCTGATTCACACGTTGTGGTGACAATCTCTGCCAATGACAAGGAGTATGACATCATAGATTTGTTCAAAGGTCATGAGCTTTTCCCATTTTGCAATGACATTTGGAGGTGTTTGCAATTAACAAACATGACTGTGGCAGAATGCACACTGTCATCGAAATGCCAGGCCCAGCACATGAGAGGCAAAGACAGTACCCTTTTCCAACTGAGGCCTTGCCTTCTCTTAGAGAAACAATCAAGTCACTCCTCAAGCAAGGAGAAATCAGAACTTGCATTTCTACTGCTAACTCCCCAGTGTGGCCCATGAAAAAACCCACAGGCACCTGGAGACTTACTATCGACTACAGGAAACTGAATCAGGTCACCCCCCAGTTGTTCCCCAACTGTGGCATCAGCACCCGATGTGCTATGACTCTTGACCCCTGACCTGAAATGATTCAGTGCCCTGGACATTTCCAATGGTTTTTGGTCATTACCATTGACCCTTAAGAGTCAATATAAGTTTGCCTTCACCTTTGAAGGAAGACAATACACATGGACTTGCTTGCCACAAGGATTCCATAATAGCCTGTCCCTGTTCCATCTGCACATGACGGATGCCCTCGAGAGTTTCTCTACTCCCCAATGTCTCTTGCAATATGTGGATGGCCTGTTGCTGGCAACAGCCACACAGGAACAACATCTGGATCTCTTAGACGAACTACTGACTCTCATCCAGAGAGCAGGCCTGAAATGCAATCCAGCAAAAGCACAACTATGCCAGAAAGAAGTACTCTTTCTGGGTCTGAAAATAACTGACCAAGGTCAAAGCCCTACCTGGAAGAAGATACAGGGATTGCAAGACTTGCCATTGCCTTGCAGCATGGAAAATCTTCAAAGGTTCTAGGTATGGTGAATTATTCGAGAGATTTTATCTGTGATTTTGCTCAGAAAGCTGCTCCTCTGTATGAGCTACTCAAAAAGTACATCCCATGAACTTGGGGCCTTATACACACCCAGGCTGTGACATCACTGAAGCAGGCCCTGGCCTCCACCCCTGCTCTGGTCAACTCCAATGCAGCACTACCATTCCATCTGGAATGTGCCACCTCTGACATTGCCATGTCAGCAGTGTTGGCCCAGAAGGTTCATAGCACCCTGAGAACCATTGCATATGCATCACAGCTCTTGACCCCAGTGGACAGAAGTACAGCCTTTGTGAAAGGAACCTTCTGGCCACCTACTGGGCTGTCAAGTACTTCCTGTATATCATTGGGTACTCTCCACTGATCATCAACACCAATCATACCCCAACTACCTTTCTGCTCTCAGACAGAGTGAAGGATGGGTCAGTCTCCAACACCAGACTGACACACTGGTCACTTCTTCTCCAGGATAGAAACATACAGGTACACCCAACAAAAATTCCATTTATGCTGGCTCATGGACTCCTTTTCCAAGGAGAACCCCATGACTGTACACTGCAGTCACCTGATCTTCCAGATCCCAGTCCTTTCCTCCCTGCTACGCCACAAATACTTGACAACACTTCTTTGTGTCACATCTTTACTGATGGTTCAGCATCCTATCAGGGAGAACAAATCGTAAGGATGGACATTCTTGTGATCTACCCTTATGGGAACACTCTTAAAATATCTAAGTGCTGCAGCGTAGCATCATCACAGTATGCAGATATGGCAGCGGTGGCCTGTGCCCTCAAGTTCATCCAGCATGGGACCGAGGATACTATTATTTTTACTGACTCTAACTGGGTTTGTTGTTCTCTTACAGAATTTCTTCCTTTCTGGCAGAATAACTCCTTCCTCTCCTCTGATGGCAGCCCAGTGAAGTACAAGGACTTGGTAATATACATACATTCACTGGCACAAAGATGTGCACACAAACTCTACGTACATAAAGTCAAAGCTCACTCTCTCCAAGACCCCTATCATGCCTTCAATGACACAGCAGACATCCTTGCTAAGGAAGGGGCCTAGGGGGGACACCTGGATGATGGATCATCCAGAGGCCAATGCGGCCGTACAAATTGCAGCACTCAGGAAGAAATCAGAACCCTTTTCCTCCTTGGACCTTTCAGCAGCCCAACATGTTGATACTGAACTCAAAGAAATGTTTAGATTCCTTGACAACAGTACTGAAGAGAAACTTCCCACACACAACCCCTATCGGAGGCATGAAGGTAAGTTACACTTGTTACCAAATGACAAGCTCATCTGGTACCAACCAGATGATTCCACCACCGAGTTGTGGGTGGTCCCCAGACATCTTAGGTCTGAATTCTTGCACCAACTGCATGACACACCCACTGGTGGACACCAGGAAGTGGAAAACACCCTCCAAAGGCTTAAGACCACCGCCTGGTGGCCTGGTGTCACCAAAGATGTTAAACAGCACATAGACAATTATTTCATTTGTGCACAAAACAACCCCATCCCTACCAAGTGAAATGCCAAACTCTTACCACGATGACACTCTGGCCCTTGGCATGCCATACAGATTGATTTTATTGGCCCCCCGACCAACACCAGCAGAAATAACAAGTATGTTCGTGTGGTAACTGATCTCTTTTCTAAGTGGGTTGAAGCTTTCCCCACTAAGACATGCACTGCTAAGACCACTGCCAAAATCCTGATGGAACAGATTTTCTCCAGGTGGGGCCTACCTCTCAAGGTAGACTCTGACAAAGGAACCAGTTTTACAGGTGAGTTGATGAAAGAATCCCTTGAACTTCTTGGAGTTCAACAGAAGTTCCACATACCTTACCACCCCAATCCTCAGGCCAAGTAGAAAGAGCCAACAGACAGATTAAGCAAATGCTTTCCAAATTCATTGAGGACAATCCCAAAACCTGGGATTCTCTACTGCCGTTACCCCTTATGGCAATTAGGGGTACATCCTCAGCCACTACCCAGCTCACACCCTTTGAGGTGATGACTGGAAGACAGATGAGATTACCTGAACACCTGTTGTTTGACCTGCACACCCCCACTGAAGACCGTGTGTCTGTAGACCAATATGTGGAAAAACTCAGAAAAGACCTCATACACACACTTGTATGCTTCCAACTGCATGGGCAAGACACAACAACAATCCAAAATACAGTTTGACAAACATGCACAAGAAGTGGATTGGCAGGTTAGAGATCAGGTAATGGTACTCCGATTTGCACATCCCACCCATTCCTTCTCCAATAAGTGGGAAGGCCCATACCCTATTGTCAACAAGCTCAGTCCGGCAGTCTATCAGGTTAGACTCCTGCATAACAATAAGTTGACTGACAAATGGTTACATGCAAACCAGCTGAAACTGTATAAAGAAGCTTAATTACTTTTCCTTACCCTATTGGGCAGAATAGTACTAACTTACTAATGTTTGATTTTGCTTTTCAGATACACTGACAAGATGGCTATCTTGTTCCATTATCTGCTCATCTCAGGAGTTATCCCCCGCATCCAAGGCATGATGCCAAACCTCCTACCACACCTTGATCATCCAGCATCTCCTTCAGAGGGAGTATCCATCAATATACCCGATAGTCTGATTACTGTCCAGGAAGGTTCCGATGGTTACCTCACTGCCTCGGTTGTTGCTCCTGATAAGTCTACCTTACAAACTGAGTGGCAAACCACATCACAAAGACAAATTCTCCCTGTAGCCAAACTCTCCAAAGGAATTTTCCATGGTTGACCCAATGCTAAATTATCCCCAAATGGTTCTCTGTCCTTGTTACAAACTGCATTAAGACATTCTGGTTTGTACAACATTACTGCCCTAATTGATCCTTCTTACTGTATTTCTTTGTCTAAGGATTCTGCTCAAAAATTTTGTGCTGTACACTACATGGTTTCTGCTGCCATATATCTCTCTGTGTTACCACCCACTGATAAACAGCTTTTGGAATGCCCAAAGCACACCCCTGGTCCCCATAGTGGTCTAACAGCCACTGCCCTCCCAGGTTCATTGATTAATAACTTACAGTTTATGCATATACCTGTTTTGTTTAATCTTACTTACTGGAATATGAAAGAATTTGGTATGTGTCACAATACTAATACATCAGCATTTTATAGTTCATTATTGCTTGATAGTTTAGTTGCATTTCAGATTCATTCTCAAGACCCTATTGCCAGGGTCCATTCTACTGAACATAGAGGCAACTTCAGGAGAAAACCCACTCCTGATGATCAAAGTCATAAACGTAAGACACATGAAGTTGGCAGTTCTGATGTCACAGGTGCAACAGGTACTGTCACAGGCTTTTTTGGTACGGCTATGTCTATTTGGAATAAAGCAGACATTGCTGCTATCAAATCTCATTCTGCCAAGTTCTCCACTGGTTTGATTAACAATAGTCTACCTCCATTATTGCATGGTGTGCATGGCCTTAGTCAGGAGGAAAGATACACTGTATACAACATGCATGATATTGCTAAGGCATTCACTGATTCGAAAAACAAGATTAACGCACTCATACAACAAAACAACAAAGAAGCAGATAAACAATACATTGCTAGAGAAATCCTCTTCTCTGCCTATGGCTCATACATTATCACTACCATCAACAATCTCTTCCTTGATCTAGAATCTGGAAGGATCCCTGATATCATATATGACAGATGCATTTCCAAATGGTATTGTCCATGATGTAAAACCCCTAGCTGTATTGCTATGTGTATGCAACAAACTCTAACCATTCCTCTCTCCACAGCTAGGAACTTGGGGTTTGTGACCAGACACCCTAACACTGGTACTTGTTTCACTACTAAGAAATGTTCCATAAGAAAAACTGTTTGTTTCTTTTACTGTTTCTTTACCATGTTTTGATCCCACTACAGCCTTGTCCAACAGGCTTGCACTGGTACACTCCATTGGGCATTTGGAAGAAGACATCTACAGAGAATGCCTAGATCTACCACCTCTACTGGTTTTCCATCCTTTCCTGGGTGCCTGGGTGGCTCCGCATACGTACTGCTGTGTGAATAAGCAATACATTTATTTGTGCCGATGTGATGTATTTGATGTTATTCAACCTGTTTGTGGTTATTCTCCAGATAGCATTGACTGGA
The DNA here is from genome assembly GCA_016271365.2 of Neoceratodus forsteri. Taxonomy (NCBI): domain Eukaryota; kingdom Metazoa; phylum Chordata; order Ceratodontiformes; family Ceratodontidae; genus Neoceratodus; species Neoceratodus forsteri. The sequence continues at coordinate 440,292,999 of CM028129.1, read as the reverse complement.
CTTTCACCATGGATGATGACATCACCAAGAATAGCACAGAATCCTTGGATTCAATTTTGGCTCTGGATATGCTCTACCAATCATATCATGAGGAGGTTCATCGCCTGTCAACACGGATTTTGAAGACAGCCTACACCTGCCCTGTCCAGTTGCAAAAGTGGAGACTCCCTACTGTTCGCTCTCAGTATAAATCTGATGGGGAGTATTGTGTGGTAACTAACTTTAAAAGCTATACTTATGGATCTGTGACATGTGTTATTGATAACCCCAATTTTTGTTTTGTCCCCCACCAAAAGACTGTGATTGGACATACCGTCATAACCCCCATCCCCCTCATCGATGCAGACATCATTGATGGTAACCCTGACTATCTGCTCACACTGTCTGAATACTTACCATATTTTAATGTACACATAGACCCACTCGCACTTACATTAAAATCACTTTTAGACAGGAAAGACACACACCTCATCCACATCAGTAATAATATGACCAAGGTCAATGAAGCTATCCTCTCATTGATTAATAATGGTGACATGAATGATGCATTAACTAACACCTGGTTGGAAATTACTTTTAAAGGTTTTGTTATTATACAAGCACTTTTAATCTTTACTTTGATTATTATGCTCTGCTGCCTACGGCGCACACTGTGCCAACACTGTGAGCAGCTTGAGTCCCTTTACAAAGCTCGCACGTCAGGTTTGTAAATGACCACTGCTCTCTGCCCTTTCCCTAGATTTGCCTGTGTTGCCCTTGAAGGCAACAAGGGGCGAATGTTACACGAGATCCCTGCACCCTAATTGGTACCCTCAGAGGTAAACCATAGACAGCTAGTGCTTAAGCATATGTTATACTAACATATAGGGCTAAGGGCATCTACCATACTAGAGTAGATGTCAGGATATGTACGCATATTGTTGTAATACACTTTGCTTGCTAAATACATATATTCTCTTAAGTATTTTCTGTGTATTTCTTACTTGTAAGATGCCAAGGAACCTGTGTCCTTGGAATAATTATGATATGTAAGTCAGCATTGCCACCTTTTGGTGATTTGTACTACTACACTGAGTTATGTAAGACTCTGTATAAGAACTCTTTTGTTTCACAAACTGATGACTACTACAAAATTGTATAATGTTATCTTGGACCGTGGAGACTCCTCTAATTTAGCCAATAGGGCTCATCTCTGTAACTAGAAATGTTTCTATCTTACAGTAACCATAGTAATTATCATAGGTATATAATGTGATACACTGGTCTTGTACCTCGGAGATCCCAAGAGACACAAAGAAACCTCAAGGTATAGGGAACACTTAGCACTGGCTCCTGGTTCATATTGGTAAGAACTGCTTAGGGCAACTGAGATTTTATCCTTTTTGGTAGTAATAAACAAGTTTATTACTCTTATGCAACATGTCTGTGATTACTTGCATTCCCAAAATTGCCAAGAACCTGAAAGTGAGGTTTAGACCGCCTGACAGAGGGTTATATGAGTGTGGTGGATGTAAGGTTTGTTGTTATATTTAGGTATGGCTTATATTCAGGTACTTGACATAATGATGTTATAGTGTGTTTGGATTCTTACTTCACATGCAGAGTGTATATTTGCTTCCTTCTAACTAGTTATCTCTCCCTCTGGGGGGGTTATTCCATTGAGTTTTTATTCAGATTCCTAAGTCTGTTACTGTACACATAGCAGTTTTATTTTATACTGACACATTTTTGAACTCTGAACATATCAGGATGCATGATCTCATTTACTTGGGGTTCCCTCAAAAGTTAAATTCCATTGGGTAAATACTGTAGTGACTGGTCTAAATGATGGTGTGTTACAACTCTTAGCTCTCATTCATAGTGAATATGTACTTCCTTCTAACTAGTTGTCTTTCCCCAGAGAGGGTTTAATTCCATTGTGTTTTTATTCAGATTCCTTGTTATGTTTTTGTACATATAGCAGTTTATTTTATAATGACACATTTTTGAACTCTGATCATATCAGGATGCATGATCTCATTTACTTGGGGGTCCTTGACAGGTCTGTTTTTTTTAATTTGGCACTTATACTGACAATTGATATCATTTTGTATAACATCTTGTTACAGCACTGACGGTCTCGGCTGAGTGTATAGTTGGGAAAATGTCTCCAGATGCTTTTATACTGTATAAATATGTGAAACAGTTTCTCACACTCCATAAACTTTACATTAAACCCACTTAATGCCATATATAGAACATTTCTGTTGTATAGTTTTTTGGGGGGGTTTAACATACAGTAATATCACATTTTAACAGACTGTATGAACATAACACACTTAGACATCCAGTTTTTAAGTTTGTGGAATGCTCTGCTCAAAGGATTCTCATCTTATTCTGTGGACATTTGACCTCTCAAGGCTTCTCGGTTAATAGCAAACTGGTGAAATCCAGTTCTTCTTATTTAAACTTCAATTATGGTTTAAATGAGTATTTTAAAGCAATGAGAATTCTTTCTGTTTTTTTATGTGTGATCTGTATGTTAATAGTATGCGATTTTCTAAATAACTGCCATAAGCTTCCAAGGAAGGACTTGGTTGGGCTGAAAGATTAGGCACTTTGTTTCTTTTGTAACATCAATGTTGGTCCAATAAAAGGTATCAAAACACAGAGGTCAACAAATCCCAGAGCCCGACATCCTGGGCTAGCATGAACTGATAAGGGACAAGCACTTTTAATGCTTTTGGTTGTCTACGGACAACCAAAGTAGTGCTGACTGCCTTGATTTTTTTTTACTTTAGCTGCCTGCCATGTGTGGTTTTGTCCACTAGATGTCCTCCCTCTATGTCAGCGAGTGGAGCACCACCACTGGTCACATGATTGTGAGTTCAGCACCCCATGTGGTGTATGCTTCGTGTCCCAAGAGCACCACAGCCATGAAAAAGAAAGACAAGGAGTAAAAGGAGCATGCGCTCACCTGGACACCTGCCCCACAGCAATCTGGACCGCCTCCCACCCAACCAGCCCACCCACACCCAGCCAACATATCAACTGTACCAGAGCCATCCACAGGACTGATAGGCGATCCAACAAATGGGTTCAGGTTGTAACAGTAGCAGTGCCTGTCAGTCCTGGCATGAGGAGAGGGGACTGGAGAGAACATTCGGTGGCAGTTAGGCAAAGCGCCATTTTCATTGCAGCAACAGACTTGGATGCATCTCAGTGTGCAATCGGAGCGTGTGTGTTGTGAAGTGGTTATTTGCTAAATGTTAATTGCTAGCAAGTTTGTGGGAGTCAGACTGGTGAAAAAAACAACGAATATCAATTTGTTTCTTTTGTGGGGTGTTTTGTGAAAAAAAAGAGAGAAGCAAGATGGAGAAGTGAAACCGGGGGGTGGGGAAGGTTTTTTAGGACTGGAGGGAGAGCCTAGAGAATTGGGTGAGAGTGGGGACTGGTCTGGGTCTGTATTGGCCTGGCTTAGTGGCTTCTGCCACACATAGATCAAGGGGACAGCCAGAAATAAAGTACAAAAAGAAAGGGAAAGTCTGAAAAAAAAAAGTACAGTGAGGAGAAGGGTGTAAACTGTAATAATGTACTTGTACTCACTGTACACTAAGTGCAACAGCAGAACAGAATTGGGGCAACGTTGGCAAACAGAAAACTTGCACTCTACTCTAGCTAGCTGTCTGAGAAGAAATAAAAGAGTGGGGGCTTGTGTTGCTAACAAATAATGAAAGGCTGAGAAAAACAGTGAAGTTATTTGTGTGTGTTGCCTGCCCTAACACTGTAAGAAATAAGAGTGAGGGTGAGGGGCTTTGTGTGTTGCCCTAAAACTTAAAAACTGAGAAGAAACAAAAGTGTGAGAGGCTTTGTCTGTGTGCTGTCCTGTTGCCCACCTGCCTATGAAAACTTAATAAAAGGGTTAGGAATAAAGGAGTGAGGGGCTTTGTTTGTGTGGTGCCCTAAGGAAACCTAATAAAAACTTAATACACACTACTGCCTTTATGACTGTGTGAGGGAGAGGACAGGAGGGAGAGGGAGAGGGAGAGGGTTAAAAATTGGAAAAGAAAAATATATTTAATTAAAAGAAAAAAAAATCACATTATTAAACTGCTGCAGCTGTGTGAGACATTAAATCCAGCCTGTGTGTGCTGAGGGTGAGGGACAGCAGGGGAGGACAGTAGGGCAGAGAGAGGCAGAAATTAAATAAAAAAAAAACTGAAAAGGGAACAAGTGGTGTTGGGATGTTGTTTGTACACTACAGAGAGAAATATGAAATAAATAAAAAAATATTCTGAAGAAAGTACAGTGTACTGAAGTTAAAAAGTTTAGTCTGTGTAACTAGTACTACACTCCTATTTTGCTGTGTCCCGGACTCTAGCTGGCTGCCTGCAGTGACATCACTTGACCATTGTGAATTTCAACAGAAACTTTAAAAAACAGAATAAAGTGTGTTTCCTGTGTTCACTGTTCACCCACCCAAGCACTGCCCTAACACTACCTAGCTCCCCCCACCCACAAAACCAGTCAAGAAAGGACACTCACACACAGATATTATAAAATACATTTTATTTGCAGAGTAAGCAAGTGTGGGAAAAAAGTTAAAAACACGACAAATAAAAATATGGCTATGCAGAAGAATAAGAAACAAAAGACTCTTTTTTTCTTTGTGGTGAGGAGCAGCAGCAGCCACTGGGCCTAGCCAAACAGAAAGACAGTCTTCTCCAGATAAAAGAGACATTGAGTCTTTTTCTGCTGTGGGAATGGACATGACAACAACTGATGCTGCTGTGTAGCAGCAGCAACAGCAGCAGCAGCATTCATCAATTGAATTAAACCGTGAAGTGGAAGCATCTGTTTCCTGTTCTAAGAACCTAGCTTTGCTGGATCAGCAAGGAGACAGGATCTCTAAAGACAAAAAATATAACCAGGAGAAAAGGACAAAAATGTTTTAATCTCATTGGTTGAACACTTATAAAAAGTTGAGATACGATGATAAAAACGGACTGATGTTTTGCACTGTGTATGAAAAGTACCCTCACTGTTGCAACTCCAGCCTTTCAAAAAAACAAGTGTCTTTGCAGCAGGCTCTAACAACTTTCGTATTGAGTCACTGCGGGCACATGAAAAGTCAAATCCGCATGTGTTATGCCAGAACCATCACATTCTGGAAAGTGAGCAATGAGCAGTTCAGTGTGATATTACTGAATCACCACTTTATCAAGCCTTTGCACAGTTGGAAGAGGCCACAAAGGTGAAGATTAGATGCCTGTTCAACACAGCGTACTCCATTGCAAAAAATGTGTACGCTTTTTCCGACATGAAATGGCTATGTGAATAGTGGTGGGCAAAGTGGTCTCAAAGGAGGATTCACGTAGTGCTCCGCAATGCAAAATGGAGTACTTTGCGTTCTAATGAGTAACACGAAGTCCATTGAAAACAATGACTTTGCGTAACTCCGCCTTCCCAGACCACTACTCCACCAAAATCTTAAGGTGAAGTGCATTGAAAACAATGCACTTTGCCTCACTTCTCCTTGTTTTTAAGCTCTGAAGGTGAATTTTGCAGTGATTCATGGGATTTCAGGTCACATGGGCTCTATATTGATCTGCACAGCCTCAGTTCAGCGTAGTGTGTGTAGGAAGGAGTAGGAGACAGTGTGCTCTGAGAGCTGTCTGTGATTGAAACCTTGTAAAAGCTGTTAAAAAAGCATTGTTGCAATTTGGGGGGGGCTCAAACTTTAGTTCATCGATTGTAGGAAACCCTCCTGTGCTCATATCATCGAGCATTTTGGTTTTTGTGTGGATTTTGAATGTTAATGTACAACATTGACTGTGTGCAATGAAAGGCTGTGAAAGTGTACTTTGGGGGAGGGGCATATCTGTGGTGTAGGTAGATTTAAGTTGGAGAAATAGTGATTTCTTTGTTTTTTGGCTATATTTTTGTTATATAAGTGACTGTGTTAATGTATATACAGTAATAAATAACCAATTGTATGTTGTAAGTGTTTGGAATATCTACTCTACGAGGATGTGTTATTGTATACTCCAATGTTATTCTGTCTCATATGTAATTACTACCAGGTCCATCTTGTAAATGATTTCTTCTCAACAATGTTTCACCTAGCTAAATAAAGATTGATTGATTGATTGATTGTCAGTAACTGTTGAAATTTTCTTGCTGATTGTGTGTTGTGTGGATCTGGTGCAGCAGTTCATAATTTCAGGTTGTTTACCTAATAATACATGGCATATTACTGAACTTTTCAATTTGCTACGCATTACTCATTCGCCATTGTAGACAAACTGTTCTGTGTGTGTGTGTGGGTGTGTGCGCGGTGTTGCATGACATCAAATAATACACCTTTTATTGTGCCACAGACTAGTGTATTTGCAGGTGCAGCAGTGTGAACCTGCTATCCACTGCAGCTCCCTGATTTTGTACTGCAGTCATGGTATCTGTTCTTTGTTTTGCTGCTTGTACTGCCATAAAAATCTGCAGTCAGTGCTCCCCCCCCACCCCCACCGGCAAAAGGATTTTTTTAGCAGATTGGATTGTTTTTGAGACCTCATCAGCACCACTGGTTACTGAAGTTGATTTCATTAGCCGGCCCGGTGGTGCTGAGAGTTGAGGTGCTGGATGCCACACCTTGCGCCATGCCAGCGACCCGGGTTTGGGAATGAGCCCGGGTTGCTGGGGGTCAGCAGGGGAGGGAGAGGATTGAGCATCCGGAGGACAGCTCTCCTCTTGCAGGGAGGGACATGGGTCCCAGTTCGGTACTCTGCTGATCTCTGATGGAGGCTGGAGATACAGCAGGCACTGAGGAATAGAGAGAGAAGTGGGGGAGTGGCAGACATTGGATACACCTTGACATCAGGGCACCAGCCACTTCCCAGAGGAAATAGAGAAAAATGCCTCTCAGCTCCGGCGGAGACGGAGCACCGGAGCTGGCCCCTGATGTGCGGCCACCCACCTGGCATCCTCCCGACTGACGTTACTGCTGTATCGGGGCTTGGGGCCCACACCATCCCTGCCCAGGGGGTATAACCGAGGCTACATGGGTGATGGAGGATGGCTAGGTATGGTGTGTGCCATAGGGGGATGACTCCATGTGCTCCCGAGGAAGACCTGAGCCGAGAGGGTGAGAAGGAGGCATAAACAGTAAAAGAAAAAAGAGTAAAAAAAAAGTGGATTTCATTGTGTGACAGACTAGTCTCTATCTGTTGCTGAATCCACAGTTGTTTTTTTGGCTTCACATCCAGTGTCCCCCCAATCAGAGAGTGAACATATCAAAATCTAAATTTGGTTATAATATTGTTGTTGATCCCCCCAAAATGCCCGCAAAGAGACGTGCAAGCAAAGTTGTTTCTTGCCATGGCAATGCTGGCAGTAAGATAGTCTGTGGGCATGGTAGCACGCAGATGCAGAAGTGCATTGCTGATGTGAGGAAAGGTATTTCTCCTGCAATGTCTTTTACAGTCCATTCAGTAGCTTCACTCATAGTTGGAGGAGATGATGTTTTCCTAGCCGGTGGTGTTAGTGTTACTGGTGTTAGTGGTGGTGGTAGTATTAGTATTGGAGAGTCAAGTTCGAATTCCAACCAGTGTACCATATCCCAAAATATTGAGTGTGAAGCAGTGCAAGTGAGTGGCGGTGTAGATGATGTCATACTTCCCAGTAACATCCCAGTAACTGAACCTGAGGATTCTGATAATCATGTCAACGGTAGCATACAATGTGATATTCCATCCACCATGGCAGTTAATGTCACGCATTTTCCATGCAGTGATTCACAGTGTGGTGAAAAAATATCAGGTGATGGTGGTGTAGATGATGATGATGAATGTGATGATGACAATGATGTTGCTGTTGTTGCAACATGCAGTCCACATGCTAGCATCCAAGCAGAAGATGTGGATGTGTGTGACATAGGTGAATATGATGATGATGTAATTGACCCCAGTTGGGAACCGGAGAAAAAGAAATTCAAAGTGTCTGTGTTTGAGTCTGTTTTCAGGAATCCTCAACCCCCTGTAAAAACTTGTGATTTACCGGTTTTAGTTGATGATGATGACCCAGTAATAAATATGATAGGTAGTCGTGGTTGTCAGTTGCAGTCCAGGTGTGCAGAGCCCAAAACATCATGTGCCCCCCCACTTCAGTGCTTAAAATAACGGAAATAAATAAGCAACATCATGGACATGTTAAAAGCAGAGCATCACAATCCCTTGTTTGGGATTTTTTTGTTCAGGATGAAAATGATGAGTCAGTTGCAATCTGCACATAAGCTGAAGTACCCCCCCCCCCCAATCATACAGTGTCAGGTGAACTTAATGCTGCTGTAGCGGAAATGCTGGCAATTGATCTTTTGCCCTTCTCCTTTGTGGAGAATACTGGGTTCCGGTGGTTTGCTACACGTGCCTGTCCAAAATGGAAAGTCCCATCCAGGACATACTTTTCTACCCGTGCTGTCCTCGAGTTGTTCCGCACTGTGTCCAACTCAGTAAGACATGCCCTTCAACATTCCTCCTCTCCTTTCATCCATTTAAGTATGGGTGTGTGGACAAGTGGCAAAACAGCAGGGAGTTCATATGTGTGTATAACTGCACACTGGGTACAGGTGCCGGGGGTTGTTTGTGATGTTACTAGTGTGAATAATCAGTGCAGTAAGGTGGATTGTCGTGGTAGCAATCTTTCAGGAATTCGACAGCATGCAACAATTGCTATGCGCAATGTGACCTGTTCACACACTGGTGAGAACATGCTGGACGTGGTACTGACTGAAATTGACAAATGGCTAAACCCTCTGTCCCTGAGAGCTGGGTTCATAGTAACTGACAATGGGTCAAATGTGGTAAAATGCATCACAAATGGTGTTTTTTTTTTCGTGTTCCATGCATGGTCCACTGATTAAATTTTGTGGTGCAGGAGTTTCTGCAGCACTCTGATATAAAGGAAATGCTGACCATTGCACGATGTATCTGCTCTTACTTTTCAAGCTCTGTAAAGGCCCTTGACCAGCTGCGGCAGTTGTAGATACAAAACAGCCTGCCTCAGCACCGCTTGAAGCTGGAAGTTGTCACCCAATGGAACTCCACTTTATACATGGCTGAGAGGTTGTATGAACAATACAAAGCCATCTCAGAATATCTTGTGATGCACACTAGCCGTGACAGTTCCGGGGCCTCCATGTCTCTGATGACTGAACAGTGGTGCCTCATGGACTCTGTAAAAACAAATTTGCGGCCTTTTGAACATGCCACACAGACAGTGAGTGGCAAGTCTGCCTCCATTAGCTAATCAATTCCACCGTTACGGGTGCTGAGGCAGACATTGGTGAATGTACAGCATGGCCTTGATGTTGCCAGAGACGGTGGTAGCAGTATGTTGCTGCAACACATGCTGAGAGTATTCGACCATAATCGTCACATTGTGAGCATTCAGCGTAGTGACAACTTTGCCATAGCAACAATGCTGGACCCATGATACAAACATGGAATTGCATCAGTACTGGAGGAAGGGTCTGAACAGGTAAAAAATATCAGTGGTCAACTGGTGCGCTTGGTTAATGGGGCACAGAAGTCACGGGCCAAGGTCAGCAAACCTCAGCAGCATAATCTGGCTGAAGGTGTACCTGTAGGACTATCAAGCATATCCTGCAAGGGGAAGGGGACAGCAGTTCAAGGTGGTCTGTCATCCAAAGTGGCTGGCATCAACCCGCTTTGGGAGGCTTTGTCCCAACTGGGTATTTGTGAAATAAATGATTCTGGAGAACAGGATGATGCATCAACAACTGGACTTAGTGCGGCTCAGAGAATGGTTGAGTCATATTTGTCTGAAAACAGGCATCTGACAATAACTGAAGATCCTCTTTTGTACTGGAGTGGAAAGGTCAGTGAATGGCCAGAGCTGACTGCAGTGGCATTGAAGTACCTCACATGCCCACCCTCCAGCGTAAGTGTTGAGAGGGTATTCAGCTCAGCAGGTGCAATAGTCAGAGATCGTTGGACAAACCTGTCTCTTGCAAATGTTAGTTTGCTAACATTCATTAAAATGAATGAGAAGCACATACCAGTACAGACTGCAACCTCAGTATTCATACCAGGGCCTAGTCATTGTGGTTTTGGTGATGTGGAAATGGACCATCCTGGTGGCACTGGCAGTGGCTGCCTGAAACGGCCCACCACTGACATAGATGATGACACAATGGAGAAAGAATTTCCCAGTGGTCAGACTTCAGATATAAATGACTGTGAGGGAAGCTTTCTTTATGAGGATGATGATGTGGTTAATGTTGGCAGGTTTTAACTGAAGTTGTTAAAAGGCGGTGTGCCATCCTGGACCACCACCACCACCACCGGGACTGATGTTAGCCACTGCCACCACTGAGCATGAGTCTTTCCGTCCCCCAGACCACCACCACCGGGACTGATGTTAGCCACTGCCACCACTGAGCATGAGTCTGTCCAGACCACCACATCCATCAGCCACAGATACAAAGCTTCTTAATATTTAAAAGATAAAGCGAGTATGTGTACTCATGTTTGTTATGCTGTTTCACTTCCGTTAGTTGTATGTTTTATTTTCTGTAGCTTTGCAGAGCCGCAATGGTCAAACACATACTCTGCACTTATTTGGTTTTTTTACAGGTTAACAAAAAAAAGTCTCCATCTCTAAAACTCGGTGGGAATGGTACTGTAGCTGTACCGTACAGAGAGAAACCTATGGAATATCCATGTGAAATCCATTCTGGTAAGTATGAAGATTTTATTTCATCCGTTTCATTGTTTTGGAAAGACTGCAGCAAATATTGCACACAGGTTGTGTTAGTTGACAAGATGTGGGTGTGAAATGTAACGACTTGAGATTGAGAACCATGGAGGGACAAATAACAATTAAGTTGTAAGAAGGCATTATTTTCTTTTTTAAGGAAACTTCCAGATGCTTTGTTGTTCTGTCAAAGTGGCCTTATCCAAAAAATTCTTCAACATCAGGCACCCCCCTCCCACGGGCTTGGGCACACACGTAACATGCAGAAGTCATTTCATTAGATGACCATGACCATCATTAACAACCAGACTCCAGAAGGATGCATTTGAAATCTGTGAAGAAGTATCAAAATAAGAAACCATTACAGACAAACCTGCAAATATGCTTCCCCCCCCCCCAAAAAAATACTTACCTTAATGTGCTTGAGAGTTATCCATTTCCAATTTCAACGCAAACAATTCTCATTAAGCACTGCAATGTGCACACCAACAGTTTCTGTTTAGTTTAGTTTAGTTTAGTTTATTGTTCTAGGAATTACTACCTTTGAGCCAGAGGCTCTTTTACAAAGGTTCCACGTCAATTAGGCACAGTACAAAAGGTTACATAGATAACACAACAATTTGTGTTGTGTCAAGAGCAAGAAAACATATACAAATACATATCAAATAATTTGTGCAAAAGGACATGAGATATCAATAATCACATTATTATTACAAGAAAGAGGTCATGCCAGATTAGGAGAAACAAATAGGGAAAAAGTCCAGAACAGAGAGGGTAAGTGAAAGGTGTGGGGAGCAGACAATAGCAGGAGAAAAGGTTTCCCAAACATGTCTTTGTCAAATAACGGAACAGGGTGGGTAGTGAGAAAATAGGAGGTTTAATCAGGGCAGTCACAGGAGCTGGAGGTGGCAAGGTGAGAGAAAAGCCTTGATTTGAAAATACCTAGAGAGGTGGAGGCAGAAATATGAGTGCTGAGGGCATTTAGCCAGCTGGGGGCATGATAGGCAAATGATCTTTGTCCCTGAGAAGTCCGGCATCGGGGGACTTGGAGAGGCTGGTGTTCAGATCTTCTGGTAAAACGGGTGCTAGCGCTCGGGCATAACAGGTCTTGGATACAGGGTGGAGTGAGGCCCAGAGTGGATTTTTTCACCATCAGGCAGGTAAGGTACTTTATCCGGTTTGAGATTGCAACCAACCTGAGTCAGCATAGAGTTCACATGTGTGGAGTCACGTCGTGCCAGTTGGCAACCAACAGGTATGTTAGGGATGTTGTAATGCGACTAAGTGCTGTAGTAGTGGCAGATCCATATATAACTAAGCCATAGTCAACGACTGAGATGATAGAGGATTGGATGGCAATCCTCAGTGCAGAATGGGTAAGAAGCTGTCGGTTCCGATACAGAATCCCAATTCGCTGATTAATATTTTTGCTGTACTATCAATGTGAGTTGTAAAGGTTAGACCTTGATCAAAGTTGATTCCAAGATATTTGAAAATTGGCACTTGTTCAAGGGTATTTCCCAGGTATGTATTAATGGTGAGTGGACTTGCGTTTCTTGTTTCTTGGGTTAGAGAAGAGCATGGATTTAGTTTTTTGTGGTTTAGAACCAGCTTATGTTCAAGGAACCACATCTCAACTTTGGAAAAAGCATGCTGAAGGTTGAGGCGTAAGAGGTTCGGATCTTTATGATTGGCAAGAATCACGGCATCATCAGCATAGAGGATTATTTGTTCAGGGCAGGATTTGGGGGGGGAGTTTAGGAAAAGGCTGAAAAGGAGGGGGCCCAGGATGGATCCCTGGGGAACTCCTGAGTGAACCGGTTTTGAGTCTGAGAGAACTCCAGCTACCTTTACAGATTGAGAGCGCTGAGCAAGGTAATTTTTTACCCAGTCACCAGGACCCTGCGAGAGCCCTAGGAATAGTAGACCTGTGACCTGTGATACAGAACAATACCATGAGTACATGTCCATGTCAACCCCCCTCCTCACCTACAAAATACATAAACATTTATATATATATATATATATATATATATGTGTGTATATATATATATATATATATATATCTACTCACCAAGGCTACTATTAGTGTACAGACAAAGGGCACCCTTCCATCCAGTTGAGATGATCACATTGCATTTGCTCAAATCGTCTCACAGAACACCAATTGGACCAGCAACAGTATGCTCACAGTCATCATTTTATTCTGGGGGACTTTGTATGTGCTGAAATGCTCCCATTTAACTGTGTTACCACTTGTCAATTTTTTGCACACAAGGAGGATGCATTTTGGGCATACAGAAGAAATCTGGGGACTCTGTGCCACCACTGCGCGCATGACTGAGTGCGCCATTAATTCTGGGGACTTTGTATGTTCTGAAACACTCTCATTTCACTGTGTTACACTTGTCAATTTCCTGCACATGAGGAGGATGCATTTTGGGCATGCAGAAAAAATCTAGGGACTCTGTGCCACCACTGCACGAATGACTGAGTGTGCCATTAATTCTGGGGGACTTTGTATGTGCTGAAACACTCCCATTTCACTGTGTTACCTCATCAATTTTCTGCACACAAGGCATGACTGAGTGCGCCATTAATTCTGGGGATGCATTATGTGTGTTGTGTGATTGTTGTGAGCTCATGATGTCATACTGACACTATCAATTAAAGCAGCATTGCAAGAATGTCATGACAATCTTGAACTCTACTTTTTTATGCTACTTTACATTGCCACAGCCACTAGTTACCTCCGAGTCGTGACTTGAATGATACGCTTCTTTTCACAAAGTCTGTCTGCTTTACTTAGTTGACTACTTTTTTCATGTATGAAAAAAAATAAGCACGCCTTTCAATATTGTTCTGACCAGGTTTGTATTTATTTGCAGCTGCTTTTCAATAAATATTGTTTCATGGTGTCATAAAACACTGCCTGCTGCATAACTGTTAATTTACAACAGAAGTGATATATAACAACTAACTGATGTGGTGGAGAAAAGCAGAGGAAAACAATGACAAAGACCTGGTCAGCACCAATTTAAAAGGAATGCTCCTTTCATTATTTCACACATGAAAAAAGGTAGTACAGCAGACTCAACTACTGGAAATTCTCGTATCATTCCAGTCAGGAAGTAAGTAAAGGAAGTTGTAACATAGCATTAACAAATATGGGTCAGAGTTCTCAACTAGATTGTTGCATTGTTGCTTTGACAGAGATTCACCCCATGCTATATAGTTACTGCGATGCAATACACCTATTATGTTTTACTTCCAGGGGAGTTGTTTCAATATAGTAATATTCTTGAAAACCACCCATTATGAATGATGTCACGTATGAGGAATTTACTAGAACAGCCACCCATATTCTGCCTCATTTTCTCAGCAATGAAGTGATGCCAGGGGAGCGAGGTGCGTGGCTCCACTAGAGATTGTCCGCAGCTATCTCACGCTTCGTTATGTATATGTTCACTTATGGTGAAATGTGGGAACGTTTCCACTAACAAGGCTCTTCTTACTGGAAACATGCCCACACGTTTCACCACAAACTGACCATTATAACATAAAGAAACATTCAGAAAGCTGCCGGACAATCAGACATTCACTGTAATGGAGCATGCACCCACACTCTCCCTGGCATCAGGTCCTAACATTGCTGAGTAAGGGGGGAAGAATGTGGGTGGCTTTTCTGAATGGGAATTTCTCCGTCACGTGACACACTGTAATGAAAATACGGGCGGTTTTCACAGAGAAGTATTGCACTACGTGGAGCAAGAAAGATTCTCCTGGAAGTAAGGCACCCATTTATCGGGTGCAATACTGTTTCTTGGTGAATCTTGTGACCAGGAGCTCCTGCCACTCTTGAGGACCAACCTTTTCTTAAATCTGTTGCAACAGTTCTATTTCTTAGCCTACTCTATCCTTTACTATTTCTAGTCCATAAGGTTGGCCACCTGTGGGAACCCCCTTCTCCATCCCTTGACTATGCTACCATGTCCTCTTTAATTTTCATTTTTCCCTCTCAGGTCCTCATACAGGGAGGTTATTGTGGTGACTTCAGAGTATATGTAAAAAAGGTTGTGTTTATTGTTGTTAGATTTAGTATGTAATAGCACTATGTTATAAAATACGTTAATGTATATACCTTATGTTTATGAAACCTGTAAATGTTTAAAATACCATGGCATTTGGTGTTTTGATAATGGTAAAAAGTACTAGGTGACTATTATAGAAATTAAGCTAGTTGTGCTATTTAAAATGCATGTAAATTTTTGTAAACTTACCAAGCCAGAAATGTCATGGTGATTTGCATATATCCCATGATGCATTGCATTATGGAATTATGTATGATGTTGTATTTCTTTGAAACTTGATTTGTTGCCAATGCCCTTTTGGGTAAACCTTCTTTCAGTGATTCTGCATTGAGGTTCTTTGTTTATAGCTTGTTTTGTTTTTCTTCTTTTTGGGCCCCCACTACGTAAGCAAATGAGGCCTGCATAAGGGTTATGGCTGCAGCTCAACTGGGGAATGGGATCAGAGATTAGTGTCAGTAGGTGCTGGCTAAGTGCAGAGAAAGGACATACATAGTCTGTTGCTGCAAACTGATTTTACTGAAGAATAAATATGGAATTGAGTGGTACTCTGCTCAGTATGCCTTCCTGGTAAATCTCTTAAATAAATAAATTAATAAGCTTATTTCTTGTATTTTGAATAAACATCACACAGAAATTGTGTGTTGAAGCTGAAGTTCGGTGTCTGGTCCATCTGTTATCCCAAAACCCCTCCACAAATCTCTTTCATGTCTATTTCACAAGTAAAATAGTTATAGAGCCTCACTAATGTTTACTTTGTGTTGGGACTCATGAATCAGATTTTAAGTGTTTCACAAACAGCATGAAGACTGAGCAATGCGAGTATGTTGTGCTAAACTGCATGTGTGCCATCACTGTTCTTTCCTGTGTGTGCACGCATTGTACAGCTTCATGCAAACATATATATGTTAAGACTTGTTGCATTATCAAGAATAAAGATTACAAAGAATACCTGATATATATTTTATTGGTACCATCAGCGCCAGTGGACTAAGTGATATGATATTTTTTCAGAGGTATCGGGTCACTGTGCACCTCAGTCACTTATAGTGCACACATGACTTTGTGGAGATCATAGCACAAAAAACACATGCTTTCCTAAAAGTTATGTGTGCAGTATAGTATATAATGGGACTAAGGTGCACTCTAGCCAGACACCTCTGAAAAAGTATCGTACCACTTAGTCCACTGATGATGATGGTGACAATAAAATATACCATATTCTGCTTGTTATTCTTTATAGCATAAACACTGCCTGCAAAAAGTCAACAACAGCAATATATGTTTGCAACAGCTGCACAATGTCTGATGTCACACACACACACACACACAGGAAACAACACTGACTACACACATGCAGTTTTACACATCATACTTGCACTGCTCACAACAGCTTGTCCACAAGCACTCCAAAACAAAAAGTAAACATTACTGAGCCACTGCAACTACCGAAGGGAAAATGTGCATTATTAAACAACAACAAACAAAACACACAAAAACAGTATAGCGCAGTAGTGGGGTGGTGAGGTGCAGAAAACAATCCCTTAATGTGGCCTTGGGATGCCGTGGTGGTCCAGCAGCAGGTGCAGCATTGTGAGTATTTGCTGCTGCTGTTGTTGGAGTGCATCAACCTGCTGCTGCACAGCGCCTACCGTCTCATTATTCTCCTCCAGGGCCGCCCACACCAGGGCAATGTCAGCCTCTGTTGCAGGGATTGTGGTGGGGTACACTGCAGGTGGAAACCCAGGTAGTGGTGCTGGTGGTGAGGGTGGTGCTGGTGGCTGTAGTGGTGGTGGTGCAGCTGCTGTACTGGCCCTCCTCCTGCTGTGGTGGTGAGGCACAACTTCAACCTCAGCAGCACCCTCGGCCACTGCCACAGAAGGGCCAGCAGATGGACACCTGGCCCCATCCATGGCAGCCTGCCACTCCACCTTGTGGTGGTTCAACATGTGGGTGCACTGGCCACCGGTCCCCAAATGTGTCCCCCAGGGACCATGGCGCACCAGCACACTGCACAGACAGCACACCACAACTGTGCTGTCTCCCCCCACAGAGTTAAAAAGCTCCCACACTGGGGAGCTGCGGTGGGAACCAGATACAGTCCTAGCACCACCTATGTTTTCCTGGGGCACCTCATGTGGCTGTGGAGGTGGTGGAGGGGGTGCTGCTGGAGCCCCTACAGCTGCTACCGGTAGTGGTGGTAGTGGTGGAGTAGGTGGATGCGCAGCAGCCACCGGTGGCACTGGTGCTGCTGCTATTGCTGCTGTTGCTTCCACAGGGGGGAAGCAACATCCAAGAGTCAGAAGCAGTTCAGCAACACACGACCACCCCCATGTGTGCTCACTCCCCTCCTCTGACCGCACCCAGGGGCCAGCGACTCTCCTTCTCCAGGGTCCATCTTTCCCACACAAGTCCCCGACCCCGACTATAAAAAAGTCCAACCACAGTCGATGCCTAGCCTTCACCCAGTGGCCGCACTCACTCTCACACTCCCAGACACACACACATACACACTGACACACACAGTCACACACACACCCAAAACAAAACTTATAAAAAAAAATTCACTACCAAAAAAACAATCACAAACACAATACAAAAACTAAATAAAGATATAGTTTTTAAAAAAGCTGTTGTTTTCAGACACAAAGGCAATAAAGCACTTTCTGACAGTGACTCAAAACTGCTCTCCTCTCCACAAAGCCTTCTCCCTCTATGACTGCAAAGGAGAAAGTGGAACTGCTTCTCTGACTCACTTCCTTCCTCCCTGGCTAAAGCATGTGACTTACAGTACTGTAAGCCATGTGATGTGTTGGGGGCTGCCTATTTGCTTGTCACTTCCCCTTACTTTGGATTAAGGCATAATGACAATGCAAAGTAATAATGAGAACACAAAGTGAGCACTTTGCAGTGGCCACTTCACGTTGTGCTCCGCCAACACGAAGTGGCCAATTCGTGTTCACTTTGCCAGTGGATTAAACATTCACTGCATCTCTATATGTGATTTGCCAGAGAAAAATTGTATTAAGCTAGGTAAGAGTTATACCAATGATAAGTGAGCCAAGGACTTTTTCAGAGCTATGTCTGCTGTTCTATCCAAAACCCAGACACAGACTCTTAAAAATGCAAAATATGTGACAGTTCTTGCTGATGGCAGCACTGATGTGGCTATAATTGAATGGGAAAATATCTTCCTGCATTACGTAGATCCTAACACAAAAGATGTATATATATATCTGATCCAGGCTATACCCTTGCAATTCACGCATGCTGAAGGTGTCTTTAATGCAATAAAAAGTGCATTAGATTCACTACATGTACCTCTTACTGACCTATCAAATGTGAGCAATCCGGGGCCACTTTTGATTTCTGTCAGTTTTGATGGGGCAAGTGTAATGATGGGTGAAAGGGGTGGAACCATTGCGAAGTTACGGTACCACTGTCCTCACATCATTGCCATGCATTGTGTTGCCCATAAGCTGGAGTTGGCAGTTCTTGATGTAATGAAAACAAATCCCTTCATATCAAAGCCTGAAAATACTCTAAAGGACATATTTAAATTCTACCTCTATAGTCCAAAAAAGATGAGAGAGCTACAAGAAATTGCACATGTGATAGATACTGATCTGGTACACTTTAGTGCAATTAAACAGGTGAGATGGCTGGCCAGTAGATCACATTCAGTTCATGCAGTTCAGGTGAATCTACTTACAGTTGCTCAGCACTTGCAACAAACTGCATCTGCTGCTGATGGTTCAAAAGCAAAGGTGCTGTTAAAAGAGGTACAGTCTGTGCGGTTTGTCAAATCACTTTATATCCTTCAAGATTTTTTGCCCATACTTAGAAATCTTTCCCTGCAGTTTCAAAGAGATGGCTTAATTCTTGAAGTACCACATCTCATTGAGACCTGCCTTCTCCAGCTGATGGAACTGAAATGAAAGCCAGGGAAATACATGATGGCTTTCCTAGCTCATTACAAACCTCAAAACAGATGCATGGATTATGTAATTTCACAGAGGGGAGTCGAGAAGTCTGTGCCCTTCACATTCAAAGGCAACTGTCCTGAAATAAATTTTGGGACTGATACACAACTGCAGACATTAGTACATGCAGCAATATATTACATTGATGTAAGATTTAAAAATTTCTCAGAGGTGCTCCTAAAATGGTTCACCCGTCTGGATTTTAAACAGCTTAATCTACCAAGAGAACAACTTGGGACCAATGAAGTGCCTAATTTGGCAGCATATTTTAAATTTTTCACTGAAGAGCAGCAGGAAAATATTAGATCAGAATATGCTGCATTTAAGGCACTGCTGAAATCTGCAGTTGACAAACCCTATCTGCAGGTGTATACAAGACTGCTGAAAGAAAAACCTCCCCAGATTGTTCACATTCTAGAGTTAGTGGAAATACTACTAGTAATGAGTGAGTCAACTACAAAGTGCGAACGAGTGTTCTCCATTCAAAACCTGATAAAGACAAAAATAAGGACACGTCTGGCAGATGACACACTACAGTCACTTCTTCAAATAGCAGTAGAGGGTCCCGAACTATGTGACTTCAATCCAGATCCAGCAATAAACCCCTGGATCCTGTGTGGTCCAGGCACTCGACATGTTCATGGGCATGCTGCTGCTGCTGCTACAACTGAATCTGATGCTTCTGTATCTCATGCTGCTAGCACTGCTGCTGCTGCTCCATCACCATCATCCTATCCTAGCACCACTACCACCAGAACACTTGATGTTGGTGACAGTTCTGAATCTGAGTTCTGATTATATTTGCCCTAATTATTCTCTGCTTCATTCTGGCTTGTAAGGGACTGGACAGAGTTGAGCACAACTTGACTCAAACTTCAGATCACTCAATCTGTATTAAAATAAACATGTAAAGATAGTTACATCTTCATTTTTACTGTTTTCTATAGCCTACATCATGTAGTATTAATAATAGAATGGCACAGCCATTTACTTTGCTGCTACACAATTTTTTATATATTTTCCTTAAAATATGGCCTTCCGACCATTGGACTACCACTCACAATAGTGGGACTACCATTTTTGGATAGGCCAGTTGTCCTGGACTACTACAGAATTTTGAGATTTGTCGATCCCTGTCAAAACATTTGCTTCTGGATCTGTTCTTACAAGGACTAATATGGCAACTAAACTAAATCTGTGTCAAAGTTTATGGGACACCCAAGGCTGCAAGACTGGGAATGAAAAGGACACTGACACCACGAGCACTAAACAGCTCACCAGTAAGCAGAAAGTGAAGTGGTAGAGAAAATGCACCTCCACATATAAAATGCACAATTAAATTCAGAAAGGACACTAAAAAAATACACAGTAAGAAAGTATTACAATGATTGGTTTACACTGTACGTGTTTAAAGTATTTTTCTGTATAGAACTATTGAAGCTGTGAAATGCACACTCTCTCTCTCTCTCTCTCTCTCTCTCTCTCTCTTTCCCTCTAACACACACTTCTCTCACACTTGTGGATTGTTTCAAAGTGTGTTATTTTAAAGTATAAAAGCAAACAAGAGAAAAATTAAAAGCTGTAGAGATTTTGGCTGTCTCCTTTACATTACTACTGGCAGTATGGCACAGTGCTCCCTCGCTATAAAAAAAAAAGATTGGGAGCCCTAATATGAGTTTGTTGTAGCTCCCAGTTTGTTACATCGAGGGACACTGAAAGTGAAGTCCATTTACACTAAATAGGTTACACTGAGACTCGTTTTCTGATACAGTACACTTTGTATAGTGATTCAGTACATATGTTCTGGGCTCCCAGCCAGGTCTGCCATTTTAAACTTTTTTTTAATAAATCATGTTTCATTTGATCATTTATTTTAGACTGTTACCTGTACCATTTGTGGATGTTAGTGAGCAACTGTTACTGGCATTCAGGACAGAGAGACTGGAATTTTTCAGACAGTATCAGATAGGACTCCCTTAACAGACAACTTTGTATTTGCTGCATTTGTTAGTTTATTTTATGTTTTAGTCCCGTTTAGTTTTGTAGTTTAGTTATTTAGTCACAGTATCGCACAGTATTCTTTAGAAACATAGAAACATAGAATCTGATGGCAGATAAGGACCACTTGGCCCATCTAGTCTGCCCATTTCCTTACCTAATGGATAAGCTGCAGATCCTAGTTAACCAACAGCCTACTTTCTCCTACCCCCCACTAGAATTGCCTTATGTCTGTCTCATGCATTCTTGAATTCCCCCACTGTTTTTGACTCCACAACCTCCTCAGGAAGGCAGTTCCATGCATCTGCAACCCATCTCTGTGAAGAAATACTTCCTCATATTACTGCTGAGCTGTCCCCACTCTATCTTCAAATTGTGCCCCCTTGTTCTTGCACATCTCTTTTTCTGAAGATGCTGTCCTCTTGGACTTTGTTGATTCCCTTGAGGTATTTGAAAATTTGTATCATGTTCCCCCTCTCCCTCCTTTCCTCGAGACTATGCACCTTAAGATCCTTTAGTCTTTCTTCATATGTCTTCTGGTGCAGACCCTGCACCATTTTGGTTGCCCTCCTCTGGAAAGCCTCCTCCCTGTCTATGTCTTTGCAAAGATGGGGTCTCCAGAACTATACACAGCACTCCAGATGTGGTCTTACCAACTGTCTGTACAGAAGGACAACAACTTCTTGTTTTCTACTGGTGATGCCTCTCCCTATGCATCCCAGTATCCCCCCAGCCCTCCTTACTGCCTCCTCACATTGCTTGCCCACCTTTAAGTCATCTGATATGACTACCCCCAGGTCCCTTTTCATTTTTGTTGTTGTCAGTATCTCACTCATCTCACCGACTGATTTCCAAGTTCTGGTTTTGATTACCAGGTCTCCACGCCATACTATTAATAACTAAAGCAAAAGCTAAATAAAGTAAAGAAATAAACTTACAAACCACCATGGAACCAAGTCGGCAGGTAAAGGAGTGTGTAGCTGGGGGGATTAACATATTCTGAGCCACAGTCGGGTCACAGCTTCCGTCTTTCGGATGAGACGATAAACCGAGGTCCCATCTGCCTGGATTCGTGGTAGTTCAGGTGGATGTTTAAGATCCCATGGCACTTATCGAAAAGAGTAGGGGAATTTCCCCAGTGCCCTGGCCAAATATCCCTCATTCACTAAAAATTAGCACTAACAGCTTAATCTGGTTCAAATTCAATTGCTTACCATCTGTATCCCCACCCTGGTCGCCCCTGAAAAGGGACTTCTAGGCCCAGTGGGCTACGGGTCAACAAAATTCAACAAACAAACAAACAGCTGAGAAGGGGAGGGCAGGCGGGTAAACAGAAAGTGCATTTTTATTTCGGGTATTGTACTGTACAATGAAAAATAAAGTTGGCATAAAATCTTCATCTAATTTAGGTAGAGAGAGGTATGCTGTTAAATATAGTTGTACAGCAGTTCTATAGCCTTTGAGAGCACACAGTACAAGAAAGTGGTAATGCGGCGGTTTATAGGAACAGCGGATTTCTGTCAGGAGCCTCACACTCCCTTCATAATAGCTACAGTTTTCTTATACCGAGGTTCAGTATAGTGAGGGAGCACTTTATGCTCACAAATATTTCTGTCTTCCACATAGTGTGATATCATCTCCAGAGACAATGAGACTTCATTCCATAAAGAGTGGGAAGAAGAACAGCTACAGAAGGAAACAGCAGAGGCACCTGAAACAGTAGACAACCACTGAAGAGGACAGGGCACATCCTGAGAAGCAGGCACATCCAGAGATGCATTCATTCCAAGGAGATGGTGCACACAAGGAGTGGCAACATCTAGATGAAGGTGTATATCCTAATAAAAGGGCAGCAGAATTCCAGAGGTGAGAGAACAGTCTAAGGTAAAGATAAAACACACAGAGGGCCTAGTGTAGCAAAAAACAAAAAACAAAGGCTACAAAGAAAAGTAAAAAAAGCACATTCAAGAATCTTGTGAGATACAGCATCAAACATGTGCATTTGGAATGTCAACAGATGAGGGACATGCTAGTGCAAATAAGGGTTGGACAACTTTATCTGTGGTCCACAATGCAAGAACTGAGAAGGGAATTGTGGGTCATAATGCTATAAATGAAAATGCCATCAACATCAACACCTATGGAGAGGCACACATCTGCTTGCCTTTCTGAAGAAATCATGGCAGAGGCTAAAGATATGGCATGACAAGCAAAGTGCATTGACCCAGTGCAAATTGGTGACATGATGATAGAAGTGACAGCAGCAGGTAAACCACTTGTGCCACCTTGGCATACAGTGCAAGATCAGCAGAAGGAAGACAGAGACATAATGCACCACACCATGGCCACAACCTAAGTACAAGGGTCATTGTAGCCGACCTCGACATTGTGCCTCTCTCAACCGAGACGGACCTGAGTTGCTAGTCCAATGACAAGTCAGAAAGATTTGCAGCTCTGTTATTTCATGCTCTTGTGCTGTTTGACCTATATTTAGAATGAGCAAATTAAGTAAATTATGGTGCAGGGTCTGCACCGGAAGTCATATGAAGAGAGACTTAAGGAGCTTAATATGTATAGCCTCGAGGAAAGGAGGGAGAGGGGGGACATGATAGAAACTTTCAAGTACCTCAAGGGAATCAACAAAGTCCAAGAAGGTATCATCTTTCAAAAAAAGAGGTGTGCAAGAACAAGAGGGCACAATTTGAAGATGGGGGGGCGGCTCAGAGGTAATTTAAGGAAGTATTTTTTCACAGAGAGGGTTGTGGATGCATGGAACGGCCTTCCGGAGGAGGTTGTGGAGTCAAAATCAGTGGGGGAATTCAAGCATGCATGGGATAGTCATAAGGCAATTCTGGGGGTTGGGGGCAGGAAGAAGTAGGCTGCTGGTTAACTAGGATCTGCAGCTTATCCAGTAGGTAGGGAAATGGGCAGACTGGGTGGGCCAAGCGGTCCTTATCTGCCGTCAAATTCTATGTTTCTATGATGGTACAAGAGACAGAAACTGGTTGCCCAGAAACTTGATAAATGTAATTCTAATGCATAAAAGGCAGCACTTTGATTTGAACACTCTTCTTGTTACTAGAATAATGGAGAGAAGAAACGAGTAACTACTGTAAGAATGGTGTGCAAAAGTGATGGACGCCCACTGATATAAAATGCATACTGCATATCGTATTTGTATTTGTGTATCTGGTACTTGTATCTGCATAGTTTGGTTTACATTTTCTGTTCACCAGAATAAGTTATTTAAATGTTCTAACCTGTAGCGTTTGTGTGTTTTTTGCCAGAAATAGCTTTACTTTTACTCACTGCTATGTAAGCTTTATGACATTCTGTTTTTATGTTTGAAAAATAAAGGCTATGAATGTTTTACTCAATCTCTTTTTTTCTTTTTAACAAATGAAAATTACGGGATGCAAAATGTATACATGAATGTCACCAGTGCCATGCTGCAGGAGAAAAATATCAAATAAATGCAACTTATTAGCCTGGAAAAACTTTATACCGAATTACTGCATGGTATTAAAGTAAATGGCTGTTGCAAGCAAACAGAACAAATGATCAAAAGCAACCTAGAGGCAGATGGAAGTATTACAACAGTCAGTATTTATTGCTCCAACACAGATGTCATGCCCACAGCCTTATGGTGCGCTAAATCAGCCGATATCATTCATTTTGGCAATAGCTGTGATTGAATAGAGCAAACAGTTTTCTCTCATGTGTAAAGGCAGTATTTTGCATGGGCTCATGAGGGGCAGAGTTATGCAAACCATACACAACTTAATGGAAACAGATTTGGATGGGCAAGGTGCCTGTTAGCAGAGGCAATATAAGGAGTACAAGAATGACCTTTTAACAGTGCACAGAGTGAGAAGCAGAAACAGGAGAGGAGTCAGAAATGCAAAAACAAGCTGGTATTAGCCTTCTACCTAACACTACTGGATATCCTGAAGGAGGATAAATAGCACCCAGTCTCATAACATTGCACTGAATACCCTTGCCAGCTCCTGTGGTGGACAATGATGGTGACCAGGATTTGCCAGGGTAACATGATGCACAGCACATCCTTGTGGAATAAAGGGACCCACATCTTTCATGGCCAACACATGACCCACATGCCTAGCTAATTCAGGACAACTGCTCTTAACATGGGTGAGTAACCACAACACACTGTGCAATAGCAATAAATGTGCATTAAATGTGAATAATGTGGGGGAATATCTTCCAGAAGCAACTGCAGACAGATACAGGAGTGTAGAATAAGGGTGCTGAAAACAAATACATAGCATTCACTGTGGCCTGTGGGAGAAAAAGAAAAAAATAAACAATATCCTGCTGTGGGGGGAGCACAGACCAAAAATCTTCCCACTGGGGTTGGCATAGACAAAAAAGCATTCTGCTGAAGGGGGAGCAGAGGCCAAAACAATTCTAGACAGAACCCTGCTGTGAGAGGAAGGGTGTCATATAGTATGTATTATAACATAAACTGTACCATATACAGAATGGGGCACTGGGGAGCCACTGGGTAGAAGGGACAGGTCACTGGATGCCAAGAATTAAAAATTATTAGTATTTTGAGGATTGAGGGAGGGAGGGAGGAACCACTGGATGCCAGGGATGTTTATTTTAAAGTGTTTTGGGATTAGGAGAGGGAGGAGGTAACCACTAGACAACGGCAAAGTTTATTGTAAAGTGATTTTGTGAATCAGATCTGGTTGGGAAGGAGGACAACTGGATGCCAGGGATATCTACAGTTGTGGGAGAGCTCTTGTACTGTGCATACCATGCAACCTTTGGTCACTGTCATGTCAGGCACTGGCACTTATCATGCAGGACATTGTGGGACACTGGCTATCATAATGTGGGACAAAGCATCATATATGGGGATATAAGCCACAACACTGCAAAATCTAATAGCCTAGCTTGTGCACAGTTTAGCTTTGTTTTGGCATATTGGCATTAGTTTATTGATTTCTACTATACATGTCTGCATTTGCAGCACCTTCTCGGTATGTGTAGCACTTTTCTGACATGGGGCAGAAGACAGGGCACTTTTATGGCAGATAATGAGGATTGTCCCTCATAAGGGAAAGTTTAGAGGTATGGTGCTGTGTGCTGTGTTGAACCAGTATCACTGCCAGTCACAATCTGCAGTATAAAGTACTGGGCCATCACCAGTTTGGAAGAGTATATGCTGGCTCCTCAAATACCTTGCCGAGGGCACTCTCTGCTGCTGGTCAGTGATCCTTGGTGACTACTGCACTAAGACTATGGAACAATTTCCCTCCTATGGTCATGGAATGCCTGACCTTCGCGTCCTTCAAACCTGCAGTGAAGGAGTATCTATTTGTTAGCTGTCCCTGTGCCTGCTTTACCTAGCTTATCTGTTAATCTGACTCTCTGTATTTGCCTATGAGTAGTGTCCATGTTGTATAGAACCGAGACCGTCTGAGTACTTATCACTATCCTGTATCTAACTACTGATCTGTTGCATAAAGGTTTTCTTTTGGAATGTATATCCATTGTCTGTACTGTATTTTGTCACTTACTTCTGAAGGTATGTTATTATTGTCTGTATGTATTCTTCCAATGTATTTCATATAATTAATTCTGGGTCACTCCTGAAAAAGGGATAGCTTGTCTCAGTGAGCCGACCTGGTTACCAAAATCCAATAAATAAAATACTATAATAAGACTATACTGACATGCAAATATTATATTTGCCCCATCCATGGGTAAAGTAGTGATGTCCATATCATGGTTCCATTATGGGACTGTGTGTCACAGGAGAAAAAACAGCTTTACCATTTGCAAATGCTTTTTGTGTTCACCCTTGTGCTAGTGCAAAGTGAATATTTTGGTATGATAGTGGGTTTCGAGATGTGTCACTAGTTCAATTCAGGGTAGTCTGCAAGGGGCTCATCAGTGTCAGATCAGTCATTGTGCAGGATGATCATGACACTGTTCTGGTCTTGCTGGGCCAAAACTTTGTGTAGTTCAAGGGAAAGAGCTGCCCCGATCATAGGGTGGCTCTTTCCTTTGATCTGTATAATGCCACCCAGCAAGAAGATCTGATCAGCGTCCTGATCAGCCTGCTGTAACCCCCCCCCCAACAACATAACCTGAAATAAAACAAATAAAAGAAAGGAAGAAAGACCCAAGAGCACTAATGTCATCATTTGTGATGGTCAGTGCACGTACCTTTTTCCTTGGTTTTTCTCCCATTTTCCCCTTGGGCAAGTAGCATGCAATGACGTTCGTATGTATGGATTACAGACATCTATGTTGGTGCCCTGAAATGACTCTTGGCTGTTGGTTTGTTATTGCTCCAAAAACTAGTTATATGAACTCCATTGTCCCCTTCCAGCTACCCTGCCCATCCACCATCCACCACTTATCCTGTCCCTCCACCCTTCTGCTCCTTCCACACTACCATCCCTGCCCAGCCCCCAAACCCCATCAGCTCCCTTGTCCCTCCACCCTTCTGCCACCTATCCTGTCCCTCACCCATCTGCCCCCACCCTCACTACCATCCCTGTCCTGACCCCACCTGTACCGTAATGACCCCTCAGCCCTAAATTCACTCCCAAGCACCTTGCTATGCCACTCATCAAGGCACTTAAGGCCATGCACTTTTCTCTGTCTTTTTTTCTGCCTTCAAAAGTGGCTGTTCAAAATTATAGGTGTAGCAAATGCTAGCCTGTTTTTTCCCACAATAGTTATTTGTTCCTATGTATTACGTAACGTGATCTCTGTATCCTTATTACCTGTACCCCGTTCCCATTATGCTATTGTAATAGTAATAGCAAATCTGTCTGTACAAATACATATTTGTATTTATTTTCATTATTCACCAGGACCTCCTAGTGAATGAGCATGCTCAATGGAGACATTTCCTATAATAAACTTGAATTGAAACTTGAACTGAATTTGAATTGAATACCACTTAGCTTCTGTTGAGTGGTAGTGAGTGCAGAAAGACATGCTGTTACCCCCTCCCTGAACCAGGAGAGCAGTCAATAAGATGTTCAATCCTCATTCCCCAGCTGACCCCAGAGTGACCCAGGTCCATTCCCAAACCAGGTCATCAGCACAGCGACTGCTGAGGTATCAAGTGCCTCAATTCTCCACAAGTCAATTTCCAGTCTCTTTCTAACTTGGTTGTATTAATATACAGGGATTCCATGCCCACCCTGGTACCCAGGGTACCCTGTGATTCCTTTTCTTTAAGTAGAAACATGTTCAGGTTTACCTTGAAGGCCTTTACTATCTTTGTGTCCAATTTTATTTTTGCTGGTAGGCTGTTCCATGGGTTAAATACTCTCTTGTAGAGGAAGTACTTCCTAATGCTACCCTGAATTTCACCACCTTTCTACTTCAGGTCGTGTGCCTGTATCCTGCCAACGCATACTAGAGTAAACATCTCCAGCCATTCAGCCTTGATTTCCCTTGTACCATTTCTCTGAGGATGCTTAATTATTAGCTTATTTAAATGTCACCCACCAGGACAGGCCCATGGAAATGCATCATCTCATTTTTATGGAGGTCCCTTGGAAACAAGTACAGAAAATGCAACAAACAGCTCCAGACAGTTTCAAAAAGATAGACAATGTGTGTTAACAAAAAAGCTATATATATCTTGCCAGAAACAGTACATTCATAGCAGGTAATTATGTTTCTCTGTTTACTGTTGATGTCTCAATACTGTATATATATATATATATATATATATATTTTCAGTCTAAATACAGTATACATTGTTTTTTTCAAATGGTTTTGTTTTGCTGAGGCTTTAGTGCAATTATAATGGGACACAGCCCACTTTTTAACCAATCAGATTAAGAGTTTCCGGGCCATAGATTTAAAATTAAAATTAGCTATGAGGATCAGCATATGCATTATGTAGTTCAATGATGATGGCCTGCACACTATATCTTGAAGTTTTATAGCAGTTCTCATGCTCTGAGTTAAAAGGAAATTCATAATAAGTCTCATGTAGGAGAATTATGATCTTCTAGGTCCCTTTATCTTCCAAATCTGTGCTCCAGCATTTATTTTGTTCTTGATTTTTTTCACCCCTCTCTTGTACCTTTTTATTTTTATTTATTTTTTGCTCATTTTTACTGGTGCTCATCGTAACATCCATTAGTGTCCCCAGAGGGTCACTGTGTAACCTCATTCAGATTGCTATTACAGTATCTTACCGCTGGCTTCCCCTTCTCTATAGGAAAGGGCAATATCTGTGATGAGCAGGCTTCCCTCCCAAGCACAATAGCTGTCAAAAATGTGCTGCAGGTTACAGATCTTAATAATGATGACCAAGCCAGCAGTGCTAAGAGGCTCACAGTGGTACAGGCACTTATGACAGCTTCCTCTATCACTAGATAAGATGGAACCTTTGGGGGAGGAGGGGATGTGATTTACAAGGAAAATTAAAATTCCCGATCCCTGCTGCATCACACTTGTAACAGCTAGCAAACAAATTCTGTTGTTCAGCCAGTTCTCAATTGCACAGCTGATGGCTTGGGTTGTCACACTTTTGTTTCCAAGTTAGTATCAAGTTACACAAGCTGGTAATGAATTTCACAAGATTGTCATGACAAATTGCAAGCCATCTGGGAAGCAGTGAGAATATATTTAAGATTTCCCTCATGCTTCCTCTTGGCGTCTTAATTAATCTAGCCTGGATCATCACCTACAAAGAGGTAGTGAATTACATATTGTTACTGTATCTTTAGTTGACATTTTGTGATAAATCCTTTCATCTTGAGTGAATATTGTATATTGTAATATTATAGACTATACCTTACATGTTTTTCAGTGTATTTCCACTGCATAATTCTGCATTTCCCATCACCTTTTAAAAGGACCTTTCCAGGGATCTAGATTTTTTAAGCCATAACTATCCATTACATTGAGAATGCATTTCAAAGGGCAAATGTTTGTGTAAAAATATTTACATGATATAAACAGAATTGTCAGAATGTTTTTACTGGAAAACAAAAACAGTTTTGCCTATTTCTGTAATTCTTCCTTTTTTCTCCATTTCTGCTATCACATTTAAGGCTGGATGTATACTTGACAGACAAGAAAATCTATAGTAATTAACCACTAAAAGAACAGAACAGTCTTGCTGGATGAAGCATTCTTCTGTTCTAATTGTTCTGTGTTGTGTTGTGTCATGTCATGTTGAAGCCTAGCCAGGCTTAGATTTATTCACTGATATTTGCATGTATTACTCATAATGCCTTACATCGTACTGGTATGTGTAATTTTTGTATTATTCATTTTTCTTCCAATTTTTTTATGTTTTCCCCTCTTTCTACCTACCTCTCACTATCTTTATCTGCCACTGTATCTTGTGACCCTCTATCCTCTTCAGGGTTTGTGCTCCCCAGTGCTCACATAGGGGTCAGCTGCCTGGTTGACCACACTGCCACTGACCTATTGAACAGCAGGTGGTCTCTTCTCATCAGTGCCATTTCTGTGAATTCACATTAATTGGAGGCTGAACAGAGACAGAGAGGATGCCTCTCCCTAGTCAAATGTGAGGCAGTCACCGCTGCTACAGTATTCCTACATAAACACAAAAATTGGTTAAGCTACATCCACCTCTTGCTGTCCTTACCTGCCACTATGTCTTTTGAACCTCCATTCTCTTCAGGGTTCATATTCCCCAGGACTCATGTGGGGGTTGGCTGCCTGACTGACTGCACAGCCACTAACCTCTGCACTACCACTCTGAACCCAGCCACTCTTCGGAAGTGTAGGCAGATTCTGCACTGTCACTAGCCAATCAGTTTTTGGCACCAAATTTCAAAAGTTCTAAACAACTGAAATTGAACAGCTGCGTGCGACCAACACTAATGCCCTCTAGGACACCTATCTTCTTTCTCCTGGTCTGTGAAGGGTTTCCAGTTTCATCAAGAGTCTCCTACCCAACAAGCCCTGCATCAAACCCTGTCTTTGGCACAGCTGTGCCAATCACTTTTGCCACAACTGTACCCGATTATGGTAGGTCGGGTGCAGTTGCAACACTTTACCCAATTTACAGCAGCTTACGCCAACCCTTTGGTGCAAGCCCAGTAAAAAGTGTCCCCAGGACTGCCAAAAGCAAGCCATGAAAAAGTTGGTCTAACTTGGGGCAATTGGTGCCTAGGATCAAAAATCCCAATCATCAGCCGGGTGATTGCTGCAAGTTCCATGTGCCATATCTTCAGCGCACCAGGGGCTTGTGGCAAATGGTGGTCTTTGAAAC
Organism: Neoceratodus forsteri; assembly: GCA_016271365.2. Classification (NCBI taxonomy): domain Eukaryota; kingdom Metazoa; phylum Chordata; order Ceratodontiformes; family Ceratodontidae; genus Neoceratodus; species Neoceratodus forsteri. The sequence goes on along the minus strand of CM028129.1, from coordinate 440,261,923 downwards.
TTAAGCCCCTTGTATCCAACCTTCCTCACTTGTCTCCTCCTCCTCCTCCTCCCTGTCCTTTTCCAATCCACAACCTCTCCCCCCCCACCCTTGTCCCACATCCCAAGTCAGCTACCAACAAGATTGAGTTGCTAAATTTTCCCCAGCTTATCATCAAACCCACCCAGCTCAAGCCTCACTCTATCAACCATACATGTCTGGACTAGGTGCTGTCCTCTCACCCCATTACATCATCACAGTTGGTATCCTCCTGGATGCCTTCAGTGACCATTGTATGATCTTCTGGGTCAGGAAAGTCAGGCACCCTCCTTGCACACCTAAGTACATTTGATCTAGGTCTCTTCAGTCACTAAACATCAGTGCCCTGCTAGACAATCTGGCTGTAATTGATTAGTTCCCACATCTGCACTATCCTTGATATCAATTTGGCCATCTCTTTCTCCCATGCTAAATTTACTCTAATCTGGGACAAACATGCCCCTTAAAAAATCAAGGTTAAAAAGTTCTCACTACCCCTGGATTACACCCAGAATTATTGACCAATGTAAGTCCCGTGACTGAGCATGAGCCCATTTCAAATTTTACCATTCTCAGCCTGACCTTTTGTACTACAAATCACATAGAAACTCCTGTATTAAGGCATGCCATACCTCTAAGGCCCATTACTTCAAATCAAATCTCCAGAATAATCTTAACTCCTCTGCTAAATTCGGGAAGGTTATTCACTCCCTCTTTGACCCCTCACCTTGTCACCTCCCCCAGTCTTCCTGGTAGATGGTTCATGAGTATCGGACCTTCCTTCTGTTGCTGCTCACTTCAATGAGTTATTTACCACCTGTGTCCTCCCACTTTCTCCCCCATGGTCCATCTCCTCCCTCTACCCCATCTGTCCTCAACACCTCTCAGTTAAGGGTTTTCACTTTCCTCCCATCACTGCTCAGGAAAAATTGTTTGCCTTTCCTCACTCAACCTGTCTAAATCCAACCCTGACAGACTGGACTCCAAATTCCTCTGCCTCTCAGCACCTCCCATGTCCTCTCCTCAGCTTCTAAACCTCTCCTTCTCACTCTGTGCTGTCTCTCAGTCCTGGAAGGTTGCCAAGGTTTTACCTTTGCACAAAGGGTGCAATCCCACCTTACCTGGTAAATTCTGGCCTATATCCCCTCCTCTCCTCCCTTGCAAAGCTGCAAGAGAAGTTGCTCTATTCCAGGCTGGCTAACCTACTCTCCTCCTCCAATTTCCTTTCCCCCTTCCAGTCTGGTTTTTGAAAGCCCATTCTACTGTTTTCTCCTTGCTGTGTGTCACTGCCCATGTTCACTAAGACGGATCAGGAACACATCATTACAGCTATTTTCATCGATCTGACCATAGCCTTCTCCTCGGTGTCCCACCCTCTCCTCCTGGACAAGCTAATCTCTGCTGGCCTCTCAGCTCCTGCTGTTGATAAGTTCTGTTACTACCTCAAGGACCATCAATAGTTGGTACAGGTTGTAAGCACCCTATTCTCTGCCCTTGATATCCAAGTTAGTGTCCCATAGGGCTCCATCCTTGGGTCTCATTCTCTTTTCTATATTCCTCAATGATCTTCCCCCTGCCTATGTCAACTCACATATGCACATGTATGTAGAAGATGCAGTCATTTACTTCTCTAGACCATTGGCCGTGGCTGTGGAAGGCCTGCTCCACCCTGACTTCCATGATGTACTGTGCTGTGCTGGTTCCACAACAACCAACTCTAGGTCAACACTAAGAAAGCAGTCTCCATGACCATTGGAACCAGCTAGAAACTGGCTAGGATCATACCCCTTTCCATTTTCTCCAGCTGAATGGCACCCCACTGCAGGTAGTCTCTGCCTTCTGGTCACCGAGATGGTTCTCCTGGTCTTTGACTATGTGACTGTGGTCTGTTGCACTGCCTTCTTTCTTTCATAACCTCAGGCACAAACTTAAGAACTCACTTGACTCCAGAAGATATATATTCTTTATCTTTTTATTGTACTCACAGGCAAACAAACGTGCACACTTAGTGCATATGTGCAGAATGTATAAGCAGCGTAGAATACAAGCACTGAGGTGGACTAGAGGGCACAAGAATAGCCTGCAGATTCAACTTACAACAAAGGCTTCATCAGAGAATGCTGTCCAAATCTGACACCACCTTTTAAATATCATTTTTATGTTGCTTGCACGCATGTGCAAGAAACATAGTGCCATCATCCGAGTTTTCGGAGGTGTGGCACCCCATCTTCCAATTCAGTCAGTGAGTTTTCAGGTGCAGCCGCAGTTCTCCAATGACTGCTGCAGCTGTCTATGACAGCAGTCGAAATGCAGTGGCATACAGTTGAAAGGGAGAGCTCCGCTTCAGTGAGCAGAGCTCTCCCCCACACACACACACACACACGCGCAGCATGCATATTGCATGCTGATGCTCCCTCCCCATGCACACACTGTATGGCCGATGGGGTGCCCAATCCCCGTCGACTCCATGCCCCCCACAAAGCTGATCCAGGTGCCACGCTGGGAGCCCACCCCAGCATGGCAAAAATGTTATAGCCAATGGGGTGCCTAATCCCCATTGGCTCCACCCACCTGCATGCCCCCAAAACCTTTTTCAGGTGCCACACTGGGAGCCCACCCCAGCGTGGCAAATCTTATTATAGCCGACGGGGTGCCCAGTCCCCCGTCAGCTCCAGCCCCTCAAACAGCTTTTTCAGCTGCCATGCTGGGAGCCCATCCCAGCATGGCAAACGCCCTCGTCGTCTTAATTAAAAAATAAACCTGCAAATAAAAAGTCACCAAGTGTCACTGCCCCACCCACACCCACCCACTGCACACCCTGCCTCCCCACACCCCCCTCACCCCATACTTACCTCCAGAGCTCGTCAGATGATCATCGGTGGACCGGAACACGCCTGCACTCTTCAAAGCCAACCACAAACTGAGGAAATGTGTAAGCTGTATAATGGAATACATAGGGTTTTTTTCAACTTTGTTGCATATCTCAGGCATTTTTGGGAATTTTGGGCCCAAATTTTCAACATGGGGTTTTTGGGACCCCTCCTCAAGAATTCTTGCACTATCATGGCGTTAATCAGGCCCAAAGGGTGATTTCGCCATCACTGCGCAAAATCACCTTTCAGAGCTAATAAATGAAATGACACTGCCAGTGTTCATAAGGTGGGCTCTCGAAAAGCCTATTTTGAAAATTTGGTGAAAAAATTCCTAAAAATGACTATTTTACGAGCGCGCATTGCGCAGTTCCTACGTACACTCGTAAATTCACGAATTTTCAATATTTTCACTCCAGATTTTCAACATTGCCATTTTATCACACCTCCTTATGAGCAGTATAGCTGTCATTTTTCACATCCTGCCCAAAACGTGTTTCAGCCCATGTAGCGCACAATGGCGCAGTCGGTGTGCAAAATCAATGTATGGAACACATTAAGAAAATCACAGTGACACTGTTCATGAGCAGAGGTCTTAAAATAGCTATATTGAAAATTTGGTGGATAAATTCCTAAAAATGACTGTTTTAAGAGCGTGCGTTGAGCAGTTCCTACTCACGTTTGTAAGTTTACGAATTTTCAATATTTTCACTCCAGATTTCCAATATTGCCATTTTACCACACCTCCTTATGAGCAGTACAGCTGTCATTTTCACTCTTTGCCCAAAACGTAGCTCATTGTGTAGCGACAATGGTGCAGTCGTGAGAACCATGTATGGGACACATTAAGAAAATCACAGTGACACTGTTCATGAGCAGAGGTCTTAAAATGGCTATGTTGAAACTTTGGTGAAAATATTCCTAAAAATGACTGTTTTATGAGCGTGCGTTGCGCAGTTCCTACACACGCTCGTAAGTTTGCAAATTTTCAATATTTGCACTCCAATGACTTCCAAATACCTAAACAGCACATACAAACAAGCAACATTCAGCATTGACAAATGCTTGTTTACAATGGCTTAGGCATGTAGAACTCATGCAATTCCATTTAAAACTTTAGGTGGAGGTTAATTCCCCAAACTAAGTTTCCATAGTTACAAATAATTAGTAATTAGATATGCTTGGAAAAATGGGGGCCCTAAACAAATGCCTTTTAAGGCACAATTCTATTTAATGGCCATACGAATTAGAGGAATCTCAATTTTTCATTACATACCAGCATGGTAAACCATTCGCTCAAAGTGTCTGTTCAAATTACTTTTTAAATAAGTTTCTCTTGAAACAATTAAGATTAGCAAAATGAAAATGCAAGAGAGGAAAACATAGATGGGGGAGTTAACACCAAAAGCCATAATTTAACACCACAAAAAACATGAATTTTAATTTAAGCACAAATGTTTCCTTAGATTCATCACACAAGGTATTGAGAATGCATCCTAAAAATCCATTCACATTCTCTTTGTTCTAACAAAAGATTCCTGTTTCCTCCTATTGGATGTCATGGTCCCTGGTCTACTACCACAAATCTGAAAGATCTTGGAAAATGTCATTTAGAACAATCCAAAGAAAATGCAAAAAGGAAATTAAAAAGCAAAATTAAACATGGAAAAATCTCTGGCTCTATATGAAAAGAAAGATGACTGTAAAATGTTGTTTAGTTATATAAATTCCATGAAAAAAACGTGAATGCAGAGTTGGACCTCTAATTAATAATAATGATTTAATTCTCCAACATCCAAAAGAAATGGTAGACTTTCTCAATTCTCACTTTTGTAAAATTTTTAACACTAATACTGACGTAGATAAGCTAATTTCAGTAAGCCTTTCTATTTATAATGTAGACATCTCCTTGGACATTATTGAAAACAAACTAAATGAAATAAAGAAAGGCTCTTCTATTGGCCTTGATGGCATTTCTGGAAATATAATTTTGTTATGAAAGACCATTTGTGTGTTCCTCTCAGAATCCTCTGATAAAAGTTTAAACTCAGGAATTGTGCATAATGAATGGAAACAAGCAAATGTGATCCCCCTGCTTAAAATGGGTGATAAAAGCACATCGGATAATTATCGCCCTATTAGTCTAACCTCTATCTGTTGTAAAATGGCGCGCATTATTAAAGATGAGCTGAGTTCAGTTGTATTAGGCTTAGATCAATCTCAGCATGGGTTTACTAAAGGTCATTCTCGTTCAACAAATCTGGTTAGCTTTTATAACTTCATTAGTGAAAATATGAATAAGAGTAATCCTTGTGATGTCATCCTGTTAGATTTTAAAAAAGTCTTTGACTCAGTTCCTCACTGGGCTTTAATTCAAAAGTTACAACTGTGTAACATCAAGCAGGTATACATTAAGTGGATTTCAGATTGGTTATCTAACAGGAAGCAGAGAGTGATAATTGATGGACACACATCTGCCTGGAATAATGTAGAAAGTGGTGTTCCGTAAGGATCTGTTTTGGCCACACCAATTTTTCAGTTTCTAATTTCTGATTTATCTGTTAATATTCTCAGTAATATTATGAAATATGCAGATGACTGCAAACTTGCTAACATCTGTATGAACTCAGAAGACCCTATAATTATCCAGGAGGATCTGAGCAGATTGGAGGCCTGGTCCATAAAAGGAAACCTATTCTTCAATATATCTAAATGCAGTGTGTTCTACGTTTTGGTAAAAATAACCCAAATAAACAATACTATCTTTATGGTAACCCACTAACTAGTAAAGCTAGTGAAAGATATCTGGGGATCACTGTGGACTCAAGTCTAAATTTTGACATTCATAGTAAAAATATACTGTCAGTAAAGCAAATAAAATATGGTGGGCTATTTGCCATAATATTTCATTAAAGAATTCGGATATTCTGTTACCACTGTATAGAGCTTATGTAAGGCCTCATTTTAATTTTGTCTCTCAGCTTTGGAACCCGTTTACAAAAAAAGCATTTGTCAATGCCGAATGTTGATTGTGTTGGTCCGTTGAGCTCGCTCACTGACCCTGTGTCACTCATTCGTTCTGTTTCTCCCAGTGCTGCAGGCTGCTCTTTTGTACTGGGCGCCTGCCTGCGTTGACACGTTTCTCTGCCCACAAAGAAATCTGCAGCTGTCCCGACAGAGCTCCGTTGAAGTGGGTTACTCCCCCTCTCTCACTCACTCATTCTGTTTCTGCTGACGCTGCAGGTTACCCTTTTGTACTGGGCTCCTGCCTCTGTTGGCGGCTTTTTCTGCCCACAAAGAAATCTGCAGCAGTCCTGACACAGGTCCGCTGAGCTAGCTCACTCCCCCTCTCTCACTCACTCATTCCATTTCTGCTGGCGCTGCAGGCTGGCCTTTTGTACTGGGTTCCTGCCAGTGTTGCCACCTTTTTCTGCCCACAAAGAAATCTGCAACAGTCACGATAGCGTTCCATTGAGCTCGTTCGCTCCACTCTCTCACTCACTCGTTGTGTTTCTCCCAGCGCTGCAGGCTGCCCTTTTGTACTTAGCTTCTGCCTGCGTTGGCACCTTTTTCTGCCCACAAAGAAATCTGCAGCTGTCCTGACAGAGCTTCACTCTGCCTGTCTCACTCACTCATTCTGTTTCTCCTGGCGCTGCAGGCTGCCCTTTTGTAGTGGGCTCCTGCCCCTGTTGGTGCCTTTTTCTGCCCACAAAGAAATCTGCAGCAGTCTTGACAGAGCTCCGTTGAGTTTGCTCACTCCCCCTCTCTCACTCGCTCATTCCATTTCTGTCAGCGCTGCAGGCTGCCCTTTTGTACTGGGCTCCTGCCTGCATTGTTGCCTTCTTCTGGTCACAAAGAAATCTGTAGCAGTCACGATAGAGCTCCGTTGAGCTCACTCACTCACTCCCCCTCTCTCATTTGTTCTGTTTCTCCCACTGCTGCAAGCTGCCCTTTTGTACTGGGCCCCTGCATGCATCACTGCCTTTTTCTGCCCACATAGAAATCTGCAGCAGTCCCAACAGAGCTCCGTTGAGCTCACTCACTCCCTCCCCCTCCCTCACTCACTCATTCTGTGTCTCCCACTGCTGAAGGCTGCCCTTTTGTACTGGGTTCCTGCCTCCGTTGTTGGCTTTTTCTGCCCACAAAGACATCTGCAGCAGTCCTGACATAGCTCCATTGAGGTCGCTCACTCCTCCTCTCACTCGCTCATTCTGTTTCTGCTAGCGCTGCAGGCTGGCCTTTTGTACTGGGCTCCTGCCTGCATTGCCACCTTTTCCTGCCCACAAAGAAATCTGCAGCTGTCCTGACAGAGCTTCACTCTGCCTGTCTCACTCACTCATTCTGTTTCTCCTGGCGCTGCAGGCTGCCCTTGTACTGGGCTCCTGCCTCTGTTGGTGCCTTTTTCTGCCCACAAAGAAATCTGCAGCAGTCTTGACAGAGCTCCGTTGAGTTTGCTCACTCCCCCTCTCTCACTCGCTCATTCCATTTCTGTCAGCGCTGCAGGCTGCCCTTTTGTACTGGGCTCCTGCCTGCATTGTTGCTTCTTCTGGTCACAAAGAAATCTGTAGCAGTCACGATAGAGCTGCTGAGCTCACTCACTCACTCCCTCTCTCATTTGTTCTGTTTCTCCCACTGCTGCAAGCTGCCCTTTGTACTGGGCCCCTGCATGCATCACTGCCTTTTTCTGCCCACATAGAAATCTGCAAGTCCCAACAGAGTTCCGTGAGCTCACTCACTCCCTCCCTCCTCACTCACTCATTCTGTGTCTCCCACTGCTGAAGGCTGCCCTTTGTACTGGGTTCCTGCCTCCGTTGTTGGCTTTTTCTGCCCACAAAGACATCTGCAGCAGTCCTGACATAGCTCCATTGAGGTCGCTCACTCCTCCTCTCACTCGCTCATTCTGTTTCTGCTAGCGCTGCAGGCTGGCCTTTTGTACTGGGCTCCTGCCTGCATTGCCACCTTTTCCTGCCCACAAAGAAATCTGCAGCAGTCATGATAGACATCCGTTGAGCTCGATCAATCCCCCTCTCTCGCTCACTCATTCTGTTTCTCCCGGCACTGCAGGCTGCCCTTTTGTACTGGGCTCCTGCCTCTGTTGGCATCTTTTTCTGCCCACAAAGAAATCTGCAGCAGCCCTGATAGAGCTCCGTTGGCCTCACTCACTCACTCCCCCATCTCACTCGCTCATTCCGTTTCTGCTGACACTGCAGAGTACCCTTTTGTACTGGGCACCTGCCTGCATTGCCGCCCTTTGCCCACAAAGAAATCTGCAGCAGTCACGATAGAGCTCCATTGAGCTCGCTCACTCCCTCTCTCTCAGTAACTCATTCTGTTTTTCCCACCGCTGCAGGCTGCCCTTTTGTACTGGGCCCCTGCGTGCATTGCTGCCTTTTCCTGCCCACAAAGAAATCTGCAGCAGTCCCAACAGAGCTCTGTTGAGCTCGCTTACTCCCCCTCCCTCACTCACTCATTCTGTGTCTCCTGGTGCTGCAGGCTGCCCTTTTGTACTTGGCTCCTGCCTGCGTTGGTGCCTTTTCCTGCCCACAATGAAATCCGCAGCAGTCACGACAGAGCACAGTTGAGCTCGGTCACTCCCCCCCCCCTCTCAGTCGCTCGATCCTAATCTGTCCCAAACACTGATTTCCTACAGCGACTACAGTATCCTGCAATGGAAGCGCAGAAACACATTTTGGCCAGGATGTGAAAAATGACAGCTGTACTGTTCATAAGGAGGTGTGAACAAATGCCAGTGTTGAAAATCTGGCGTGAAAATGTTACTAATTTGCGAACATACAGGGGTGCGTGGAGACTGCATGACACACGCTCATAACACAGTCATTTTATGGAGTTTCATCACAAAATTTTCAACATAGACATTTTAGGACCTCTGCTCATGAACAGTGTCAGTGTGATTTTCTTAATGTGTCCCAAACACTGATTTCCCACAGCGACCACGCTATTGTTCACCGGAAGAGTGAAAACACATTTTGGCCAGGATGTGAAAAATGACAGCTACACTGTTCATAAGGAGGTGTGGAAAAATAGCAATGTTGAAAATCTGGGGTGAAAATATTGCAAAGTTGTGAAGGTATGAGCATGTGTGGAAACTGCACAATGCACATTCATAACACACTCATTTTATGGACTTTCGCCACCAAATTTTCAACATAGGCATTTTTGGACCTCTGTTAATGAACAGTGTCACTGTCATTTTCATAATGTGTCCCGAATATGGATATCCCACAGTGAACGTGCTATTCTGTGCTGGAACCGCGAAAACACATTTCAGCCAGGATGTGAAAAATGACAGCTATACTGTTCATAAAGAGGTGTAGAAGAATAGAATTGTTGAAAATCTGGAGTGAAAATATTATTAATTCGCAAAGTTACGAGCATGTGTGCAAACTGCGCAATGCACGCTCGTAACACAGTCATTTTAAGGAATATCATCACCAAATTTTCAACATAGGCATTTTAGGACCTCTGCTTATGAACAGTGTCACTGTCATTTTCTTAATCTGTCCTGAACACTAATTTCCCACAGCGACCATGCTATTCTGTGCCGGAAGTGCGAAAACACATTTTGGCCAGGATGTGTAAAATGACAGCTATACTGTTTACAAGGAGGTCTGAAAAAATGCCAGTGTTGAAAATCTGGTGTAAAAATATTGCAAATTCACAAAGTTACGAGGGTGCATAGCAACTGCGCAACGCACGCTCTTAAAACAGTAATTGTTTGGATTTTTCCCACCAAATTTGCAACATAAGCTTTTTGAGGGCCCACCTCATGAACACTGGCACTGTCATTTCATTAATCAGTCCAGTAAGGGAATTCCATGCAGTGACCGCGAAATCACCTTTCAGAGCTGAATAACGCCATTACAGTGCCAGAATTCATGAGGAGTGGTCCCAAAAACTCCATGTTGAAAATTTGGTGCCAGAATTCAAAAAAATGCCTGAGATATGCATCCAAGTTGAAAAAACACTATTTTATTCCATTATACAGCTTACCGGCATTTCCTCAGTTCGCGGTCGACTTAGAAAAGTGCAGACGTGTTCCCGGTCCATCGAAGATGGTCACGCCAGACTCCGGAGGTAAGTATGGGGTGATGGGGGTGTGGGGAGACAGGGTGCATAGTGGGTGTCCATGGGTTGTGGGAGGGAGGCAGGGAGACTGCCTAGGGACCGTTTCCTTTTTCCACAGGGAAAAAAAAAAAAACATTGCGGGACCATTTTTGTTTTTACAGGGACATGTGGCACATTGGAGTGGCCTCCAGCATGCCAACAGAGTTCTTTTTTGGGGGGCAGCTGTAACCGATAGGGGATTGGGCATCCCCATCAGCACCTACAAAGGGGGTTACATTATGCTGACAGGATTGGGGCACCCCTGCCGCAGACACAAAAAGTGAGGGGTTACATATCGCCAAAGGGAGCGGGCCCCCATCAGCAACATCAACCTTGGGCACTGAAGCCAACAGGGACTGGAGCCCCCATCGGCAAACAAACATGGTGGAGGCACATGCTGCGAGGGGATTGGGTACCCCCGGCAGGAGGGGTTAATATTGTTTATGAACACGGCAGCAAGCCGCCGCCATGTTCACAAACAGTATCACTGTTATAAAGGTTCCGTCCAGCAATGATGGGTCGCTTTGTCATTGCAGCGAATGGCTTACCCTGCAATGATGATGTGGCCCCTGATTGCAGCGGCTGGAACCTTACACGGTTGTGGCATGCTGGCTGAACTAGTGTCAGCAGCAGTGTGTCACGGCATTGGGGAAAGTGGGCCCAGCCTTTAAAGGCTGCGGGGGCATTGGCCACAATAGTGCTGCGCCTCCACAACCTGCTTCTGGAAAGCTGCCACAATATGTTTCTTATGCATGCATGCAATCAACATAAAAATGATATAGTAAGAATTGAGAAAGTTCAAAGAAGAGTTACAAAGCCTGTAGTTTCTAATAAATCTCTTTCCTATGAGGAAGGACTATCTAAATTTAACCTGATGTCACTAGAGGATCATAAACTCAGGGGTGATCTCCTATTTACATGGGATATTATCCATGATCCGTTCCTTTCAGTTGAATGTGGCCTTGCTCTCAAGCAAGTACATGTTAACACCAGAGGCTACCCATTGCAACTTACAAGAAACAGATGTAACTCAAAAAAAAAGGGCATACTATTTCTCCCAGAGAGTAGTTAGGCCATAGAATATGTTACTTTTGAATATTATTGTTAGTAGTAATAAAACTACCTTGAAAAATAGACTGGACAATTTCATGGGATCAGGAAATCACCTGAAATATTATATGTAAGCTATGAAGCCACATGGGCCTCAAAGCCTTCTGCTTCTTTCAGTTCTTAATATGGTTCTTAGTAAGTCATTCCTTCTTAAAGCGATGTCCCACAGCACTATCGCTATGATTGTTATTCATTGTTCAAAGGCCTATGCAACAAGAAAAATTTTATGATTGTGCAAGCAAGTGTATAACAATGTTGTGGCCATTTGCACTCTCTATTCCATTAGGAATTACCACCCTGTAGGGGTACTGAAGGCAAGGAACCCTGTAAGAGGGTTCCACACCTAGAGGTGCTGCGGGAAGGGTTCCTTAACTAAAGGTATCTTAGGAAGGAACCCACTGGGAGTAGAGAGACAAGCCACTGGAGGAGGAGGGGAGGATAATGGGGCAAAGAGAAAGTGCTTCAGAGGGAGACTGGGGGGAACTGCTTTTATAGCTCAGGAAGTAGGCTTGGCTGGTTGTTCACCCATTGAACTGCAGCAAAGTTTTTCAGTTCAATGGCCTACACAACCAGAATAATGTTATGCTTGTGCAAGTGTATAACAATGTTGTGGCCATTCAATTCAATTTCAATTCAATTCGTGTTTATTTATAAAGCGCCTTTCAGAATCAAGGCGCTGTACATGACAATAAAATCAAGACAATAAAATCAAGATCAACAAAAACAAATAAACTATAAAGAAAAAGCCAAGTTAAAAAGATAAGTTTTTAAAGCAGTTTTAAAACTATCGACGGTTGGGCATTCTCTCAACCAATGAGGTAGAGAATTCCACAGGGTAGGAGCTGAGTAGCAAAAGCACGAGATCCTGATAACTTCAAATGAACCCTGGGAATTCTAGCAATCCCTCATTGGCGGAGCGTAAGGGAGCTTGAGGGAGCGGAGGGGTGATAGGGAATCAGAAGATCTTTCAGGTAACCGGGTCCCTGATCGTAGGGCTTTAAAGGTTAGTAAACCAACCTTAAAGATGATACGCCACCGCACAGGCAGCCAATGCAGTCTCAAGCACAGGAAGTAATATGACTGGTTCTCGAGGTCCCAGTCAAAAGCCTGGCTGCAGCGTTTGCACTAGCTGAAGGCGGCGGATATCAATCCTGGAAGCCCTAGGTATAGGAATTACAGTAGTCCAAACGGGTTGTAACAAAGGCGTGAACTAAAGTCGGAAGATCCTCCTGGGAATCAGGTGTTTCACCCGGGCGATATTCCTCAGATGATAAAAGAGGTTTTGACAACAGCTGAGACCTGAGATTTCAGGTCAGACCGTCGATCAAAGATAACGCCCAGATTTTGCACCTGTCGAGCCAGAGCGGTACCCCACCAAGTGATAAGCCTGATGGATGTGCCGCACCCAAGCCTCCCCAGGATGATCTTGGGCCCACAACCAATACCTCGGTCTTATCCGGATTAAGCTTCAACCAGCTCAAACTCATCCAAATTCTGATTTCATCCAGACAGTTGTTATACAGAGAGTGCATCACTCTGATCAGGAGAAAGGATAAATACAGTTGAGTATCATCCGATAGCAGTGAAAACTCAAACTGTATCTCCTGATGATTTCTCCTAATGGCAGCATGTACACTGCAAACAACATGGGAGCTAAATGGAACTCTCATGGGTACCCCACATGGAAGGGAGAAGGTGTCAGAGGAATAAATTCCAGTGACAACTCTCTGAAACCTACCAGTGAGGTAAGAACGGAACCATTCGTGGACTGTACCAGACAGTCCACAAAAAACCCGCAACCGCTCCAATAGCACCTCATGGTCTACAGTGTCAAATGCAGCAGAAAGATCAAGAAGGACCAGAATGGTATAAGCCTTTTGATCTCTGGCCATTAGGAGGTCACTCAAGACCCGAACAAGGGCAGTCTCAGTACTATGCCTTTTCTGAAGCCAGATTGAGAGTATCATAGACATTATGAGAGGTGAGATATTCATCCAATTGCAGTGCAACTGCCTTTTCAATAACCTTACCAACAAATGGCAGGTTAGAGATCAGCGGTAGTTAGCTAGACAGTCTGATCCAAGGAGGATTTTTAAGGAGTGGATGAACAACTGCCTCCTAAGGGATTAGGAAAACCCTCCCTCTCCAAGGACTTCCAGATGATGTCAGCAAGGATTGGGTAGATGACTTCAACACATCCTACTAACAGAGGTGTAGGACCCGGATCCAAACTACAACTAGTTGGACGCATTGATTGGATGATCTTCACAATGTCTGCGAATTCCGGGTGGTGAAACTCCATCCAAGCAGGCCGGGGATTAAGTACAACTGGTTGCCCACCATGACCCCCCAAAGGAGAGGTCGGACCGATGCCAGACCTGATGTCGGCAACCTTATCTGCAAAGAAGCGAGCAAACTCCTCACATCTAAGTTGAGAAAAAGCTTCTCTAGGCTGAAGACAGGCTGGATTGCACAGCCTGTCCACAGTCCAGAAAAGCTGAGCCGGTTTGGTTCTTTGCAGCAGAAACTCTCTGGACAGGAATTCTGCCTTCTTACAAGTGTTTTCTGATTGGTAGCCATCATAATGGGCTAGCAATCTAAGCCTGTCGCATCAAGGCCTCGATTTCGCCAGGCTCTCCAGCCTTGGCCTACTCGCTTTAATTCCTCAGGAGCCATCAAACCATGGACTCCTTGGACGAATGGTGAGAGGCCGAACACGAACAGGAGCAATTTTGTCCAGTGCATCTCCCACAGCCTTATTATAGGCAAGTACAAGATCCTCTGGACTCATGCATTCACCCGACAAACTTGATAGGTCCAGTACTGCCATGAGGTCACTGGGGCCAACACCCCTTAAAGGGCGGTATTGGACCATCTCCATAGGGGCAGACCTATTAAAGGGGGCCCTGAAACTGAACCTTATGGTGTAATGGTCCAACCAACTGACTGGTTCAACCCCCAAATCAGTGATCTCCATACCCAAGAGAAAGACCAGATCTAGTGAATGACCTCCAATATGGGTAGAGGAGGTAACAACCTGTGTCAGGCCCAGTGTACTCATCAACTGGAGGAGACTTTGACCAAAATGAGAGAATTCATCGTTGACCCAAGCGTTGAAGTCACCCAGAAGAATTAATCTGGGAAACCTCAACACAAGGTCAACAATGAAGTCTGCAGTCTCCTGTAGGAATTAGCCACCATCACCTGGTGGATGGTAGACGAGGAGAATCCCACAACCTGCACCCTCACCCAGGATATATTCAAAAGATCGGTGTTCCCCAATGGAACATCCACAAGGCCCAGTTCAGATTTAAACATAATGGCCACACCTCCGCCCCTACGATCCTGCCTTGGACGGTGTATTACCGAGAACCCGCTGGAGTTGCCGGGCCAATATAGGGCCAGCATTTCATCCAGCCAAGTCTCGGTAATGCAAGTCGATCAGTTGACTCAACAAGATCAGCTACAATAGCTGTCTTGTTTTTATAGATCTGGCATTGCAGACACCGCCAAGGCAGGATGAGATGTCGGGAAGACCTCGGTACCTGTCCGAAATTTTCAGGATTCTATATGGGGACAAGATAGGAACAACCTCTATCTTGACCCCATTTTCACCCCAGGACGCCTTCTGGACCCTAAGACCCCAACTCGCCCTCCTGCCCCCACAAGGCCCAGCTTCCACCTTCGCCCCGCCTCTTCAGAATGCTCAATGCCTGACACCTAAAATAGGTGTCGATGATAACGGAGGGCAATCAAAAGGGTGAAGTTCCCTGAGCCTGGTGGGGAATAATGCCCAACCGTCATTATTAAACAGATCAAAAAAAAAAAACTAACAGTAAACCTAAAATATCAATTATAAACACACTCTCCCACTCTCTCTCACAGAAGAAGGGAGGGCAAGCCAAATAAACAAACATAAACCAAAACAGCGAAAAATAACAAACAGTAAAATAAAATAAAATACAGTCAATTTAAACGTAATAAAAGAACTTATTAAATATTAAACAAATTTGAATTTAAACAATCCTATATCTTGAAATAATGCAGCACCTCTCACATGCAGCAAATATAAAATATAAAATAAACTCCCAACACCACCTCTCACATGGCATGGAGTTAAACTCAAATTTGTAATAATAAATAACAATCGTACTACTACCTACAGTCCAAAACTAAACCACTCACTCAGTGTTCTGTCAATAGCATCCAACAAATAAAAAATAGTCTTTACGAAAGAGTTCAAAAAGTCAAATAATAAAAATCCTGAGATCTTCCAACAACTGCTCCTCAGATGCCAGTGATTAATTATAAAACCAATAAAATACAGTCAGGAGATATGTTCCTGCAGGGAGCATTGCCCCCACTCAGACGACAGCCAGCAGCTAAAGTTGCCTCACAGGTCAGCACTACAGCTGACCCCAAGGCAACCTAGAAGAGCTCTCTATTCCATTAGGAATTACCACCCTGTAGAGGCACTGAAGGCAAGGACTCCTCTGAGAGGGTTCCACCCCAGAGGTGAAGCAGGAAGAGTACCTTGGTTAAAGGTACCATAGGAAGGAACCCCCAAAAAATTGTAGCAGAGATTGATGACTAGGAGGTAGAGAAACAGACTGACAGCAACAGGCAGCTTAATGAAACATAAATAAGATGCACAAGTTAGCAGGATCGCTCCAATAATATGGTTTGTGCTGAAGACCACAAGGGGAAAGGGAACAGCAAGTAGGGCCACCGTCCATCTCCATCCAACAGCAGAACCTATCTAAGTAAGCTAAGAATATTACTAAAATTAACTAAGTATTATGATCTGTAGCATGGAGGAGAGAAATAAAAAACCTTTGAGGAGGATATCTCTAGGGATCCAAGGCTGAGATCGCCTTCCATCCAGGCTTGGGCATGGTCAGCTAGTGCCCTTTAGCAATGGAGCAGGCCATACATGGTAATGCGGTGTGTAATAGGCAATATGCACCACGGTAAACACCTGTAGTAATGGAACAGGCCATACATGGTAATGCAGGGAGTAACAGGCAATGTGCAGCATAGTAAACAAATAGTACGCAGAAGCATGATAGTAGTAGGAATTGCACAAACAGCTCAGGGTAACTTGGTCCTATATTCAGTGCAAGGTGCTTGCCTGGTAAGGTTATAGGGCATACAATACAAGTAAAGCAGAAGGAAAACTAGCCAGGCAGTATATGAACATGAGGTAACTGAACCACTTGTGGTCGCAACTCTCCACTATAACACCACATCCTCCACCGTAGGAAAAACAAAGAAGCCATGGTAAAGTTCTGTGACCCACAAGTGGATAGTAAAACTAGTTTATAGTGACAGCTGTAGCTGAGATGACCTCCAGAGTATAATGAAGCATTGTACGGATAGTGAATAGCTTACAGTAGTAATTAGTTATAGATTTCAGCAGTAACTGAGCTGAGCAACTAAACAAGCATAGTACTTTGTACTTTGTAGAAGTGTATAAATTTTGACAGTCTGTTACCAAGCAATCTCTGCAACAATTGTATGCCCCAGCAGAACGTCTGCATTTTTGTGAAACTTCAGCAACAGATAGAAAGTTGGTATTTTTGGAGTAGTTGCTAGCAAAAAGTCATAAGCTTTTTTATTAAGCTACCCATTAAATAATGCCTGATTTAAAAACTCATGTACAGTTTTTGCAAATGACTCGGTGGGATTAGAACCTAAGCATCCATGGTGAGTGATATCATTATGCCATCTCATAGCTTCTTCATAATACATATTAACAGGCCATGCAACAATATTCCCACCTTTAGCTGATTTTGTTGTTTATCAGAACATCATCACATATTAAAATCTCTATTAGAGCCTTCTGTTCTTCTTTCATGACATTTCTGTTCTTCATGCATGATTTGCTTATAAAATCTGCTATTCTGGGAAGAAAACAATAAATTTCATTGAGTGCCATCTGCTGAAAAGTAACAATAGCCATACTTTTCTCTTGGTATGGATCAAAATAGGATTTTGCTCTAAATATGGCTTCTCCAGCAGATATGATGTATTAACTTTTTATTCTCAAATTGTGATAGAGCCTCATCCATCAGTTCATCTGGTGACACACTTAAGCAATACAGCATAACAAGGTGTGCACTGTGGTGTGATAATAGCACACCTCGGGCATGTTGTGAGGCATGAGGCATCACCAAGTGCCTTCAACCACCCAAGAAGTGACATTATCCCACCATTAAGCACACCCTGGAGTGTCTTATTGTAATTATAGAATGGATCCAAGATTTTCTGGTGGGGATTAAAAAATGCACAAAAATAAAAAAAAGAAGAATGTTTATGACTGTAAAGCATCTCACAGTCTGCCATTCCAGGGCCATTGGCATTCACGTATCCACCCTTCCCAAGGGGGCCAATCTGGGTTCACTAAAGGAGTGCCACACTGGAGTAGAGTGGCATGGTGCCTCCACCTAGAGTTGTGATATTGATGCGAGCCAAGATATAGATATAAGAGAAGAGATGATGATGATGATGATGATATAGTAGTTTAGCCAATTATATGAAGGATATTGTGGGAGTAAGTAGGTAGAATGGATAAATCAACTGGGTGATAATAATAACAATAATAATCTTTATTTTGCATAAGCACTTTTCAAAGTACCAAGGCACTTTACAGAAGGTTAAAACAACAGTAATCAAAGGCAGTTCTTTTCCTATCTGGCTGCATGATGTTAATTTCACCAAAATAGAGAGGCAGGAGGCACAACTCATGAAAATGACCAGTTTATTAAGCAACTGAACTTGGAACAGGAGGAAAGAGTGCAACAACATTTACTTCCACTAACTATTTCTACTATAAATCTATAAAATCACTACTAATACTATAATTATGGAAATTACTATAGAACTACTAAATTAGCTTACTGTAAGGCTTTAATGCTATAACAATTATACAATTTCCACCCCAATGCACTGTTAAGTTTGTTGGGCACCTGATCAATTTTGCAGAGGGATGCACAACAAGAAAATCTCTGCACACGTGCTTCTGTTAGCTGGCTTGTAGAGCAGGTGAGGCAAAGACTTGGACACTGGGCATCGATCAGACTCTGCGATATGAGCAAGCACACTTGTATTCCAAAGGACTGATGCAAACTGAAAACTTCTGAGCTGTCACCACTAACCTGGGAAAGGCTTGAAAACCAAAGATTGAAGAACTGAGCACAAGGACAACTCTGGGCCATCACCACTGACCTGGGAAATGTGAAGACTGAAGCTTGAGGAACAAGAACACTTTGAAGAACTTCCAGAATGCTGAAGATCTACAACAAAAACCCCACCCCACTGGGCTACGGATTCCTGTCTGTGAACCAGTGTGGTTCCCTGCACTACCTTGCTGACTATTTGGGAGGGGTTGGCCTGAAGATCTTGATGAAGAAGCAAGTGACAGGGAGCTGTCTACACTATTCCTATGCTGATGACCAGACCCAAATTGTCCATATGCAGATGACTGTCACAGTCTCTGGGTGGTCACTGTTAGCGACAGTCTTTAGCTGAGCAGCAATTAGATGGGATGATAAGCAAAGAAGTTTATAAACATGTAGGCAGTTTGAAGACATCTAGGGCAGTTTATCACATTCAGGGCAGTTCATAAGTGCAAGGCAGATATCTGAGTTAATCCAAATAGTCATTAGGGTAAACAAGGCAAATTCAAGCAAGAAGAGCAATTTGGTACACACGGGGCAACTGCCAGGTGAATCCACTAGTCTTTGGAATAAGTGGGGCAAATTTAAGCAAGAAGCGCAACTTAGTGCATGCAGGGCAATTACACTGTTACGTTTCAGGTGCTGTCCCTTTAAATGCAGTCTTAAGTCAATAGAAGTTTTGCCCTTTTTTACAACTCATACACAGTTCGGCATTTCACTTTCAAAATGTTCCACAGAATCATTTTCTATAATAGGTAGTAACAAGGGGAAAACTTGACAAATGCTGGATATACTTAGCTATGTGGGGACCCTGAGGTACATCCTTCCTCCCACAGGTATTTAGTAGGGTTAAAACATCTTAACCGGAGGATTACCTTTTGACTGTGGGTAATCTGGTTTACCTATACACTATGGATCCCATTCTAACTGCCCCTCCCTGGATTAGGGGGCTGCAGGTCAGTTATTCAGGTTACTAGCCCTTGAGTAGGGCTGTGGCTACTGCGCTGCTGGGGTGGCTAACTGGCTGCCACACTCTCTTCCCCCTGCTGCGGGCTGGAGCAGACACAAGTGTACTTTTAATTAGCAAATTCTTGCAATTTTACAACACTAGTGTTAGCTTGGCTACTGGTGGCCACTTGGCTACTAGCCACCTTTGTCACTCTGGGGTCCTCCCACTTTACAACCTGAGGCTTGCTTCTCATAACTGACCCACTTAGTGCTTTTTTTTATGATTCAATATACAGTACTTTATTGATATTTTCCAGACAAAAACACCAAAATCATAACAGATAAGCATACAGTGATAGGAATGTAGCGTGAGGTTTCAAAATACATACATATATAAACCAAACAAAAAGTTAAGAACAAAACTTCTCGCCCTTCCCCCCACCCACAATAGTCCCCTGTGCCAGTACCCACTGAGCTAATACAGGCTTGGAGTTTATATAGAAAGAAAGAAAAAGGTAACAAACAATTCAAGGCCTCCATAGGGATAAAAGAGTGTGCAGAGGCTCCCACACCCTTTGATAGACCCGAAGTCCGTGGTTCATACGGGCTACATGTTGTTCCAGTTGCAAGGCCAACAAGGTTTCCTGATACCATTCCATTGCCTCAGGAAGAGATTTTTCTTTCCAGTGTCGCAACATGGTTAATTTTGTGATGGCAGTTATTAAGGCTAAGTGGGCCCTACGAATTTTGGGCGTGCCTTGGGGGAAAACGTTTACAATACAGCTATCTGGGATAAATAAGGGATCCAGTCCCAGTAATGGATCAAGCATTTGCTTGATGGAGGCCCAAAACTCCTGGGTTTTAGGACAACTCCATAAGATATGGTACAGTGTTCCTGCGACCTCTTCACATTTAGGGCAAGAAGGGGAGGGTTCTACCTATTTTGTATAGTCTGACTGGAGTATAGTACAAATTGTGTAGGATATTAAACTGAGTGAGCCGAAGTCAGTCTTGCTTAATAAATCTATACACTGAGCACCACACTTTCTGCCAAAATGTTGCTTCTGCGAGAAGGGATAACTCCTGTACCCAATAATAGCATATCCCTTGGGGGAGATGTGGGTCTAAGGCAAGAAGAAATTGGTATATTCTTGATATTGCATGCGGTTGATCAGCTTTTTCAAAAAATGAGTCCAAAGTATCTTTTGGGGGTGAGGGCCTGGGTTTGGGGCCCAGAAAAGAGAGGATGGCTGCTCTGGTTTGCAAAAATTTGAAATGGTATGAACCGGGTATTTGCAACTAAGATTGAAGCAAGGGGAATGAAATGAAAGAGCCATTAATCAGAAATGTAGAGACGGTACATTTGTTGGGGGGGCGGGCAAAAGGAAGCAGTAATTGGTTGATTGTCCAAAAATGGGGATTATTCAGGATGGGTTGGTCCTGGGACTGTTGCCAATCCAGCAAAAGGGATTTCTGAACTTGGTGGAAAGCTTTAATTGATCATCCAGCAGGGGAGTTCTTTAGGGATTTGGGGAGTTGGTTATAGGATGCATACGCCAAGGCACAAAGGGAGTAGTTGTCTCTTCTTGCTAAAGAGTGCTCTATTTCAAGCCAAAGGGGAATACCCTTGGGACTGAGATAAGGCCGATCTAGTGACCCAGAGTGCAATTTTACTGATATGATGGGCTCCATAGTATTTAAAAAAGGAAGGAAGGGCAAGATCACCTTTTAGTTTAGTAAAGGTCAATTTGCCATAGGCTCTGTGACCACTTAGTGCTTTCTCTTAATAAAAATAATAAAACTACTTCTGGGCTAACTGACCCCTATTTACTAGTGCAACTGGTTACTTTGGCTATAACTTTAACTGTAAATTGGGGCTTTGCCCAGACTGGCTGTCTTGTTTCTATTTTAATACCATATATGGTCTGTCTTGCATTCTGCTTACTCTCTTTTTATTTATCTATTTATTTATTTATTTAATACAGTCCAGGACCTGCCTGCCCTCTGCTCTGCCTCCAGGGAACTTAACTAACAAATATTCATTCTTTTACCATAGGGCCTATTGCCCATAACTCCACCCCTTCTCTGCCTTCTGGAGCTCACTTATGAATATTAATTTATTTAAGCTTGAGCCCACTGTCCTTGTGGTACTGCTCCCAACAGGAGTATGATTTTAATAAATTTAAATAAAATCTTAATAGGGCTGCCCTCTTGCCTTATGCTCCTGGCTGGAGTAATTTAAATAGATTAGACTAATTCCACCCTTAGGTGGTCTTTAGTCCTGGGACCTTGCCCTAGCCCCTCTAATGGCCATGGCCGTCCCTCGATGCACCCTTCGGTGTGATTAAACAAACTTTTTTCTTTGTTTTAAAACAATTCAGGTGGACAGCACCTGCCCAGTGGTGTTGCCACCTTCTCACAGCCCCGGCCTGGGGAGAGAATTAAGAGGAAGGAGGAGGGAAAATGTGCTGGCTGGCTGCAAACAGGCTGAGGTCTTCCCATTGGGACCTTGATGTGGCCCGACGCTCCTCTTTACCTGACACCCGCTGCTTCAGGATGAGTCCCCACATGTGGGTGCCACCACCAAGGTAAACATCTTTTTTTGAAATAAAGCAACAAATGGGGCTAAATAGAGCCCACACCATGATTATCTGATTGCTGCTGTTGGGGACCGCTGCACTACTGGGAGACATTGGAACAGCAGACCACCAACACTACAGAGATAACAGGAAGACTGCTGGTAGCCGGCCTGGTGGTACTGAGGGTTGAGGCACTGGACTCCACACCTCGCACCATGCTGGCAACCCGGTTTCGGGAACGAACATGGGTCATCGGGGTCAGCAGGGGAGGAGAAGGATTGAGCGTTCAGAGGACTGCTCTCCTTCTCCGGGTTGGGGGGAGTTCTGTGTGTCAGTGAGGATTGCCCTCTAGCGGAGGCTGGAGTACAAAGCAAGCCACACCAAGACATGGGGTGGAGCTAGGAGAGATGCACGCTCCCTTGCATCCCTTGCATCATTGCACATCCTAGCTCCAAGGGGAATATAGCCAGAAAAAATGCCACCGCCCCCGCGTATGAGTCAGGCATGGTGCCTGACCCTTCAGCCTCGAGTAGTTCCTCAGAGCGGCCCCACTCCTGGGGGCTCTGAGCAGGGCAGGTGCCATGGCCAGGCAAACCCATTCACAGGGTTAGGGGTCGGTGGCAAGGAAAAATAAAATAAATCGCAAAAAAAAAAGGAGGACTGCTGGTACTGATTACCCTTTACCTCCCTGCATCTCCTCTCTCCCTTTTGGCCATGAAACATGATTTTCCTTTCGCTTCAGGGTGCCTGCTAGTGCTCCTCAACTGGACTCCTCGCTGGCCAAATCCAAACTCTACAAAACGGCCATTTCATTTCTGGCCACCTATAACTCCCCCTAGTGTTTGGGATGCCGAGTCCCTAATAACCAGGGGATCAACAAGTTGTCCAGCATGAGCTGAACCTTATCTGTCCCACAGGCTCATGCCACTTAAACTGGGCAAGCTGCAGCAGGGAAAAACAAAGGAGAGAAGAAATTTTAAAACTGCAGGCTGCAGTTTGTTTATAGGGGCTCCTGTTACTTGGTTTACTCCACACCACCTAAACTAACAGGGACACCTGGGCACCTTACTGGGGATGCTGGAGCACTGGGGACTTGCTGTGGGACATCCATCTTTGGGATGTTACAATATAGGATGCCTGGCATCTAAAATGCAAGATTACAACCCCCCTTGGAAAAAATAAACAAACTGCCCACATGGTCCCTTCCCAAAGCAAGTGACACTTAGCAATAGCAGTCCCCAAACCATAAAATGGCATTCAAAACAATTTATTTGAAAAAAAAAATGTCTGTTGCCATATTGGTCCTTGTACAATAAGATGCACAAAATAGGTGATTTCATTTATTGATGTATTGAATTTTGTTGACCCGCTAAGCCCACTGGGCCTAGGAGTCCCTTTTTCAGGGGCAACTGGGGGGAGGGGGGATACAGATGGTAAGCAGCTGAAATTGAACCAGATTAAGCTGTTGGTGGTATTTTTTTTAGTGAATGGGAGAAATCTGCCCAGGACACTGGGAAAATTCCCCTACTCTGCTTCCTGTGAACAGGGGGGACCCTTTTGTTGGTGACTCCAAGATGGCCGACGTTCCTACTGTGGGAGGTGGAGGTGGTGGTGGAGACTCTGCTCTACCTTTGGATTCTATCTTGGTGTCTTAGCCTGTTTCACTGTGCTTCTCCTGCTCATCAATCTTCTCCTTTTGCACTTGTCCCTGAGGACTCGACTCCTTCTTTCAAAATGTCTGATTTGTTTAAATCTGTTGGGGAACCCGCTCAGCGGAAAAATGCAGTTCGATTGAAGTTCCTGGGTGATTCTTCTGTGGCCCCGACACGCGGTACTGTTCTCCAAGGTATGCTTAGAGACTCTTTGGGAATTAGCCCTTCAGTATTGTTTGCCGTCATTCATATCAAGGGGGAAACTGTGTGCAACATTAGTTTCAAGACTGTTCAGACTCTGGAAAAATGTTGGACTCAGTATGAACTGGTTAAGAACACTCCGATGTGGGCCTCTTTCTTAATCATACCCCTTACTAAGCCCTTGGTGAAAGTACTTACTTTATTATTTCGTAGTGAAGGAGTAAATATCCATGACGTGCAGTTTTGGCTTCATCAGAGATGTGATCTGTTAGATTCTCCCCACTCTATTTTTGATGAAGATTTAGTGTGGACGAGTGGCTGGAGGATTAAAGTTCAGCTTAAGCAAACTAAGCAGGGGGTTCTGCATATTCCTGGTAGCTTTTACATTGGTTGGGTTAGGGGTATCTGTTTCTACCCTGGCCAGCCTCACACCTGTCATAAGTGTGGCTCTCGGACTCACCTGAGTTACACTTGTGATCAGCCTAGATGCACCTTGTGCCTTGCTTATGGCCATGTTAGCTTGGGTTGTCCTAATGCTCAGTTTTGTAATCTGTGTGAGGATCACAGTCATAACTACCCCCAATGTCCCTGTGCTGAACATAATAGGGTTGATAAGGTCTCCTAGGACCATTCTACCATTATCTCTGATTCCCAGTTACAGGCCCAGAAGCTGCAGCAGGAGCTCTCTCTGGTACCTACCGACCCAGTGCCTACTACTGGTCTGGACCTTGTGTGTCCCTCAGTTTCTCCCCCACAGGATTCCCCTCTTTCTCAGACTGTTACTCCGGTTCTGGAGTCTGCCCAGGCTTCTCCTCTGGTTGCTGCTATCCTTTCTCCAGTCTCGATTTTGATGGATGTTATGCCTCCCCCCTCTAAGCTGATTTGCCATTTGTTACTGCCCCTTCTACTAAACATGGGAAGGGGAAGTGTAAGTCTGAGTCTCATGCCCCTGCTACTACTGTTATTGCTCGAAATAAGCTTCAGTTGCTAGCTAAAAGAAGACAATGGGGGAATACTGAAGGTGAGGAAGAGGACTCTGATTCTTCTCGTGCCACTTCCTCTCATATGGACCTTTCTTCTGAATCTGGTAGAGAAACTCCTCAGTTGGAAATGCTGCAGAGAATGCAGTTCCCTCATAGGTGATTTTGAGGGTTCCTTTTTTCTGGGCTTTCTGATTTGGTCAGATTTTTTCTTTTCTTTTGTTTCTTTTTTCCTGCCCCTGATGCCCATTGCAGTTCTCTGCATCTCTTTTGACCTTTATTGCCCATGCCTCAGCAGCCTATTCTGCGGTGCTGCACTTTGAATGTGTGCAGTATGAAATCTTTCCATAAACAGCTTTCTACTGTTGGTTTCTTGCTTTCCTTGAAACAGGATGTTTATTTTGTTCAGGATACCAGGCTTAAATCTAGGTTTGAGGTTGCACAGGTGAGACATCGATGGACTGTGGGGCCCTCCTTTTGGTCGCATGGGGAGGATCTCTGTGATGGGGTGTCATTTTGTTTTTTGGCCATTGGTTTAAGATTTCCAGAGTTCTCGATGTGTTTCCAGGGAGGGTTCTCCTTACTGATGGTTCTTTTGATTTTGTTCCTTTTTGTTTAATTAATACTTATGCGCCACAGAGTATTGCAGCATGGTCTGCTTTGTTTCTTACTATCCAACCTTATTTATTTACCACTCGACAAGTTTACTTTGGGGGTGATTTCAATTGTGGTCTTTCTGTTTCTGATAGATCTAGTAATGCCCATAAGCTTTTTAGTGATGCTGCTACCTTGTCTAAAATCCTTCTTTCGGCCCATTTAGTGGACGCTTATACCTCTGTTCACCAGCAGGGTGCAAAACCTTTTTATAAGGGAGCTCTTGCAACATGGATTGATTTTTTCTTCATTTCCTGAAATGTTTCAGTCTCTCGGGGTTTTGTAATTACCTGTGAGATGCCAGATCATTTGGCAGTTGCTTTGCTCTGCTCTGCTCTCCTAGTGCTGGACCTTATCTGTTTGCTTCTTGTATCTGTTGGAAGTTGAATAGTTCTTTGTCGACTGATTCTCTTATTTCTCAGGGTTGTCTGGATTTGCTATGAGCTAGAGTTTCTGTACTGGATGCTTATTCTTCTTCTGTCCTCTGGTGGGAGGATACTAAAACTGACCTTTGTCATTTATTTATCAAATCTGCCGGCTCTCGGTCCCTCTCTACTTATTTTCGGTATTACCAACTCCGTCAGCAGCTTTTGGATACTTATTCAAGGGCTTCTGAATTCCATCTTGATCTCTCCAGCCAAATCAGGCTTTGAAGTCTGTTATGGAACGATATCAGTATGATCATGCCCTCTCTTTGAAGGCTGAAGTTCAGTGTGGCACGTAGGCTTCTAAGGCTGCATTTGATCCTTATAGGAGTTGCTCCAATAGGATCTCTTCCATGATTATTGACGGTCTGGTTGATCCCCTTACAGGAGTGCACCACCATTTTTAAAGCACATTGTACAATCCCGTGTGGAAGGGATGTTTGGTACTGTTTTGTCTGTTTTGGATCCAGCTGAGTATCTTTCTGATTTGATCATTCCTGAGGTTTCTGAGGACCTGCTTCTTGCTCTTGTGTGTCCCATTTCTGTTTTGGAAATGATGACCGCTATTAAGAAACAGAAACAGTGTACTTCTTTGGGGCTGGATGGTTTGACGGCTGAGCTTTACCACTCTTTCATTGATTTTTTTGCCTTGGCTTCATTTTCAGTCCTTCAAACATTTTTCAGACACAATTTTACTTTATAAAAAAGGCGATCGTTCTGATTTACGGAACTGGAGACCTTTGAGGCTCCTTAATGTGGATTATAAGATTCTGGCTGTCATTCTTTTTGGGTGGCTCCTGCCCATAGCAGATGTCATTATTTCCATGGCTCAGACTTGTGCTATCCTAGGGTTGTTCCATGCTACATTCTTTGTCTCATCTTAGGGATGTGGTGTATTCTTGTACTGATGTAAGCAGGGCCGTAGTGTTCTTTGGATCAAGAAAAGGCTTTGGGTCAGGTGGAACATTCCTTTTTTATTTTTATTTATTTATTTATTTTTTATTTATTTAGTTGTTTAACCAGGTATAGCACACAAAGCTGACAGCTTTTTTACAGGAGCGACCTGGGAGCACAAGGAGGTTAAGTGACTTGCTCAGGGTCACACAGCATGCAAGTGGAAGCTGTGGGATTCAAACATTTTTCAGACACTATTTTGCTTTATAAAAAAGGCGATCGTTCTGATTTACGGAACTGGAGACCTTTGAGGATCCTTAATGTGGATTATAAGATTCTGGCTGTCATTCTTTTTGGGTGGCTCCTTGTTTTCTGTTTTGGCACAGTATCATATTCCTTCTGGTTTTATTTCTTGGCTTAAGCTTTTATATAACACTGCCTGGATCATCCCTCATGTCAACCATTCTCCTGGTGCTGTGTTTTTGAGTAAACGGGGAGTGCGAAGGGTTGTCCTTTGAGTCCCCTTTTGTATTTGTTCCAGATTGACCCTTTGTTACGTAAGTTGAGCTCCTGTCCTGCTATCCCTCCCTTGTTCCTTCCAGGTGGTCACTCTGTACCTACTGTTTTTGCGTACGCTGATGATTTATGTGTTTGTACCACATCATCTCTTTCTGCTTCAGGTTTCACACATCTGTTTTCTGACTTTAGTTCTCTTTCTGGTTCTCAATGGAATTTTCATAAAAGTATGGCTACGATCTTTCCCTGCTCTTTGCCCTCCTCTACTACTACTTCTTCTGTGGCTGGGATTCCTGTTGTTTCTGGTCCTCTTAAAATTTTGGATCTGTATTTTGGTAGTCCTGATGATTCTCTGTATAACTGGAATTTGGCTATTGATAAAGGTCTCCAGCTTGTTACCTCTTGGAAGGGTCAGTCTATTTCCAAGAAGAAACGTATTTTGCTTTTGAAGATTTTAGTTCTTTCTATATTTTTACATGTGGCTACTGTTTTCCCTATTCCTTTTGTTTTGGAAGCCAAAGTCAATAGTGTTTGTTTTTTTTTAAGTTTTTGGGGTTCTCGTTTAAATTCTGTCCTGCAGGTGTTTTTATATCATGATTATTATCAGGGAGGTGTTCGGATGTTGAATCCTGTGTTTTTTTTCATTGCCTGTTTCTTAAGTTTTTGTTTCCTTTTCTGTTGCAGCCTTTTCCCCTCCTTGGGTTTCTATTTTGGGTGCCTGGGTGACTCCTTTGTGTGCGAAATGGCTTGGTCCTCCTTCAGAAGTCCCTCAGAACATTAGGACTTTTGGTATTCCCCCTTCTTGTTTCCCACTTTTCTTAAAATCCGGCAATGGCACTTGACCTCTCAGGTTCTGCAATCTCAGTCTAGGAAGCAATTATATCATACTGCTTTGCTTTCCTCTTTTTCATATACCCCTAGGCTGTTGAATGCTCTTGGTACTGAATTGGATACTGCTGTGATTTTTCCCCAGCTTACTGACCCTAGACTTCCTGCAAAGTTATGGAATGTTACTTGGTTGTCATGTCATGGGAGATTGGGGGTGCGTGGTAATCACCTGCACAAGTCTTTGGAGGAGCGAATGTGTTTTCGGGATACTTGTCCAGGTGTACTGGAAACCTTGAGTCATTTTTTTTTGGATTGTCCTTTTAGTAAGGATTTTTGGACTCTTTGCTCCATAAATGGAAGGAAAAGCGTCTTACGTCAATTTCGTATGACATTCTTGTGTATGGGCTGTTTCCTGCCTCCCTTTCTCATTATTATCCTAGTACCCTCCACCTTGTCTTTGCCCTCTGTAGGTTTTTTCTATGGCAGGCCCATTGTGCTCAGTTGTTGCAACAGAAATCTTATACGAGCACTCATATAATGGATCAGATTTTTGCAGAGCTCTGCTCTATTCAAGATAGGGAGCGTGCTTCTCTGCCCTGTGATACATACAGGCTCTACTGGGCTTTGTGTGAGTGGCTTTCTGCTGCTTGATCTTGTCTGCATTTTGTTTTGGTTTGGGCGTGGTAGTCAGTTTTGTTTTGAGCCCATACTTTTTAGTCTATGTTGCAGTTTTTCTGTTCTCGTGTCCTTTGTTGTGGTTTGTTTAGACTTGAGTCTCCTTTGGAGTGGTTGCTTTGTTGCTTTTGTTATCCTTTCTGTTACTTTATCTACTATTCATATCTCTTTTTCCTGCTGTATTTTCTTTTCTGATTACTTTTCCCCTCTGCTTAGTCTGTTCTTTTTTTTGTGTCTTACTGCTGTTTGTTATTCTTTGTTCGGTTGTTGATTTGTTGCATTGTCTCCCTGACTTTTCAGTTTAGGGGATGGGGAGGACTTTTTGTTCTTCCTTTCATTTTTTTTTTTGGCTGTTTTTACTGAGAGTTTGATCTTATCTTCTGTTTTCTTTTATTTTTTTCTATTTGGTTTTGTAATTTGCTTTTCATTTCTGTGCTTTTTATGGTTTCCCTTTTTATCTCTCCAGCTCTTTTAGGGGAGGAGGGGGAAGGGGTTTCCTTTTTGTATACTGTACAATTTTTAGTTCTTGATTTCTTTTTCAGTTGTTAGGACCTGTATTCATGTCCTACTTCTTTGCTTTCCTTTTGATTTGTGTACTTTTTGTGTGACTTAACACCATTTTGTATTTTTTTGGATTTCTCTTGTTCTCTGTTTTGTTTATTGTTTTGTGCAGCTTCACACTGTTTGTATTTTTTTGTTTTTGCTGTTACTCTGTTATGATTCCCCCTACTCGGTCAGTAGGAAGGAGAAGAGGGTTGAGTTCTGTTGTTTTCTTTCAGGTTGGGGCTACTGTGTGCCCTAATACTTTTTATGTTCTTGATTTTTCTTTTCTTTTTTTTCTGGATTTGCATGATGCAGTGATGCTTTATGTTTGTTTTGATATGATTTTACCAAACATTTCTCCCAAAATTTTCATATGTGGAGATGGGGGGGTGTTTGTTTCTTTTTGGGGGGGTTTGCAGCTCTTTACTAACTGTTTTATTGGGTATACGATGTTCCTTATTCATTTATGTTGTTCTTTTCTTTGATTCCAGGTAGAAATACTCTGTAATGCTTACTTTTTGTTTACGTGTATGATGTAATACATATTTTCATTTGTTTCCTGTTTTTTTATGCTTTCATGTGCCATATTACTGTTTGATTGTATCATGCTTTTATATTTTGTCAATAAAAAATTCCCCTACTCTGCTGTAAGTGGAAGCCTTGGCCATTTGGCTCTTTGCCAAGATGGCCACCGTCCAGGAGAATGGAGGAGGTGGAGGTGATGGTGGACTGCACCCTATGCCTGTGATTCCTGTTTCTTTGGATATAGCACCTCATGGTTTACCTAGTGATTTCAGCAATGGACTTCAGGACAATGTGCTACAGTTGAACTCACACTTGGATGTACAGACTCCTAATGATTCTTCTGCTAGTTCTAGTGCAGTGCCTTTGGTTTTGGGACCTCATACTTCTACAGTAGGTATAGACCTGACTGCTGTGCTGTCGGAACCACAATTGCATTTGCTTTATGCTCAGTGCCACACCCTCTTACAGCAATATATACAGGAGGATGGTATATTGTACTCAGCTTTGTCAAACGCATCTTCTACGGCTCCTCTGCAAGATACTGTCTGGCATGCTCTACTACGAGGTTCTGATTCTACTCCTAACTGCCTCACCTCTGCTATGCCAGTTTCACTGCACCTTCGTGGTAGCCGTGGAGGCGATCCCATTCCTGATCCTGTCTGGTCTCCTGATGCAGCACTTCATGCCGTGGGTTGGTCTCGTTCAGTTCCTGGTGCTGCCTGGACTTCACCTAGGGCAGTGAGTGCAAATGACATCATATCGGGGAACTCTCCATTACACCTGCCTGTTGAGGGCACCACTTCTCTCCACCATAGTACTGCTGCTCGGTTAGTACAGCAGCCCGCAACTCCAATCATGAACCCCAATGCTAGCCGGCTAGCTCTGGTCACTATGGGCCCTGCGCATGCTGAGGATCCTGCCACGGTATCGCATCCTTCACCTGCAGTGCACTCCACTTCGGATGAGGACTCCTTGCAGCATATGGACAAAGGACACAAGGCTTCTTTGCCTGAAGGTGAGGCCTTGGCTGGGCATTCCTGTTAACTCAATGATCTTTTCCAGAACTTGGCCGAACCTGCACAGCGCAGGAACGCTGTTCGTCTGAAGTATTTTGGTGACCTTGCTTTAGCTCCTGATAGAAAAACTGTGTTGCACTTCATGCTGTGGGACTCTTTAGGGATTTCTGCCAGTGAACTGTTTGCCTTTATTCATGTCGGCAGAGAATCTATATATGATCTTAGTTTTAAGAATGTTTATACTTTGGAGAGATTTTGGAGCAAATACAAATTGGTGAAAACACAGCCACTGTGGACCCTCTTTATGCTCATCGCCCTTACTGAGCCTACTATTAAGATCATTACTTTGCTTTTTATGAATGAGGGGGTGAGCATAGTGGATGTACAGTATTGGCTGAAGCAGCGCTGCGACATTCTCGAGGCCCCTCATCCTATTCTGGATGAGGACCTTGTTTGGACAGCGGGTTGGAAGGTTAAAATTCAATTATGACAATCTGAAAGAGGTATTATGCATCTGCCTGGTAGTTTTTATATAGGTAGGGACAGAGGATTGTGTTTTAACCCGGGTCAGCCCCGCACATGCCATAAGTGCGGTGCAAGAACGCACCTCAGTCATACCAGCGACAAGCTCAGATGTAGCATTTGTTTGGCCTATGGTCATGTTAGTTTGGGATGCCCTGACCCTATGAAATGTAACCTATGTGATGAGACTGGGCATTCCTATCGCCAGTGTCCATGGGCTGATCATAACAGATTGGATTGTCCCCCCCCCAGGATCAAGTGGCTCTCATAACTGAATCCTAGACTCAGGTTCTTCAGCAGAGAGATGAGGGGCCCCCTGGTTCTGCTCCCTCCCCTTCAGTGGCAGCTTCCTCTGTACTTGTTCCGTCTGTTGAAGTTGTTGACACCATGGATTTACAGCAACACGCTTCTTCATATGATGACCCTATTACTGAGCATCCTGCCGTCCCTGACTCCATTCTCCTTCCCCCTACAGACCAGGGTTTTTTTCACAGAGGTTTTTCAAGGGAAGAAAGGGAAAGCAAAGGGGAAGCAGAAGGCTCCTGGCCCACCCACCTGACAGTCTATCCTCACTAGGAATAGATACCAGGTCTTGACAAAATGGAAACAGTGGAGTGACATAGTAGATGAAGAGAATAATTCTGAGTCATCTCAAGCTTTTTCTCTTCTAATGGACTATTCCTCTGATTCCCAGCCGGATCCCTCTCCTTCTAAGGCTTGTACTGGGCAGCAGTCTGCTGTTACCTCAGGCACCTTGTTTTAGTTTTCACTCTGGTTCCTCCCTTTTTTCCCTTTTCTATCTGTCTTTCTCATGTAGGTGGGACTGAGTCTTCGATGTCTCACACTTAAAGTGTGCAGCATGAAATCCCACAGGAAACTACTCACCACATTACAGTATCTTTCGGATCTCCCTCACAATATCTACTTGATCCAAGACACCAGACTAAAGACTAGATATGAGTTAACCCAGTCCACTAACGGATGGACCAAAGGCCCTTCCAATTGGTCCTCTGGGGATGATAAGTGTGACAGGTTGGGGATATTGTTCTCTGGGTATGACTGTAGTGTTATTAGGTTAGTGGATGTCATTCCAGGTCGAGTTCTGCTACTTGATTGTACCTACAAATATTTGAAGCTTAGAATTATTGATGTTAATGCTCCTCAAAGCATAGCGGCTAGGTCTGATTTGTTTAAAATGTTGCAACCATATTTACACACTTCAAGACATCTTTACATGAGAAGAGATTTTAACTTTGGGCTTACCCTAATGGACAAGAGAGGTAAAACTCAAAAACTTTTTGGGGACTCGACCGCTATATGGGCAATACTTAGGACTGCTTTACTTAAGGATGGATACTGTGAGGTACATCACACAGGTGCGAAAACCTATTATAGAGGTCTTCTAGCCATGTGTATTGATTTTTAATTTGTTTCACAGAATGTATTGGTCCAGAGAGCTATGATGGTTCCCTGTGAAACCTTGGATCATATGGCTATTTCCCTGCTCTGTTTTCCTTCTACTGCTTCCCATCCCCTTACTGTTTCCTCTCGATGGAAACTGAATAGTTCTTTGTTATCTGATAGGTGCATTTCTGCAGCCTGTCAGGACCTCTTACAGGCACGCATTTCTGTGTTGGACACATATACCTCCCCTTTACATTGGTGGGATGACACTAAGCTGAATTTGAAACTTTTTTTTAGCCATCATGCTAAGAAAAAATCCCTAACCCCTTAACAGCAGTATGTATCCTTGAGATGGCACCTTATGAATACCATTTCTAGAGCTGATGACACTGGGCAGGATTTTTCCTCACAAATTGAGTCCTTGAAATCCCAAATGGAAATGCATCAATATAACAGAGCACTTTCTTTACGACTTGAGGTGCCCTGTGGTACGTAGTCTACTAAAGCCTCCTTTGACATATTTAAACACTGTTCAGATAGAATAGCTGCTACACACATCAATAGCCATGCAGAGCCTGACTCCTCTACTGTTTATGTTACTATGGCATCCCTTCAGAAGAAAGTTCATTCCCATTTGGAAAGCGTTTTTGGGACTCTTACTCCGGCCTTTCCTTCTGACAATTTTTTTTTGACATTTCTATTCCTTCTCCCCCACAGGACCTGTGTGCTAAGGTGATCAGTCTGATCTCCCTGATTGAAGTGCAGGTAGCCATCAAACACAAAAGTGATGCACTTCTCCTGGGCAGGACGGCCTTACTGCAGAGCTCTATCACCACTTTTCTGATTTCTTCTCTCCGATCCTGACTTAGATCTTTAATACTATCATTGACACAAACGCTATTCCTCAGCACTTCTCTGATGCCATTATACTTCTTTTATTTAAAAAAGGTGCTAGATCTGACACCAGAAATTGGAGAACTTTAAGTTTATTAAATGTATACTACAAGATTTTTGCATCAGTATTGCTCCATCGGCTTCTTCCTATAGCATCTCAGGTTATTTCTGATGTTCAGACTTGTGCTATCCCTAACCGAGCTATAGCTTGTAACCTATCTCTCCTAAGGGATGTCTCTGCTTTTAGTTCTTCCTCTACTCCCTCGCTCATTATTTCTTTAGATCAAGAGAAGGCGTTTGACAGGGTGAATCATGATTATCTCTTTTTGGTTCTGTCCCACTATTGTATTCCACAACACTTTATCAATTGGATTAAATTACTCTATTCTACTGCATGGATTCAGCCATATGTAAATGGCTCCCCCTGTCCTTCCTTTTTGAGCCGGACGGGGGTCAGACAAGGTTGCCCTTTGAGTCCCCTTCTCTACATTTTTCAGATAGACCCTCTGCTTCGGAAATTTTTATACCATCCATCCATCCCACGTCTGGTTTTGCCTTCCAGGCATTCTGTACCCCCAGTGTCTGCATATGCAGATGATTTCTGTCTTCTCACCACTCCTTTGCTTAATGAGGATGATTTAAAACTCCTTCTCACAGACTTGGAAACTGTGTCGGGCTCTAAACTTAATTATGGAAAAAGTTCAGCCTTACTTCTCCCGATAATAGATGCCCCTGCTTTACAGTCCTGCATAGCTGGGGTCCCCTTGCAGACCACTCCTATCAAAATTTTAGGTTTAGCTTTTGGTAGCACTGATGATGCCTCTTATAATTGGGTTACCATATTAGATAAAGCCTCAGTTTTAGTCGCTTCATGGAAGGGGCGCAGTATTGTGAAACGGAAGAGGGTTTTGTTATTGAAAACTTTTATTCTTCCTTTGTTTCTTCATTTAACTGTTGTTTACCCAGTTCCTTTTTCATTAGAAGTGAGATTGTATAATGTTCTTTTTTCCGGGGTTTCTAGAGAAGTCATCTGAATCCAGTAAAAAGGTCATACACATATCTCAAATATTGTCATGGTGGAGTTCGGATGTTGAACCCCATAGTGTTTTTTCATTGTTTATTTATGAAATTTACTATTCCTCATCTTTTACAGTCTCAGCCTGCATTCTGGTATTCTCTGCTTCATTATTTTACTGCTCCTTTATGCCAAGTGTGGCAACAACCTCTTTTGGAAATCCCTCGGAATTTCAGAAAGTACAAGCTTCTCCATTATTTGAGTCCCACATTTCTGAAAAATTGTCAGTGGGGTTTGACCTCCAACACGATACTTTCCTCTGCCAGAAAGCATTTGTATCAACTGATTTTAGGAACTCATTTTTTGGACCTGCCATTGGTACGGGATTCTTTTGGGAACATCGTTGATACCCTTAGTGTTTTCCTCCAATTGACTGATCTTCGCATTCCAAGGCAGGTTTGGGATGTTACCTGGTTGTCCTGACATGGTAGGCTTGGAGTTGGGGCAACCTGAAGCATAAAACTCAGGAGGAGAGAAACGTGTCCTAGGGACACATGTCCCTCCATTCCTGAAACCATGAGACATTTTTTTATTGATTGCCCCTATACATGACCTGTGAGGACCCTTCTCCTCCATAAATGGAAAGAGAAGGCTCTCCCAACACTCACGTATGATATTTTAATTCATAGTATCTTTCCCCCTGTTTTGCATTGCTATCATCCCAGTACTCTGCGTCTGATATTTGCTTTTTGCCGTTTTCATCTGTGTTATGCTAGATGCACATATTTGTTACAGCAAAAACTAAGTACCCCTACCCAGATTATTTCACATATATTGTAGGGTTTACAGGATGTCTATTATTTAGAGATGGTCTCAGTATCTCCTGTGGTTTTTTCAATGATACTGGAACTGTTGTACCTGGTTTCTTACCTGACTGTTAGTATGCAATTGTTGTTATCATGATTTTCTGTACTGTTTATTTTTTTGTTTGTTTTT
Source organism: Neoceratodus forsteri (assembly GCA_016271365.2). NCBI lineage: Eukaryota > Metazoa > Chordata > Ceratodontiformes > Ceratodontidae > Neoceratodus > Neoceratodus forsteri. Next base: position 440,226,355 of record CM028129.1, on the reverse strand, counting down.
GTCCTTTCATTTTTGTTTTGCTATACCACTTTCCCACTCATTTTTTCCTTGTATAAAGTAATACATTACAGTATGATGTTGTTTGCAGCTTTGGCACTGAACTTCACCTACTCTTTTAGTAGGGATGAGAGGGGAGTTTTGTGGATGTACAGATTTCTTTTATTTGCAATTTATGTATGTTGTCATCCTTATTTTCTGTTCTTGGTTTCTTTCCTTTTGACTTTGTCAGTAGTAATACCTTGTTGTATGTTTTGTTTTAAGTTTTGCATACAACCTAAATTCCCCTGCTCTTTTAGTTGGGGGGGGTGTTTTCAGTATTTATTACTATTTTGGGGGCCTATGTTAATGAATATTTGTATTGCAGGTATGATGAATTCCTTATTTTTGTTTCCTTTTTTGCATTCTGATTTTGTGTGCAGTAACACTGTTATGTATTCTATTTTACTTTCAAGTTTTCATAATAAATTCCCCTACTCTTTTAATGGTGGGGGCTCCTTTCTGTATTACAATAAGATTTGGGTTCTACTTCTGTATTAGAAAGTAAATTTGGACATGTATGACTGTAGTACATATTTGATTTTCTTATGATTTGTACTTTTATTTTGGGTGAGGCAACACTGTTTTGTATTGATTTGATTTTGAAGTTCTAATAAAACATTCTCCTACTCTTTTTTGATAAGTCCCATGGGCTCTTTAGCATCAACCTGAACTACCACCAATCCAGGCAGATGGGACCTCGATTTAATGTCTCATCCTAATACCTTTTAATGGACCAACAAAGTTTTACAGAAAGAAACTCTGAGCTTTTGAACCCACAAGGTTCTTCTTCAGAAAGAAAATGGCAGGTTTCTGAAGAGCACAATTTAAAATACCCAGAGCTTAAGCATTTTACACATGAATGTAACAGATTAATGAAGTAATTAGATAAGAACACAATCAGAAATGAGAACACATTCTTAAAAAAAACTCTAGTTCTGTGTAGGTCAAATGTCACAGAATGAATCTTATGTAGAAGGAGTGCCATAAATTAACTGATCAGTTTTAGAGAAGTAATTCTCTTCTTTTTCTTATCTCTAAGTTGTGCATCCCAGCTAATTACTTTTCTCAAACTGACCAGTTAATTTATGGCACTACTTCTACATAACATTCCTTCTGTGACATTTGACCTACACAGAACTAGAGTTTTTAAGAATGTTTTCTCATCTCAGAGGGAACTGTTAATCAATGAGTGTATACTGTATACAGTATGCGCTCAGTGACAGCTCAGTCAGTGGCCAGCTGTGGTGGTGAGAGGAAGGTTGTGCTGATTGTTGGCTCAGGGGTTTGGGATGGGGGGAGCAGGGTGGTGGGCAGTACCTGTCAGGGTACAGGTTGGGGTCCACTAGACCACCAGGAAATTATTTCATTAACCTGTTAATGTAAGGGCATTTTGGGGTGGGGGGACCACCAGATCACCAAGAAATGCTTTTCTTAACTTGTTCATTTACAGACATAGTGGGGCTGGGGGTCCACTTGGTCACCAAGGACTATAACCTGCATGATGCTGGGAGTGATCGGGGATCAGGGTGTGTGCTAGACTACCAAGGATGTTACCTACTTTACACATGGTGCCATCACTGGACTGTACATACTGTATAGTCCCAGACACATGAACCTGGCCAGGTGCCAACACTCCCACTGCTGCCCAGCTGTCCTCCAACCCCCCACCACATTACACCTCCCGTGCACCTTCTACACCCTTCCCCATCCTGTCCAGCATTTTCACACACACACACACCACCACTATCCCGGCCCCACTACTGTTGCATTGGGCAGGACAGGGTGGATCTCTGTGGCAAGTCCCGCAGGTGCACCAACTGTTTGGCACAGTGGGCGACTCGCAGAAAACTCAAGGAGTTTGGCACCAGGACACTGTTTTTTATAGAATCGGGTGCTGGGTCCCTGGTGTACCCAGAGTTTGCTGCATCCCTGGATCAACACAACTTGTGTCATTCTGAGGGATCTTTGAAAATCGAGACCATTAAGTTTACAAATGCTTTTTTGTAAAGCTACAAAGAAAAAGCCCTACTTTTTTAAGTATTCAGTAATGAAAGTCTGGAATGGTCTCACTATAGATATTATAAGAGCGATACACATTCATCAGTTTAAAATATGTTATAACAAACAACTGCTGAAAGATGCTAGATGAACATGTTTTAGGCAATTTTACTCTGTGATAGGTTTCTTTGTTATCTGTAGTATGTCTAATTATGTTAAATGATGTTAATTGTGCAATCAGTGACTGACTTTATAAAGTGAATGTTTCTTTGTAAATGTCTTGTATGTTTTATTGTATATATCCAGGTCAAGCCTGTGAAAGGGCCATGTGGCCCAGTGCTCTATAACCCAGTTAGCAAAATGTTAAATACAAATTAAATTAATAGGTGTGAGGTTGTCAGAAAATAATCACCAGGCATGTTTCAACCAATTAGGTTACAGGATTTAAATGGCCTATTTTATAATTTAAAAATTTTTTTTTTTACTCAATTATTGTTTTCATCAAAACATTGTTCAGTAATCTATAATACATTTATATGGTGCTTGGAATGACACTTACTGTATGCCTATAAGCAGTGTCATCACTTGCATCCCTACGATGCCAGAACTACTCACCTTCAGTCCTTGCCTTTCTCATGCTACAAAAGCATGGGTCTAGGTTAATACGACATGAGCAGAAATGTGCAGTCAATTATCGCGCTGTCAAAATGCAGACAGTAAAAAATGTGCATTGGAAAGACAGCACAGAGTGATGACTGCATGCCCGGGGAGTACTTGGATGGGGGAGAAAGTCGATGGGGGAAATTAACTATTACAAACTCCAGGGGGATGTATCTCAGGGGTGACGAAGTCATTGAGGGCATTTACTATTGTAAACTTCGGGGGAGAAAGTTAGTGGGGGATTTACTATTACAAACTCCAGGGGGGAATGGAGCTTGAGGGCCAAAAAGTCGGTGGGGAATTTACTACTAGTAAGCCCAGGAGGGCAACAGTCAGAGAGGGGTGCAATAACATCCTGGCACTGTTTTATCCCATTTGCTATTTTTCAGTCTATTTTCACTGCTCAGTTTTTGTGGTGCATTTGTGCTTGTGTTTTATTGACCGAATACCCAAAAGCACAAGGCAACATTTAGATATGCAAAAACATATGCAATCCAGCAGTTACTATAACTTACAACAGAACACTTTGTATAGTATTCTCCAGCTTTTGCATGACAGTGTGCTTTGGCCCCCTTATCATGAAATATGTTAAGGTGTTCACCAGGATACTCTGACTTTCTAGTACAGTTTTGCAGCTGTGACATCATAGTGTCTGTGTTTACCATGACAACAAACTGCAATGTCAGAAAAACAGCAATGGTGATGTCAGTTGGGGACTGTCAGATGCTACTGAAACAGACAGTGGCATAGGTCCTTGTGGTTATAATTATGAAATACTGTAGGTAAAAAAGTGATAATGCAACAAAGTCAGAAACACTGAAAACATTAAATTAAATGCAATTTATCTAAATGGATTTAAACATTTCATTTTAGTAATGCCTGCTTTTTAAATTAATTCTTCTGAACCTTCCTTAAAAAGCTACTGGTTCTACTTAAATTATTGCTATTTGTATATTTAGGTATCCATGGCAACTTTGAAATTCTGGTCAATAATCCCCCAATTCATCTGTTGCATAATTCCACCAACTCTTCCTAAACCTTCATCTCCATTTAATCCCATGGCTGTTCCCATGGAAATGATCTGTTAAGTGACAGACATGAAGGCAGATGGGCTTGTGAATGTTACTGCACCCTGTCCTATATAAAATTGTTGCTGTATTTGGGATTTGGACACACAAACTAACATACACACACACACACACACACACACACACATTGCTGAACAACAAATTCCCTCTTTGTGGAATGGTATCCCTGCCCCCCCCCCTCATTCATTTAGCTCTCACCTCATCTTCAAATCTCACTACAAAGCCTGGCTCCTGAAAGAGATTAGTTGCCACTACTCACCTGGGTACACCCCCCCCCCCCAGGACTTCTGTTACCTTCTCGCCCTAGCAACTAGCCACTTATTAGGAGTAACTCCTGTTCCCCCTTGCCTCTTCCTCTTAAATATTTTGTTTCCTTTTTCTCACCTGTCCTAGTGGGAACGACACTTGTAGATGGGAGGTGGGGGGTGGGACCTGTTGAGTCTTTATTGTCAACTGACTTTTATCTGTACCAATGTATGCCTTCAGTTCTCAGTTATATCTGTACCAATGCATGCCTGCACTTCCCATTCATAACAGTGTTGATTTTCATTGGTATTGTGTTACCGTTACCACTACTGTACAGTATCTCTCATGCTTGTATTGTATGCTATCAGTGCCATCTATACAGCCCATGTCATGCCTGAAAACAGTCCCTCAGATCAGTGCACTTAGTTGGTCAACAAAGACATACATACAAAGAAATACATGCATACATATATACATGAATAAAATGCCACCACTGGCCAGCAGGGCTTATTTTATATTGAAAACACAGGAACTGGTTTGTAAACCAAAGCACCTACTGTACCTTTTTTTTCATTCCTTCCTTACTATTCCCATCATCCCCATTATTTTGCTTCCCTTTCCCCCTGGCCCTCTCCTGTTATATATTTGCTATATTTCAAGCATATTTTCTAAACTGTGAGAGGCATGCAAAAGCTGCCTTCTCCAATCCTAAATCCACATCCCATCAATTAGAGTGCCACAGAAGTGCTGTGTCATGGGCCAGGCTTTTAAAAACTCTTATCTGACACAAAATAAAACTTCATCAAAGTGCTGCTCAAATCGTGATTTGCTCAAAACTTGACATATCCAACCATTCTGTAACACCACCAGATGGTAGCTGCTTCTGCCATCTCTAGCATTGTTCATTTATTTACAGGAAATATTCCCACAAATGGCTGTAAGTATCCAGTCCCATCAAAAATGCAGCAGTTTCATGATAATCAGTTGCCTGTGGCAGAAAACATTTGACTCTTACAGTTTAGCAAACTCTGGCCAATGATCTGAGCTTTTGCCAATGCCTAGAGGTATGCATGTTCATTTAGTATGTGCAGGGGAGCCTGTCTTCACATCCCAAGTCCAAGTTTAGACTAGCAGTATAGCCTAGGGGTTAGAGCAACAAACTGGGGATCACGTGATGCAGCAGACTGTGTAGCAGCACTTGAGCCTGGCTCCCGCTACGCAGAGCGTTTAATGCAATTAAATTAGTTTCCATCAGGATATCAACGATCGCTTAACCGATGTTCTAAATCTACAATTTACTGCAGGCGACCCGGAGTGAGAATGGAAGTCGAAATAAGGTCTGCAATGCCCCACCATACCCCACCTGTCTCCCCGGAAAAAACTGGCAAATGCAGCAAGGTCCAGACAGCAGGGAGTGGTAAGCATTCTGCTACGACGGCCTCCCACAGTTTGATCCCAGATGCAACTCCCCTCACTTTAGAACTGTTTCTCAAAGAAATGCAACCATTCAGAGATGATCTAAAGTCAGTGGCAGCTGAAGTTAAAAGAATGTCGGGGGCACTTGAGGATCTCTAAACCCGAATGGCGGATTCTGAGGCCCAACTTATTTCTATGGAAAAGAGGGCAGACCGTACTGATAATGCCAAAGAGGAGACCCGTGAGAGTATCAAAAAACTGGAGCAGAAGGTTGAAGATTTAGAGGGGAGAAGCCGCAGGAACAATATTGTGGTTTTGGGCATTCCGGAAAAAGAAGAAGGCAATAACACATTGTTGTTTGTGCACAAGCTAATTGAAAAGCTCACTGGCCCTTCTCCCTTCGGAGGCCCCTACATAATTGAAAGAGCACATAAAGCCCTGCGACCGATGCCCACTGTTGGTCAGCCACCCTGACCCCTGATATTCAAATTCCTTAATTTCCAGGAAAAGCAATTCATCCTCACTAAAATCAAGGAATTAGATCAAGTCCTCTGGGAGGGGAACAAGATACGAATAACCCAAGACCTTCCGGCCACTGTGAGGCAAAGGCGTGCTATGTTTCACCCCATAGTAACGAAACTCATCGCCATGGGCATTAAGTTCAAAATGGGATACCCTGCCCATTTCCAAGTTATGATTGCAGGTACCTGGTCATCTTTTGACGAAGCTGAACCCGCTTTAAAAGTGCTATGGAAGGAGCTCCCTGATCTCTTCAAGTGATTTAGGCACAGAACATCGGAGATTCTCGGCATACAGATGGGAAGCTTGAACAACATGCCTAACTTCTCAGTTACGATTGGTGGAAATCAGTGATAATATTTCTGAACACTTTGCAGAATCATCATGAAGCTGGAAGTCTGAATTTTCCCCCAGCATAAGTAGAGACATACTCCTTGCATCTGATCTGGTTCAGGGAACTGTGTACCCTCTCATATTCTCCTGGCATTTTTGTTCCTAGATAGGGTTATATTCAGTAATTATGATGTGTCTAAGTTCTTTATAGATGCTTGTTTGGAGGGAGAGGAGCTGGGGTTAGCAGCGACACGGTTGGATTCAATGTTAGGTTATTGCCGTTGGACTGAAAATGCCACTCGCGTTTTTTCCCAGTTTTGGTACCCTCCTCTAATGGTACACGGGAAGAAGTAACGAATATTTGCCCGCGGAGGTCACCCTGGAGCTCCATCGGTTTACCTCACGGGACTTTTCCTGACCCAACACGGAAGGGGCAAGGCACAGAAAGTTGCATAATGTGGATTTTTACAGCTGGTGAGGGCTTCACAATGTCACTCAAGGGATTAGGGGAGCTTGGAAAACTATATTATGGTTACATTCATTTGTATGATTAGATTTTGTATGACCCTAGGTGTCTGGGGCTTATATATAGTTACTGTTCTCACTCAGGTTTATCGCGGTCATTGATTCTGGTTCCTGGGTGGGGGGGGGATCCTTGAGGCCAACACAGGTCTAGCGATATCACGTACCAAGGATAGGAGGGAAAAGGAACTGGGAGTTTTCCACGATGATGTTTTCTAATTTGAATTTTTGTTTTGATGAATCGGGAAGGTGGAGGGGGAGGATGGGGAGGGATGATTATCTGCTAGGAACATATTAATATTGAGACTACTAGTATTAGGTTCTTTACAGGATTATCGGCTTAGGGGTTGGAGAGCATAACCTCATCATGTAAATATCATGGCTAATAGTGCTTGTTTTGCTACATGGAACATTAGAGGGGGCAGAAAGAGGAGGAAACAGTACCAAGTTCTACATCATCTAAAGTTACTGAACATAGATGTTATCTGTCTCCAGGAAACACACTTACTGGATGCTGAGGCGTCCCAATTTCGCAGACAGCAGTTTGGCCAATTTTTCAGGGCAAAAGGAACCACAAACAGTTGTGGAGTAATGATTCTCATCCGTAGGAGAACTCCATTTAATGTCATTAACGTATTTAGGGACCCAAAAGGCAGGTATATTTTTGTTCAGGGCTTACTGTACAACAAAGAAGTAATGGTGGGTAGCGTGTATGGACCCAATAAGAATACACCTGAGGTTTTTACCCAGTTAACACGAGTTTTGCAACCCCATCTCTCTATTCCTATAATTGTAGGGGGAGATTTCAATCTAGTTCTCGATCCGACCTTGGAATGATCGTGTCCCCAGAAAACGGTGCTTTCTCCTGCCCAAAGGGCATTCTGGGAGTTTATTGAACAGACCGGAATATGCGACGTCTGGCGGATCATACGTCCCCGGGGCAAGAAATTCACTTACGTCTCCCCAGTGTATTTCTCCTCATCGAGGATTGATTATATACTCTTATCCCATTCGCTTATATCTGGAACATTAGACTCTTTGATTTTACCAGGGACTCCTTCAGATCACTCTATTGTATCATGTTTGGTCTCAATGACTTCCCTCCCAAAATGAGGTTCCAGGTGGAAATTAAATGACCTATTATTAAAAGAGGCTTCTTTTAATGACCAGATACAAGAACAAACTGATATGTTCTGTCAGGCCAACAATGATTCCCAAGTTAGGCCAGATATTCGATGGGGAGCCTTTAAGGCATATATCCGTGAGGTCTTAATTAGCATAGCTACACACAGATTCACACACTTCCAACCACAGATTGGCCCAATTGCTCTCTCAGATTAAGACCCTTGAGGAGGATCCTTCTCCGGTATCACGACAGGATTTAATCAGATTGAAAGCTACATATATGGAACTCCTTCGTGAGAAGGCAGATTATTCCATTTTAACAACCCAGGCTTCGTATACTGACCAAGGGGAAAAGGCCGGTCTGCTACTTGCGCTTAGGGTTAAACAAATGGAATCATCTCGTTATATTACCTCCATACTTTCCTTGCAAGATGGCTCTCTTAAAACGCATCCAGATGACATCATAAGAGAGTTCATCAGTTACTATAAGGACCTATATAGTCCCATGAAATCGCCCCCTACAACACAACAATTACAGGATTATTTACGGGAGGTAGATCTGCCCCAGCTTACACCTCAGCAACAAGCTGGACTTCTGGCACCGATAACTGCCGCGGAAATCGCTGCGGTTATTAAGGATATTCCTCTGCATAAAACCCTGGAGATAGATGGGTATTTGGCTCTTTTTTATAAAAAATTCCAGACTCAAATAATTCCAATGCTCCTTCAGCTCTACCAGCATATTCTATCAGGTGCAGATGTGGACCCATCGCTATTCGAGACAATGATTGTCCTGATCCCTAAACCAGGCAGACCTTCCAACTGTGTAACCAATTACCGTCCCATATCATTAATAAATCAGGATATAAAAATTCTCTCTCTAAACTATTGGCCATTCGGCTTGAAAAGGTTATCGATGCGTTGATAGGTTCAGAACAGGTTGGATTCCTGAAAGGCAGATCATCAGCGGATCATTTAAGGACCCTGTCTCATGTCTTCTCTGTGACCAGGGATGCACCCTACCCTGCGGCACTGGTCTCCTTGGACTCGGAGAAGGCATTCGACAGAGTACACTGGGACTATCTTTTCCTGACCTTGGAAACCCTTGGCCTCCCAGCAGATTTTATAAACTGGATACGGGCATTGTATAAATCACCGTCAGTGAGAGTCTCAGGAAACGGGGTGATCTCCGAAAATATTGCTCTCTATTCTGGTACTAGGCAGTGTTGTCCCCTGCCACCATTACTATTTAATCTTTACCTTGAACCATTAATCAGAAGATTACAAAGCTGCCCGGATATTCAGGGAATTCCTATCTATCCCTGTGAAATAAAGGTATCTGCCTATGCTGATGATCTGCTCCTCCAAATTGCCAATCCCAGTTCATCCATACCATATATGCTGGAGATCTTCGATACCTTTAGCAAAATGTCTAATTATAAACTAAATGTTGGTAAAACGATGGTGTTCCCACTTAATCATAAGCTTTTCAGATAAGATATTGTCGCTTTTGGGCTTAACTGGAAACAAGATTCCCTTAGATATCTCGATATAGAATTATCCCGTAGTTCCAAGCAAACTGTCAGGTTAAATCTGGATGTATTAGTAAACAATATTGCTCAAGACTTAAATAAATGGGCATCCCTATCGATCTCATTATGGGGAAGAGTAAATTTAATTAAAATGAATGTGTTCCCACGCTTACTATGCCCGCTTTCTATGCTTGACATCTGGCTCTCTTTATCCTGGTTCAAGAAACTTTGAGCATTGCTCACTTAATTTCTCTGGGTAAGTAAGTCTCCCCATATAGCTTATCACACTTTGACCGCCCCTAAGAATAACGGGGGTTTGCAGCTCCCTAATGTCTGTCTTTACTTTTGGGCGTCGCATGCCAATAAGTACATGCGATGGATATCCAAAGAACATTCATGCGTAACCCCCGCCTGGCTCAAAATTGAACTGGCACTAATGCAGATGTCCGGATTGAACTCAGCGGGACTGTTACATATCAGGGAAAGTAGTCTACCAATAAAACTCAAAAACACCACAATCTCTACGTCCCTAAAAATACACGCACAGATTTCCCGATTTCTCAGCTATAGTCACACCAAAGACCCTAACCAACTGATATTAGGTAATCTAAACCTTAAAATAGCTGGCAAACCGATTCCCCAGTCCTGGTTTCCTCGGTTAAAGGATTTGGACATCTCGGAGCTGATAAATGATCATAACGCGTGGCTCTCAATCCAGGAAATCACTGCCAAATTGAGTATTCCTAATAAATATATTTTCAGGTTAACTCATCTTAGGCATGCCCTGGTACAATCATTTGGTCTGAAACCCGAGACTGGATATCCCATTCCGTTCCGTAAAGAATTGTGTAAATGGACTGGGGTCCCAAGGTGATATCCAAAATTTACAATATATTATTCCTCTGGAAATTCTCCGGCTGCTTCGGACCTACTGAGTTATGGGAATCTCTTTTCCCGGGTCAGAATATTAACTGGACAACCATTTGGCATACCTGCCACCATTTCATTAAACAGGATAGATTGAGACTGATGCAATTTTCTATTTTACATAATGCGTATTACACTCCTGCCAAGCTGGTTAAACTGGGTTTAAAGAACACCAACTTGTGTAATAGATGTCAGCAACAGGAAGGATTCTTATTGCATATTTTTTGGGCATGTCCAAAAATACTCCCTCTGTGGACTAATATTAGGCTGCTTATGGATCCCCTCCTGGGCCTAAATGACCTATTTACTCCCAAAATCCATCTCCTGGGAGACCTTTCAGGTATAAAAATTCATAACAGGAAATATCACATAACTCTCATTGCTATGTCCATTAAGAAACTGGTCCTACGGCATTGGCTGGACCAACAGGAAATTTCCTATAATGAATGGCTAGTCAAAATCTTAGCAAATTTGCGTACCGAGAAGACCATTGCTAACTTGAGCAACACCATGACTGCATATCATAAAATATGGGCCCCCCTTCATGCCCTCTACTCACTTTAGGATTAGTTTTCAAATATTAGACTCTAATAACTCCTTTAGACGATATTGAAAGGAGAGATCTCAACAGGTCACACTACTCTTTTATTGTACTAGCAGATAAGTTATGGGAATGTTGGGGAAGGAGGAGGGTGGGAGGGTGGAGACATAATGAACTTATGACTTGTGAATGTCTAATGTAAATGGTGTATCTGTATTTATGTCTGCTATGTTGGTACTGTGGTTTAAAAATAATAAACTTTAAATTGCAAAAAAAAAAAAAGCAACAAACTGTGAATAAGCTTGGTACAGCCCACTGATCTGGGTTTGATTCTCACAACCTCCACTTGCATACTGTGTGACTCTGAGCAAGTCACTTAACCAGCCTGAAGATCCCAGGTCACCCCTGAAAACAGGCACTTGTGCCTAGTGAGCTTTACTTGGTTAACAAACAATAAATAAAAAAAAAAATTAAAAAGATGCCAATTAGGTAGCAGGAGATTGAAATGCAGTACCAGAAGATGTGAAGTACAGTCAGTAAAGGGTAATTTCATTAAAGCAGCAGTGCATGATAGCAGAGAAAATTCAGACTTACATTTTTATGTTTGCTTGCTCGCATGTACAAGAAACATTATGGGCAGCTTAGAAGAGAAGTGGGTTGTGGAGGTGTGGCACTGTGGCAGCCAATGGAGGCACTGCATTTGGGGGCTTGGCACTGGTGGACCAATAGAGGCACAGTGTGCTGATGACACTGGTTTTCAAAAGTGCCACCAAGTTGAAACATTTTCACAACTGCAATGAGGGGCTGCCTTGTCATTGCAGTGTCAACCATTCCGCTGCAATGAGGGAGTGGCCCATCATTGCAGGACGGTACCTTCCCAAGTGTAACAAGTTAAGTAAACATGGCAGTGACTTGCCACCACCTCTCAGTGCCATGAAAGCTTAATGGGAGTGGCAAATCCCCCTATTGGCAGACCCTGACCCAGTTCATTTGCTGATGGGGGAGCCCACTCCCCATCAACATGATGTAGCCCCCTCCCCATTTGTTGTGTGCCGAGGGGGTGCCCAATCCACCTCGGCATCATGCCCCCCCATTCTTTATCAAAGAGGGGCCCAATCCCCATCGGCTTAAGTGCCCCACCCCAAAAAAAGGCAGGTGGCACACTAGGAGTACACCCCAGTGTGCTGGAAGCAAGCCTGGAAAAAGAAAACTTCCCGCAATGTCTTTTTTTTTTATCTTCCTGAAACAAAGGAAATGGCCCCACGCCGGTCGGCGTCCTCTCCCCCCAACCCACACCAACCCACTGTGCACCCAACCTCCCCACACACCCCTCACCCCATACTTACCTCTTGAGCCTGGCACGACGATCTTCAGTGGACTGGGAACATGTCTGCACTCGTCAAAGCCGACCGCGAACAGAAGAAATGCTGGTAAGCTGTATAATGGCATAAATAGAGTTTTTTTCAACTTTGGTGCATATCTCAGGTATTTTGGGGAATTTTGGCACCAAATTTTCAACATGGGGTTATTGGGACCCTTCCCCATGAATTCAACCACTGTCATGGCGTTATTCGGTCCCAAAAGGTGATTTTATGGTCACTGTGCAGAATCACCTTCCAGGATCAATTAATGAAATGACAGTGCCAGTGTTCATGAGGTGGGCTCTCAAAAAGTCTATGTTGCAAATTTGGTGAAAAATATCCAAAAAATGACTGTTTTACGAGCGTATGTTGTGCAGTTTCCACACACGCTCTTAACTTCACCAATCTGTAATATTTTCACTCCAGATTTCAACATTGGCATTTTTCCACACCTCCTTATGAACAGTACAGCTGTGATTTTTCACATCCTGACCAAAATGTGTTTTTGCACTTCCAGCTCAGAATAGCGCAGTCGCTGTGGGAAATCAGTGTTCGGGACACATTAAGAAAATCACAGTGATACTGTTCGTGAGCAGAGGTTCTAAAATGCTTATGTTGAAAATCTGGTGATGAAGGTCCATGAAATGACTGTGTTATGAGTATGCATTCCGCAGTTTCCATGCACGCGCTTAACTTCGCGAATTTGTAATATTTTCATCCAGATTTTCAACATTGGCATTTTTCCACACTTCCTTATGAACAGTACAGCTGTCATTTTTCACATCTTGGCCAAAATGTGTTTTCGCACTTCCAGCACAGAATAGCATGGACGCTGTGGGAAGTCAGTGTTCAGGACATATTAAAAACAAATCATAGTGACACTGTTCATGAGCAGAGGTGCTAAAATGCCTATGTTGAAAATTTAGTGACAAAAGTCCATGAAATTACTGTGTTATGAGTGTACATTGCACAGTTTCCATGCATATTCATAATTATGCGCATTTGTAATATTTTCACTCCAGATTTTCAACATTGGCATTTTTTAACACCTCCTTATGAATAGTACAGCTGTCATTTTTCATATCCTGTCCGAAATATGCATTTACATATCTGGCACAGAATAGCACGGTCACTGTGGGAAATCAATGTTCGGGACAGATTAGGAAAATCATAGTCACACTGTTAATGAGCAGAGGTCACAAAATGCCTATGTTGAAAATTTGATGAAAAAATTCCACTAAATGACTGTGTTATGCCACGTATTGTGCAGTTTCCACATAAGCCCAGAAGTTCAAGTATTTTTAATATTTTCACTACAGATTTCGAATGTTGCCATCTCTTCACACTTCCCTATGAATGGTACAGCTGTCATTCTTCGCATCCTGCCCAATCTGTGTTTTCGTACATCTGGCACAGAATAGCACGGTCGCTGTGGGAACTCAAAGTTCGGGATACATGAACAAAATCACAGTGCCACTGTTCATGAGCAGAGGTCCCAAATGCTTTCATGAGGTGGGGGTCACAAAAAAAACATGTTGAAAATTTGTAGTGCAAATACCAACAAACGCCTGGGGCATTAAGGCGTCAGCCACAATGACCACCTGTATAGAGACTGACAGGCATTGGGAGTATGCCTTTGGATTGCCGACTGTAATGCTCATGCCATTCCACCCCACCCCCCACCCTGCAGCCAGAGACAGGCATTGAGGTGTGCCTTGAATTCTTTGGCCCAGTGTTCACCCCATTCTCCTATACTGCACCTATTTCAGCATGTGTCCTTATGGAATGGGGTGACTGTATAGCCGAACACCCAGAGACACACCTCAGCATGTGTCAGTGTCTGCAGGTTAGGGTGAGTGAAATGGCATGAATGTTACGGGCGATGACCCAAACGCATACCCCAGTGCCTGTCCATCTCTGCAGGGTGGAGGTGGGGTTGGCATGAAGTTCAATACTTCACTACTATTCCTATTCTGCATCTCTCTAACGCCTGCATATCCAATGCTAATACCAGCAATCAAACATTCGGCATTGACAAATGCTTGTTTTATTCCAGTTTAGATTGCCCCTTATCTTCTGATTTGTATGAATCACTTCCTTCCCTATTTAGAGTCTGCTATAGCACTTTTTTCATATTTGAAATAATAAAAGGAGCACTCCTTTTAATATGATGCAAACCAGGATTTCATCAGTATTCTCCGCTGTTTTTGTACACCTGCTGTCCCATAAGGGCTGGGAGAGGGACTGCTGCATGCTACTGAATTATATTCACAAGAAAAGTGATCTTAAATAATAGGTGTTCAAAAACAGCATAGAATACCAGTAAAAACCTGGCCCAAGCTTGTTAAATGGACTACTCCTTTTCTTATTTTAACTGTAAACAAAAGTGGTAAGCAGATTCAAAATGGGGAAAGAAGGACATTTTACATGTCTGGAGATATGGCTGAATCTAAAATAGAATTTATTTTTTTTTTGTGGGATGCTGACAGAAGCTCCAGTCCCTCCCTCCAACCCGATAGTCGGGTCATTATAGACCCTGTCGGCTCCCGATGTGGCTGTTTTGCCCCAGGCCCATGACCATGCAATGGGCAGAATGGCTGGCTCCACCTCCATAGAGGCAGCCTAAGGCTCTGGATGTGGGCCCTCCCCGTTCTTCATGGCACACATGTGCTGACACCCAACCACTGCTGGGCGTCAGTCTACAGCACGCATTGCGATCACCCTTCCCCCAAGGAAGGAGAGCTGTCTACGGACACTCAATCCTTCCTTGACCTACTGACCCCTGAGTAACCCAAATCCATTCCTGAACTCGAGTCACCGGCATGGGGCGAGGTGTGGTGTCCAGTGCCTCAACCCTCAGTGCCACTGGGTCGGCCACTAAAACAGAATTTAAAAAAGTATAGGTCACATTTTCACTGCCATCATGCAAGTTATATGGCTTTTTTATCCTGACATACATGGGATCTCATGTTGAATGTACTGAAGTCCATGCTATGCCTCTCTGTGTTCATGTGCTGATGTAGTAGTAGTAAAGACATTTATTTTCATACAGGATATAACTGTTAGAAACATAGAAACATAGAATTTGATGGCAGATAAGGACCGCTTGGCCCACCCAGTATGCCCATTTCCCTACCTACTGGATAAGCTGCAGATCCTAGTTAACCAGCAGCCTACTTCTTCCTACCCCAACCCCCTAGAATTGCCTTATGACTGTCCCATGCATGCTTGAGCTAAAGCTAGAAGCCCTGTTTACAAAGTTGTCCTGTTACAGTGGCATTATTGCTTGTATTTTATAAGAGGTACAGATTTAGAATTTCGAAATCTAATTCCTGCCATGCATTGTCCTGTGTATGGCAGTTTAATTGCTGCTTGACTGGTAGACCCATGTCTGTGTCTTCCAAACTTCTGCAGTTTATTGCTCGCTTGCACGCATGTGCAAGAAACATAGTGCCATCATCCTAGTTTTCAGAGGTGTGGCACCCGTCTTCCAATTCAGTTAGTGTGTTTGCAGGTGCGGCCGCAGTTCTCCAATGAACGCTGCAGCTGTCTATGACAGCAGTTGAAAATAGAGTGTCCATACGGTTGAAAGGGAGAGCTATGCTTCAGTGAGCAGTGATAAGATATTGTGTGCTCATGCGTGCTCCCCCCCCACACATACACACGCATGCATACTGCGTACTATGCCCCTGAGGCACACACTGCATAGCCGACGGCAGTGACCAATCCCCATCGGCTGTGCTGTGCCCCCCCCAACAGAGTTCCAGATGCCATGCTGGGAGCCCACCCAGTGTGGCAACAGATCGTATGGCCAACGGGGGTACCCAATCCCCCATCGGCTCCACTGTCCCCCCCAAGAGACTACAGGGTGCCATGCTGGGAGCCCACCCCAGCGTAGCACAAGTCCCGCGTCGTCTAAGTTTAAAAAAAAAAAAAAAAGAAACCTGAAAGAAAACACCTTCACTCACTGACTGTCCTGACCCAATCTCCCCCCATCCATGCCCACTCTCTGCGCACCCTGCCTACCCACACCCCCTCCTCACCCCATACTCACCTCCGGAGCCTGGCACGCCGATCTTCGGTGGACCGGGAACACGTCTGCACTCTTCAAAGCTGACTGCGAACTGAGAAGATGCCAGTAAGCTGTATAATCTAATAAATAGGGGTTTTTCAACTTTAGTCCATATCTCAGGCATTTTGGGGAATTTTTTCACCAAATTTTCAACATGGGGTTTTTGGGGCCCCACCTCATGAATTCTGTCACTGTCGTGGCGTTAATCAGCCCCAAAAGGTGATTTTGCAGTCACTGCGTGGAACCACCTTTCGGGACCAATTTATGAAACGACAGTGTCACAGTTCATGAGGTAGGCCCCCATAAAACCCTATGTTGAAAATGTGGTGAAAGAATTCTCAAAAATGACTGTTTTAGGAACATGCATTGTGCTGTTCCTACACATGCTCGTAAGTTCACGAATTGTCAACATGTTCACTCCAGATTTTCAACATTGTCATTTTACCATACCTCCTTATGAGCAGTATAGCTGTCATTTCTCACATCTGACCAAAAATGTGTTTCCACACATGCAGCTCACAATGGCGCAGTCGGTGTGTGTGAAATCAATGTTCGGAGCAGATTAAGAAAATCACAGTGACACTGTTCATGAGCAGAGGTGTTAAAATGGCTGTGTTAAAAATTTGGTGAAATACATCCATAAAATGACTGGGTTACGAGCGACCATTGCATAGTTTCCATGCACTCTCATAACTTCATGGCTTTCTAATATTTTCAGTCCAGATTTTCACCACTGGCATTTTTCCACACTTCCTTATGAACAGTACAGCTGTCATTTTTCACACCATGGCCAAAATATGTTTTTGCACTTCCAGTGCAGAAATGCATGGTCACTGTGGGAAATCACTGTTTGGGACAGATTAAGAAAATCACAGTGACACTGTTCATGAGCGGAGGTTGCAAAATCCCTGTGTTGACAATCTGCTGTAAAAAATCCCCAAACTAATTGCGTTACGGGTGTGCGTTGCGCATTTTCATGCACGCTCGTGACTTCACCAGTTTTTTTTTATATTTTCACTGCAGAATTTCAACATTGCCATTTTTTGCACCTCCCCATGAACAGTACAGCTGTCATTTTTCGCATCCTGTTCGAAATGTGTTTTCGCACCTGTGGTGCCAAATGGCGTAGTCACTGTGCGAAATCATCTTTCGGCTAACAACCTGATATTGACACTGCTCATAAGGTGGGGGTCACAAAAATAATAACATGTTGAAAATTTGGAGTGAAAATGGCAACAAACACCTGAGGCGTTAGTGTTTCCGACCATAATGCCCCAGCCTGTAGAGATTGAGAGGCATCAGGGGTGTGACTTGGGATTCTCGCCTGTAATGCTCATACCATTCCACACCCTGCAGCCAGTGAGGACTCTTCAGCCCCAAAGTTCACCCCACTTTCCTATACAGGACTCATCTCACCATACTTCCTGATGGAATGGGGAGAGCAAAAGGGCCAAAGACCCCAAGGCACACCGTGACACTTGTCAGTGTCTGCAGGGTAGGGTGTGGTGAAATGGCATGGCCGTTATGCCTGATGGTCCAAAGGCACACCCCAATGCCTGTCAGTCTCTGCAGAGTGGTGGTGTGGTTGGCTTCAGTTCAATACTTCACGGCCATTCCTTTTATGCAGCTCTCTAACTCCTACACTATCAATGCCAATGCCAGCAAGCAAACATTCAGCACTGACAAATGCTTGTTACAGTAGTGACAAGGATTTTACAGACCCTGCTTGAGTACCGTCAGTGATTGATTAAGCCTACACATTTTAAAGTTCCTGTGCTCCCAGTTTCATCAAAAGCAACATGTGTTTACCTTATCAGTTGACCCCGAGTGTACCCACTCTGAGTCTGATGGCTACAATTGTCTGCCAGTCTGGGCAACAGCTTCAAAGAAGTAAAAAGAACAGGTGCAAGTTCTCCCTAGGTGTGTTTGTGCTGGGCGTCACACTTTTTCCATTCCCCTACAGCTTTTGTGCTCGACACTGGAGCCTGCCAAGTGCAAGTGCATGCACTGAGAAGAAAAAAAGTAAAAGTAAAAGCTAAAGCCTGCTCCACAGCCAATACCAACAGCATGTTTCTGCCTTTCCCCCCTCTTATATGTGTGGTGCAAACAGTGACTGCTGGCATATAAAAGAAATATAAATACATTTCAAAAGTGCAGCTAATGGCAACATAGGAGAAAATAGAATAGGGGCAGAGAGGAGAGCGATAAGTAAAATCAAAACAAGCCCTTTAGGGGAAGGAGCTCTGCCAAGGAGGACGAAACAAAGCCCTTTGGGGGAAGGAGGTTCAGCATGCGGACAATAGCAAAATGAAGCCATTCAGTGGCAGGAGATGTGCTACAGTGGGCAGTTGTCAAACAAAGCCTTTTGGGTGCTGGACACTCATTTCTGTGGGCAGTTGTAAAAATGAAACCCTTTATGGGCTGAAGACCTGTGGCAGTAGGTAGTTGTGAAAAAAGAGCCCGTCAGTGTCTGGGACCCACTGTGGTAGGCAGCTGTAAAAATGAAGCTCTTCAGAGGCTGGAGACCCACTGCTGCAGGAAGGTGTAAACATGTAGCCCTTGGGGGCTGGAGACCCACCAAGGTGGTCAGTTTTAAAACAAACTCTTCTGGGGCTGGAGATCCATCGTGGCAGGCATTCACTAGCATTTCAGGGGGAGGGTAGAAGAGAGATGGACAGCGATTATTTCTTTATCTCACAGGAAATGCATCAGCAAAATGGTTAAATCCTGCACAGGGTTAGGTGCAGAGGACCCTTTGAAAAATATGCATGCAATTGGAACCCAGCATCATACAGCACATCCAGTACCATTGGTTGTAGGCTCCTTTCCAGATGCAGCATTGGTTCCTGGCCTGGCACACCTCCAGAATCCATGTTTTGCTACTATCACAATACCAATATGTTTGTGTTCTGCAATCAAGCACAAACAAGAGCTGACTGCTAACAATGGCTGCATTTATATGTTCTTGTAAAGTACACAGTGTGAGCTGGAATGTTTATCCCAGAAGGGGTAAGAGTTAGGCACCACAGACAACCATAACAGAATGGAACATGGCTATGGAGGGAGACTGACATGATGCCAGGGATATAGACAATAAATTCACAGGAGTACAGGGCCATCGTGCATATAGGAACAGCAAGGAATGGTGCATACACAAATTGGTACAGTCATCAAGTCATAGGTTGAGGGGAAGGACTCTGTCATGTTCCATGGGCACATTTATTTATTTGGTTGGTTGATTGGTTGGTTGGTTATTTGTTTTTTTGACCAGGTGAGCTAAACGGTACAGAGTTCCTATTATGGTAATGGCCTGGTAAATGAAGTAACAACATGAAGTATCATTGGATAAAAACAAAGTACTGTGCAGGGCACATGAGGCATAAAGTATCAGAGACAGTTATTGGTGATGTTCTCAGAGAGATGCTCCTTAATCCTTGATTTGAAGGTTATGTAGGATTTTGGAGCCCCAAAGTAAGGTGGTAAGGTAGTCCAAATGTGTGAGTCCCTGAAACCAAAGGCTTTCTGTCCCATGGCAATCTTAACCTATGGTACAATTAAGCAAATTAGTTTTCATGGAGCCAAGAGTTTGGGTTCTAGCATGGGGTGTCAGCTTGGAAGCTAGGTAGACTGCATACCCATGGATGTAAGAGTGACTAGTGTCTAGTGATTTCCAATTAATTCTACAGTACAGTAGGCAATGGTTCAGTTGTTGGTCTGCCATCAGTTGTAGAGTATTGCTTTCTTGTGGCTGTCAGAGGCTGTGCCAGATCACAGTTTAGGGACTAATATTCGAAGAGAGGAAGGGCTCAGTATTGCATACCATGTTTTTGGTGAACCCATGTTCGTAACAATATCAACATTTTCAGCATAGGAGAGGGAGGAATTAAGATGTACCCACTGGCGCCCGGAACTGGGGCGCAGAGGCGGCTGCTACACCACTTTTTGTGCAAAGGAGATTGTGCCCCTGAGCTGACTGGCATGAGATGGGCACAAATCATGCCAATTTTGAGGAGCTGAAGTTAAAATGGCCACAACCAGATCTTTTGGTTATACACTTAGGGGGTAATGCACTGGCGCCAGAACCGGGGGGCGAGAGGGGCGGCCGCCCCACCACTTTTTTGTGCAGAGCAGATTGTGCCCCTGAGCTGACTGGCATGACGTGGCATCTAAAATTTTTTTATTTTTTTATTTTCGCGTGTCCCAGCCAGCAGACCTGATTGAGACAGCAAACAAATCTCTCAATCAGGTCCGCTTTAACAAAGGAAGGCATGGCGAAGGCATGACTACAGTTAGGGGCAGGTCGCGTGGGCTCTTTAAATGCCCGCAGATTTAGTAGCGCTTTCCATTCTTTTCCCTACTTCCAAAGTTCCAGGCATCCAGACGTGGAGAAGAAACGTGGAGGACGGTGCTGATGTGATGATGTGGACTGCGGACAGTCGAGACGTGGAACTCAAGTCAACCAGGGGGCAGCGAGGCGAGTGAGTGGACTCTGAGCGTAACGGCTAGCGGTGTAACGGCGTTTCAGTTGTTTTGGTAGCTGCAGCAGCAGCAGCAAGTTGGCGCCAGTGTGACTGTGGACCCATCGGGGGTGACGCTCTTGGAGTACATGCTAGCCAGTCGTTGCGTCGGTCGGAGTGAGAAGCCAGAAGCGGGCAAGTGGCAGGAGCCTGAAAAGTAGAAAGCTGCTGCTGTTGGAAGTGAAGTTAGTCTGAGGAGCCGCCTGAACTGAACTTCCCTGGTCATCATGAGGGTAGCAGGTAAGCTAAGCCACAGCAAGTTGCAACTACTGTATATTTAATTTATCATTTCATCTCACTGCTGTTTGGCTAGGTTGTTGGGGCCTGGGATGCGTTTGAGGGGCAGGGATGAAAAATCCCAAGTCCGAAGTCCGTGGACGGTGACTGAGGAGGTTCTGTCTTGCAAGTAAGGACAGGGTTTTCTGCCTAGCAATTTTGGAGGAACACTTTTGTGGGCAGGTGTGGCCCCTGCCATGATGGTGGTACTGTACTGGAGTACAGGGTGTTACCGCAGTGTTGGGAGGGACTGTCTTCAGGTCGGTGCAAAGTGTATTACACTGCCATGTTGAGAGGTGTAATCTTGATGGGCAGAACATTCTACCTTGCTGTGTTGGAAGGTGCTATCTTTGGGCGGCAGTTGTGGTGCCCAGGCTGCCATATTTGAAGAACTGCATTATTTTGCAGGGCTGTGTGTCTACCCAACCATATTGAAAGTGCTGCCTTGAGGGCAGGTGTGTCTCATGTCATGTTGGAGGTGCTGCCTTGGGGACAGGGTATATCACCCTGCCATGCTGAAGGGGCTGTCTTTGGGAAGGTGTGAAACCTTGTCATGTTGGATGTGCTGCCTTGTGGACAGGGCGTGTCTGCCAGCCATGTTGGAGGGGCTGTATTGGAGGGCAGGTGTGCCACCTTGTCATGTTGGAGGCGCTTCCTTGGGGACAGGGTGTTACCTTGCCATGTTGAAGGGGCTGTCTTGGAGGGCAGGTGTACCACCTCGTCATATTGGAGGTGCTGCCTTGGGGACAGGGTGTGTCACCCTACCATGTTGGAGGGCTGTCTTGGAGACAGGTGTGTCACCTTGCCATGTTGGAGGGGTTGTCTTGGAGGACAGGTGTGCCACCTTTTATGTTGGAGGTGCTGCCTTGGGGACAGGGTGTGTCCCCCCACCATGTTGGAGGGGCTGTCTTTGGGGGCAAGGTGTGCTGCCCAGCTATGTCAAGGTGCTACTTTGGGGCTTGGTGTATCATCCTGCCATGTTGGAGATGCTATCTTTAGGAGCAGAGTGCATTGCCCTACCATTTTGGAGGTGCTATCTTTGATGGCAAAATGTATCACTCTGCCATGTTGGAGGTACTATTTTTGGGGCACAGTGTGTCAGCCTGCCATGTTGGTGGTGCTATCTTTGGAGGCAGAGTGTGTCACCCTGCCATATTGGAGGGGCTGACTTGGTTGCAGGGTGTGCTGCCATGCCTTTTGTTTTTGAAATCTTTATTTATTCCACTTATTCCCAGCCTGCCATCTCCGACCCATCGGGAGCTCCTAGGCAGACATCCCTCTGCCATCCACCCTACCCAAATGACCCCAGGAACCTCATGGTGCTACGGTTTTACCCCCATGTGGGGATGGGGCAGAGCCCCTGTTGCCCCATACCTTGTGTTTCCTCGGTCTCAGGCCATTGGGAGGGTAAAGGCACATATGAGGGCATGTGTCCGGGGCTGTGTCTTCCCAGCAATGGCAGGCTCTTTTTTCCTCTTTTCTCCCTCCTCTTACAGTGCAAGACCCCAGATGTCAAGGCGCAAAGCACCGACAGCACCGACATCATGCTGTATAGTGGCTGCCTGTCCCCTACTACTAGGGACTTGCAGTACTCTGAGCCTCTGCTTGGAGTCAGGCAAGTGTGCGGGCTGTGGCCTCAACCCTCCCCGGAGTAGGCCAGCTGTCGTGGGACGCTCCAGCTTACCTCCCCCCAGCCGACCCACCGGCATCCCGAGTCCGCCTCCCAAACCCAGGTCACCGGCATGGAGCGAGGTGGTGTCCAGCACCTCAACCCTCAGAGCCACTGGGCCAGCTTTGCCATGCCATTTTAATGAGAAATTACTTCATGCCCCTCAGACAACTTCACAAATGAAGCGCATTCCTTTGCTTACTTGGCACTTAGAAAAACAAAGAAGTAGACACCAAGCTCAACAGGAACTTGACATTCCAGATCCCTATTAAGCTTGGTGTGTGCACTGCTTCTTTTGTTGTTTCTTAAGTATTTATTAATCAGCATCACCTTTGGGGGTTGGGAGTGTTCTCCACTACCATTCCTTTTACTTAGCACTCAAATCATGGAACTCTGTTCTGATCTGTGGCTGTCCAACACAGGTAGATCTTTCAAAAATAATCTTAAGGAACATTTTTTGTTTGTTTGTTACAACATTCATGTAAATGCGCTTATGTCTGATGTATACACCCTAACAGCATCCACTTGATCATGAGTATTTGTTAATATTCTGTTGCGTAATATATTCTACTATACTGATCCTATGTTGTCGTGGCCTGGCCTCCAGGTCATCCCCATAAAAGGATTTGTTCCCAGTGGGCTAATTGTTACCAAAAACAAACAAGTAAATATTGTAGATGCTATGGGGGGGCACCTTGCCATGATAAAGGTACTTTTGGGGGGCAGGATGCACCATCTTGCAGTTTTGGAGGTGCTATCTTGGGAGGCAGAATGTGCCACCCTGCTATGTAGGAGGTGTTATCTTGAGAGGGCATAGATTGCTACCCTGTCATGTTGGAGGTGCTGTACTGGGGGCAGGGTGTGCCACCTTGCCACCTGGGAGATGCTGTCTTAGGGAGGCAGGGTGCTATTTTGCCATGCTGGACTGCATGGGGGGCAGAATTGTCCATTCTGCCATGCTGGAGGTACTGTCTTGGTAGAACAGGGTGTGCAACTCTGCCATGTTGTAAAGGGATATCTTGGAGACCTTCAGGTTTCACTGCCCAGCCGTCTGGTGATGTTATCTTAAGGTGCAGCCTGTGCTGCCCTGCCATTTTGGAGGCCCCGACCAATCACAGTGCTTCCTTCAGCTGTGGGTGATGTAAGAGTTTCTTAGGGGATGAACCACTGTAACTGCCTCCTCTGAGGGCTCGGGGCCTCAGCCTTTTAAAATTAAAAAAATTGCAATCAATAATAGTGTATGGGTCCAGTTGGAGTGCCTCTCATGGATATAAGAGTCTTCTGTTGTTCCCTAAGGCCACAGAACTGCTCACCTTCTGTTCACAGTCCTCTGGTATAAAGAACCTGCGAGGGCAATAAGTCTTATATCCACGAGAGGCCCTTCAACCGGACCCATAAACTTACTAAGATGTCACACCAGTCATTCTTGTATGGTAGGTGCTGTTTTTATGGCTGTGAGTTTAAACGGCCAATTCTTCTATTGTAGTTTGAGTGCTTCTTTTGTGTGAGATTATTTTTCCACACCCCATGTCTGTAGGTTGTCCAGGGGGAAGTTGAAAGATCCCAGGGCAATTTTTGAAACAATGGATAACCCGCGTGTCCGGGTCAGCACGGACAATTATCTAAGACTGCCACTTTGTCTACTGCATTTGGATACCAAGGTTGTCTGTATACCCAAACAGTATCACCTTGTAAAACCTGAGACTTACTGCGTGTGTAGGATGCTGCAGAAAATCGGATCATATTTGTTTCTCTCTCAGTGACTCATTGAAAATGCAGGCGGACTTGAGCTGCACAGCCCTGTTCGGTCCGAGGACTTGGCGGTGTAGTTCTGTGTTGCACACATGCGCCATGCCTCCCATGCTGGCAGGCCCTCTGAGGCTTAGACTTCACTCCTGCCTCCCCGAGCATGCTTACCTTTCATTACACTGTCTGGGAAAATGGGAGGAGTGAACGGAACTACTGAACTGGGACTGCAGCATGTCGTGTGGGCGTTAACTAATCCCAAGTCCCTGGCATATCGATCTGAGCATGGGGGGTAACTTGCTTAGAGACCCTCAAGTGAACATTTGTTCAGTTTCTGAGACCCTGAAGAGGGGGGAGATTATTTTGACCTGTGTTCCTTTCTTTCAGTTGTACTGAGTCAGGAAAGAGTCTAGCAGTTAATAATAAAAAAAAAAAAAGAAAACATTTATTTTTGTGCAGCCAGATTTATTACATTCAAGTACCCAAGTAGCTGCAAAGTGGCATGGTCTCTGTGGGACATCAGTTTTAAGGGACAGATTAAGAAAATGACATTCCCACTGTTCTTGAACAGAGGTCCTAAAAACACCTCCCAGTTAGGTATTTATGCTTGGTGATCAGGAAAACTAGGCACAACTGTGGCATACAGTATGATTGTGATATATTTGATTAGAGCACCAGATTTTGAAC
This sequence comes from Neoceratodus forsteri, assembly GCA_016271365.2. Lineage (NCBI taxonomy): Eukaryota > Metazoa > Chordata > Ceratodontiformes > Ceratodontidae > Neoceratodus > Neoceratodus forsteri. The sequence continues at coordinate 440,201,081 of CM028129.1, read as the reverse complement.
CTGGAGATCAAAGGTTCAAATCCCACTATGGGCGCTGACTGGGATGTGATCTTGGGTAGAACTAAAGCAGGAGCCCACTGGAAGTAAAATGTTGTAATAAAGCTGAGGTAGGCTGAGTAAATAAGTTGGAATGGAAATATCTGGTGGTGGCAGTGGCATGTCTAGTGTGGAGTGTGTGAATGGACCTCTGTGGAACTGGCTACCTTGATGAGGTACAGAGGCAACAACAACTGCTGGACAGGGCACAATTATGTATAACACTTAACAGTGTGGGAAGGAGGGAGGAGTATGATCCCAAGAGAGGTCAAAACAGGGTGAAGACCTAGGGAAAAATAAGCAAGTTAGTGAAAGGAGACTAAAAACAAAGAATGGTTTATTCCATTTATTTATAAATTTTAACATGACAGTCTCTTGAGCAAAATCTCTTGAAGGTAGACATCACCAAAATAGTCACGCGTAATGGTCTGAAAGCATAAACACTGTTTTGTAACATCTGTGTTGGTCCAATAAAGGTATCACACCACCATTTACTTGATCTACCTCAAAGTAAACAACTTCAATCCTTTATTGGTCAATGATGTGCTGAATATGAAATACAGAGCATGGGTGCCATTTGTATTCAGTCATACAAAAATGAGATGACAGCAGCTTGTTTTATGGTGTGTCCTGGGGGGGGGGGATGTTAGATGCATATTTTGCAGAAAATTGCAGTGTATGGTTTTTAACCCTATTTCTTGTGTAACATGAGTTCTGGTTCATTTTGCTGTATAACATGCAAGTCAGTCATAATGATTCCCACTGACTGGTCTATTTCTCTGTTTAAATACAGCCGTACCTATAGATCTGGCATCTGGGAGCATTAGGTTTGACCAACCAATATAGCATCACTTCCATTCTAGCACCCAATTATTTTTGTTTAGTTAACAGATCAGCCACACTAGGCTGAAGGCCTATTGACATGTGCCATCAAACCAAATGGGTCATGCTGGCTAACGCAGCTTATAAATACTGCCAGTTTATGTACAAATATTTGCATGGCTGAAACTGATTAAAATCTTCCAGTTAAAAACAAAGCATCGCATTTACTAAGATTGTGCAAGTAACTGAAGTGGTGACCAGAGCATTCGTGGGATGATTTGGTGGCCACCAGGGCCTGGTGGAGGCTTGCACAGGCATACCAGCCTGGAGTGGTGACCAGAGCATTCGTGGGATGATTTGGTGGCCACCAGGGCCTGGTGGAGGCTTGCACAGGCATACCAGCCTGAAGTGGTGACCAGGAGTATCTGTGGATGATTTGGTGGCCCCAGGGATTGGTGGAGGCTTGACAGGCTTACCAGCCTGAAGTGGTGACCAGAGCATCAAGGATTAATTCATGGCAGAAGTATAGATGTGATGGTAAATTGGTTGGTTGGGTGAGTCTGTGGTATGCAGTAGCAACAGTACAGGAATGAATAAGCAGATGTCTTTCCTCTACTGAATTCTTTGGAACAGTGGCCCATTTCAAATGTATCCTCCTCCATCCACCTGTTTTATACCCATATCGTTGTACAATATGGTTTACTGTCATTATATACTATGATTCATTAATAAATACACTTTACAATGTACACTGTGATTCATTAATAAATAAGCTATATAAACATAATGGCTCTGTGTCATTATTTCCCCAGCCTCAGAAGTTTACCTTGTCGCTGGCGGTTGTCTTAACTGCTAACTTCTACCCTGAAGTTAGTGGAACCAAAAACTCCTAACTCATTAGTGTGAAGACTGCATGCTTGGGACTGGCGATGCACATTACTATGGCATCTCTCTGTTTCACCTGGACAACAAACTGTAACAGATTAAGGAATGTGTGGTTCAAACATCATGTGGAGCTATTGGAGGGAATGGGTTGACAGCTGCTTTCTTAATATAGCTGTACACTTGAGCAGACTTAGACTGGGTGGTCTATTGTTTCTGCACCTTCGTATGTCGTTGCATAAATATTCCTATATGGGACTGCATTCTTAACGTTATGATGTGTGTACATGATTTATTGTATTTTTGTATGGCAAAAACTAGTGTCGAGAAAGTGCCCTTTTTACACTCACAAGTGCCCCTCTGAGCCTCCGCCCCCTCAGTTTTTACCATCTTCCGGCACCTATGGATGTACCCTCAGATATTTAAAGTTATGCACATAAATCGTTTGGGTGCTGTCAGAAATAACTAGACAGAGATTACTCTTGTGTTTAAGGAATCTAGGCTGGAAGACAAAGAGCATAACCTTAGTTTTGCTTTAATTAAGCAGAGTCTATTGGCTTGAAACCAGGCCTGGAGGAGATGAAGGTCAGAACACAGTCCCAAATTTACTTCATCAACACTGCTAGACTTCAACTAAGTATAGCACAACATCATTGCAATACAACTGAACCCTGGTGTACTTAGATATGGTAGGTAAGGCATTAATAGATAGGGAGAAGAGCAGTGAGCTTAGGATTGACCCTTGGAGAACACAGCATTTAACAGCAGGCAGGGAGGATTGGGCAAAGGCTGAGACTGGGCATGTCTACCCCCTCCTTTGTAAGCAGACATGAATAAGTATGCTGGGAAAATATGCATACATTTAAATGGGGTTCCCTACCCACTATACTCCATAGGGAATCCAGAGGTCCCCTTGGTAAGCAGAAATGTGTCCAGACTTACCTTGAAGGTCTGACTGTCTTCATGCTCTCTGTCTCCACTGGAAGACTGTTCCACAGGTTCAACACCCCCTGGGAAGAGAATACTTGCTTCCTAACATTACCCCTGAATTTACTACCTCTGAGCCTTGTTGTAGTTGACTTAGGTTTCCTAAATGCCTTGAACCTAACCCATCATTTCTTTCTTTACGTGAAACTGAAAGGAGCCCTGCAGTCTCACATATTGTAAATTGTATCTGTTTACTTACATAGACACTTATAGATGCGTAGGGCTTACTCACAGATAAACACCCAGTGGTCCATCCAGTCTGCTCATCTACCCGACACCATCTCCGACTTAATGCCAGATTGGATTTACAGGACCAGTAGCCCTTATGTTGTCTCAGCAACCCCCTCCACAGGCTGTCCACCCTCATCTTCCAATGGTCTTCACTATCCCCTTGTGCCTGTCCCATCAAGATTTGAACACCACCATGGACTTGGCTTCAACTACATAGGAAAAGAGAATTTTACAGGCAAAAAAAGACACTCTTGTCACCAGTCAACTCTATATACAGTATGTTGGGGATATAAACTTTTGTTTTAATTTATTTTAGTTTATTTTTACTCTTCATAGTTGTCTTCTGTAACTATCCAGTTTGACATAATTTTCTGATTGTTAAAACCCCTTTGGTTCCTAAGAGCTGCCTTAGCTGTGAGAATGTGTCACTGCACCCAGTTGCGCCATGCACTGTATATATCTCTCTGCAGTCTAAATAACCTCTCAAACTCTAAAGAAACACACACAGTAAAATAAATCCTGTTCCAACTATCCTTAAAGGTTTTTGACACTAAATCAAGGTAAATAGCATACATCACACCTTTGCGATATTTATGTTTTTAGACTCTAAATCCACAGACAGGCATTCTGTAGTGACTAGAGCATTTTCGCATCAGGTAATGACTGCTAATTCAGCTCCCATGCAAAAACAAGATTCTACAATCAGAGCTATAGAAATAGAGTTGACTTATGAAAATGGTAGTTTACTCACCTGGTAAAGATGATTATAAGAGCACCTTCTAACAACACTCTGAGTCTCAACACATGGGTTATAAGTGCTCTTCTCATAGGCTGATGCACAAAAGGAATACCAAATTTGAAATCTGATCCTTCTCCTCCCTTGTACCTCCCAGAATTCCTAGTATGAAATCTTCCAGAGCTTGTGCTACTCCTGAAAACATAATATAAAAAATCCAACCATACAGGACCATCGGCCGCCCCCGTAGGAAAGCTGGCGGGTAGAGAAACACATAACACAATTTGATGTTATGCAAAGGACAATTATTTACTTTCCACTGTATTCCAACCAATGTGGCAACATGTTCCACTGTAACTGGTAGTGTAGGACTGAATGTCCGCTACTATACATTTACTAATCGGTATTGCACACACATTCGTTAATATACAATCCCTTATTCTTTTATCCCATTTTTTGCTTGTTATGTTCCTCCTCAATGGGTGGGATATGAAGTGCTGTAAGAAGGTGTCTTATAATCACCTTTACCAGGTGAGTAAACTACCATTATCTAACGCACTTTCTTACAGCACTCCGGGTCTCAACACATGGGTGATTATACAGCAGTATTGGACTTGTCTTGGGGGGAGGAAGAATATGACTCAAAGCCATCTGGAGAACCTTGCGACCAAACTCTGAGTTTCCTGTTAGTCCGGTATCCAACTGGTAATACACGCCAGTGTTGTTATAAATTCTGTTAGTGAACACCCTACTGGCTTGGATTAGTGTGTCCATCACCTTATCGGATACTCTTTAGTTCAACAATGTAGCCTTCTGAATGGCCATGCTGGCAGTTTCAGTGGTTGGGGGTCTACGTTCCAGATCGGCCCCTGCAGGTCTTGATTGGTGTTGTCTACAGGAGAGTATTGAACTGTGTTCACTGGTGAGAGAGCTCTATATGATTAGTGTACTGTAGATGCTACAATAGGGCTGAACTGAAAAACTTACTGAACTGCACTGAAATGCATTAGACTAATGAACTGTAGCTTCTGGACAAGTATGACTGTGTTAACAGTGTAGCTGCTGTAATAGGTGCTGAATTAAGGTGTATACAATAGAGTGCTGTCTCTGTAAAATGGAATAACGTTTCATGTGTTAGATGAGTAAGTCCCTGTCAGGATCATAGCCAGTGATCTCTGCCCACTAGGAAAATACACTAAGCAGCAGGCAGATGTATTATAGTTCTCCTGACCACTGCTTTGCAGGCACTGTGATAACCATAAGCAGAGAAGTACGAGGATGTGTGATTATGAGTAGCTGTACTTGGCCTGCGTGTCATACCTGGTGAATTATAGTTTCCTGACCACTATTGTGCAGACATTGTAATAAACATAAGCAAGGGGGAAAAGAGGATATGGGATTATGAGATCTGCTGTACTTGGTCTGCATGTCATACCTAAGTTTAATGTTATGAAGGTCCTCTGTTCCTTTCTCCATGGTTTGGATTAATTAAGTGATGTGAAGAAGGGTTGGTGTCACTGCCAGGAGCCACTGCAGCAGGGGCTCCAAGACGTCACTGGCCATGGCCGACTGTGGGCTTACCGATGGATTGATCACATCTTTACACCCTGCTGAAAGTACTACAAGTACATACTTAGTGTTTTGGTCGTTAGTGTGTGTGTATGTGCCATCATATGGGTTACCCTGGATGAACTTCTGGAACCAGCACTGTACCCTGGTGTAACGGGAAGGTGTGATGGTTCCCATCAGTAAAGCTATACATCTAGGTAGATAGATAGGTCGACTGATCTATATACTGTATGAGTAGGTGTCTTTTCCTATAAATACAGAATGCATGCATGGGTAAGAGTCGATCTGCTTGCACATATGGCAAGCCAACAGAGACTGAATGCCTTCTACCTTTCTTTCTTGAGATTGTCTGTGGGTCCATGAAATGGATTTTCAGCACCTTCTACATTAGGAGACCTATACTGTAATGAAGCACATCAAGTACCTGCTTTCCCCGACCATTTGTTTGTGATGCTGAGGTGGCTGCAAAGGCACTGTTAACAACAGTTTCTGGGTCATGCGTTTTAGCTGGCATGGGCAAAATATGGCTAGCATATGAGTTTTCACCCCTTATGACTTCCGCACTGCAGCCTGCTTATTTGAAGAGTGTGATTGCATCCATATGCTGCTTGCAGCTTGGACGTGTTGGGAGAGGGCTGTTGTGATGTATTGTATGTGTGCCTTTAGTCCCCTACCGACACGGCTTGTCTGAATGGCACATGCACAACATGTGGTGCGTTGTCCTTCCTTAGTCCCATTACAAGCCTTGATCTTCAATTATGTACATCCAGATAATTGACTATATAGTTCTGTACTATCTATATGGTTTTCATCTTAGGATGATCTATTATATAAAGCTTAGAACACTTGCCAGCATACTAGTAGTTACTTAGCTTTGTACTTGTAATGATAAATGGATGAGCCCATAGAAGGTAACCTCTCAAAGAGGGGTTGAGGCTGGTGAAACACCATGTCCAGACTACCAGTATCAGAATTCCTGCTGAGGCATTCGGATGGCATGCTAAGTATTTGGTGCAAATGAGCATTCTGTAAGTACTCTGGGTGCAGCTGCTGAGTAGGGGCTGCTTGGGCATTGACACTGCTTCCAGTCAGAGTGGAGCATGACTGAAGTGTGAAAGAGTTGTGCAGGGCACCAACATTGAACAATATTTGGCATTACAGTAGTGTATGTGTTTATGAGGAAAATAGTTAACAGAGAAAACTGTAATGCTAATGAGCTGGGTGAGGGATAGAGGACTGAGTCTGTCTCACTAATAGATGGTACTCATTCATGCTAAGCCAAGTGTTTAAACTTACACCAGCTGAGCCATTGGACTAATGCTTAAGCCTCCAATTTTTTTACACTAGGTACATACAGTGAAATGGGTACTTAATAAATTCCTGAGAACAGTCATTCCAATATCTGATCTTTTTTCATAACTGATGCTGGACACCATAGTGATAATATGGGAGGATGTTGTGTCTCCCTTACTAGGACTTCTAAGTTCTGAACCTCTGACCCTGTGCTTGTAAGGCCAAGACACATCCACTGAGCCACCTGAGTCCATGGTTCACACATGATTTTCTCTTGTTTCCTGCTGTCTTTCCTTGGCCTACCACTGACCTGAAACTCACTGGCTCTAAACAGTAACCAGTGATTTTAAAGTGGCTTCTGCTTCTGAGTGACCCCCTCCCTGAGGGAAATCTTGGGTCCAACCCCCTTGTTGTTGTAGTCTGTGAGGGATGTCAACTGCTAGAGCAGTCTGGGGGGGGATAACACCCCTAGGTATAAGATGGCTAGAATAAAATATCCACAGGTGTGTTGGGGTTATGCCCTGTTGAACTGAGCAAGTATAGACATGACCCAGCGTGGGGTGGGGGGAACTGGCCTCCATGTTCTATAACTGGATGGGCAGAAGATGTGAAACCAGCCAATACACAAACCTGTCAGCTGACATAGTGATGGGTGCTGACAGATGGTCACTGATTACACTGGAGCAGTGGTGATGCCAGTGTCATTTTAATCTGAGGGAGTACAGCTGCCCAGCCTTATTATTTAAAGTTCAAGGTGAAACTAATGTCAAAGGGGTGAAATTGCCACAAGCTGATCCTAGCTGGTTGGGTGCCACCGGGCAGAGTAAGTTCTGTGTCATTCGCATTACAGATAAATGTGACATGATGGCCATTTGAAATGGGCATAGCATGCTAAGGAAAATATGACCACCAGATTGGACTTTAAGCAGCCAACACCTACTGCTTCTAGATGTCATTGTTATTTTCTGAACAGTATGTAAGCAGCCTTGGACATTGTCTGAGTCAGGTTGTGACTTACTGGGTGATCGTGGTACCATAGCAATTGCTACATCAGAAAGAAGCCCTGAGGATATGCATCAAGCTTCTGTATTAGAAAAAAACTGGCTTATTGCTGCATCAGGATTTGAATGTAGTGTAAAATTAATAGACCTTGAGGTATCACTGCAAAGCCAGCCTTATCTTAGTAACCGGGTACTGTCCTTTCAAAAAACACCCTTTGCATGCTTTAGTTGTCCCCCGAACTTTCAAAGTGAAAGTCGTTGCCCCTTTAAATGTGAGCAACACAACCTTCAGATAGGGAATGGGCTGTGTGTCTTTAAATTCTCGGCATGCTCTCCGTCGGTCATTTTAGGAGAGGTTGTACTGAATAGAGGGCACCTGGCAGACCAAAAGCATAGCAAGTTGCAGCTCCCAAAGAACGTGGTGTCACTCCCAACAGATGTGCCTCATGGCACAAAATGCAAAGGCTGGGCATGCCACAGCACATGGAGAGTCTAGTGTGGGAGAGGAGCATGTCCCTGCTGCCCACCTCAGGAGCCTCAGCTGCTCAGGTGGGGTGTCCCCACACACCGGATGTACTCTCGGTAGTGGGGGGGAGAGAGAACTCGCAGTCCAGGTTCCAGAGTCCTGCTTGATGCAGGTAGGTCTCCCAAGTAATGGGCAGAAGGGAGGGAGGGAAGGAGGGAGAGATTCAATCCCCAACAGCAGGCTCGCCTTCACAGTTGAACAAGGTGAACCGCGAGGCGATTGGGGGAGTGCCATGCTTGCTCCAGCCTGGGACATACGCTGTATCTAGCTCACTACCCCCCGGTTGAACAAGGTAAGCTGGGGGTAGAGCAAGGTGCTGGTAGCGAGTTACAGACTGATCAGGGCAAACTAATTCCTGCTCCTGTTCCCCTCTCTCAACAGACTGAGGTAAACTGAGGAAGGGGGTGGATTACATAGGACCCTAATAAACAGTTTGCATAATCTTCTAGATGCAGTCATATTCTCAGGCATGGGTTGTGATTACTGGGCGATCAGTGTGCTGATGAGTCACTGTCTGGCAAAAACAAAGCGATGAAGATGTACATGAGGCTTTGTATTTTTTAACCATGCACCAGTCTCTTGCCAGGCATACACAATCAGGTGGCATACACAAGTTAAATAACTTCCCCTTAGAATACTGTTGACAATACTGTAAAACAAGTCCATATTATAGTGCCATGGGCATGAGGGCACAATGTAGGTCACTGGAACTTTAAATCAGAAAAGGAAGTGATCTGCCCTTTAAATTGGGTTGGGTCCATTTAAGGCAGCTGGCATGGTAGCCAGTGCCATTTTGGGAAAGGATCCAGCATTCTGAGTTCTCCATCTTGCGAGAGGTATCCCCAGCCCAGTTTCTTAGTGAAACCCCCTCAAGATCTTGGCTGGTACTGTCTCACTATACTAAGCGCGAGCCAAGATGGCAACCACTAGACTAGTAGGGCTCCTCGTGGTTGTGAGCCCCCATAGAGAGAAATGGCCATGGACTGGACAGAAGAGGGCCTCAGTAAATGAGTCGCTGCAAGGGGAGACAGTCCCTGTGCTGGCAGAGGTGAAAAAGGCGACTGTGGGTCACTATGCTTAGCGTGCAAGGAGGCGTGTAGTTCTGCATGTAGGGGCTCTGGAGAAAGGCTTTCTTCCCTGCTTCTCTCTGCTCAAATCTAGGCATTACAGTGGTGCATTTTAACTCATTTGGTTGGGGAGGTCCTGTGGTGGTTGCAGTTGAGCAAGGTAAACCGCAACCCCCAGGATCAAAAGCACAGTCGGATCTGAAATGGAGCGCAGTGCTCCCCTGCTACAGTCACCTCCTTCTTGGCTGAATAAGATAAGCTGAGAGAGGGTTAGGAAGTTCCAACAGACATGATCCTGGATGATGGCCTTTCTTCCCTTCCTCAGTTGAACAAGGTAAACCGAGGGGGTTTCTAATGAGCAGTAGTTCAGTAGGTAGATAAATTTCTTTGTTCACAACACCCTATGCTGAGCCCTGACGCCAAACGTAGACTAGGCTGTACTAAGCATAGATAGATGTACTTACACTACAGAGGTTAAACCTGCTTATTCAATGTTAGTTTGAGGGGCTGTAACCCCTACTAAGCAAAACGTTTGTTGTTTGAATTGTTGCAAGTTAGCTTTCTGGGGCTAATGTCTAAATTGTAGTAGATAAAGGGAGTTTTGTTCTTACCTTAGTTAGCTTGGCACAGAGCCAGAAAAACCATGACCAGCCTGGGATGATGCACAAAAAGAACTAGGGATTCTGGGAGCTACAAGGGAGGAGAAGGATCGGATTTTGAATTTGGGATTCCTTTTGTGCATCAGCCTATGAGAAGAGCATTTATAACCCATGTGTTGAGACTCGGAGTGCTGTTACAAGGTGCGATAGATAATGAAACAGACAACATTTACAACATGTAGGGGTATTGTACTCCTTTAAAGGACAACAAACACCTCCCTTCTCAGCTCCACCCCCCAAACTACAACATATCCTAAGCTGTGCATTCCCATTTTGTAACGTCAGTGTGACACTGTTCACTGTATAAAGCAATACGGTGAGTGGCGCAGCACCATGCTAAGAATATGAAATGGCACCATGCAACCTGGAATATGTAAGCAATAACCCATGACAGGGTATGGGGTTACAGGGATTAAATGCACACCCCAGGTGCATTGTGAAGCACGAGGCCACAGACTGAATGCACTTACAGCATCCGGGGCATGCATTAAATCCCTATAACCCTATGCCCTGGAGTGGGTTATTGCACTTATAACATGGCTTATGTTTAAAAAAAAAATACCAAAGCTGTTTTTTTGCAGTTTGAACAGTGAAAATTTGACTGTATCCTGTCGACTTGAAAAGTAGTCCCCACAACTCATGCATCTGTTATATAGTTTATGAACATACAAATGCCAGAAACAGAGTCCTGAATGATTTCTGACATTTGTATGTTTGTAAAAGAAATAATATATGCATGAGTCACTTTGCTATAAAGATCACCACACTGAGTCTCTGCTGCATGTCTCTCTCTCTCTCTCTCTCTCTCTCTCCCCCTCCCTTCCCCCAACAAACAAACACAAATAAGAGAGAGAGAGCGAAGGCGAGAGACAGATAACAGAAGCTCACTGTCCTAGATCTTCATATCAGTGACTCATGCACATGTTATTTATTTTATTAACATACAAATGTCAGAAATAATTTCATGACTCTAACCTTCATATCATTTGTTCTATAATTGTAATGTGCAAGTAACTAAGAAAAAGTTCACAGTCAGGTAACAGAAACATTAGTTAAATGCTTTTTCCTTTGACCATGCCTGTGGTTTCCCTTTGTTCTGTGTCTCTGTGGAGGGATATTTCTCAAGGCCTGGTATTCACAATGGATTTTCTCAACAAAGTTGTTCTGGCACAGTAACTGTTGATTAAATAGGGGATTTAATTAAGAGTCACCTGATGCTCTTTGACCAATGGGGTTGCCTCCTTTTTCCAACCCATGTAATAAGTTTATATTTACTTATTTATTTTATTTATTTATTGGAATATCAGAATTACAATCCTTTGAGTCATAAACTCATTTCCAAAGGCTCCTCATCAGGTGACATAAATACAGACATGACAGTAATACAACAAAGACAACGTTACATAACTAGTTGAACGGTAGATGTACAAACATTATTAAGCATTACAATACATTGATAAGTACCTATACAGAGTATTAGCTAAGCAGTTACGTACATCCTTTGCAGTGCTAAGCAATTACATACATCCTTTGGAGTGAAGTAGTGCAGGCATTATAACACATTGGTGCGAACATATACAGAGTATTATCTTATCGGTTACATACATCCTTTACAGTGCAGTGATGTAGGCTTATACACAGTGATAGCTAAACAGAATAACAAGAGAGCAGACACAGGATAGTGAGCCCTGGTGGGGTTTAGTGGAGCAGTCTTGGGTTAGACTTTGTCTTGGGATGGGCCCACTTTAGTAGTGACTGGGCTGTAGTTTAACATGGCAGTAGGACTAGCTCGGACAGGTGCAGGTACATTGTGGGGGATAATCTCTGAGGCACTCAAGGATCCTTACATCTAGGGTTTCTGTAACCTGATAGGTTGCTGAAGCACATGTAACTTCAAAAGTGAAATCTGACTTGTTTCATCCTGTAGCCTGAGCAGGCTTCCCAGATCACAGATCCTGCTATCAGCAGTTTGTTAGGACCTGAACTTTGAGCTACACCCTTAAAAATACTATGGTATGTGTTTATTATTTTGGCTTGTGATTAATCATTTTACAAATGAGGCTTTTCTGTTGTTAACTTCTTCTGTATTCTTTCTCTGTCTGTAATTGGCCACTGCATCTACCCAGGGCCAGCAACAGGGTAGTGCAATGAGTATATCAGAAAAGATTATGTTAGGTACGTTACAAACACTGTTCCATTCAGGTACATTTTACAACAAGGTCCAATCTGTCACCCCAATCCTCAGAACTTCAAACTGACAGTTTGCTCCTGAAGGGGAGAGACTGTTAAAAGCTGTATACTATCCATCTGTCATAGACACCATTGGCTAGATTTTTAAAAGGGTTAGTGACTAAATCCTTAAATTCTCTGGTGTCCAGTGGTCCCCCCATCCTCTGATTGTCATCCCTGCACTAGACAGAATAGTCCATGGTGCCCAGTGGTCCCCTCTGTCCACCAATCCCGTACCACTAAAACAATGAAGTCTCTTGTGTCCCATGGTCCCCCCATTCACCAATCACTGTCCCTGTTCAAAATTCAATGCTCCCTGGTGTCCATTGGCATCCCCCACCCTCTGGTAGCCTTTCCCATATATTAAAAGGTAATTCCTGGTGCTAGTGGTACCACCACCCTCTTCTCACCATCGCTATATGTGAAAAGGTAATCCCTGGCACTAGTGGTACCCCCACACTCCAGTCGCCATCCCTGTATATGACAATGTAGTCCCTGGCACTAATGGTCATATACTTAGATGGTGGTCAGAGGGTGGGGGGTATGACAAGCACCAGGAACTACATTGTCATATATAGGGATGGCAATTGGAGGGTTGAAGATACCACCGGACACCAGGGAACATTGTATTTTCAACAAGGACAGTGATAGGCAGATGGGGGTGGTGATCAGAGGGTGGGAGGACCACTAGACATCAAGGAGTCCATTATTTTCACAGGTGCCGGGATCAGAGACTGGGGAACCACTGGGCACCAGGGAATCTTGATAAGTTTTATTTTATTCTTTTGTAACTTGCTAAGGTCCACTATGGCCCAGGTGCCTGTTTTCAGGGGTGACTCAGGAGCACTGAGGAGATTAAGTGACTTGCCCGAAGTCACACAGTGTGCAAGTGGAGGTTGTAGGAAACAAACCTAGGTCTGTCTGCTAGATGTACCAAGGTCATTCACAGCTCATTACTCTAACCTCTAGACTCCTGGGTGGCTGCAAGGGAAGGTCCAGTTGTTCTAGTAATGAGGATGAAGATCGAGGGATGGGGAGACCACTGCATGCCAGGGACATTTTTTACTTTACTGGGGATGGCAATCAGAGGATGGGGGTGCAACTAGACCCCAGGAGGCAAGTGTGCCCCCAGAACCACCAACTTGGTTGTTGGCTACAGTGGCTCTGGCAGCTGCTAGGGTTGCCTGGAGTAAGTCAAGATTTTGCATGCAGTAATAGTGCTGTGCAAAGTGGATTGCACTATTCCTTTTGCTCTATGCTACTGCGTTAAATATTGCATTGAGTGGGTATTGATGTCCCTGCCCCTCCTTTTGTGCACCACACTAATTCCATACATTTTTTTTTTCATGTGCTTACCTTGTTAGCGGAAGCGAAAGCCTCCTTTGAATATTGCACATGGGCACAAAACCCAGGCAAACAGGGTTCAATCACTTTGCTCACTGGGCAAAGTTTTGAATATCTGGTCCCAGACCCTTTAAATCTACTTCAGCTACTGCTAATTGTACACTGTGCTCCATACTTGCTAACAGGGTTATGTGCATTCTCCTTAGAACCCTTCTGGAAATTAGACATCTGTCCTGGATTGTACTTTCAAAAAGAAATAAATACTATAAACAAATAAACAATTCTGTGTCATCCCTTGCTAATCAGTCTTAAAATTCTTTCTTCCCAGTTTGAAGCATGTCTTTTAGCTGTAAAATTGACAAGTCAATGCAAGTGCAGACCAGACAATGGACCTCATCATGGTGATGGTAGTGGCATATGTTATAAATATCTGTCAGTATCCCTGTGTGGTTCTGTGCTATCAGGCGTATAATAATAGCATGCCGTCAGTGCCCTGGATGCATCACAAGATGCTCAGAATGCTGGTTTCTAACTGGCAGGGAGCCAATCCAGAAACCTAATAACAGCCTTGCTCTAACAGAACGATAAGATTAAACGCTATAATAAAAAAAAAAAAAAAAAAAGAGATGAGGCCTTTGTCTAATGCATATCTAGATATGGTTTGGCCTACTTTTACACCTCGGCTTGGCCAACCGTATCAAATGGGGCGAAAGCAGAAATAAAGTCTTAGAGACTGTTCTTGACATACTAAAGGAATGCAGAATGGCAATTAGAACAAGTATTTGTCAATTCCAAACATGTTTGCTTGTATGCGGTTACAAGTTACAACAGCAGCAATAACTCATTTTCAATGGGGTCCTGCTGTAACACATTTTTTACATTGTATTTACCCACAACTAAGATGCAATACCTTGTTTTCAGTGGGGTCCTGCTTTTTTTAATTTTCCACAAAGCTGTTTCTCATTCCAATCTCATCTAGCAGCACTGTTCAGCCCCATCACTAACCTTTTCAGTAACATACAGGTCATCCACCACTTACCCAAGACCCCAGAGTGGTGAGTGGCCAGCCATGTTGGTTGTGTGTGAGACTGCAGAGGGTGCCAGCTTGGATGGTTGGCAATTTTTTCTGCCACCTGATGTTCTCCCCTGGTGTGGCATGGTGCAATGAGGCAGTCACGCATACATGCAGTGGCACGCAAGCGTGGCAGGCATCTGGCAATAACCCTCTACTCCTGGTACTCCCTACTATGCTGCCAACCAGTCTCCACCAGTCGATAGCCTCATAGGAACAGCCTCCCCCTTCCTGAAGAAGGTGAGTAGTTTCTGGGGCATTCAATCCTTCCTTCCTGGCCAGCCTCTGACAATCCATGCTTGTTCCCAAATGCACATTGCCAGCATAGCAAGTGATAGCAGTACTGCTGTGCTACCAAGCAGCTTGATCCTGCTTTATCCATTTTTAAAATGTGTTTTCCCCAAGATAGGCCAGCTAAGATGCAATATCTAATTTTCAATCAGCTCCTACTTGTACTCATTTTTACACTGTGTTTACTCAGGGTAGTACAGTGCAGATGCAATATGTCATGGGGCCCAGCTTTTACCTATATCTGCAATTTGTTTACATATGATAGGCCAGCTGGAAGGCAATATCTCCTTTTCAGTGGGTTCTGACATTTTGACCCAAAATTTCCAACATATTCTTTTTATGACCTCATGTCATGGTCAACACAGGTGGAATTTTTTAAATCCAGCCTGAAAGATGATTTTGCAGAGTGACTGAAAAACCATGTTTTGGAGGGAATTTATAAAATGACACCTGTCATGTTCATGAGGTTGGGTTAGAAGAGGGCAATGTTGAAGTTTTGGGGCAAAAATTACAAAGTTAATCATGGAAAAATGCAATGTTTCCTCATAACTTTTTTTTTTTCGCATTTTAACTCCAAATTTTTAACATAATCTTTCTATGGCCCCTACCTTATGAACAAGACAGGTGGGATTGTTTTAAATCTAGCCTGGAAGATGATTGCAAAGAGTGATTGCGAAAACATGTTTTGGAGAAGATTTAGAAAAAAATGACAAATGTCATGTTCATGAGATGGGGTAACAACAGGGCTATGTTGAACATTTGGGGTCAAAAATCTACAAAATCATAAAATAATGGGTAAATGTTGAACAAATTCAAAATTGTTTCATAATCTCTTTGCTTTTTTGACATTCTGACCCCAAATTTTCAATAGTCTTTTTATGACCCCACCTGATGAACAAGACAGAAGGAATATTTTAAATCTAGTCAGAAAGGTGATTCACAGACCAACAGCAAAAGCATGTTTTGGGGAGCTTTGGGAAATTTCAGCTACAGAGAAGAAAGTCAGGTTGGGGGGAAAAGAATGGTGGAGGAAAAAACAGAGATGATGAACAAGGCAATGAGGGACTGTTTTCTTCTTTTCAGGCTCAATATTTAGTTGCTTGGCTGCACCGTGGGAGGGTACCCTGGTGTTGCATCATCTTTAAGAGGGTAGTAGGCACTGGGGTTGGGCACCCCAGTGTCAGACTGTGCAGGAGAGGGTGGCAAACGATGATTAGGGAGGGAGAATACTGGTAGCAGGTTGGCACCTGCTGATGGTAATTTTTAAACACTTATGTAATGGATACCGATAGCAGGGTTGGGCACTTGCTAACAGTGATATTCAGACTGTGTGTGTGTGGGGGTGGGAACAAATAATGGATTGGGCAGGAGAGTGGATACCAGCAGCAACATTGGCACCTGGTTCTGGTCCATTTATAGACTCATGGGGGGACCAACAGCTGGTCAAGTGGGAGGAGGAATACCAGCAGTAGGACTCAGCAGCCACTGCCAGTCATGTTGAAACAGTAGGTTAGATTAGAGGGGGGATACCAGCAATGGGGTTAAATAAGCACCCACTGACAATTACACATTAAAATCTGGATGGGGGGATATGGCGGCAGAACCAGCAGTGGGAGTCAGTTTTAGTGTGGATCACACCCAGTTTGGTATGTTAATGGGCAAAAACTGCTTATGATTGGTGTGGCTTCCTCCTTTCATATGTAAGACATTTACATCCCACACCAGACTGACTAGAGTCTGCAGCCTGCTTCTAATACACTGCTCATGGCCCAGCCTCCCCAATGCTCAGCTGCATTTACTCCACCATGGCTACACCAGCAAAAGCCCTGCATTGCTGACACACTGCCAATATGTTTGCTGTGCATGTGCAAAGCAGACATCTTTACTATTAGCTTCCCAAAGATGAGCACTCAAGGTGAACAAACTGGCAGACTAGCCTTATTTTGCCTTACATTTGAATGTAATAGGTGTACTGAGATGTATTCCATGGCATAAGTGTCATTTTGTTCATGTTTGGACATTTGGACGGTGGAGTGAAGCTAAACAAATCTTTTTGCACAAGCTAGTGTGGAATAATATCCTTGTACCATAAGAGGCACATATCTGACCACTTACTAACCTAGTATGAATCATTAAAGTTGTCATATTAATTTTAAAGAAAAAATAAAAATTTTTGGTAACTATACGAAAGTCCAGATATAGTCTCAAAGTAGAATATATGCACTGGGTACTATTTGTGATATACAAGAAAACCACCACGAATGCTGAAGTTCTTAGAGTATTACCTGATGAGTGGCAGAATCTGTTGTGTCACCAAGGCAATGTGACGTTGCCATACTGACTATTGCTTTCAGTCTTCCTGAGCTTCCTAGCCTAGGATGTCTGCACGGTTGCTTGTAACCTGCATCTGAGCTGCAGGAGAGTGCCTGAAGGAAGTACTACCAGCTAAATAAATGTGCAGCGCTGCTGTTTCATGACCTCTGTGTTTGGCATTTTTTTGAATGTATCATCATCAGGTGATCCTGCCGGTGGGGTAAGTTGTGACAATAATAAATAAGGTTGTGTCTCCATGCTACAGAGTATGTCTGGTGCTGCTGGCCCCCTGTTCAAATCTAACCACCTCTGACAAACCCATTTGTGTTTTAAAGCACTGCAACTGCTCTGTAAATGGGACATGTGCCCCATGGGCCTTACTCAGTTACCATAAAAACATAAACAAAAACTTGTACTAATCTTCTCATGTCCTCAGGGCTAACCACGTCATGCAATCTGGCAATGCTTTTGAGGTGACAAAAATGGCTTCTAACAACAGCTGAGGCTTACATCTCTGTAGTCATCATCAAGAATAACTCTGACAGTGCACAGTTTTTCCAAACTGCAGCTGAATCCCAGTCAAAACCAGAAACTGTTATTTAAAGCTAAGTTATGTCTAGAAGAGTCAGTCACTTGCAATTTGACTTTAAAAGGGTTGCGCTTTAACCAACTGCTAGCCATCCAGAGTCTGGCTTCTGTGAAGCATTAGCCTAGAAAATTAACTGATGTACAGTGATTGGAGGTGAATCAGCAGTGCGCTGAGTATTATCTGTGTAACAATGAAAGCCCAAATTGTATTTCTGGATTACCTCTCCTAAGAGAGTTGGATACACTGCAAACATAATTAGAGAAAGAAGTGAACCTTGGAGAACACCATGATCATTGGGTATTGGCTGAGGATAGATAATTCCCAAAAACAGTTTGCTTATTAAGGTACACCTGAAACCTTGAAAGCACAGCACCAGAGAATATATATATATTTTGCTCAAGTAAACCTAAAGACTTTCAGAGGGTTTGTGTCAAACAAATTGCATGGGTCAAGAAGAATCCTTACTGATAACACTCCACTATATAGTCCTTAGTTATGTGGAGGTTATTAAGTACTCTGATCAGTGCCATCTCTGGGCCGTGGCATGGCAGGAGGCCTGGTTAGAATAGGCTCAATTCTGTTATCTTCTAAATGAGACCTAAATTGCACAGCTAAAGCCTGTTTTATCACCTTTCATAAAAAAGGAAGGTCTAAGATTGGTCTATAACTCACTAGGACAGCAGATGGTCAGACAGACAAACAGACTGGTAGGCAGGCAGACAGGCAGATTGATAGATATACCTTTTTATAAACCAAGACAAAATACAATAGAAAAAAGAAAATGCGTACATACTTTATATACATAATGAACCTAAAATTTACAGCAGTAATACATTAAAACAAAGCATATGACTAAAAGTAAAAAAAACAAGCATTTGTCAATGCCGAATGTTGTCGCACTGGCATTGGCTTTGGTAGTGCAGTGCGGAAACACATTTTGGGCAGGATGTGAAAAATTACAGCTGTACAGTTCATAAGGAGGTGTAAAGAAATGGCAGTGTTGAAAATGTGGCATGTAAATATTGCAAATTTGTGAAGTTAAAAAGGGTGCGTGGGAAATGCGCAATGCAAGCTTGTAACACAGTCATTTTATAGACTTTTGGCACCAAAGTTTCAACATAAGCATTTCAGCACCTCTGCTCATGTACAGTGTCACTGTCATTTCCTCACACTGTCCCAAAAAGTGATTCTGCACAGCGACCGCGCTATTCTGCGCCAGACATGCAAAAACACATTTCGGGCAGGATATGTAAAATGACAGCTGTGCTGTTCAACAAGAGATGTGGAAAAATGCCAATGGTGAAAATACAGAGTGAAAATATTACAAATGCACAACGTTATGAGCGTGCGTGCAAGCTGCACAATGCACGCTCATAACACAGTCATTTTTTATTTTTAATTTTTTTTATTTTAGTCTTTGGCAACTGGGTAAGGCCCACTAGGCACATGTGCCTGTTTTCAGGGGTGACCTGGGAGCACTGGGCAGTTAAGTGACTTGCTCAGAGTCACACAGTATGCAAGTGGAGGTTGTGAGACTCAAACTCAGATCTGGTCTGCTGGATGTGTCAAGCTTGTTCACACCTCGTTCCTCTAACCTCTAGGCAATTCTGCCAGCCCTGAGGAGTATCGTCACCAAATTTTCAACATAGGCATTTTAGGACCTCTGCTCATGAACAGTGTCACTGTCATTTTTGTAATATGCCCCGAACATTGACTTCGCATAGGGACCACGCTATTGTGTGCCGGAAGTGCAGAAACACATTTCAGCCAGGATGTGAAAAATGACAGCTATACTGTTCACAAGGAGGTGAAGAAAAATTACAATGTTGAAAATCTGGCATGAAAATAATGCAAATTCGTGAAATTCTGACGTGCATGCTGTCATAGCATAACGCATGCTCATAACACAGTCACTTTATGGAGCATCGTCACCAAATTGTCAACATAGGTATTTTAGGACCTCTACTCATGAACAGTGTCACTGTCATGTTTGTAATCTGCCTCAAACACTGATTTCCCACAGGACTGCGCTATTGTGCGCTGGAAGTGTGGAAACACATTTCGGCCAGGATGTGAAAAATGACAGCTGTACTGTTCACAAGGAGGTGTAGAAAAATGACAATGTTGAAACTCTGGTGTGAAACTATTGTAATTCATGAGATTCCCGAGCATGCGCGCAACTTCATAACCTGCGCTCATTAAAACAGCCACATGTTTTTGCCACCAGATTTGCAATATAGGCTTTTGAGAGCCCACTCATGAGCACTGCCACTGTCCTTGTGCTGATCAGTCCCAAAAGGTGACTCTGCGCAGTGACTGCAAAATCACCTTTCGGAACTGATTAACATCATAACAGTGACAGAATTCATGAGGAGGGTTCCTAAAAACCCCATGTTGAAAATTTGGAGCAAAAATTCCAATAAATGCCTCAGATATGAATCAAAATTGAAAAAAAAAACTATTTATTACATTATACAGCTTAGCGGCATTTTCTCAGTTCGTGGTTGGCTTTGAAAAGTGCAGACTTGTTCCTGGTCAACCGAAGATCATCGTACCGAGCTCCGGAGGTAAGTATGGGGTGGGGTGGGTGTGGGGGAGGCAGTGTGCACAGTGGGTGGGTGCGGTGGTGGGTAGGAAGACTACAAGGGACCGTCTTCTGCAGTGTGCACCGTAGGCAGCAGAGCATTATAATCAAAATAAAGAGTAACAATGCTTGTATCATAACAAAACCTTTATAAGTAATTTCCAACCAGGTGTTAGTTCATTCATGTCACCATCATTAATCAATGAGAGGATAGCTTCATTGGCCTTGGTCATATTATTGCTATGTGTATGCAACAAACTTTAACCAGTCCTCTCTCCACAGCTAGGAATTTGAGGTTTGTGACCAGACACCCTAATACTGGTCCTTGTTTCACTACTAAGAAATGTTCCAGAACAGATACTATGTTTGTTTCTTTTACTGTTTCTTTACCACATTTTGATCCCACTACAGCGTTGTTCGACAAGCTTGCACTGGTGCACTCTATTGGGCATTTGGACAAAGACATCTACAGAGAACGCCTGGATCTAACGCCTCTATTGGTTTTCCATCCTTTCCTGGACACCTGGATGGCTCGGCACATGGACTGCTGTGCGAAGAAGCAATACATTTACTTTTGCCGATGTGATGTATTTGATGTTATTCAACCTGTTTGTGGTTATTCTCCAGATAGCATTGATTGGACTTTTACCATGGATGATGACATCACCAAGAATGGCACAGATTCCTTGGATTCAACATTGGCTCCGGATAAGCTCTACCAATCATATCGTGAGGAGGTTCATCGCCTGTCACCACGGATTTCAAAGATGGCCTACACCTGACCTGTCCAGTTGCAAAAGTGGAGATTCCCTACTGTTCATTCTCAGTATAATTCTGATGGGGAGTATCGTGTGGTAACCAACTTTAAAAGCTATACTTATGGATCTGTCACATGTGCTATTGATAACCCCAATTTTTGTTTTGTTCCCACCAAAAGACTGTAATTGGACATACTGTCATTACCCCCGTCCCCCTCCTAGATGCAGACATCATTGATGGTAACCCCGATTATCTGCTCACGCTGTCTAAATACTTACCATATTTTAATGTACACATAGACCCACTGACACTTACATTAAAATCACTTTTAGGCAGGAAAGACACACACCTCATCCACATCAGCAATAATATGACCAAGGCCAATGAAGTTATCCTCTCATTGATTAATGATGGTGACATAAATGACGCATTAACTAACACCTGGATGGAAATTACTTTTAAAGGTTTTGTTATTATACAAGCATTTTTAATCTTTATTTTGATTATTATGCTCTGCTGCCTACAGTGCACACTGAGCCAACATCGTGAGCCGCTCAAGTTCCTTTACAAAGCTCACGCGTCAGGTTTGTAAATGACCACTGCTCTCTGACCTTTCCCTAGATTTGCCTGTGTTGCCCTTGGAGGCAACAAGGGGGGGAATGTTATACGAGGTCCCTGCACCCTAATTGGTACCCTCAGAGGTACTCCGTAGACAGTTAGTACTTAGGCATATGTTATACTAACATATAGGGCTAAGGGCAACTACCGTACAAGAGTAGATGTCAGGATATGTAAGCATATTGTTGTAATACACTTTGCTTGCTAATACATATTCCCTCCTATGTATTTTCTGTGTATTTCTTACTTGTAATTGCCAAGGCACCTGTGTCCTTGGAGTAATTATGATATGTAAGTCAGCATTGCCACCTTTTGGTGATTTGTTGTACTACACTGAGTTATGTAAGACTCTGTATAAGAACTCTTTTATTTCACAAACTGATGACTATACAAAATTGTATAATGTTATCTTGGACCGTGGAGCCACCTCTAATTTAGCCAATAGGGCTCATCTCTGTAACTAGAATGTTTCTATCTTACAGTAACCATAGTAATTATCATAGGTATATAATGTGATACACTAGTCTTGTACCTCGGAGATCCCAAGAGACACAAAGAAACCTCGAAGTATAGGGAACGCTTAGCACTGGCTCCCGGTATGTATTGGTAAGAACTGCTTAGGGCAACTGTGATTTTATCCTTTTTGTTAGTAATAAACAAGTTTATTACTCTTATGCAACGTGGCTGTGATTCCTTGCATTCCCAATATTGCCAAGAACCTGAAAGTGAGGTTCAGACCTCCTGACACAGGTGTAAAAAAAAAAAATCATGGAAGTTTTATTTTGTTATAGGTGTTTTTTTTGTGGGAGGGATACAGTAGCTGACAGGGGATTGGGCACCCCTGTCAGCAAATAGGGAGTGGGGGATGGATGCCGATGGGGACTGGGCACCCCATTGGCAAACAATGAAAGTGGGGAGTGCATGAGCCGAGGGGGATAGGCACCCCACGGCAAGCAAGAGGAAATACAGCATGCCACGGGAGTGGGCTCCCGTGGCACATAGGATGAAGTTGGCAGGGTGCCAACTGGGGGATTGGGCACCCCCGAAGTTGGCAGTTTAGCGGCCACTGTGCTGCCATGTTTGTGTGGCGGAACACGTAGGAAGGTCTGCTGCATGTGATGAGCTTTGCTTGCATTGCAGTGGACCTTTCCTTAGATGTGCTAGTCACATTAACTATGCATGGTGTGGCGCCAGCATGCTGGCTGATTGGGGAACGAGGGACGCAGCTACTGGTGCATGCCCTGCATTCGCCCAAAAGCGACCGTGCCTCCAAATCTCCACTGCCGCAAGATATTGGCTGCGCAACCGCGCCAACATAAAAATGGAGCAGGTTCAAATCAGGAGGTTAAAGTTCCTGCAAAAGCATGTCTGTACAGCCATGTTTTCAATTATTTTTCAAAGATGTGGGCAAAGGGGCAATTTGAATATCCCAAGTGGTGGTTGTTCCATAAGGAACAGAAACCAAGTAAGGATTAACCCATGACAGAGCATGGGTCTATTGGGAATTAATCCATGGCTGGGGGGGGATTGGACCACAAAGTCGCAGGCTGAATGGTTCCAACCAGCCAGCCATGGATTAATGCCCAAATAGACCCACGCTCTGGAGTGGGTTAATTCATGTCTAACATGGGGAAGAGAAAGAGTTCAGCTCCCTTTTTGTTTCTGTCTCTTCCCCATGTAAAAGTGTTCAAAAAGTAATTTAAAACTGTGCAAACTGTAGTGTTTAAAAGGTTCTGGGAGGACATTTAAATTCTTATCTGTAACATAAGGAAGAACAAAGGGTTGCACCTGTATGGGGGAACTGCATGCTGAACAGGCTGAATTTTTGTTTTTTAATATTGTGACTGCAATGGTGAACATTTACTGATTACATGCAGATGTGATCAACATTTCAGAATATGTGCTCATTTTGACTGACTTAGTTTTGTAAACTGTGGAATCATTTCCATTTTTCTCCTGTGTTTGATGTTTGGGATTTGCCTGCTGTGCATTATGGGAAATGCGTATATTTAAATGCAGAGGAGATTTCAGATCTGCTAGTTATTGTTGCAATTCCCTTGCCGACCTACAGATGATAGTACATTGAGGCTTATACTGTATATTTTTATTTGTGAATTTTACAGCCAGCATTGCACATTAATAACTTTGCCCCTTTCAACTGATTTGCATGAAATATAGAAAGCACAGCCTCTGTGTTAGAAACTCTTGATTCTAGTTTGGCCCAGTGGCACTGAGGGCTGAGGCGCTGGTCGTCTTACCTCGCGCTATGCCGGCAACCCATGTTTGGGATTAAGTACAAGTCACCCGGGGTTGGCAGGGGTGAAGAGGGATCTAGCATCTGAGGGACTGTTCTCCCTCTCTGGTGAGGAGGGATTCCAGCTGTCAGTGCACTTCTGACCTCTGGCAGTGACTGAGGGACAGAGCACTGATGCTGCAAGCAAGTAACTGAGTGGGACAGGCACCGAGAAGAGTGCCTGCGGATGCGTGCATGCTCCCTCCCCTGACGTCATTGCAAGCCCTACTCCCGGGAAGAAAATGAGAAAATATGGTCCCAGGTCAGCTTGTTGAGGCAGCCACCCACCGTAGGCCCTGACCCCGAATGACACTCCCTGAACTGGATCCTGTCTGAGGTAAGTAGAGCTTGTGGAGGCTCCTCACTGCCCTGCCACGGGGGGGGTAAGCTGTGGGGGAACAGGGGTAGCAGCCTGATGCTGGGCTAAGGGGCTGGACAGGTGGCTGGGATGGATGCTGACCTGGGACCCAGGGGGAAGAAAGAGAGCAAAAAAAAAAAAGAAACTCTTGATTATGTAAATTCCATGTAGATCGGTTCAGGGGAGCCAAAGTTACAGAGGAGCAAAACAATGCAAAAGTCTCAGTTTTTGAAAATGTTTAGCCTTTTTTGCCACCCAATAACTAAAAAAATAGGAGAATTTGAAACCTGAAACTTTCTGGTTTGATAGACATTGGTCCAAGGTGTGTGCTTTTGTGGTTTTTAGGTTCCACTGTTAAAGTAGTTTTTTTAAATATTTAATAAAAGACTTGGAGGCAATCTGGAAAATCATATGTGGCATACATTACTGGGTAATTACTGAAAGGATATGTGTTCTGAGTCAATAGATCAATACAAAAACAACACATTACATAGTCATATGGATGTTTTCCAGCTACTTATGATGGAACTACCAGAAATTTCACTTAAGCATATCTATTCTTGTTTGACAGCCATCTGTTGGTTGGCTGTGAACTGCAGGTTCAGACTGTTCTGGGACAGGAAACGAACATGGGGAACAGAATGTGGGTGCACTTTACCACTGATTAATTCTCAGGCAGCCGTGGATTACTTGAGAATGGAGGGGAGAGTCAGTTACACTTACAGTTGGGGTAGAATATGTGTTACAAATGCATTTTGGAACATGTTTTAAGAAAGTCAGTGTGGACAGCATATTATGGTGCCAGTATCCTTTCTGCCCATAATCTGTGTAACATTATTTGAGAGCAGCTTTGTTGGCTAAGTAGCTATCTTTTTCACATTGATAACAGGACAGTTATACAGAGGGAACCATTACTTACTAGGCAGTCTTATGAGGGAGAGATAGGTTGCGTACTGAGCCATGGATTACTTGAGAATTAAAGGGAACATAAATAGATCTGGTATTTTCATTTCTGTCGAATACATGTTTTAGTAGTTCAAGTCACATTGTAACATATCACTGTGTTGGAAACGTTCACTGAAAGGTGTTTACCTGATTTTTTATGCTGTTTACTGAGTCCCACCATCGTGCTGCGCTCAGGCTGTTGTTAGTGCATTAGCGGTCATGACGATGGCGTCATCAGGCGACCGAAGTGTTTGTTGTGCCAGATAGCTACAGAAGATGGCTGATGTAGAATCAGATCTGTCACTGGAGTTTGAGTTACATGTAGGGATCCAGCCCTACGTGTATGAGCCTGATGCCGATGTGGACGTCAGAGATGCAGAGATGCAGAGACCGATTCATCTGATGATGAGCCAGTGTTTTTGACTGGGCACCTCGCGGTGAGAAACGGACGACACATGCAGCCAGCAGAAGCATGGTAAATGCCTAATAGTGCGACTGTCTTAATCGTTTTGATCTTTTCAATGCTACTGGTGTATGGTGATGGCATCACTGGTGAGATGCAGTGGAAATGGCATCCACTGGTTATGCAGAAGTAATTGTTTGCATAAACAGTTCGTTTGCCACAGGCTGGACTGATTTACGTAATAGGGCATTGAGAGACAGCATTTGTTGTGGTACCCCATGTGGCAGTCGACTCCAGGATAAGGCAAAGAAGATTATATGTAATTGCTGTTGCATCAAGTGCAGGCAGATGACTTGGGGGGGGGAGACTGTGAAGGGGTGGAATGTATGGAGCTTGTGTGTGGGTATTGCAGAGTAGTACTGGAGCATAAGTTTCAAACCTGGGGGAGGCAGGAGAAACATCAAAGGCAAAGTGGTGTGTAGGTACTCAACAATAGTTTCCTTCACAAGTGCTGACCACTGCTTTTGTAACACTAAGGTAAAACTGACAGGTGTATACTTTCTTGTGTAAGTCTTCATCCCACTTTTATGAAGAGTAACCACATGCACCCTCCTGTACTCCTCATGTACCACACCATCTTCACAATGAATTGTTGGAAAGTATAGTCAGTGGTGTTACTAGCTGTCACCTTACTTCTTATTGAATTCTTGTGTGAATCCCATTATGCCCCATTGCTGTATCCACCTTCACTTGTGGGACTCATTTCACAACCCTGTCTTCTGTGAAAGGGATGATATCAACCGCTGTTATCCAGATTGGCTATTCTTACTTTATGACTTACCCCACCCTCCTCTTCCTTTGTGAATACTGAGCGGAAGTATTGCATCAGTGTCCCTGTTTTTTCACTGTTCTTCTCCTCTGCACAACCACCCTCCTCCTCCTTATTGAGTCTCAGTTTTCCCTGCTTTACTCTTTCAGTGCTCCCTAATGTTGCCATCCATATAAGCATATCTGCCAGCTGTTCTGTTTTATGTTACATACCAATGTGATGTAAATGTTTTTTTTTTCATAAGGACTACATACATCATGTTTGACCCTTGCATGCATGTATTTTAATTGTTTACAATTTTGAATGTGCCCAACATACAGAGTGTACTTGATGGGCCACTATGGGCAACCAGTGTGTTCTGTGACAGAGGGATTATGGATCCTTATGACTTCAACAGTTAATCTGAACAGGTGCATGGGAATCAGAATCCAGAGTTTGCAGAACACGCTGGTTATGCATAAGTTTGCTCAACCTGTTTTTGTATACTGTAAATTACTGATTATAAGGTACTATTATTATGGTAAATCCGATATGCCGAATCCTGCATACTGATTGGTTGGCTGGCACAATGACCACAGTGATAAATCCTCCAGTGTACCCACTGGAAGAAGTGCCAGCCAACCTTATACCGTGCTAATCCGGTCACTTTCGCTTCAGAGGAAACTGCCGCGATTTGTCCCATCGCCGCTTCGCTAAAACACCGCGGTAAATTTTTAGCAAAATGACCTCCTCTTTCGAAGTGTAGGGACCTCAGTGAGTTAGAACACAGTTAAAAAACATCAAAAAAACAACATTCGCCATTGTATAATAAAAATTTATCCCTCCAGGGTGTGGGTACATGGGAGGACTTGACACTACTGGTGTGATTCGGTCACTCAGCTGCGCCTCGTGACCGATTCACCTCCCAACATTAAATCCTCCAGTGTACCCACACCCTGGAGGGATAAATTGTTTAAATGCATTTCTTTTTCTGTCTCAAAATGAAATTGACAAGTGAAGTAAGTAGAGGTTCTACAATGGTGCTGTACCACAGAAAGGTACAATCACATGCAATGATGTTTGATCTGTGCTACAAACGTATTTTGAAATGGATGGATTTCTATATAGAATAGTGCTGTACTGCATAGCATACTGTTGTTCTGCATAGAATTCCATCCCTTTCAAAATGGTGTTGTACCACATTTGCAGATGTCATGGAATGTGATTGTAACCCTCTGTAGTAGAACAGCATTCTCAAACCTGTACATTACAGATGACAAGACAGAAAAAAAAATTGATAATGAACAACGGTATGAATAACGTGTGTCACGTCACATCGTTTTCTCAAGTACTATGAACATGTTGAGCATCAGTTTGTAGCTTACAAGGAATCAAACTCCCTTTTTGACATAATACACTGATTATGAATAGTTGGACATGTAGTACTTTTGTAAGCATATAACATCTGTGTGGGATGCAGCAAATCAAAGGTTACTTATTTATTTCCTTTTGTTACATTTTTTTCCAAAGGTGCACATGCGGTCACTGTGCAGCAATGGCAACGGATCTAGAATGTGTTTGCTGCTCTGAAGTTGATGTTGTCAATGATGTTATGGACAACGAAGTTGCCAGCTGTGTTACTGACATTGACACTTTCCAAGTGAACTGCCTGGATCACAGAGTAATCGAGGTGTCCTTTGTGGATCATCTTGAGTTGGAGGGGCCTTTTGATGATGGGACACCACTCAATGAGTAATGAAACATTTGATTAATTTTGTTGGTTATTTAATGTGTGGTCTTGCCTTTTTACAGTTGGGGCATCTCACATTGCATGCATATTGTTATGGTGTTGGGTTTGACCTTAGCAGTACTGACTGACTGAGGGCACCACCTGCATAATATATTGACTGAGAGCTCCCGAGAGTGGTAAATAGAAGATTTAGGTAGGAGATAAAGATGCATATTGTTATTGAAAGTGTAGTATTACAGTAAATTGGACTATTGACACAGATTGTTGTCTATAAAAACTATGCTTCAAATCGGGGTAGGATTGGTCAACATAAAGGGAAATGTGATATTGTGGTATGCTGGTAGAGGTAACAGTGCAATTCATGAGCCACCAGACTTGGGTGCCCATCTGACAATCCAGAACACCCTCCATGAGCAGATATATGAATACTGTTGGTGTACTGTCCTCCCCCCTCCATTCCTCTGATCACCATGGTTACATTAGATAAATCTTCCCTGGTAGTGTTGTGGTCCAACCATTCACGTATTTGACAGTGACATGTACAGTATGTACTGCAAGGCCATTGAACCAATTGGCTTACAATTCTTACTGTACGCTGTCATGCGGCTGGGGGCTGGATGATATGCAGGTGGGTTGCGGTCTTACACCAATGAGGGGGGAAGTATGCTGTGTATGCAGGTGGCCGTTGGAGGGGGTGGTGGTCACTGGACTACCACTGATGTATGGTATATGGTGCACAGCCGAATGTGGACATGGACGGTGTGGGTGTTACCGCTGGACTCCCAGTGACTAGGTGTGTAAATCACTTGTAAATCACCCCATTTGTGCCTCGATGACTGCTGTAATTCATGGTGTCACCCACATGGCAAGTGCCTGTCAGTCACATTACATATTTGAAAGCTAACTATTGCCTAATTAGCACGTTGTTGTGTGCTCCGCTTCTTGACTGTCCTAGCTTACTTACATCTATTGGAGGTGTGAGGAAGCATCAGAAGAAGGAAAAGGCCAAGCAGCAGCCGGCCCGGTGGCACTAAGTGTTGAGGCACTGGACGCCGCACCTCGCACCATGCCAGCAACCTGTGTTCGGGAATGGACTCGAGCCGATTGGGGTCAGCAGGGGAGAGGAAGGATTGGGCATCCCACGACTGCTCTCCTCCTCCATCTGTGGAGGGCTTGGGCACTGCAGCCCACTGTAGCAATAGCTGGTGGAGGCCAGTGGCACAGCAGCAGGCAGCAGAAATAAGGCGTCGGCACGTAATGCCTTGACACCATTGCATGTCTTGCTCTCGAGGGTGTCATGCTTTGTGTAGCCAATGAGTTTACGACTCATGCACTATGTATAATGTTATCTTTGGTTGAGGAATATGTGATGCACTGTTTGTGGGGTGTTGTGCTCCATGGTGCCCAAAATTTATTTTGTATAAACATAACATGACATGGGCTGACTGAAGATATCATCCTTATCTTCACTTGATGGCAATTATATCAATATATGTCATTTGTGGCTTTTTCACTAGTGATATAAACTAATGTC
The DNA here is from genome assembly GCA_016271365.2 of Neoceratodus forsteri. Classification (NCBI taxonomy): domain Eukaryota; kingdom Metazoa; phylum Chordata; order Ceratodontiformes; family Ceratodontidae; genus Neoceratodus; species Neoceratodus forsteri. The sequence goes on along the minus strand of CM028129.1, from coordinate 440,171,382 downwards.
ATTTTCCTCAAGTGAAAATAAATATGATACCCGGAGTCAGACAATGCCATACTGTGTATATAGTGTGTTATATTGCCAAGGTATGACTTCAGACTTGGTATGTCATTATATTTTTTTGTTCTGTTTTTTGTAGGACATACAGACATGTTGCATACCGTCGATTCGTGACATGGATCTGGCAGCATCTGGGGAAATGGAATCGTAAAGTACTTCCCGCATGTGCAGTCTCAGCAATCCGCATAGCATTCCCTTCGGACAATTATATTGGCTTCAAGCCACCGCCTTCTGTAGCTGAGTGAAGAAAATATTAATGAACTGGAATGAACCTTGACATTTTGTTCTGTTGCTGCTGTCTACAGATAGCAATGCGAACATTCCAGTTCTGCTCATGCCTGTGACTAACTGTGTTGATCTGGTACTGTTTATTGCCATTAGTTGAGAGAATTGACATATACATGTTATATGTTATATAAGTTTACCGAGTTCACATGTAGTCATGTGCTAGTTTGTATACACAGTACGTATGTGTTCTTCACTTACACTAAAGTTTTCCTGTACTCATTGAGAACAAGTCACATAAAAGTGTATTATGCTGGCTACTGTTGTCCATTGAGACTTCATGTACTGAAATGTAAGTCACTTGATTCACAGTTGATATTGTATATTACAGTGGGCCTGGTTGTTAACTGATCCCAGCACAAGTGCATCCATATACAGTAATTATCAGATTTACTATCTGTAAGCTGTAAACATCCCTTTGGCCGGTTCCAGTTGTTTGTTGGAATTTGGTGACAACAAATGTCATACCTTATCCTTGGGGATTCAAATTTTTCGGACTGAACTTTTGCAATTGTTTTCACCCCTCAGTTAGCTAGTGAGTCAGTGGACAGCAAAGTTTACCCCCAACACCTTTACTCCTGCTGTCCCCATACCTGCACTCTGTTTTTATCATTCTTTCTTACTGCAATGAATCAGTAATGAGCAAGTTTTTAAAAATGAAGTAGACATCCTCCAGCAGAACAACAGTCCATAGACCAAAAAATAAAACTTGGAAAGTAGGTGGAGGAAGTGTAGTATTACAAAACTGGCTTTAAAGTGATGTTTTATTAACATTTTTTACGGAACTGATTTTTCTGTCACACTGCCCATTGTATAAGTGAAATAATACCCTCCAGGGTTGTGGTTGTCGTTATTGTGCTATACTGGACCACCGAGTGGCATAATGAGTACCACAACATTTGTTGTTGATACTCACTGTGATCCTGGGCGCTGCCTTACAGTCCAATACTGACTACACTGGATGATATTATTGCCGATGGCCCTGATATACAAACTGCGCCATTCTGTGGCGCAAGCTCTTGCACTGCACAAAAAAGTTGCGCACTTGTGTGGCCAGGGTGATAATCAATGGAGTTGCACTACTCTGCTACTTCTTTTAATATTACCCCCTGGCCACACTCACTGTGCATGGCAAGTGGGTAGAGTGAAGCATTCATATGCAATGGCACAAGTTCCATTGCGCCATGCGCAGCACCTGCAATATTCAAAAGGGGACATGCAAATGGGGCCATAATTTATGCAAGGTGCAGGGGGGGCCATTTGCATCTAATTACGGCCCCATTTGCATGCCATTAGCATGCAGGTGCGCTGATCCTTGACGACTTGCGCCTGGTGCCCTGCCAGGAGGCAGCCGTCGGGGACCGATGCCCCCTGCAGCCCGATCAGGCATAATGTAAATTCCCCCCAGTAGCCCGATCACGGGCATAACGTAATTTGTCCCCCAACCCCCCTGACTAGCCCGATCGTGGGCATACAGTAAGTTCCCAACCCCTCGACTAGCCCGATCGTGAGCAGCATCCTCAACCCCCACCACGTCCAGAATCCCTGGTGATCTAGTGACCTTGTATGGTATGGCCTGCACATCCATTGGCTCATGCTCTAAACCAATGGGCATGCAGCCCTACCGATCTGTCAGTCAGCGGGGCGGCAGGCCGGTGGGGTGCTGCCACCCGCTGGCTGAAGGGGGGGGAGCGGGGTGGCGGGGCTTCATGGGCGGAAGTGGTGGGGGCCACTAGATCACCAGGGATTCTGGATGTGGGGGTTAAGGATGATGCCAGCGATCAGGCTAGTCGGGGGTGGGAGCGTACTGTATGCCCACAATCGGGCTAGTCGGGGGTTGGGGGAAAACATTATATTATGCCCGTGATTGGGGTGCTACGGGGGGTGATTACTATTATGCCCACGATTGGGCTGCAGATGGTGCACCGGGAACAAGTGGAGGGCCATCCACAGGAGGCAGCTGCTGTGTAACGACCTGCAATGCGGCAGCTCACCTGTGGGTGGCCCTCGACTTGATCCTTTTTTTTTTTGTGTGTGTAAAGTTGTGCAGGCGCAGGTAGGGGGTTGCGCCTGCATAACTCTGCACGCCCCGGCTGAATATCGGGCTGTGCAGTTTATGCATGGGCACACCACCCCCACCTGTGCCTGCATACATTACTGATGCGCCCCAGCGCATCGGGATTTGTGCAGGTGCACTTCTCCCTTTTAAATATTGCACCGGGGCACATCAGTGGGTTGTGCATGGTGCAACACTGTTGCGCCATGCGTAACTCTTTTGAATATCTGTGCCAATGTATATTGTTCCCTCAATAGCCTGCTCTGCAACCCACCCACACCCCATTGCAGCGAAGTACCCTGTCTTGCATATCGAAGAGAGTTAAAAATGCAATGCTTCTTCATTGCTATACCTATTATAAACCCTTTCCATGGGCGTAAAATGTCATGTGATCACTGATCTTAACTAACACAATTGAAGTATTACCCAAAACAGGTCATTGCTATTCTATGCATTGTTGAAACATTTGAAGCATTTTTATGTTTCCTTATTTATTTTGCCATGTACAACACGAACATTAAATTCAATATTTCCATAATAGGAAATGACTTTCAAGAACAGTAAAGGCTTTTTGTAAGTACCGAATGTACTATAACAAATTGCTCAGTATTTTTTTTTTCACTATCAACTCTTGCCATACACAACTGTATTTTGCCACAGTACTTTGTTATTCAGCAAAATAAACAACATGAGCCACATTTACAGTGGCGCCACAACTAGAAGTTTTCTTTTCCTTTTTTATCAACTGTTGTATATCTCCATATATATGTAACAGTATTAGACATGCAAGTGCTATATAAAGTATCACTTTCTCATACAAATGCCATGGAAAAGCTGACCCTACTGGCGAGGGATCAATAAGGGTGGGCACACTCAGACAAATGCTGGTGGCTACTCGCTCACATGTGAGTCACAGTTCCTAATTACATGGAAGTGAATGTCACTGCAAACATGGAAAACGAGACCTGTGTTTTTCAATCAATGCCTGTTTGTCAACATCTCCAAACTTGCATGACAGTGGCTCTGGCACAGGTTGATCACTATACAGCTGCCTGGCACGTTGGTATGATGGGTACTGTTCTCTTAGTGTATGAACCCTTGACTGTATGTCACGTACATATCCTGTGAAGGCAATTACAAGTATGTTACAAATGAAGTAACGAGTGTTATCTGAACATATTGTGACAAGCATCAATACACAAAATTACAGTAACATAGTGCCAACACTAGGTAAGACAAGTCACTTCCAAGCAATGCAAGTCATACAATTCACAAGCCACATATTTCGTAAGTCCCATCACAATCATGGCTACAGCCTTTACTTAGATATAGCCACCTATCACTACCACTGTGCCAGATAACTCCCTGCTTTGTACCTGGCTACAGGCAGGATCATAGGTTCTGGAATATGCTCTTTAATTCCCATGCACAGGCAGAACAACAGGAGTAAGGCCTGATAAAATCCATGAAAAGGGCAGGGTTCAGGTGGCTGAAGTAATGTGCAGGTAAGTCAGACTGGAAGACCTCAACTACTGCTGCATGCACAGATAGATGGGCAGAGTGGCCAGTCCTCATGCATGACACAAGGGTAGTACATACAGCAGATAGGTTCGTGACAGGGATCAAGTGGAGAGGAACCAAGCAAGGATTCAGAAACAGGTGTTCCAGCACCAGCAGAAGAAATGTTACAGTCCCACAGGGTTACTTAATTATGCAAATCACAGAGACAGTGGAAAGCTGAAATATGAACAGCATTCAATGGATAACTGGGATGTTTTTCATGACAGCTGAATGCGGAGGCTTCACAACAACGAAGAATGGATGTTATGTAAGCACCCAGAGGCTGAATGCACGACACCTATGGTGTCCTTCAGAACTATGCCACTGGATGTGCATGTATCTCAGTACAACTGTCACAACGCCATGTCTTGCAACTTACAAAACATCCATTCCTGACTGTTGTGAAGCCTATGCATTCAGCAAGAGGCACAAATGACATGACGCAAGATGATATCACAGCACAACACCATCTCCATATGTCATTATGCCTATAATACACCACACCTTCTTGTGCTTTATTTGTAATTACCAAATGTCAGTGGAATTCTGACCGGCTTCACAACTGCCTCCTTTTCCCTGCTAGCCTTGGGATATGCCAAGCAGTACTGTACTTCCCCTTGCTGAGTAGTGGCAATGGTACAATCAGCATTTTCATTGTAATGCAAAGCAGCGAGGATATGTCTATGGGAAAGGTAAAGCAGTAACATTTTACTCTTTTACCAAGATATATGAATAATAAAAATTAGTACTGTTTTTTTTTTTTTTAGCAGTGCACTCCATATCACCAATAAACATGTGTCTTTAATACCTTGCATACATGGTATTGTAGAAAAAATGAAAGAATTTTGGTGCAAAATGGCACACCAAGCTATGAAACACTTCAAGGCCATAGGTCTGGTATAAAGGAGAGATCTGCTTAAGGTCCCTCAAAAGGTATGAATTTGCTATTGTGTCTGACATAACTTTATGTACTCTTGTTCCTATGAAGAAAGAAAAGAAATACATTAATTGGGCTACAGTACAGCACCACATTTCACTACAGTAACAAAATGTATTGAATTAAAGAAAAACAAAACAAAACAAAACAAAAAAAAAAACCTTTCTCAATCCACTTTTTGGGCTTCTGAATTTCCCTGTGCATGCAATCTGGAAACCTGTCACCATGTCCACTGTGTATATTGCCAATATGGTTCAAAACACTGAGCCATTTCTGTTGCATCAGATCAGTATCAGTCCTACTGCTGCTGACCACCCAGAACAAGTGATTGGTTATGGATTTTATCCACGGTTGGATAATGCAGCATCCCTTTTTCTTGGAAGCAGCATCTAGTTTTTTCCCTATCCCTGTGAAACAAATACACAACATCACTTGACAAGCTACCTTGCCCATTGCTTTGTTTTACATAGGTTTGCATTCAATGATTATTACCTTTGGAGATATGCCACACGTCAAAATAGTGGGTAATATTAGGATGCTGGTGTTTCATGTAGGTCTTGACCTGCACATGTCTGTCAGTTACAAGTTGATCAATAGTGCACCCACTGTCCTGCAGGAAATGTAGTGCTCGAATTAACCCCTCCAGCTCCATTGCTGTAGAGTTTTTCACTTCAGTGCTCTGTAAAGACAATGATTTATAACTATTGCACTTAGAAATAGTGAGGAATGCATGATATAACAAGCAGCAATGATACAATAGCTAGTCAGATAAGAGGAAGACAATGTACTGTTGCTTGTAACCCTCCTCTGTCTGTGCCTTAGTCCCTGTGCTATCACCACCAAATAAAATCATCCCCATCCACTTTCGTCCACCCTATCCCTTCGGAATGTAGCATACTCAAGTATGTTTAGGTTCCAAGCATGTCTGTACGCCTCACATTGACCCCCGTTCAGAAACCTACTCAGGCGCCGTGTATTGGCAGGGAAGAGGACACAAGTGAGTGTCTAACTGACTGCTCTCATCTCCTCGACTGTGTTGTGCAGGGTTGCCTCATTCACAAGTGGGACCAAGTGGAGACTAGGGGTACTGCAGAAGCCTGATGAAAACAGAACTCCTCCATGGAGTTAAGTCCGCCTCATCGGCTACCCAGTCAGAATACTTACTGTGCTACTGACCACATGCACAGATCCCTTCACCATCACAATAGAGGAACACTCCCATCGAATGGATATGAGGGTTTACCATGGGTCAACTTCAGGTGTGAGAACAGAGGTCTTGAGTGAGAACATGGCTGCCCAAACACGTTGGGGACTCTGGAGTACATAGGGGAATAAAGAGATAAAGAACAAAAAAAATAAATAAGTCACCAGGGCCCTGACAAACTACCATACTGCACTGTCTAATATTGTTTTACAGGGGGTAACCAGGGTAGAAGCCAGCCCTGGTGGTAAGTGCAATGGATGGGGGTACTTGCAAGGTTTGTCAGAGGAGTTATTGCAGTAATCATTGTACAGTATTCAGGCCACTAGAGGGTAAGAAGAGTGGTTACAGTGTCCCAGAGTGCTGTACCCAGGTTAGGCTGACCGCTACCAACTGTGACTTCTGGGTGGAGGCACCCATTACAGAACCTAGGCCCCTTAACCTGGTACAAGCAAAGCAGGCAGGAGTAGTAGCCCTTGGGATACCACCACCTAGGGGTTACATGAAGACTGTACATATCAGTTCACACACTAACAAATGTTCAAGACCTAACCGTAGACAGATAATTTGAAGCCATACCTGAATTAGCTGTAGATCAAGCACTTTCTTTGACTTTAGGTCCATGACGGTATATAATCCATATTTTGCTGAGTGTCCAGGAGAGTCACAGCGAGCATCTCCACCTATGCAAAGAGGTGTATCACGGCAAGATTGTAGCAAAGAGTGTTGCTGCACCCTCCATGCCTCTTTCACAGCAGGTACAATATAAGATCGTTGAATATTATGGTAGGTGACAAATGAAAAGACAGGTGTGTTTAGACCTTGTAGCAAGCGTTGTGCTTTTGCTGCCATTACACCACTACAGAACGTAGAAGTTGCCAACATAATGTTACCTAATGGAATCGATCCTGAGGTATACTGACTGTCTCATGTATGAAATGTGACCATGGCGACATGTAGCCTGCACAACAATCATTGTTCCAATTATGCAACTGATAAAGAACTCTGTTTTTGTTCCGCACTTGTGACATCTTGCAAACAGTTTAGCAAGACTTCTTTCTGATACCAAGAAGTATCTTTCATCTGCTATGTTAATATCCACATTGCCAAATTCATGTCTAACTGTCAACGATTCAACATGATCAAAATCACTGTCTGAGGAATCATTTCCATAATCTTCGTCATCCGATGGATTATAATCCGGATCGCGGTCATACCCACAACTTTTATTTTCCTGTTCCATATCACTTGAGTCTTCATCAGACTGCAACTCATTAGCTTGACATGCCATGACATGCTCATCCACTTCAATGGAGCATTGGATGGTGATAGAACACATCTGTACTGGCTGCTTCACCTAGACATCTGGGATTGACACCTGGATTTGGCGTATGCGCTGTGCTGGTTTTAGGTTTGCCTGACACCGCACGCTTCTGTTTTCCTTTACATAGTAAGAATTAGAAACAGATGGTGCATCGTGACCAATGACTGTGTGTGATGCCATATTCTCAGAGCTAGAGACACTACTATTCAATTGCTCACATGAACATACGTCTGAAGACAGCTGTCGTCAGTATCAATAGATGAACAAAATGAATCGGTGTTATTAGTCATAGCTGCTGATTTCTCCATATTACAGGTATATTCAATATTGTCATTTGGAGACTTCACATTACTTTCATTTTGTGCAAAAGAATGATCTTCGCCAGCAGGAAACAGTGATTGGAGAAATTGTTGAAAACAAAGTTTTCACATAATAGTTAGGATGTACAGATTGAAATTGGCTGTACTTCTAACACTTCAATACATACATAGAGGATACTGGATGGCCAACTATGCACATCAACAATGTTGTGCTACAGACTGTTCTGATCCCATATGACTACAACAGCAGACCTTGAGAGATCTATGAGACTGAGAACACAGGGGTGGCAGAACACCACAATTCTGCACAGAGTAGCTCATCCTACATTTTGCATTGTGTATAGTAATGTGAGACATATGTGTGCATGAGTTAATCTGATTTCAAAGAAAACTTAATCATGCTGTTTCTTGAGGTTGTACAATGCTATTCTACCACAGTATGGTATAATGACATTCCATGACATTTGCAAGTGTGGCACAACATCATTTTGAAAGTGATGGCATTCTATGCAGAACACAAGTGTATTATACACGATACAACAATACATGATTATATATACAAACAACAAAATAAGAAATAGCAGGAAATATAGAGATAATGGCTGGGGATCAGGTGATAACAACGCTGTAATCACCTCGAGTGGTTGGTAGGGCAACATGGTAAACCTCGACAGCGCAGCTCAAGAGGTTTACTGTAGCCCTAGCAAACACGAGAGGTGATTTCATCATGGTTGTCACCCGATCACCAGCCATCAGCTTTTATAGTGCATGGTCAAAAAACACTGTTTGCATTCTTTGTCTGAGAATTATGGAGCTCTGGTGCATTCTGTTTTTGTTATGCCACTGTTTGGAAGTTCCAAACTGTCGTTAACAAGCTTTAAACCTCTAAACAGTGCATAACAAAGCTGTGTAACTGTTGAGTGTGGTGGTTAATAGGCACTTACCATACAGTATATAAAGGATAATGTATAGTCTTTGGTTAATAACCACGTTGTTCACTTTTCATGAAGTTGCAATAACATCATTGCAACCGTGAACTGCGCAGCTCGAGAGGTTTGCAGATGTCATGGCCACATCGAGAATATTCACAGCATATGCCCTCACTACTACCACACTGAACCCTAAGGGAAGCCACCAGGACATCCTTCTGCTCCTCCCCTTGCCCGGGTGGTTTTAATATGGCACTCGGGTTCGCCTTCTTCCTCCATAGAGCCTGCAAGGTGACACATAATGCCTCCAGTGAATCCCCTACTTCCTCAACCATGCCTATCCCTATGCCGCCACGAATGATAACAGCTACCCCACTGTCACCGTATCCTACACCATATCCCTTTTACATGTGCTGTACCCTTGTAGGCTTTGATCATGATCATGTCTGCAAATATCCCAAGTCTATGTTAGATCTGCCACATACACCCTCCCAACCCCACAGCTCACAGTGGTGGAGACTGGGGGCACTGCAGTTGTGTGAGCTGCATGTAACCATAGCGTACCTGACACTGGCAGGGTTGCCATGCTGCAAACATCAGGAATGTGCACACGCTAGGGAGGTGGGGGATCAGAACACAGAAAAATCCCGGCTGGTGAGGGCAGCCAAGAGCAATGGTCCTCCATGTCCCCTACCGGGTTCAGCCTTGGCTGACCTTCCAATATCCTCCCCTGGTGTCTATCTGAAGCTGGAGTCTGAAACAGAAGGAGTCCATGAGGCGTAAAGCTACCCTCCTCGGGCAGGTTAAACTAAGGGTTGCGGCTGCAGGTGGGGAAGAGAGGGAAGGTACAGTTTGGAGGGAGCCTCAGGCAGGACAAGGACCACCTACCTGAGCCAGGTCCTCACGATACACGACCAGAGTGGAAGAAAGTTAAAAAAAAAACACAAGGGCTCTCACATTGTAACAGATCTTCCTACTCACTGACCCATCCACCTCAGCAGCTTCTCTTCCCATGCTATGCTCCAGGACAGTTACCAGCTCAGCAACGTACTCCTGACTATTCTCCCATCTGTCACACCCGGGTACAACTGCGTAGAAGGTAATTATCATCCCTGCAACTTATGTTACACTATATAGTGACTCAGCTCTGTTTCCCAAACACTGGTCTCTGGCGTTGCAGACAGAAATCCAAACACTGTGCCAGTGGGATGGCTAGCCGGCACATTTTAAAAAATTTTTTTTTTTTACACAGAGGTACTATGTATAATGGCAAGACAATCAGAAGTCTTTCATTCACTATTGCAAGTGCTTGAAACCCATGCCCACTGGCCACTGACCAATCTGCTTCCTCTATCATACATTTATTACTTGTCACAAAGCAAGTTACTAAACCTTATATGTGTACCTGTATTCGTTGTCACTTCTTCACTACACTCCTTGACTTCTCTGCAGGGGTGCTAGCAGTAGCAGAACATGGTGGCATGAGTATCGATGGAACGGCTTCTTTTTTCAACTTTGGCAAAGCATTCAGCCATCCGAGTGATGCCAACTTCTCAGGATCACGGCCATAAGCAGCATGTTCAAAATGTGCAGAACATATGCGACTATATTTTGAAGGCTTAAAATCCTTCCTACGACAAAAATGAATCCATGCTTTCCTGATAACTTTGTCAGTTGGAAAACTAAAAAAATGCAGACCACATCCTTTTCGACTTTCATTTTTACAACCAAAAACTACGCAGTAAGGCATTGTCACAGACAAAGTAAGTATAAAGAAAAGAAATTGACAAAAAATACAAATATAGAGGAAAAAAAAGGAATTTCAGTACTATATGCTCAGGTAATCTGTCATAAATCATAAGAAAACGATTAGTAAACAGTAGGATTCAATACAGTACATATGAAAATCAGTAGACTTCAACTGACAGGAGGTAGCTGTCAAAACAGTACACTATTCCCTCCAAATCAGAACAGGAGGTCAAAGGTTGAAGCAGTACACACGGACCACAGTTCATGGCAACTGAAAATATTGCTGCAAAAAAAAGACACAGACACAGAGTAAAACAATTACTTTTATTACAAAAATAAAAAGGACACAATTTATTTTTACATATGTTCACACAGAACCATCATGAGGGGCATCATGGAGAACGTAGTTTTCAGCACCCATATTTTCTTTCATTCATGGCCAGCAAATAAAATACTTTGCATAACCTTTACATAATGCTACAACCATTCATAATATTATAGCACTTGAAATTACATCAAAAGAAGTGTGCATTACATTACACAAGCTCAATACATGCCTCTGAACACACAGAAGCACAATACATCAAATGTCAGTGCGATCCCTACTACCACTGTACAACGCAGCATTTTGCAGAGTATCACAGTCTGCTTAGCCTATGCTTATGAAATGCTGCTCACACACTCAATCCACAGCATCTGAAACATAAATCAAGCACACTGGCTAATAAATTCATGACAGAAGGCAGAACACGACAAGTGCAGGAGGTCTGTCGGGGGGGGGGCACATCAGACTTGATTTACCTTCATGCAACTTTTTAATTTTTTATTACAACCAGTCACAATAAAGATACAGGCATGAACATTGCCAGTACTTTGACTTAGCAAAGGGATACAGATCACTATTGACATTATTCTGAGAGAGGCACAAAGGGTTCCAGGACAGGGTTTTTCCCTCATGTAACACATATTACTTTTTGATCAGTAAACACAGAAGAAGGGACAAGAAGACACGATAGTGGGCTAGTTTAGCAACACAATTACACAGTATGGCGATAAAATTGTAAAAAAAGCTTTTTATTTCTTCAAAAACTCGGCCGAAACACACAGTGAACACAGGTGAAACTAGGGAGCTTCGGAAATGCTGTCTCGCTCAGATTACATCATCTCCTGTTAACCGCCCACGTGATCAGTCAGTCCGATGCCGAAAATGAATACAGAGCGCTTTCATGCGATGCGGGTTTAAAATCGTTTATTTTTTCAAAGCTAGCCACTGAATCCATACAAAGGCATTGCGATTCAACACAGCACAACACAAGGCAACACCACAGTAAGTGTTTGGCCATTTTAAAGCATTATTTACAGGTCCTTTAATCCATGGCCAGGTGATACAATTTCACCAATCAGGCGCAACCCTTTCTCTTCCCCTTGTTACAAAAAGGCTTTGTCCACAGCAAATTTTAACTTGGATTTTGAAACAGCCAGCAAGCATAAATATAGAAATTGATAGTAGATAAGGATCACTACACCCATCCAGTCTTCCCATTTTCCCAACCTTTATTCTTATTCTTTTATTTCGGTCTTTGGAAATAACCTTTGAGCAAGGTGCTCTATTTCAAAGGTTCCACATCTGCAAATACAGGACAGTACATTGTAAATAATTATTGTTACAAAATTCACATAGACATATGCACAATAAAGGAACACTCAAGGAACACATCAAACAGGTAAATATAGATACAGTAAAATACTATGAGTTTCTGAATCAGTCAAGGAGCTAAGGTAAAGCAGCCAGGTAAAAACAGGCTTTGTTGAGGTAGCAGTCTACCTACCTACCTACTTGATCTCTGGCTTTACCTTCTCGATCCTATGCCTGTCTCATGCATTTTTGAATCCCCCCACAGTGTTTGCCCCTACCACTGCCACTGGAAGTTTATTCCATGCATCTACCACACTTTCTATTAAGAAATACTTCCTTTACGTTACCCCTTAGTCTACCCCCTCTAACCTCATGTCACGCCCCCTTGTTTCTGAACATCTTCTTTTCTGAAAGATGCTACTACTCTCTTAAAACTTAAGCCTGGGGGGTGTTGCCAGGCGTTCCCTAAGGTAATGGTGCCCCAACCCATAAACAGCAGGAATTAAAAGTTGATCCACCATCTAACAGGCAACCGGAGAAGCAAATGCAGTGCAGGAGTGATATGCTCACATCTTAGTAGCTGTTACGAGCCTAGCGACTGCATTCTGCACTAACTATGGACTGTGGATCTGAGCAGCTGGAAGGCCCTGGTAGACAGCATTGCAGTAATCAAGGCAAGATATGACAAAGGCAAGCAATTATTGGCAGCAGAGTCTAACAAAATTTCTTCAGAAGAGGACTTACTATTGCCTCTTTCAAGGATGCAGAAAATAAACTGCCTCTTAAAGAATTTATAATACCTATAATAATGCTGGTATCAATTATTTAAAGAGTAATAGTTGGGCAACTGTGTGTTAAGAATTATTTTTACACACCCAAGGTGTGTAAAAAAATCCATAAGAACACAGTTGTCGAACCTTTATTTTTATGTTTGTTTGTTCGCGCAGTGCACAAGAAACATATTGAGATAGTACAGCATTTGCAGAGGTGTGGCAGTGTTGTGGCCAATGCAGCAGATGCTGTAATGGGTGCATCCCTCTGCCACCAATTAATGCTGAAGCTGCCAATGACAGCAGTTTCAGAGTGAACGCTGCACTTGAAAGAAATCTGCTGCTGCAATCATCACTGCAGCAGCAGTTCCCTCTCCCTCCCAACAGGGCAAACAGCAGGACAACAAATTTAAATGTTAGCTCCCTCCCATTGCTGCTGCCCACCCACATCCTCCATTCTCTGTCCCCTGCCGACATCAGGGTGCTCAGTCCCCATGTCAGCATGTATCCACCCTTCCCCCATTAATGTGGCACACTGGGAGCCCACCCCAGTGTGCCAAAAAATACTTCTTTGATGTTTCCGAGACCGGGATGCCCTCTCCCTGTGTCACATGCACCGCCCCCCCATGCTTCTATGTTCTCAGCCAACCTCAGTGTGCCCAGTCCCTGGGTCAGCATGGATCCCCCCCTCCAGTACTCTGGCACACTGGGAGCCCACCCCATTATGCTGAAATCCATTTTGTTAATATTTTGCCTGTAAAAAAAAAAACAGTCTCATGGCGTATTTGTTTTTCAAACCTGAAAAAAAAAAAAGAAAATGGTCCCTCGTCATTCCCGTCGAGCCCCCTCCCTAACCTGCACCCTCCCTCTCCCCACCCCACCTCCCACACCCCCCTCACCCATATTTACCTCCAGAGGTCTGGGCAGAGATCTGTGGACCATGAACCGTCTGCACTCTTCAAAGACCAACCAGAAACTGAAGTAATGACAGTAAGCACTATAATAGCAGTCTATGGGTTTTTTTCAACTTAGATTAATCTCTCAGCCAAGTTTTGGAGTTTTGGTCCTAAATTTTCAACATGGGGTTCTTGGGACCCCACCTCATGAACACTGGTACTGTCATTATATTTCTCGGTCCCAAAAGGTAATTTTGCGGTCACTGTGCAGAATCACCTTTTGGAACCAATTAACAAAATGACAGTGCCACTGTTTATAAGGTGGAGTCCCAAAAAGCCCTTGTTGCAAATTTGGTGAAACAAAACCAAAATATGAGTGTGTTACGAGCATCCGTTGTGCAGTTTCTATGCATGCTCGTAACGTCATCAATGTTTAATATTTTCACTCCAAATTTCCAACATTGCCATTTTTTCACACCCCCTTATGAATAGTACAGCTGTCATTTGTGCATTCTTGCCAAAATGTGTTTTTGCACCTGTGATACAGAATGGTGCAGTCGCTGTGTGAAATCAACTTTCAGGACAGATTAACTAAATCACAGTGCCACTGTTTATGAGGGGAGGTCCCAAAAAGACTGTGTTGAAAATGTGGTGAAAACATTCAAAACAAGCATTTGTCAATGTTGAATGTTTGCTTGCTGGTATTAGCTTTGGGAGTGCATGAGTTAGACAGATGCAGAATAGGAATGGCAGTGAAGTACAGAAGTGACGCCAACCCCCCCCCACCCTGCAGAGATGGACAGGCGTTGGGGTGTGCCTTTGGGTTGTTGCCCATAACACTCATGCCATTTCACCTCACCCTATCCTGCAGACACCAACAAGTGATGAGGTGTGCCTTGGGGTGTTTGGCTTTACAGTCACCCCATTCCATAAGGAAATACGCTGAAATGTGTGCAGTATAGGAGAATGGGGTGAACTCTAGGGCTGAAGAGTCCAAGGTACATCTTTATGCCTGTCACTGGCTGCAGGGTGGCGGTGGGGGTAGAATGGCATGAGCATTACAGCCAGCAGTCCAAAGGCACACCCCGACACCTGTCAGTCTGTACAGGGTGGGACGTTATGGTTAGAAACCCTAATGCCCCGGGCATTTGTTGGTATTTGCACTACAAATTTTCAACATGGCCTTTTTGTGACCCCCAATTTATGAAAGCATTTGGGACCTCTGCTCATGAACAGTGGCACTGTGATTTTGATTATCTGTCCTGAACATTGATTTCCCACAGCAACCACACTATTCTGTGCCAGATGTTGGAAAACACAGTTCAGGCAGGATATGAAAAATGGCAAATGTACCAATCATAGAGGGGTGTGAAGAGATGGCAATGTTGAAAATCTGGAGTGAAAATATTAAAAATTCTCAAACTTATGAGCATATGTGGAAACTATGCAATGCACGTTCGTAACACAGTCATTTTGTGGAATTCTGTCACCAAATTTTCAACATATGTGGTTGCCCTTAAGGGACAACCTAAATTGTCAGAGGGATTCTGAAGGGAAGGTCACCGTGGCAGGACTAGTCAGGGGGAGGGGTATTTTAGGCTCAGGTAGGCAGGTAGGGAAGGGGGAGGGAGTAGGATGTCAGTCACTATGATTAAAATGAAAAGGTAGGGGGTCAGCAGGTGAGGATTGGACGATGAGGAGGTGTGGGCTATGAGGGGGTATCAGAGGGTTAGCAGAGCAAGGGATCCCCCTCTTTTTTGCTGAGGTTCAGCATTTGCAGCTCAGCACATTGACTGGCAGGATATTCGGGGATTTTGAGGTAAGGTAGAGGGTATGGTTGTTTGGAAGCCAGGAACCGGGAGGCAGATTATGAGTGTGAAACAGGATTTTGCACGGGGAAAAAGAAGTTTTCCTGGCTAGATGAGGGAGGGAGTAGCAAAAGTTTAAAAGTGGGGCCATGTGGCGGGAGTAGGGGCATTGGGGCCTGTATGAGCCAGAGGAAGTGAGGGGAACACTTTTTGTGAGTGGGCCAAACAGAGACCAATGTGCGGGTTAGACAAAATTGATAGGCATCATTCATGGTCAAAGTATAAAAAAAAAGATGTACCTGTGGTCTGGGAGCACCGCTGGTGGTTGGCTGCCTAGAGTAGGCCCATAGTGGCCAGGATCCATGGTGAGGTGACCACCCCCTACTGTGACATGCTGGAGTTGTTAGGGCTGAGTGCAGGGGGGAGTCAGGTGGCTTGATTTTTCTTGTTGCCGTGTTGTGGTGGGGCTCTGTTTTTAGACAAGGGCCCAAAGGGTAGCTGTGCAGAGGTTCCGGTTCAGAGGCCCTGTGGGCAAGCGCTGTGGTTGGCTGCCTAGAGGAGGCTCATAATGGCCAGGATTCCATGGCAAGGTGAATCCACCTCCTGTGACTCGCCAGAGTAGTTAGCAATGAGGGCCGAGCGCAGGAGGGAGCCAGGTGGCTTGTTTTTCTTGTTGCCATTCTGTTGTGGGGCTCCAGCTTGGAGAAGGAGCCAAATGGTAACCACGCGGAGGCCAGATTGTAGGCCCTGTGGGTGGCGCTGATGCAGGCGTGAGGGGTTCCAGATCCGACGCCCGAACAGAGGACTGGTTTTGATATGCGGCACCAACAGCGGGGTGTGGACCCAGCATGAGGTGGCTCGCTTTCTGGACAGCCACTAAAGAAACAGAGACTGGGCAAGAGGTCTGGGGTCTAACTGGGGAGGTTTCCGGTGGCTTTAGTGAGACCCAGTCGCACCTGGGTTTTTTGAAAATGGTTGGCCCGTGCATGCGCACTAAAAAAAAGGAGTGATGCACATGCGTGGCCAGACGCAGCAGGTGCCATATTTGTAGTCTGATTTTAGAAAATGCAGGGCTATTAGGAACTGCTGTGGGCATCACGGCAAAAAATTGAGGAAGCGAGCTAAAAAAACAAAAAAAAAAATCATGTTTCAAAGCTGGTGGGGTCACAAGCAGCAAAGCTCAAGGAGAATAAGTGGGAATGTAAAACAACCTATGCAGCAATTGGGGGGGGGCATTGATCACTGGCTGGCAGGCAGAAACTGGTGGGTCTTTTCTGGTTTTAAAGAAGAGGAGTTTGATTCTGGGCACTGGCTGTGTATACATGGGAATGAAGCACATTGACAAGCAACTGAAGGGGTTGTTGCTGCAATGACTTGGGGGGACATTTCATGGTATTGTCAGGCAACTGATGGGATGTTGTTTTTCTGCAATGGCTGGGGGGGGATCATTTCAGGGTACCTGATAAAGAAAATTGGGAATTTGTGTTTGAATACAGGGGCTAACTTCATTAAAGGGGGGATAACAATAAGGCCACAGCCTGGCTTATTTAGCAGTTTTGGAACCTGCTCATGGTTACATTAGTGCACTTTTAGAGTTAAAAAGCACTTTTAGACAAAAATCATGGTTATTTTAAGGCACTTTTAGAGAAAAATCGTCCTAATATGGGGAGGAGCAGTATATAAAAAATGTTTTTTATAATAAAAGGGTGATAATCACGGTTTGTTTAATATCCTCCAAGTATTTATCAGCAGTATGGCAGGAACGGAGAGATTATGAGCATCCAGATGATGAAGCAGGCTGTGGAGATGATGTTGAAAGTAGATGAGATGCTAGAAATGGCATGGAAGAAGGAAGTAGAGGAGAAGACAACAAGGGCAAGGACTAAGAAGGCACCAGAGAAAAGCCTGATGGACAAAGTTAATGAACTTAGAGAGGCAGCAAAGCTGAAAGAAGCAGCAGAAGCCACAGGGAAGAGGAAAATGCCAGCAGGCAGTTCTGGGAAAAGCCCAGCAGGAAAAAGGCCATCACAGACGGTGTCAGAACAGGAACCGATTGCGGAACCAGAGGGTGAGGAGGTCACAAATGGTAAGGATGGGGAAGATCAGAACCCAGGAGGGGATTTGACTGAGTACCTGGCAGACATGCTGGGAATATGGGGGATAAGGGAATAGAAAGGATGGAAAAGGCACTGGAGGAGCTAAAGGGAGCTATGGATAAGGGGAACAATAAGAATATCAGAGTGGGCAATGATGGGGTGCCAGGCATGACGTTGGGGGACCATGTACCCTGAGTATTAAGGAGAAAATATGGAAAGGGGAATACGTGGACATTTTTGTGTTGGTAGACAAAGTGATGGCAAAAAGTTATGAGCAAAAGGAAATGGTAAGAAAATCAACAATGGCAGTAGCCTTAGCGATAATGGAAAATAAGGTCAAGGAAACAAGTTATAAAGGAAAAAATATCGACACATGGCAAGGGGGTTTTACCATATTCAGCGTCATCCTACTGGAAAAGAAACCTGCGTTAGCCATCCCACTGTTTACTTACACCGTTACCATAAAGGATGCCTATAAGGCAAGGTTGGGGATGGGTTGGTTAAAATATGATGAAGCTTTCAGACAGAGGATGGTGGCTACTGGGGATCTGAGGTGGGATTCCACTCATTCGGAGTTGTGGGTAAGGACCTTGTCAGGAAATAGTGGGAGCATAGGGAAGGGGAGTAGGCAAGGGGGTAGCAACCAGCAGGTAAAAATATGCTGGGGTTTCAACAAAACTTCGTGCTCATGGACCAATTGTAAATTCAGACACGTATTCTCAAAGTGCACAGGGCGGCACCCAGTGTCTCATTGCAGGGCGATGGGAGACCGATCAAATGGACAAAATGGTAGTGGGCAGTTTTTTCAGGGGGCATCTTGAGGGGTGAGGGGGGGTCATTTCAAAATGGGAGAGGAAGGGGATTCCAAGGGCAGGGAGGTTACGGTGCAGGCGGCTCCGGAACCCAGTGAAGGAGAGGCGGGAAGGGGAGAGGGGGAATTTCAGTTAGCTAGGACACCAGTCAGGGTAGGGGTGGTTAGGGAATGGTCAAAAGGTTACCCAGACAGATGGGTATGGTAAGTAGAGAATTAATAGAAGGTTTTGATAAGGACTTCAGCCTAGAATATCAGGGGGTGAGAAGGAGCATGAGAGCCAAAAACGTGGGGTCTATAAAAGGGAAAGAAGACATTGTGGAGAAGAAAATAAAGAAAGAACAGGAAGGGTAGAGGGACCATTTGAAAAGCCGCCATTTGCAAATTTTAGGGTTTCACTACTGGGTATAGTGCCAAAGAAGCAGTGGGGAGAATTTAGGCTAATTGATCTTTGTCGTATCCGGAAGGGGCATTGGTGAATGACCAGATACCCAGGGAGTCTGGTGCAGAGTCATATGCAATGCTAGGACAAGCAGTAAAGTTAATAAGAGCAAAGGAAGGGGCATGGCTAGTGAAGAATGACATCGAGTTGGCTTTTCGACTGTTACCCATCAGACAGGAAGACTGGGACTTGTTGGGATTTTGCTTCCAAGGGTACTTCTATTTTGACAAGGCAATGCCCATGGGCTTTTCAACAGCCTGTGCTAAGTTTGAAGCTTTTAGCACATGGATGCAATGGGCATTAGGGGAGAGGTACGGACAAAAGGTGGCTGTACACTATCTAGATGATTTCTTATTAATAGGGGAGGGCCAGTTAGAGGTGAAAGAAATGCTCAGGGATTCTGAAGACGTGCGAAAAGTTGGGGGTACCATTAGCGAAGGGGAAGATGGAAAGACCAGCAAGGAGACTGGAATTTCTGGGGATTGAGGTGGATACAGAGAAACACATTTTTAGGTTGCCACAGCAGAAAGTTGCAAGGCTGCAGGAGTTGTTGCAAGAAGTCAGAACAAGGAGGAGAGTCCTCCTAGGGCACTTGAATTTCGCATGCAGGACGGTGGCCCCAGGGAGGGTTTTTACTAGGAGGCTAGCCAGAGCAACTGGGAGGGCTAAGCCGCCACATCATTGGGTGGACATATCAAAGGGAATATGACAGGATCTGGAAATTTGGCAGCATTTTTTGGCAGACTACAACTGGGTCATCTGTTGGCAGGACGAGTGGCTAGGGAATATGGACCTGGACCTATATACGGATGCATCAGGATCAATTGGCATGGGGATATACTTCAAAGGAAGTTGGATTGCTGAGGCATGGCCAGAAGCATGGAAAGGAAAAGGGTTACTGAGAGATATCACATTACTAGAGATTTTCCCAATATGGGTGGCAGTGCTGACATGGGGGGAGCAGCTGTGAAACAAGAAGATAATATTTTGGTGTGATAACAAAGCAGTAGTCGAGGTTATCAACCAGCAAGGAGGACATTCGGAATTGGCAAACAGGGTTTTACGGCAGCATGTGTTGTGGGCCCTAAGGTTTAACATGTCATTTAAAGCTAAGCATATCAAGGGGGTAAAGAATGACATGGCTGACAGCCTGTCACATTTACAGATGGACAGATTCAGGTCTGTGGTGCCAGAAGAGGCTGCACAAGGAACACAGGTAGCAGAGCAAGTGTGAGAAATTGGCTAGAAAGAGCCCGACTGTTATATAGGAGCTCCTGGTCTGCAAACACGTTAAAGGCATGTGAAAGGCGTGGACAGCATTCCAGGAGTTCTGTGAGTGGGAAGGGTTCAAGGTAAGTGAGCTAGTTCCACAAGACCAGATAGCAAAATACATGGTACACAAGTGGGAAACAGGGACAGCAAGTGGAACAATGGGGGTACAATTAGCAGGGATAGGATGGGCTTGCAGTACGAGAGGATGGGTGGAACAAAATAAATTTAAAATAGTATGCCACATGCTGATGACTTGGCAGAGATTAAAAGGAGCGAAGGTAGATATGAGAAAAACAGTGGTGGGGAAAAGACTCTCAGAGTTAGTGATGGTCCACGGCCAGATTTGTACCTCAGAATTCGAGGCCTGCATGTTTAAAAGTCTGTCTTTATGGTCATGGCAAAAGGTGCCTTCAGGGTAAGCGAGATAGTGGCAGGCAACAAGAAACATGAGATGGGGGAGTATGGGGGGAAGAAAAACAGTGGGGCAATAAGAAGGTAGCAATTTGGTTGAGGCATTCAAAGACAACTCAGACAGGAATGGGGGTAGAGACTGTATTGGAAAAACAAGAAAGGACTAGGGCATGCCCAGTGGTTTCGCTATGGGAATACAAAGGGTTTAGGCCAATGGGGGGCATCAGTTTTTCGTGCATAAGGACGGTAAACCGGTCACGTACTACCAGGTAACGGGGGTACTGAAAAAGGGCATGACACACCTGGGTGAGAACCCACAGAACTATTCATCCCACTCATTCCAGATTGGAGCCGCATCAATGCTAGCAGCGAAAGGGGGGTCAGAGGAAGAAGTTAAGAAAGTCAGGAGATGGAAGTTGAACTGTTATAAAAGATATGCAAGAAAATTGTTATAACATGTTGTTTTCTATCTCCAACAGGTCAGGAAAGGATCAGGGGGGTGTGGCTCACTGAGCACTCATACGTTTATTGGGCAGAGAAGTGGGTCACCATCCATCCTGGAGGAAAGCAGCTAGGACAGGACCTGGACAAAGTAACAGTACATTGAAAAGAGGTCCAGGGCATGAGATGGGCACAAATCATGCCAATTTTGGAGGAGCTGAAGTTAAAATGGCCAAAACCAGATCTTTTGGTTATACACTTAGGGGGTAATGCACTGGCGCCGGAACCAGGGGGGCGAGAGGGGCGGCCGCCCCACCACTTTTTTGTGCAGAGGAGATTGTGCCCCTGAGCTGACTGGCATGACGTGGCATCTAAGATTTTTTTTTTTATTTTTGCGCGTCCCAGCCAGCAGACCTGATTGAGACAGCAAACAAATCTCTCAATCAGGTCCGCTTTAACAAAGGAAGGCATGGCGAAGGCGTGACTACAGTTAGGGGCAGGTCGTATGGGCTCTTTAAATGCCCGAAGATTTAGTAGCGCTTTCCGTTTCTTTCCCTACTTCCAAAGTTCCAGGCATCAGACATGGAGAAGAAACATGGAGGACGGTGCTGATGTGATGTGGTGGACTGCGAGACGGTCGGGACGTGAACTCAAGTCAACCAGGGGCAGCGAGGTGAGTGAGGCGGACTCTGAGCGTAACGCGGCTAAGCGTGTGTAACGGTAGCCCGCTAGCTGCAGCAGCAGCAGCAAGTTGGCGCCGGTGTGACTGTGGACCCGTCGGGGGTGACGCTCTTGGAGTACATGCTAGCCAGTCGTTGCGTCGGTCGGAGCGAGAAGCCAGAAGCGGGCAAGTGGCAGGAGCCTGAAAAGTAGAAAGCTGCTGCTGTTGGAAGCAAAGCTAGTCTGAGGAGCCGCCTGAACTGAACTTCCCTGGTCGTCATGAGGGTAGCAGGTAAGCTAAGCCACAGCAAGTTGTAACTACTGTATATTTAATTTATCATTTCATCTCACTGCTGTTTGGCTAGGTTGTTGGGGCCAGGGATGTGTTGAGGGGGCAGGGATGAAAAATCCCCAAGTCCAAAATCCGTGACGGTGACTGAGGAGGTTCTGTCTTCTGAGTAAGAACAGGGTTTGCTGCCTAGCAATTTTGGAGGAACAATTTTTGTGGGCAGGTGTGTAGCCCTGCCATGATGGTGGTACTGTACTGGAGTACAAGGTGTGTTACCTCGCAGTGTTGGGAGGGACTGTCTTCAGGGCGGTGCAAAGTGTATTACACTGCCATGTTGAGAGGTGTAATCTTGATGGGCAGAACGTTCTACCTTGCTGTGTTGAAGGTGCTATCTTTGGAGGCAGGTTGTGGTGCCTGCCAGGCTGCCATATTTGAAGAACTGCATTATTTGTCAGGGGCAGTGTGTGCTACCCAACCGTATTGAAAGTGCTGCCTTGGAGGGCAGGTGTGCCTCCATGTCTTGTTGGAGGTGCTGCCTTGGGGACAGGGTATATCACCCTGCCATGCTGAAGGGCTGTCTTGGGAAGGTGTGAAACCTTGTCATGTTGGATGTGCTGCCTTGGGGACAGGGTGTCAGCCTGCCATGTTGAGGAGGCTGTATTGGAGGGCAGGTGTGCCACCTTGTCATGTTGGAGGAGCTTCCTTGGGGACAGGGTGTTACCTTGCCATGTTGGAGGGGCTGTCTTGGAGGGCAAGTGTACCACCTTGTCATATTGGAGGTGCTGCCTTGGGGACAGGGTGTGTCACCCTACCATGATGGAGGGGCTGTCTTGGAGACAGGGTGTGTCACCTTGCCATGTTGGAGGGGCTGTCTTGGAGGGCAGGTGTGCCACCTTTTCATGTTGGAGGTGCTGCCTTGGGGACAGGGTGTGTCCCCCCACCAAGTTGGAGGGGCTGTCTTTGGGGCAGGTGTTCTGCCCAGCTATGTCAAGGTGCTATCTTGGGGCATGGTGTATCATCCTGCCATGTTGGAGGTGCTATCTTTAGGGAAGAGTGCATTGCCCTACCATTTTGGAGGTGCTATCTTTGATGGCAAAATGTATCACTCTGCCATGTTGGAGGTACTATCTTTGGGGCAGAGTGTGTCAGCCTGCCATGTTGGTGGTGCTATCTTTGGGGGCAGAGTGTGTCACCCTGCCATATTGGAGGGGCTCTCTTGGTTGCAGGGTGTGCTGCCATGCCTTTTGTTTTTGAAATCTTTATTTATTCCACTTATTCCCAGCCTGCCATCTCTGACCCATTGGGAGCTCCTAGGCAGACATCCCTCTGCCATCCACCCTACCCAAATGACCCCAGGAACCTCATGGTGCTACGGTTTTACCCCCCATGTGGGGATGGGGCAGAGCCCCTGTTGCCCCATACCTTGTGTTTCCTTGGTCTGAGGCCATTGGGCGGGTAAAGGCACATATGAGGGCATGTGTCCGGGGCTGTGTCTTCCCAGCAATGGCAGGCTCTTTTTTCCTCTTTTCTCCCTCCCCTTACAGTGCAAGACCCCAGACGTCAAGGCGCAAAGCACCGACAGCACCGACATCACGCTGTATAGGTGGCTGCCTGTCCCCAACTACTAGGGGCTTGCAGTACTCTGAGCCTCTGCTTGGAGTCAGGCAAGTGTCTGGGCTGTGGCCTCAACCCTCCCGGAGTAGGCCAGCTGTCGTGGGACGCTCCAGCTTACCTCCCCAGCTGACCCACGGCGTCCCGAGTCCGCCTCCCAAACCCAGGTCACGGCATGGAGTGAGGTGTGTGTGCACCTCAACCCTCAGAGCCACCGGGCCAGCTTTGCCATGCCATTTTAATGAGAAATTACTTCATGCCCCTCAGACAACTTCACAAATGAAGCGGCATTCCTTTGTTTACTTGGCATGAAAACAACAAAGAAGCGGTTGCACACACCAAGCTCAATAGAGAACTTGACATTCCAGATCCCTATTAAGCTTGGTGTGTACTACTTCTTTGTTGTTAATATTTATTAATCAGCATCACCTTTGGGGTTGGGAGTGTTCTCCACTACACATTCCTTTTACTTAGCACTCAGATCATGGAACTCTGTTCTGATCTGTGGCTGTCCAACACAGGTAGATCTTTCAAAAATAATCTTAAGGAACATTTTTGTTTGTTTGTTACAACAACATTCATGTAAATCGCTTATGTCTGATGTATACACCCTAACAGCATCCACTTGATCATGAGTATTTGTTAATATTCTGTTGCGTAATATATTCTACTATACTGATCCTATTTGTCGTGGCCTGGCCTCCAGGTCATCCCCATAAAAGGATTTGTTCCCAGTGGGCTAATTGTTACCAAAACAAACAAGTAAATATTGTAGATGCTATGGGGGGCACCTTGCCATGATAAAGGTACTTTGGGGGCAGAATGCACCATCTTGCAGTTTGGAGGTGCTATCTTGGGAGGCAGAGTGTGCCACCCTGCTATGTGGAGGTGTTATCTTGAGGGGCATAGATTGCTACCCTGCCATGTTGGAGGTGCTGTACTGGGGCAGGGTGTGCCACCTGCCACCTGGGAGATGCTGTCTTAGGGAGGCAGGGTGCTATTTCAGCCATGCTGGACTGCATGGGGGGCAGAGTGTCCAATCTGCCATGCTGGAGGTACTGTCTTGGTAGGACAGGGTGTGCAACTCTGCCATGTTGTAAAGGGATATCTTGGAGACCTTCAGGTTTCACTGCCCAGCCGTCTGGTGATGTTATCTTAAGGTGCAGCCTGTGCTGCCCTGCCATTTTGGAGGCCCCGACCAATCACAGTGCTTCCTTCAGCTGTGGGTGATGTAAGAGTTTCTTAGGGGATGAACCACTGTAACTGGCTCCTCCCTGAGGGCTCGGGGCCTCAGCCTTTAAAATTAAAAAACTTGCAATCAATGATAATTTTATGGGTCCAGTTGGAGTGCCTCTCATGGATATAAGGAGTCTCTCTTGCCTCCCTAAGGCCAGAACTGCTCACCTTCTGTTCACAGTCCTCTGGTATAAAGAACCTGTGAGGGTGATAAGTCTTATATCCATGAGAGGCCCTTCAACCGGACCCATAAACTTACATAAGATGTCACACCAGTCATTCTTGTATGGTAGGTGCTGTTTTTATGGCTGTGAGTTTAAACGGCCAATTCTTCTATTGTAGTTTGAGTGCTTCTTTTGTATGAGATTATTTTCCACATCCCATGTCTGTAGGTTGTCCAGGGGGAAGTTGAAAGATCCCAGGGCAATTTTAAAACAATGGGATAACCCGTGTCCGGGTCAGCATGGACAATTATCTAAGACTGCCACTTTGTTTACTGCATTTGGATACCAAGGTTGTCTGTATACCCACTAAACAGTATCGCTTGTAAACCTGAGACTTACTGCGTGAGTAGGATGCTGCAGAAAATCGGATCATATTTTGTTTCTCTCTCAGTGACTCATTGAAAATGCAGCGGACTTGAGCTGCACAGCCCTGTTCGGTCCGAGGACTTGGCAGTGTAGTTCTGTGTTGCACACATGCGCCGTGCCTCCCATGCTGGCAGGCTCCTCTGAGGCTTAGACTTCACTCTGTCTACCCCGAGCATGCTTACCTTTCATTACACTGTCTGGGAAAACGGGAGGAGGAACAGAACTACTGAACTGGGACTGCAGCATGTTGTGTGGGCGTTAACTAATCCCAAGTCCCTGGCATATCGATCTGAGCATGGGGGTAACTTGCTTAGAGACCCTCAAGTGAACATTTGTTCAGTTTCTGAAACCCTGAAGAGGGGAAGATTATTTTGACCTGTGTCCTTTTTTCAGTTGTACTGAGTCAGGAAAGAGTCTAGCAGTTAATAATAAAAAAAAAGAGAGCATTTATTTTGTGCAGCCTGATTTATTACATTCAAGTACCCAAGTAGCTGCAAAGTGGCATGGTCTCTGTGGGACATCAGTTTTAGGGACAGATTAAGAAAATGACATTCCCACTATTCTTGAACAGAGGTCCTAAAAACACTCCCAGTTAGGTATTTATGCTTGGTGATCAGGAAACTAGGCACAACTGTGGCATACAGTATGATTGTGATATATTTGATTAGAGCACCAGATTTTGAACCTGGAGATCAAGGTTCAAATCCCACTATGGGCACTGACTGGGATGTGATCTTGGGTAGAACTAAAGCAGGAGCCCACTGGAAGTGAAATATTGTAATAAAGCTGAGGTAGGCTGAGTAAATAAGTTGGAATGGAAATATCTGGTGGTGGCAGTGGCATGTCTAGTGTGGAGTGTGTGAATGGACCTCTGTGGAACTGGCTACCTTGATGAGGTACAGAGGCAACAACAACTGCTGGACAGGGCATAATTATGTATAACACTTAACAGTGTGGGAAGGAGGGAGGAGTAAGATCCCAAGAGAGGTCAAAACAGGGTGAAGACCTAGGGAAAAATAAGCAAGTTAGTGAAAGGAGACTAAAAACAAAGAATGGTTTATTCCATTTATTTATAAATTTTAACATGACAGTCTCTTGAGCAAAATCTCTTGAAGGTAGACATCACCAAAATAGTCACAGCGTAATGGTCTGAAAGCATAAACACTGTTTTGTAACATCTGTGTTGGTCCAATAAAAGGTATCACACCACCATTTACTTCTGGATCTACCTCAAAGTAAACAACTTCAATCCTTTATTGGTCAATGATGTGCTGAATATGAAATACAGAGCATGGGTGCCATTTGTATTCAGTCATACAAAAATGAGATGACAGCAGCTTGTTTTATGGTGTGTCCTGGGGGATGTTAGATGCATATTTTGCAGAAAATTGCAGTGTATGGTTTTAACCCTATTTCTTGTGTAACATGAGTTCTGGTTCATTTTGCTTGTATAACATGCAAGTCAGTCATAATGATTCCCACTGACTGGTCTATTTCTCTGTTTAAATACAGCCTTACCTGTAGATCTGGCATCTGGGAGCACTAGGTTTGACCAACCAATATAGCATCACTTCCATTCTAGCACCCAATTATTTTTGTTTAGTTAACAGATCAGCCACACTAGGCTGAAGACCTATTGACATGTGCCATCAAAACAAATGGGTCATGCTGGCTGACGCAGCTTATAAATACTGCCAGTTTATGTACAAATATTTGCATGGCTGAAACTGATTAAAATCTTCCAGTTAAAAACAAAGCATCGCATTTACTAAGATTGTGCAAGTAACTGAAGTGGTGACCAGAGCATTCGTGGGATGATTTGGTGGCCACCAGGGCCTGGTGGAGGCTTGCACAGGCATACCAGCCTGAAGTGGTGACCACAGCATTTGTGGGATGATTTGGTGGCCCCCAGGGCTTGGTGGAGGCTTGGACAGGCTTACCAGCCTGAAGTGGTGACCAGAGCATCAAGGATTAATTCATGGCAGAAGTATAGATGTGATGGTAAATTGGTTGGTTGGGTGAGTCTGTGGTGTGCAGTAGCAACAGTACAGGAATGAATGAGCAGATGTCTTTCCTCTACTGAATTCTTTGGAACAGTGGCCCATTTCCAAATGTATCCCACTCCTCCATCCATCTGTTTTTATACCCATATCATTGTACAATATGGTTTACTGTCATTGTATACTATGATTCATTAATAAATACACTTTACAATGTACACTGTGATTCGTTAATAAATAAGCTATATAAACATAATGGCTCTGTGTCATTATTTCCCCAGCCTCAGAAGTTTACCTTGTCGCTGGTGGTTGGCCTTAACTGCTAACTTCTACCCTGAAGTTAGTGGAACCAAAAACTCCTAACTCATTAGTGTGAAGACTGCATGCTTGGGACTGGCAATGCACATTACTATGGCATCTCTCTGTTTCACCTGGACAACAAACTGTAACAGATTAAGGAATGTGTGGTTCAAATGTCATGTGGAGCTATTGGAGGGAATGGGTTGACAGCTGCTTTCTTAATATAGCTGTACACTTGAGCAGACTTAGACTGGGTGGTCTATTGTTGCTGGCATCTTCATATGTCGTTGCATAAATATTCCTATATGGGACTGCATTCTTAACGTTATGATGTGTGTACATGATTTATTGTATTTTTGTATGGCAAAAACTAGTGTAGAGAAAGTGCCCTTTTTACACTCACAAGTGCCCCTCTGAGCCTCCGCCCCCTCAGTTTTTACCATCTTCCGGCACCTATGGGGTAATGACTTGGGAGATCAGCTTTGTGGGGAGTTGTGCAGAGAAATGGTAAGGGATTTAGGTTTAATCAAGCAGTGATGGCTGCAGGTGTTGATAGCATGGTCAGAAATAGTACCCAGGATGGTTTGGCGGCAGGCCAAAAACATAAAAGGGTGGAAAAGGCTAGGAAGAGAACAAACAGGCGGCTAACAGCATGGTTAAGGGAGAGTGAGAGGATATACAGTACATAGCATACAGCGACATTACATTTACTAATCCCGGCTTTTACAGGCCAGATGGGGTGCACCTACAGTATCCATGGTGGGCATGTCATTGTATGTTCTACAGTTAGGGGACAGTACTGAGATTTGGGAAAAAGAGGGGAGAGTCAGAGGGGAAGCCCATCATTCCATTGCCTAAGCTGGAGATGGGCTAGTGGAAGGTTTTAGGGGAACTAAGAGTGAGGGGGTAGGAAAAGGGGGGGGCAGGATACAAGCACGGGTCAGGGTCAGGCACCCAGACGTGAAGCCAGTCGAGCATCCACTAAGAATGTGTCTGTGCATCATTTCCTGGGGAATCTCCCTCTGACAAAGGCATTTTGTGATCTCTGCTCATGAACAGTGTCACTATGATTTTCTTAATCTATCCCAAACATTGATTTCCCACAGCGATTGCGTCATTGTGCACCAGATGTGTGAAAACATATTTTGGGCAGGATGTGAAAATGACAGCTGTACTGTTCATAAGAAGGTGAGCAAATATGGCAATGTTGAAAATCTGGAGTGAAAATATTAAAAATTCTCGAAGTTATGAGTGTGCATGGAAACTGAATAATGCATATCCGTAAAATAGTAATTTTGTGGACTTTTGTCACCAAATTTTCAGCATAGGCATTTTGGGACCTTCACTCATGAACAGTGGCACTATGATTTTCTTAATCTGTCTTGAACGTTGATTTCCCACCATGACTGTGTCATTCTATGCCAGATGTGCGAAAACACATTTCAGCCAGGATGTGAAAAATAACAGCTGTACTGTTCATAAGGAGGTGTGAAAAATTCCCAATGTTGAATATCTGGAGTGAAAATATTACAAAATCTTGAAGATATGAGTGCATGGAAACTGCACAACACATGCTCGTAACAGTAATTTTTTCACTAAATTTGCAAGATAGACTTTTTGGGAGCCCACCTTATGAACAGTGAGACTGTTGTTTTTTTCATCGGTCCTGAAAGGTGATTCAGAGCAGTGAATGTGAAATCACCTTTCGGGACCAAATAACCACATGACAGTGACTGAATTCATGAGGTGGGGTCCCAAGACCCCCATGTTGAAAACTGGTTACAAAATTCACAAAAATGGCTGAGATATCCACCTAAGTTGGAAAAAAAACCATTTATGCCATTATACAGCTTACTGGCATTTCTTCAGTTCGCAGTCAGCTTAGTGCAGACGTGTTCCCGCTCCACCAAAGATTGTCGTGCTGGGCTCCAGAGGTAAGTATGGGGTGAGGGGGTGTGGGGAGGTGGAGTGTGTGGAAGGTGGGTGAGAATTGGGGAAGGGGGCACCAGAGACAATGAGGGATGGTTTTCTGTTTTTACAGGATAAAAAAAAAATCATTGCGGCATGTTTTTTTCATTTACAGGGACAATTGGCATGCTGGGGTGGGCTCCCAGCATGCCACCTGGGTGTTTGTTGGGGGGCTGGCATTGTATCTGTGTTTGGGGGGGGCGCATGAGCCGAGGGGGATTGGGCACCCCCCTCAGCACACTACTAATGGGGGGGACATTATGCTAACAGGGATTGGGCTCCCCCTTCGGCAAATGAACTGGGAAGGGGACATGCCGACAGGGAGATTGGGCACCTCTGACGTCGGTCAGAAATCTGCACCACATGTAAACGCACTGTGTGAGAGGTGGACGGTGACAGCCACCACCATGTTTCTTGAAATGATACACTGGACAAAGCACCGTGCTGCAATGATGGGTCACTCCCTCATTGCAGCAACAAATTTGTTTCAAGTTGGTGGTATGCTTGCAGAAGTAGTGTCAGCAGCAGTGTGCCACTGCATTGTGTACAGACAGCCAAGCCCAAAAATGCAGTGGTGGCATTGGCAGCCACAGTGCTGCACCTCCACAACCCGCTTCTCTCCTAAGCTGCCACATAATGTTTCTTGTGCATCTGCACGAGCAAACATAAAAATGACTGCATTACGAGTATGCATTGCACAGTTTCAATGCACACTCATAACTTTGCCACTTTTTCATATTTTCACTCCAGACTTTCAGCATTGACGTTTCTTCATACCTCCTCATGAACAGTACAGCTGTCATTTTTCACATCTTACCCAAAATGTTTTTTTCGCACCTGTGACACTGAATGACACACTAGCTGTGTGAAATCACCTTTTGGGATTGAGTAATGAAATGATACTGCCACTGGTCATGAGGTGGGGTCCCAAAACACCCATGCTGAAAATCTGGAGCAAAATTACCAACAAATGCCCAAGGCATTAAGGTTTCCAACAGTAACACCCACCTTGTACAGACTGACAGGTGTCGGGGGTGTGACTTGGGGTCGTTAGCAGTAATGCCTATGCCATTTCACTCCCACCCTGCAGTCACTGACAGGCATTGAGGTACACCTTGGGATCTTCGGCCCTAACGTTCACCCCATTCTCATATACTGCACCCATCTCAGCTTATTTCCTTATGGAATAGGGTGAGCATAAGGGCCAAAGTCCTTCAGACATACTGCGACACCTGTCAGTGTCTGCAGGGTTGGTTGAGGGGAAATGGCATGAGTGCTATGGCCGATGACCCAAAGGCACACCCCCAGTGCCTGTCAGTCTCTGCAGGGCAGGGTTGGGGTTTTTATTTATTTTTTTAAATTAAACTTCTTTATTAGTTTTATATTGTTAACACAGTAGTAATCATACCAGATGTGATACATAGGTATAACAATCCAATTAAAATAAAAACCATGGAAAAGTCAAGGAAAAGAAAAAGAACCCCCCCTCCCATTTTCTCCTCCTTCCCTCCAAGCCCCCTGGATTGTGCCAATACTTACAGTGCAAAGCTTAAGAGTAATATTTGGTACATAGAAACATCTTGGGATGAACCTGGGGAGTCTACAGGTTAACGACTGTCGGTGCAGGTATGTTTTATCAAATGCTGCAAGGTTATTATGGGAGCCAGCAATCAAGCACTCAATCCTGAAATAGGTTGCTAGGTCATTTAGCCATTCATTATAGGAGATAGGCAATTGGTCCAACCAATGCTTAAGCACTAGTTTCTTGACCACCATGGAAATTAACGCTATGTGATATTTCCATTCTTTAATCTGGATAGTAGTGTAAATACCCAGAATACAGATCTCCACAGTGAAGAGGTCCTCTAGGCCAAGTAATGGGTCCAGACCAGACTGAACTGAACTTCACAAAGGGACAATTTTGTCACAATCCCAAAAGATATGTAGTAAGTTTTCTTCATATTTGCCGCATCAGGAGCAAGTAGAGTTAGGAAGGTGACCAGTTTTAGCTAATTTCACAGGTGTGTAGTATAGGTTATGTAGTATATGGTATTGGGTGAGCCAGAGCTTACCATGGGAGATGTATGTATATAAGCCTTGCCAGACATTTGACCATTCAATGGTTGTTCCTGGCAGGAGAGAGGACCAGACTCTGGAACCGGGTATGGGAGCTGGGTGTCCAATGGAGAAAAGAAAGTTATATAAGAGGGATAGACAGTGTGGCTTGGAAGATAGATCGTGGAAGCTGTCCAATATAGGTTGAAGCTTAGATTCTTGGGGAGAAACATCAAATACTTGTGCTATTAAATGTCTCAGCTGGGAAATTTTAAAGTTATGAGGAACAGTTCGGCCATATTTGGTTTGGATTTCAGAGGAGGAGAGAAGAGACATGGGGGAGTAGAGATCTGATACACTAGCATTCTGTAAGGGAAGCAACCAGTTGTGAGTAAGGAGGGTGCCACCTATCTTAATGTTGGGGTTGAAGATGAGAAGTTGTGCAAATTCTTGATGTGGGGAGAGTTTATAAGAGGAGCAAAATTGAAAAAAAGCTTTTAGGGAGGTTCCAATTACTGAGTGGCTGATTGGATCCGGTAACTTCTTCACGGAGGTATAGTAAATGGCAGGGGAAAGCAGATGGTGTTGTTGTAAGATCTGGGTTTCTAATTGTAGCCAAGTAGGCGTAGATTCATTCATGGGATTGGTAAGCCATTTTCCAGTCCTGGAAAAGTGGCTTGCCCAATAATAAAGAAGAAAATTGGGGAGACGAAGACCACCTGATGCTTTTGGAAGGCTCAGTTTGATATAGGACTTTCTGGGTTGCTTATGTAGCCATATAAAGCCAGAGATAAGAGAATGGACCTTCTGAAAAAAAGATAGTGGGAGCCAAATGTTCAACATATATAAAGGGTAATAAAGCCTAGGAAGGACATTCATTTTAATTATGTTTATGCGTCCCCAAAGGGACAATGGAAAAGACTCCCATCTTTGAAGATCTAGTTGAAGGATTGCCACCAGGTCACCCAGGTTCAGTTTCTTGGTGAGGGATGGGTCTGTGGTTAGGTAGATGCCCAGGTATTTGAGTGAATGAGGGGTCCATTTAATATCAATGCCACTGAAGTCAGCTTTGTGAGTGAAGTGGTTTAGGGGAAAAATTTCTGTTTTATTAAGATTAAGTTTATAATTGGATACAGAACTACAGTATATTGGGATACTACCTCCAATACATGCTTCAGGGATGTAGTGGGATTCTCTAAATGGAGAAGGATATCATCTGCATATGCAGAGAGGGTAAGAGTGTGACTGAATATTGATATCCCCTGTATATGGGGTGACAGTTTGATGTGGCGAAGCAGGGGTTCTAGGTAAAGATTGAATAAGAAGGGTGAGAGGGGACATCCCTGTCTCGTGCCTGAGTAAAGGGGGAACCAAGAAGAGAATACTCCATTACAGGGGATCTGTGCTGAAGGGAAGGAGTATATGACATGAATCCACTGAATGAAGTGGGAGGGAAACCCATCTTGTGTAAAGTCAGCCAGAGGAAATCCCAGTCCACTCTGTCAAAAGCTTTCTCAGCATCCAATGAGATTAGGGCCATGGGGTTTGGGATAAGCATGCTGTCTGGAAAATATGGGAGAGTTTCTGAAGATGATCTGCAGAGAATCTACCTGAGATGAATCCCACCTGTTCCAGACTTAAGAGTTGGGACCATACTTTCCGGATACGTAGAGCGAGTATTTTAGTTAAGATCATGATATCACAGTTTAAGAGGGAGATCGGTCGATAACTCTCTGGGAGCAAGTGGGATTTGTCGGGTTTTAATAGGAGAGTTATGGTCACCTCCAATAGAGTAGGATCCAGGGGTTTAGCCTTAAGCATGTATTGGTATAATTTGAGCAGTAATGGTGCCAGTTCCTTTACAAAGGATTTGTAAAAATTGGTGGGGAAGCCGTCAGGGCCGGAAGCTTTATCTAGGGTTAAGTCCTTTATTGCATCCATTACCTCTTCCAGGGTGAAAGATGCAGTCAAGGAGAGTTGGTGGTGTTTGGGCAGGAAGGGAAGGGCTAAAGAGTCTAGATAAGTTCCGACATTTTGAGTAGATGTGGGCATGGGTCTTTCCCCATATAGGGAACAATAAAAATTCTCAAAGGTTAGAGCAATGTCTCTAGGGGTAGTTTTGATAGTACCATCTGGAGCCTGAATGGAAGGTATAAGTCTTGAGCTTTCCAGTTTGCGGAGTGGGAGAGCTAGGAGTTTGCCCGCTTTTTCTCCTTGATCTGTATAGGTAGATTTAGTTTTCAAGAGTGTATATTCTGCTTTTTCTCTTAAGAGGTCTGTATATTTATTCCTGAGATCCAGAAGTTCTGATATGGAGTCAGGGGTTGTTTAGGATGATAGGGAAAACTTGGCTACTCTTATTTGAACTAATAAAGATGAGGTTTCCTTTTCTCTCATTTTCTTTCTTCTGGTGGCTTGTTTAATGAATTCTCCACAAATATAGCATTTCTGGGTACACCATAGTAAATCATCTCTTTGGAGTGTGCCCATATTAGTATCTATGAAGGTTTGGATGGTGGTTTGAATTCTAGAAATAATAGATTTGTCTTTTAAAAGTTGTGTATTCAGCCACCACGATCTATCTTTGGGACTATTGGGGGAAGGAGATACTGAAAGACCACCCATACCAGTGAATGGTCAGAGATTACTATTGGTTCGATACCTGTTTGACGTAAACCAGTTAACAGGGGGATACTAATTAAAGTATAGTCCAATCTGGACCAGGATTGGTGAACATTAGAGTTAAAGGAAAACAGTTGATATGATGGGTTAAGTAAACATCATGAATCACAAAGCCATAGCGTATCCATCATGTCATTTAGGGCTCTTTGGGATGCAGTAAGGGGTCTTAAGGGCTGATGGGTCCGGTCTAGATCCTGTGTAGGGGGGCATTCCAGTCACCCCCTAGGATCAGGGAAATGGGAAGGAATGGTGTAATCTTGCTGGCAATCTCCATAAAAAATGATGGTTCGCCACCCGCTAGCCCATATACAGAGTCTAATACTACTGTAGTGCCCAAGAGGGTACCTTTAACAAGAATGTATCTGCCATGGCGATCAGTTACTGTGGAGTCATCTTGAAAGGGGATTGTGTTTTTGATTAGTATGACCACCCCTTTACTAGATGAAGAAACCCCTGAAGCAAAAAATTGGGAAATCCTAAGTCTACATAGCCAAATAGCCTCTCTTGTCAATAAGTGAGTTTCTTGTAACAGGATTATATCTGCGTTAATTAGGGCACAATGTTTTAATACTTGATATCTCTTTGTAGGATCCTTGACTCCCTTGATGTTCCAGGTCACTATTTTACATGAGTTAATAGCCATACCACATAAGAAACCAAGTAATCTTTCTAGAGGAATAACAGGAGAGTAACAAGAACTGTTCTTAAGGCACACTCCAACCCCCCTCCCCCCTCTCTGACCCCAGCAACAATATTAACTTTAAAGATTGGTAATAACAGAGATTATCTGAGTGAAGAGGGAACCTTACTAATGTAAAACAATAAAACCATTAAGGTTGACCCCCCCCACCCACTTATTGCCCAGAAACTATAGCTTACTCTCTCCAAAATACTATTGGCTTCCAAACTCAGGACTAGTCCAGTGAGAGGAAACCACAGCAAATATGAAGGAATAATCCCCCACCCCTCCCCAAACAATCCCAGCAACTATTCACAATTGTCTCCCTTGATAAAGAACAGCCAAAGTTCCTGAGAAACATATCCCAGTGAGGGAGACCATCCCATATGGCTCCTAGCTACAAAACCCAGAAAAGTAGGAAGTAGAATAATGGTATGGTCTGATAGTACTGCACTAACCAAAAAAACATCAGCCAAAGGAACCAGAACCACCAGGATCCATTTGCAGGGAATGTGGAGGAGCCGATCCCTCCATATACTGGCGAGTTATGCAGTTAACCCCGAGCTTGCTTGAGCCAGGGCAGTCCCACTCCCCCTTCCCCCACATCATCGCTCCAGGATATAAGCCGTTACTATCACTGTAAAACCTCGGCATGTTTAGGCACAAAAATGCCCTGACCAAATTAAACATCCTGGAAGTTCGTAAGGAACTTAAACAGATTATAACATGTTCCACTGAGCCCGGATATGTGTCCTCAGCTTAGCAAAAGAGATACCACCTCTCATGGGAGTATCTAGTGGCCTAGTGAAATCAATACCCATTGATTCAGGCCTCACATCCCACAAGATGAGATTAAGCAAGAAGGAGGGATAACCTCCCTCCACCCCCCAATTTCAGCAGTTTCCAATAATAACTATGAGAAATCTTGAACCAGCTCCTTCATATTGTATGAAGCCAACAATAACAGTAAAAAGGGTACAGTACTTGAGTAGTGGAGTCCTGGCAAGTCCATGTAGATGGGGTAAGGAAGAGAGAGGGGG
This sequence comes from Neoceratodus forsteri, assembly GCA_016271365.2. NCBI lineage: Eukaryota > Metazoa > Chordata > Ceratodontiformes > Ceratodontidae > Neoceratodus > Neoceratodus forsteri. The sequence goes on along the minus strand of CM028129.1, from coordinate 440,135,274 downwards.
AAAGCTAAAAGTACACGGACCAACATCAGTCCCAGGTGAAAAATATCCTCCCCACCCTCACCCAGAGTAACCAGTTCCTTCCCAGATAGATGGTTCCATACAGAGGGCTGCCCTCTGTGATGGAAATCTGGAATTGCTGCCAGAGAGATCAGGTCTATCTGTTAGAAGTGAGCCAAGTCCTGGATAAAAGAACAGATCGGTGACGGTTAGGTGAATCTCTAGTTCTCACTAAAACCATGTTCAGAGAGAATATGCTCTCATAGAGATCTAGGTACAATCAGTTGATTCAGCCAGTTTTAAACAGTCTGGGAGCCTATTTTTCAGGTCAGCCATGACTAGTGATGAAGAATCATAGGATACCCAGGATCCAGATATTGAGACCTGTAGTTTGGCAGGTATAGCATTTTAAATTGTATTTGCAGCAATTATTTTGGTATAACTATGGAGTGAAAGGCTGTGCATTTTTTTTTTGGTTTTTTTTTTTATTTGGTACCCTTTTTTGCCCCATTTATACCCCCTCCTGTACTCCCCTCAGTGCTCCACTCCTTCAGGCAGTTCTCATGTCCCTCCTAGGTCCATTACCATGGTATCTGTCCCCTAGAGTGCTCGGTAACTCCTTACCTCCTCCTCCTCCTCCTACTCATGGAGCACATGCACAGCGGGGATCTGCCCGTGGGTTCTGGACCTGGATGGCTGTTAGGATCAGCCATCATCTAGGCTTACTGAGGCATTTTCCATTTTCTGTGTTCCCACCAGCCCTCCCCTAGGATGCTGGCGTGAGGACATATGTCCAGAGAGGTGACATGACAGCATCCTCCCTCCCTGACTCCAGTGAACAGAGCTGTCAGACCCCGGGAGAGACCATGCTTCCACTGGCTGTCTTCAGGAAGTGGGTGCGTGAGGCACCCCCTGGTAACCCAAAGGGAGGAGAGCATCCGTTTGGATGCTCAGTCCTCCCTTCCCCCTCAGTGACCCGAGTCCGTTCCTCAACCCGGGTCACCGATGCAGCACAAGGTGTGGCATCTAGTGCCTCAACCCTCAGCACCAGTGGGCCAGCTAGGCTGTGCATTTTTTGACACATTTCAAAAGGCAGATCTTGAGTAAAGCAGGGCTTCCCACAGTATTGCTTGGAGCTCTTTCACTTTATTGAGAACATGCTGCTGTTCCACGTAGCTCAGGAATTTTAGTACTAGAGTTCTAGGGGGAGATCCAGGCTGGGGGCGAGGCTGTAATGACCGGTGAGCTCTCCCAATGTGGTAGCTACTCCCGAGGGGAGAAGGGCCCACTATTTTCAGCAATAGCTTCTGGACAAATGCTATAATGTTGGGGTTCTCCTCTGTCTCAGGGAGACCCATTATTAGTATATTATTCCTCCTACTCCTACCTTCTAGAGCTTCAGTTTTTAACTGCACCTTGTATATTTGCTGCTGGAGCTGGGTTGTCTCTGGATCAGCTTTATCCCTCCAATGTTATAGGGAGGAGGATCTGGTTTCTGTATCTCCCAATCTTTCAGTTTAATCAGCAATATCATTTCTAATGGACTTAATCTCAGTAGAAATTTCAAGTAAGGTTTCCCGAAACGGTAACAGTTCCTGTAAAAATCGATCCTCCATAAGTGGAACTGGTTGCATAGATGTTAGGCTTTTGGAGTTGGAGTCTCCCCCTTGAGGCCTGACTTTTTTAGGGAGCTTTTCAGGCAAGGGAGGAGGCATATGTTTGAGCTGGGCCATCTTCATATCTGCATCCATCACGGAAGGAGTTCTCCCAACAGCGATGTAAGTTGCGGTGATATCGATTGCTGGAGGTGCCATCTCTTCATTGTTTTGATTATTGGAGAGATTCCAGTTGAACATAGGTTACAAAAGGTGATTATGTGAGGTTGAGGTTAGGAGCCCTGTAACTCTGCTGCCACTAGGTTGCCTGCATCACGTGACTTCTCCTGGGGGTGGGGGCTGGCGTTACTTCAGTACTTCACTGCCATTCCTATTATGCATCTTTCTAACTCCTGCACTACCAATGCCAGTACCAGCAAGCAAACATTCAGCATTGACAAAGGCTTGTTTATAATTACTGGTGCATGGACTGAATGCCAAAGTTAGTGAAGCAGCTCTGTCACACACACACACACCACACACACCACACACACCACACACACACACACACACACACACTGTCTGTCTTTCCCTCTCCAGTAAAGACATTCTTTTCCTTTTTCTTTTTCCTTTTTAAAGTTACACTGGAACTGCACATAAGTAACGCTGTGGATAGTCAGCCCCAGCCTATTCTGATCTCAGTCTCTGTCTCCTGAAGCCCTGTCCAAAGTGAATGAACACCAAGACCAACCAAGACCAACCAGAGCAATTTTTTTAAGTTGTAAAGGCAGGATCAACCAGATAAATATTGAAAAAAAAATAAAGTTACCTACAATGAGAGTGAGAGGCATATGATCAGTGTGGATCCTCGGTAACCAAGAAACAGAGCCGCCATGTTTGTGTAGGTGTTTGGCCTGCCCACACCCAGAGCAACAGCCAATGAGGTGGCGCATTACAAATGAAGTGAACTGGGAGTAACACAAAATGCCATAATAACTGGGTAACCTGGTTATTACAGCATTTGAAACACAGATTGAGCACACACATTAAAGGGAGTCACCAGTAATTATTTCAATGTGTGGCACATAGCTCAGTGCTTGTGTACACGTGTGAGCAGAATGGTAAATGCTTGATGTTTATAACTTGAGCTTTGGTGTTTCTCTGTATCCCACCCTCTGTAGGATACTAGGTAGTATAAGATTTAAGGCCCAGCGGAGAGGGTGAGAACAGAGTGCCGGAGAAGGAGGAGGAGGAGGCAGGGGAGGATGGAGGGAGCTTTTGAAATGCTTGAAGCAGAGTGAGTGGAAGTCTGAAGTTTAAATAGGGAATGTAGGAGAAGCTATCCCCCCCATTGAACTTTGGGATAAAAGCCTTCCATATCTATGTGTGGTACATAGCCCAGTGCTTTGGCGTTTCTCTGTATCCCACCCTGTGTAGGATACTGATTAGGTGTAAGATTTAGGGCCCAAAAAGAGAGACATGGTGAGTGATTACCTCCTTCAACTCTGGAGAGTGTGGCCAGTAGCACACCCTTAAGGGAAAACCTCCGAGGACCCATGGCTACTGACCTGCCTGTCCTCTGGGCATACTAAGAGGAAAATAATCCTAAATGTGAGCTGAAGTTTTAGTTGTGGTATGTCCAGGAATTAGTTTGAATCTTGCTGGTTGAATAGTCTAGTTTCCGAGACTGACGATGAGCAGGGAAGTCAACACTGAAGATGAAGGTTCTGGATAATGAATGAGGTCCAAATTAGAGCAATGTCCAAATGACATAATGGTTAATCCATATCCTAGGTAGCTGTAAGTGAAGCATATGTAAAGTGTATGTATACAGTCAGCATTGCTGGGAGCATGCCAAATTGCAATTTGAAGGATGTAGATCATAGATGAAGAAGTGGTTGGGAGCAATGCATGTCCAGAAATGAAAATAAGGTAGGAGTGTAGCCCAGCTGGGAATAATGATGAGGCATGAGTCTATGTGAATCTGCGAGGCCTGCATGCTGAAGAAAATCCATATAATGTTAGGGTACAATCGAGTACCTTGTTATAAAGGAGAATTGTCCTAGGATGTCCAAGGAATTGAGGTGTACTTCCCTGTGATCTCTGGTGTAGAAACAAGGCTGGAACTGGAACAGAAGGAAGGTGGCAGTAGCAGAAGTGAATGACTTGAGGAAGTAAGGTAGGCCTGGACGTGGGTTAGTTGGAGTGTGGACTCTCATGTAAGTCCGTGTATGCAAGGTTCAATGCTCGGGCAATAGAGTAGGTCTCAGGTGATTAGACTAAGGAGGGAGACCCCCATATGGGTCTGCTGCAGTAAAGAGGAAATGCGTTGGAGTACTGAGATATGCCCCCCTTGTGGGGTAAGATAGATTTGGGATGGCAAGACCCCCATGCGGGTTCACCATCACCAAGTGTGGTATGATCCAAGGTGAGGAGGTAAAACCCCCTCCTGAGATTGCCTGGTGATGTGAGAAAAATAAGTTTGAGCAAGAAGTAATGTCCATGAGGGCATGTCTATATTGGAATGACAGGATCTTCCCACAAGTCTGCCATTGCTGCATGTCACAATCCAAGGAAAAAATGGCGAGACCATTTTGGGATGGCGGGACCATACATGGTCCGCCATCGCCACAGACCTGAGTAATCCAAGGTAAGGAAAATGAGAATCTTGCGTGAGTCTGCCTGTAATGACACTGAAATACATTAGAGCAATGAAAGTGGTCCCTAACAGATAGGTATGTTTCTCGGTATAGCTATTGGGATGGCAGGACCCCATGTGGTCCGCCATCACATTTTATTGGAAAGTCCAAGGTAAGGAGGGCAAGATCCCCCTTGTATGCTTCTCAGGACTGCCTAGGAATGGCGGGACCCCACGTGGTCCGCCATCGCCATAGTACTGCACTGGCTGAGGTAAGTATTGCGGGATCCCCACGGTCTGCCATTGCAGTATGAGCGCATTGTCCAATGTAGGAGGATGAGATTCCAAATTAAGCCACCTGTAGGAATGTAAATAAGGTTTGGACAAACAGTAGATGATCTGTCGTAGGAACAGTTGGTTGGGATAGAGACCCCACATGGTCGCCATCACTTGTTCCAGTGAATAATGCATGATAGGGATGGCAGGACCCCAGATGGTCTGCCATCGCTATATCATTGAGTAGAATGGGAGTGGAATGGTGGACCCCACATGGTCACCATCACTAGTTTCAATGAGTAGTGTGTGATAGGGATGGCGGGACACCACGTAGTCAGCTAATACCGTAATCACAGAGTTGAGCACGAATGGGATGACAGGTCCCCACGTGCTCCGCCATCACCATGGTGTGGAGCACAGCATGTTTGGTATGGCGGAACCCCACATGGTCTGCCATTGCCACAGTATCACAATCTCTGAGATAAGAACAGCAGGACCTCCCACGGACTGCCATACTGAGTTAACAAATTGTCAGAGGTAAAGAGGACGAGACCCGGACGGGGATCTGCTATGAAGATATGCAAGAAATAACACCCTGTATACGGTAGGTAGGAATAGCAGTTTAGAAAAATAGATCATTTTATGCACTTCAAGCCTCTTCTTGTTTATAAATTCATGCAATCATAGTTGCAGGTCACTGTGAACTTGTGTCACCTGTAGATATTTGTTGTTTGTAAGTCTTCTCTGTTATCTTCATAGTTGGGGGCAAACAATGCCCCCATTGCAGTTCCTCGAATTTGATGGAAATATCTTGGTACCTACCCCCAGGGGTTACCCACTTGTCCCCTACTACAATTTACCTCCTGCCTGTTCTCTTGCTCTGTAAGTTTACTGATGTGTCAGCTCTTACCTTGTACATAATGTATATATAATTCTATGTCTGAAACATTGTATAGTTGCTCCCACTGTATATGCTATGTCACTATCATGCTCACCTGACTTATGTACCAACCTTTGTCTACAACTGCTGTTTGTGTACCTAGTGTCATATTGTAAACAGCATTCGCTGTCACTCACTGGACCAGTACCATACCAATGTATTGTGCTTCAATTGCTGTATTCCGAATCTGATCTCCTACATGTATATTTTTGTTGCTCACCTTGTATTCTTTGCCATCCTGTGCCATGTGTCATGGCCTGGGTCATGCCTGAAAATGGTCCCTGGGATCAATGCACTTACCCGGTTATCAAAGTCTTAAATAAAAAAAAAATAAAATAAAATAAAGGGCCTGGACATCTAATGTTACCAAGAGCCACTCCTTTTGTACCTCTGTCTCTTCCAAAATGTTCAAAACATCTGTGCTGTCTCAGACTAAACTTGGGTAAGAATCCATCTTTTGATAGATTTGAATTTTTAGCTGATGACATGATATGACCTTAAAATTAGGGAGCCTTGGAAGGTATGCCGTTTTGAATGGAAGCAGTATCTCATGATTGTAATTATCATGTCCCGTAACTCATTTGCTTGCATCTGTATATGTTCTCAGTATGCATGCTACTGCTACTATATGGATGCCCAAAAAGGAGAAAGAAAAATAAAAGCGGTCCGCCCCGAGTGAGAATGGCAGGGAAATCCAGTTCACTGCCAAACACACAGAAGAAGCAGCAAAATAAGGCGACGGGCAGTGGCCTTCCCAGGAGGCAGCAGCGGAAACGTCACAACGGCAGGACTGTAGAGCACAACAGTGGCCAGAAACCGAGCAAAGGCAGAGAGCACAGCAAACCAAACAAAGGACAAAAAAACAAGGAGGTATAGGGGACACCAGGCAGGGGGTAGGGAAGGGGAGACAAATGCAGAAACATAAGTATGGGAGGGTGAAGCAGGAACAAGAGGGAGAGACAAGAACAATGTGGGAGGGGCAACGAAGGAGGGGAAGATGAGAGGCATCTAGCCTCCACTAGCCACGCAGCTCAGGAGACCCTGCAATTCCTAAACGCTCAAAGCAGAGCGAGCAGAATCCTGAAGTTTAAATAGGGGATGTGGGAGGAACTATGCCTCCCTCATTGAACTTCAGGATAAAAGCCTTCCATAAAACCATAGCATTCCATAATTTTAGGCCAAAGGTTTAATGGACCTCTTTAATAGTAATTAGGAAGGAACAGGTATCTCAAGGATAGTGACCAAACTGTGAAAAGCACGTGCATTTTAGCTTACATGTTAGCTATATATAGTACACCCACTTCTCTTTCTCACCTCTCTTTGATCAGATCTTTAGTGACCCTTCCACTGCCTATATATTCATGTCTAATTAGATATCTTTGCATGTGAAAAAGAACTGTTGTTTAGTTTAAAATACGTTTTTTCCTTTTATATTTGACTGCCTGTATACTGCATTGAAACCAGGTGACACATCTGGGGCTCACTATTCAGACGATTGTGCGGGCGCTACCTGATGTTTGCCCATGCAAACTGGGCTTTGCCCTGAAATCCAATATTGAAAGGGCTCTGTTGCACCAGTAAACAAGTGTAGGGCCACAAAAAACAAATGGGGGGGGTATGCAAATAGTGGGGTGAGAACAGGAATATCAGCACCGGCCAATATTCAGTGGATTTACGAGGTGCAAGAGGTTTTGTGCAGTACTTTTGCACTGCAGAGATACTGCAGATGAAAACCTCCTCTTATTCCATGCAATCCTAGCAGCTGCCAGAGGTGATAAAGCCAACCAGCTGGTTGACTGCAGGGGAAGCATACCCACCCATGTGGACCATTGCACCCCTCTCTGACCCACATTAAAATAAAATGTCCTTGTTCCAGGGGTTCCCACCCTCCTTTTGACTCCCAGCCCGGTATGAAAAATTACCATCCCTGGTGCTAGTGGTCCCCGCCTCTCCCTCCAATACCAGCCCCATTATAATAGATCACATCCCTGGTGCTAGTGGTCCTCTCCCTCCCTCCCTCTCTCCTGATCCCCAGCCCCATAATTATAAATAACATCCCTTGTGCCAGTGGTGCCCCTCGATCCCCAGCCCTGTATGAAAAATTAGCATCCCTGGTGCCAGTTGTCCCTTCCCCTTCCTCCAATCCCAGCCCCATAATAATAAATTACATTCCTGGTGCTGGTGATCCTCTCCTCCCGATTCCAGCCCCAATGTAAAATTCTTGATCCCTGGTTGTAGTAAACTCCCCGATCGCCAGCCCAGAAGTAAAAACAACCTATCTCTGGTGTTCAGTGTTTCCCTCCGCAGCACTGGGCAACCCACCCACTGATCTGATCAGTATCCGCGGTGCTGCGGGTGCATAAGGTGACAGGCACAGCCCTCCTCACACCTCCTCAGTCAGCCGCTGTATGCCAAGACTGGGAGGTGTCTCTTATTTATAGGACAGGGTGCATCACCTAGTTCTATAAATAAGAGGCACGTTCCCTGCCAGGACAGCAGCCAGCCGAGGAGGTGTGAGGAAGATTGTGCCAGTTGCCATATACACCCGTGACACCGCGGATACCAATCAGGTCAGTGTGGGGGGTACCTAGTGCTGCGAGGAGGGAATACTGGACACCAAGGAGGGGTTGTTTTTACTCCCAGGCTGGTGATCAGGGAGGAACCACTACCAACAAGGATAAAGAATTTTATGTTGGGGCTAGGATCAGACCAAGGGATGGGACCACTAGCACGAAGGATGTTATTTATTATTAAGGGTTTGGCATCAGAGGGAGGGAGGGCACCACTAGCACTAGGGATGTTACTTATTACTATGGTGATGGGATTGGGGTGAGGGAGTGGACCACTAGCACCAGGGATGTTTTTTATTATTACAGGGCTAGGGAACTGGGGTGGGGGGACCACTGGCACAGGGAAATGTTATTTTAATGTTGAGGCTGGGGATTGGAGGGGAGGATCACTAGCATCAGGGACAGCTCAGCTATCATAGATGGCATGGAGGTGGTGCCATGCTACCTGCCTCTGCTACCCATAATTGGCATGCAAATGGCCCCTTAATGCCTTGCATGTCCAATGGACGCATTTGCATGGGTACATTTGAAAACTGTTAATAGTGCTCTGGCACTATCAACTCCTGAGCCCAACTTCAGGATCCATGTCAGGGCATTGCAACCTGACTTATTGCTGCACCCACTTGGCCCAATATTCAGTCGAGTAGCACCCAACTGAATATAGCGTCCTCAGACCCCTGGCCAATAGCAAAGTGCAGCACAAACATTTGCGCTATGCTTTGTGCCTTTCTGAATATCAGGCCCCTGGAATAAAAGCTTTCTTAGGCCTTGTCCACACTGACATTAATTTTTTTTAAAAAGTTTTCAAAAATCATTTAAGTTCCATGCTTGAGCACAGTTGCCACATTCTGCTCCAACATCATGCTTGCCTGTACATGTTACTAGGCATTATTGAGGCAGTACCACAAAGCATTGTGGGTGCCACAATGCATGCCAGGATACTCACAATCAGGTGCAGAAACAGATTTTTGGAAAAACCACAGTATTTTGTTTGGGAGCTCAAGGATGTAAGTAAATCACCCCCTTTTCTTTTTGGCAGCATAAAAGAAAACACAGAAGTGTGGTGGAGGTTGCCTTAAACCATGTTACATCACAGTTTTCATCCACACTACTGTTAACACAGTTTAAGACAGCCATGTTCATTTTCATTTCATTTTGATAATATGCTGGAAAGGCATGTGGGCAGGATGCCTGTTTTCACAAGCGTCCGGTTAGAACAAAGAATGCTGGTGGATATATACAAAATTACATAGAATACACTTTTCCGGAGGTACACTTTTACATTGGTGGGTATTTACACGGTTAAGGAAAAACAATTTTTACATGTGTACACTAATTACATCTGTACAGGCAGTAGCAAGATTAAACTTGCAGAGATTATGTCATGACAAGCATTAGGATAAAGAATATGTGAGAACAATGATTGAGGAGGTGAAACCTCACTGAAACATATATACTGACTAACCGAGGCCTGAGGAGAGGGGTATAAGACCCAGGGTGGGAAGGGAAGGGATGAAAGTAGGAAAGTGAGTTAACGAAACTGGGGGGGGGGCAGCTAGAAGCAGTTGCAAAGAGGTTTGCTGAGAAAGTGCTTTATCAGATTAACCTTAAAGGAATTGATGGAGGGGCTATTTGTAAGGTTGGGCAGTAGGGAGTTGAATAGTTTGGAGCCCTTGCAAGAGAGCGATCTCTGTCCCAGGGATGTTTTTTTTTTATTTAACAAGTTTTATTAGTTTAAGCACCAGTCAGAGTACATTAGATAGTACATAAACACAACAAAGTAATAGGCGCTAAATATATACCTCAAATTAAAACCCAATCCCTACCCCTCCTCCCTGACTACACACTATTAAATACCTTCAGTATGTCTCACCTAGGATATAACTAATCGTTATTATGGTTTCCAGACTATCAGTAGGGTCTCTAGGCTGCCCCAGAGAGACAAATAAGCTTCTAATCTATTCTGCATAGATGCAATGTGCCTTTCCAATTGTAATGCCTGGCCAATTTCTTTGTACCACTCCATTACATTAGGGGACTTATCCTCTATCCAATGTCTCATAATTATCAGTTTAGCTATCGCAGAGATAAGTATCATATGTGGTTTCCTAACTTTGGGGATATCACCTGGGAAATAATTTATTAAACAGACTTCAGGGGTAAATAAGGTCTTCAAGCCAAGGATAGGATCTAAAGCGTTATTAACGGATTGCCAGAAGGTCTGCACATAGGGGCACAACCATATCATATGATAAAGGGAGCCAGTGTCACCCTTGCATTTGCTGCATGTTGAAGTATTTAATGTCCCATACCTGAAGAGCTTAGCTGGTGTAAGATAGATATTCTGCACAATGTTAAAATGAACTAATCTGATTTTATCTTGCTTTATGAATTTGTACATTGATAACCAGAGTTTCCTCCATAGATTAGGGTCCTCTGGGATTCCCAGCTGTCTTGTCCAATAAAAACAAACTCCTGATGGTAATCTGCTGTCCCATGCCTGGAGAGTTTTGTACATATTAGAAACTGAATGTGATTGGGAGGCTACCTTAAGGAGCGTAGTTAGTTCCTTTCCCTCTGGGTCCATTAGCGGAAACCGGGAGAAAAAGGATGCAAGGGCCTTACTAACTTGGATATATTTAAAGGCTTCTTTATCTAATGCCTCATTGGATTTCTGGAATTGATCAAAAGAGAGTGGCTTTCCATTCGACCATATGTCTGAAGCTTTGCATTGGCTTAGCCGAGACCAGAAATTGAGGGATATTGGCACATTATTAATCTTAAAATGAGGGTTGCCAATGACTGGTTGATCTATAGACTGATACCACTTCACTGCTAAGTATTTTTGGACCTGATGAGAGGCCTTCAAAGACCAACCCATGGGATTATTCCTAAATGACTTAGGAATATGAGATGGTGAGGCATATAAGAGTGCCTCCAACGAGCAATTCGCTTGGGAGGCTAAATATTTTTCTATAGAGAGCCACAGGGGGAGATATTCTGAATTCCCACTCTCCTTACTCCAAAAGGCCAGCTTGCTCACATGTTGTGCTATATAATATAGGAAGAAAGAGGGGGCCGGTCCCAGGGATGTTTTGAAAAAAAGGACCTTAAAGAGGATGGAGGAGGCACTCCTGATAGGACAAGCGGGATCCAATCTTGTGAAAAGAGAAGCGACACTGGGAGAGAGGAGTTTGCTGAGAATTTTGAACATAAACGTATGTGACTTCCAGGCAAACCTGTCTTCAAGTGAGAGCCAACCAATGGATTTATAAAGAGTAAAGCTGTGGGTGAGACATGGGAGCCCGGTGATGAATTTGATTATGTCATTATAGGCTGCTTTTAGCTTACAGAAATTTATGGAGTTTGGTGAGGGCAAAAAGATAAAGAACTGTGTAGTCGAGTAGAGGGAGGAGTAAGCTAGAGGCAAGTTAGGCTCTAGTCTCAAGGATGAGGAAGGGGCGGATCCTATGCAGAAGCCCCAGTTTCTGATGAATTTTGTTGATCAGCTGGGTTGTGTGTGGTCCAAAGGAGAGGTGCTCATCCAGTGTTAAACAGAGATATTTAAATTCACGGACTCTTTCAGTTACGATGTCATCGTTATCCAGGAGGGTGAAGTCAAAATTAGAGGGTTTTTTCCAGGTGCCTGAGAAAATCATGCAGTTCATCTGTTTGGAATTTAAAACCATTCCATGGGAGAAAAACCAAGAGTGGAGATGATAGAAATTCTGCTGGAGTTTGGAGAGGAGGGCGGTAGGATTACCTTCATTACAGTATAGGGCGGCGTCATCCCAGTAGAGGATGATTTTGGTATTAGAACATACTGAGGGGTTATTGTTGATAAAAAGTAAGAATAGTAGGGGCCCCAGGATTGAACCCTGTAGGACCCCATATTTGATAAGGCAGTTAGGAGAAGATTGGCCTTCAGTAACTATTTTATGGGATCTAGGATAGAGGAAATTCCCAATCCAGTTAACTGTGTTTGAGGAGAAGTTAATTTGGGAGAGGCTCTCTAGGAGCAGGTTGTGGTCCACCAAATTGAAGGGCTTGGTTAAATCCATGAAAATGGGGCTGGTGTACAACCCGTCATCCCTGGTCTTAAAGATATCATTTGTGAACCTCACAAGGGCAGTTTTGGTATTGTGCTTTGCCCTAAAACCATGCTGAGTATCCGTGAGGATGTCATATTTATTTAAGTGCTCAGACATTTGTATATGACTATTTTCTCCATGATTTTGGAGGGGGGGTAGAAGGGAGACGGGTCTATAGTTACTGATTTCCTGTTAGGAACCACCTTTATGCAGTGGTCTGATGGAGGCAATTTTCCATGTAGCCAGAAAGGTGCCGGAACATAGTGCGACGTTAAGAATATTGGTGAGGGGGATAGCAATGTCTTTTATGACTAGTTTAAGAATGTGAAAGTCGAAGCTGTCTGGGCCAATGCTGGGTTTTGGGTTATTCTTCTTAACGAGTTTGACCATGTCCACAGGGGAGAGTGCCTTGAAATAGAAAGTGGGGGGTTATGTTAATGTGGGGGAGAGGTTGAGGGCTGGGCTGAATGGGCTGTAGTGAGAGGAGTCATATTTGTCAAGATCCTCGAAAAAGGAGTTAAATATGGAGGCCATGTATTTTGGGTCATTAGAAGATTTGCCATCTGTAAGGAGGGTAATCTGCTAGGATTTCCTGTCTTTGCCCAGTAAGGAGTTTAGTGTCCCCCAGAGCAGCTTGGAGTTGGCTTTGTTGTATAGTTGACTATCCTTGACATACTGTAGTTATCCTTTACAGAATGGATAGCACTCTTGCATTTATTGGGGAGGGTTTTATACTCTTGGAGGAGTACGAGCGTGTTCAACTTTTTGGACTTAGACCAGGCCTTGTCTCTACAGTGCATAAGCGTAAGGAGATCAGAAGTGACCCAAATGTTTGAGGGCTCGGGGTCAAAATGTTGCACGGTAGAATGCCATGCAACTTACTTGCATGGCACAATTTACTTATTTATTGAGATCTTTGGGGGCTCTCACCCCACCCTGTTACAGGGGGGCTACAGTTCCAGACCCCTCCACATAGGTGGGGTTAAACATGAGAGCAAGTATAGGTCCGGTTTGCGCTCAATACAGTACGCTATTAAGCATACAACATTATGACCCAGTAAGACATTTGAGTGCCTGCGCACTCTAATCTTTTTATTAGGAATAAAGGGAGTCACAGATGGAGTTGAAGGTGTTAGAGAAATATTTGGTGGCGGGGTCTATGTTCTTTATATTGGTGGCAAAAGACCAGTCCACAGGTCTGAAAGTATGTGAGAGTTCTTCAGTGTTGGCCTTTTTTATCTACCTTCTGAAGAAGTAATTTGGAGGCGATTTGGGCACTCTGGCCAACCAGCAATAGAATGTCATGTAGAGGTCACTGATGGAGTCAGGGAGAACTCCAGAGGCCACTCTTCTGGAGGGGTTTGATACAACTATCCAGTTGATAGTGGAGCTGATTCCTGTTTTATAGTTGGTTCTAGTAGGAGTGATAATGATTTGGTGCAGTCTACAGCTGGCAAGTAGGTCTTTAGCACTGTCAGACTGGCTTCTATCCCAGTTCAGGTTGAAATCTCCTAAGATTAACCATTCCCTGTTACCTGGGAGGGATGATTTTGATGAGAGGAAGGATTCAAATTCCCCGATGGGGGTTCCTGGGGGGTAGGTAGACTGTGGAGATAGTTAACATTTTATTGTTTCCAGTGAGAAGGTTGTTGGACAGTGATTCGAGGATGGAAGTTTCAGCTTTTGTGGGGAGTTCCATGGAGGGGAGCCTTTTGGAAATATAGAAAAGTCAGCCACCTCCTCTTTTATTGGGCCTGTCTTTTCTTGTGAGTGAGTAGTGTGACACTCTGCCCCTTACTTATGATTATGGTATGATATCTGTAAAATAAATAACTGGTGTGTGTATGAAATTTGGCTCACACAAGTTGGCAGATTTGGCCTGTAACTTCAAAGTGTCAGTAGCTGAAACCAGGAGGTAATTAAACAGACCAGGAAGACAACAGTTAATTGAGCCAACCTTCCAGAGACAGTTTATTGCCTGTTGCTGCTTTTGAAGTAGGAACTTGAATACGAATTTTCTGACGTTTCAAGAGAAAGGTAATTGGGCTAGTTCCTCTCCTTTTAGCAAATAGCTGAAGAGTCATAAAATACTTCAGCTCTCACTGGCAGAAATCATTCAAGGGACATAACAGATGTGGGAATGTTAAGATCAAAGAGAAATGTTTAATTAAAGGATGCTATATTTAGGACATGTTTTTTTCTTCTGATGTACCATTAATTTTAAAATACCTACTAGTAGGAAATGATGTTTGAAAGAATTATTTCTAAAAGGAGGAGCTAGATGACTCACCAGTGGAGTGGGGAGATAGATCTGACAATGTATCATTGCTTCTGAAATGTATGATATCATCTTGGGCTCTGAAGAAACAAAGTTCTCTTTAAATCAGAACTTACAAAAAGGCGATACTTAGATAGTAAAGATCTAAAAGTATTGTGGTAGGAGTTTTGTTCTGTAATTTTCCAATTTTCTTTTGTGACTGTGAGCTCATGCTATTTGGTCTTTATTTTATTTTACTTATTTTACATTTTTCAGTAAATAACCATTTTCTTGAAATACTGCCAGGGTGTCTTCTCAGTTTCTTTTGCATGTGAAGTGCCTGTATTTTCAAGTCTGACAACTGTTTAAAATGCTTGATGGTGTTACTAAGCTTGGAAATGGTAAGAATATACCTAAGGTCTCTTATAGAGTTTTAAGGGTTCATTTTGGAGACCTGGCTAGGTGCCCCTGGCAAAGGATTGTACCGCAGTCCCCGAAGAGGGTACATATCTGAGCCTGTACATTGGGTATGCTAGCATAAGGTTCACAGTTTGAATCCCCCCAAAACTTGAGGCTAACAGGTGATTCAGACCCAAAGCAGACAGGAGGGTTACCCTGTCTGTTACCTGTTCACACTAGTGCACTCTGAGGTTGGCACTGTGGGAGCAGAGGGCCTGACCTGTGAAATGCATTTGTGACAAGTAGCCTTTGAGCAAGATTTCCTCTGAGATGATTTTATGAGACAGCCTTGTCTCAGAGAGGGTGATGTCAAAATGGTTGAGTTCAACCCAGGCTTCAAAAGAGTTTTTTTTAGCTAGCAGACTCTGAATGTTCAGGTGGGCAATGCTAATAGATTTATTGTCCTGCCCATGGGGAGGGTTTGGGTTGAAACAGGGGGTGTACAGCCAGGGTTACGGTGGACTGAGCAGGACAGGGGGACGAGAAAGAGAAGAAGTATTATGCAAGACCATCTCCAGTTCATACTGAGATGTCTGTATGAGAAGGTATCTGCACATCTGAAGTACTTGACCTAGGTGAGGTGGCAGACTAGAGAGAGGCAGTAGTGGTGAAGGCAGTGAAAGGGGGGGTAGGGCAGGTCTCTGTTAAGGCTGGGAGTACAAGGGTGGGAGGCAGCCATGGGCTGTGATGAGTTATGTGTCCCTCTAGACGTTAATCTAAAACTGTGCCAAAGCCTGTTCCCATCAGGGTTTTAGCATGGTTTTTAAACAGGGGTTGTAGCATGGTTTTACCATCCTACAATCTGGATGCAAGACTTTTATATCATTTTAAGAGTTAAAATGGTTTTAAACTTCATAAAAGTGCTAGTGTGGACAGGGTCTTATTCTTCCTGTCATTCTTTAAAACTGAAAAGACTGTTTGTTTTGTTGAATTTTGTTGAAAGCTCTTTAAAAAATATATCTCCTTCACTGTTTGTTTTGTTTTGCTGAATTTTGTTGACCCGGTAAACCCACTGGTCCGAGAAGTCCCTTTTTCAGGGGCGACCAGGGGGGAGGGGGGGATACAGATGGTAAGCAACTGAAATTGAACCAGATTAAGCTGTTGGTGGTATTTTTAGTGAATGAGGGAAATTTGGCCAGGACACCAGGGAAATTCCCCTACTCTGTAGGAGGGGTTTCCGTCCGCCGACATGATGGAGGATTCAGTTGGGACCCGGACTGACTGCGATGCAGACCTCCTCCTGAACTTCCCACCAGCGTTGCAGGAAAATGCAAACTCACAGGTTTTGGAACCGACTGCTTACCAGCAAGAAATACAACCCGGTTGCCAGCCTTACCGGAATGTGCAGACTCCATTGCTAGACCTTCACAGAGTACACCAGGCGAACTGAATGCCCAGCCTACACCGCCAGTGTTTTCGATGGAACGGCACTCAAGACAGAGTGTGTGACACACTGGGCCATTTCCAGTGTCTTCCGGATCTTGCTTGAAAATGGACGCTGAGACAGGGGCTACACGGGCTGACCGAATTTCTCTGCTTTTGGATCCTTTTTCTCCTCCAGGGCTCTCGGAGCCAAAACCTCATCAACTCACCATCTCTACGACCCCCTCCACTGTGGACCTGTTACGTTCCAATTTTGGATTACCTGCACAGTCGGACGTTGGAGAGACTTCCTGGACTACATCGGATGCCTTATCCAAGGCAGGTTGGACCCAATCAACACTAGGGACATGGATTCTGGATCCTACATGGGACGCGGCCAAACATGGCGTGTTATTCTCACCTACCAGGCCTGCCACTTTCATGAGTTCCAAGGAGGTACCAACTACTGTTACTAACACGACCAATGCTGTAATGAAAAATAACTTGAGTGTAAATGTTCATTCTTGGGGAACATTATGGATGCTACTGATAAGGGTATTGCACAAACACCCCGAGAGGGTGCAGATGTCAGTGAGGCACCACTTATTTCCTTAAATGTAACACCTGCTGCCCCCCCATACTCCTCCCTCCACTTGTTCATCTCAAGGCCCCACTATTTCCCCCTCTCTTACCATTTTAGACTCACAGCCTGACCCCATTTCCCCCGTAGAGGACCCTGGGCTAGGCACATCTACATCGTTGATCCCTATATTGGACAAAAGCCCCATTGAACAGGCCCCTAGTCGGACACCCATTCTCTCTGACCTGTTTAAAAATAAACTCGAACAAGCCCCCCACAGGAATGCAGTACGCCTCCGCTATAGAGGTGGCCTTCCTGAGTTTCTGATAGGTATTCGTGGCTCGGACCCTTCTTAAAGGCATGATGCACTTTCAAGCCTCAGACATTTATGCCCTGATACATATCTCAGGGGAAGAGACTTTCGATGTCAGTTTTAAAACCTCTACTGGGTTAGACCGGTTCTGGCATTTATACACCTCACAGAAGACTAATCCCATTTGGACCCCTTTTTCTGTCTTTCCCTTGTCCAAACCCAAGATACGTACTGTTACAATTATGTTTAGAAATGAAGGAGTTAGTATCAGTGATATTTATCATTGGTTACAGAATCACTGCAATGTCCTTTCTCCTCCTGAAGCTATCCTGGACGATGATGGCCTATGGACTGGTGGCTGGAGGTTTCGAGTGAAACTGTTTCAAGTAAATTCAGAAGTTGTACACCTACCAAATAGTTTCTTTCTCAGAAAAGACAGGGGGGTTTGTTTCTACGGAGGCCAGCCTAGGGCTTGTTATAAATGTGGTGCTACCACTCATCTGAGTAGTACATGTGACTTACTAAAATGTAGTCTTTGTGGGGGATATGGACACCCAAGTGTTTCATGCAAAAATGTGTTTAGATGCAATTTATGTAATGAAACTGGGCATGCATATCACCAATGCCCATGCGCTAGCAAAAATAGATCTGAGGGTTGGAACTCTGAAGCCTTAGTACAGAAAGCACAAGCTAAAGCACAAGAGCATATTACTTCCCCGACCGCTGCTTCTGGCTCTTCCATACCCCCCCAGAACTGCCTATTTCTGTTCCTCCTGCACCCTTAGGGCCACAAGTTTCTACACCGTGACTGGATCAGGTTACCCAATCGAAAGCCTCCAATGACACTCTACCGAGACTATGTTTTCTCAACCTTCCTGCACTGCTAATGTTGATAAAGAGGGATTTCAAACAGGCAGACGGGTTACTAGGGCCGCTGCCCGAAAATCTCTTAAACTTCCCGATATTCCCCTGTCCAATGCTTTTGATTGTCTAAAAGGGGACGGGAGGATTCTGATGGGGATTCTGATATTTCTGCTATTCCATCTGATATAGAAACCCCTGCAATTAAGCCTCCTGATGTTGCCAGGAAAAAACTAACTAAAACAAAAAAGGGTGGTAAGAAACGGAAAAACATGACGGTGACTGATGGGAGTGGCTAGCCTTGACAAATCTGCTGATGGATATTCCGCATAGCCTCTCTAAATGTCTGCAGTCTAAAGGGCTTTAAAAAGAGGATGGGCTTCTTCCAAGCACGACTCTCGGTTATAATTTGTTATGATTCTATGTGGGAATGGTGGCAAGACACGAAGAAAGATCTGAGTGTATTTTTTCAGGCTTTAGGGAAAAAGACTGTCAGAGAAGATTATCTTACATATCTTACATTTCGCAACCAATTATATAAATTAATGTCTCTTCAAACCACATCTTCGGTTGATTATTCATCACAAATATCCAGGGTAAAGGCCTGCATGTTCTCTCACCAGTACACTAGTGCTCGAACATTGGATTACATTATGCAAACTGGCACTTCTATTTCCCCGTCTGCTGATCCCTTTTATGCTTTTAAAGACAGACTTCATTCAACTGTTATGCATGGTTTAAAAAATGCTCATGGTACTGTACTATCCTCTATCCCTGATATGTTGTCAATCACTTCTGATTATTTACGGACCCATTTCTGCACTGCCCCTAGCTCCCCTCGAGATATGTCCCACCTTTTGGAGGCCCCATTCCCTCAACTCCCTGCTCATTTAATTCCTGATCTAATCAAAAGGATTTCTCAGGAAGAAGTTGCCAGTGCTATTTCCCATTTACAGTTGAAGGTTTCTCCAGGGCCAGACGGTCTGACACATGAATTTTATAAAACATTCCAAATAAATTTGTTAGAAATTTTGACTCAGGTCTTTAATTATGTTCTGGACAATATGGATACGGCATCTGGGTTTTGGTCTATCCATTCTAAAATTCTTGTATAAAAAAGGAGATATAGTCTCTCTCTTGCAAACTGGAGGCCACTACATCTCCTAAATACAGATTATAAGATTTTTTCTAAAATTCTTTGTTCTCGTTTAAGAATAGTTGCACCGGATCTGATAGATGCGACTCAAACCTGTGCTATACCTGGTAGAACCATTCAAACAAATCTTTTTTTATTACGTGAAATTTTTGAAACAAAAATACATGATAAGTTATCTGGATATCTTTTTGTCCTAGATCAATCAAAAGCATTTGATTCTGTACATCATGACTTCTTATTACACATATTAACCCTGTATGGTATTCCTGATCAGTTTATATCTTGGATTTCACACATGCTCTCCTTAGCCTATTTTTTTCCTATGATAAATGGATTTCACAGCCCAACCCTCTTACAAAAAGTGGGACTCTGTCAGGGCTGCCCCTTTAGCCCATTACTATATGTTTTTGCTCTAGATCCCATCATTAGACAGATACAATGGAATTCAGGTATTGTGGGCATTACGCCTCACCCCAGTTTACTACCTGTTAAAATCTCTGCTTATGCAGATGATGTAGTTTTATTTTGTCTAGATCATTCTTCAGGTGATACAGCTATCCAAACTTTTCAATCTTTTACATCAGTATCTGGGGGTAGGCTTAATCTCGAGAAAAGTGTATGTATCCCATTACATTGCAGTACTACTGATACAGCGGTAATGTCTGGTATCAGGGTATGTACTACGCATACAGAAAATCCTAGGGATATGGTTTAATACACGAATGATGCTACCTACAACTGGGAGAAGCTTGGCCTAGGTGACAGCAAAAGTCCGTCTCTGGAAGACATGGAGGCTGAGTAAGAAGAAGCGGGTTATGGTGATAAAAGATTTTTATCCACAATCTTCTTATTTCTGAGTCACATTTATGGTCCGCCTAAACACCTAGAAACTAGGTTGTTTAGCCTTTTTCAAATGCTATGGGGCAGTCGCCTAAACCCTGTTAAGAGACATATCACATATTTACCCCAGAATCAGAAGTGGTTTAGGAATGATTAACCCTCTGTCTTTTTCTTTCCTTTTTTTACATCACATTTTTCAGAGCCATAAATATGTGTTCACTGTTTGTGACTCCTGGGTAGCTAAAGCTGTGGATTCCCTAATGTTAGCTTGGATTGACCTCCCACCCATAGCTTCCCGCATACCTACCGCTCTGTCTTATATTGTTGATGGTATCCATACCCTTAGGTCCTGGAAACTTAGTAAATCCTCCATATTAGATCTCACCAGGAAACAGTTATACGGTTGTTTTCTAAACATTGATAAACCAATATTACAACTTCCACTTTGTTCTCCATCCCACATGACGTTTGCACTAAACATTCTCAAAGATAAAAGGATCCCAGCTCATATGTGGGATGTGTCTTGGTTATGCTGCCATGGTAGACTACAAGTTCGTGGTAACTTAATGCATAAATCAGCACAAGATAGGTTTTGCCCCAAACCACATTGTATTGACATCGAAGAAACTATGGAACACTTTTTCTTTTCCTGTACAGATGCCCTCTTGTTCTGGAAGACCCTAGCGAACAAGTGGAAATGGCCTTTTTTAAGTAGGATCACATATTCAGTCCTTATTTGGGAGTTTTTTCTGGTTTTTGGAATACATTCCACCCCAGCACCTTGAGGGTAGTGTTTGCTGCATGCAAATATTATATGTGGCAAGCTAGATGTAAATATGTTTTATAACAGGTACCAACTTGTCCATTGGCTATTATTGACTGTATTGAGACTACAATTTTGAACCTACAGGAATCAGAAATGAAATGTCTTTCTCCTACACAATTTGCTTCCTATTGGGCTGGTATTACCTTTCTGACTTGATTTGGAATGATAGCCTTTGATAATCAATACTGTTTATTTTCTTTTTTTCCTAACCTGTAATAACGAATTTCACGCTCTTTCAATGTTTCAGTATATGTTTCTATTGTTGATTTTGGTTTTGTTTCATATTTCATATACTTGATGTTATGTATTTCTCAATAAAAAATTCCCCTACTCTTTTCGATAAGTGTCATGGGATCTTTAGCATCCACCTGAACTACCACCAATCCAGGCAGATGGGATCTCAGTTTAACGTCTCATCTGAAAGACGGCGCCTCAGAAATGCAGCACCCCTCTCATGCTGCACTACAGTGTCAGTACTGGGATATTAACCCAATTGCCAGATGTGGGAACTGAACCCACAGCGCTCTGATCTCTCGGCCTCAGAGGCAAGTGTGCTAGTTGCCTGAAAAATAGATTTTTGTCTTACCAGCTTCATCTGTGCTTATAGCTTTGTAACCAGGAAACAAAACTCAAAATTCACTGCTTCTAACACATTGTTGTTGAAGGTAAAGTGATGTCACCAACAGAGGTTTATGATCTTATAAACTGCAAAAATAGATGAATTATAAAGGGAAAAGACTGCCTTTCTGCAAATGTATTAAATAAAAAGGACGAGAAGAAGGGCAACCATAAACACGAAATGTAGGCTGAATTGTGTCCCAAAATTGTTTTTCCAAATTTTTTCTTAATTGTCGTGAGCTGACCCCACCAGCACTCCACATACACATGGTGAATACAGAGGATTATAAAATAGCAAGGAAAAACCTGAAACCTCATTGACTGAGAGACATCACCTGGCTATGGATTAAAAAGCTTGAGATGCATGTTCAGATGCAAAATACTATTACCAAGGCAAAAAAATCCTTATCTCCAAAATCAGGGACTATTTTCTGTATATTCATTTTGACATTTAAAATGTATTTGAATAAATGACTGAATGTAAAAAGAAAAAATAATATTATGAAGGTTTCACGTTACACTTGAAACATCAGAACAGCCAGCCATTTTATAAGCACAATAAGCCATATCATGGTGTGCATTAAAGGTGTTTAATGCATTTCCTAGGGGTGTCAGTACACTTTGCCTTCAGCCTTGTGCCTCACTCCCCAGGAGTGTGCATTAAAATCCTTCAATGCGTATCTTATCGTGGCTTATTGCCAACTTATGCAAGAGTGCCTATTAACAACAAGGTGGTAATTTAATCAAGTGAAGCTGGGGGCAGAAGGTACAGTGGCTTGCGTTTCCTACTTAATAAGATGAAATTATCACTAGGTTTTATTCAGGCTCCCATATTTTATTTACTATATAGGAAGTGACTAACAAAATTACTCCATTCACAAGGGAAGTTCTCAGTAATAGCTTGGGTGTGTAGCTCGCCATACACTGGGTACATGCGGGACACACCACTCAAAGGCCCAGACAACATGCACGAATGGCACGCAATGGTGCACACACCATGGCTTGGAAGGTCCTGCACACCAAGCACACACTGCAAACATGGAGGGGCAGGCCCGCACAGCAGGGATCATGCCAGCCCACCATACATATGCATGAAAGTCATTATGATGGCAGCACATGTGTGGAAGCAAGTGTGGCTGGACGCCCCAATGGGGCAGACTTAAACCCCACTGCATGCAAGGACCCAGGCAGACAGAGGCATGGTACTGCCGGACCTAGCAGGGCAGCCAGCAATGGCACACACTAGAAGGGTAGTGAGGCTGGACAGGGCCGCAGCAGAGAGCTTCACAGGCTGCACAGTGGTGTGCAGCAGTAGGTAAGGGAAGTGATGGCCACTGGCACCAGCGGTGATGGTACTGATGTCTGGCCAGCATGCCACCTACCACGACCACCCCCCCCAAATGACAGACAACCGTCGGACATGATGGTGGAACCAGGTGCAGCCCCCCCACCCACCAGCATGAATGGGGTACAGGGACACACATGTGGGAGGGACTGGGTGGCAGGACAGCCCAGACAGGTGGGCACTGGCCCCTGCGCACCTTGGTGCTGAGTCAGGGGTGCAGGTGTGCAGACACCAGGGAGGCCGAGGCTCATCAGTCCCCTGCAAGACACTGCAACATGCCATCCCACAGTCCTCAGTTTAAGCAGACAGACCTACCTTAGAGGGCTCCAGGACATTCCAGTACAGGCCTCAGTCATTCTTGTAGTATATATCCTCTTCACTGACCCTCAGGGAGATGAAGTCCAGGAGCTGTTGTGGCCAGTCCCGCCACTTGGCGACCACCTGACCGGTCACCCCCTCACCAAGGTCATATAGCTTGATGGAAAATGTCTAGGGCCAACCCCTGTAATTCTGCATTAACAGAAAATGCATGGCATCAGTCACCATGTGCTGAACAGAGGGCCCACACCCATGCTCGCCCTAACAGGCACCCGACCCACCTCCTGCGACTCCATCACTCTCCAAATGGCCCCACCATCGAGGCCATCCTGATAATAATGGGATGCCATCCTCCAGAGTTTCTGTGGGTATGTGACATGCCTTTCTACAGACGTGCCATACCCAGTTGCTGCTGCTGCCATCATGTCATGGTATGTGACATCACACATCACCTGACACCATGTGCCACCCCCACAGGGCATGGTGTGGGATCATGTCCCATACACAGTGGTGACCCCATCTGGCAGCAACAAAACATGACTCACAAAGGGGGATGTACGGCACTGGTGCAGGGCAGCCTGTAGGGTGCTGGAGACATGACCGGGTGTGGCAACGATGTCCCCCAATGTGCTACTGAATATGGCCCTGCTTGATGTGGCCACCACAGTATGATGTGCACACCATGCAAGGAACTGGACATGCACATATTGGCTACGGCTGCAAGCAGCTGACCTGAGGAATACCCAGTGCATTGGCCACTTCCGGGTGGACCATGGGATGGTGGCATATCTGTGCAACATGGTCCATGCCAGCATCCAGCCACAGATACGGCATCTACAGACCATGTCTGTGGAGACTAAGGTTCTATGTGTGCTGTTCTACTATGCAACAGGGTCCTTCCAGTGTATGTGTAGTGATGTGATAGGGGTCAGTCAGTGATCCATGTCTCGGGCTGTGCATCAGGTGATGGATGCACTACTGCAGATGCCCACATATGGTTCCCAGCCACATAACAGTAGAAGCAGGCAACAAAGGAGGCATTCTACACCATGCATGGGATACCTAATACACTGGGTGTCATTGATGGCACACATGTGCCTATACTGTCCCCATATGTGGACGAGGCTGCATACCTCAATCAGAAGGGCTTTCACAGCATAAATTGTCAGGTCATGTGTGATGCCCATGGCTGCATCATGAATGTCTGTGCGATGTACCCAGGGTCCTGCCATGACACCTGTGTGCTTGATTACCCTGACCTGGGAGAACTACTGTACTGGTCGTGGGTGACGAGGGGCAACGGATGACTACTAGGTGGGTATGCCCGAGGAGGGCCATTATGGACGTGTGTGTGTGTGTGTGTGTGTGTGTGTGTGTGTGTCTGTTCCCAGGCAGTTCCCACCATACTAATGCATACTGCCCTCCCCCCCAGGTGACAGCAGATATCCCCTGTGTCCGTACCTGATGATGCCATACCTGGCACCGCTAGATCCAGCTGAGGAGGCCTTCAATGGGTCACATCAGCAGACACAGGCCTGCATGAAGCACACCACTGGCATCCAGAAGATGAGGTTCTGGTGCCTTGACCACACTGGTGGCATGATGACGCTTGCACCTGGGATGGCCTGCAGTATTCATCATGTGTGCCATGCTGCATACCATCTGCATCTGCCGCAGGGTACAGGCCCCACCCCTTCCCCCATGTGACATGCCACCCCCTGATGGTCCTCTGGAGCAGGATCAGCAATGGGAAATGTCAAGTGGCCATGCAGTATGCCACACAGTGGCAGATGGTACCTTTGCAACACAGGTTTGCGGTCAAGGGACACCATGATGATCATGGAGGCTGAGTGCCCCTGGCCAGGTTGTTGCATAGTGCCAATGGTATGGCTCGTCCATGCTGTGCCCAGCTCCCTGGCACTACTGTATCATGGCCATGCCCACCAGGCGTGTGTGGGGGAGGGTCTGTGCATATGCATGGTCCGGCGGCTGGGGTGGGGGGGTTGGGTATGCTGTGTGGTGTGCTGCCATAGTCCCACAGATCCGTTGTGGGTCGGGCTGCTCAGGGCAACATCGTGCCCATCATAGCTGTGATTTGTCATGTCACTCACCTGAGTATGATCTGCTATACCATGGATGCAGCCCGGCTAGGGCTGCGTTCACCAGCCTGGGTGCCTGCCGCTGTGCCATGGGCCCCAATGTACCACATGGTGCTGCATGTACTGCATCATTTGGAAGGCAGTGTGCATTGCTGGGGTGATCGGCCTGGCCAACTGAGGCAGGGGCAGGTGGGCTCTGGGGGTGTGCAGACTGTCATCAGGGCTGGGATGGGGTGCCTGCACCTGCACATCGGGTTGCCAGGGAGTCTCTTGTGCAGGGGTGCAGCCAGTGCACTGGCCATTGGACATGGCTGTGGGCACTTGGTGGCTATGTCGGCTATAGAAACATAGACTTTGACGGTAGATAAGGACCACTTGGCCCACCCAATCTGCCCATTTCCCTACCGATTGGATAAGCTGCAGGTTCTAGTTAACCAACAGCATACTTCCTGCAAACCCCCCCCCCATAATTGCCTTATGTCAGTCCTATGCATGTTTGAATTCCCCTACTGTTTTAGACCCCACAACCTCCCAGGAAGGGTTCCATCGTCCACCACTCTCTCCATGAAAAGATTTCCTCACATTACCCTGAGTCATCCCCCTCTATCTTTAAATTGTGCCCCCTTGTTCTTGCACATCTCTTTTTCTGAAAGATGCTACCCTCCTGGACTTTGTTGATTCCCTTGAGGTACTTGAAAGTTTCTATCATGTCCCCCCGTCCCTCCTTTCATCAAAGGTATACATATTAAGCTCTCTCAGTCTCTCTTCATATGGTTTCTGGCGCAGACCCTGCACCATTTTAGTTGCCCTCCTCTGGACTGCTTCCATCCTGTCTATGTCCTTGCGTAGATGGGGTCTCCAAAACTGCATGCAGTACTCCAGATGGGGTCTCACCAACTGTCTGTAGAGAGGGATAACCACTTCCCTTTTTCTACTTGTGATACCCTTCCCTATGCATCCCAGTATCCCCCTGGCTCTCCTTACTGACTTTTCACATTGCTTACCCACCTTTAGGTCATCTGATATGATTACCCACAGGTCCCTTTCCATTATTGTTGTTGTTAGTTCCTCCTCTGCCATTGTGTACTCTTCTCCCGGGTTTTTGTTTCCCAGGTGCATTACTTGCACTTCTTTGCATTGAATCTAAGTTGCCATATGTCTGACCATTCCTTCAACTTTGCCAAGTCCCTTCTCATCCTTTCTCCCTCCCTTGTGTATCATCTCTGTTACAGATCTTTGTGTCATCTGCAAAGAGGCATACCTTTCCTTCCAGACCCTCTGCAATGTCACCTATAAAGACGTTAAAGAGGACTGGACCCAGTACTGAGCCCTGAGGTACACCACTAGTAACTCCCCTTTCTTCAGAATGAGTTCCATTCACTATTACCTTCTGTGTCCTGTTGTGCAGCCAGTTTGCTACCCACGCTACCATCCTGGGACCCACTCCCAGGCTGGCTAACTTGATTATTAATCTTTTGTGCGGGACTGTGTCAAATGCCTTGCTAAAGTCTAGGTAGGCCATATCCACAGCCCCTCCCTGGTCTATTATTTTGGTCACCCAGTCAAAGAAATCAATTAGATTTGTCTGACATGACCTTCCTGCTGTGAATCCATGCTGCTTTGGGTCATGTGCCCCGCTGACCTCTAGGTACTCAACAATTCTTTCTTTCAGAAGTGATTCCATCATTTTTCCTACCACTGAGGTCAAACTAACAGGTCTGTAGTTTCCTGCTTCTGCCTTGCTCCCACTTTTGTGAAGGGGAATCACATCTGCCCTCCTCCAGTCCTCAGGTACCACCCCATCTTCCCATGATTTGTTAAAAAGTGTGGTCAGTGGTGTCACTAGGTTCCCCCTTAGTTCTTTTAGGATTCTGGGATGAATCCTATCAGGTCCCATTGCTTTGTCCACCTTGATTTTTAGGAGTTCTTTCAGGACTCTTTCTTCTGTAAATGGACTGGTGTCAACCCCCTACCCAGAGTGCTTCTATTGTTTGGTTTGGTAACTCTTCCTCTTCTTCTTTTGTGAATACTGAGCAAAAGTATTCATTCAGTATCTCTGCCTTTCACTGTCTCCTCTGCCCGCCTTCCTCTCCTTTATTAATCTTCACTATCCCTCCCTTAACCTTTCTATGCTCCCTAATGTACCTATAAAAGATTTTATCCCCCTTCTTAACTGAGTTGGCTATCTTTTCCTTGGTTTGGGCCTTTGCTATTCTGACTGCCTTCCCCCACTTCTTTCTGCTTTAATTGATACAGTTCACTATCGTGCTCCTTCTGTGAGTCCTTATACTTTTTGAATGCAGCCTTTTTCTCCTTAACCTTCCCTGACACCTCTTTTGAGAACCATAGTGGTTTTTTACTCCGTTTTGTTTTCTTTATTTGTTTCACATAAAGGCTTGTTGCCTCCCTGATGGCAGTTTTGATTTTTCTCCATTGTTCTTCCACCCCTCCTTCCTGCCCATTTGTTATTGCATTTCTTAGGCACTCACCCATTTTGCCAAAGTCAGCCCTTCTAAAGTCCAATATCCTTGTTTTTGTATGGCTTGTCTCCATGGTTGTGCTTATTGTGAACCACACTGTGTGGTGGTCACTTGCTCCCAGATGGCTACTGACTTCTAAATCTGTGATCCTCTCTCCATTTGAGAGTACCAGGTCTAATATTGCTCCCTCCCGAGTGGGTTCCAACACTAGCTGTCTAAGGCATGCCCCCTGTAGGGCATCAAGAATGACTCTGTTCTTGGATGTGGCTGCAGTACACATTATCCAGTTAACATCTGGCATATTCAGGTCCCCCATCAACAGTATCTCCCCTTTTTCAGCCATTTTGAGAATGTCCTCTATCATTTTCTTGTCCATTTCCTTCCCTTGAGATGGGGGTCTGTATACAACCCCTGTGCGGATTGTGATGCCATTTCCTGTCTCCAAGGTAACCCACAGTGCCTGTTGTCCTCCCCCTTTACTTTTTAGTTCTGTAGCTTTTATCCCTTCCCTTATGTAGAGAGTTACTCCACCTCCTCTTTTACTCTCCCTGTCCCTTCTGTAGATTGTGTACCCTGGTATGTTGACATCCCAGTCATGGTTCTCCGTGTACCATGTTTCCATGACTACCACAATATCCAAATGTTCCTCTTCCATCAGGGCTACTAGCTCAGGAAGCTTGTTTCCTAGACTACGGGCACTGGTACTCATTGCCCTCCATATAATGTTGGCTTTATCCTTTTTTCCCCCCATCTCTGCTCTTATATCCTTTGTCTATTTCTCCATTTACCCCTGTCCAGCCCTCTCTCAACCTCTGTACCTCAGTGTTTACCTTAATACCTGCCATGTTTTGTGGGGGAGGCTTGACATTTCCTGCTTCCTATCAGCATCTCCCCCCTTGGCTAGTTTAAAAGCTTGCCAAGGAAGCACTTAAACCTATCACCTAGGAGCTTGGCTCCCTTCCTGGACAGATGCAGACCATCATGCCAGTACAGACCTTCATCTGTACAGGTGGACCCCCAGTCCCTAATGAAGCCAAAGCCCTGTGCTCTACACCAGTTCTGCAACCATTCATTAAACTGCATGGTGTGCAGTACCCTAGCATCACCCCTGCCATAGACTGGCAGCACCTCTGAGAAGGTTACCGTGCTTGCTACCTGTCTGAGGCCACTCCCCAACTCCACAAATTCATCCTGCACTGCCCTGATATCATGCCTAGCTAGGTAATTTGTTCCAAGGTAGACAATGATATCTAGTTCCCTCTCTTGTGATGCTGCTTCTGCAACCCTGAGGATTTGCTTCCTGTCCCTCCAAGCCATGGCACCAGGCAGGCACCTTACTTCCTTCTCCCCTCCCTTTTCCAGTTCTACCCCCCCAACAACTGAGTCCCCTACCAGAAGCTGTTTCCTTCCCTTGTGGTGTCCCTTGCCACTCTTTTGTGGGTCTTCCTTGTGGATGTCCCCAGCATTCATCTTGGTCTCCACTGAGGGTGACATCGTAGAGGAACCTTACTCTGCCATACTGGCATATGATTTGTGAAGAGGTACAACTAGAGGGATTCATCTCTGTTCCACCACCCTCAACCTTTCAGAACCCACTGTGGTCCAACTGCTCCTCATACTTGGCAACCTCTGTGGCATTGGTTGTAGCAATGGTGCTCTTTGGGTGGGGGAGACCTCCATAGTCCTTTGCCAGTTGAGCCTGGAGATGGGCAACTGCCTCCCTCAGAGCTGATAGTTGCCTGCAAATAGGGCAGCAATTCAGTTTCCAGAATGTTTCCTGGAAAACTGCTGCCTCACAACCAGTACATTGCACCACTCCCCACATGTCTCCCTCTCACAATATGTAATATATAATTTTTTATATATATATTTTGGTGTGTACTTACCCTTTATGCACTTGCTGAGTTATTAAGAATATGACAGTTCTGTCCCAAGACCTGCTGAGGAAGTGATGTCAGAATTTTGGCTATAAGGAAATGCCACATCTGGGGTGGGTGGGGTGAGGGAAGGGTGGGTGGGTAGTCCACAACCACCAGTGACTGTTAGAAACAATCAAACACACCACTGCTCCACCACCCTGGTGAGTACTGCCCTTCTTTACAGTAATTCAATCAACACCTAGATCTGAAACTGGATCACGCCAGTAGTTTATAGTAATTGATCAATGCTGGAATGTTCTACCCAGAACAATTAGCTATGAAGCAGGCCTCCCTGACTAGTGAAGACAACTTTCCCCACCTCAGACTCTGTCTGGCTTCAAATTACAAACTGTAGCCTTTGCTATTAGATGTAAACAGCCAGCACCAGTAAATTATTTCAAAATATTTTGATGCAAACTGTCACAGAATACTAGTAGACAGTCCAATTAAGTTATCCACAAAGAAAAATCAAATATGTAGTTATTTAGACCCTTCTGAAGTTACTCACAAGATAAGCAATTTTGAAAACCCCCTTCCTGATTTAAAACCTAAAATAATTAAACACAAAGCAATTCCAATGTAAGATTGTAAAGTAAGGAAAACCTCCCTCAGATGTAAGCAAGAGTGAGATCTGTTTCAGACTTCTAGTCCAATATAGTATCTCCCATGCAGCTCTCAGGTGTCATTGCTGTCTGGGCGGCACTGTTGGCACGCTCAGCTGGCCGATGTGGTGTGTGTGCACTGTGGCCTGCTTGCATGTGCTCCACGACCCTCTCCAGCATGTTGCCAATGCAGTTGATGCCATGCACCATCCCCTCGACCACACGGGTGAGGCACCACAGGGCCTCTGTGTTGTTTCTCTGTGCTGAAAGCCTGTCTTCCTCCAGCCAATGCAGCTTTTGGTAGTGGGTGTGCAGCACACTCATCCCTGCAGTCCACCTCTCCTGGCACTGTCCCTCCATGCCCTGGCCACCCTGTGTTCTGGGTTCTGATATGGTGCTGTCCATCTTGCCCCTGGTGGCAGTGCCCATAGTGTGCAGGCATGGTGGGGGTGCCATGACTCCAGGTGTGTCACTGTCAGCCACACGTGTGGTGGTGGGACCATCCCTGCCCCGTGGCTCCATCAGTGCCTGCTCCCATCACTGTTCAGTGTTGCCACAACTCTGTCAACTTCCTCCTGGCTGGTGCAAGTTGGCACCATCCCCAATGCAACTGTGTCCTAGCTGTGTGGTGTCACAACATCTGGCTGGGCCTCCACTGCTGCTGTCCTCACTGGGCTGTCACCTGTGGGGAAACACATGGCACCATGTTAGAACTTCTGTGGCCCACAGAGCAGGAGTCCATTGTGCCCCCGCTGTGTCATTCCTACTGTCCTCCACCATGATTCAGTCCTGTCCTTCAGTGTCAGGTCAGGCCACACCGCTGCTGCCAGTAGCTGTGCCTGTGGGGAACACTGGTATGGTCAGTTGCTACTCAGTTGTACCAGCACACCACTGGTCTGTCTCTGCATGCATTGTATCTACCTGCTAACGTGTCACATCCCTTGGGCAACCCATGCCATGTGACCTCTGAGATCATCTCAGCCACGTTCCACTCCAGGGAGCCCAACATGTGGTCAGACAATGGCACTCCACTGCTGGTGGTCAGCTGCCAGCTTGCGCTTCATGGTGGACCAGATGTCACACCATTTATGTTTAATGGCAGAGAGCATCTGCGCCTCCAGTCCTGCATCATTGACCATGGTTTGCATGTCCAGCCAGATTCTCTGGTTGGTCTCCAAGAGTGCCATCAGTGCCTGGTCACTGTATATGACCCCATAGTTTGTTTGGATCTCAGTGATCAGAGTGGTCACCTGCATGGGGGTGAAAATGCTGAACCGGGGCCTCTGTATCGCACCCTGTGCCTCCACCATGGCAATGTCCATCCAGCCATCACCCCTGCTGCTGGCTACTCCATTTCCCTGACACAGGCATTGCACTGCTGTCTTCCTGGTTCACTTGTGTGGCTATTGCAAGTCCTATCGCACTTTGGAGCATGCGCTCTTCCCTTGCACATGGCCATATATGGCGGGGTCAGTTGGCATGTCAGCATGTGGTGCAGACTCTGGGCATGCCCCTTCATGCCTATATGCACCACTTTCTGCACCACCCCAGTCTCCACCCAGCCAGACGTGTGTTGGTGAATGCCACATATGTGGCGCTTCCTGCATGGCACGTCCCTATGCCAGCCATTTATGTGCCTTTTGTGTGCCTTCTTGCCGCCTTGGAGAATAGGCCCCAAAGTTTTAAAGTAAGCAATAAGCTATGACAGTGTGTGCATTATAGGGTTTTAATGCACACCCCAGGGGTGTAGATAACCATGTGGTTAAGTAATGTGTGTCTTTACACCTGTGGGAAGTGCAATAAAATCCTATGATGCACACCCTAGAGGGGCTTATTATACTTATAAAAAATTTCTATATAGTTTTTTGGGGGGGGGAGAAAAATGAGAATCGAAACCTGAATGTGCATTTATAGACAGTTAATGCACAGTCAGGTGACATCTCTTTGCCAGTGAGATTTCTAGATTTGTTTTTGCTTTTTATACATTTATTTAAATGTTGTAACTTGTTTAACAATTCTCTTCCTAGACCAAGCAACATCCTGATTCATCACTGCATCATTGTGTGTTGGCAGGATTAATTCCATGCAAAATGTAGAATAATGTATGAGCAACATTTGGTAATGATTTTTTTCTACACACATGAGGTGTGTGATACCACGTAAATGACAAGAGTAAAGCTCAAGTGGCATGTTTAGTTACCTCACGCCAAAGGTGTGTCAAAAAAAAAAGTTTGAATGTTACCCATATTTTATTCAATATCGTTACTGATTTTGTGTTTTGTCATGCAGTGAAGCACAAACAGCTTACCTACTGTGTCACCCAAAACAGCTGAGATCTCCATCATACATGTACATGTGTGGAGGGTGTAACAGAGATTTAAATACACTGGGTTTTAGCTGTAATTATAACTAACCACTAATTATAGAAAAATAATTACTGGTTAGGGTTCATTAAAACCTGAAACCAGTGCTTAAAATTCGCCATTACCAAGGCCACTGATTTACGGTAATTAAAATATTGAAATTCTTTTTTCAAGACTTGAAATTCTGGAAATTGTACTTGTGATTATTAGTCTAATTTCTGGTTTTTACTAGGATTCTACTTTCATTTATTTAATATGTAGATAAATAATCAGAATCAAAGAAGGCTTAATATGTAGACCATTCATGCCAGCCCAGTGGCACCGAGGGCTGAGGCACTGGTCGCCTTACCTCACGCTATGCCGGTGACCTGTGCTCAGGAATGAGCACGGGTCACTGGGGGTCAGCAGGGGATGAGAAGGATCGAGCGTCCATAGGACTGCTCTCCTTTTCAGGGGTGGGGGCATACCAGTGGTTCAGTACACGACTGGCCCCTGGTGGAGGCTAGGGGCTGGCACACTGAAAGCTACAGAGTGGGGGTAGACGGGGAAGACATTTGGAGAAGCATGTACAGGAGTGTGCACGCTCGCTCCTTGGACATTATTGCATGCCTCGTCTAGGGGAACCAAAATTACAGGAGGAAAATAGGGTACTAGTGAGGCAGAATGAAGGTCAGTCCTCACAGGGACCACCCCCACAATGGGCAGTAACCCATCCAGCACCAAATTAGGAGTTCGGTGGGTTGAGGGATCCCCACTGCCCCACCATGGGAGGCAAGCTGTGGGGCAACTGGAAAGGTAGGCTGTGAGCAGGGGACAGGGCTGGGGGAATCCGACAGGATGCAGTGCCACCAAGGACCAGGCAGATAAAGAGATTAACTGAAAAAAAAATATGTAGACCATTAAATTTATCAAACTGAAAATACCACTGGAAGCAATTATCAGAAAAACACAAGTTCTGCAAATTAACTGATCTGGTGCAAAATGTTGAATTCTGTGAAATTCTTTGTTTTTACAAGTGTGAAGGCTGTCCAAATTCCAGAATTTTACAATTTTTTTCTGAAAAAAACTGATAGACAGTGGCCTTGACCATTACACACACTGCATTACATAGATAATTGCATTGCTAACTCAGAACTGAGCACCCAAGTACTACAGCCAAAGATACTTTCATTTTTGATCAGCTGTGCTACTACCTATCTACCTATCATAGGGGGAAGTATAGCATAGTGGTTAAGGGCATCAAGCTGCAAACCTGGAGACCTGGGTTTACATAGACACATAGATGAATAGAATTTTTTTTGGCAGATAAGGACCGCCTGGCACATCTAGTCTGCCCATTCTTCCTACCCTTGACTTAGGCTGTAGATTATAGCTGATCTGTGGCTTTTTTTACCCTTCCCTGTTTCTAGTATACATGTGTCTGTCCCATGCAATTTTTAAATTCCTCTTCTGTTTTGGCCCCTACCATCCCCACTAGGAGGCTAGTCCATGCATCCACCACCCTTTCTGTAAAGAAGTACTTCCTCATGTTACCCCCTGATTCTACCTCCTTCCAACTTCATGTCATGTCCTCTAGTTCTTGTGCACCCTCTTTTCTGAAAGATGCCATCCCTCTGTACCTTATTTATTCCTTTAAGATATTTGAACACCTCTATCATGCCTCCCTCTGTCTCCTCATTTCCAGAGAATACATATTGAGGTCTTTCAGTTTCTCCTCATACTGTATAACTTCTGTTGCAGTCCCTGTACCATTTTTGTTGCCCTTCTCTATACTATCTGTACTCAGTCTATGACCTTCCAGAGATGAGGCCTTCAAAACTGGACACCGTACTCCAGATGAGGTCTCACTAATGATCTGTACAGTGGCATCACCACCTCCCTTTTTCTATTGGTGATGCCCCTCCCTATGCACCCTAACATCCCACTGACCCTTCTTACCACCTTGTCATCCTGTCTAGCCACCTTTAGGTCATCAGATATACAGTACTCACTCCCTCTCCTGTTTGGTGGCCGACAGTAACCCCCCCCCCAAGGAGTACTCTTCCCTCAGGTTCCCATGTCCCAAGTGCATCATTTTGCACTTTTTTGCCTAAAAATGGATTTGAATCCCATCAGACCCCACTTGAATATTGTGTGACACTGAGCAAGTCACTGAACCTCCTTGTGCTCCCAGATCACAACTGGAAACAAACTACAGCTTAGAGTGCCTTTCCTGGTTAAAAAAATATCCCCTTTCCCTATCAACTGCAGTTCTGTCACCAGTAATTATAAAATATAAATAATGGCCAACAATGAAAACTTGTTTTTTTCACACACCCTCAGTGTGCTATACCATTACAAACCACTCCACCTTTGTTCTCGTAGTTTATGTAGTATCACACACCATGGATGTGTAAAATAATAATTACACACCATTGCCCATATATTATTATCTATATATTCCATGGTTTGTGCCACATTTGAAGATATGTAGTACTAAAATATGATGCTTGTTGTCCTAATTTGACTATGTATGAAAAAAAAAACACTTTTCTTGTAAATCGACATGTTTGTTAATTGGGTCTCGGCCCCCAGGTCGCATCTGGAATTGAAGCATGTTGCTTAGTATGCCAACCTGGTAAAACTTGTAACTAAATAAATAAATAAGTATAGGTGCAAGTCATTTCTAATATCAATTCATACTCTGTTATTCACAGTTTACCTTCTGATGTCACACCCATTAATAACATAGAGTGACCTGGTTACCGAAGTGTAAACTGTGAATTGTAACATTTCCTACTTCACTGAAATCAGTGGGTAGCAGGAGTCAAAGTTAACACTATTTTGATTTGGCACAACCACCCCGCTCCCAAGATTCCAAAGTTTCTGAAGCATAAAGCTTCCCTTAATCTTTACTGTAGCAGCTCTAAGAGTTATGATACTTTTTTTTCTGTAGGGATTATGCCATGGTAGTGTCTCTCTCTCTCTCTCTCTCTCTCTCTAGAAACCGACAAGAATTTTGTTCCACCACCTCTTACAAAACTGTATGAGAGTTCTGCAACATTGTCATTGTTCTCCATTGAACACTATAGGAGAGTTACACCACCTAGAGATGAGCCCCCCACCTAGACAGTTTTAATATACCTACTGTACTTTCTCATTGTCTGTTCCTGAGACTTTGTAATCTCTCTTATGGGACTGAGGCTGTCACTGCCATTCGCTACTAATTGTCCCTCATGGTATGCTTCTGATTTGTGCTGATGCAATTAATACTCTTATCTCACATTATATTGAAACGGAATCTACAATATGTTTCTGTAGATTACTTCTCAGATACATTATTTTTTGTACTTATCTGTTTAAATATAAAGAAATGTATTTTAGGTTGCACTAGATGAAAACTCTGAATAGAAATTGAATAGAGGTTAAAAGGAACATCAACCTTGCTGTTTACATTTTTTATTCTAATTCTAAATTGTGGCATGTGCAAAGTTTGTATAATAATCCTGAGTGTATTGTTTTGCATGTTTGCTTTGAAATAGTCCTATTTTTTCCTTATTTGGGGTCCCTTTTAAATTCAGTCTTTTCCCTACTATATATTCATTTTTTAATTACTTATCAGTTCCAGTACCAAGAGACATCAGCTGATTGGAAGCTTTGCATTGAAAGCTTTATTGTAGGCTTTCACTCAAATTTGTAACTGCGTTCTGGAAATTGCAAGTAATTAAACATCATATGTCAATTAAAAAGGCTGTGTTTGGAACACACATGAAATGCTCGTATATTGCATAACTGCACCAAAGACTGCTACAAATGAAGCAATGTTTCACTCAGAGATAGAGCAATGAACATCATTTTTGAATACTGTTTTCTTTAGCCTGCAGCTTTCTTCCCTTATGACAGGATGATTACAGCCTAGCAACAATTGGGATGTATATTTTTTATTTTCACCTCTAGGAAAAACAAAACAAAGGAGTCCAAAGGAGTGCATCTCCACTTGGTCTCAGAAAATCAAATTGAGGGGAGGTTATCAATCCTAGTTTTGGGTAATATAGAAAGAGTAAGTGGAGGAAGGCAACAAAAATTCCTTGGCTAAAAGCAGGGACATCCTAGACTTCTAGCAGGGGGCATTTCTCGGGCAACCAGTGAAGAAGCCCGCTCATGATGGCGCAATAATAGACCTGGGGCTTACAAACAGGGACAGTATTGCAGACGTTAAGGTGAGATGCCACCTGGGGATCAGCAATCACTGTACAGTGAGGTTTAACATAAGGACGGCAGTGTGTTTTTTTCCCCTTTGGACAGGACGTTTATAGCCTAGGGATAATATGGAGGTATTTTTTTTATTTACACGTTTAGAAAAACAAAACAAAGGAGTCCAAAAGAGTACATCTCCACTTGATATCAGAAAACCAGATTGAGGGAAGGTTGTCAATCCTAATTTTAGATAACAGAGCACTTAAGTGGAGGAAGGTAGCAGAATTTCATTGGCTAGAAGCAGGGACAACCTAGTCTCCCTGCATGGGACTTTTCTCAGACAACTAGTGAAGAAGCCCATTCATGATAGGGCAGTAATGGACCTGGAGTTCATAAACAGGGATAGTATTGCAGACGTTAAGTTGGGATGCCACCTGGGGACCAGCGATCACTATACAGTCTGGTTTAATATTAGGATGGTAGCATAGGCATACCACAGGAGGAGGGTCCTGGACTTCAGAATGGCAGCTATAAAAAGAATGGGTGAATGCCTCAGAGGTGATCTAGTGGAGGTGGGGCTGCCTGGGTGGGGGGGAGGAACAGTGGGGCAAATTAAAGGACAGCATAGTGAGAAGGCAACAAACCTCTGCACAAAAAAGTCTGCAAGGACAGAAGAGAAAAAGAGAGCACTATGGTTCTCAAGGAAAGTGGCTGCAAAAGTAGCAGCTAAAACAGTAGCACTCAGGAGGTGCAAAGAGACACAGATGGAAGCGGATAGGGGATGTACCAAGAAAAACAGAGAGAAGCAGGGAAGACTGTGAGGGGGCAAAGGCACAAACTGAGGAAAGGATAGAAAAAGGGGTAAACAAGGGGGCAATGCCTTTTTTTAGATACATTGGTGATACAGGGAGACAAGGTGAGTGGGTGTGAGGTTAAGAAGGGTAGGGGGAGACTGTGCAAAGGAGGATCAGGAAAAAGCAGATATCCTGAACACACATTTCTGTTCAGCCTTCAAAGTGCAAGGGGAGGAGGATGGACCACATAAAAACAGCAAGAACGCTGGTGGGAGAGAGGTAGGCACAAGTCCATTCACAGAGGAAAGAGCCCCAAAAGGGCTTGCGATTCTGAAAGTAGATAAAGCTATGGGACAAGATGGAGTACACCCAAGGGTGCTGAGGGAACTCAGGGAGGTACTGGCTGCACCTCTGCCAGCAATATTCAACAACACACTGGAAACAGGAGTGGTTCCAGAGGACTGGAGTAGGGCAGATGTAGTGCCGCTTCATAAAAGCAGTAGCAGGAAGGAGGCTGGCAACTAAACCAAAGACACCCATAGATGCAGAGGCAGCTCTGTGGGGCAAAGTGCAGGGAGTCTGTAGTGGGTGGTAGGCACTGGTGTACTCCCTGTCGCTGAGTGGTCATTGTGGAGTATTGGTGATGGCAGCCCAATTTTGGTGGGGTTTGGGGTTTAAAACAAAGGCACCCATAGACGCGGTGGTGCCTACAGTGGCGGTGGCTCTGTGCGACTAGGAGTGGCGAGGTGCAGCAAAGTGCAAGGAGTCTGGTGGGTGGCAGGTGCTGCTATACTCCCTGTCACTGAGTGATCTTTGTGGAGTATTGGTGATAACAGCCTGATTTTGGCGGGGTTTGTTGTTTAAAACAAACGCACCGGTAGACCCAGTGGTGTCTACAGGGGCTGCGGCTCTGTGTGGCAAAGTGGAGGGAGTCTGTGGTGGGTAGCAGGTGAACCTGTACTCTCTGTCAATGATCTTTTGCCTAGTTTAAGTTACAAGGTTAACTGTGATCACTGATAACATCAGCAAAGTGTCTGTGAACTCCTTACCTCCACGAACAGCAAGTGTGATGATGAGACCTATGTGAACTATCTGCCTCCTGCTACTGAAGATTTACTCACTGTGTCATCTTTGTCAGTTTCATTCTGCTGAGCTAAGCTGTTGTCTGCTGGTATGGTGATTGCTTTCATCCCTCCCCTGTGTTTTTAATTCCACTGCAGGAGCAGTAAATGTTTGATTGGGACCTGTGAACGGTTTGCCTCTTCAGCTGAACTGAACTTATTGAGCAACAAGTGTTTGTTTGGAACCTGGGAAACTGTATGTCTTTTGCTACTAAAGGCTGAACTGTGCTGTGTTTTCATTGTCATCTTTATATTTCCTGGGAAAATTGTCATTTGTTACTATGGTGACTGCCTGTATAACTCACCAGTGTTGCTAGTTTGCCTTATACTTGCTGCCACTTGCATGAGCCTCTTAGCCACTCCCTCTCCCCCCCTCCTCCACTGGTGGTGGCAGCCTGGTTTTGGTGGGATTTGAGGTCTAAAGTAAAGGCACCCATAGACCTGGTGTCTACAGGTGTGGTGGCTCTATGCGGCTCTGTTCGGCAAAGTGCAGGGAATCAGTGGTGGGTGGCAGACGCCATTGTATTCCCTTTCACTGAGTGATCTTTGGCCCCGTTTAAATCACAAGGTTAATTGTGATCACTGGTAACATCAGCAGAGTGACTGTGTGGACTCATTACCTCCATGAACAGCAAGCGTGATATTGAGCCCTGTGTGAACTATCTGCCTCCTGCTGCAGAAGATTTACTCACTGTGTCACTTTTGTAAGTTTCATTTGCTAGGCTAAGTTGTTGTCTGCTGCTATGGTGACTGCTTGCATCCCTCTTTGGTGTTTTTAATTCCCCTGCATGAACAGCAAATGTTTGGTTGGGACCTGTGAACTGTATATCTCTTCAACTTAACTGACCATATTGAGCAGCAAGTGTTTGATTTGAACCTGGGGAACTGTATGCCTTTTGCTACTAAGACTGAGCTGCACCATGTTTTCATTGTCATCTTTATCTTTCCCAAGTGAATTGTGGTTTGTTACCATGGTGACTGCATGCATTACTCCCCAGTGTTGCTAGTTTCCTCCTCCCCATTCACCTCAGGACACCACGGCACCGAAGCCCTCTACACAGCAGGTGGACAAAGACCTGCAGTTAACAACCCCCCCGTCCCCACTCGCCTCAGGATGCCATGGTACCGGAGCCCTCTACACAGCAGGCAGACAAAGGCCTGCAGTGAACACCCCTTCCCCACTTGCCTCAGGACACCACAGCACTGGAGACCTCTACACAGCAGGCAGACAAAGGTAAAGGCAGCAGTTTCTTACCACTGACCCTTGATAAGGTCTGTACAGAAAAGGACATTGTTCTGGATCTTTGCACTGGGACTTTAGTCACCAGAGTGCCATTGATAGACTGGTCGGTGTGTGAAACATCCCAGTTCGGAATGTGTTTGTGGAGCACTTTCAGAGTGCCTTAATTGTCTCTGGGGGGCAACACTGTTGTTTATGGGAGATGTGTTTCTGCCAAGGGGTGGGAGCAGGAGTGTTGTAGGCAGACTTCTGTGCTGACAAATAGTGTTTGTGTACAGTATTGTGGATGTTTATGGGCAGAATTTCTGTAAGGTTATACTCACATGCTGGCTGCAGTTCCTGGTGCCATCCTGTCTCACAGGCAATGCCGCTCATGCGCAGTCCAGATGGCCCTCTGGAGTCCCACCTGATGATAATCCCTTCTTTGTCTGTTCCTCTCCTCATCTAGGCCTGTAGTGAACACCCCCCTCCTCACTCGCCTCAGAACACCCCGGCACCGGAGCCCTGTACACAGCAGGCGGACAAAGGTAAAAGCAGCAGCTTCTTACCACTGAGCCCTTGATAGGGTGTTTACCTGTTGACACTTCACGTCAACTCCCTACCAGCCCCAACCACCCCCTCCACCCAAAGTCGGCCCTCTTTTTGTGACCAACTTCTGGTCACATGGTCCGGTGCCCTAAGTCCCCAGATTCACATTTGCAGCTTATTCCCTTACACCACCAGGGGTCAGTCTTGTACTCCCTAATCAGCAGCCACTCTTTCTTCCTGTCTCCACCCTTCCTGCTCATCTGGATCCTGTTTCATATTCATTTAGCCCCTCCCCATCCCCATCCAACCATACTTCCATCATCACCTGGCCAGGAGTCTAAAACCCTGCACTTTGTGCTCTGGGGTCAGTGTCCCTACCGCTGCACATACAGCCTCCCTAGTACTCATACAACACAGCCACAGCCTTATCTGTTCTTTTCTGTCTTACCATCTCACACTCCACCCCTCCATTACTGAAAAATCCATGCCCCCAACCCCAACCCTGAGCCCACACCATGGGACTGTCATGCACCCTAGTGAGTGCTCTTAGCCTACTACTCCTCATTGCACCTTCTTGGTATGGACACACATAGGTAAAAAAGGCTGACCTTTTGGACTCTTACATGTATTCACACCTATACCATGGTACTAGTACACAATGACCATCAACTGTCCCATCAATGCTGGCTCATCTAGTTAGCTCCCCCCCTTGCCCCTACCTCCTACTAGCCCTGCACACTCGGGCCCTCCTCATGCTCACAATGGCTCCCATGGCACCTTGTACCTCACTCAGTAACACCCAGAGAGCAAAGCTACTCAGAGAAGCCCTGATTAGAGCCACTCTACTCCTCCTCCTCCTCCTATCAGGAAATGTGCACCCCAATCCAGGCCCTCTCTCACACACACATCCTCCTTGTCACACAGCATTGGCCTCAAAATTGCTTCCATGAACATCTGTAGTCTCCCAAAGAAACATGACTGTCTGCAAGTATGGGTGCTCCAACACCAACCTGATATACTGGCTGTCGTCGAGACCTGGCTCTCCCCAAATGCAAAGAACACCACTGTAGCCTTAAATGGATACCAAATTGTTAAGATGGATCAGCTAGTAGCTAGAGAGGTGGCTGTGCCATATATATTAGGGATAGCATTCCAAGCCAAGTAGTCCCTTCTGATCTGCCCAACCATGGGGCCCAGGCCCTCACTGTTAAAATCAGCACAGGTAATGCCAGAAAGACACTGCACATCATGGCTGTCTACATCCCCCTGCGAAATCAAAAATTGGCCTTCAATTCTGTCTCCAACTGTATCTCGCAGTTGCCAGCTGACTATGAGGTCATTGCATTAGGTGACTTCAGTGTCAACTGGCTGTCCCCTAAAGCTGCTCCCTTCAAGGATTCAGTGGCTGCCTTGAATCTCACCCAGGCTATTACAGTCCCTATGCGCTTGAACCCTTCCATGGGAACATTCTCCCTCATTCACCTCATACTAATGAATAGCCTGGACAGACTCTCCAATGTCTCTGTGTTGCCTGACACCCTCAGTGACAAGTCACCCACTTTCTGTACCTGATCACTCGGCATAAACAAGCCCCCTCCCTGGATTTACACATTGGCACCACCTAAAAAAGAATGTGTTGAAACAGTTTAAAAACTGCCTCTGCAACAGCGATTGGTCACCCCTGGACTCAGCCCAATCTGTGGATGGTGCCCTTTCCCACTTCATAACCACCTTTAATGATGCTTGTGACTGTTTTGCCCCTTTCACTAAGTAGCTCATCAAATGTCCTGACACCCCCTGGATATCCCAGGCCCTCCTGGATCTTATGTGTCATTGAGATAACCTCTGGCATAAGGCCCTTGACTCTGGTAAACCCTCTGATAAACAGCTGTACAGAGCAACCTGAAATAAATGCACCTGGGAAATTCAGA
Organism: Neoceratodus forsteri; assembly: GCA_016271365.2. Classification (NCBI taxonomy): domain Eukaryota; kingdom Metazoa; phylum Chordata; order Ceratodontiformes; family Ceratodontidae; genus Neoceratodus; species Neoceratodus forsteri. Next base: position 440,092,979 of record CM028129.1, on the reverse strand, counting down.
GGATGAAGGTGGCCTACTACCAGAAAACACTATCCTCCTCCTGGGGATCCAGATGTAAGTTCTGGGACAACATCAAAGAGCTGAATGGCAAGGCAAAGTCCCCCCACTCCCTCAACTAAACATTAATGGGAATGTCATCCAGGACCCCACTATCATTGCCAACTCCCTCAACAAATCCTTTTCTGACTTCAGTAGTGTACTCCCCTCTATTTTCTTCAAACCTCAAACTTACACACTCCCAGTCCACCCTCCTACCTCAGCTGCCCATCCTTTAGCCTCAAGATAGTTTCCACAAACAAAGCACAATCATATCTCACAAAATTTCTGGGAAAATCTAGATTCCTTGGACCTGAAGCTCCACCTCCTTGCCCTTGATGTCATGCTAGTCCCCCTCACAAAAATCTTAAACCACTCCCTCTGCCTTGGCCAACTCCTCACCCTCTGGAAACTAGCAGTCATTACTCATCCTTAAGGGTGGTGATAGTACCTCTCTGTCAAATTATCGCCCCATCTCAATTCTTGCCCTCCTGTCCAATGCTCTTGAAAAAATTGTCTTGGACCAGCTCACCAACCATCTGCCTAAATATAATCTCCTCTGTCCTGAGCAACATGGATTCAGGAAAGTTCACAGTACCACAACCACCTTGCTAGAATACTCTGGCTTTCTTCATGAAGCTCTCGACCATGGCCATCTGGCAGGATTGGTTTACATAGACCTGGCCAAGGCTTTTGATAATGTCAGCCATTCCTTCCTAATTAATACACTTCACTCCACAGGCCTTGCCCCAGCACTACTTCCTGGTTCTCCATTATCTGAGTGGGCATTCCCAGAGAGTTTGAATAGGGACCTCCCTCTCATCCTGCCTCCCTGTACTCTCAGAGGTCCAGCAAGGTTCAGTATTAGGACCAATATTGTTTAGTCTTTTTCTAAACTCACTTCCAAATGCCTGCTCTGGTAAAATTTTGCTGTATGCAGATGATGCCGTCATTTTTTGCAGTCACCCAGACCCCACCCTCCTCCAACTCAAACTCCAAAAATGCTTCACCAAGTCAGAATCCTGGTTCTCGGAGCATAGACTGGTGATAAACTATAAAAAAAAAGAAGGACCTGGTCTTTGTCAACACCAGAACAAGCATGCTACACCCCCCAACTATCCTAAATGCCCATAAATCTAGCCTTGATCAAGTCACCTCCTTTAAATACCTAGGCATCATCATTGACTCCACGCTCACTGATAGTAACCACATCCATACTGTATGATCGGTGATTAACACCAGAATTGGCCTTCTCTATAAGCACAAGCGGTGCCTGCCCCCCCAAGCACTCTACCTTGCAGTTACCTCCTCTGTGCTTTCCCTAGTGGACTATGGTATTGTACTCTATGGCTCTTCTAGCAGCACCGCACTACATAGGGTCAAGGTTGCTCTAAATAAAGTCTGCTGGTTTGTGACTGGGTGTGACAGAATGACAGACCTCACACCACAATACAGAAAAGAACCATACACACTACTCAACACAGCTGTAGAGAAGGGAGACATGACAGAAAAAGAGTTTGAATTCCTGTGAAAAGAATACCGAATTGTACCGGGTTTTTATATATTACCAAAAGTTCATAAAAATCAGGACATACCACCAGGGATACCAATAGTCTCTGGGAAGGGCTTTTTACCCAGAATTCAGGGAAATTTGTCAACTTTCTTCTACAGTCAATCGTCAATAGCCTACAATCACATATAAAAGGCACCACAGATCTTTTGGGGGAAGCTTAAAAACATTAAATGGGAGAAAGACTTCAGCTGGCTTGGAACAGATGTAGAATCATTATATATATATATATATATCTATCAACCATGAACAGGGCTTAGCAGCTAATCAATTTTTCATGGCCCATTGTAAAGAAAGAGATGTTGTACCCACATAATTTATTTTGAACTCACTTGAGTTCATCTTAACTGATAACTTTTTTGAATTTAAAGGGACCTTTTACCACCAAAAAGAGGAACGGCAATGGGTGCAGCTATGGCACCATGCTATACCAACCTTTTCCTAGGGTATGGGGAGGACACCATAGTGTTTGAAGAAAGTACTAATCCCTATCATGATCACATAAACTACTGGTTCTGTTTTATAGATGACATTATATGAATCTAGAAGGGGGGACAGGGATGTGATTCCTCAATTCATGAAGTGGCTAAATGACAATATGCTGAACCTTAAGTTCACTTATAAAAGTGATGCAATAAGATTGAATTCCTTGATTTGAGTCTTTCAGTAGAAAATACTGAAAACAATGAATCCAGCATTAACACCAAAACCTTTAGGAAACATACTGCAACAAATTCAGTTTTACACTTCAGCAGTCCCCCCAGCCTCAAAAGCTCAATACCCTACAGCCAAATGCTGAGGCTCAAGAGAAATTATAACACAGAACAGAGCTTCATCACACAAGTGAATTAATTCATTGAAAGATTCAAAGCCAGAGGTTATGATAGTGCTCTCTTGGAGCAATCTAAGAGAAAAGTGGAAGCCTTAAACAGAGAAGAACTTTTGAAGGGGAAGGAACCTGTTTTAAATGATAAAATCCCATGCACCTTTATAACAGAGTATGACAATGTAGCTGGCCAAACAGGAAACATAATATACAGAAACTGGCCAGTCCTGCTCAGTGATGATCAGACAGGGAGTGCAGTTGGCACTTCTCCCAGGGTTTCTTTTAACATGGCTAACAACCTAAGGGACAAACGAGTCCACAGCAGAACACCTAAATCAACCTCTAGTGATAGCCTGACTTGGCTACCCAAAAGGCCTGCAGGCTTCCATATGCAAAAGGTGCAACATCTGTAAATATGCTCTAACCAGCACAAATTTTGTTCACCCCAGAACCCATGGCAAAAAGATAGCTATTAGAGAATTAAAAACCTGTGACACAAGTTATGTTGTATATGCCCTTTAGTGTAACTGTTGATTAGTTTATGTGGAGAAAACAGTAAGACCACTAAAACAGCGAATCCAAGAACATGTAAGGTCCATTGTAAACAAAAGACAAGACACTCCTGTAGGAACACACTATGCCTAGTACCATGATTCAAACCCAGACAATTTGAAGTTCATGGGGATTGAGCGGATACTACCACTCAAACTAGGGGTGACAGACTGAACTTGCTGCTTGAGAAGGAAAGCATGTGGATTTTTAAATTGAATTGTGTCAAGCCAAATGGTCTGAACAATAAATGGGATATAAAACCATTTTTGAAGAAGCAGTGAGAGAAAAGAGAATGATACTGTTAAATGTAACACTAGAATGCATTTGTAGGAAACCACATATGCCTTTCAATTCAATATCATGTGATCTCAATTTTGTTCTTATTTGTTTTCTTTTAGAAAAGCTATTTCTGGATTTGGCACCACACCTGGGATTCCCCCATCCTACCTGGAATAAAGAAATATGGAGCAGTGATTGTATCTGCCTTGGTAAACAATCACCCCAGGAGGTTGAATCTCAGCCTTTATCCATAGTTTATGCATACATTTAATTTTCCTTATAAAATTCAGTATAAATGTATACACACAAAAATTGATTCTAGCTGATATTTAACTTAATTTATTCTCCTTTATTTTTTCTTTTTTGTATTTATAGCACTTTAAGATCTAACTCTGAAACTGACTGTTTGGGATGCAAAGCACTTTAAGCTCCATAATCAATGAAATACCAATAATGGAAATGTATGATGTCAAACTTTTATGTAATGAGCTTAGTTTAAATGATGCATTCTCCTCCACTAGCCTCACCCCTAAAGAAGACTCGCGAGAGTCAAGGCACTAAGGGACAGCTTCGAGTCTGTAGTCTGAAAGTCTGTATTCACGTGTGTCTGGAGCAATTTACTTTTTCACTAAAAGGATTGAAAGAACTTACTGGCTCCAGCATTTTTCATTTCTAGTGAGTGTGCACTGTTATCCTAGTTGCTGTGTCTTGTACGGAGGTTAGCCGCCTCCAAAACATAGTGCTGTACCAAGCCGAGCTTGTTGCATCACAGTGGTGTTTATGGAACTTGTTGCTCTAAATAAAGCCTGCCAGCTTGTGACTGGATGTGACAGAATGACACATTCATGTGACCTCTACCGGATCTCCTACTGGCTGAACTTTGATGGGAGACTCCACTACCATACCTACCTACCTACTAGCCAAAAAGGTTCTCCTTGGGCCTCCCCACCTGGCCTCTGAAACCTACTCCAAACTGCCCCCCCCCCACTAGGGCCACTCGTCACTCTAGTGCCCTGCTGGCAATTCCCCTAGGCAGGACATCACTAGGCCAATGTGCTTTTTCCTACAGGGCACCCCTCTAGATAAATGAACTCCCACCAGGCACTGCTTCTTTAATGAGTATCGGCCTTTTCAAGTCTGGGCTCAAGAAGGCAATAACAACCACCAGTAGCTGCAATTGCTCTTAATCAGCATCCCCCCAGGATGCTCTACCTCTTGCCTCCCCCTACTATGCTCACCTTCCCCCTCTCCTCCAATGTCCCCTTAATCCAGTCACTGACTAGCACATGTTCTGTCTCAACTTGTTAACACACTGTATTATTGCCATGTTGAATATATTGTCCTGACTGTATTGTAACTACTGACTCTGGGATTCATGCCCATTACTCTTCTGTTAATCTGACCTAAACGTTATCTCACTTGTACTGTTGTAAATACTTCCTACGTTATGGACTCTTACAAGTGTAATACACTGACTCTAGGTAGCCTACCCATTGCCATTCCTGTAACCTGTTTTAACATATATTGTTAATTCTATCTCTGTTTGTTGTCTGCCTTATGTACCCCCCCTCCTTTTCAAGATGTAGAGCCTTTGTAAAGGAATTCCTGACTCAAAGGGTTGTAATTCTGATCTCATTAATAAATAAAATAAAAAATTATTTCCATAACACTTGCTGCCGCTTGCATGAGCCTCTTGTCCTTTACTAAGCCACTCCTCCCCCCCACTCATTGGTGGTGGCAGGCCATTTTGGTGGGGTTTAGGGTTTAAAGCAGGTATCAGCATTTTCATTTTATATTAACTTTTTGGAAGCCATCTAAAGCAAAGCTAAGTCTAGCAACTAAGCCTGGTAAACTCTGTGATGCTGGGTCCTATGCTGAATCTACATTTTCGTCTGACCTGCTCTTAAAGGAACTGTACTTGTTTCTGAGGGCTATTCAACAACCAAATTTTCCTCATTCACTATAAATACAACCAGCAGCTTAATCTTGTTCAAAGTCTGTTGGCATTCATCTGTATCCCCCTCCCTTGGGTCGTGCCTGAAAATAGGCAGGATTTGTCTAGTGCACTTACTCGGTCAACAAAAACTAAATAAAATAAATAAATAAATAGAAACAAAGGAAACACAAACAAAAGTTTTTCACATCCTTCATGTGCTCAGTCCACAGATCAGCACCTTCAGGAATTTTTGCAAAACATCACCATCCAGGTATCAGCATTTTTATTTTAAATCAACTTTTTGGAAGCCATCCCAAGCAAAACTAAATCTAACAACTAAGTCTGACAAACTCTGTGATGTTGGGTCCTGAACTGAAGCCACATTTTCCTCTGACCCACTCCTAAACGAACCGCACTTGTCTTTGAGGGCTATTCTATAACCACTTTGTGGAACAAAGGATACATACAGACAAAAGATGTTCACATCCTGAATATGCCCAGGTCACAGTTCATTACCCTCAGGAATTTAACACATTCTGTAACTCTGGACCTCAGCAGTTCACCATTTCCTCTAGATTACATATTTTTCTTTTTCATTCTTTGACTCTTGTGTCAGCCAGAGGAGGCAGCCAGCTCAGATAAATACTTTGAAGAACAAAGGAAACATACAAACTGCTAGACTATTGTAATCATTGATATTGCTTAATATTTAACTACCTAGTAGTACTAAAATACAGGCGCTTTAGCTGGGGGGGTGCTTATGTTTTAACATGTGACTGCAGGGGCCTCAACTGGATGGTCTAAGTCAATAGGTAACTTGTATCTTGGCATTTGGGCATTTTTTGATCACATACTCACCAGTATAAAACAAAAATTGATTGATTGATTGATATCTAGAATACTAGGTAACAGGATTGCTTTTGAGTTTTAGCTCTCTAATCCTAACCCTGACCTCTAATTACTACTGCTCACATTCTATTCCAAGTAGACTAGTGGTGCCTGAACCTTGTTTCCCTCATTTTTTTCCCTTCTGCCTCCTCCAGGTCATTAGGAGACAGGAGCTTGGCCCTTATGATGAAGCTGCTTGGCTCCTATTTTGCAATAGGGGTGGGGCTTCCTCTAATGCTTGCTTGTGTTGACCTCTTAGTGGTCCCAGCTGCTCACTGTGCCCCATGATGTTACACAGCTCAGCCCTCTTTTACTTACTCAAACCTTCTTCTGAGGAAAACTATCCTTCCTTGCAGCCACATGTACCTGAGCTTCATCAATCCTGCTCATATATTATACTACTTTTCCTCTACTCCTGGCATTAATTCTCAGAGGTGCCCCCAACTTAAATGGTACCAGGAAATCTGGCTGTACCTATTATGGATTTGTTTGGCCAGAGATGTTGAGTCAAGCACAGGCCCTCCATTTGTATTTTTGCCTCAAAACACCCCCACATGGTTTTCTTCAAAGAGTCTTAAAATTATGCATATGATTATTTACAGCCTCACTGCTAACTTTGCCAAATTGGAAGCCTGGGTTGCCCACTACTTCACAGACATACTTGGCTTAACGGGCACCTGCCTCTGACCTACAATACCAGACTCCCTGTGTGCACTAAAAGGTTACAAGTTCTTGAGGGCTGGTCGCTCCACATCTAAACCAGGGGGTGGCATTGCGCTGTACTTTAAAGAGCATTTCTCAATCAACCTCTCTCCAAACCAAACTCTAAATGGCTGTGAGTTACTGCATGCCATGCTTCTTCTGGGAAATGCCAAAAACTGAGCATTGTCTGCAGTTACAGCCTTCCAAAGAACAGATTGAAAGAATTGACCAAAGTCATTCAAAACCTTACATTGCTGAAGGGGAAGTTGGAATTACTCCTCATCGAGAATTTTAACCTTGATAGGCTTGGGCACAATACTGGTTCATTGGAGGAAGTCCTAGGCAAGTTCCATCTCTCTCAAATAATAACAAGTCCAACCAGAATTGTGCCCAGTAGTAACCATCAATCACTTATAGACTGGATCCTCACAAACACTAAGGATAGGATAACAAATGCCAGGATGCTGCCTGATGTTATCATTGACCATGTGCCTGTCTTTTGTATGTGGAGCGCTCGCTCTCATAAACCTCCTCCCAAAGAAATCCAGTTCTGAGATTTCTCAAGCCAAGAATATGGATCCCTGGCTCGGGCCTCCCAACTCATTGACAGGTCCACACTCTCTCATACCACTGACATAGATGAAGCATTCAACTTCTTACATACCACCCTTCTTAACCTCCAAGATGCATTTGTTCCCTTCAAGAAATGGCATATCAGAGACTCCCTGACCAGATGGATAAACAGTCAACTACTTACACTAATGAAAAGGAGGGATAAAGCATGGTCCAATGCTAAATACACCCAGGATCACTCGGACTGGACCACATACAGAGAGCTCAGGAAGGAATGCAAGAAAGCTATCCGTAATGCTAAAAGTGCCTATTACCAACAGCTCCTTCATTCATCTACTTATGACCCCTGAAGTTTTTGGAACCACATGAAATCCTGCATGGGACAAGCTGCTAATTCATCTATAACCAACATGACCCTGGATGACACCAACTGCAATAACATAGTTATCATTGCTAATGCCCTAAATGCTCACTTCTCGGACCTCTCCCATTTCTCCTGCCAGTTTGATCATGATTCAACCTCTCCCATGGAACCCCTGTCCCCAAGCTCCCCATGCCTCAGCTTCAAGCAAATCACCAAGAAGGAAGTTTTTGACTTCTCAGATCCATCCCCAACTCTCTCTCTCTGTTGGTTTGGATGGGCTCCTACTAAAGTTTCTTAAACTGACCGCCCCTCTCATAGTGGCCCCCATCACAAGACTGTTCAATCTGTCCCTTGCCTCAAGGTCTGTGCCTGTGCTCTGGAAGACACGTGGATCATTCCTGTACACAAAAAAGGTGACACTAGATGTATGGATAATTATCGGCCCACCGCAATTCTCTCTACCCTTAACAAACTTCTTGAGAAAATTGTCACCTCTCAGGTTACAGGTTTCCTGCAAAAAAACTAACAGATTACTCCATGCCAACATGGTTTCAGGAGTGGCCATAGTACCACTATAGCTCTCTTAAAACTGACTAATGACATCAGAACAGCTATGGACAAGGGGATGCTCATGGGAGTGATATTCATAGACTTAACCAAGGCATTTGACCTGGTAGATCACACTCTGCTGCTAGAGAAACTGCTTGCTTTGGGTTTCTCGTCTCCTGCTCTGTCTTGGTTCAGAGGTTACCTGTCTGGTAGACAGCAGTTTGTCAAAATAAGTGGTACCAAATCAGGTCTCACCTCCATTGAGATCGGAGTTCCCCAGGGATCCATCCTTGGGCCACTACTATTCTCTCTATTTGTCAACAACTTGCCCAAATCTCTTAGCTTCTGTGAAGCCCTTTTGTATGTGGATGGTATGGTCCTCTACACCAGTGCTGCCAGCATCACTGACATCAATAACAAACTTAACCTGAATTTTGACACCATCCAGTCATGGATATAGTGCAACAAGCTCCTTCCCAATGCAAAGAAAATAGTCACCATACTCTTTGACTCAGTGCCCAGACTCAGAGCCTGCCCTTCTATGCTTACTATAAGGGGGCCAGGAGGCTCCTCTCTTGACATGGTGGACTCTTTTAAGTATCTGGGCATCACTCTCAATCCATCTCTTGACTTCAACCTTCATATTTCAACTGTATGCAGATCTGTCCATTTAAGCTTGGCATCGTGTATAATACTCACCACAACCTTACCTCTGCTGCGAGACTTGCTATCGCTCAGGGTGTACTAAGGCCTGGCCTCACATACAGCCTCTTATCATACATGGATTCAAATAAAGCTGTTCTAAGCAAATGGGAGATCTGTTATAACAGCATCTATCATTTTTCTCTATCTATGCCAAAGCACACCAAACATGGTGTGGTCTATGCTGATCTTGGCTGGCTCTCCCCTTCCTCATGCCAGACATATGCTGCTAGTTGCGCCAAAGACAAAATAATCAGAGCAGGCCTTCCTGAGTCTATCACTTGCTGGTTGAAACCTTCCTTACTGACCTACTCCCTGCGCTCGATGGACAACTATCTACTGGATATCCCCAAATGCAGCACTAGGATGGGTGAGTATGCCTTTGCGGTATCTAAACCAAAACTCTGGAACTCTCTCCCTAAGGAACTGAAACACATGCAGTCCCACCATATCTTTAAAAATGGCCTCAAAAGTCACCTACAAATCAGGGACAAATGCTCTTGTCCCTAAACTATATGGAGTACTGGCCTGGTTCTTGTCTCTCCCCAAGGCCCCACTAGCACTTCTGGGACTCCCAGGATTCCTCAGTGGAATAGTTGAGTACCTAGAGGCCAGTGGAGCACAGGACCCAAGGCAGCATGGGTTCACAGCGGGAAGGTCATGTCAGACGAATCTAATAGATTTCTTTGACTGGGTGACCAAAGTAGTAGACCAGGAAGGGGCTGTGGACATGGCCTACCTAGACTTTAGCAAGGCATTTGACACAGTCCCACACAAAAGATTAATAGTCAAATTAACCAGCCTGGGAGTGGGTCCCAGGATGGTAACCTGGGTAAAACATTGGCTGCACAACAGGACACAGAAGGTAATTGTAAATGGAGTCTACTCTGAAGAAAGAGGGGTTACTAGTGGGGTACCGCAGGTTCAGTATTAGGTCCAGTCCTTTTAATGTCTTCATCAGTGACATTGCAGAGGGACTGGAAGGAAAAGTATGCCTTTTGCAGATGACACAAAGATCTACAACAGGGTTGATACACAAGGAGGCGTGGAAAGGATGAAAAGGGACTTGGCAAGGTTGGAGGAATGGTCAGAAGTATGGCAGCTAGGATTCAATGCAAAGAAGTGCAAAATAATGCACCTGGGAAACAAGAACCCAGGGGAAGAATACACAATGGGTTGGGAGGTAGTAACAACAACAAAAAAGGAAAGGGAACCGGGGGTAATCATATCAGATGACCTTAAGGTTAGCAAGCAATGTGAGAAGGCCGTAGGGAGGGCTGGGGGTATACTGGGATGTATAGGGAGAGGCATCAGCAGCAGAAAACAGGAAGTTGTTATCCCTCTGTACAGACAGTTGGTGAGACCCCATCTGGAGTACTGTGTCCAGTTCTGGAGACCCCATCTCCACAGGACATAGACAGGATAGAGGCAGTCCAGAGGAGGGCAACTAAAATGGTGCAGGGTCTGCAAGAGAAGCCATATGAGGAGAGACTAAGGAGCTTAATATGTATACCCTTGAGGAAAGAAGGAGAGGGGGACATGATAGAAACTTTAAGTACCTCAGTGGAATCAACAAAGTCCAAGAGGGTAGCATCTTTCAGAAAAGAGACTTGCAAGAACAAGGGACACAATTTAAAAGATAGAAGGAGGGCGGTTCAGGGGCAATGTGAGGAAGTATTATTTCACAGAGAGGGTAATGGATACATGGAGCAGCCTTCCTGAGGAGGTTGTGGGGTCTAAAACTGTGGGAGAATTCAAGAATGCATGGGACAGACATAAGACAATTCTTGTGGGGGGTAGGAAGAAATAGGCTGTTTGTTAACTAGGATCTGTGGCCTATCCTGTAGGTAGGGAAATGGGCAGACTAGATGGGCCAAGCGGTCCTTATCTGCCGTCAAAGTCTATGTTTCTATGTTTCCCCTATCCCAGCTCACTGCTCTTAGAACCAAGTTGCTGGCTACTTACCCTTGACTCCCCTACTTGTCCTCTGGGTAATTCTTCCCACCCTCTGTTTCATGGTGCCCTCTGTACTTACATGTGCTATTTTTTTTTCCTTACAGTGATGACTGCCTGTTGAATTCCTTGTACTGTCTATGCACAGTATATTCATTGCATACCACGTGTTTGTCATGTACCCCACTGTTTTCTGTGGTATATGCTGTCTGGAACTCCTCTGTTATAATATGCTGGTTTTGTCTGTAACTCTCCTTGGTAATGCCTGAAAACAGACAATGTTGTTGTTTAGTGCACTTACTGGATCAACAGCAACTAAATAAATAAAATAAAGCAAAGGCATCAATAGACATGGTGGTGTCTACAGCAGCGGCAGCCCTGTGCGGCAAAGTGAGGCAAAGTGCAGGGAGTCCATGGGAGCTGTGGGGCTGGGCCACAGCATTTTGTTCATTTGTTCTGTGGTATAGTCTTAATATTTTAATTTTGTCCCTTATTCTTGAACTTTGTTTTGTTCTTATTATTGAGCATGGGAAAGTGCACTGTTTTTGTGGATGGGTTGTTCATTTTATTATGTTGTTTTATTAGCTGTGAATTAATTTCTACAGTTTAAGTTCCTGATACAATGGTGTATGTTTGTAATGTTTCTGACTTTTCTATGTCTAACTATTTAATTAGGTCAGCTCTTTTTTTTCCATAAATCTTTTTATCTCCAGGAGCACCTGGCAAGTGGCTACAGTCTCTCCTGATGGAGAGACTCTATCTCTGGCATCCCGCAACTCCATATCGCCAGCTCGGGTAGTCCTCTGTGGATTGCCCTGTGTGGTGGGGCCAGGAGAGAGGGGAGCCGGTGCACTCTCCCACCCAGAGACTCAATCCAGATGCCCTGAGCCAACCCCTGCAGCTGCCTGAGCCATCATGGATCCAGCCCAGCTCCATTTTTCTCACTTTTCTCCCATCCCTCCCCACCGATGTAATGATGTTGGCACATTCCTTTCTACTCATACTGCCCTCCAGCCATTGTCAGAGGGCAGTCAATGAATGAAATGACAAGTGTCCCTCCCCCCAAGAGAGGAGAGGAGAGCAGTCCTCTGGACACTCGATCCTCTCTCCCCCTGCCAACTCCTGGTTTCCCGAGCTCATTCCTAAGCTCAGGTCACCGGTGTGGCATGAGGTGTGGCATCCAGTGCCTCAACCCTCAGCACTGCCGGGCCGGCCTTAGGTCGTCTAATTCTGAAGTGAGGTGGAGTTTTTATTTGTTTTTATCTAGTAGATTTAACATGGGAATCTAGGGGAACAATTTCAAAGGAGATGTGCCAGTGCATCTCAAGAAATGCACCGCAGCACAATATTCAAAGGGAGAAGATACACTGCACATCTCTGGCTGCTCCCAAGCACAGTGATAATGCATGCAGGGCATCTCCAGGGAGCGTGCCTATGAATATGTGGCACATCCCCATATTCAGCAGAGATATGTAGCTTAGCTGCCTGCACATCTCAGAGATGTGCCACACAAAGTTAGGCAAGGAAGAACCATGCCTAAGTCCTAGCCACCTGCAGGCAGGCTGCTGTACTGCACACAGCAAAATTTGACAGCAGATAAGAACCGCTTGGCCCACCTATTCTGCCCATTTTCCGACCTAACAGGTAAGCTGCAGATCCTATTTAACCAACAGCTTACTTCCTCCTACCCCCCCACTAGGACTGCCTTATGTCTGTCCCATGCATTCTTAAATTCCCCCACTGTTCTTGACTCCACAACCTCCTCTGAAAGGCTGTTCCATGCATCCACAACCCTCTCCATGAAAAAATACTTCCTCACATTCCCTCTGAGCCCATCCCCCTCTATCTTCAAAGTGTGCCTCCTTGTTCTTGCACATCATTTTTCTGAAAGATGCTACCCTCTTGGACTTTGTTGATTCCCTTGAGGTACTTGAAAGTTTCTATCATGTCCCTCTCTCCCTTCTTTCCTCAAGGGTATACTTATTAAGCTCCTTTAGTCTTTCTTCGTATGTCTTCTGGTGCAGACCCTGCACCATTTTGGTTGCCCTCCTCTGGACAGCCTCCACTCTGTCTATGTCTTTGCGGAGATGGGGTCTCCAGAACTGCACACAGTACTCCAGACGGGGTCTCGCCAACTGTCTGTACAGAGGGTTAACAACTTCTTGTTTTCTACTATTGATGCCTCTCCCTATGCATCCCAGTATCCCCCCAGCCTTCCTTACTGCCTTCTCACATTGCTTGCCCACCTTTAGGTCATTTGATATAATTACCCCCCCAGTCCCTTTCCATTTTTACTGTTGTAAGTATCTCACCCCCCCACTGTGTACTTTTTCCCTGGGTTTTGTTTCCCAGGTAGTCCAGTGGAACCCCCCATCCCGAACCCTGTTCACCATAGCTGTACCTGTGACCCTTTTCCACAGTGTAGTAGATCCCCTCCATACTGATCCCCATTTGAAATATAATTTCAACCCCCACCCTTTTCCATAGTGTAGTGACCTCCCGTACTGATCCCTATTTGCATAAAAACAAAATAATTTCCCCAACCCTTTTTCCATAGTGTAGTGGCCCCCCTCACCACCACCCACTCAGGCACCCACATCCCACCCCTCTCCCCTCGTCCCAGCATGGCCAGTCAGCTGGTGAACAGCACAGCCCTGTGCATACCTCCATGGCTGCCCGCCAACTGAACTGTCAATGAATGAATGACAGCTTACAGTAATCACTACAAGCCCATTGGTTGACACTGTCAACCAATGGGCTTGCAGTGTGTACTGTAAGCTATCATTCACAAGGTTGTGTCATTCACAAAGTTGTGAATGATGGCTTACAGTACACACTGCAAGCCCACTGGTCGACAGTGTCGATGATCAGTGCTTCTACCCCCTTACATTTAAGGGATCATTTTGGTAATTTAGCTGAGCACGTATTTTAATTTAAGTACTTGGGTATACTATTGGATTCAAGGCTGTCCTCTACAGAACATGATAAAATGGTTTGTAGGACAATAAACCAAAAAACTGGAATGCTATATAAATTATAAACTTTTTTCTCCTTGGAAACATTGATAATTATTGCCTATGGGTCTCTTTTGCCACACTTTGATTATGCTGCAAGTCTTTTCTTTCAGTTGGGGGCCAAAGAATATCCAAGTATTTTTGTTGCATATAATAATATTTGTCATATTGTTTTATTACCACCAATTCATACTCACCATTGTATTTCATATTCTCATCTTGGTTGGCTTTCTCCTTCTTTACAAATTCTATATTTTTTTGGTTGTTTGGCAATTAAAAGTGTTTTTTTTTTTCAGTTTTGGGGCCCCTTCAGACTTAATAAAGTGAAGATCAATGCTTCCTAGCTTGAGATCAGCTAAAGGGGTTGTGTTATTTGAAAGGTTATGTAAATCTAAAGTTGGTGCTCTTTCTTGCTGCTCCTCGGTTTTTGAAATGGTCTTTCGGATACATTGTGGTCTGCTGCTCCCTCGTTTTATATTAAAAAACACATTTTTACAGTATTTGTATAGTTATCGTAATTGTGATTATAGTTTTGGTTAATGCATTTTACTTTCATTTTATCATTTGTTGTGTTTTATGTATTGTTACTATAATCTTGCCTGTGTAGATCCTAAAAAAAAGGACTCTCAGTCCAGTGTTCTTTCCCAGTTACGAAAATTAAATAAATACATAATACATACATACATACATTCATGCATACATACATACATACATATATACAAACATACATACATATATACATACATACATACACACATACATAAATAACTATAAGCCAGTCAGCCTGACATCAGTTGTGGGGAAGTTAATAGAGTCAGTGCTAAAGGAAAGGATTGTGGAGTCTGACACTTCTAGAAATGGGACACTACCTTGGTGAATGGGAATACAGGCAGTTGAACTGAACTTCCAGATTAGCATAGGGGCTCAGGTCCTGTGGTTTCCACATGTAGCCCAAAATGTATCTAAATTTTACCTAGTTTAAAAATGAAGGTGGATTCATCAGTAAAAGTATAAAAAAGACATTTGATATGCATTAGCCACACATAGGATTCATAGGATTGATACAAGTCTGTTAGCGTTAGCCTACATGACTCATTATTTCTCAATAGGCATACCTACAATGTTTATTTTCCACTAACTCATTGAAGGCCTTTTTAAAGGAGTCCATAGTAGCAGTACTAACTACTGCCTCAGGGAAGTTGTTACAGAGTGTCCCCACCCTCTGGTTAATCCATGCCCCCCCTTTTGTTGGATTTGTATAATTCACATTTTAGATGGTATTTCTGGAGTCTAGTTTCTCTATCGTTTTCCTTTCTGACCCTTACATTCCCAAAGGTCACACTCCCTGAATGCCTTATACACCAGACATAGATCTCCCCTGAGTCTTCTGTGCTCAACAGAATACATATTTAATGCAGTCAGTCTGTCCTTGTATGGCAATTCAGATATTGCTTTAATTATTTTAGTTGTTCTCCTCTGCACCTCCTCCAGAAGGTCAATACTGCTGCAAGTATGCGATGCCCAGCACTGCACTTAATACTCCAAATGAGGACTGACCAGAGGATTATACAATGGGATTATGACCTCTTTCTCCCTACTTCTAATGTTTCTTGTCATACAACCCTAAATATTTTGTTGCCTTTTTTCGCCACATCTATGCAGTGTTGATTCAAATGTCAGTTTATTTGTTTTTGTAATTAATTAATTTATTTATTTAGCTTTTGTTTACTGGGTAAGTGCACTAGGTAGAAACCTATCTAATTTTAGGCACAGCCTCAGAGAGTACATTACAGATAAGTACATCAGCACAAAGAACTGTAAACAGATATTTAGAGCAACTGTAATTACAATGAGTCATTAGGGGATATACAAACATAATTTTAAAGTCAAGTGTTTGCAGTAGTACAAGAACAGAATACAATGGTTTCGAGTAGGCAGTAACTGCCTAGTATGTCATAGGAACAGTGTAGGACAAAGAGAGGAAGAGCATAGGCAACAACGTAGAAGACATTTGGCTAAATTTCTTGTCCCAAGTTGTTCAAGGGCTTGCTTTGTTTGAAACCAGCATTTTAAGGCTTCTAGCAAATTCTAGCCTAAGGTGTCTCCCTTCAGTTAGAATCAGATTACAGGTGTGTGAATTTAAATTGCTTTGAGCTTGCTAAGCTTACTTAATTTGGTTGAATTTCTTGTCCCAAGCTGTTCAAGGGCTTGCTTTGTTTGAACCCAGCATTCTAAGGCTTCTAGCAACTTCTGGCCTGAGGTGTCTCCCTTCTAATGTTGTGTAAAATAGAAAAATTTTGCCAAGCAAAATATTTAGTGTAGTTCTGCAATTTTGAGACATTTTTTGCCCCAGCAAAGCCTGTTTTCGCCTGGGATTTTGATTTTGCATATTTGCGAAATTCCGCTTAATATGCTTTGACTGAGCGATTTTGTCCATCCATGCTTAAAATTTCACCTTGTGGTGAAAATTTTGCCAGTGTAACTTTTGATTTCACTAGTGAAATTATGCACCAAAGGTGAAATTTGCAATGCATTGTGGGTATACAAATATCACATGCAGGTTGTTCAGAGCGCAGTCTGTTGCCTGTTGAGTCAGAGAGCAGTCTGTTGTGGTGCATCACAGCCAATAAACCCTTTTAAAACCGCTTTAAAAAGATTTTTGAGAGCTAATTGCTCCCAGTTATACAGTTTGTTCCTAGTGCTGCTAGGGACCATTTTCTAATGTTGTGGATTTTTGAATAATACTGAGTTTAATTAGTTTTTACTTTTGTCTGTGAAGGAGTTGAGTGGGGTAGGGTATGTGTGTAAAACCAGTGCAGGCTATCTCTATCCTTTTGCAAACAAATTTCTGATTTACTTTTATTTCTTTTAAGTCTTTATGTTTTTGTTGGTGATCTACTTATTTGTATTAATTTCTTATATCTTGACAAGTATTATTTCCTTTCTCTGAAAAGTTATTCCTGTCTGAGAGTTCCTGTTCTTGATAGCCTGTGTTATGTACAGTACCATTCTTCTGTTTTTAATTGTGTATTCTAAAGTTTTGAACACACAATGCTGATCCCTTATTTTAT
Source organism: Neoceratodus forsteri (assembly GCA_016271365.2). NCBI lineage: Eukaryota > Metazoa > Chordata > Ceratodontiformes > Ceratodontidae > Neoceratodus > Neoceratodus forsteri. The sequence continues at coordinate 440,075,964 of CM028129.1, read as the reverse complement.
TTTTTTATTTTTGTTTGTGGTCAGTTCTGTTTGCTGTTCACTTATGTCACTTAAACTGTGGAAAGTAACAGTTCTATATTTTTTGTATGGAAACTTACTGTAAGTACTTTTAGATGATCACTTGAACTTGTCCACATACAGTTTCACTGCTTTGGTGAATTGCTCCCCTGTATTTTATTGCTGGAGCTTGCCTCTGCATTGTGGTGTTCCAGTTTCAGTTGACTTTGCTTACCCTTTCCATGTTACAGCATTGTTTACTACCTGACCCTGCGCAATATAAAAAACTACATACTAATATAGTAGTTGTCAAGAGATTGCTGAGCCCATCCATATTGCTGTAGGAGCCTTTGTTTGTCAATGTTATATGGTTGTCTCTGCCCTTATATAGCAAAACAATTGTATTAGTAAGTATTAACACATTACAGTACCTCAGTTGTCCAGACACAGGTGATCTGTGTTTAAAGTAGGTTACCAGTGCCCTTTTTCACTGTGTTGCTTTAACTCCTGTTTTTTCTTTTGTTTTTTTTTTTAACTTTCTTTATGCTCCAGGTCGTGGAACTCTCTCCAGCAACCCCCGTGCCAGTCTCTACCTCCCAGTCTGAAACCTTACCTGACAGGCACTACGATCCAGTGGATCCCCCGACTCTGAGTCCCCCAGGGAAGGGCCACCCGCCCTAGCACTCTATCTAACAATCTAATTCACCAGAGTGGGGGGGTCCAGCAGGCAGGTCTGATGGCAGGAGTGTGGACCGACACAGTAGGCACCTTCACCTATCCACGCTGGGGGATTTTTGTCCTTGCATCTTGCCCCAGAGCTCGGATGTGCAATGATGCCCTGCTCGACATGTGCATGCCCCACGTGTGCACTCAAAAGGCATCCGCCCTAGCCCCAATTCCCTTCATCTGCCGGCAAAGCACTGCAATACCCCAGCTGCCACCAGGGGCTGTTGCTGCACCATCAAGGGTGAAGCCCACCTCCCCAAGGAAGGAGAGCAGTCCATGGGATACCTAATCCTTCCTCATCCCTGATGGCCCTGACGACCCGTGCTCATTCCCAAACAGCAAGCACTCATGTGGCAATGCAGGTGTGGTGTCCAGTACCTCAACCCTCAGTGCCACCAGCCAGCCTGCTTTAATTCCTATTTGGGGAAAGAAAAAAGTTACCTTTTGGTTTTTACTAGAATAGGCTACCATATACAGTATTAGTTGTACAGAATGCTGCTACCTGTCCTGATTGTGTTTGGACTTGGAAGAAGTCAGTACAGCAGGTGTGAGGTGTTGTTCACACAGTTAGTAGTACATCCTTTCTTGATATACTCCCAGAGAAAGACAAAGCTTTGAACTAGCATATAAAAATGCCTGCTAAGAGGCGGTCCAGTACAGGGAAATATATCAGAGGGGATGAGGCAGCTAAGAAGTCTGTTGAGGAGAGTAAAACTTCAGTTCCAGTTCCCCAAAGCACACATATGTCTGCATCAGTGTCTTCTGTGGACTCTGGTGGTGCTGCAGCAGAAACCAGCAAAGGAGTTGTTCAAAGAAGTACTGGCATTCCTGTGTCTCAGTTTTTTATGGCCAGAACTGTTGCATCCATCCTGATGGGGAATGATAGTGAAAAGAGGGGAGACACTGACACCAGCACATGAACAGTGATCCAGGAGGAGGGTGATAAGTCTGTCACTGTGACTATCACAGGGCTTGTTCCTGCTGGAGTTGGTGGTGGTGACAGTGTTCAGCTGGAGTGTGATAATCCAGGAGATATGAGTAGTCAGTCCCCTGGGAAGATGGTTGTAGAGAAAGAAAAATATGCTGTGCAAGAAGACAGTGATAGGGAGGAGGACGAGAACAAGGACATCATCAGCATCAGTGCTGTTGATGATGACTGGGATGATCCCTCATGGGCGCCTGAGTTTATAAAGGTCAAGGGTGATGTAAGCCAAGGCCATTTACATGCACAGCCCATGGGTCAGGCTGTCACCAAGCCATCAGCAATCCCCCAAGCAGTCCATTCACCCCCTCCCAAAAGCAGTCTTATGGAAATGATGAAAGCAGCCCAAAAAGCAAAAACCTCCACAACTGTTTCTCAGCTCTCCCAGTCCCACCAGTAACATGTTAAGTCCAGAGATTGAAAGCCCCTAGTTTGGGACTTGTATGTGCTTGATCCAGCTAATGAGACCATATAGTGATATTTATTTTATTTATTTTTATTTAGTTTTTGTTGACCGGGTAAGTGCACTAGATAAATCCTGCCTATTTTCAGGCACGACCCGGGGGAGAGGGATACAGATGAATGCCAACTGACCTTGAACCAGATTAAGCTGTTGGTGGAATTTTTAGTGAATGAGGGAAATTTGGCCAGGACACCAGGGAAATTCCCCTACTCTTTTCGATAAGTGCCATGGGATCTTTAACATCCACCTGAACTACCACCAATCCAGGCAGATGGGACTTCGGTTTAATGTCTCATCTGAAAGATGGCACCTCAGAAGTGCAGCACCCCTCTCATGCCGCACTGCAGTGTCAGTATTGGGATATTAACCCAAGTGCCAGATGTGGGAACTGAACCCACAACCCTCTGATCTCCCAGCCTCAGAGGCGAGTGTGCTACCTACTGAGCCACTGACACTATGTCAACTGTGTCAAGCATGTGTTAGTCAGGGAAAAAAGGGAAGCCACATAGGCACAGGTGGCAGATAGGTCCACCTGAAAAACTAACACCCGCTGCTATGGCAGCAACACCAGAAGGATGCCAGAGCTGTTGGTGGTAGCTCCCTCAGCAAGTTAAATGTAACTGAGAGCAGTTAAATACAGCAGGAGGAGGGAGGGCAGAGTGGGTCGGTGGAGGAGCAATCCTTTGGTCTCTCATGTAGTGGGCATAGAAGTGGAGGTGCCACTCCCAGTCCCTTGACTTAGAAAAGTACACCACCACACCCCAAAACAACAAAAATAACTGGTTTCATGTGGTATGCACAGCCCCAGGAGTCAACTGTTACCCCTAAAAGAACAACATTGGTGTGACAAGTAGGGTTTTCTGGTCAAACAGCCCAAAAGATACAACCCACTCTGAAGAACATCCTTGAGAAGCACACAAAGTACCCCCCCCATCATGCTGCTGCACATGAGTTACATGCTGCCACCGCTGAAATGCTAGCCATTGATATGTTGCTGTTCTTGTTCATGGAGAATGCACTGTTCCACAAGTTGATGGCCAGTGCCTGTCCCAAATGGCAGGTTACATCACAAACTTATTTCTCTAAGCGTGCCATGCCAGAGCTGTACAGTAGAGTTGCTGAATCCATATTACATGCAATGAAGCATACAGCATCAGAATATAACCATCTTAGCATGGATATGTGGACCAGTGGACAAACAGCAGCAAGCTCATATATATGCATAACAGCACACTGGGCACAAGTACCCGGGGTGGTAGTTGATTTTGGGCCTGGCAAGATCTGTCGGAAGCAAAACTGTGTTGGTAGCAACACCCCTGGAATTCAGCAGCATGCAATCCTGAGTATGTGAAGTGTTACTGGTTCTCACATGCATGAGAAAATGCTTAATGTTCTGCTGGATGAGATTGATGAGTGGCTACACACAGTCACTTACAGCAGGATTCATCGCAAGTGATAATGGCTCCAGTGTAGTGAAGTGCATTAGCGATGGTGGTTTTCTCAGGGTGCCTTGCCTGGCACACTGCCTTAATCTTGTTGTGCAGCAGTTTCTAAACCATGCAGACATTAAGGAAACTGTGACTGTCGCCCATTGCATCTGTGTACACTTTGCCCATTCTGCAAAGGCCCGTGACCATCTGCATGAGCTACAGTGCACTAACCATCTGCCTTAGAACAACATGAAGCTTGATGCTGTTACCAGGTGGAACTCCACACTGTACATGATTGACCAGCTCCATGAACAGTATAAGGCTGTTTCAGAATACCTGCTGGTGCACATCGCCCGTGACAGTGCTGGAGTGTTCAGAGCTCTAACAACAGAGCAGTGGCACCAAATGGATGGGCTAATACACATTCTCCATCCATTTGAGCATGCTACCCAGGCAGTGAATAGGGACACTGCTTGTATAAGTCAATCCACACCCCTCATACGTGTGCTGAGGCAGACACGGTTAATGTCCGACATCAGATGGAGGCAAGTGGGGATCATACCAGTTGTAATCTAATGAATCACATGCTCCATGTGCTGGACATGAATACCTATATATCCGGCATTGTACAGTCAGATGAATTTGCAATCGCTACCATGCTTGATCCACGCTACAAATGTGGCCTGCATTCTATAATTGAAGGAGGTCATCAGCAAGTGCAAAAGTTGACAGAGAACCTGATTAGATGAGTATCTGCTGCACAGATGAAAAAGGCACATAAGCCACGCACTGTACAGAAAACAGGTGTTGCTACCACCACCAGCAGCTCACGGTCAACCCAATCTGACAAAATAGGCAAGGTACAGCAGAAAACAGCAAGAAATCCCATTTGGGATGTTCTCTATCCAGTGGGAGTGGAAGATACAGAAGAAAAGGAGGGTGAGACATATGAGGCAGCTGGACTCGGGGCAGCAGAACGAATGGTAGAGGCCTACATAGGGGACACAAAGCACCTTGCCATTACTGACAAACCAATGCAGTACTCGAGCAGTAAAGTGACTGATTGGCCAGGACTAACATCAGTTGCTGTGAAATATCTGAGCTGCCCACCATCCAGTATCAGTGTGGAATGAGTGTTTAGTTCAGCTGGGGCCATTGTGCATGATCGTAGAACCAATTTGTCACCCAAGAAGATGTCCATGCTAACATTCATCAAAATGAACGAAAGGCACATTCCACATAGCAGTGATGTCAATGGTGCTGCCACATGAACTGTGTCTTGGTGGTGATGATAATGACCATCCCTCTACTAAGTAAAGCTGTGTGAGTACCTTTTCCCGAATATTCGGTATTCAGGTCCCAGGTATTTGGTATTCATTATTCGGTATTTGGCCAGAAAAGGTGTTTTTTTAGGACAGTTTAAAAAAAGCACTTCAGCAACACCATTAATCACCCACTGAACCTGGTGTATCATATACACCTCAATGACACTTCAGCCACCAACATAGAGCTCTCTCTAATGCAACACAAGCTACATGTGGCACACTCGATTCACCACACCACACATATAGCTCTTCAAAAATGATATTAAGCATTGCATTGGGTCAGCACTGGAGGGTGGTCATGGTCACAGTCACGGGGTAGAAGGTGCATTGGCCATGGGCTTAGGAATAGTGGTAACAGTGGCTGTCGTAGAGGTGAAAGCTGAAAGGGTGGCTGCTGCAAGAATGGCACTGGTGGTGGTAAGAAGCACACTGGCTGTGGATGAAGCAGCCATAGTGGTAGCAGTGGGAACACTTTTGGTGGTGTCTGCTGCTTTCTGCACAAAGCATGTACGTGCTAACGCCCTACTACTACTGCACAAAAGGATGTGATAGTGAACATACAGATGGAACAGGTGGTGACCCTAGTAGTAGTAGTAGTAGTATTACTGGTGGTATTAGTAGTAGTAGTACTATTCCAAGTGCTACAAGAACTAAAAGGCTTGCTTGGGGAGAAAAATATTTGAACCTGCCGAATACAGAGATACCGTCTCATTGTCTATGTAGTCTGTCTCACCACCTTCTCTGTGATTGAATTATGTATCAATAATATACAGTGGAGCAAAACAAGATGCAATTCAGTACTTTGCAGTAAATGACTTCACAAAATATTGGATGACTAGAGGGCTTACTTACAACTGAATTACATTGCTCCTTGAAGCATACTGCTGCATTTTGCAGTAATTTTGCAACATACTGCATTGCATACTGTCTGGCACCACTGTATGAACTATGTTTTATAATCTTGATGCAATGTGTCATCTTTGGGCATGTTTGTTTCCAATTGTTTTGTTCCAAGGGCATCTCAGTCTCATTAATTATAACTTCACGTATTTATGGTGTGAGTTTCTTTAAGGGATGTATATTCATAGTGTGTTTGCATGCTGCCAACACACCTCCTGACAAAGACCAGGGTCTGGTCAAAGCATCAGGGCTTTATTGACATCCTCCAGCCTTAGCACAAATAAATGTATTGTCAATTTTGTGCTCCACTGCTCTTAACTGTATTTCATTACTGCACCCTTCCCCCAAAGTGCATAGATTGTTTGGGGGTTTGGTAGCCCAGAGACAACACTGGTAGCAATTGCCTGGACGTGCTGTATATTTGTGGGTCTATCATCCTGTCCCTTACCACTTGGACTGTGGTGCAGATGCTTTGTTGGGGCTTGACCAAGCATGTTTGCAAGGTTGCTAAAAACATGATGGATCAGGTCACTAGTGGTTACTGTGTAAAACATAAATAATTACTAGGTAGTGCATGTGTGTGTGATTCTTTACTTAGTCTTGTGGAACTACAGTAATATGTACACCGATCTTAGCAGTTATATTGTATCACAAAAAAGCGGCAGAAAATTAAATCCACTGCTGCTAAGAAGGTAGAGGAAGAGGGCAACCTTTTTTAGTCAAACATGGAACCAAGCAAGGAACTGACAGATGACATACAGTCAACTCAGTGAGACAAGTCTGCCCCACTAAGTGCATTGGTTTAATTAACAAAACAACAACAACATCAAAATGCATGTGCACAGCAGTGCACACACAAGGCACAGACTTGGGGGGGGGGATATATTTCACATACACAGGTTAATTGTGTACGGTGGGCTGTGGAAATTGGGGGGTCAGACAACACACTCTTCATTTGTACAGAGATGCAAGCCCAAAACCCAGAGGACTAACAATAATAATTCAGTGAGTCAAGTCTGACTGACTTAGAACTGAAAAAGTTTATTTCAAAACCTGTGTGCACACAGCTATGCACACATGGGGCCCAGTCTCATGAAAAAATATATTAGGCATGCACATGCAGGGCAACATCTCACAAAATCAAATACTATGCACATATAGGCAAATCATGAGCAGTGACCTACTGGAGGAGGAGTTAGCAGACACCCTCATCAGTTGTGCAGGGAACCAAGCCTGGAACCAGACAACAGCAAAAAAAACAAAACACAAAAATTAAATGTGGTTCACCCAAAAGAATTACACTGGAGCTATGTCAGAGAGTAGCAGAGAAGGGGTGTTAGCAGACAACCCTCCTAGTCCCTGTAACTGAGTACAGCAATAAGGACAAAAATACCTGTCAGAAAGCCAAACATAGCTTTTCTGGCACTGATCAAACAAACTGTACTGACCCAAAAAATCCTCTGAAGCAATAAACTATTTATTTTTTGGCAAGTTTATGGTCTCAGAAGTACTGCAGAGCTAGCTCTCAGAAACCACTGTCTCCTTTCTTCTACCATCTCAGAGTGAGGAAGTCACATGATGTGCTTGCCTTTGAACTTCAGAAACAGCTTTCGACTGGCCAACAAAGCACTGCGAGACTTGGAAATCTCACCAAATAGTAATTCCCGAATAGTGGCCAAATAGTGAACTATTCAGGGAATGTATCCGAATATTCAGGAAGTCTACTATTTGTGGTATTCGAAAAATACTATTCAACCCATGCACAGTCCTACTACTTAGGCATCTACTAGCAGTGAGGTGGATGAAGCAGCAATGCTGAGAGAATTTCCACCTGTTGACAACTCCAGTCTTGAAGACTGTAAGGTCTGCTTCTTGGAGGATGTGACAGTGGAAGTAGAACAAGGCTAAAGTTACTGAAAGACACCCCCCCCAACCACTTTCAGCTCATTATAGTGTTATAAATTATTTTTATCTATCATTGTATTTGTGATGGTTGTGTTATCTCCTGCAGTGTTAATCAGTTCAATTTGATTACCCTTTGCCCTAAACTGTTGTTTGGTCCCCACCCTATATAAAGCAGCAGTCAAATTACCACAATCATAAACATTTTTCATGATTACCGTTATGTTTCACTGCCAAAAATATCAAGATACACATTTTACTTTTCATTTTGACTAACCCCAACTTAAAGCTAGATATGTTGTCTTGAGATGTCTTTAAAAGTGCCCATGCTGGCACCTGCCACACCCGGCCCTCCCCTCCTCCATGCCACCTGACTCTCCATGCACTCCATGCACATGCACTCCATGCGAAAAATAAATATTTTCTGCCACTTACTATCCACGACATGTTGAAGAACCCCTCCTAGTACAAGTAGAGTATGAATGTAACACACTCATTCAACCGTTAATACCAGTTTATGTGATTTTGCAAAATGGTGAATGGTGGCCATCTTTAATGATGTGAGTCATTAATTACAAAGTAATCATAAAAAAATGCTTAACAACATCTAATTCCCCCCAAAAGGTTAATTATAAGTACTACCATAGTACTTGTACAGAAACTGTGATGGTCCCTATGGAAATAGGTGTTTGCTGCCCACAGTTTGGCTTCTAAACTTTCTTATTTTCCTAATTACACCAGCTCTGCCACATCAAGTGATCAGACAAGACATTAGCCCACTCCACCTAATTACTAAACACTGTCTCCACCATCCATTTCAACATATACTTCCTCCCTGGGTGTGCTGTTTACTCGTTAATGAAACCAGTGGCCTACCTCTCAGTTCAAGCAACCCTCTCTGTCTTCCGCACACCAGCTCGTGCAGGGCCTGGATGAAGTCATCACACAGACATGAGATGAAAACTCACCAGAGAAAAATGACCTAAGCAGGAACAATAAAAGGAAGCATGATGTATACTTGTTCATCTGCATGCCTGGTGTTAGCAAGCAAATTAGAAGCAGAGAAGCAGAGAAAAAATATATATATACTTACCATCCCCCTGTGAATGTAATTAACCTGCAGAAATTGCACTCAGAATCAAGGGTGCCAGGTTTTTAAAAAGTTTGTGGGTGCTCAGAGTCCTAATAAAAGGCCGAAGGTCTGGGGGCCGCCTAGGCCCCCAGAAGCTATAGGGTTTTTTCATGCTTTCTGGTGCATTTTGGTGGTTATTTTGATACATTTTGGAATGAGTATGCTACCATCACAACTACTCCAATGTAGAGGATGCCAGGGTACCATTGGGGGCTATTTGATGCCTGAGCAGGTGCTAAGATCAATAAGAGAGTGCCCGCCTGGAGGGATCTTTCATGCTCTCAGTTTTGCAAGCATGTCAGAGTACTGATGTTAGGTTGCAGATGCAGTGCCACCACTCAACAGTGTGCAAGTGTATCCTGAAGGGCTCTTAGATGCCTCCAGTTAAGGACCCATGGAAGAGTGCCTGGGCGGTGGGCTCTTTGATGCCCTCACATGCTTTAAGGATGCCCTTAGTGATGGTTACAGACAGTGCCACCACCCCACAGGGTGCAACAGTGCCTTGGAGGGCTCTTTGATGCCTCCATGTGCTCCAAGAAGACATGGAAGAGTGCACTTCATGGGCTGTTTGATGCCTCCAGGCTCAGCCATGTGCTGCAACTGCAAGAAGACATGGAAGAGTACCCTGGGGAACTCTTTGATGCCTCCAGGAATATGCTGCAAGAAGACATGGAATTTTGTGTCTTTTTTCAGCACCTGGTAGATGCAAACTAAAATCTCAAAGGGCATCCTTTTAGCAGCTGAAGACATCAAACAGCCCTCCAGCCGGGCACTCTTGCACCCTGTGGGGTGGTAGCAATGTCTGCAACCTAAAATCACAAAGGACATCCTTAGAGCACCTGAGGGCATGAATGAGCCTTCCATGGCACTTTTCTATGTCTTCGTGCAGCACCTGGAGGCAACAAAAAGCCCTCTATCTAAGGCACTCTTGCACTATGTTCAGTGGTGGTGGTGCTGTACCCTATAATCGCAAAGGACATCCTTAGAGCACCAGGGCATCACAGAGCCCTTTATGGCACTGTTCCCTGGCTTGGAGCTTTGATGCCTTCATGTGCTGCAAGAAGACATAGGAAAGTGCCCTGGAGGCCCCTTTCATGCTCCCAGGTGCTCTAAGGAGGTCCTTTGTGATTTTAGGTTGCAGACAGTGCCACCACTCCACAGGGTGCAAGGGTGCCCTGGAGGGCTCACTGACACCTCCAGGTGCTGCAAGAAGACATGGAAGAGTCTTGTCTTTTTTCAGCATTGAATGGAGGCAAACTAAAATCTCAAAGGGCATCCTTTGAGCACCTGGAGACATCAAAGAGCCTTCCAGTGCACTCTTGCACCCTGTGGAGTGGTGGCACTGTCTGCAACCTAAAATCACAATAAACACCCTTAGAGCAACTGGGGGCATTGCGGAGCCCTCTATGGCACTCTTCCCTGGGTTGGAGGGTTGTTTAATAACTCCATGTGCTGCAAGAAGACACAGAAGAGTGCCCTGGAGGGCCCTTTCATGCCCCCTGATGTTCTAAGGATGTCCTTTGTGATTGCAGATTGCAGACAGTGCCACCACTCCACAGGGTGTGATAGTGCCCTGGAGGGCTCTTTGATGTCTCCAGGTGCTAAAAAGGACTGCCCTTTGAGGTTTTAGTTTGCCTCCAGTCTGTGCTGAAAAAAGACAAGGAACTTCCATGTCTTCTTGCAGCAGCTAGAGCCTGGAGGCATCAAACAGCCTTCCAGGAAACTCTTCCTTCCATGTCTACTTGCAGCATCTGGAGGCATCAAAGAGCTCTTCTGGGCACTCTTAAATGTCTTCTTGCAGAAACCTGGAGGCATCAAAGAGCCCTCCAAGGGAAGAGTGCCATGGAGGGCTCTTTGATGCTCCCAGGTGCTCTAAGGATGCCTTTTGTGACTTTAGGGTACAGTGCCACCACTCCACAGGGTATAAGAATGCCCTGGAGGGCTCTTAGATGCATCCAGGTGCTGCAAGTAGACATAGAAGAGTGCCCTGGAGGGCCATTTCATGCCCCCAGGTGCTCTAAGGATGTCTTTTGTGATTAAGTTGCAGACAGTGAACCACTCCACAGTGTGCAAGAGTGCACTGGAGGGCTCTTTGATGCATGATCCAGGTGTTGCAAAAGGATGCTCTTTAAGATTTTAGTTTACCTCCACCAGGTGCTGCAGAAAGACAAGGAACTTCCATGTCTTCTTGCAGCACATGGAAGCAACAAAGAGGGCACTCCTGCACTCTGTGGAGTGGTGATTCTGTATCTTAAGGGCAACCTTAGAGCACCTGGGGGGGTATCAAAGAACCCTCATGGCACTCTTCCACTGGAGGTCTCTGATACCTCCAGGTGGTGCAAGAAGACATGGAAGAGTGCCCTGAATGGCTCTTTGATGCCACCAGGTGCGCAAAGGATTCACTTAGCACGTTATTTATTTATTTTAAAGTTGATAACCAGGAAAGGTACTATGATCACAGCTCATTTCAGAAATGACCAGGGGAAGGGGGAAGCATGTGTCAGTGTAATGGTATTACAATTTTTTAGGACTAGCCAGGTCAAAAGCAGGAGTAATTGTAAGTTGCTAGAGACAGTTGCCGATGATTTTCAATAGTAAACATAACTGCAAATGCCATGAATGATTACACATTATTTAACCATATAGAAGGTGTTCTTACGAACTGTTGCTCTCCCAATAAACTCATCAGCTATTTTCTCCGTGTCTAATGCATCAGTGTGTTCCTGATGAATGTGAAGCAGAGCAACACTATTTAAGCGTCTCTCTGACATTGTTGATCTAAGATATGTTTTCCTCTCCTGAGTCCTGAGAAAGAATGCTCAGCTGTACAAGTTGATACTGGTACTGTCAGTAAGATCTGAATAAATTTTACAAACTCTGGCAGTAAATCACGAATGGCTTGTTTTTCTGTGTTGACACAGTACACATCTTGCAATGAATCAACAGTTTTCCCACTAGCTTTTGTAATATCAATGAACATGTCACAGTGTAGTTGAAGACGCCCTGCATCTAAGTCATTGCCATAAAAATTAGATATGGAATCTAATGGCCCTTGTCCTATCACAAATTGTTCTGCATCTAACATAAGCTTCTGAGCTGGAGTCTGAAATCTATCTTTGACTGAAAGAACAACCTGATCAATCACTTGGAAAAATATTCTCCTGAAGTGGTCTTTTGGGGATGCATCAGTAACTGATTGAGAGCCATCATCTATATGATGAGGAACTTTGCGTTGATGCGGAAGAACTGGTTCATCTAACTGCAGTTCCTCAGCTCTTCCATCCACTGTACTCCAGAAATTGTCAAACTGCCCTCTGTATTGTTGCATAGTGTCGAGAAAAGTTTGAATCATACAATTAGTTTTTAGAAACTGAAGAGAGGTTGCTTAAAGGGCTGTGTTTATGCTGTCACAGTGAGAGAAAATTTTTAAGAGAAGACTCAAGAAGAAAAATCCTTTAAATGATCGTAGCTGTGCCAAGAACCCTCCTGCTTTTGCCCCACACTCCCAAGTATTCTCTGAGGACACACTGTCCAGAAATTCCAATAATGCTAAATAGTTTTCTAGAATTGAATTTAAACTATTTGCCCTCACTGTCCACCTTGTTGGAGCAAATGGTCGTAAAGAGCCAGGCCTAGTCTCTTCCATACCGCTTTGTATGTTTTCAAAAAAAGTTAGTAATTTTGGAGAGTCTCTAATGAATGTTATGAGTTCTCGTAACTGATTTAGTATGTCTCGACATTCTTGTATTTTGCTGATGCAGTCCTGTACTACAAGGTTCAAGGAATGTGCCAAACAATGTACGAAAAGGACCCTAGGCTTAACAGCATTTAGCCTAGCCTGCACTCCAGAGTGAATACCAGCCATAGTAGCAGCTCCATCATAACACTGACCCCGGCATTTATTTATATCCAAGTCAAAACATAACAAAACATCTTTAAGGATATTGAATAGTGTAGCAGCATCTACAGCTGGTGTTTCATGAAATCCTAAAAATGCTTCTTTAATTCCGAAATCCTCAGTGACAAATCGAAAACATATTGAGACTTGCTCATGAACAGTAATGTCCGTTGTCTCATCCATCATTACAGCAAAATACTGAGCTGCTTTGATGTTGGAAACAATTGTGTTTTGCACATCTTGTCCCATAATGTCCAGCATTTCATTCATTATGTCATGAGACAACCACCTGTAGCTATCCCTTAACAACCACTGCTGCAACTGTGGACAATCAGTGGCTCGCACTTTTAGCACTTGCATTTAATTTGAACTCTCATCTGTATGGCCCCTGATAGCAAGCCCCTGTCGGGCCAGTAATCTTAAAGTTGTCATCATTTTTAAAAGTGCAATCCTTGCATCTACTGCTCGCTGCCTAATGGCATCAGACATAATGCTGTACACATTTTGCTTAACATGTGTTTTCATTACAGCCTCACTGTGGCAGCCACTTTTTTCATGGGATTCGAATCTTTCTATTGCCTTATGCCATGCACTATAACCAGTAACTGTGAATGCTTCATCAGCTTTTGTGGAAAATGTGAGCAGTTTTTCTCTTGCCTCTTTACACACTGAACAGAAGGCTTTTTTATTGGAATCATACAGTAACCATTTGAACCGGTCAAGCCACCTTTCTTGAAAGGTTCTGCCTTTTCTTGGTGACTACTAATGATTCCTGTCTTGTTTTTTCTTTTACAGACAGAGTGCTGCTGCTGCTACATGGCTCCTCAACATCAACCACGGCCACATCCCTAGCAATGTGAACTTGTGCAGCTGCTGTTTCCTCAGCTTCAGTCTCACAACTTGCTACATCACTTGTTGATGGTGTTGCTGTTGTACTGTTTGCCTCACTCTGTTTAGCCCATTTTTTCATAAACTTGTCCATTTTAACTTACAGTGTGTGTTTCTCTTGTGTTAATTCAGAATAGGTTACACTGTTAGTTGCTGGTCTGGACAGAATATGATTAAAACATTAAAGTCAGTGGAGGTCAGAATAACACTAGACAATCAGTTCACAGCACTTTGTTCTTTTTTTTTTGACACAAGGACCCCTCTTAAATCCGAATAGTCTGATTTATTTTGTTTTTTTTATTGGTTTTTGGATGATCAGACACTGGTAGGGACTGTCCAGACAGGACAGTAGGAGGACTATAACAGCACTGACAGGCTAGGTTAGTCTCAGCTGCTCACCCTCTCACACAGACTTCTCAAGCACCCACAGACAGAGCACTGCCTATTCACTTGGAGTCTTGCACGATATGGCACAGAAGACACCTCTGTGCAATCAGCATTCTGACTTTAATATTTTACTTGTATTTTTTCTTTCAGATGGTCAGACACTGGTACGGACTGGACAGGAGGACTGTGACCATCTCAGGATAAGACTTAGCTGCTCACCCTCTCACACAGACTTCACAAGCACCCACAGACAGAGCACTGCCTATTCACTTGTTGGAGTCTCTTGCACTATAGGGCACAGAAGACACCTCTGTGCAATCAGCACTCTGACTTCAATATTTTACTTGTATTTTTCCTTTTGGACGGTCAGACACTGGTACGGACTGGACAGGAGGACTCTGACTGTCTCAGGATAAGACTCAGCTGCTCACCCTCTCACACAGACTTCACAAGCACCCACAGACAGAGCACTGCCTATTCACTTGGAGTCTTGCACGATATGGCACAGAAGACACCTCTGTGCAATCAGCACTCTGACTGGTGGTATGGGCACGACTAGACAGAAGTACTAGGCTGCAGCCCGTCAGTGTCACAGTCAGCAAACAATGACCAACTGACTGTTCAATTCACTCCAACTGAAGTAGCAGCTCTCCCTTCCTCTCCAGACTGAGAATCTCCCCTGCCCTGCTGCAGCTAGCTAACTTTGCTGCAGACGAAAGATGACCACACCACCGACACACACATAGCCTGAGCCTGGCCCTGGCTCCTAGCCCGAACCCACTGCAAATTTTTTTTGTAAAAACAATGCTGTTTGGTTTTACTAGTCTGTCCTGATTCCTCTCTCTCTGACTGACTGGTGACTGCACTGCACTGCAGTGTTGTTGCCAGAATTATTTTTTCAGTTTGTTTTTGTTCTATTTCTGTCCTTAATCTTGCTTTTCTATCCCTCCCCACCCAGCCAGAGACTCAGTCAGTGTCACAAGACACAACACAGCCTGTGGTTGTTTGTGTTTTGTTGAACAATTACTAACACTGTGTCTACTGTCTATAGCACAGCACTGGCTGCAGTGCAGACTATTTTAAAATTATTTTTTTTAAGTTATAACGCAGTTCTGCCTGTCTACAACAGGGCAGGTAGGTAGTTACAGTACCCTACCCTTCCCCTTAGCTAGCTAGCTAAGTCAGTCCTTGAAGACCGACGATGACCAGTCCAGTGCAGTCCACAACACGATTTCACGAAAAAAACAACTTGCTCCTCGCTCAGCTCACACACACACAGCAACTGGATCCTCACTGCGTGCTGTTGACCAACTCACTCTGCTGACTCTCCTCACATCATGTGATATGCAGGCTCAGGCAGCTCTCAGTTGAAGCTGCTCTCTACCTGCATCACATGACCGTCTCCTTGACGAGTCATGTGTCTAACTCGTCTATCGGCGATTGGAGGAGAGGGACTCGGGGAGCAGCTGCAGCCAGTGACAGTACAAGGCGCGAGGTTCATAATGGAAATCGTCGAGACTCGAGAGATGAGAGTAGGATGGATGGATAATATTTGTATTTTCAGTTTTCGCAGAATGTATCTAGTTCTAGTAACAAGCTGTTCAAAAATGGTAAAAGTAAAGTCAGTCCAAATGGCCTGCGCTGCTCCAGAAAGTATTGGTTAGCACCTTCGGTTCTCAATCTCAGGTTAGAAACATGAACTCCCAGGCAACAAGAAATGTAACTGAAAATTGCAGTACTTCCGACCCCTGGCAATTGGTAACACGGTCCTTGCATTTGTCAGACAATGGGGGTGCACTGCAATAAAGAAGGTGGTGGCCCACATTATACCCCATCCCCTCCCCACCATGCGCACACAGTCACACACACACACACACACACACACACACACACACACACACACACACACACACACAGAGCTCTGGCTGCTAAATGTTATGTTATGTTCATAATCACTAACATTAGACTGTTTCGGCTGCCAAATAACATGTTGTTACATACACGTTTTCAAATGGGAAGCCAGCGGCGTGTTTGTTAAAAGCAACAGAACATGTTCTCCATTTAATCAGCAGTTAGTATATAATATGCACAGACACATTATTACTTTTTCTTTGCCTATATAGTACTGTTAATGCTTTGTTGTTTTATATATTTTACACATTCACTTCACAGTATCCTAGAAGTCTGAGGACTTGACCCGCTGATCGGTATATTTCCCTTTCTACATCTGCATCTAATTGCCAAATGCCAATAGATACACATTAAAAGCCAACAACACATTTAGTAGGAGGACTGGCAAGTGGCAACATCAATTTTTCTGACACCTTACCCATTTTGTTGGTTTAGCGTTCATCTGTTCTCCCTGTCTCTGTCCACCTTTTTCTAAATTATTGTCATGACCTTCAGTAATTTCCTTTAGCAAGGCACTGCTGCTGCTATGTATCGTAAACATCTTTCTTTCGTGTCTGTCTCACTTTCTCATCTGATTTCATTACTTTGTTGTAACCTGATACTTGAGTTTCCTTCATTGCTGATCATTTACACATTTTTCTTTGTGCTGTTTTTAGCAACATTAAACATTATTACAAAGTCTTTTTAACATATTAGGGGACTACACTGCTTCAGCTTCAGATTACAGGCCGATTAAGCATTGCTGTGATGTAACATAAAAACCACTTTTGATAGTGCTGCGCGTCATTGCAGTCAATAAAAAAAGGCAAGAAAACCAACCACGCAAATCAAAGCACTTAAGTAAACCGAATCATGTCTTTGTTTTATAAAGTCGCAGATCAGCTGAGCAAACCATATATTTACTGTGGTACGAACGTCATTGAAATTTGTATACTTACAATCAGTAAACATCTGGACATGGACTGCCTGGATTATTTGTAGATATCCATGGTGTTAAAAAAAAAAAAGGAAATAATATGTAACTAAAAGCGGCTAGATATTTAGGGAAAAACTCGTCAGGTTAAAACTTTGTTTCAGTCAGACCTTATCATACTGTTGACTTGCCGCATAATGCCGCCGATTAGGTAGATGTCAAACTCGGGCTACTTCTTGATTGACCCACTAGTTAGAAACCACTCACATGCTACATTTAAATTAACTACATAAAAAAAAATAATAATAATATGTTGAGGTCACAGTTCGCGCCAGCGCCAGGTTGCCACTACAGGAAGGGGGGATTGAAGTTGGTCACGGCACGGAGTATCAATTTGCCTGAATCAGGCAAACAGGCAGAGAAGTGGGGAAATGAAAAGGCAAGGTGGACCATGGAGCCAGGAGGACAAGAATTTGGGGGTGCTCATATAAACTTTGTGGGTGCTCATGCACCCGAGCACCCGCGCTGTCGGTGCCCCTGCTCAGAATGAACATGTGGTGCACATGAAGCACAGCAGCAGGGCATCTGATTCCACATTCCCTTTCCCTAACAGTACTGCATGCCTGGAAATATGATAAAAGAATAAAATGTTAAGGATTGTTAAAGTTCCATCCTCCATCCCGGCCCCATTCACCCCTCCCCCTCAAACCACCCTCACCCACGAAGACCATACCAAAATGAAGAAATACTTACCTCAGGGACTGTCTGTGAAACTGGAACCATTGTACAAGTAAATGAATCGCCCACATCTTGAGCAACAGCAGCAGCAGGAGCGGGAGGTAACATCACCAGAATTCCTGAATGTTGACAAAAGCAAAAAGAACACAATTGCTATCAAACACAGACATCCGGACTTCAGTAACCTACCCCAGTAATGAAAAAAATAAATACTTACCATCTGTATTGGTAAATGTGGTGCAAACTGAAAAATAATAGAAAAGCAGTACAAACATATTAGAACTCAAGACGCCACTATACCAACCCACCAACACCCTTCTCATGCACAGAAAATACAGACAGATACTTACGTGTGCAGCAGCAGTATGGACTCTGTGATGATGATCCATAAAGCAGCCAAAACATTACTTCTCATGGCAAGTTGGTAACTAGTCAAAGCAGCAGGTAACAAGCTACAGCACCCCAAAATCTCATTCCCTCCACACCGTACACGTTACAACTACAGAGTCAACATAGCCAAATAGAACAGCAGCATTGAGAAATGATAATTCTTCATTTCTCAATCAATTAGAAACCAGCAGCAGGAGGAAGCAAGTGCAAGTAGCAGCAGCATTTTACAGGAGGAATTAATTTTCTCAGCATGGCACTCCATTTGACTATTTCATAATTCCAACAATAATTGTATCTCCCTTCTCTCACAATTTTGGTATGGACTTACTGTACAAGGCCTGTTGTGCACACCACAGCAGCTAGCAGACACAAGTTTCATCTTGAGATCATTTGTAAACGGTGGACAAAACAGCATTTTATTTTTTATTTGCACTATATAACGTCATGACTGACAGCAGATTTCTGTTTGAATTTTATATAACATTTTTCATGTAACATTTCTGGACGTGTATGGCCTGTTCTGCACTAGCAGCAACAAGATTCAGCCTGAAATCATTTGTAAACAGTTGCCCAAACAGCATTTTTTGGTCCAGAAGGTGGGGGAGGCACCATACAAGAGCGCAACTGAAACCAGATTTCTGTCTCAATTTTATGTAACATTTTTCATGTAACATTTCTGGGCATGTATGGACTGTTCTGCATTAACGGCAACAAGATTCAGACTGAAATCCTTTGTAAACAGTGGACAAAACAGCATTTTATTGCCTGGGTGGTGGCATGGCACTTTATAGCATAATGACTGAGAGTAGATTCATGACTCAATTTTATGTAACATTTTTCATGTAACATTTCTGGATCTGTATGGCATGTTCTGCACTAGCAGCAAAAAGATTCAGACTGAAATCTTTTGTAAACGGTAGACAAAACAGAATTTTATTGTCCGGTTGGGGGCAGGGCACTATATAACATCATGACTGAGAGCAGATTCATGTATCAATTTTATGTAACATTTGCCATGTAACACTTTGGGACTTGTATGGCCTGTTCTGCACTAGTAGCAACAAGATTCAGCCTGAAATCCTTTGTAAACAGTGGACAAAGCAGCATTTTTTGTCTGGGAGGTGGGGGTGCTCTATAAAATGTCTGGACTGAGACCATATTTCTGTCTCAATTTTATGTAACATTTCTCATGTAATATTTCTGGACTTGTATGGCCTGTTCTGCACTAGCAGCAACAAAATTCAGCCTGAACTCATTTGTAAGCAGTAGACAAAGGAGCATTTTTTTTGTCCAGGTGGAGGCAGGGCACTATATAACATTATGACTGAGAGCAGATTCATGACTCAGTTTCATCCTACTTTTTTCGGGATTATATTTCTCATCTTATCATGCCTGCACTGCACAGCATGGCAGCAAGAGGCTGTGTTAAACTGTGGCCCAAGTTCAAATTTTGGACCAGGTGGTGGGGTGGGGCACCATAAAGCATCATCATCATGACTGGAGAGGTGGGACACCAAGTTAACATTTGTGGCAGGGGACACATGTTGTTAAGCACAAAAAAAATGTAAATTATGTTTAACTTCACAATAAAAGTGCTAATGTTTCTATGATTGTTGTGTACGTATTCAGACTGATGCTGCACACAGCCAAAACAACTACCACAACATCACATAGCTTTGGGAAAAATTTTGTTCATAGGAACAAATTACAATACTTGACATTTGTGGATAGGAGGAGGAAATATATACAGAAGGATTAACATAAAATAAGAAGAAAGGTACAGTGTTTATGGGTACAGACTAAAAGTGACTGACAGTAACACACGGCAGTGGGGGACATGCAGGGTAACGGCAAGGGTATTCATCACATGAGAGGGGAAGGGAGGGAGCATAAACATTACATAACACACAAAACACTAGAGCAGAAAAAGAAACAAGAGGATATAGAAGAGGAAGGGGACAGAAAATAATTTTTTTTTACTTTTTTATTTTTTGCTATTTTTAGGGGGTGTGAATGAGGGAAGAGTGACACTAAGAAAGCAAGGACAGGAAAAAGAAAAGAAAAAAAAATTAGCTGCCAGTGTTGCACTGCCTCAGTAGTAAATGTTAATTTACAGACCGTAATTACAGGGTACCAGCGCCAGGCCCCAGTTCTGCTCTGCCACCAACACCACCCCCACAACACAGCTCCACCAGGAGTTCCAACACTTTCTGTTGGTCCTCAAGGAATTTTCTGAGGCACCCCTAGCCTCCTAGTGGAATTTGTTAAACTCATGGCACAGAACTCCCACCTCTCTGTGCACAGCCACCAGGCCTTCTTGGCTCATTGGAACAACATGAGTGGCTACAGCTGCTGCAGGCTGTGCAGGTTCACCAGCATGAACGTGGCACCACTGGTGGCTGTGGGGTGAGGATGATGAGGTGCTGCTGCCTTCTGCTGCTAATGCCACCTTCTCATTGGAAACTCTGCTGATGCTGACCCTGTCCCCTTCCTCCTGCTGGCCTTCATCCCCTTCTAACTGCTCTCCCCAGGCCCCAGTACCTGCTGCTGCTGCCACCTCTTGTGGTTTTTGGAGACACTCTGCAGGGTGGTGGTGCTACAGATGGCTCCTTTGGCTGCCAGTACCAAAATGCCTCCCTTTCTTTCCCCATCTCACAGATCTGCCACACAGGTTGCAGATCATGACACCTATCATTGTCAGTATTTCTGGTGAAAAAACATCACATAGCTGGCACTTTCTGGGGGGGCCACCAGGTAAAATTCCTTGGGGGCCACATTATGCTCCTGCTGGGGGGGCATTGGTATCCAGCTGCTGCTGCTGGCTGGGAGTGGGAACCACATGCTCCTGCTGCTGCTGCTGTTGGGGAACAATTGGATCCTGCTGCTTCTGGGTGGTGGGGCACATGATCATCACACTGCTGCAGGGGGGCAATGGGCTCATACTGCACCTGGGGAGTGAGAGCCACATATCCTTGCTGGGGTGTGGGGGGTACATGTTCCTACTGGGGGGCCTGATATCTAAAGGCACACCTGTCAAGCCAAACACTGGGACCTGCTGCATTCTTCCCAGTCCCCTTGTCCCTACCTTTCCATCCATCCTCCTTATTTATTAAAAAAAAAGTTTTCCTAACAGAAAAGAGAAAAAGAAAGAAAGGGAGAGTGAGAGAGGTACACACACACACACACACACACACACACACACACACACACAGTCAATCAACAGACACAGAACAGAAATTATGAGCACACACCAGAAACACAAATACACACTCTAACTAAATCAATTATTTTAAACTAAATAATGTATAAAAAACACACACAAAGAATAGCAAAAATTACAGTGCAAACCCTAGTCTGTTGCTGACTGCCTGCTTCCCGCCAAGTCTCCACTCCTACAAAGGAAATGAATCACTTACTTCCTGCCTGTATACAGTCACCCATGTGACCTGCAGAGAGTAAGTCATGTGACAAGCCCAATTTCACCTAATTTCACCTAATGGTAATGCAACACGAAATTTATGGTGAAATTAACTGGAAAATTTTCACTGTAAGCACATAATTCTGCAAAATATTTTGCAGGGTAAAATTTGTGATTTTGCCGACATTTCAATGGAGAAATTAAATTTCACAACATCTCTGCTCCCTTCAGATTACAGGTGTGTTAATTTAAATTGCTTCATGCTTGCTAAGCTTGCTTCATTTGGCTGAATTTCTTGACCAAAGCTGTTCAGGACTTGTTTTGTTTGAAACCAGCATTCTAAGGCTTCTAGCAACTTCTAGTCTGAGGTGTCTCCCTTCAGATAGCACCAGATTACAGGTGTGTGAATTTAAATTGCTTTGTGCTTGCTAAACTTGCTTCACCTGGCTGAATTTCTTGTCCCAAGCTGTTCAATGGCTTGCTTTGTTTGAAATCAACATTCTAAGACTTCTAGCAAATTCTAGCCTGAGGTTTCTCCCTTCAGCTAGCATCAGATTACAGGTGTGTGAATTTAAATGACTTTGTGCTTGCTAAGTTTGCTTCATTTGGCTGAATGTCTTGTTCCAAGTTGTTCAATGGCTTGCTTTGTTTGAAATCAGCATTCTAAGGCTTCTAGTAACTTCTAGCCTGAGGTGTCTCCCTTCAGCTAGCATCAGATTACGGGCGTGTGAATTTAAATTGCTTTGTGCTTGCTAAACTTGCTTCATTTGGCTGAATTTCTTGTTCTTGCTTCCTTGACTGAATTTCTTGTTCTTGTCCTAGCAGCAGTTGGTGAAGTTACTCAGCTCAGGCTGCTTGGGCTTTCTGTTGTTAGTAACCTTTTAGAAGTTTGTGTGCTTCTAACCTGAGTTAGGATCACATTCCAGGTAATTGTGTTTAAATTCTTATGTGTTCTGTCACTTAGCTGTAGCTGCTAAATTTGTTTAATACAGTTGATTTTGTGATTTATATTTCTACAGGCTTAACTGCGCTATGGGGGGAAACTCCACACCAGGTTGATTGTTTTTCGGTGGGCAGCACAGTAGGACCCACCCCCTCACCCCTCAACCCACCCAACCCAGGGCTCAGGTTACTTTTATAGGCACCTGTGTCATACAATGTCCTGCTGCTTCATTGGTAGGGACTACATCTACCTGCTGGTTAGCAGAACAGGTGGTGCAGACAGACAAAGAGAAGAAAGAAAGGGGGAAAAAGAAAAGGGACTAATGACATAAAGAAAAACTTAGTGTGTATTTGAGGGCACTGTAGAAGTACACAGGATGACATATGGAGTGGTGTGGTGCAGTGGTTGTGGAGCAACAGTTTTCAGGGAGACGCTTTGGAAGCTGCAATGCTGCCCTTTATGCAGGCACCTATCTGGGCTGAGGGAGGAGGTTGCCAGGCTTCAAGCACAGTTGGCAAGAATACTGGGGACCTTTGCCCCCACCCAGGGACCACCATATCACCATCCACTACCACAGAGGGTACTTGGATAGAGGCCTGGATGGACTACAGTGGGCTCAGGGAGGCTAGGGAAGGTGGAGCTCAAGCACACACACCCCAACTGGTACAACTAAAAAACAAATTTGATGTTCTCAAGGAGAGGGAGAGCCTTGTAAGGGAACCCAAGGTTGTGACCAGGGGTGATGGGCAGACCCAACAGGAGAGGGGCACAGGGGATGGGGCCAGATAATCCCAGGAGAGGATGAAGCTACTCCTAGTGGGGGACTCAATAGTTTAGGCTATGGTGATAGGATCAGGCATCAGTAGGGAGAGGGAGGTTATGTGTCCCCTATAGCTCTGAGGGAGGGTGAGTGGATCCACAGGATAGCAAAGGCTGTGGCTAGGAGGGAGGCTGGACATCATAGTCCATCTGGGGACAAACAAATCTAGCCAAAGAAAAAGCAACTATGGAGAATGTTCAGAAGAACTTTAGGGATTTGGGTAGGGGTCTGGGGGGGTAACAAACTCTGTTACATTCCCAGAGATGCTACCAGTCAGGGGAAGGGGGGGGAAGAAACCAATGCATCAAAATGTTCAAGTTGTTGAAAGACTGGTGCAGTGAAAAAAACTTTCACTACACTGGGGACTGGGGCACAAACTGGGATGATGCATGCCTTTACAGGAAAGAAGGCCCTGCATCCTTCTGAGGAGGGTAAGTCTTTCCTCAATAACAGGTATACATGCTTCCTGAGCAAGCATTTAAACTAGCCACTGGGGGCACTGTTGGGAGTAGGGAGATTCAGGCAGCCCACCACCACGGGTTACTGTACATATCAAGCAAGACCAGAATGTCAACCTGGGGGCAGATACACAGGTACTGCAGGGCAGGATACACTGTGCTCAGGACATAACGTTATCACCACTAATAAAAGGCCCTGGATCACAAGCAACCAGTAAAGTAATAAGAAGGAAGCACCACATGGAACACTCCAGGAAAAGCTAGATGAAGCAAGGGACAAAACACAATGAGGGAACAAAAAGATGCTAGATTTCTTGGAAGATCATGTAGACAAGTTCCCGCAGTCTGTGGAACAAGAGCCCAGACCTGGTGGCTGCAATGATAGAGGCTGATCTGGACATAGTGACAATAACTGAAACATGGTACACCTGCAACCACAGCTGGGACATAAGTGTACCAGGTTATGCCCTGGTCAGAAAAGATAGAGAGGGTAAAAGGGGGGAGTAGTTGCCCTCTGCATCAAAAAGAGCAAAAAGGCAACTGTAATTCAAAACAGGCATGAGCAAACAGAGGAAGGTTGGGTCACCATTGAGCCAGGCAATGGAACAGCCATTCGCACAGTGGTTCTTTTCAGACCCCCAGCTCAGGCCAAGGAAACTGACAAGCAGCTGCTAGAAAACATGCATGAAATATCAGCAAAGGGGTAGGTACTGCTAATGGGAGACTTTAACATCCCAGAGGTAGAATGGTCCATCCCAGCAAGGGCCTCAGCTAGGACACAGGACTTTGTGGACTCCCTTGAGTGGGCTGTCCTTAGGCAACTGGTTCAGAAACCTACCAGGGACCAGATAATCCTGTATCTGGTGCTGACCAAGGGGGACAGGGTAGCAGATCTTAGGGTGGAAGGTCAGTTAGGGTCCAGTGACTACAATATGGTGTGGTTCAAAGTGGACACAGGGATCCAATCAACCCATATGAAGGCAAGAGTCTTAGACTTTAGAAGGGTGGACTTTACCAGTATGGGACTACAGATAAAAGAAACCCTGGAAAAGAGTGGGATGGGCAGGGATGTTGAGGAGAAATGGGCACACATCAAGGAGGCTATAGCCAATGTAACAAAATAATGCATTAGATCAATAAACAAGAGTAAAAGGAGAAGAGAACCACTTAGGTTCTTGGAGGGGGGTGGCAGAAAAAGTAAGTGCCAGGAGGCTAGCCTTCAGGAAGTATAAGAAGACACAAAGGGATGAGGACAAGGAAATGTACCAGAAGTGTCTGAGGGAGGTGGGAAAGGCAGTGAGGAGTACTAAAGCATAAAAGGAGGAGACAATAGCTCAATCAGTGAAAAAAGGAGATAAGACAGGCAAGAGAAGGAAGGCAAAGAGGGGAGTAGCAAAGCTTAGAGGGGCCAGGGGGAGATAGTGGAGGGAGATGGGGAAAGCAGCAATCCTGAATGAATATTTATTTTTAGTCTTCACTGTGGAATGGGATAGGCAGGGACCACAGCTGGACTTCAAAGGAGCTAAGGATAAGGAGGTAGACACCAGCCCATTCACAGAGGAGAAGGTCCTAGAAGACCTGGCGAAGTTAAAGGTGGAAAAAGCCATGGGTCCAGATGGCATACATCCCAGGGTCCTAAAGGAACTGGGGACTGAACTGGCAGCCCTCTGGCAGCCATGTTCAGTGAGTCCTTAGACATTGGAGTGGTCCCAGAGGACTGGAGAAGGGCAAATGTTGTTTCTCTTCACAAGAGCAGTAGTAAAGAAGAAGTAGGGAACTACAGGCTGTGGTGAGCTGTCCAGCTGCTAGCCCTTAGTTGCTGATATAATTCTGTTGTATATATTTTTTCTTATGTAATTCTGTGCATTGTACAGGCCGAAAGACATACCAGTGTCAGCACAATTGCACATAGGGAAAAGACTAGATAAAAAAAAAGGCTTGACCTTCTTTTGACCTGAAGGCAGCTGTTTGCCAGGAACTGAAATTGCATTTAGGGAGGACCACCTCTTGGGGGGTGGAGAAGCGAGCTCCCAGTAGGGGGCTAACTTCCAAGCAGACACAATAGACCATGGGGCCTATTCTGCTGGCTTTTACTATGATACTATGATACTTTGATTCCGAGTTTTTGTTTAACAGAGATATGCCAAAATCCATTGCATGTCATAAAACCATGCACTCAGGAGCAGAATGCTTTGATCTAAGGAAGCTGTTATAACATTCTGCATTTTATGAGGTAATAGGAGAGGAACATGCTTCCTCAAGAACCTGTGTGAAGTTTATCTTACGAGTGCTGGTGGTCTACAGGGGACATGAAAGGGCTTAACTCTGAAATGTCATATCCATGTCATTATAGGTCTCAGAATCTGATTCTTAATATGCTTAGAAATTTTGGAAACAGTGCAGCAGTGCCATCTTCTGGTCTAAAAGAGACATCACCTGTTCAAACGGAGTAGTTGCTCTGAACTGGGAATTGATGACACTGTAAGTTACAGAAGGGGATTTAAACTCCCAGCTCAGGGTATTTGGACACACTTTCTCATCTGGACTCCACCTGACACACAGAAGCCATTCTTTTTGAAGTCTTTCTTCTGACCAGAAGGCTGCTACAGAAAGACTGCAATATTCTGCAAACCAGCGATTCTCTGGACTTTGAAAGCTTCATACCCAAGGTAGACTTGGCTAACATGTTTTTTATCATGAATGTTTTTGCGCCTTGCCACCAGCCCCCATCTGATCGACTCCCCCAGCCCCAACCCCCAGAATCACCGGGGTTTACCTTACGGCCAGTCCAGGAGCGGCGCCTGTGGGGAGCTGATCTTCATCCTGGTGTCGGTGTGATTTTCCCCTCCATTTTCTCCCAGGGGTCCCAGGAATAGGCATGCATGCATGTGGAGGCATGCATGTGCCTTATGGCCCCGGTAGGGACCCCTATCCCCCATCCCATTGGCCTAATGCCTAGCACCCTCTAGGCCTGAGCTGCTCCTGGCCTCCTCCAGGAAGTGGCCATTAGCTAAGGGTAGTCACCACACCTCCCTGGAGAGGACAGCTGCCTGCCAGCAGCTCCATCCAGCTCCACCTTCCCCCCCACTGCCAACCTCCAACGTCCTGGGCTCATTCCTGAACCAGGGTTGCTGGCATGCCGTGAGGTAAGGAGTCCAGTGCCTCAACCCTCAGCACCACAGGGCCAGCTAGCTAACATGTTTTAATGCATTTTTCTATATTTTTTCCCATTCTGTTTCTTATACTGTTCCCTAAACTAGTATATGTTCTCTTTTACTTGTAACTGCATTTATTTAAGTATTTTAGTGAAAACTTTTGTTTGTCAAAGAAATTCTGCTTGGGTGAGATTATCTCTGTTTGTGTGCGAGTTGCGAAAATAGTATTATTAATCTGTGAAAACTGTTATTGCTAAAAAGGGTCACACCATAAGCAACCAAATTAAAAAAAAGGTATGTAAAGAATATTTGGAAGGATAGGGAGAATACCAGAGTTAACAAAGATCTGAACCAGGTTGTTGCATGTCCTATAGGGAGAAGGCTAAATCAGGTGTTACACTGCTACTCAGCAGAGAGTGTGAAGCCTGGGTCTTCCTCTTTTGTGTAACAGCCAAGGAAAGGTTCATATTTGGCCACAATACTCAAGACTGGTATTGTGCCCCATCCAGAGCTAGATAGATGCCAGGGATCCTCGTGGCAGAGGTGCAGTCATGACCTCATCAAGCATTCTAAAGGACAAGCAGGGTATCCCTGTTCCCCCATCACAGATTGCACTTGAAGGTGGGCACTGTGTGCTCAGTGGACCTGAGCCCAGGAATGGGTTCATGACAGATCTGGTGGGCAGTGTTGGGATCTGAGAGATTTGACTATATACTGCTGCAATTCGAGATGTTGGTGGCACAGGCATAACAGTTGGATTTGAGCCCAGTGTATCAGATTGATAAACTGTAAACAGTCCACACACAATAAAGGCAGAGATTTAAAAAAAGAAATACATAATTTGGTTACAGTATAAAGTTCTCTACCTGTTTTTGTTTTTTTCTCAGATGCAAGCTAATGCAGCAGTAGTTAGGGAAGAATATGGCTTCCATCTACAGTGAATACACTACAGACTACCTGAAGCAGTTGTGTCAAGAAAGAGGAGTCCAGTGCGAGGGACAAACCAAAAAGCACCTCATGTAGGCTCTTGTGGCAGCTGATGAGCTAGCGACTGCCCAGAACCTGGAGTCATAGCCAGTGACTGAAAGGAACCAGACCTTTGGTGTAGGGGTGCCAATGGATGACACAGAGTCCAGTCCCAGGGAGGAGGACAGCGAGACGAGAGGGAACCCAGAGTCACAGCACCAGGGGAGAGTCACCACAATGCTCGAGCCAGAAGGGATCAGGCTGCACCTACAGTTGAGGAGATTAGAGCTGGAATTCAAACAGAGGAATTTCCAGATGGAGCTGGAGATGTGGGAAAAAGAAAACTAGCATCGGAGAGAGAGGCCAAGGAAAAAGAAAACCAGTGTTAGAGAGAGGCCAAGGAAAAAGAAAGGCAGATTCAGAAAGAGGCCGAGAGAGAGAGGAAAAAGAGTGCCAGAGGGAAGTCAAACTGGCAAAGCTAAGACTCCAACGACCAGCACCAGAGAAGGTAAGTGGTAGGGGTGAACCTGAAGCTCCAGAACTTGAGTATAAATGAAATTCCAAATTAATAACTGAATTTAAAGAGGGGGAGGATATGGATGAATTTTTAAATTAATTGGAAAAGGTCTGTATCCAGGCTAAAATACCCAGGAGGTCATGGAGATTTCAGCTATTCCTGCTGCTTACATGGAAAGGGCATGAGGCACTAGGCCAAATGGACAATCAGGACAGTGGTAATTATGAGAAACTTAAAGCTGCATTGCTTAAAAAGTATGAATTAATGCCTGCCCTGAAGCATACAGGGTTAAGTTCCGTAAGCTCCGTAGAACCCTTGACATGAGCTATGAAGAACTTGCCACAAAGCAACATCCGTTTTTGAAATGTTAGTGAGAGGGGGTGGAAGCAAACTCTATAGAGAAGATTGAGGAGGTTGTATTTCTGGAGCAATTCTTTTGGGCTTGCCCAGCAGAGCTAAAAACCTGACTATAGGACCAAGACCATAAAACAGCACAGCAGGCTGAAGAACTCTCATGCCACTATGCCAGGAACAGACCTGCTCTGAAAGAGAGTGGGGCAGGCATGGCAATGCAGAAGGGGAAAAGTGCACCTTCAGGTCACCTAAAACCCTCACCACTGCCACAGAAAGGAGCAAGCCCCAGATTACGAAACAAGGATTTGAAATGATGATTGTTGGTTTTGCAAACAGCCTGGGCATCTTGCTAGACAGCATCCTAAAAAGGTGCAGAGTGGACAAAGTGGTGCTAGAACAGAGTTGGGTGTGCTGTGTATCCCTAAAAGCATACCTATGAACATGAGGGAGCACATACACCTGGTTACTGTAAATGGGGTGCACACCCATGTGTTACGGGACACAGGGGCATCTCTTACCTTAGTAAAAGGGGATTTAGTTGAGCCTGAACAGCTTATACCTAATCAGTTTCTAACAGTAAGGGGATTCACTGGGGAGGAAAAACTCTGCCACTAGCTAGTGTTCTCCTGGACTAGGGTGAGACAGGAGAGAGGGTACAAAAAGTGGCCATGGCAGAAAACCTCACCCTGGATGTGATTATAGGGAACAATATCCAGAAGGGGGTGGTGTGTGCAGTTACCCACAGTTAGATGGCATAGGCCACTTGTAGTTCACTGGACCCCATAGAGGCCCCTGTGGAAAACAATGGGAGGCTGGTTCCCCAGCCTGTGTCTCCTGAAATGGAGAGCAGTGAAAGGGAGGTAGGACATCCTGAAGTAGCAGTTCACAAAAAAGCTAAAAAAAAAACTACTCTAAGGAGGGAGGGGTAACCAATGGTCAGAAGGTTAGGGATGGCAATGCCCCTGAATGCCCTGATGCTACATTTATGGACCCCCAGTTTAGGAACTGAAGGAGACATGTCCCAAGCCTTGGGAAAATGTGAAGAATTTGCTGCTGTTCAGAGGACTGATCCTAGTTTGGAGAGGCTGAGGGCTTGTGCAGAATCTGATGGGACACAGGTAGGTGATGTGAGACATAGAGTATATTGGGACAATGGACTGTTGTATATACAGGATGTAAGGACAGCGGGAGGGGTGATGGGCAGGCAGCTTGTCATTCCCCAGGGGTACCATGATCAATTGCTCAAGACTGCTCATGATATCCTCATGTCTGGACATCTGGGAATCACATGCACCATGCAGTGACTGGCCAAGAATTTCTATTGGCCCAACTTCACCCAGTAAGTGAAGGAATATTGCAGGTCTTGTCACTGATGCCAACAAAGAGGGAAGGCAGGTAGCAAAACCAAAGCTGCCTTACTTCCATTGACCATTGTGGAGGAGCCATTTCAGAGGGTAGGAATGGATAGAGTTGGACCTTTGAATACCCCCAGCACCTCCAGGAAGAGGTTTATCCTGACGGTGGAAGATTATGTCACCCAATACACAGAGGTGGTCGCCCTTTCCTCACTTAAGACTGACAAAGTGGCAGACACCTTGCTAGGGATTTTCTCCCATGTCAGGTTTCCACAGGAGATAATCACTGATCAAGGGGGTACCTTCATGTCGGACCTGATAAAGTGTTTGTGGGAGAAGTCTGGGGTGGTGCAGAGATGCACAGCACCTTATTACCCACAAGCCAATGGGCTTCTGGAAAGGTTTAATGGTACCCTAAAATCAAGGCTCCAAGCATTTGCTGAACAGCATGGGAGGGACTGGGAGAAATACCTTTCCCACCTGTTGTTCGCAGACAGGGAGGTGCCCCAAGAGTCGACAGGGTTTTTCCCCTTCAAACTCTTATATGGACATAGGGTGTGTGGGCTCCTAGAATTTATCCAGGAAAACTGGGAAGGCAAGCATGCCACTCAGGGAACTCCCATAGTGGAGTATGTCCTAAAGTTTAGGGAAAAGCTGAAGGAGCTTACAGGAGCAGCCCAGAGCAATTTGCCAGCTGCCCAGCAGAAGCAAAAGGTATGGTATGACTGCAGAGACAGAGCACACTCATACAGTGTAGGTCAGGAAGTCATGGTCCTAATTCTGGTCTGGAAGGACAAGCTGCAGGCTGAGTGGACGGGACCATACAAAGTACCATGACAGATAAATGCTGTGAACTATATTGTAGAACTACCTGACAGGAGACATACCCATAGAATGTACCATGTCAACATGATGAAGCCATATGCAAATAGGGATGACATAGCATTTGCAGTGTGTAGTCCTGGAGAGGGGACTGACAAAGAAGACCCCCCCTGGACTTGCTGGAAGAAAGCAAGTCGGAGTCCTCTGTGGAGGCAATCAAACTGTTGTCCCAGGTGACCCCGGAACAGACCCAGGAAGTGAGGGAGGTTTTAGCAGACATTTATTTATAAGCACATTGGAATTGCAACCCTTTGAGTCATAGGCTCATTTCCAAAGGCTCCCCATCATGATACGAAGAGAAAAATACAGATAGTAATGAAAATTGAAGGAACAGATAATACATACGACGGAGAACATGGAATACAATTAGCAGGGTGATAGTGTCATTCAGCAGATGAACTTCCATCCTATACAAATAGTTGCTAGGCAGTTGTTAACATGTCCATTAGCAGAATGAACTGTAGTCCAATACAATCAGTAGCTAGGCAGTTACTAACATACAAGCACAGTAACTTATGAGGTACAAAGTGTGCTGTCTCAGGAGCGACATTGTCAAGGCTGGATAGGCTCCGGTCCCTGAAGACAGGCATCTAGAGGCCTAGGGTAGTTTTGGAAGAGGAAACTCACAGTTGCGGGTGTACAGAATGTGATTCTTGAGTGCAACCTTGAAAGGCCCTATTTTGGTGAGAGAGGTGATGGTGGGGGGGAGCATTGTACCAGGAAGGTGCTCTGAAGGGGAAGGATATTTGTGCTACTGCAGTCCTGACCTTAAGGATCTGCAATATAGTCTTGGAGGCACTGCAAGTGGCAACAGTAGGGGTGGCAGGGAGAAGGGACATGGAGACCCGGGAGGGGGACATACCCAGTTGTATTTTTTTGGCAAGGAGGCAGGACTGATATTGAAGTCTCTCCTCTCCCCTTTGTTTATGGCCAAGCCTGGACTAACCCCCTTAGCGACACACAATGTAGACATGGGAATGCAAGCGCCCATATGGCGGACAGCCTGCTCAGTGTCTGAGGTCACCCTGAAGGACATTAGGAGGGAGGTGGAGGAAATGCTGGATTTAGAGGTAATCAAGAAATCCCACAGCCCCTGGACCTCAGCTGTAGTCCTCGTTCTCAAGCCAGATGGCTCTACTCACTTTTGTGTGGACTATCATGGACTCAACACAGTCACAAAGGCTGAAGTCCACCCAATGCCACAGAAGGATGAACTACTGGGCAGGTTGGGAGGGGCAACGAACCTTACCACCACTGACTTGACAAAAGGGTATTGGCAGGTGGAGGTAACTGCCAGAGCTAGGGAGAGGTTGGCCTTCATTACTACAATAGGATTATTCAGCTTCAAGGTAATGCCTTTTGGAATGAAGAATGCCCCTGCCACTTTCCAAAGGTAGGTCAACCAGGTGTTACATGGTGCTGAAGAGTACGCAGTGGCATATCTGGATGAAACTGCTATCTTCAGTGCTAGCTGGAAGGAACACCTGTCCCACCTGAGGGATGTGTTGGGCAGGATACAGAGGGTCGGGCTTACTGTCAATGCTAAAAAGTGCCAGGTGGCCATGGTGGAGGTGGCATACCTAGGACATGTAATAGGGTGGGGGCAGCTCCATCCCAGTTAAGCCAAAATTGAGGTAATAGAGGCATGGCCCAGGCCTGAAATCTAGAAGCAGGTTTAGAGTTTCCTAGGGACCAATGGGTACTATTAAAACTTTGTGCCAAATGACAGTACCCTGGCAGCTCCCCTATCTGGCCTGCTAAAGAAAAGAATGTCCAAAGAGGTAAAATGGGAGCCAGCCTGTGAACGAGCCTTCACCCAGCTAAAGGAGGCACTGTGCAGTGCCCCTGTGTTGGCCAGTTCAGATTACAGTAAGCCATTTGTAGTCCAGACAAATGGCTCAGATGAGGTGATTGGAGCAGTACTCAGTCAGACCTTTAACCAAGGGAAAGAACACCCAATAGCGAACCTTAGCAAAAAGTTGCTTCCCCAGGAGCATGCCTGTTCCACAGTTAAAAAGCAATGGCTTGTGCTGGTATAGGCCCTGAAGAAATTAGAGCCGTACCTCTACGGGAGGCACTTTGAGGTACAGACAGATCATAACCCCCTGGTGTGGCTGACGCAGATGGGTAAAGCAAACGATCATCTCTTAAGGTGGAGTACTGCCTTACAGGGCTACAATATGACCATTACCCATAGGGCTGGATCAGCCAATGTCAACACAGATGGGCTATCTCACCAGTTAGAGCAGTGAACAGAATTTGTGGAACTCATACCATGTATAGGGACAGATTCCCACAAATTCAGTCTAGGAGGAAGGGGTGTCATCAGTTGCCCAGCTGCTAGCCCTTAGTTGGAGATATAATTCTGTTGTATATATGTTTTTTGATGTAATTATGTATATATGTACATGCCAAAAGACATGCCAGTGTCAGCACAAAGGCAGATAGGAAAAAACTAGATTTTTTAAAAATCAGCTGTTTGCCATGAACTGAAATTGCATTTCCAGTTTTTTTTTTTTTTTAACAGAGCTATGCCACAGTCCAATTGTATGTCATACAACCATGCACTCAGGAGCGGAATGCTTTGATCTAAGCAAGCTGTTATAATATGCTATATTTTATGAGGTAACAAGAGACGAACATGCTTCTTCGAGAACCTGTGTAAATTTTATCTTACAGGTTCCAATGGTCTACAGGGGACATCAAAGGGCTTAACTCTGAAAGGTCATATCCATGCTAATTATAGGTCTCAGAATCTGATTCTTAATATGCTTAGAAATTTTGGAAACAGCACAACAGTGCCATCTTCTGGCCTAAAAGAGACATCTCCTGTCCAAACAGAGTAGTTGCTCTGAACTGGGAATTGATGACACTGCAAGTTACAGAAGGGTATTTAAACCTCCAGCTCAGGGCATTTGGACTTACTTTGTCATCTGGACTCCACTGGACGCACAGAAGCCATTCTGTTTGGCATCTTTCTCCTGACCACAAGGCTGCTACAGAAAGACTGCAAAAGTTTGTAAACCAGCAATTCTCTGGACTTTGAAATCTTCATACCCAAGGTAGACTTAGCTAAAGTGTTTTAATGCATTTTCTGTATATTTTTAACATTCTGCTTCTTACAGTGTAACCTAAATTAGTATATGTTCTCTTTTACGTGTAACTGCAGTTATTTAAGTATTTTAGTAAAAACTTTTGTTTGTCTAAAGAAATTCTGCCAGAGTAAGACTTTCTCTATTTGTGTGTGAATTGTGAAAACAGTATTAATAAGCTGTGAAAACTGTTATTGCCTAAAGGGGTCACACCATAAGCAACCAAATTGAAAAGAGGTCTGTAATGGACATCTGGAAGGGTAGGGAGAATAGCAGAGTCTACAAAGATTTGAACTAGGCTGTTGCATGTCCTGTAGGGAGAAGGCCAAATCAGGTGTTACGCTACTACCCCAAAGAAAGTGTGATGCCTTGGTCTTCTTTCTTTGTGTAACAGCCAAGGAAAGGTTCATGTTTAGCCACAAGTCTCGAGACTGTTATTGTGCCTTTATCCAGAGCTAGAGGGATGCCTGGGATCCTCATGGCAGAGGTGCAGTCATGACCTCGGCAAGCATTCTAATGGATGAGGAGGGTATCCCTGTTCCCCCCTGTCATGGATTACACTAAAGGGTGGGCACAGTGAGCTCAGTGGGTCTGACCCCAGGAGTGGTTTCGTGACATGGGCCAGGTAGTCTAACCTCTGTAGTCGGAAACATAATAGAGGCACTCTTTAAGGAAAGAAAAGTGGAACACCTCGAAGCAACATGGGTTCTCTGCAGGATGATCCTGTCAAACTAATCTGATAGATTTATTTGACTGGATGACAAAGGCAGTAGACAGGTGGGGCAGAAGATATTGCCCACCTCAATTTCAGCAAAGCCTTTGATACAGTCCCACATAGGAGACTGGTAAACAAGCTAGGCAGCCTGAGGTTGGGACACAAGGTGGAGAATTGAACTGGAAACTGGTTAAGGGATAGAAAACAGAGGGTAGTGGTGAATGGAACCCAATAAGATGAATGAGAGGTGACCAGTGGGGTACCTCAGGGGTCAGTTCTAGGGCCAATCCTCTTCAATATCTTCATCAGTGACATTGCAGATGAGCTAGAGGGAAAGGTTTGCCTGTTCGCGGATGACACCAAAATCTGCAACAG
This sequence comes from Neoceratodus forsteri, assembly GCA_016271365.2. NCBI lineage: Eukaryota > Metazoa > Chordata > Ceratodontiformes > Ceratodontidae > Neoceratodus > Neoceratodus forsteri. The sequence goes on along the minus strand of CM028129.1, from coordinate 440,040,932 downwards.
GGTGGATATTCTGAAGTGGGTGTAAAGGATGAGAAAAGACCTGTAACTGCTGGAGAGATGGTCAGGGACATGGCAGCTAAGGTTTAATACAAAGAAATGCAAAATCATGCATGTGGGGAGCAGGAACCCTGGGGCAAGCTACAGGTTGGGGGGAGCTGCTGGCGGTAATTAAGGAGGAGAGGGACTTGGGGGTCATAATCACAGATGACTTGAAGGCTACCAGGCAGACAGCAAAGGCAGTGGGAAAGGCCAGTGGGATGTTGGGATGTACTGGAAGGGGACTCATAAGCCAAAAAAGGGAGGTAATAGTTCCACTGTACAAGACCCTGGTGAGACCTCACCTTGAATATTGAGTACAGTTCTGGAGACCACACCTTCAAAACGACATTAACAAAATAGAGACGATGCAGAGGAGGGTGACCAAAATGGTGAAGGGATTACATCACAAGTCTTATGAGGAGAGAGTGAGGGACCTCAGTTCGTGCTCGCTGGAACAAAGTAGGGAGATAGGTGACATGATAGAAACATTCAAGTACCTCAAGGGCATTAACAAGGTTGAAGGGGACAATATATTCCAGATTAATTGTAGTGAAAGGACAAGAGGACATGACATGAGACTGAGGGGTGGCCGCATCAGGGGAAATGCCAGGAAGTTCATTTTTATGGAAAGGGTGGTGGTTGCATAGAATAGCCTGCCCCAGCAGGTGGTGGCAGCCCATATAGTGGCTGGCTTCAAACATGCATGGGACAGAAACAAAGGAATAATAGAGCTAGGAAGAAAAAGCTAAAGCCAATGACCAGATAGGGTCACTGGATGCTTCATTAGGCAGCTAAACGGGCAGACTGGATGGGCCTGCAGTCCTTATCTGTTGACAGCATCTATGTATCTACAGTATGTGAGGCATGTAGAATATCTAGTTTTTATAGAGAAAGAACTTCAAATAAATATGAGGTCGTAACACCAGCAGGGAAACAAATGAATCCGAGTTTAAACAGTCCGAGGGAAGAAGATAGGAGAATGAGTAAACAACAGTAGCAAACAGGTGGGACAATCAGTGTTTAGGTAAGGTAGGAGACAGAGCAAAGAGGCAGAGGACAGCAAGAATGGAGAAAATATGATAGCCATAAAGGCTTTGGACAAGTTTAGAAACATGAACATGTATCCTGAGATTAAAGGTAATTAGATAATTCTTTCTTGAAGGTAAAGTGGGATTTAGCGATATGGAGGTGATTAGGTAAGGAACTCCAGAAGTAGGGGGCAGTGTGGGCGAATGCCTGGTCACCCATCTTAGTGGAGCATTTTGGGATAGTCAGGAGGGCCTGGTTAGAAGACCATAGAGGGTAGGCATGGTCAACAGGAGAAAGCATTGAGGCCAATAAGAGAGGTTGTGAGCTTCTAATAATGTTGCCTGCAATACATCTGAGGATATACAGTAAGATCACCTAGAGGAAGGGGATAGCTAATTTAGGTTTGGTAGTGCAGACAGAGGTGAGTTAGTTAAGGGGTGGTTGAAGTGCACCTACACACAATATTGTAAGCAACGTCCCATTTTAGTAAACTACTGGTGCTGTCCTGGAAAATGATGGTAGTGCATAACATAGCTTTGGGAGTAGAACTCCCTAGGCAATTGTGAGTCTTCCTGCAGGGGTAAGGGCATGGTGGCTCTGTTAGGCCAGGCCAAGCTTTGAGTTGACGGATCTACAGATGTCATTAATGTGATAAGAGAAATCTAAGACTGGGTCAAGTGAGGCTCCAAGGTATCTGAAGGAGAGGGCTGAAGAGACAGGGGAACCATCCGAGCACCAGACGGCTAGGTCAGGGGCCAGTATGTGCATGTTATGGGGGATCCAAATAGCATAGACTGGGTCTTGGTTAAACTGAGGATGAGATGGTTTTGGGTTAGCCAAGCTTGAGTACAGGAAGCTCAGTAAGTTTGAGGTTGATATCAATTAATGATTTTGAGCCATGGTATAGTACAAGGTCATCGGCATATAGTTGGGTCCTGCAATGAGAGGGGGAGGATGGTAAGTCATTAATAAACATTGAAAATAGTAGCGGGCCAAATATGGATCCTTGGAGGACACCTAAGCTTATGGGGATAGAATATGAGTGGGCTTTGCTAAACGAGACAAACTGAGAGCGATAGCAAAGATAACTTGAGAATCAGAGAAGAGCTAATACCCAGGGCCCCCATATTCAAAGCAGATGTGCGGTGCATCTGCCATACTGTATGCACAACAGAACTATATTCAGCAGACCAGAGTGTGCCATGCAGAATGGCATGCGCTGTAGAGCACCAAGATGAGATACCGTGCAGGTACTAGGGAGGTGTCCATGAATATGCTGTGCAACCACGTATTGTGCCGGACTGTGCCAATGGTGCATCACGCAACATGTGTGCGTGATCATGCACAGTGAGGTACACAAAACGCAGCCCTAAATTGGCAAGACATCCAGTGCCGGGTGCATGAACTGCACTGGGAGAGGGTGAGACAGTGTGTGGGATACAAAAGAGGGAGAGCTCCCTCCCCAGCCCTGATCATATCAAAAACATATAGGAGCCCTGCTAGCCCTGGTAGTCTAGTGGTATCCCCCCATCCCAGCCCCAATCCCTGATATAAGAAATGATAACTAACCCCGTTCCCTGGCATTCCCATTGTGTAGGGCCCCCGTCCCAGCCCTGATCCTTGAAATGACAAATAATAAATAACCCCGTTCCTGGCCTTTCCATAGAGTAGTGGCCCCCAACCCCTGTTCCAATCAACATGAAAGTAGAACCATCCCACAATCCTGGTAGTCTAGGTGGTCCCCCTCCCTAACGATTGTACTCATGTCTTAAATCAGAAGCACCCCATATACCCAGCAGTGTGTGGCCCCCATCAGGACAGGACCCCTCCTCCCCCAACCCAACCAGAGCCAGCGACTGGCTCAATACCTCCTCCACATCACCATGGCCAGCTGGATAGACTGTCAATGACCATGAACAGTACATAGTACGCTGGTCATCAACCAATGAGCACGTACTATGTACTGTACATGTTCATTGACAGCTCAGTCGGTGGCTGGCCGAGGTGGTGTGAGGAGGGCTGAGCCAGTCACCAGCTCTGGTTGGGTTGGGAGAAGCAGGGTGGGGGTTCCTGTCCTGATGGGTTGGGGGCCACTAGACTGCCAGGGATACGGGGGTGCTTTTGATTTATGACATGAGTACGATCAGGGCAGGGGGATGGGGGCACTGCTAGACTACCAATGATTGAGGGGGCTAGTTCTACTTTCATGTTGATCGGGACAGGAGTGAGAGGCCACTACACTATGGAAAGGCTGGGGAATGGGGTTAGTTATAATTTCTCATATCGAGGACTGGGGCTGGGAGGGGGGTACCACTAGACTACCAGACCTGTCAGGGATCCTATCTGTTTGTAATACAGTCCAGCCTGGGAAGGGGGCTACCGCTAGACTATCAGGGCTGGCAGGGCTCCTATCTGTTTTTTAAAATGATCTGAGATGGGTGGTGGCTGGCCTGGTACATTCCACTGGGTGCAGCCATGCTAATGAGCTCATAATTAGCATGCCTTGGGCCCAGTTGTGCCATACATGGCCAATGAGCTTATTAACATTTGTTGGCTGAATATTGCTCATGGAGGATGTGGTGTATCCAGATATATGCCACACATATACCCATTGGCGGTCTTCAGTCCTTAACCCTGGGTGCACTGCCCAACCATGGTGGCTGATAGCTTTGTGCCATGCATCCAGTGCCCCATATTCACATGGATTACGTGATCTATGCCAGTCACACATTGTGGCTGAATATGGCAACAGAGCCAGCCGTCGCATCCATTTTGCATGACTCACTGTTATGCTCACGCATCCAGATGGCTCTCAATATGTCCCCCTTGGTCTCTTTCTTTTTCACTCTCTTGCAATTCTTTCCCATTAAGAGTATGTTTTGACATTTTATACATACAGTAATTCCAAAGTGTATGATCCTGCACTTGTCTACATTGAACGACAGTTTATGTGTCCTTACCCATTGTTCTAGATTGAAAATTTCTCTTTGGAATTGCTCGATTACATTTTTAATGTCAGCTATTGCACCTAATTTAGTATCACTGCAAATTTTACAGACACAGGCATTTTATGTAGACTATATTGATGATATATAAATATTGAACAAGGTCAGCATCAGAACCAAGCCCTAAGGCACACCACTACTGCAGTAACATCACCCCACTCAGAACAGTATCCCACGACACAAACTCTGTCTCCTATCACCAAGCCACGATTTCATCCAGTTAATAATGTTCATATCAGATTTAATCTCTATAAGTCAATTTATTATCTCCTCATGTGGTACTAAATCAAAGGCCTTAGAATAATTTAAATACACAACATCCACCAGGAGTCCAGCATCTAAGGCCTTACTTATGGGCTGGAAGAATTGGAACAAAACAGTCTGACATGATCGTTTGGTCCTAAAGCCATGTTGTGTGATGTCTACCAGTTGTTCCACTACCATATGTCTATCTATTTTATTTTTTTTTAATTCTTCCATTACTTTGCCAAGGACAGAGGTCAGACTGATTGGCTTATAATTTTTCCAATCCTCTCTAGCACCATTTTTGAATATTGTGTGAATGCCCTCTACAATTGAGCTCATAAGAATCTTGGCTATGGACCTGGCCAATTCTCCTACCAGTTCTTTCAAGAGTCTGGGATGAACGCTGTTTGGACGGGGAGAATTATTTGGATCTAGCTTCCCAAGTATTCTTTTGACATCATTTTCTACTATTGTTATATTTCTGGTCTTACAGGTTACATCCATATTTGCTGAAGATGAAGAAGAAGAAGAATCAGCAATTTATAAAGCACTTTTCATACACAGTATCCCAAAGTGCTTTGCAAGCAATGCTAAACTGGTAGTGAAGTGACTGAATGTGTGGTGGTGGCCATATCTCACATCATCACTTACACACAGCCTGGATAACTGCATAAACCGGTTTATGGGAAGGGAATGTTGGCCAGGACACCGGGAATGTTCCCTGCTCTTTGCGAAGAGTGCCCTGAGTTTTTTTTACTTCTACCTGGACACCCACCAGGACAACACCAGGATGGGCAGAAGGGACCTTGGTTTTACATCTCATCCGAAGGACGGCACACCCCAGCAGTATAGCACCCCCAAATACTGCACTTGGATACCAGCAATTTTTAGGTACAAGTCCAATCCTGGTGTGGGACAAGAACCCACGACCTTCTGGTCCAGATGTGGATGTGCTACCAACTGAGCCATGCTGTCACCTGGTAAGATGTATCCTTTTGTTGGTAGATAGTCAGGAAGTAGTTGTTAAAGATGTCAGCCATGTTTTGCCATCTGCAGTGTGGCTATCTCATTTCTTTAGAGGTCCTACTTTCTGTTGTCCCCTATTCAAGCTGTTTATATAATCAAAAAAGATTTGTTATCACTGGTCTTGGAGGCTAATTTGAGTTTTGTTTGGTCTTTTTAATGACTTTTTGTCTGGGGTTAGGTTTATTTTGCCTTTCTTTCTTTATCTCTTTATTTTCCTGTTGCACCAGCTAGGAATTTTGCCCTGATTATTGTACTTTATTCTTTCAGGTACAAATGTGTGTATGCAGTAGTCCAATTTAGAATACAACTTATTCCACATCAGCTCCATTATATCCCCTTCAACATAGAAACATAGAAACATAGATTTTGACGGCAGATAAGGACCGCTTGGCCCACCCAGTCTGCCCATTTCCCTACCTAATGGATAAGCTGCAGATCCTAGTTAACCAGCAGCCTACTTCTTCCTACCCCAACCCCCTAGAAATGCCTTATGACTGTCCCATGCATGCTTGAATTCCACCACTGTTTTGACTCCACAACCTCCTCGGAAGGCCGTTCCATGCATCCACAACCTCTCTGTGAAAAAAATACTTCCTTAAATTACCTCTGAGCCACCCCCATCTTCAAATTGTGCCCTTGTTCTTGCCGCCTCTTTTTGAAAGATGCTACCCTCTTGGACTTTGTTGATTCCTTGAGGTACTTGAAAGTTTCTATCATGTCCCCCTCTCCCTCCTTTCCTCAAGGCTATACATATTAAGCTCATAAGTCTCTCTTCATATGTCTTCGGTGCAGACCCTGCACCATTTTAGTTGCCCTCCTCTAGACAGCTTCTATCCTGTCATGTCTTTATGGATTGGTCTCCAGAACTGCATGCGAGTACTCCAGATGGGGTCTCACCAACTGTCTGTACAGAGGGATAATAACTTCCTGTTTTCTACTGGTGATGCCGCCTCTATGCATCCCAGTATCCCCCTCAGACCTCCTTGCTGCCCTCTCACATTGCTTGCCCATCTTTAGGTCATCTGATATGACTACCCCAGGTCCCTTTCCATTTTTGTTGTTGTTAGTATCTCACCCCCATTGTGTACTCTTCCCTGGGTTTTGTTTCCCAGGTGCATTACCTGCACTTCTTAGCATTGAATCTAAGCTGTCATACATTTGACCATTCCTCTAACCTTGCCAAGTCCCTTCTCATCCTTTTCCACCCCACCCTGTGCATCAACTCTGTTGCAGATCTTTGTGTCATCTGCAAAGAGACATACTTTCCTTCCAGTCCCTCTGCAATGTAAACATATAAAGACATTGAAGAGGACCGATCCAATACTGAACTCTGTGGTACCCACTAGTAACCCCTCTTTCTTCAGAGTGGACTCCATTTACTATTACTCTCTGTGTCCTATCCTCCAGCCAATTCTTTACCCAGGCTGTCATCTTGGGACCCACTCCCAGGCTGGCTAACTTGTGTATTAATCTTTTGTGTGGGACTGTGTCAAATGCCTTGCTGAAGTCTAGGTAGGCCATGTCCACAGCCCCTCCCTGATCTACTACTTTGGTCACCCAGTCAAAGAAATCTATCAGATTTGTCTGGCATGACCTTCCCACTGTGAATCCATGCTGCCTTGGGTCCTGTGCACCTCTGGCCTCTAGCTACTCAACAATTATTTCCTTCAGAAGTGATTCCATCATTTTCCCTACCACTGAGGTTAAACTAGCAGGTCTGTAGTTTCCTGCTTCTGCCTTGCTCCCACTTTTGTGAAGGGGAATCACATCTGCCCTCCTCCAGTCCTCGGATACCACCTCATCCTCCCATGATTTTTTAAAGAGGGTAGTCAGTGGTGTCACTAGTTCTACACTAGTTCTTTTAGAATCTTGGATGAATCCCATCAGGCCCCATTGCTTTGTCCACCTTCAGTTTTAAGAGTTCTTTCAGAACCCTTTCTTCTGTAAATGGGCTGGTATCAACTTCTGTATCCAGAGTGTTTCTATTGTTTGTTTTAGGTACCTCCCCCTCTTCCTTTGTAAATACTGAGCAAAAATATTTGTTTAGTATCTCTGCCTTTTCACAGTCACCCTCTGCCCACCCTCCATCCCCTTTATTAGGCCTCACTAACCCTCCCTTGGTCTTCCTTTGCTCCCTGATGTACCTATAAAAGGTTTTATCCCCCTTCTTAACTGAGTTGGCTATCTTTTCCTCGGTTTGGGCCTTTGCTGTTCTGACTACCTTCCCAGCTTTCTTCTGCTTTAACTGATACAGTTCTCTGTCCTGCTCCTTCTGTGATTCCTTGTACTTCCTGAATGCTTTCTTTTTCTCTTGAACCTTCACTGCCACTTCCTTTGAGAACCATAGTGGTTTCTTACATAGTTTCGTTTTGTTTATTTGCTTCACACAAAGGCTTGTTACCTCTGTGATGGCAGTTTTATTATTCCCATTGTTCTTCCACCCTCCTTCCTGCCCATTTGCTAGTGCATTCCTTAGGCACTCACCCATTTTGCAAGTCAGCCCTCCTAAAGTCCAGTACTTTTGCATTTGTATGGCTTGACTCTATTGCTGTGTTTATTGTGAACCATACTGTTTGATGGTCGCTAGTTCCCAGATGGCTACCCACTTCCATCTGTGATCCTCTCTTCATCTCCATTTGAGAGAACCAGGTCTAAGATTGCTCCCTCTTGGTGGGCTCCAATACTAGTTGTCTAAGGCATGCCCCCTGTAGGGCATCTAGAATAACCCCACTCTTCGAAGTGGCTGCTACAACTGCACTCCAGTTAACATCTGGCATATTCGTATCACCCATCAGCAATATCTCCCCTTTTTCTGCCATTCTAAGTATTCTTTATATTATTTCCTTGTCCATTTCCTCCCCTTGAGAAGGGGTTCTGTATACAACCCCTGTGCGGATTGTGGTGCCATTGCCAGTCTCCAAATTTACCCACAGTGCTTCTTCTCCTCCCTGTTTTCCCTTTTGTTCTGTTGCTTTGATTCCTTCCCTTATGTAAAGAGCTACTCCTCCTCCTCTTTTACCCTCCCTGTCCCTTCTGTAGATAGTGTATCCTGGTATGTTTACATCCCAGTCATGGTTTTGTGTATACCATGTTTCTGTGACTGCCACGATATCCAGATGTTCCTCCTCATTCAAGGCCACTAATTCAGGAAGCTTGTTACTCAAACTACGGGCATTGGTACTCTTTGCTCTCCATTTTTTGATGGCTTTACCTTCTTTTGCAGTATCCCCCACTGACCTTTCTACCTCAGTCTTTTTCTCATTTACTACCCTGTTTTGTAGGGACAGGCTGGGATTTTCCTGCTGCTTATCAGTGATCCCTTTCCCAGTCCCATTGCTTCAGAAATTTCTTCTTTTCTATAAATTTGGCCTTGGTGCAGCACTTGAACTTTGTCCTGCCTAACTGGGGTATCCAGTGGCCTTTAATTGTTAACTGTACCATGTTGTGGTCACTTCCACCCAGAGAGTCTCTGATTATACAGTCTACTATTTTGTTCTCCATATTACTATGCACAAGATCCAATGTTTTCCCGCCTCTTGTACTTGTATTAACATATTGCTCCAGGTTGTGTGTCTCAGTGATTTCTAATAGTTTTTTTTATCAAGCATTATTTTCCCCTTTAGTGTATTCCAATCTATACTAAGGAGACTGAAGTCATTCAATACAAGTATTCAACTGCCCAGCTCCATCCTTTCCAAAGCCTCCATAAATCATTTATTCTCCTCTAAGGTAAGGTTTGGGGGTCTGTAATACACATCTATATGTACTGTATTTTACTGTTATTTTTGATTAACCTGAATCCATATTTGTTCAACTTCATCCTCACTGTATTACATGTTATCAATTTTAATAGACTTGATAGTGCTTTTTACATATAGTGCTATACCCCCTCTCTCTTTTTTACTGCAGTTAGTATGTAATAAGTTGTATTCCTGTATATTCTTGCCCCAATAATCATTCCTCCACCATTTTTCTGTTACAGTGCAAATATGAATATCTTTATTATGCAGTGTTGAAAAGTTTCACCAGTTCAGTTTCAGTTTCAGTTCAAAGTTTATTGTTTGACAATTTTTGTTGTTACAAATAAATACACACAATACAAAATTACATGTTATAAAACATAATCATTATATTAAAAATCATTATGTTTCAGACCCTAGGGCATCATTAGTAGAGATGCAGTGAACTTAAAATCTGCTGGCGAAGTGTCCGCGAAGTGGGCAGTTCGCGTTGCCACTCCTCTATGCAGAGTGGGCAATGCAAAGTGCTCACTCCGCCTTGTCATTACCACTTCATGTTAAGGCAGAATGACAATGCGAAGTAAGGCGAAGTTGTTGTTTTCAATGGACTTCGCCATGCTCTTTAGCCATAGCCAGGCAGGAAAAGGAAGGAAGTGAGTCATACAAGCAGGCACTTTCACTTTCTTCTGTGCAGATGTAGACAGAGAGAGGGGAATGTGTTGTTTTGTCACTGCTGAGACTTGGAGATCAGAGTGAGGAGGAGATTTAAACTTTGATTTAGACTCAACAACTTTTTTAAAAGCTACATTTTTTGTCTTTTCTGTACTCTTTTTTACTTAATTTGTTCTTTCTGTAAATTTATTTTTCTTACCTTTATAAGTGGTTAGTTGTTTGTCTGTGTCTGTGTGACTGTATGTGTGCTGTGTGGCAGTGTGAGTAGTCATTGCTCAGACTGAGATAGCACAGTAGGAGAGATGGATCAGGGTGAGGGAATGTCTGGGTGGGGGCAACTCTGGGAGAGCGTGGTACTGGTAGGCGTCGTACCATGCACATGTGTGGTGTGCATGGCTGACGGTTCCTGTTGGACTGATCAAAGATCCTGAGTGCCCCCCCAAGAAGCAAGACTGGACCAGCACCGCCTCCTGACTCTGAGGCAGTTGAACCACCACCACGTCCATCACCAGCTCCAGCACCAGGTCCTCTGGAGCAGGATGTGCTTGTGCCCCTGGGTCCAGGAGTGGATCCCAACCTTGCTGAGCACTGTGACCAGCCGGCTGCCAGTTCATCTGGCCCTCCCCTGCCTATGCCTGGTCCTCCCCATACCTCCATTGTTTGGCAGTTTTTTGACTGTGTCAGGAGGGACAGCAGCATGGTTAGGTGCCACCTATGTGAGATGGAGGTGCACCGTGGCCCCAAGGGGACTCACCTGGGGACTGGGGCCCAGCGCACCCATATGCTCAATCACCACCAGTTGGAGTGGCAGGCTGCCACAGAACGAGCCATGCCTGCACCTGCTGGCCTTTCTGTGGCAGAGGGTGCAGCTGTGCATGGTGGTGGCCCTAAGAAGAGGAGGAGGGCCAGAGCAGCATCTGCTGCTCCACCAGCACCCAAACCACCACCACCAGCAGGTCAGCCTGTAGAATGTCTGGACCCCAGAGAATTGTGTTTAATGCAGGCTGACTTGGCAGTTCTCTGGAGTGCTGTCAAGGAGAACAATGAGAGGGTGAGTGCTGTCGAGTAGCAGCTGGATCACATAGAGGGACATCAGTTGCAAATTATGTCCATGCTGGAACTGCTGCTGGATCACCATTGGATCCCACATTAGTTTTTTTTTCCTCACGCCATGTGCCCCTCACACCTTCCTTGCTGTGTTATAAAATGTATTCCTCCACCATCCCCGATGCTTGTATGTAATTATGCCCTTTTTTGTTGTCTTCCATATGCATGACACTTTGTATTCTCGCCCCCTTCCTTCTGTTAAGTAAGAGTGTGTGTGTGTGTGTGTATGTGTGTGCACGCATGCTGTTTTGGTGCATCATTAATGTTTACTTTCTGTCGTGGAGTGTTTGTGGAAAAGCAGACTGAGCAGTGCAAGTATACTGTGCTAAACTGCGTATGTGCGGTCAGTCTTCTTTCCTGTCTGTGTATGTACTGCAGACACTTTCCAACTCCCCAACTTAAAAACACTTATTAATGAGTACAATGGTGGGGTGGTGAAGCCTGGAGGGATACTACAAAACAGGCTTACAATACATCCAAGTAACTAGGAGGCAGTATAGCGCAGTGGTCTAAGGCTCTGAGCTGCAAATCTGCTGACATCCAGCAGACCAGACCTGGGTTTGAATCCCACAGCTTCCACTTGCATACTGTGTGACCCTGAGCAAGTCACTTAACTTCCTTGTGCTCCCAAGTCACACCTGGAAACAAGTTCTGGCTTAGTGTGCCTTTCCTGGTTAAACAATTCCACCCCCCCCCCCACCGAGTAGCAGCTGGATTTTTGGAAATTTTTGTTGTGATTCATGAGTGACGTGATGGTGAATCGTGATTTGTGACTGCATTTGTGACCGTAATGATGAATAATGTGATTTGGTGTCGACAGTGTGAGATAAATATGGAACTGTATTGGAAATGTGAATGCCTATGGCTGTACTTCCTCGATGATCTGTAGCACAAATCTCCCCGACTTAAAAGCACTCATTAATGAGTACAATGGTAGGGTGGTGAAGCATGGAGAGATACTACAAAACAGGCTTACAATACATCCAAGTAACTAGCAAAAAAATTAATGTTGTGGTTCATGAGTGACATGATCATGAATCGTGATTTGTGACTGCATTTGTGACCGTGATGATGAAGAACATGATTTGTATCTTGAGTGACTCATGAATGTGATGATGGTCCTGACTTAAAAACACATATTAATGAGTACAATGTTCATGCAGAATTATGCACCACATCAGTCCAGTACTCTGAAGAGAAGCCAAAGAAACAACTGTGACTTAAGTTACAGATGGAGATTGGGCCCTAAAGAGATGCAAATGCACAGACAGATTAAGATTGTGCTGCGCACTGAAGAGATGCAGTCACAAAGGTACAACACCTAACCAGTGCTCACAATTAGAAATTCAGATCTGGAAAAGAATACCTTTGCCAGTTGGGGTGGGCTGCAGGGGGGGCAGTGTACTGCACTGCTGCAGTAACAGTCACTAGTACTAGTACCAGTACTAGTAAAGATACCACAAAGAAGAACAAAAATCACACAGCTGCAGTGGATAGCAGGTTCACATTGATGAAATTACTATGTGGCACAATAAAAGGTGTCTGATTTGATGACACGCATCACACACATACTCACACACACACTAAGTAATGCGTAGCAAATTGAAAACTTCAGTAATATTACCACGTATTTTAAACAAACTAAAATTATGCACTGCTGCACCACAACAATCAGCAAAAAATGGCAAGAATTATTGAAAATATTACTGTGTGTACATTAACACAGTCATAAAAGAAAAATATCACCAAAACAGAAAGAATTGCCTTTTACTCCAAATTAATCTACCTACACCACAGATATGCCCTTCCCCCAAAGCACACTTTCACTATCTCTTACTACATAGACTCAATGTTGTACATTAACATTCAAAATCCACACACAAACAATAAATGCTCAATGATATGATCACAAGAGGGTTTCCAACAATCGATGAACTAAAGTCTGAGCAAATAAAATTGCTAAAAAAATGCTTTTTTAACAGCTTTTAGAAAGTTTGAATTGCAGAGAGCTCTCACAGCAGACTGTCTCCTATAGCTTCCTACATACACTACCCCAAACTGAGGCTGTGCAGAACAATCTAGAGCACATGTGACCTGAAATCCCACGAATCACTGCAAAAGTCGCATTCAGAGCTTGAAAACAAGGCAAAGTGAGGCAAAGTGCATTGTTTTCAATGCACTTTGCCTTAAGACTTGTTGGAGTAGTGGTTTGGAAAGGTGGAGTAACATGAAGTCATTGTTTTCAATGGACTTCGCATTACCAATCATAACGCTAAGTACTCCACTTCGTGTTGCTGGGCATTCCATGAATCCGCTTTCGCATCGCGATTCACTTCGCAGAGTGGATTGGGGCCACTTCGCCTATCTCTAATCATTAGCAATTTTCATCTTTTTTATAAATATCAAAACACAATTCACTTTGATAGTACAATCTGTCTAAGCTTCTGAACCATTCATATTTAATTTCCTTTTCTCTATAATACTCATAAGCAGTATTATGGATTCCAAGACTTCTCTTATTTTTTTATACAGCTTTTTAGTCCCCGTTGCCTCCTCCCACCAATTGGCGATGGGGACACATATGCATTTTTAACAGATTTTTTCCCCTGACCCCCACACTGAGGCCCGGCACATGGCTGTGTGAGCATGTGGAGGCACGCTTTGCACCTCATGGTGCCAGGTCAGCCACTTCCACCTCCCGATACTTTGCCACCCCCTCTCCACCTATGCTGCCCACCGGACTCCACCCAGTGGTAGCGGAACTACGGAGGGGGCTCCTACCCACCCTCACCACTGTCAGGAGAGGAGAACTTCCTATGACATGCTCAATCCTGCTCCACCCTCTCCCCTGCCACACCAGCACCCCGATGACCCAAGGTCATTCCCGAAACCCGGGTCACCGGCCCAGCGTGAGGTAAGGCATCCAGCACCTCAACCCTCTGCACCACCAGACTGGCTCCAAGTCTTCTCTTGAATGTGATTTCAATAGATTTGTTACCATGTCTTTGGGTTCTAATTCAACAATTTCCAAATATTTCCCCAGTAATTTCTTTCTATCTGCCTCATATAATAAACATAGAATTAGCAAGTGCATCATATTATCCGGTCCTTTATTGCCTCTACATATGCTTCTGTTAGTTTCTCTTTTATTTGCTTATATTCCTTGTAATCTTTGATTGCTAAAATATTAAAATTGGAATCTTAAGAGTTTTCTTCTTTTTGGATCTTTTATTATTATTATTATGTATTTTTCTATTTCATGATTTCTTTTATTTTTTGCTAACCATTGGCTTATCTTAAATTGTCTGTATAGTTCTATCATTATGCAGTAATAATTCAATTTCTTTCCTTTTGTTCCCCAGACTCCTTGCATTAATTAGCAGTGCCGGTAAATTCACTGGGCTGCCTTTTGTAGTTACATTAGTTTCAATGTATTCATTCACTTTTATATGTGCATGATCTTCTTCCCTGCACCTGAGTTGTCAGTTTAAATGTCTCTTTATTGCATTATTTATCCTCCCCACAAGTACCCTTGTTCTGTTTCTAATTAAATGTAACCCATCCAGTCCAAACAATGTTCCATCATTTTCAAATCTGCCCCAATTTCTAATTAGGTGGAAGCCTTCCCTCAAACTCCATCTCCTCAACCATCTATTCAAACTTTTAATAGCAGAAGTCTTAGTTCCTAACCCACTCTTGGGACTAACAATATTTCATATATGTTAATGGTACACTTTCTTTGTTTTAATAGTGCTCCTAGCTCTTCAAACTCCCTTTGAATTCCAGTTCCTTTAATTTTCCCACATCATTTGTTCCAATGTACACCACAACTAGTTTGTTCCCCGAATAATGCCTTCGAAACTATTTATCATATCATGGACTCCTGCTCCTGAAAGGTTACAAACTGATGTGGTTTCTTTTCTATTTCTACATATTGTTGTGGCTGTGTATTTAATTTTCAAGTCTCCAATGATGACTATATCCTTTTGTTCTGTAGTATATCCCCTAGTTTCATCTTTGTGGTTAGTATGGTCCCTAGACTGTGCATTGTTATTAGTTGGTTGTACTGTCTCATTGTCCAAGTTATCCTTTTCATTTGTCCTTGCCCTCTCGCTACTCTTTTGGTTAATTGTATCAGCACGTTCTTCTTGATTTTCAGTATTTAGGCTATGCAAGATCTCAAACTTGTTGTCAGCAGTTATAGGTCATATGTTCCTCCCCTTCATTTGTTTTCTGGCCCCTCCTTGTACTAAATATCATTAATTTCCTTGCAACATGCTGTTCTCACTGTCCAATTCACCACCTGCATTTCTCTTTCTTTTTTCATGTAAATGTGAATTCTTATTTCCTTTATCTTTTTCTTTTAAGTTTCCCACAGTTTCATCAATTAACACACCTGTGTTGTGGAAAAACTGCTCAATATTCCTTATTTCAATTTGTAAAACTAGTTTTTCTTGAGCAGCCATTAGTTCATTTTCTAGTTTTGTTATATACTGGCACTTAACACATGCATTTTCATTGTCCCATTTCCAATTTTTGTACGTATTACATGATTTACATTCCACCAAGCTGTCATTCTTTATCTCACCTATGTGCTGGAACAATATACAAGGAAACTAAAATAAAGACACTTTTTTAAAAATACCTGTGCCCTCCTTGCTGATTGATCTGGCTGACACAGCAGACATGTGTGGATTGCACACTTGCCTCCGTGTGCATCTTCTCCAATGCGCACTCGCTGACATGAGCGAGTGAGCTTTGTTTTAAATCTGGTAAGCTGGAAGTGTCATAAATTTATACTTCTGGTTTGATGAAGACTGGCACATTTTAGAAATAAGTAAAACTGCTAAAAATAGCCTCTTTAAGAGGTCTAGAGACTGATATCAGCTGTTTATCGTCTGCTTGCAGCTCCGATCACAATGTAGCAGGCTTGCTGTAACTGCCATCCCTCCATAATTCCAGGTTGCAGTTCCCCCAAATGTTGCCAGGGAGATATAGGGTCATACAGGGTCATAATAACTGGAATGACAGAGAGGTAATTTTTTGTGTGTGCTTTTTTTTTCCCCATATCTTCACACACTCTGTGACCCCAGAATTTGGAGCATCAGGTTAACAACACTGCCACTTGGCCACTAATGCAGCCCTTCTCTTGGTTTTATTGGCCAGAAAATGTCAGTTTCTTGCAGCCAGGCTGGGATAATTAAACACATTTGTAACTTGTATTTCTGAATGTTTAACTTGGGTTTTTTAGATGTCCGTACTCTGCAGCTGCGCTAACAATAATTGCTTGTATAGTGAATGGGCCACAAAAGGTTTGGAAGATTGAGAAGGGGTACTGTTGATATACATTTGAATTATATTTGTGTTTCATTTTGTGTTATGGCTAGAAATCCTGAAGAAGGGCAAAAACCAAGATGCAGTTGCAGGTAGTTATTTACTTAGATGTTGATGACTGGGAAAGATGCATTGAGTCAATACTCATTTCCATAAGTGAATACATGCTAAAGACATTGTATAGGCAGAAACAATCTTTTAACATGATCACCACAGAAATCATACAGTATCACATCTTGAATTATGACAAGGTGCATTGTCAAATGCTATAAAGTTTGATGAAGATAAGCAAAATGTCAAATGCCTTTAATTTTAGGTCAGGTGATTCAGAATCTCACTCCAAAGCCCACAGAGAAACTGCAGCAGTGCAGACCCATTGCAATTGGAGTCTGTCAGCATATAGCAGTCTGGAATGTCCTCTGTTTCAAACCCAGCACAGCACAGCAGCTGAAAATATTGGGTTTTGGTGATGCCTCCACAAATAGGAAATGAGGCTGACAGAAAGCAGGACAAAGGCCCTGCTTTATATTACTTACTAGTAACCTAAACATTTTGGAATGGATGTCTACCAGATGCTGCCATGCATTTCTGTGGGAAAATTACAACTAACATCCAATTACACTTCCCGCTTATATTAACAGGATACAAATGACAACATGTCCATAATACTATGATATGATACTATTTGTATATACAGTAGTCCATCTGAATGTACAATACTTTACTGTATAACATATGCAACTGTATATTTATCTCATGTATCTATTATGTGTTTTCTGCTTTATATACCTTCCCCGGATTGCATCTGGAAATGAGCCTTGACTCAGTGTTTCTTTGCCAGTTATCAAATGTTTAAATAACAAAAAATAGAAATAAGCAAGGCCCCAATTTTTATGCAACACTTTGGAACCAAGTTCTATGGCAAGGCTATCATTTGCCACAGAACTATGGTGGTGGATTGTAATTTTCATAGAAGTTCTGCAGCAACAATGAACTGCCACATCACAGCATCAGCTCTTCATCCTGACACCACATCCATGGCAATGACTATGGCACCTGGAAGGGAAGGGGACACTTAATACCACTGGTTCACCAAACAAACCCACAAATTTACATAAATAATACATTAAAAAATCTATCACATAATGTCCTATTGCATGAATAAAATACACAGAGGGGTGTGACACTTGTCCAGTTGGTTATGATTGTTGCATGATATTTGTAATATAAAAATATAGTATGTGATTGTCTCACATAAGACAGCCTTTGCTTCCATGGGTGCTCCCCAGGTTTCAGTGAAGCTACAGGATATATTACACTGACCAGGAGAGCTCTGTAATGTGATTAACTTACTTGAGAAATTTCATTTTATGGCTTTTTTAATGACCTCATGCTTTTGAAGTTGGGAAACTAAATATACGTTATTACTGGATATGACATCATTTAGCTGATTCCTGTTGGCTATATCACACCTAGGCGATGGACTGCAGGGTTATAAACCTCAAAGGAACCGGTTGAAGAAAGACTCATAATTTGGGGAATGATTTTTTTCTGATGTCACCGTATTTAATATACCTCCTGACAGGACATCATGTTTGTATTTTTTTATTCTAAAAGGAGGAACTAGATGACTCATAGAAGGGGTGTGGAGACACAATTTAAACTGATACTTTTGTCTGAAATGAATGTCATATCATTTTGGGACTCTAGAGAGACACAGTTCTATAATTTAACTGCACTTACAGAGGTAATACATTAAATAGAAAAGATCTAAATGTATTTTGGTAGGAGTTTGTTCTGTAGTTTTCCTTGTTTTTTGTTTATGTGATTGTGGTGCTCTTTGATATTTGTTCTGTATTTTATCTTACTGTTTTTGTCCATTGTTAGTAAACATATTCTTTAAGATTCTGCCTGGGTCTCCTCCATCATTTGTTTGTATGTGGAGTGCCTGTATTTTTAAGTCTGACAGCTGTTCTGAAGGGCTTGATGGTGTTACTAAACTGGGAAAAGGTAAGAATATACCTAAGGTCTCTTACAGAGTTTTAAGGGTTCATTTTGGAAGCCTGGCTTGGTGCCCCTGGTGAAAGATTGTACCACAATACCCACAGAGAGTACTTATCTGAGCCTGTACATTGAGTATGCTAGCATAAGGTTCACAGTTTGAATCCCCCCACAACTTGAGACTAAAGGTGATTCAGACCCAAAAGCAGATAGGAGGGTTACCCTGTGTGTTACCTGTTCACACTATTGCTCTCTGAGGTTGGCACTGTGGGAGCAGAGGCTCTGACCTGCTGAGTGCATTTGTGAGAAGGAGACATTGTGTGATAAATTATTTATTTATACTCATGCTGTTTGTGCCACTTGTGAGGTTACCCAAAATCAAACAGCACTTGTATAGATATATCATTTATCACACAGGTCACAACTGCATATCCCTTTAAATATATATGTGACCCCTGGGATGCCACATCCAGGTTCACACCCCTATTTGGTAACTGCACTGGGCCAACCTGGTTGAGGGGATTTGGTTAATTCTTTCTACTGTGGTATGGGAGTTTATCCCAGAACAGATAATAAATAGTGCAGTGCCTCCACCCTGAGAGAATAAGTAGGCCAGATGTTGTGTGAAGTACCACCCCATGGGATGCAGTACCTACTGACCTTGCTACACTGGACAGGACCCCCACCCCGGGGACCACTAAGACAGTTGTTACCTGCAACAAAAAACATTTAAATCAGATTAAACAAACTTGGCACACATACACAAGTAAAATTTGAACAATTAACAGTGATTTTATTTAAGAACATTGGTCTGGTGGCTGAAAGAAAAAATGGGGTTAAGCAGTTGTAAGTCACCTTGAGCACTCCAACCCTATAGCAATGGACCCTGAAAGCCACCATTCTGTGGGTCAGTACCACCTTGTCAGATCCTACACAGTTTGAGGAAGCACCAGCAAAATCAAATGACACAAAAAGATGAATTATACTGTACAGTGTGCAGTAAACTCTTTAACTGGTACCAGTAGTAAAACCACAGTTTCAAGTATGACATAAATACAAATGGCGCTAAGTATCCAGGAATTACACTACAGTCCCAGTACAGGCCTGGTAGCTACATTGCCTGGGTTCTTTCATTGGTGCACTTGATAAAAAAAGACTGGAAAATGACTGATGTGGTGCCAATACATAAGGGAGGTTGTAGAGAGGAAGCAGGGAATTATAGACCAGTTAGCCTCACTTCAGTGGAAATTTCATATTCAAGAGGAAATATATTATAAGAACCACCCACCATTTCCCCAACATCCAACAGAAGAACCTTGACTGCAGAGGGTAGTTGGTCCAGAAGGTTGGCAGGTGGTTAGGAGGGGCAAATCGGGTGCCCCATCACTCTGTGCTCTCCAACATATTACCTCCAAAAAACATATAAAAACTAGTTCAAGTTTCAAGTCTATTGCAGGGAAGACTCCATTGAGCAAGCTCATTCAGAAGGAGGTCCTGAGTCATATGCACATACAATACACAATTACATAGATAGGAGATATACAATGTAGGACAACAGGAGGAAAATTATATACAATTAAGAGGTATACACAATGGAGTTCTTATATTATGTATGCTATACATTTCAGAGTTAGCCTAGTCCTACATTATGCATCACATTTCAGTTTAAACAATAGAGGGCCAGTGGGTACATGGGGAGCTGTCTAGGCATTGGGGGCCTAGTTACACCTACATATGTCTTTTAATTTAGAGATTGCTAATGTTTTGAAGGAGTTAGTTGATACAGTGCTGGTTAGCTTCAGCATGGTTTGAAGTTGATTCCAAATATTTGGTAGAGTGTATGAGATAGCCATTTGTCCGGCTGTGGTATGTGTCCTGGGACTATCTAGTAGGATGAGGTTGGATTTCCTTAAGAAGTAGGCACTGTGCTAGATATGTATGAGTGTCGTAAGATATGCCGACAATTTGTGAAGTAGTAGTTTGAGGCTCCACATGCCAGCATGGAGGAGATGTCTGATGGTCAGGGAGGTCCACCCAACTGCTGTATAAAGATCACAGTGGTTGGTCCTGTACGCCGAGTTGGTAATGAAGCGAAGAGCATGGTGGTAGAGTACATCCAGTTTTGACAGGCTCATGGTTGGGGAGGATATAAAGATAATGTCTCCGTAATCCAGCAGGGGAAGGAAAGTTGCTTGGACCAGTCTTTTACAGATTGCAAGAGAAAAGAGGGTCCTTTTTCTGTAGAAGAAACCCAGGCATGCTTTAAGCCTCTTTAATAGATCCTCGATGTGGTCATGGAAGGAGAGCTTATTGTCTATCCACATACCTAGGTATCTGAATTTGTCTACGACTTCCAAGGGTTCACCTAGGGAGGTAACTATGAAGTTTTTAGTTGTGATAGGTAGGGCATCAGTCACGGCAAGTCTCAAGAAAATCATTGTTTTCATTTTTTTGGCATTTAGGAGCAACTTGGCATTGATAAGGTTGCTTTCTAGCTGAATGAAGTCAGCTTGGAGTGTTTCCCTGACTTTAGATAAGGACGAGCCTGATGTGTACAAAACCGTATCATCCACAAAGAAATGTATGCTAGAATTCTTTATGTGGGAGTCAAGGTTGTTAATGCAGAGGGAGAAAAGGATTGGTCCTAGGATGAAGCCTTGATGGACTCCTCTGGTGATTGGAAGCAGGGCAGAAAGTAGGCCATTGGCCTTGACTTTTTGTATACTTTCCGTGAGATAACTGGTAAACCACTGCAAGTTAGTTGGAGTGGCACCTATGTGGGCAAAACAGGTGATTAGGAGGTGATGGTCTACAGTGTTGAAGGCCTTGCTGAGGTCTAGAAAGACTGCACCAGTGACCTTCTTGGTGTCCATTGCATGGATCCAGTCATTAGAAACTTTAGCCAAGGCTGAGATGGTACTGTGTTTTGACCTGAAACCAGATTGTGTCGGGTTTAGTAGCGAGTGTACTTCAAGGTGATTATTTAGTTGGTTGTATATAAGTTTTTCCAACACTTTGGATGGAACAGGCAAGATACAGATAGGTCAGTAATTGTTTAAGTCACAGGGATCTCCTGATTTAAAGAGAGGAAGAACATGAGCAGATTTCCAGCAGGATGGAACAGTGGCTATGGTAGTAGAGAGGTTGAAGATGTGAAGGATGGGGGCTGTGAGCTGGGCATAGCCTAACTGTAAGAAAAATGACTCCAGGCCATCGTTCCCTGTGCTTTTCTTGGTGCCGAGGCTAAGAATTATGTCTTCAACTTCTTTTATAGCTAATCTGACACAGCTGGAAGGGATGAGTCAGAGTAGCATGAGTAGAATCTGGTTTAGTGTGGCTATTTGTTCAGCTAGTGTATGGGGAGGAGTCGAATGCCAACCCAGCTGTGGCAAAGTGAAGGTTAAGTTCTTCGATGATTTGCAGTTTATTTTCAACCATCCCATCCTTGGCAAGAATCTTGGTGGGAAGGAAGGGAGCAGCCGAATGGCCTTCAATAGATTTTAGTGTCTTCCAGATTTTTGGGGAGTTCCCTTTGGCCTGCTCCAGAGTGGAGATATAGAAATTTGCCTTAGTCTGTACACTTTTAACTCAGGCATTTCTGGCAGTTCTAAACGCCTGCCAGTCTGCCAGGTTCTTTGTGTGCCTGGCCCTAGCCCATAGCTTGTCTCTATTGGTAAGAGCATATTTGAGCTCTTGGGTGAACCACGGATGCAAGATTTTCCACACCCTCATTTTAACGAGGGGAGCATGCTTGTTAATTAGGGTGGTGAGGTTGTCATTTAGAACAGAGATGGCAGCATCTGCGGATTTGACCAGATATAGATCTTGCCACCTGATCGTAGCTAGGTCAGTTAGGAAATTTAGTGAATTGAATTTACGGAATGAGAGTTTGATTCTGAATATAGGGTGGTTCTTGGTTTTAGGTTGGAATCTTGTGCAAACAACGATATTGTGGTCGCTCATATCGTTATGGAAAACTGCAGAATGTGAGATTTTATGGGGCTGCGAAGTTAGGATAATATCTAAGAGAGAGCTGTTGGCCGAATTAGAAGCATTGATTCTTGTGGGTTCTGTTACTATTTTTGTAAGACCCAGCTCATCACAGATGGCTTTTAATAGGTGGGAATTAGTGGTTAGCCAGTCCATATTAAAGTGTCCTAAGATTATAGTTTCCGTATTAGCAGCCAAAGTTAAGGATTTTAATACATTAATAATTTCTGTGCCTCCTGTCGGGGGTCTATAGCCGCATATGATTGTGATGGGATAGGAGGTGAAGTTTGAGTGAGATGATTTCATATTTCTTGGGCTTAGTTTTAAAGGAAATGCTGCTAATATCATATTTGGATTTGGCGTATACAACAACCGCCCCTCCCCGAGTCCCTATCAGTCCTAAAGAGTTTGAAGCCCAGAATAGCAATTTGTGGATCAGTATTGGTCTTTTTTAGCCATGACTCTGTAATAATAATCGGGTCTGGGTCAGCATGGGCTGCCCAGACTTGAAGCTGGTCAAGTTTTTTGATAAGGCTTAGAATATTGACCATCATCAGTTTCATCCCAGGAGCAGCTGCAAACTCCGACAGATGTTATTTGAGTTGGGGGGCCCGGATTTAGTTCAACATTGCCTGAACAGAAAAGGAGAATTAGAAACAATTTCTTGAGAGATTTTATCAAGTAGAAGTGGGCTCTTTTCATATGGGTTCTTGTGTGGTGATCAGTCACTTTGGTACGCCTGGCCAGGGCATAGGAGATGCTGACCTGGGCGTTTAAGGCTAGCAGGGGGAGTCCACGGAGAGACATAGGTGAAGGGAGGAGGGCCAGAGGATGGGGATGAGAATTAAAGTGGGAACCCGGCAGGTTAAGAGTGGGGAAGCAATATGACAATGCTGCATGAACTATGATTGTGTATTCCCAGGCTGGGATGGCTTCTGGCTTAGCATGGGATAGTGCTTTGTACATCATGCTTTTTGCCAGTATTAGGATTATAAAGATAAGGCAGGCCATATTGTCTACAATTGAGGACAGTGATTTGTGTAGCAGAGGTGGGGCAAGAGAGCAATTGCCCTAAAGTCACTGGTGGCCTGGAGGCTCTGGATGAATTAAGGTAGAGTTATGCACTAGCTGAGCCTGGTGATAAGAAATGAGACAGAGGGGAGCAGACCACTGGATAGAAACACAGATACAGGCACCTCACACTCAGCAAAGACTACCCAATTAGAGCACTTTAGGTTGTGAGTGGGTGGAGCAACACTGCATTTAAAGGAGGCCTGGGAGGGGTTGGGAGAAAAATTCACCCAACACAACACTTAGTTCCCCAGCAAGAAAAGTGGCTGAGAAGCAGCCCAAAAAGTTCCTGTAAAGTCTATGTAAAAGGCACACCAATCGGTGCCCAGCTGGATGGAAAGCAGTCCAATCGGAGACCGCCTGCAAGTGCAGTGAACCAATCAGTAAATCACCTTTCTGAGAAGCTGGAGCGGAGTTCAGCGGTCGTACCTTCTTAAGTTCCCCAACAAAGGAGGCTCGGATCCAGGTGTGGAGGGCTCGGGGAGTCAGTCGGCCGGTTTCGGCAGCGGTCCTGAATTTCTTGCAGATTAAGCGAGTGCCGCCCAGGCACCGGTGCCACCCAGGCGCCGGTGCCTAAGGCACCTGCCTCCATCTCTGAAATCAAACAAAGGGGCAGAGGACAATGCAGAGCAGGACACTGCAGTTCAGGAGCTAGCACAACAAAACTTGCCCAAATCAGGAACCAAAATAAAAAAAGCAAAAAGGAAATTCAAAAACTTCTGATCATAGGAGACTCCATGATTCGGGGAGCTGATATCCATCTCCAGCCAGGGGTAATGGTCAGATGTCTCCCAGGTACATCAGCGTGGAGAGACACTGACCTCATTGCTAAAATTGTTCACAAAGCAGGAGAAAACATTGACGTTCTGGTACACATAGGGACTAATGATCTCACCAGCCGGTCAGTTGTGGAGACCAAGGAACACCTGACCAGGCTGGGTGACAAACTATCATCAATTTCATCCGACATCTCCGCCTCTGAGATCCTGCCAGTCTGGGAGAAGGGGGTAGATGGACGGAAGGTCAAAGAAGGGGAGATATGGGAGCTAAACATGTGGCTCAAGGGCTGGTGCCAGGAAAAAGGACACAGATTTGTAGGGAACTGGCAATAGTTCAGGGAGCGAAAGTTCTTTAAATTTGATGGACTGCATCTGACTAAGGAGGGAGTCAGTGCATTGGGGCAGAAGTTTGATGTCTTTGCAGAATATTTAAACTAGCAATTGGGGAGAGGGGTGCAGCACACCATACCTCGAATGGGAAGAAAACCCTTCCCCCCTCAGCTAGTGGTCAAACAGGGATTCAGCATATTTGCAGTTCATTTGCATCACCAGGTAAGAAAAAAGGTCCATCTCCCCTTATGACACACAGGGGAAATGCCAAACCTCACCCAACAACTAGCACACCTAAATCTGACCAATGGAAAATCATGTACACAAATGCTCACAGCTTGGGAAATAAGATCCCAGACCTGCAGGCAATAATCTCAGAGGCTAAACTGGACATAGTCGCAATTAGTGAAACATGGTTTACCAGTAACCACACTTGGGAGACTTCAGTACCTAGCTATGTACTGTTCAGAAGAGACCAAGGTACAAAAAGGGGGGGGGTGGAGTGGCCCTGTATGTCAATGAAAATATCAAAGCTACAGAAATTCAGAATACCCTTAAGGAGCCAGAAGCACTGTGGGTCACCCTGGAAACAGGAAATGGGACAACCGTAAGAACTGGGGTTGTCTACAGGCCCCCAGATCATGGGAGAACATAGACACATTACTGTTAGAAGATATACAAAACATGACAGCTAAAGGGGAGGCTCTGATAATGGGAGACTTCAACATGCCGGATACAGATCAGTCAATACCAGCAGGAACATCTGCCAGAACTAGACACAAGGTGGATTCTCTGCAGGGAGAGGGCCTCAAACAACTGGTACAACAACCCACAAGAGAGAGGGCTATCCTAGATCTAGTACTGACTAACAGGGAAGGGATCACAGATCTCCAGGTAGAAGGTCACCTGGGGACCAGTGACCATCACATGGTATGGTTCAATTTGGCCACTACATCTAAATCATCCCATTCCAAGGCAAAAATATGGGACTTCTGAGGAGCTGACTTTGATAAGCTGGCCAACAGAGTTAAGCTGGCCCTGGCAAAAAGAAACAAAGGTGAGGGGATACAGGCAAAATGGGAAAGCATTAAGGATGCAATACTTGAAGCAACATCCCATTGTGTTAGACAGAAAAGGAAGTATAAAAGAAGAAGGAAACCACTTTGGTTCTCAAATACAGTAGCAGAAAAGGTCAGATCCAAAAGGCTGGCCTTCAGGAAATATAAGGGAACACAGCGGGATGAAGATAGGGAGGCATACCAAACTGCCCTAAGGGAGGCAGGGAAGGCAGTAAGGCAGGCAAAGTCCCAAACTGAGGAAACACTAGCACAAACAGCAAAAGAAGGTGACAAGACTTTCTATAGCTACATTAGCAAAAGGAGAAAGTCCAGAGGGGGGTATTGCTAAGCTCAAAGGAGAAAAGGGGGCATGTGAGGAGGAGGACCCTGTAAAAGCATCTATCCTAAATAGATACTTTTGCTCAGTATTTACTGAAGAGAAGGTAGGGCAGGGCCCACAGCTCAGCACCATGGACACAGGGGGGAGGTAGGTGAGCACTACTCCCTTCACAAAAGAAAGTGTCCTACAAGAGTACGCTAAAGCTCAGGATGGACAAGGCAATGGGACCTGATGGCATACATCCCAGGGTACTTAAGGAGCTAAGGGTGGAACTAGCAGAGCCATTAGCAGAACTGTTTAGTGAGTCTCTGAGCACAGGACAGGTCCCAGAAGACTGGAGAAGGGCTCATGTGATCCCACTCCACAAAAGTGGTGGCAGGGAGGAGGCAGGGAACTACAGACCAGTCAGTCTTACCTCAGTAGTGGGCAAGATTATGGAGGCACTTCTTAAGGAAAGGATAGTGCAACACCTGGAATCCATAGGGGCACAGGATCCAAGACAGCATGGGTTTACAAAAGGAAGGTCCTGTCAAACTAATCTCATAGATTTCTTTGACTAGGTAACCAGAGTGGTGGACCAAGGGGGAGCAGCTGATGTTGCCTACCTTGACTTCAGCAAAGCTTTCGACACTGTTCCACATAGAAGTTTGATAAATAAGCTGGGTAGGCTCAGGGTGGGTCAGAAGTTGGTCAACTGGGTGGCAAACTGGTTGACGGGCAGAAAACAGAGAGTGGTGGTAAATGGTATAGAGTCAGAAGAGATGCAAGTCACAAGTGGGGTACCTCAGGGATCAGTCCTGGGGCCAGTCCTCTTCAATATCTTCATTAGTGACATTGCAGATGGACTAGAGGGTAAGGCTTGTCTGTTTGCAGATGACACCAAGATCTGCAACAGAGTAGATGATCCAGATGGGGTGGGCAGAATGAGAAGAGATCTGGATAAACTAGCAAAATGGACAGAAGAGTGGCAATTGGGATTTAATGCCAAGAAGTGCAAGATCATGCACATAGGGAAGAGAAACCCTGAAGCCACCTATAGGCTGGGTGGGGAGTTGCTGGCAGTCACAAAGGAAGAAAGAGACTTGGGCATCATCATCACCGATGACCTGAAATCATCCAAGCAGACCTCTAAAGCAGTAGGTAAGGCTAGGGGGATGTTAGGGTGTATTAGTAGGGGTATCACAAGTCGGAAGAGGGAGGTAATAATCCCTCTTTACAAGACACTGGTTAGGCCCCATCTGGAGTACTGCATGTAGTACTGGATGCCACACCTTCACAAGGACATTAACCACATTGAGGCAGTCCAGAGAAGGGCAACCAAAATGGTGCAGGGACTGCATCAGAAGACATATGAGGACAGATTAATGGAGCTCAATATGTATACCCTTGAGCAAAGGAGGGAGAGAGAGGTGATATGATCGAAACATTCAAATACCTTAAGGGCATTAACAAGATGAAAGAGTCTAACATGTTTAAATATAAGAAAAATAGCAGGACAAGAGGACACAGCATGAGATTAGAGGGAGGCCGATTAAGGGGGAATGTGAAGAAATTATTTTTCACAGAAAGAGTGGTGGATGCATGGAATGGCCTACTTCAGGAAGTGGTGGATATGAATACAGTGCAGGGCTTCAAACAGGCATGGGATAGGCATAAGGGAGCAATACAGATGAGTATGAATAGATAGGCCACTGACAGAGCAAAGGCTGATGGCACATTTATAAGGTAGAAAAAGAAATGGGCAGACTGGATGGGCCTTGTGTCCTTATCTGCCGTCAGTCTCTATGCTTCTATGGGTAAGGTGATGGAGGCATTGAAAAAGGAAAGAGTTGTAAATTACTTGGTAGAAAACAAACTACTAGATGATAAACAACATGGATTCACTAGTGGAAGATCTTGTCAGACAAACCTGATTGAGTTTTTTGATGGGGTAACAAGGATAATTGATCAGGGAGATGCAGTAGATATGGCATACCTGGATTTTAGTAAGGCCTTTGATTCTGTTCCTCATTGTAGGTTGTAAATAAAAGAGAGAGTTTAGGAACTGACTAGAAAGTCACTAGATGGGTGGAAAACTGACCAAAGAATAGAAGGCAAAGGGTGGTAGTAAATGGGCTATATTCAAGAGAAAGAAGGGTGATAAGCGTATCCACAGGGGTCAATTTTGGGGCCAATCCTTTATATATATATATATATATATATATATATATATATATATTAGAGGCAAAAAAATCCATTTAATGCATCAGTTAGGGTTGTTCCACAGCGCAAAAGTGAGAAATTCAGTGTTAGTTGAAAACCCCTTGGACCTCGCCTGCCCCCAAGCGGCATTAGGTGCACGCTGGTCATCAGCCTTAACTCTCACCCCATCACATGTGTAAAGAAGCAAAGGTATAGGAGAATGGGGTGAAGGGACCGACTACCCTCAACGCACCCCAATGCCAGTTGGGGGTGGGGGGGTCCAAGGGGTTTTCAACCCTAACACCAAATTCCTCACTTTTGTCACTGTGGAACAACCCTAACTGATGCATTAAATAGAGTTTTTTGCCTCTAATTTCTCTTCTTTTTGAGAAAGATAATGAGAAATAGTGAATGTGATGACGCGGCGGGAGCCGGGCCCCGCGCTCCCGCCATGTGATGTCTTCACACTTAGTAACACAGTGCCCACAAATGCAAATGGTAATGTGCATGGTGAGACAAAGCGAAACACAAAGATAAACAGTACTGTAGACAGAAATGGTTAAAATGACAGAAACAGAAGCGCAAATGAAAACGCAAAGGGTAACGCACAAGGTGGGGTAGACAGGTGAAGTAACTGAAACAGGTACAGAACCAGAAGCAGAAGCATTAAGGGTAAGAGTTATGGAAACGCACACAATAGTTTTCCCCAAAAGCTGCATATAGAAAGACAGTGAGTACAAAGAATGTATGCAGTACAATGGCTCTCGGAACAGAAAATGAGGACTTGGAATAGTAAATTGCGTATATCTCAGGAACCGTTCGACATAGAAAAAAAATGTAAAAGTCATATGAATTATAACTTTCTTGGCTAGTTTTATACATAATACATTTGTGACGAAAAGTCTGTATCTCGCACCATTTCCGAGATTTGGGCCCTGAAAGGTGCAGCGAACGCCGTAATGTTATCCTATGGGGAAAAAAAAGAAGTTTGGAGTGCCATAACTTTGCCTCCCTGTAATATTTTCTCACCATGAATGTTGGCTGTCTTCCCTCCAAATTTCAGCCCAAAAGACCAAACCGTTATTTTGCAGCAGGGCGCCAAAGGATTCCTGTAATGCTTCGGACGCCGTAATGTTATCCTGTGGGAAAAAGTGTCAACTTTGGAGTGCCGTAACTTTGCTGCTGTATAATATTTTCTCAACAAAACACTGAAAGGCACATCTGTGAGATGTCAGCTGCTTTTCCTCCAAATTTCAGCCCAAAACACCAAACCGTTCTTTTGCAGCAGGGTGCCAAAGAATTGCTGTCATTTTCCCACAGCTTAGAAAAGTACTGTCGCAATTTGCGAAAGCTTTCGCAAATGCATTCAACACTGTCGCAAGTGCGAAAGTACTTTGCCAAAGTACTTTTTCCAGAAATTTGAAAAACATATTTCTGGGCTATTTTACCCCAAATAAAGACATGGCTAGCATCCTCAGGGTCCGACTATGTGAATACAAAAAGAATTAGGTTGCTAGGGAGTCCCAAATTTAAATGGCAAGCATTTTTCGGATCACCAACTGAAAACAAAATGGTGGATTTGCAAAAGTAAAAGGGCCATTTGCGAAAGTAAAAACTGCATTTGCGACACTGTCTAACTTTTTGTTAACTTTTCCCATTAAATTATAATGGGAACTTGTTTTTTGAATAACTTTTGAACCGTTTAATATTTTTTCATGAAATCTTCAGGCATATCGGGGACCCCAGCTGCACGTTCCCTGAAGATT
Organism: Neoceratodus forsteri; assembly: GCA_016271365.2. Classification (NCBI taxonomy): domain Eukaryota; kingdom Metazoa; phylum Chordata; order Ceratodontiformes; family Ceratodontidae; genus Neoceratodus; species Neoceratodus forsteri. Next base: position 440,011,218 of record CM028129.1, on the reverse strand, counting down.
TCAGACCGGTCACACAAACCATGTGACCTGTAGGTGTGACCGCAGAATTCCAAAAAAGCGTAAACGCGTGCGCAGATCACGCTTAATAACTCCACAGCCATATATGCGACTGGTACGAAACTTGGCAGATCCCAAGGCATATGGGTCTTGATCATGTATTCCAAATTTCAGGCAACTCCGTCCAACGGTTGCAAAATTATTAAGGTGCAATATTTGGGGATTAACATGTAAATGGCTCCTCAACCCTAACTATGGTAGCACTACCGTGCTACTATACTATATATATATATATCTGTATGTGTGTGTGTATAAATATATATATATATATATATATATATATATATGAGACATAACAGAGGGAATTGGAGGGTTGATGTGCCTTTTTGCAGATGATGCTAAGTTATGTAATAGGGTTGATTGATACTGAGGGGGAGTGGAGGCTTTGAGAAGGGATTTGAATACTTTGAAACAGTGGTATGAAATTTGGCAACTGAAGTTTAATGTGAAACAGTGTAAGGTTACACATTTGGGATGGAATAATAAAAAAGCAAAATATACTCTAGGTGCTGAGCAGTTAAAAATAACAGGTCAAGTAAGAGATAAGAGACCTTGGGGTTATAATCTCAGATAATCTGAAGGTGGGAGAGCAATGTTGTAAGGCAGCAGGTAAAGAAAATCGGATGCTGGCTTGTATTGGTAGGGGAATCACAAGTAGGAAAAGGGAGGTACTGATGCCATTGTATAAGACAATGATCAGACTACATTTGGAGTATGGTGTCCAGTTTTGGAGACCTCATTTAAAGAAGAACATTGATGGTCTAGAGAGGGTTCAGAGGAGGGCAACAAAAATGGTTCAGAGAATGACAGATAAGTCATATGAACCTAGAATGAAAGAGTTAAATTTGTACCCTCTGGAGATTAGGAGGGAGAGAGGGTATATGACTGAGACACATAAGTACATCAAGGGGATAAACAGAGTAAGAGATGGCAGTGTATTCAAAAGGAAACTTGAAGTTAAAACAAGGGGACATAGCTTGAGACTAGAAGGAGGTGAATGCAAAAGTGACGTGACTAAGTATTTTTTCACAAAGAGGGTGGTGGAGTCATGGAACAGTGAATCTGAGGAGGTGATGAGTACTGAAACTGTAGAAGGTTTTAAGAAAACCTGGAACAGGTATAAGGGGTTGGGGGTGGGAAGAAAAAAGTATCTCTGATAAAGGGAAACAGGTAAGGGGAGGAAGGATACGGAGAGACTGGATGAACCAGAATGATTCTTTTCTGCCATCACAGTACTATGAAACTATGAAGACTTAGCAAGCTTGAAGTTTAATTGCCCAGCAGGCCATAGTGTTCTAGCACAAGTTTAAGGAGTTTGAAATTCAAAAGGAAAATGCTTGAAACACAACTGTCATCCACATGCAGTAAGGGTAACACACAATTTGAAAAGCACAAAACCCTTGCCAGCAATGCCAGCACTCACATGACCCATGATTGCAGCAGTTCAGTCAAGGAGAGGAACAGCACACAGCAGCAGGTCAGGCTGCAATCAGGAACAGGCTCCAGTGGCCGGGGAATGAAACACTTTAGAATCTCTAAGATTTTCCATGGCAGCACAGTCCATTCTGGCTCACACCGCTCAGGACACAGCCCTTCTGACTGAGTTCTCAGTCAAAGGAGCACTACATTATGCAGCAGCTTCCCCATTTCCAAGGAGCCCAGGCCCCAGGAGCGATCTCCATGGTCTGACTCCCCTCTGGATCGAGAGTATCAATGTACTCAGGGAACTTGCCCCATGGCTTCCTATTCCTCAATCCACCCCACTACATAAGGGCTAGCAAGCCACTTAACTGGCTCCAAAGCACCCTCTGTTGGGTGCAGATTTCTGTCTGCAATTGGTACAGCTCAGGAGTTTCGGTATGCAGCAATGGCCACAGGTTCCCACTCTCAGCAATTTCTTCTCACAAATGCTCTTCTGGCATAGTTTGTCTTTACTGGATGAACCCTGCTGAGGCCTCAAAAGATGATTGGCCTAGCTAGGCCTATGACTTGGTCCCACCAGCAGCAGCTCTGAACACCTCAGTGTCCCTCTAAGAGCTCCTCAAGAGCCTAGAAACTTATTTTTCCTATTCAGTGTCCCATTGGACAGGCAGGGCTGTCCTTCAGTTGTTCTGCACTGTCCTACCCTCTGATTGGCTCCTTAAGCCTGCTAGTCCATTTGGGAAGATCCTTATTGCATCATCTTCCCACAATTGTTTGCTGTGGTTGCCAGGGCTGCATCATCCCCCATGAGCCTTGTGCTTGCTAGGACTTTCTGGCCCTCTGAATGGATGGCTGATGGGGCTACAGGTCATCAGGATGGCTGTGGCAATGTCTGAAGGAGCCTTGTGCTCCAAGTCTTTTAAATTTAGTTTCATTTATGTGTCTCCAACCAGTATGTTGACCCCAAGATGTTGCGTTTGCCCTCCTGGGATATTTTCTGGTTTGTCTGATGGCAGCCAGGGGTATGGCTGGTCCATGTTGGGCGTGCTACCAGGGTCTCAAGTGGGAACCACTGGTGAGAAGCCCCTGTACATGTGCTCCCACTCTATGGTGGCTGCCTCATGTGGTGCAGGATACACCTGAAAAAGGAAGATTTCCTGCCTTTCTGGATCCCCGTGTCCTCTGCCAGAATCAGGGACTGGGATTTGAAGAGCAGTCACAGACACAAGAAGGAGTGTGCAGGAGGTGCCGAGGAGTTCCCTCACAGTACGGCTGTCTCACTGTGCCACATACGTGGTCAAGCAGGAACGCCTTGTAAATAGGATTTTTATCCTAATGGTATAAAATGTGAAAGTTCATTTTGTATCCTGTATAAAAATAAATGCTTTTTACTACTTACAACTATTAAGCAGGAGCAGTGATGCAACAGTGCAGCAGCAGCTCCAGGGACCTCGGGAGGATGGCAAGCAGGCAGTCCAGGTAAGCCCCCTTCCCCAAGGAGGGTACTGCTTATAATGGGTGTATCTGTGTAAGCAGATTCTGCCCATTATATGGGGTGGGTGCTGTAATCAAACTCCATGTTTTTTGATAAGGCAACTCCCTGACAACTGATTTTTACAGCACTGAATGCAGTACAGATCCATAGCATGATAGTGATCCTAAGCGCAACCCCCAGTCCCAAGGGACTAAGATGCTAAGCACTAAGAGGGAGCTCCCTGCAGCTAAGACCAGGTGCACGATCCTACTGCAGCATAAACATTTTGCCCACTGCTGGGACCCCTCTAACCCCATCTCCGAAGCTGACACCCTCCCAGTGGCAATGACTGATTAGCTGCTAGTTTGTGTTATACCTGCCTTCTATTTTTGGCAGCTTAGCTGCTAGTTAGTGTTAGTTCACACTTTGGCATGCAGAGCTTTTGAATCCTTTTGAAGCCTTTGTGTTCCACAAACTGCATGCCAAAGTGTGAACTGAAACTAACTAGCAGCTAATCTACCACAAATACAAGGCAGGCATAAAACTCTATAACAAGTGTTTTTTACATTAAAGCCCATGGATTTGGCAAATGGAAAATTCAATCTGCCTGGGAAAAAAAATGAGTGCCCATTTAAACCGCAGGCGCTATAAGTGGCAGAGACTGTATCTATAGTTAGGGTTGATTGGGCACTTCTATGTGAAACCCAAAATTGTTAACTTCAATAACTTTGAAAACATGCAACCGATGCACCATCAGGGACCCAAGATCTCTTGAAGTGGCAAATTTCATTCCGGTTGGATGTGTGGATGTGGAGATATGAGGTGTAACAAAATTGAATAATTTACTGTGTTTTTTCCCAGTTTCATTGTTACTCTGCAGCACAGAAATAGTTTGGAATTTTGGCCTGAAATTTTCAGGGTAGAAAGGACTTGCATTACAGATGTGCCTTTTGCTAGTTTGATGACATTAATATTAATATGGTCTGGAGTTATAAGGATTTGAAAATTCGGGTTCTGAGCATGCTCAGTAGCACTCTCAGTTATATGTGACACTCAAAAAAGGATCTTTTTCTGTAAATGGATAATCCTTTTTTGCAAAGTGGTCATCCTGTGTCACAAATGGGAAATTGTTTTTGTACCACCGCCATTTTGTTTTTCAGTTACCAAGGGAAACAAAATTAAATAACTCAAAAAAATGGATGAGTTTAGTAGAAACCAACATACCAGTTCTGCTCGATGGGATCTGTTTCACCCAACTGTGGTGTGTTTTTGGAAATACGAATTGGAAATGTGTTTCTTCAACATTTTGAAATCCTCTTCCATGTCTTTTTTCTTGCTAAGGAATTATTTTTCTTCGTGCTCAGGAATTCTTTTTCATAAATTGTGAAAAACAACACAAGAAAATGATTCTGTTACTCAAATTTATGAAAAAAGGATTCCTTTTTTGTAAATTTGTGAGAAAAGAACAAGCAAAAGGATTATAACACAACTTGTTTTTTTGTCACTCCACAGTCGAGAAATGGTTTGGAATTTTGGTTAGAAATGTTCAGGGTACAAAGGGCTTGCCACACAGATGTGCCTTTTACTGGTTTGGTGAATACATATTAATTTGGCCTACAGTAAGACGGGTTTGAGATTTTGCTTAATTTTCCATAGGATAACATTGTAGCAGGAGGTGTTTCTTTGGTGCTGCGCATCACAGAAACACTTTGCAATTTTGCTCTGAAATTTTTAGGGTACAAAAGGCTTGCCTAACATATGTACCTTTTTCTAGTTTGGTGGAAACATATTAATGCAGTCTGGAGTTATAAGGTTTTGAAAATGAGGGTTCTAAGAATGCTCAGTATACACTTTTGGATACATGTGCTTTGGTGTACTAAGGCTTTAGGTGTATTGCTCCACCTACTTATATTGGGCTCATGAAGTGGGGTACTAAGAATGGTATGCTGACAATTATGTGGCTATTTTGCTACAAATGGAAGCACAGGGTCCAGAGGGCCCTGCCCTTCCACAACAACATAAATGTACAAATCAATGGAGGGATGAGAATGCAGGGCTCTCCTGAGCTTCTGTATCCACGTGTATGTCTTCAGGCATGAGGCCCAGCTGACTGTGTTACTATGCCTTTGGGTGTAGTAGCAGATGAGGCTTACTAATCCCTACCTCCCTGTAATGGCTTTTGCTGTGTAGTAAGGCACGAGGTGCAGTTGAGTGCTTTACTGTGCCCTTGGATGTACTCATGCATGAGCTGTAGCACATCTTCTGTTTTATGGTTCTTGGTATGTTGTACAGCATGCGGCCTCCCTTTTCTGATTCTTAGTGTGGGGTAAGGCAGTTGGCTGTGCTTCATGCCTTACTACTCCCTTGGGTGTACTCATGTATGGGGTGTAGTGCTCCCCTCCTGTAGCACCCTCTCTGTTATAGCTGGTGTTTAGTAAGGCACAAGATGTAGCTGAGTGCCCTACTATTCTTTGGGTGTACTCATGCATGAGGTAAAGCACCCACCATCTTTTTTTGTTTTTTGGTGCATAGTAAGGGAGGAGATGCAGCCGAGTGCCTTACTACTTGTTTGTGTATAGTGAGGTATGAGGTGTACTGCCTCCACATCCCTCCATACCCCGCTTTTATTCTTCTTGGTGTGTACTAAGTCATGAGGTGTACTGCCGTTCTGTCCCTTCCTTTTATGTATCTTGGTACATAGTAAGACATAAGGTGGTGGTGCAGCTAACTGTCTTACTATACAAGGTTCAGAAGGTGGGGTAATAAGAAGGCCATGGTAACAATTTGGTTGTGGTTTTGAAAAAATTGGAAGGGCAGAGCCCGACGGTCCACAACTTCCAAGGCAACATACATATATGTATTTGTTGGGGATGGCAGTGCAGGGCCCTCCAAGCCCTGCACTCCCACAGGCAAATAACAATACAATTACACTATCTCAAAAAATATGGACCAGCAAAGAAGGCTGTGATTATACTATCTCAAAAAGTAAGGAAATTTGTTGCAAAAAACTTTGCTAATGCACTAGTTAGGGTTAAAGCAAAAAAAGTAGTGAAATGTGGTGTTAGGATTTCCAACCCTAACACCCCACCCACACCCTGCAGGCAGAAAATCAGACATCAGGTGTGCCTTGGGGTTCTCAAGCCTAACGCTTATACCATTATCATTCATTGTACACATCTAGGCCTATTTAGTGATAGAATGGGGTGAGAGTTAGGCTTGAGAACCTCAAGGCATACCTGACACCTGATTTTCTGCCTGCAGTGTGGAGATGGGGTGTTAGGGTTGGAAACCCTAGCACCACATTTACCTACTTTTTTCACTTTAATCCTAACTAGTGCATTAATGAAGTTTTTTGCAATGAATATATATATAGCGACCCAGATATTCAGACTTCGCCAGGCAATGGCACAAGTGGAGGTGCAGCACAACTGAGGTGCACCGTAGCCAGACAGGGGGATATTCAAAGGTGATGCACCATGGCGCATCACCTTTGAAAATAGAAAAGAATGCACAGGGTGCATATTCAGTATGCCGGTGCATTCCCAAGACAGGGAGGATTGGGAATGCTTCAGCACAACTGTAGTTGTGCTGGGCACATTTCTGAGATATTCAGACCTGGGCATGCAAATAGGGCCATAATGTATGCAAGGCACAAATGGGGTCATTTGCATGTCATTGTGGTGCCATTTGCATAAGCTGAGCAGGGCAGCCCAGCGAAATGTGCCTGGCACCCTGCACAGCATGTGGTAGGGACAGAGGGGGTCCTGGGCAACCCCCCCACCATGTAACCACGATCACAGGTAACATTAAAAAAATACATTCCCTGGTAGTCTAGTGGTAAGCCCCCTCCCTCCCATTAGCTTGATCATGGGTAATATAACAAAAATGCATTCCCTGGTGGTCTAGTGGTAACCCTCATCCCTCCTGTTAGCCCAATCACAGGTAATATGACAAACATACAGTCTCTGGAAATCTAGTGGTAACCCCCCCACCCCACCTGATGCTCTGATCACAGAAAATACATATTTTCCCTTCCCTGGTAATCTAGTGGTAACCCCACCCCACCCAATGCACTGATTGCCTGTGCTCTGTAGTGAACTATATCCCTGATGGTCCAGTGGCACCCCCCACCCACACAGGACACCCTGCCCACCCAGCTCCCCCTGTCATCTGCGGGCAGCTGCTACCTGACCGCATACCACCCAGCTGCCCACCGAATGACAGCTTACAGTATGTACTATAAGCACATTGGTCCACACTGTGGACAAATGGGCTTGCAAGGCATACTGTACTGGACAGTCACAAATATGTGAATGAATCATGTGCATCAGATGGGGTAGGGGGACCACTAGACTACCAGGAAAGGGAAAATATGTATTTTCACAGTGATTAGAGCATCAGGTGGGGTGAGGGTACCACTGGACTACCAGGGACTGTAGTTTTGTCACATCACCCACGATTGGGCTAATGGGGGAAGGGGGTTACCACTAGATTAGTAGGGACAGTAGTTTTGTCATATTACCTGAGATCGGGCTAACAGGAGGGAGGGAGGGAGGTTACCACTAGATCACAAAAAGAAGGGAAATTCTTTGCAAAAAATTACATTAATGCAGACATTAGGGTTGTAGAACACAAAGCGCAAAAAGAGGGGAAATGAAAAACATTAGGGATCGGGGTCTCCGGAGTATTGGTGAATCAGTGGTAGGGTCTTACTTGGGTTATCAACACTAATGCCCACCCCCTACCCCCAGCCCATAGCCTCCTGTCCAAAGCAGAAGATACAGCTCCAAACTATTGCCTCATAGTGGTACGATATGGCCACCATAATCTGTTAGAGCTTTCTTTACACAGGGCCCTATGGGCCCTATGTGAAAACATCACATTTGACCTTATCTGATCAAGGGAGGAAGTGGGTTTTAGAGTTGACAACCCCAAGTAAGACCCCACTACTGATTCATCAATACTCTGGGGACCCAAATCCCTAATGTTTTTCATTTCCCCTCTTTTTGCGCTTTGCATTCTACAACCCTAATGTCTGCATTAATGTAATTTTTTGCAAAGAATTTCCCTTCTTTTTGTGATAGTAGAATTGTATCCTGATTTGCACAGGTCCCTTCTGGACCTGCGCAAAATAAGATTAATACAATATTGGAGACAATGCTGACCCAGTGCATGGGCCCAACAGTCCCCAACACATATGTTGATACCTTGTGGGTGAGGTTCCCCAACCCACCACAGGGTGTGGTGTCTGTGCCAACACACTGCTCCATCCCTACCCAGGCCAGGGCTGGTGCTGCATGCTGCAGCACCTTCCCCATCAGCCTTGTCCCAGTAAACTGGATCACTTAGTTCACACCTGAACTCAGATCACTGGTACAGTAAGGCTGCGTGTTCCCCAGTGGTGCAGCAGACATCCCTGTAAACAATGTTACTTAATAAATTTGTTGTTTTTTAATATTTTGACCCCAAACTTTCAACATAGCATTCTTATGACACCACCTCATAAACCCCATATGTGAAAAGTTTCAAATTCATTCCAAAATGTCATTCTGCACCACAGGTGCAAAAATACATTTCTGACATGATATGAAAAGTAACAGCTGTACTGTTCATGAGGTGGTGTGAAAAAAATGGTGATGCTGAAAATTTGTAGTCAAAAGATTGAAAATTACTTAAGTTATGTGCGTGCATAGAAAAATTTCAGTGAATGCAAATAACTCAGTAATGTTTAGGAATTTTGTCACCACATTTTCAACATGGCCTTTTAAGGAACCCACCTCATGAACACTGGTGGTGAAATTTCATTATTCAGTCCCAAAAGGTGATTTGGCACAGCAACCGCAAAATCACCTTCCGAGTCAGGCTAACGAAATGACAGTGAGAGTGTTTATGAGATGGGGTCCATAAAATGCCATGTTGAAAATTTGGTGCAAAAATTCCTAACAATGGCAAAGTCATGAACATAACTTTCAAAACGCCATTGAAATACATTATACGGAACTTCCCTGTATTCCTCAGTTTGTGGTTCGGCTTTGAAGAGTGCAGACGTATCTCGGTCCACAGAAGATGAAATAGTATAACCTCCAGTGGTAAGTATAGGGTAAGGGTTTGTGGGGTAGCAGGTGCTTAGTGGGAGGTCAGGATGGGGGGGAATGGAACGGTGGAAACGAGAAGTGACTATTTTCTTTTTTTCAGATTTGAAAAAAAAAGACATTGAGGGATTTTTTTTTTTCACAGGAAAGTTATTAAATCTATTTCAGGACTGGGGTTGGGCTCCCCAGTATCTCACACTGCTGGGAGGGGACTTGTAAATGCTAACACGGGGATTGGGACCCCCCGATGATGGCAAGTATATTAAAGCAATGGACTGCGGGGAAGGGGAGGCATCCAACACGGGGGGTGAGGATCCCAGTGTCGAAGTATACAAATACATAGTAAATAAGCAAATAAGTACACTGCCACCAGGAACTGAGGCCCCTAGTGTGCAGATAACAGTGTAAGGCACAGGATGGTGGGTCTACAATGACAGTAGCCCCATCATTGACAAACCATTCACAACACAGCAGGGGTTGCACTATACAACACTGCTATCATTTGTTAAATGACAGCTGTGTCATATAGTGCATCCAACTCCTAACTACCAAATATATTATACAGCATTAAGCTTTATTCCTCAGTTCACAGTTCAGCTTTGAAGAGTGCAGACTTGTCCCAGTCCACAGAAGATGACAGCATATCACCTCCTCAGGTAAGTAAAGGCTAAGAGGGGGCTGTGGGCTGGTGGGCACTCAATGGGAGGGTCAGGATGGGGAAGGGGAAAAGTGGCGATAATGAGGGATAGTTTCTTTATTTCAGGTTTAAATAATAAAAAAAAGTTGGGGGATGGTTTTCTTTTCTGCTGGTATACATATAAAATAAATCAATTTTGGGACACTAGAGGTGGGTTCCCCAGTGTCCCACTCAGTTAGGGAGGAGAATTCTGACTGTTAACATGGGGATTGGGCCCCCCAATGTTGAGAAATATTGTTAAAATAATGGGCTGTGGAAGAGGGAGCATCCAACAGTGTGCCACATTGCTAGGGGGTGGTGGGGTTTGCAGATATGGACATGGGGATTGGGCCCCCTGCTGTAGGCAAGTATAGATGAAACAATGGGCTGTGGGGGCAGGGGGCATCTGACACTGGGGGTGGGCATCCAGGTGTTGGATTGTACAAATAAACTAATGAATTAATTAATTAATTAATAAAATAAATATACTGCCACCGAGGCTTGGGGCCCCTGGTGTGTAGATACAGTTGAAGGCACAGTACAGTTAGAATGGTGGGTCTACAATGACAGTATCCCTGTCCCTGACCTACGAGTCACAACAGCAGCAGGCATTGCACTATGCAACACAGCTGTCATTTATTAAAGACAGCTGTGTTGTATAGTGTAAGCTGCTGCTTTTGCAAAAATTCAGTTATAAATAGAACATTGATTTTTTTGAACTGTGCATCCTCAAAAATGGAACATTTTTATTAAATATTTTAAAAACTACTCAACAGCTGGACCTAAAAACCACAAAAGCACATACCGCTGACCAAGCTTTATTAAACCTGAAAATTTCAGATTTCAAAGCCTCCTATTTTTACGACTGCAGAGCGAAGCACTGCAGATGTTTTGCTAGGACAGTAGAAATAAGGAGCTCACCTGATACCAAATGGACTTCATTTAAATGAAGTTTTATAGCAATCACACTACTCAGCAGTCTGTTTACTACACTATTTTTTCTCTATAAGTCAGTGTTTCCCAATGAAGAATGAGGTTCAGATTTCTCTCAGATCAACACAGAATTAAGCATTGTTATCGCTGCAGTGGATCAAGGCTGTCCTGCAGTGTTTGGTATTTTTTCTTTCACTCTGAGAGTGTTTTTAAGTTTTGATGGTAAAATAATGGTCACAATAACAATACATGTATTTCAATCTTAATTTGTGTATAACAGGATTTGTGTGATAACACGGACTGGTTACTAGTTTCAGCTTGTTAGCCTTTCTGTCATGCCTACTTTAAGTGACCTCAAAGATTTAGAGGAAATTCCCAAGGAGTTTTAAATTACTTTATCACTCCCAAATGTGTGTGTGAGTGGGGGGGGGGCAATGATTTATCTTCTCTGAAGGGCTGGTTTATACTAGGCAACTAATGGGGTTTCCAGGGGTTGCAAGGGGCAACATAGGGAATTGCAAAGAAATCATAGTGGTGTCAACTGCAACACCTGGCTACCCCGGAATGCATACCTCTCACTCTGCCAGGACCATAATGAGGGGACACTGCCCAGTAAAATCAGTGACAAATGTTCACAATCAGAGACACCATTCTTACTTGACATACAGTGCAGTGTCACATTTTTTATGTCTATTCAAATGCACTCTACAACCTATCCAAAGGTAATATTGTGCACTGGCATGAATACATACAGTATTCTCTTGTAAGAGGCATGCATAGTTAAACCAAAAGTTAACTGGCTGAACAGAATTGCAACAATGCTTCAAGTGAGTTCCCAAAAATGAATAAAAAAGTGGTTAAAAAAAACAAGGTCTCAAATTGTAAGCAGCGTCATTGGCTGTGTGTTATTACTGTGTAGACAATGTCTGGGTTATTAAAAATAAAACAAAAATAAATTAAATCCCATATTGTAGTGTATTCAACATTGGCATGCAACTGGATACTATCATAATACAGTAACTTCATACAGTATGTCCCTATCATGGTGTCACCACTGTATAAGTAGTATATTGCTTCACACATGTTCCCCTTGATTTTTTCTCCCTTGCTCAATGCATGTATTATTACATAGACCATGACAGCAGAAAAAGACCAAAGGTCCATCTAGTCTGCCTAGACTTCCTTATCTGCCCCAGGACCCGTTGTCCATACAGAGGACCTCCTGCTCTCCTCCTTAATGCTGCTGACCTGAGCAACCACCCAGCCCTTCACTCCATCCCAGTCATGCCTGAAATCATTTATGGTCTTGGTGCCCACCACCTCCACTGGCAGACTGTCCTACAGCTTCACCACCCTTTCTGTAAAATAGAATTTCCTCACATCCCATTTAGACCTTCATCCCTCCAGTTTTAACTCATGACCTCAGGTTCTTGTTTGTCAAAACATGTTTGTTTGCAGCCCATGATCAACTCCCACTGCATCGTTCCTGGACTTGGGACCCCCTCCCAGATAAATATAAAATAAAGGATGGGTAAGTGTGTAATATGGAGGGATTAACCCACAACAGGGCATGGGTTTACTGAGCACTAATCCACACCTGGGGGGGTTGTGAGGCACAAGGCTGCAGACTGAGTGACTTTAAGCACCCAGGCATGAATTAATGCTCAGTAAACCCATGCCATGGAGTGGGTTAATCCTCTTATAACATGGGCAATGTCATGTTAGAGGCTTATCTAAAGGAATATTAAAATAAATCTCTTTGGACATGCATTTGTAATAAAATAGTCCTGCCTAAGAGGTTTGTCCTTCTGAGGATGCTGTCATATAGTTCTCCACTAGGTGGATTTGTCCTAATTAGGATGCTGTAGTTGTAGATTTTACATTTTTCTCTGGTGGAGTGATCTGAAAAGGTCACTTTACATTGCTGTCAATCAGGATTTTATGGTCCAGCAATGCAACTGTGGGTATACTGGGGATTAATCAATGGTCAGGTGACCTGCTTGAACAAATCAGAATAAAGGATTTTTTGTACCCATTTTATAAGAGAATTTAATTCACACCCAAGGTGTGGGATGCTGCATAAACCCTGAGTGCAAAGCCTGAGGGGTTTATTAATGCATCCCACACCAAGGGTATGCATTAAATTCTCATATTACACACTTACCCATCCTCTGTTTTATATAATTGCTGGTGATCAGTTTTTTCCAGCCTGACTACAGTGTTACATGCGTACACACACACACACACACACACACACATATACTTTATCTGTCCCTCCAACTGCCTCTCTCTCTCTCTTCAGTATCTGTCCCTCCAACTGCCTGTCTCTCCAGTTCAGGATTATTTATTTATTTTTTTTACTTACAGTTTATAGTTCCAATTGCACTTTAGCAGCTCTATAAGCAGTGAAGCATGGTCCCGTTTTCCACAGCTAAGGAACAGCAGGATCAACCAGATATGGCATTTTTATTCATAATATTACATGGGGTACATAAACATTTAAAAAAAGTATTTTAAATAAGATGGAGGACAAGGAGGTTTCTCTGGTGGCTCCTCATTAACAGACAAACAGAGCCACTGAGAAGCCGTCATGTTTCAGGATCTGTTCCGCCCACCCACACAGACAGTGAAAGCCAATGAAGGGGCACTCGTTTTTGAATGACAGAGTGTGTGTTCACCATAAAAACACATGGGAAACACAGGATCAGCCAGATAAATGATCTAACTTTACCAAAAATGAAATTTACACACAATGCTGCCTACAGCAATTAGTTTTTACATTTAAGCCCATGAAACACCCTTATCATGTTAATGCATTAGTAGCCATTGTGGCTCTGACCAGAGTTTGTTTTAGTTATCCGATGGCAAAAAAAGTTTTATAATTTTCAAAAATGGAGACTTTTATGTTTTTGTGCACCTCTGTAACTTTGTCCTCTGAACCAATCTACATAAAATGTTCAGAATCAAGTGATCCTGGGACAGAGGCCATGCTTTCCAAATTTCATGTACATTGGTTGAAAGGGGGCAAAGTTATTATGGTAAAACATTTGAGTTTAACATATAAGAGCTTATCAACCCTAATAAACTCAACTGCACCTGTATAATACACACATATATATATATATATATATATATATATATACACACACACACACATATACATATATACACGCACACATATATCCCATAATTGAGCAACAGGGAAGGACATAAATGGAGTGTGATAAATCCATTCATCTGAGTAACTGTGTGTATAAATTTCATTTGAACACAGTTATTACATCATAAGTCACACAAAAGTCATGCAAATTACTATGCTGCAAGTTGTGCAAAATTGTGCAAACTGACCATTAGCGTGGCATAGCGCAGTTTGCGAGATAGACCATTATGTGTTATTCAAGCATGCGCTATACCACGCTAATGGTCACCATCTCAGTTTTCATCAAAACAAATCAAAACCAAGAAAAAAACTGTTGCATAAATGGAATATGCAGGGAGTGACTGTGTGATAACTCATATATGAGGTACAGTTTCCAGTGGCCTCTTGTAACCATCACTCATGGCTACGTCACTCGTGAGGTTACTTGAGGTCACTAGCAACTGTACCAGATAAATGAGTTATCACACAGTCACCCCCATATCCTATATATATATATATGTAAAATTGCTGTCTCCTTATTGGATGAAACACATCACATGACAATGCATTATCACAATGACCACAGGCCTGCACTTCTTTCTATTTTTCACACCCCTACAGCACAATGTTGGTTACTTTTTAAGACAAATAATCCACAACAGGGTGTGTGGTTGTACTCTGATACACACACACACACACACACACATGCACACACACACACACATATGCCTTGTACTCAGCCTGTTGCCTCGTGCCTCACAACACACAATAAGGCACACATATATTAAAGCATGACCACATGCCCTGTAGTAGATTATGGAATAAATAGAATAGTACAGTTATGTAAGAATGTATCACAACAGTAGGTCTTTGAGAGGATCTTTTGCAGCAGACCACACTGGTAGGATCAATCTGCCAGACACTAGGACCACACAGAAACTTTCTAGCAAGCAGTCTACCAGAGGGTGAAGCCCACCACCGACATCACCATCTGACTTTGGCCTATCCTATAAAAGTGGGCATCCTCCATAGCCTCCTCAGTTCTCCCGCCAGAGACCAAAATCAAGCACCTGCTAGGGGAACCAAGGAGGTATCCAAAGTAATCATAGAAAAGACAGAAAAGGAAGCAGAAGGCTCTCCTCCATGGAAGGAGAGCTAGGCAGAAAGCCTGAAGGCTGGGAAAGGAGAGAAAAAAGGGGGAAGTAGGGAGGGATAGCATGGCCTGCTGCAAGAGATCCTCTCAAAGGTTTACTGTTACAGTAAGTTCTTACATAACTGTACTACAGTATCTTCCTTTGAGGGTATCTATTGCAGCAGGTCACACCTGTAGGACAAGTCCCAAGCAGTTCTGAAAACTACTGTCAGACAGATTGGGAGGCTGGCCGTAAGGACCTAAGAGAGGAGGTCTTGAAGCCAATATTAGCCCTACGCCTAGAGGCGATGTCCAAATTGTAGTGTTTAGTAAAGGTGTGGACAGAGCTCCAAGCAGCAGCTGCACAGATCTCTGGCCAAAATGTCCCTAAAGCATGCCATGAAAGTGGCCATGCCTGTCTTGCAATGGCCACGAACCACCTCAGGAAGATCCTTACTGTACTTCTTGTAACAGAAGATAATTCAATAAGCTAACCATTTGGATAAACACTGTTTGGACACCTGAACACCCTCTTTCCCAGGGGCAAAGGAAACAAACAATCAGGAGGACTTCTTACAGTCCTTTGTCCAGCGTGTATAGGTAGTATCTCAAAATTCTATGCACATCCAAAGTGTGGAGCGATACTTTCCCTGGATTGGTATGCTCTGGAAAATAAACAGGCAGGTGGATGGATTGATTCAAAGTGAATGCAGACACCATTTTTGGAAGAAACTTAGAACTAGTCTTTGTCTTTGTGGAAAATCAAATATGACTGCTCACACATGAGCAACTTAAGCTCAGAAATCCTTTGAGCAGAAGTAATATCAACTGAAAATAATGCTTTCATGACAGATAGCATAGCTGGCAGCTCACAGCAAGTTCAAATGGAGGCAGGGTGAGTTTCTCTAACACCAAAATTTATGTCCCATGCCAAGACAGGATTGCGGATTGGAGGTTTCAAGTGCAGGATGCTTCTCAAAAACATGACAGATAAGTCCATCTGAGCCATAGCATGCCCATCGACAGGTGCATGGTAAGCAGGGCTGACTGACAGATGTACCTTGATAGAGGAATACTTCAGCCCTGAGTCTGAAAGGGAGAACATGTACTCCAAGATTTGGTTTACTGAACAGGTGAAGGGGTCTAAGTGCTGCGATGCAGCCCACAAAGCAAAACGCTTCCACTTCATAGAATAGGTGACCTCGGTGGATGGTTTCCTAGCTGCCACAAAAAAAACACTACCTAGAGGACACCCCAAACCTCGCTATAGCTATGACCTCAGGAGCCAAGAATGAAGATGGAGAGATTTGAGGTCTGGATGGACCACGGTACCCTGCTCCTGTGAGAGCAAGCCTGTGCATAGAGGCAGGGACACTGGAGGTTCCACTGCCAGCTGCTGAAGCAAGGGGAGCCAGATCTGATGAGGAAAGAAGGGGGTGATTAGGATCATAGTTGCCCCTTGCATCTGAAGTTTGATCAGAACCCTCTGAAGGAGCAGAAAGGCAGGGAAGATGTACAGGAATCTCCCTTTCCAAGAGAGGGACAAGGCGTTCCACCAGAAAACTCCAGACCATGGAGCAAGTGAGCAGAAAAGTGGCAGTTTTTCATTGAGTGGGTATGCAAAAAGGTCTAGCTCTAGACAACCTTACCGGTTAAATAGATCTTCTACCACATTCAGGTCAGGAGTTCGCACAGATGAGCCTGTAACTGAGACCGGCTTATGCTGTTCGCCAAGACACTTTGGTCTCCAGGAAAATGGATGGCCAAGGGATCCCAGCCATGATCTATTGCCCAATTCCAGACTCTCATCACTTCTCAACACAGAGGGTATGAATAAGTCCCTCCCTGTTTGTTGATGTAATGAACCACAATGGTGTTGTCCGTCTGAATCAGCAGTGGACCCACGAAGAGCTGGGTCTGGAAAGCCTGCAAAGCATAAAAAACTGCTCACATCTCCAAGACATTTATGTGGAGTTCTGCCTCCACCATGGACCATGTGCCTTGGGTCTGGTGGGTACCCAGGTGAACCCCCCAGCTGAGGCCTGAGGCATCTGTTGTGAGAATTTGCTGCAGGGGTGGAAAGAAGAGTGGTACCCCTCTCAGGAGGTTGCTGGGCTCTAGCCACCACAACAACACCTTCTTGACTGAGTCTGACACCAGGACTGGCTGCTCCAAGCCATCCGTACACTGGTCCCCGTTTATCTGCAGTGTTCATTGAAGAATTCTCATATGCAGTCTGGCAGGGGGGTCGTAATGATGGCCACGGCCATAAGGACCAGAAGGAACAGAAAAACCCATGCTGGAGTAGAATTTGTGGGCTTGATCCATCAGGTGCTCCACCCTGTCTTGTAGGAGAAAGGCCATCCCTTGAGCCATATCCAGTACTGCCCCAATATTCGGAAGTCATTGGCAGGTGTTCAGAAATGACTTGGGCAGGTTGATTGTGACCCTAGAACAGGCAGCACGTTTGAGCCAGGGTTTGGAGCAAGCATTCTTTGGATGGTGCTGTAAGCAGCTATTCATCCAGGTAAGGAAATACACAGAAGCCCTGCCATCTGAGGGTAGCTGTCACCACTGCCAAGCACTTTGTGAAGATCCAGGAGGCTGAAGATAAGCCAAACAGCAGAGCCCTGAACTGGAAATGGGCTCCCTGAAAATGAAACCTAAGGAAACACCTGTGGGAGGCACATACCTTGATGTGCAGATAGGCATCCTGGCATGTCCAGGGAGAAAATATAGTCCCCTTGGTGTAACAGGGACAGTAGACCCTGAAGGGCTAACTACCTGGAAGTGGGGCTGAGTCAAAGTGGTATAGCTGCTTACCTGCTGGATTCTCATAAAGGGCTGGAAGAAGGCAGCAGTTCATTTCAGGGAAGTGACTGTTGATGTTTGCTGAATTTTTGCTGTTGTTATTGTTTCTTTTGCAGTTTATTGTTGTTTTCAGTGAGTACCAGGTTGCTTTCTGGATTCATTTGGAAATTACCTGTTTGGGTGATTTTGTAGGTACAACTGAATGTTTCTGTGGGGTTTGCTGGTGTGGCTGATGTCTCTGGTGGTCAGGAGGGGCCCAAACCCACCCACCCTTAGTGCATCACTTCCTTTATACCATTAACCTGTGACATCATACAGTACCAGCTGACTGCATATACACACTGTTAGACATCTAATTTAGTACACAACACAGGCACACACCACACCCTGACATAAATCTACAGTCCTTGATGCATTATACTACTACAAAGTATTGACAGTACTAATATATACAGCTGGGCACTGGACATGGTATAGAAGAAAAGAGCAGCAGAAGGTACAGGGCAATAAGGGGCATGTAGGGCAAGGAAAGTAGAAGGATAATGATGAGTGTGGTGCTTTGCAGTGGATGTGGGGCAGCGGTGTTCAGAAAGATCTTCTGGACATTGCAGTGCTGCCCTATCTGCAGGCACCTCTCTGTATTGAGGGAGGAGGTAGCTGGACTCCGAGCAGAGTTGGCAAGGATATAGGTGACCTTTCCCTCCATACAGAGGCCAGCATGTCCACCACCACTACCTCAGAGGTTGCCAAGAAGGAGAGAAGGATGGACTATGGTGAGCTCAGGGAGGGTGTGGGAGGCAGCATAGAAGCACATCCCCCAGCCGGTGGCACTTCACAACTCGTATGCCATCCTGGCAGAGCATTGAGATTGTGCAGCATCTCCGGAAGTGAACACCATGGGGGTTGAGGGGGTCATCCAGTATGGATCCCCAAGGGCAGATGCAAGGAGAACACACAGAAGGAGGAAGCAAATCCTGGTTGGGGACTCCATTGTCTGGGGGATTGAGCTGGGGTCAGATAGCAATGGTGAGAGGGAGATAATATGCCTACATGAAGGCACAGTTTGGAAGGAGGGCAAGCGAATCCTTAGGATTGCAAGGGCAGCAGCAAGGGGGGGAGCTGGATGTCATTATTCACTTGGGGACTAATGACCTGACTAGAGAGGGGGTAGATGTAGGAAGAGTACAGGAAGAGTTCAGGGAGCTGGGGAGGAATCTTGGGCAAGTAGCACACTCCGTCACCTTCTCAGAGGTGCTACCTGTCCATGGCAAGGGGGAAGGGAGGGACATTCGCATCACTGAATTCAACAAATGGCTGAAGAAATGGTGCGGAGAGGTGGTGTATGGCTTAACTGGGGACTGGAACCTCACCTGGAGGGATGAAGGCCTATATTCTCCAGATGGCCTGCATCTATCTTGGGGAGGTAAAAGTATCCTCTCTGAGAAGTATAAGTGCATCCTTAGTGATCATTTAAACTTGCCAAGGGGGGAGGCATAGACAGTCAAGGGGATTATCATAGCCCCCCCACAGGATGTAACTGAAAGCAGTGAGGACCTAATAACTAGCACAATATCTAACCGTAAAACTACCATGCTTACAATGGGGGAGAGAACAGAAGGTACATCACTAATGCAGCACAGGGCAAAGACCAATAAACAAGGAACATTAAGGGGGTACACAGAGTGGAAGATCATGTACACAAACGTCCACAGTCTGGGAAACAAAATTCCAGACCTAACGGCACTGATGGCAGACACACACCTGGACAGCGTGGCTATTATGGAGACATGGTATGCAGGGAACCATGACTGGAATGCAGCCATACCAGGGTATGCACTTTTTAGAAAGGATAGGGAGGGGAAAAGGGGAGGAGGAGTTGTTATGTATGTAAAGGAAGGGATTAAAGTTACGGAGGTTCAGTGATCCAAGGAATAAGCAGAGGCATTGTGGGTTACTCTGGAGCCAAGGAACAAAACAACCATCTGTGCTGGAGTAGTCTAAAGGCCTCCCATGCAGGGGGAGGATATAGATCTAGTATTAGTGGAAGCCATCCATAATATGGCAGTAAAAGGGGAAGTACTAGTAATGGGTGACTTCAACATGCCAGATGCAGATTGGAATACCTCGACTGCAAGTACATCAAGGAGCAGGAACCTCATCTCTGCCATTAATGGGGCAAACCTAAGGCAGCTGATGGTTGAGCCCATCAGGAAGGGGTCTGTACTGGACCTAATGCTGACAAATGGGGACAGAATCATGGCTGTTGAGGTGGGCAGTCCCCTTGGTACCAGTGACCACAGAACTGTATGGTTTAGAGTCAACACGTTGGCAGAAGAAAGTCATTCAAAGATTAAGATCCTAGATTTCTGGAAGGCCAACTTAATGGAGATGGGGAACAGTTCAAAATTGCCCTGGCAGCAGAAGATACGGGGGTGGGGTAGAAGTATAGTGGCTTAGGATCAAGAGATCCAAAGCAGGAGTGACAAGTCAATGTGTCAGATTGTTTAACAAAAGCAAAAGAAAGAAGTGGACACTGTGGTTCTCTAAATCAGTAGCCAAGAAAGTGCGAGAAAAAAGTAAGGCATTCAGGAAATACAAAGAGACACAGAAAGAAGAAGGCAGATTTAAATATCTGGAGAAGCAGAGAGAAGCTGGGAAAGCTGTCAGAGGGGCTAAGGCAAGAACGAAGGAAGGAACAGCACAGGCTATTAAGAAGGGGGACAAGACCTTCTTCTGCTATATTAGTGAGAGGAAGAAGACCAGAAATGGTGATGTTAGGCTAAAGAAGGGAGAGGGTGGGTGGGTGGGTGGGTGGGAGGAGGATGACCTGGAAAATCTGAGGTAATGAACAAATATTTTTGCTCAGTATTTACCAAGGACGAGGCAGGGAAGGGGCCAAGACTCATGAGGAAAGATGTACAGGGGGGAGAGGTGGACACCAGCCCATTTACGGTGGATAGAGTCTTGAAGGAACTAGGGAAAGTAAAGACGGACAAGTCAATGGGGCCAGATGAGATTCACTCTAGAGTGTTGAAAGAACTCAGGGATGTGCTAGAAGGTCCACTGACAATCCTATTCAACCAATCACTAGAGACAGGGGAGGTATCTGGGGACTGGAGGATGGCAGAGGTGGTCCCCCTGCACAAGACTGGAAGTAGGAAGGAGGCAGGCAATTACAAACCTGTAAGCCTGACCTCAGTGGTGGGGAAGATAATGGAGTCCCTGCTTAAGGAGAGGGTAATGAAATTCCTGGAGTCAAGTGGTGCAAAAGACCCATGGCAGCATGGATTCACCGAGGGTAGGTGCTGTCAGACTAATCTTATCGATTTCTTTGACTGGGTGACCAGGGTGGTGGATCAGGGAGGGGCGGTGGATGTAGTCTACCTGGATTTCAGTAAGGCCTTTGACACTGTTCCTCATAGAAGGTTGCTTAACAAATTCGGGAATCTGGGCGTGGGCTCTAAAGTGGTAAAATAGGTTGGTAACTGGTTAAAAGGCAGGACCCAGAGGTGATAGTAAATGGCATAAAATCAGAAGGGGGGAGGTGACCAGCGGGGTTCTACAGGCATCTGTGCTGGGTCCAGTGCTATTCAATGTCTTCATAGGTGACATTACAGAGGGACTGGAGGGGAAAGTATGCTTGTTTGCAGATGACACCAAGATCTGTAACAGAGTCGACACACAGGAGGGGCTAGATAAAATTAGAAATGACCTAAAACTGCTTGAGGAATGGTCAAGAGTTTGGCCGTTGGATTTCAACACTAAGACGTGCAAGATAATGCGCCTGGGATACAGAAACCCAAGAGAGGAATACAGGATGGGGGGGGCAGGTTCTAGCCACCACAAGTCAGGAGAGAGACCTGGGGGTTATCATATCTGATGACCTGAAGTCAGCCAAACAATGTGAAAAAGCAGTGGGGAAGGCAAACAGAATGCTGGGGTGCATAGGAAAGGGCATAACCAGTAGGAGGAATGAAGTGGTGATGCCTCTGTATAGATCACTGATGAAGCCTCATCTGGAATACTGTGTCCAGTTCTGGAGACCACATTTCAGGAAGGACATAGATAGAATGGAAGCAGTCCAGAGAAGAGCAACAAAAATGATACATGGACTGCTCCACAAACCTTATGAGGAAAGACTCAAGGAACTAAACAGCTATTCACTGGAAGAGAGAAGGGAGAGAGGGGATATGATAGAGACTTTCAAATACCTTAGAGGAACAAACAGGGTACAGGAGGGGAGCATATTTCAGAGACAAAAGTGCACAAGGACAATGGAACATAACGTGAAGCTGGAGGGAGGGAGGCTTAGGGGGAATGCTAGGAAGTATTTTTTCACAGAGAGGGTGGTGGATCCATTGAACAGCCTTCCAGTGGAGGTGGTGGAAGTGAAAACAGTACAGGGATTCAAAAGTGTATGGGATAAGCATAAAGGCACCCTGCTGTACAGCGGAGCAGGGGAAAGGCAGTCCAGATAAGAGTAGGGATTGCCAAACCAATTAGAGAAACGGGCAGACTAGGTGGGCTGTATGGTCCTTATGTGCCGACAGATTCTATGTTTCTGTTTCTATGTTAAGGGTGACCATCCTGAACCATTTGTATTGTATGGACAGGTTCAGCTTGCTGAGGTCCAGAATGGGCCAGAGATTCCCCGTGTATTTAGGAACCAGGAAAAAGTGGGAGTAAAACCCTTTTCCTTGCTGGGACTGTGGAATGGATTTTATGACCCTTTTTCAAAGCAGGGCATGGATCTCTTCCCAGATCAGAGGAATGTGATTGTGATAATATGAGTACAGAACTGGAAGTCTGTCCTGGGACCACTCCAGAAGTTCTAGGGAGTGCCATACTGTATGAGTTGCAGCACTCAATTGTCTGAAGTTATCTCTCACCATCCATCCAGATGGAGGGAGAAGCAACCCCCTACAGCCACCTCCTGAGTGCCTGGAGGGAGGGAGTCCAGCATGGAGTCAAGAAGGGGAGGCAGCCACAGACAGGGCTGTGGGACCTTCTCAGGTGCTCTTGCCGGCAGAGGAGGTGGTGGTGGGCAGAGCAGATGCTGCCACCCATCACTTTCCTTGAGGTTTGGCAGGTGCTTGGGTTTGCTGTGGGTAACCCAATAAAGGGCATCCTCTTCCCAGACTTTGGCTGTGTGTGATACAGGGAACGGACAGGCCTCAGGATGTGTCCAGACACCTGTAGTTAGGAGAGGACATCTTCAAAATCTCCTCAAAACAATGTGTACCCTCTAAAAGGGGCATTCATAATGGATGACTGGACATCCTGAGCAAACCCGTACACTCAAAGCCAAGAATACTGGTGCATGTATATGCCCACAGCCTGGGCCAACATATTTACAGCATTGTAATCTGCTCAGAGCAAATGGGTACCGATGTCTGAGGCTAATTTGAGTGTACCCAGGGCTTGTTGCTTGGCAGAGTCATCTGGCAGGGATTGGACAACATTCCTATCCTGTACCCACAGTGCATTCTGTTACTGGAGCATGTGTGCCAAGTAACTGAGGGCACAGATTGCCAGGATGGTTGAGGCGAATGCCTGCTTGACCAGCACGTGCAACTTATGTGACTCCTTCTCAGGAGGCAGGGAATTCAAATGCTTAGGCCATTTGGTAAGGTCATGAGCAGCATTTATCACTATGGAGACTACTTGTGCCTGCTCCCCAAGAAAGGATTTACCCAATGTGGCATGATATAGCCTGTCAGTCTTTCTGGACACGGCCCGGACCAGACTGGGCCAAAACCAGGTAGCCATAGTGGAATCCTCATAAGTATCTAACCCCAACAGAGGGGGTCTCCAGCTGGCAGAGATAAGTAGCAAGCTGGCGCCACTCCGGGTCCTGCTCCTCCTTCTCGAGACCCATGGCCTCTTGCATGTGTCTCATAATGGCCGTAAAGGAGGGGTCATCCGGTGGGGATTTGGGATCCTTTCCCTTTCAGAGGAGCCCATGGAGGGGGTGAATGAGCCACTGATGTCACCTTTGTCCCCCTCATCTTCATCCTGATCATTCTCATCAGGAAGACGTAGGTCTAGACAATATCCATCCCCCTCATCTGTGGGCCGCCAGGGGATGTCAGTCAGCCAAGAAGGCGGGGTCGGTCGTGGGAGCACCAGAGTGGAAGGCACCAGAGAAGGTCCCTTTGGGGCGTGAGGTACCAGATTCTGAGGAAGGGGGAATCTGCAATCGCATAAAGCTCCAAAGAGATGAATATAGACCTTGGAAATGGAGAGTAACAGGTGTCGGTCCAGCGAGCACCAGGTAAGGGTAGACCAGCTTTGGCCCTGTGGGTGCTGGATGAGGGTAAACCGGTGTAGGCCCTGTGGGCTTGGGCTGTGGATAAACTGGTAAAGGCCCAATCAGTGTCAGTTTTGGGTAACCTGGTGCAAGTCCGACATGCATTGCATGCATTGGCTGAGGGAAAATGGGTGCAGGCCCAACATCACCGGATGAGGGAAGCCTAGAGATGTTGCAAAGTTTTACTCCACCTGCAAATTCCCTGTGAAGTCACTAACTTCGCACCATGAAAAAGTTTGCAAAATTGGCTTCTGGTTATGAAACTTCGCTGGTAAACTTCGAAAACTTTGAAGTTAACTTTGTTAGTAACTTCAAAGTTAATCAAAAACATGGTTTGTTAAGATTCACTTACTGCAGGTCACATGGAACACTCCTGGCAGGCAGAAAGTGAATGTTTCAATTTCATTTCAGCAGTTAGAGCTGGTTCAGACCAAATCTTGTTGCTGAGAGACAGTTGTTGGAGAGTGAGACAGGCATAGCCAGAGTAGAGTCAGAGATATCTATATTTTGTAAGGTTTTATTACACAAAAAGCTCATTTAGTTTAATAGTTTATCTTTACTTTTGTTTTCTGAGAACTACTGTTACTGCTTAATCTCTTTTTCTTGTCAGTTTAGGTGTGTGTGTGTGTGTGTGTGTGTGTGTGTATCTTTGAGTGTGTGTGTGTCTCACTCTTTTCTTTATTTTATTTGATTGACCTTTTTTTCGGGTGTAAAGCCCTTTTTGTTCAAAATAATGGATGGCAAGGATGCAAGCTGGAAACCAGGTGGGGCAAGTATTCACCTTAGCCGGTGTGCTATTAAAAGAGGTACTGATGCCCTCCACCCCCAGAAGAGGATGGGTGTTCCACTGCTCCCCAGAAGCAGCAGCAGGACCCAGTAGCCCCCAGCTGAAGTGTGTGGTATCCGCCCAACCCACCGAGCCTACCAGTGCCATCACCAGCAGCTCCACAACTGGCACTTGGAATGAGGACATAGAGATCCCCATAGTAGTTTTACCTGGTCCCCCCCCCTTCCTGTGGTACAGTGATCCTTAGTTTGGGAGTTTTTCTCCCTCAGTCCTGCAGATGGCACTGTTGTCATCTGAAAGATCTGTGGCCAGAGTGAGAGGCGAGGGAAGCAAGGCAGCTGCCTGGGGACAGGCGGCCAGCACAGGCACCTCAAAATACACCACTTGGCTGAGTGGAAGCCAAAGGACAGTGAGCTGGCAGCACATAGAGGTGGTGATGGTGAAACTGCGGAGTCCAAGGGGGGCAAAGTGAGGTCAGCACTCGTGCTACTGTCAGGGTGACTCACCACTCTTCTCGTCCTCGAGCATCTAAAGGTCAGCATCCGGCAGCACAATTACCCTCCCTACTAGGGTTGTCAGAACCCTCTGAAGTTCTGGGTTCTAGTTCTAGTCTAGAACTTTTGAAAAAGTTCTAGGGTTCTAATCTTTTTCAGAACTTTTTAGAACTCGAACCCTATTTTTTTATTGTGCTGCCAGTAATGAAGATAGTAATAAAATACATGTAAAGGAAAAACTGTTCAATATAAGGGGGAGAGAAATTATCATGTGTGACATTGATAGGAATACAACTAGGTTTATCTATGGTTTCTTCTGTTTGCTAAAGCCAGCAACTTAATACGTAACAGGCCCACCCACCCACCCACCCAAATGTTAAAAGTTTTCCTGCTGCAGCTGCATCATAGTTCTTTAGTGAAAGAAAGAGGCACATTAGCCATTTTGGTACTCAGTTATATATTCTCATCGTCATGAATTATGAGAAAAAATAACTGATATTACCTAATCTCAGCTATTTGTTGCTTTCTGTTTTAAATGAGTAACTCAAAAGTTGCTATGTTTAAAAGAAAGCTTTTATATCAAAGTCAAGCCAAGGTACTACAGCAATAGCATGTGGAACTGTTGCAAAACATATTATGTCATAACGTAGTCAGTCAAGACATTTGAATAAAAAAAATATTCCAGTCATTGTTGCTGGAAAAAATGCATGCTATTTTCTAAGATAATGCATACATATACCAACATTTTTGTTGGCAAATTGAAGTAATACATACAACTTTCTAAGATGATGCATTTGTGCAGCTGATACTTCAATAAAATCTGTATTTCAGTCACATAAATAAAACAAGTGGTTTCCTCACCACATACTAACTTAAGGAACATTTAATGTAGCTGCAGCAGTTGGCTTGTGATGTTTAAGGGACATCGTCTGTCAACCCCATTATGTATCAAATTATCACTACTTGTAAAGCAAAAACACTTTATGATAGGTCACATTCTGTGAAAACTGCTGATGCAGATTTTCTTTTATTTCTGATTCCTTTATTCTTTTTTTAAAGGGGACAGGACAATTGTGCTAGGTGGCAGCAGTTTGCAATGTATTTAATAAGAAAAAAAAATATATATATATATTATATGTACACAGTAGGTTCGGTCTGTCATCATTTTTTTCCTCATCATCCCCAGCCGATCACGAAATGAAAGGACTAAAACAACACCCACCTTTCATCCCATCACCCATTCCACTTTTCTTCCACCAGGGTGCAGTAGCACCCATACCACCCTTACACCCATGTTAAAACCAACCCACAACCCTCACCCATGTACTAGCATCCAGTTTATGGCTAACATTTCTGTAATTGAAAAAATAATAAACCGCTACCAATTAGAACTCATTGTTTTGTCCTCTTTAAAATTGAAAAATAGACCGTCCCCAGTTCCAGCCCATACTGATGCACCACAAAGTCACAGAAGGTAAATCCAAAAAAATATGTTTGCACTTTAACTATAAATAATATGATACAGAAAGGATTGACGTGACAGCGTCATTTTTATGCCAAATTTGGGCCTGTTCCCACTGATGTTAAAATTGCCCTGTATATAAAACTTGTTGACTTTAGTTTAGACCCTACCTAAAAGCAGTTTGCCATGAAATGGTGAAAGTTTTGGGGGGTATATAGTCCAAGGTAGTAGATCGAGAAAGGAGAGAGGCAACCAAAGTCATCACAGTCTGTAAAAGTTTCCTTTTTGGTGCAGAGAGACTCTGTCCCACACAGTATTTACCAGCCACCACCATCTGAGTTGTCATCACCATCAACATTCACAACATCAATCACTTCAGGATCAGTTTGTATACTCTTGTAGGGATACAAAAATCTTGACTTATTAACTTTAATAAAAGTTAACGTGTGTACATTTTCTGGCAGCAACCTATTTCTGGTGTCTGTCTGATTTGCCAGCTGTACTAAACATGCGTTCTGAAGAGACACTTGTTGCAGGACAACCAAGATATTTACAGGCTTCATCATACAGCTCTGTCCAAATTGACTTTTTGATCTCCAGTATTCAAAGGGCATGCATCAATAGAATAGGCAGTTCTTGCAGGTAACTGTCTACCATGATGGACAGAGACCGCTCAGAAGAGGAATAAGCAGAAGCTGGTATGGCAGCAATTTGGGAAAGGTTTTGCCACAGATTTAGCTTGCTACTAAGGGTTGAAGAAGTGGCAGTTGTGGAACAACTACTGTTAATGTTTGGTGACTTTTCCAGTTCTGTATCCCTTTGTGAAGATGAACCTGCATGTTGTGGTGATGACAACCTGAGGGTACTGTGCGTGTCAGTGTTTGACTCCTGTGAGTGCTGCAGCTCATCTAGCAACAGACATTTGTACTGCTCTAGATCATCTGTTTTTGGAAGATGTATAGCCTTGAACCTGGGATCTAAGAGAGTTGCAAGGATGTAGTGTTTTGATTTCGTCATTGCAACTAATTTGTCATTGGTTTTGAAGCGCTCACTCATTCTCTTTACAAGATTCCCATGATACAGGCGACATGTTGTCTGCGCTTCAGATCTGTCTTTTTCTATTTGTAGATTTAGAACACTAAGATGATGTGAAATGAGCATTACGAGTGGGATAACCTGACTCACAGATGCGCCTTCAGAAGACATGTCCCTTGTAGCTGTCTCAAAAGGAGCTAGGATGCAGCACACTGTCTCCATTAATTTCCACTGCAGCACAGACAGCATAATGCCATCTCCAATAATGTAACTGGAGCAATACTCATGTACAGCTTGCTTTTTGCTCAAGAGCGCTGCAGCATATAAGCGTTGAGTTCCAACGAGTGGAAACATTTTGAATCAGCTTTGCTGGGGCAGCATGTGTTTTTGTAGTTCGGACAATGTCCTTATAGCCTTAGTTGAATGTGAAAAGTGAGTCACAATTTTTTGCAAACAGCAATCATACCATCCACTTGTGTTTCATTGCTGAGAAATCCCATGACAATTAAATGTAAGCAATGTGCAAAGCAAGAAGCATGCAGAAATCCTCCATCCTGTACTGCTTTCAAGATGTTGGCTCCATTGTTACTTACTATGAAGCCACATTTTAGACCGTGAGAATAAACCCATTCGTCAAGGAGGTCATTTAGTTCCTGCAAGTTGATTGCAGCAGTATGACTTTGCAAAAACTTCTTTATATGCAGCAGCGCCATCTTTTGGGGTGTCTTTGTTTTTGAAGAAGCACAAGAAAACATGACCCAATGAGCGGTAAGGGACATGTAATCTATGTTTTGAGTGCTGGTCCACATATCTGTTGTGACATGAATAACCCCACCCTCCGCAGTTTTAAGTGCAAACATCACTGTCGCTTTTAAAGCCTGATAAATGTTTGGTATTTCAACATAGGAAAAGTACCTTGATGAGGAACATTATAACGAGGCTCTGCTAATGTCATGAGCTCCTTAAAAGCCTCATGATCTACCAAAGAGCATGGGAGAAGGGCTCCGGCTAACAGTTCACCAATTCTATGATTAAGATGAAGGGTCTTTGGATGATTTCTAGTAAAGGTATTCTTCCTTTCAAAAGCCTGAGACAGTGTTAGCTGTTTACAACATGTCCCTGCTGGTTTATTATATACCGTGCTTCGATGGGCAGATGGATGCAGAGATGGTGGACTAGGACTTATACATTCAGTGCCATCACTGGATGTGCAACTGGTACTAATGGTGCTGGCATTGGTGGTAACAGTGATCCTAGGGCTGGCAGTGGTTCTGCCCCGCATCAAGTTCAGACAATTCACTATACATTTCAGATTCCTGACCCTTCTCATGTGTGGTCTGGAAGATGGAGGACATGGGTTTTGGATGATCAAGCAAAACTGAATGCTTTTTTCAGATGGCATTTAAGAGCTGTAGTGCCAATGCATGACACAACTTTACCACGGCTTACACTCTGTTTACACAGGGAACAAATTGCTCTGCATGGATCAGTTTTACTGACAGAGAAATAATTCCACACCTCAGATGTGACAGATTTTGTTCGAGTGCTAGAAAGATAGCTAAAGACTGTTTGTGTCTTTTCACCTGTCCTAACAGAACCCAGGACATGCTCCTTGGTGCTAGAAGACTGGGCAGAAGACTCTGATGGATTTTCATTGCTGGCCAATACAGAAGTGGTGGATTCAATGGATATGTCCTTTTCATTGCCAACAATGCTGGATGTATTTGCAAGTGCACTACCTGATTCATTGTCAGCAGACTTGCTCATTTCACTTTGTTGAGGAAGTAATGATTACTGTAAGACACAACAGTGTCGGACTGAAACAAAGAGCTACTGTCTGAGTCAGAGGGACTCACTGTCACTTGCATTATTGCTGCTAGTCACAGGGATCTTAACAGCATGAATGGCATACCTTATGGTGCCTCTCCGTTGACCTCAGCAGCTGTACAGGATTTCTTAAAAGGTCCCCCTTTACCACACTTCACTGTTGCTCTTTTGCTGTTTCTTGAATTTTTATCACATGAAACATTTTGGTTATTTCTACTAGCACCAGGATTACCACTACCACCAACACCTACTCCAACACCATCACCAGATGCTTCATCTATGTTGGTGTCAGCCATAACAGACAGTACCAGTACTACCAGTATACTGCGGTGAACACACCCATACCCAAACAATTCCTGTGTAAGAAAGCAATGCCTGAGACAGTGATCGCTGACTACAAGTCCAAAATTTTATTTTGGTTGTGTGACACTGTGATGCAGTAGACTGAAAGTAATTAAAGAATATGACGGTTTGCAACTAAAGGATCCCAGGTTCAAGGCTTACAGAATGATTGGGCTGCTGGGCATAGGCATACACATAGCAGTCAAGGGGCACACAGCAGCAGTGTGATGGGCTGACCACAGGAGACGGAGTCACATACGTAACCAAGGGAATGAGAATTATATTTCTACGGTTCTGTCATGTAAGGTTAATGCCACCACACAAGTGGCCACTGGGCTTCTCTCTGTAACACACACTGGGTAGGGTACAGTGCAGTCAAGGGGCACACAGCAGCAGGGTGATGGGCTGACCACAGGAGATGGAGTCACATACATAACCAACACACCACTCAGGGAATGAGAATTATATTTCTACATTTCTGTCATGTAAGGTAACTTAATGCCACCACACAACTGGCCACTGGGCTTCTTTCTGTAACACACACTGGGTAGGGTACAGTGCAGTCAAGGGGCACACAGCAGCAGGGTGATGGGCTGACCACAGGAGACGGAGTCACATACACAACCCAGGGAATGAGAATTATATTTCTATGTTTCTGTCATGTAAGGTTAATGCCACCACACAACTGGCCACTGGGCTTCTCTCTGTAACACACACTGGGTAGGATACAGTACAGTCAAGGGACACATAGCAGCAGGGTGATGGACTGACCACAAGAGATGGAGTCACATACACAACCCAGGGAATGAGAATTATATTTCTACATTTCTGTCATGTAAGGTTAATGCCACCACACAACTGGCCACTGGGCTTCTCTCTGTAACACACACTGGGTAGGGTACAGTGCAGTCAAGGGGCACACAGCAGCAGGGTGATGGGCTGACCACAGGAGATGGAGTCACATACACAACTCAGGGAATGAGAATTATATTTCTACGCTTCTGTCATGTAAGGTTAGTGCCACCACACAACTGGCCACTGGGTTTCTCTCTGTAACACAC
Organism: Neoceratodus forsteri; assembly: GCA_016271365.2. Classification (NCBI taxonomy): domain Eukaryota; kingdom Metazoa; phylum Chordata; order Ceratodontiformes; family Ceratodontidae; genus Neoceratodus; species Neoceratodus forsteri. The sequence continues at coordinate 439,980,164 of CM028129.1, read as the reverse complement.
ACTGGGTAGGGTACAGTGCAGTCAAGGGGCACACAGCAGCAGGCTGATGGGCTGACCACAGGAGATGGAGTCACATACACAACTCAGGGAATGAGAATTATATTTCTACACTTCTGTCATGTAAGGTTAATGCCACCACACAACTGGCCACTGGGCTTCTCTCTGTAACACACACTGGGTAGGGTACAGTGCAGTCAAGGGGCACACAGCAGCAGGGTGATGGGCTGACCACAGGAGATGGAATCACATACATAACCAACACACAACTCAGGGAATGAGAATTATATTTCTACATTTCTGTCATGTAAGGTAACTTAATGCCAACACACAACTGGCCACTGGGCTTCTTTCTGTAACACACACTGGGTAGGGTACAGTGCAGTCAAGGGGCACACAGCAGCAGGGTGATGGGCTGACCACAGGAGACGGAGTCACATACACAACCCAGGGAATGAGAATTATATTTCTACATTTCTGTCATGTAAGGTTAATGCCACCACACAACTGGCCACTGGGCTTCTCTCTGTAACACACACTGGGTAGGATACAGTGCAGTCAAGGGACACACAGCAGCAGGGTGATGGACTGACCACAAGAGATGGAGTCATACACAACCCAGGAATGGAATTATATTTCTACATTTCTGTCATGTAAGGTTAATGCCACCACACAACTGGCCACTGGGCTTCTCTCTGTAACACACACTGGGTAGGGTACAGTGCAGTCAAGGGGCACACAGCAGCAGGGTGATGGGCTGACCACAGGAGACGGAGTCACATACATAACACACAACTCAGGGAATGAGAATTATATTTCTACGCTTCTGTCACATAAGGTTAATGCCACCACACAACTGGCCACTGGGCTTCTCTCTGTGACACACACTGGGTAGGGTACAGATTTATTTGCCTTTTTTGTGCCCCCCTTGTTATATGCTTGTTGCTGGCAGCTGCTGAGTGTGCACCACTGTGCAGTGCTGCAGTTTCAATCACAATCACATTTCACAAAGGTTCATCTTTTTATTTTTTTATTCTCTCTCCTGAGTCCTGACATTGATTGATCTCGGTCTCGATCCCTCCCTATTCCCCAATCCCTTCCCAATTCTTGATTAATCCCTCCACCTGAACCTCCCCCTAGTCCCACTCCCACCCGACCATTAATTTACTGAGCCTTTTTTTCAGCCTTTCTCTCGTTCTCGGTCTCACAGGAAAATGGATGATGGAATTTTTTAAATAGCACTGCAGCAACTAGCAAGTGCTGCAGTCTGATTACGGCCACACCGACCTGGGCACTGGCCTATAAGTATAGTATTGGGCAAGAATGCCTGGCTGCGGTAGTAGAGTAGCGGTATGCTACAGTTAAGTAGGCTGCTGCTGCCTCCTGAAATTCTCAGCAAATGGTGCTCTTTCTCGGCTTGCATCTGCCTAAATACCCTCACAGATCCCGCGGCTTGCACAGCTTACTCGACCCCCACCTGACCACATAGTGTTGGTCAGGTGGTGAGGAGGATGACTTCATGAGCGTGCGTCACGTGAAATGCGTTCATAGCGCAAACTGAGACAACTCGTGGTGGATCTAGCAAGGCTGGCAATGGCAACCCCAACAACAGTGCTGCTGCTGCTGCAGCACCCCCCCACCACATCGGGGCTGCCACTTGCCTGCTGCTGCTGGGACATGCCTCCTCCAGTCCCCACACATACCCCTACACCCCCCCTTCGGGGATGCCTGCTGAGACATGCCTCCTCCGCCCTCCTCTCCACACACACGCTGGGACTCAGATTCGAACCCTTTTGTGAACCTTTTAGTGTTCGAGTTCTAAGTTAGAACTTGAACACCAGGGTTTGAGGAGGGTTCGAATCTTTGACGAACTAGTTCTGACAACCCTACTCCCTACTACCAATGAACCTCAGAGAACCTGACTCACAGGCAGAGGTGGCTGTCCTGTGGGATGAGGTACAAGAACTGCATCAAGATTTCAATGAGTTCCAGCAGAAAGTTTGAGATGGCATGGACAAACTGATGTCCAGCCAGGAGAAGGTGTTGAACTTCCTGCACTAGCTTCATGGTGGTGGTGGTGGTGGGCCTGGCACTGCTACTGGCAGTGGTGGTGTGGAACAGTAAATCTTCAGTTCATGTTTTGTAATATAGCTTGTTTATTCTGTACACGCTGTGTTCAGAATCACCCACCCCCCCCCACCCCCCAAAAAACACCAAAAAATTATAAAATGTGATAAAAAAAAACTTGTCTGGTTCCTCTCTATCCTCTTTTATTTTGTAATTTTTTGTGTAATTGTTTTATATTATGAACCCTATTTCATTCCATCCTTTCCCTTATTCACTCCCTGAATGTGTCCCTCATGTAGACTTCTTCATTCCCCTTGCCCTGATGATCCTGCCCTGTCCTGTTTGTTCACTACACATGAATCACTTTTCTGGCTTTGTTTTTGGTACTGATTTATGTGTACTCCTGCTATCCTCAAATGTCAAGTATTTGCCACATTAAATAAATAATTTCCCAATGCTATGTGATGGTGCGTGACTGGTAGTTGTGTGTAACCATCAACCACCCAAAGAAGTGCAAAGCCGTAACAGAAACATCAGGTATTCTCCTGAGAAGTTCAACATAAATCTGTTTTAAGTACTTAATGTTTACTGTGTTTGCCTGAAATGTCAAGTTGTGTACCCAAAAGAAGAATGCTTCCCTTCTGTCAAATACTGTTGCCACACACACCCGAGAAGGCGGTGCAAACCACATGTGAAACTTGCAAGAGAAAGTAAACATAATTATGGTACTAAGCATTTTTCGGCCTGCTGCCACCCCACCACCAGCCGCCACCACCACCACCACCACCACTGTGCCAGAAATGTCAAGTTGGGTCCCCAGACAGAAACTGCTTTTCATCGGCCCATCGGCACAGTGGTTGGATTTCTACTTGCGATGCCGGCGACCTGGGGTCAGGAACGGACTCGGGTAGCTGGAGGGCCAGCTGGGGGAGAAGGAAAGGAACATCTCAGGACTGCTCACCTTCTCCAGGGGAAGGGCAGGGATGCATCCTTTTGCCTGCTGCCCCTGGTGAAGGCCAGGAGCACAGCATGGACACCTGAGATGAAATTGATGGGGGAGTGGCGGACTTTGGCGGACACCATGATGTCAGTGGCACGCCACTCCCTGGGGAGAAAACCAGGAAACTGCCCTGGTTGACTGGATGATGGTCCTGCCAGTACCCCACTGCCACCAGACCTAGATAAATTGGCACTACCTCAGTGGCACCCCGGGCCAAAATAAGTTGCACTGGCTGCCCCCACTGGTGCCTCCCTCCTCGGAGGAGAGGGACCCATCTGGCGAAGGGATATGCTGGGTTACCTGGGGGGGGCCACAATATGAGGTGAGTGGCCAGTGAAGAGGGAGAGCGAGCAGATGGGAAGACATTGGAGGACCCGAAGGAGTGCCTGACCGGGGGTAGGAGGAGGCTGGATAAAAAAAACCTGCTTTTCTTCTGTTAAATACTGTTTCTGCACATGTCATGCTGCCGCCCTACCACCAGCCACCACCACCACTGTGCCAGAAATGTCAAGTTGTGTCCCCAGAGAGAGAATGCTTCCCTTCTGTCAAATACTGTTGCCGCACACACCTGAGAAGGCAGAGCAAACCACATGTGAAACTTGCAAGAGAACTTAAACATATTTATGGTAGTAAGCATTTTTGGGCCTGCCACTCCACCACCACCACCACCACCACCACCACCAACACTGTGCAAGAAATGGAAAGTTGAGTCCCCAGATAGAAAAATGCTTTCCTTCTTTTAAATAGTGCTGTTGCACCAGCCATAGAAGTTGGGCAAAACAAGATTAGAAAAATTCAAGAGAAGTTATACATAGTTGCATAGTGGTGCAAGGCTGAGCTTTGATCATCCTATCCCAGTAACACAACACAAATATCAAGTGGCAATGAGAATGGATGAAATAGCTTAAGGAGAGGGTGCTTTGCTGCTGATGATGATGCATGCTGCTATTGTTCCTGAGATACAAACTCTTGCTCGGTGTGGATTTATGATAACACATAGACATAGTGCACAGGTAAGTACTTATTTTTTCTTTTCATTGTAAGGTGGGAGGTTATTGCTGCTATTTAAAGTCTAATATGTTCATACTGCTCTTTCATTCAGTTTCATTTATGTGTATGTAACCACCCAGTCCCCTGGGGTTACTAGAATCCTGTCAGTATTAGTGTTAGGAAGGTAGCAGGCAGATGGTAGGGAGCTCATTAGGGGATTCTTACACAATGACATCATTGTTTACTCAGCTAGCCTGAGAGAAGAATGATTAGGTCATTTGGAACTCTCACAGCAGCATAATCCCTTTGTGTGTACAGCTGCTCTGGGGAGCTTAGAATGTTGAGTTAGTGAGTGCAAGTCTGTAGTGAGTTGTTGCTGTGTGGAGGTGAGAGTGGCAGTAGGCCTGCCAGTTAAGCTCTGAGTTGAGGGCCTAGCAGTACTCACCTTAGTATGTACTACAATTTCCAGCTTCCAGTGAAGTGGTGGAGACCTATCTACAGCAGGATTTCCAGATTTCTACTCCCAGTGCAGTGGAAGGAACTGTTTGTTCTCAGTGGGTTCAAGGGGCAATCCCCTGAAAATCGTTCATGTATTTTCAGCTGCTTTGGAAAGGCACTGTTGAGAGACTGTTTTGATCTGCCACCAAGGAAAAATGCCTTTTGTTGTTCCATGCCCAGTCAACAGGACAACAGTTCATGAGTACTGTTTTAAGGAGACAAGTTCTCCACATATTTAGGGGAATCATATTCTGGGGTGTGTGTGCCCATAGATAAGGCTAGAATGCACCTATCAGTGCCCCTAGTTCACCCAGGAGAGTGCATTTCTGTAAACTGTTCACCCAGGAGACTACAGTTTGTTTTGTGGTCACCCCAGTGGGCGACAGAAATGGACAGTATGGGAATGGGGGGGTTCAATGGTGTAATCCTGAAGAATGGCAGACACTGTCAGTTAGGGCAAAGGGTGGGAGGAATGCCATCTGAAAGGTCTCAAGGCAGGGCTTACTGGTTAATAAAGGGCTCTAGTTTTACCTGAGCAAAGGCCAGTGCTGCAGATTTAGGTGTGTGGATGAAGCTCACATAAGTGCACCTATGTTCGAAGAAGAGTTGTGAGTATGTGGCTTGGTTTCACAAAATTTGCACTCATGGGAGAAAAATGTTTGGGTGCGTGGCCAGGTGTCCACTATATGCACCATTGGGAAATGGGAAGAAGATGTTCTTTTGTCTGTTCATGAACTGTACTGAATGCAAGGAGAGTTTGTGAAATGTACCTGTCCTGCCTTGACTGACCCTTGGGGGTCCACTTCTGCTTTAGATTTCCATCTGTTAAATAAAGCCATACTGCACAATCCCAGTTCTTGTTCTGAACAATCTGATTATTGCTTCTAGTTGTTGGATTTACTGGGTCCCCCTCAGCAGTTTAGATCTAGCATATGCCTAGCAGTCTCCACCCTGGATCTGGATTGTAATTTTTTACACAAGGTTCATGTTGTTTTGTTCTTGTACCCCCACCCCTCTCTTCCTCTAGAAAATGAGCCAGGTATACATCCTAATGCTAAGGGTGGTGCCACCTTTTGAGAAGTAAATGGTATGCCAATATGTGGGTACCAGTGTCCAGATTTTAATGGGGGGGCTAACTTGTTCAAAAGTGGCCCGGGGTTACAAAAATTGGGGGCTCATCTGGAGATATTTAATTTGTGCGAGAGTTACAAAGAATGTGACTTGTCCAAAAGAAATATGTTTGGGGGTGAGAGGCATTGCTGAGAGTATGTCTAGGATCTTCCTGTCTGGTGACGGTACACCCAAACAGAAGATCATTTACCAGAAAGCAAAGTTGTTCCAAGAAAATGTCTCTTGAAAGTCTTTTGCTGCCAGAGTTTCTGTAGAAAGGAAAGTGGAAAAATATGCTGCTTGTGTGTTTAATTTGAAAATGTGTACTGTTGGAACTGAGCAATGATTGCCCTTGTCTTGTAGTGAAAGCACTTAAAAACTGTTTAAAAGTTACAAAATTCCAGAAAAAATTTATTTGTGGATTTAAAGGACAGTGTTTTCTAAGTGCTCAGAAAGTTTCAGGTGTGTTCAGTGAAAATTGGGGAAGTCGCTAAGGAAAATACACCAAGTACTGAGTGAAAATGCCTTAAAATGCTTGCCCCACTAAAATTTCAAGCCAAAAAAAAAAATGACAGTTTGCAGTTTAAATTTTGCCTTCTCGACAATCACTGTGCAGGAGTGCGGCTGAGAGAGTAAGAGAAAGAGAGAGAGGGCTCATTGGCATGGCATCATGTGATTGGTCCCAATGCACCTAAGCCCAGCCCTTGCCTGAGTCTTAGAGTTGTGGAACCTTCGAGGAGGAGCAGCCAGCAGTGTGCAAGCAGCGTGTAGTTCATGCAACAGCAGGAGGAATCGCTTACAGCAGAAGAGCTTCTGTACCAGCAGTTTTTCTAACTTTTTTGCAGTTAAACCAGGCTCAACCCATATTCCAACTAAATGGAGAGTGACTGAGGTGATCATATCTACGATCGGCAGGACCACCAGCCGTTTAATCCCGAGGCCTTCCTTGAGTCGGCAGCAGGCCGTATTTCATCGATGGTGAAAATCAGCTACTGCCTGTAAGTACCCTGTGCAAAAGAAAATGACTGTGGTGCTAAAGGTCAGAAAACTGTGTAAGAAATTGAGCAAATGCAACAAAAGTACTGAAAGAGAGAGTTTTGTGAACATTTAAATCTTGGACTGTGTGTGAAAGTGCTGTTTTCAAAGAAAGTGAACTTTAAGACAAACGATCCTTCTGGTCCAAGTGATAGTAAATGTAATGGACTGAGAAACGTAAAAGTGAACTTGTGCTTAGAGAAAATCAGTTGAAATGCAAAAGATTCAGCCAGAATCATAGCAATTTTTAACTGAGTGTGATTAAAAGTTACAGTCACCATGTTGGGGCATAGTCAGCAATGTAGTCATCTCAGTGCCATTTTAGACCAGTGTTTTCAAATCCAAAGTGGTTTTGCTTAGTGTTGTAGAATACAAATGCTGCAACCAGGCAGCCTGTTAGTGAACTTTATCAAATCTGAGTGATTACAAAAGCAGTAATTTTGGGACTTGTGTGTTTAATTTGCAGAACATGGCGCAGCAACCAACCCCCTCGCTACCCACTCCAGGCCAGTGCGTGGGTAGCCCAACAAGAACAAGAGCTAGCCAATTTTGAGAAATTGTGTGACTGTTCATCAGCACTAGCTGAGGTGGCTTTGCCAAACTATCTGGTTAATTTGTGTGTAGTATGCCTAAAACCAGGAGGAGATGTACTGCCAATTCCACATTGCACAGGCTGTAGAAAGTGATTTGGGGTGAGCAAGTCAGGTTTCACAATGGTAGGTAAAACAAAACACCTCCATTTAGCTCCAACTTGGACACTGGCAGGAGGACCTTGTCGTATCAGAACAGCAGCAGGCTGAGTGCAATGAGAGAGACCCCATTGAGTTTGTAAAGGAGTCCTTGGACATTGCCTGTGTCAATGCTTTGTAAGGCTCAGAAAAAAGTTGAATGTTCCATGCCACAGAGTATGCAGTTGGATGCTGCCATTGCAGGCTCAGGAGATCCTTGGGGGGAGGCCCCAGTCCTAGTCTTGTGGGAGAGTCCGAGGTGGAGGAAGCATGTTGTTGGGAGGCAAATGCCTCCAAGGACAGTGGAGAATGGACAGTCTCAGGGGCTGGCACTATCACCTGCTCCTGGGCAGAATGAGTAGAAGAAGAAGCTTCAATGGCTACAGTGGGACCCAATGAATCGCCATTGGCCTTGACTTCTATGGAGACTCTCAATGTTTGTATGGAGGAAGGCTCTAGAGATGTGCCCCTGAGTGCCGAGGTGGACTGCTTTTACTCTGCATTATGTGCTCATCGCAGGCTTAATCAGGATTGGTCACCCCAAGCCAAGCTTCTGGTTTAGAGTTGGTTAAAAGCAGCGAAGAGGAGAGAATTGTTTGTAGATGAGCTGTGGCCGAGTATGGACCATTGTACCCTTTCTTCTCTCACCAAATCTGGGAAGAAATTGAGAAAAACAGGCATGCCTGGTTGTGGGAGGAAGCTTGTGGCAACCTGCACCCTAGATTAAACAAGTGGGTCTGAATTAAAGTGTGTAATGACAGACTGCAATTCTGGAAGCATGGCAGGACCTTATTTTATTTATTTGTTTATTTAATTTTTGGATTAATACTTTTGAGCCAGTGGCTCTTTTGCACAGGTTCCATGTCATAATACACTTACAGAACAATACACATAGTACAGTAACACAGAAAGCAGACAACAATAGAGTACTAAAAGTAGGCAACAGTCTATAAAAAATAATAACGACAGTTGGAGGTCACACCTTAGGTATGTAATGATAAAACAAATATTACTGTAATGGTAAACATACTCTGGGCATTCACTGTAATGATATTTGTACAATGGCTGGTGCAGCTGGATGGCCTTGTCAATCATAAATAAGCATAGAAGTGGACAATAGGTATTTAGGGAAAGTGTGCCATTGAAGGGGGGAAGCTGTGCCAAGGTGGCAATTGTCAGGTAGAATTAGAATTAGATAGGGTTAGTGGGGGTAGGGTGGAAGGATGGAGGAGGGAGCAGGTTTAGCATATCTAAGCTCTCAGCAGTAAGAGTAATCCTGGTGGCATTAGGAGTCCTAGGGAGGAGGTGTTAGAGGGTGGGTACAATGTGGGGGGGGAGTGATGAGAAGAAAGGGAAGAAGTGGAAGGGTGAAGAGTGGGATTGTTAATCAGCTCTGTGAGAGTAGTGGACAAAGCTGGCCAAGAGACATTCTACAATGTTCCCATGGTGTGTCCAGATGGGGTAACAGTTTATTCCCCACATCCTGAGTTGTACTACCCTTGAAATTGGTGCCATTCATCTGACTTTTTGCCCAATTGCCAAAAGTGAATACAGCCATTACAACCCAGCAATCTGCCACCGAACAGGCAGCAACCCAGGATGGAAGTGCCTTTCTTCTGGTGATCCAGATTCAGCTCCAGCAGCTCCCAGGTTCAGCGCCAACAGCATCCAGGTTCATCTGTGGCAACATCCAGGTTTGTCAGCCCAGCAGTCGAAGAAGATTTCCAGTCCAGGTCCAGTAGGAGGTTGTGGAAGCATCTGATCCAAAGATTTCGTCTACCCAGCAGCCGAAGATCATCAGGCCGCAGGTCCAGAGAGGTGATGTTGACATCCTTGTGTTACCTAGAAACTGGTAAGGTACCTTTTCATTTTAATTTGACTGTTTTCCTGCAATTGAGGATGTCCTTGGAACATTGTTCACCTAATTGACTTCCTATCTGGACTGCAGTGCTAGCAGGCCTTGTGCCTCTTCCAGGACTGTGCTTCAGCAGGCTCCGGCCTAGGGGAGACTCTATTTGTAGTGATTTGGCACTTTGGACTCTTACCTAGCTTTGGACTTTGCAGGGACCCTCCCCCACCACAAATGTTTTTGCAAATGTTTAATGTTTTCTATTTTTGTACTTTTGTAGAAAATGCTTTAAAAAAATGCTTTTTGGGCTTGTACAGTATCCAATGGGAGGGTTGTTTGGCCACTGTTTTTAGTTTTACAGGTTGTCGTATGCAGAAATGTATTTTTGCAGTGTTTTCTTTTGCAGGTTTTCCTGGAAGAAGACAAGAAGACTTGAAGAGGATTTTTTGGCACTCATCAGAGTCCTCTTCTGCATAGAATTGTTAGGCTTGTGTAACTGTGTCGTACAATGTCTAACCTTTTTAATTTTACAGGTGTGTTGGTGTAAAATGTTTTTTGGGTTTGGGAGCCTGGTAGGTGGCAGAGGTCAGATAGTTTTCCTTAAAGGGCTGGGAGGGCAGACAGGTTGGTGGTCCTGATTCATGATAGGGGTCAACAACGTTGTCTGGTAGGACATGCTTCAGGCTGTTTCTTGGAGCCAATGAGAATCCATAGATAACACAGTAGTAGGATAGGAACTGAAGTTTCATCAGTGGGCCTCTATCCTTTACTGTTACCTGCCTGTGCCTGGCACACATTAGGGGAGGACATGATCAACCCTCCCTCTAGGGAGCATCAGATGAGGGATGGCCTGGTACTAGGCCATGTTCTGCGGACAGCCAGTGGTCTGGTTGCAGTGAGTGTAACCACCCAGTCCCCTGGGGTTACTGGAATCCTATCAGTACTAGTGTTAGGAAGGTAGCAGGCAGCTGGTAGGGAGCTCATTAGGGGCTTCTTACACAATGACATCACTGTTTGTTCAGCTAGCCTGAGAGAAGAATGATTAGGTCATTCGGAACTCTTGCAGTAGCATAATCCCTTTGTGTGTACAGCTGCTCTGGGGAGCTTAGAATGTTGAGTTAGTGAGTCAGTCTGTAGTGAGTTGTTGTTGTGTGGTGGTGAGAGTGGCAGAAGGTCTGCTAGTTCAGCTCTGAGTTGAGGGCACAGCACTTCTCACCCTAGTGTGCACTACAATTTCCAGCTTCCAGTGAAGTGGTGGAGACCTTTCTACAGCAATATTTTCTGATTTCTACTCCCAGTGAAGTGGAAGGAACTGTTTGTTCTCAATGAGTTCAAGGGGCAATCCCTTGAAGATCCTTTGTGTGTTTTCAGCTGCCTTGGAAAGGAACTGCTGAGAGACTGTTTTGACATGCCACCCAGGAGAAATGCCTTTTGTTGTTCCATGCACAGTGGATGAGACAACAGTTTGTGAGTACTGTTTTAAGAAGACAAGTTCTCCACATATTTAGGGGAATCGTATTCTGGGGTGTGTGCCCATTGATAAGGCTAGAAAGCACCTGTCAGTGCCCCAGTTCACCCAGGAGAGTGAATTTCTGTAAACTGTTCACCCAGGAGAGTGCAGTTTGTTTTGTAGTCACCCCAGTGAGTGACAGAAGTCGAAAGTATGGGACCGCTAGCATTTCAGTGGAGAATGGGGAATTCAATGGTGTAACCCTGAAGAATGGCAGAGACTGTCAGTAGGGGCAAAGAATGGGAGGAATGCCATCTGAAAGCTTTCAAGGCAGGGCTTACTGGTTCATAAAGGGCACCAGTTTAACCTGAGCAAAGGCCATTGCTGCAGGTTTAGGTGTGTGGCTGAGCCTCACATAAATGCACCAATGTTTGAAAAAGAGTTCTGAGCGTGTGGTTTACTTTCACAAAATGTGCACTCATTGGAGAAAAGTGTTCGGGTGCGTGTCCAGGTGTCCACTATATACACCATTGGGAAATGAGAAGAAGATGTTCTTTTGTGTATTCATGAACTGTACTGCATGCAAGGAGAGTTTGTGAAATGTACCTGTCCTGCCTTGACTGACCCTTGGGGGTCCACGTTTGCTTTAGATTTCCATCTGTTAAATAAAGCCATACTGCACAATCCCAGTTCTTGTTCTGGATATTCTGATTATTGCTTCTGGTTGTTGGATTTACTGGGGCCCCCTCAGCAGTTTAGATCTAACATATGCCTAGCAGCCTCTACCCTGGACCTGGATTGTAATTTTTTACACAAGGTTCATGTGTTTTGTTCTTGTACCCCCACCCCTCTCTTCCTCTGAAAAATGAGCCTGGTATACATTCTAACACCAAGAGTGGTACCAACTTTTGAAAAGTAAATGGTATGCCAATATGTGGGTACCAATGTCCAGATTTTAACAGAAGGTGTGCTAACTTAGTTAAAAAGTAGCCCAAGGGTTACACGTACTGATGACATCATACTGCTTGACAGCTGCAACATAGATGTTGTTGTCATGCAGAACAATGGCCAACAACAAAGGTAAGTATTTTTTTTTTTTTTTGTTTGGGGTGGGGACTTGCTTCTGCACCATAACTGATACATTAATTATATTTGTAAATCACTGTCTCTGCTCTTCTTCCTTACAGGTATTCCTTGTGCCTGTATTTTTTCCAATGATGGGCTTGATTCGCCAAGCAAATGATGTTGACTGAGTGACCCAGGGGACCATGCAGAGTTCCAACTTCCATCAAGCTTTATCCATGGTATTGCATGCACCTTTCAAGGTAAATATGTTTTCATTTTCCTTTTATGGAAGTCTGGGCATTTTTATTGGAAATTGTGCCAGATGCAGCACTCAGTATTTCCTTTTGCTGTTGTTATAATTTCAGGTACAGTACTTTGCAGATTGTGTATGCGCTGCAGTATACTTGAGTTGACTGAACTGAGAAAATGGAGATGGCTTGCTTGCCTGCAGGATCTCTTCACACACCATTTTATTCCAACAGAAAGCTTTTACCATTGTGGTAAATAATGTCCATACTGCGATGTACATGCATTATTGAGTCTGGAGGAGTCCACATCATAGTAAATATAAACAAGCAACATATGCCATCACCTGTTCAAACACTTGAGAACAGAGAAAAATGGAGCAAACAAAAGGGAAAGGAAAGGAAAGGAAAGGAAAGGAAAGGAAAGGAAAGGAAAGGAAAGGAAAGGAAAGACATTAAATCATAAGGATACTTACTGTCAGAGTACTACTGCTGGATGTGCAATGATGTATGTTTTGGTGTCCGTGTGTACTGGAATCAGCAAAACCTGCATGTTGACATGAAAACATATTAATGATGCAATGAGTCACATGGACTGCTTTTCTGCCTCTAGTAGGCTGATAGAAGGGCTGCAGTTTCTGAAGAACAGTGTCGGTGACTTACATCACAGCTGATGAAGATAAATCCTTGCTTCAGTGTGGTTCCATGTAACAAGTTCTTGCCGGCTTCAGTCATTAGCTTGATATAGAGTGTAGGACCATCACTTCCTTGGGCTAACAGTTTGAATGTTGTGGAATGCTGTATGATAATTCCAGTGAGGAGGACCAAGATGAATCAGGCAACAGGAGTATAGAGGAGGTAGAAGAGGCAGCTCTGTTTATCACATTGGTGGTAGTGTGTGCAGCCTGTAGCATCATCACTACAGTGGTGGAAGTGGTAGCCAATGCTGTTTCATACTTGCTGTGAGGAGGAGGAGGACACAGCTGAAGCAGTCCAGGGAGTACAGAGGAGGTAGAGGAAGTAGTTCTGTTTATCACATTTGGGAGAGTGGGCAGCCTGTGCCTTGATTTTATTTTAAATTCATTATCCTGATGAATCACTATGCTAGTAGCTACAACTGTGGTGGTAGAAGTGCTATCCCATGCCATTTCTGCCTGTTTCGTAGGATCCAGGGTGACTACACCCATGAAATGATAGTAGGAAGAGGAGGAGTAGAAGAAGGCTGAGATGTTGAAGTTGTACACCTTGAAAAAGCGTTGAGAAACGTGAAACGTTGGTATGTGAGCAGGGAGGATATGTTGTGTGTCCTTTTATCTATATTTAATAAATTATGGGTTTTTTTATGGGCACCTATCGTGTGAGGTGGTCAGTCTCTAAGTAAGCTGTGCAGCCCAACTTTTTTGCTCTTTGAGATGATGAAGTCACTGCTGCACTGCTGTGGTGTGTCTTTCTGGCTATAGCAAGTGTTCATTGTAAGTGTCACAGTGCATTGTTTACAGGTGCTCAATTTGATGCAATTAAAAAGCAGCACTAATTAAAAGTTGTGGATTTATATCAAAGCAATGAAAGTGAACACTATAATTGTTATTAATTTGACATCCAGAATTACATTTGGGACGGATGGGGAGGGAGAATGGGAAAATAAATTGGTGAGTTTGTTATTCTTCCACATCATCCATGAAGCATCCCTCACAGTCTTGAAAACTGGAATTGTCACCATAAGGGAACTCCCTCTCCATCACTGCTTCATCCACTTCAATGTTGCGAGACAATGATGAGATACATCCCAGTCTGCCAACAGCACTTTCCTCATCATCATCACTGTCATGCAGTGGTGTGACAAGGAACATTATTCTTCTGATTGTAATGTGAGCCTGATTCATTTTAATGAGTCAGCATGTCAACATTTTTGGGAGAGAGATTGGTACGTCTGTCATGCATTATGGCACCTGCTGAAATGAACACCCACTCAACGTTGACACTTGAGGATAGGCAGCTCAGATATTTCAGGTCAACTGCTGTCAGTGCTGACCAGTCATTGACCTTAGTGCCCCAGTATAGCAGTGGGTCATCTGCAGTGGTGAAGTTCTTTATATCTGCCAAATGCACATTTACTATGCATTTTGCTACTTGAAAACTTACAGCGTCATCATCTTCTTCCTCCTCCTCAGTTTCCTTCATGTCTCTGACTCCCACCTGACTCAGGGTAGCACAAATAGGATTCAACACAGGTTCCTTTAAGTTGCATGGTTTTGGTGAAGTTTTATACCCCTGTGATGATGAGGATGAGTAGATGGCAGGAACACCAGATCGATGTGCAGTACCCTCATGGGAGTTTGACCCCTGTGCCCATAGTTGCAACTGTGCACCACTTACCCTCTAAGTGCAAATTTCTGTCAGTCTCTCCACCTCCTGACGCCCACCTTGTATTATGGTTGTGAGCCCACGTTTATAACATGGGTCAAGTATTGTGGCAATCCTTAACTCCTCAGACTGCAGAATATAGCTTATGTGGGTGTTGAAGTCTAATGTGGACAGCATGTGTTCCATCAATAAGCAACTTACTCGGTCACCACTTGCCTCCAGTAGTTGCTGCACATTCAGCAGTGTCTGCCTCAGCACACATAGCAGAGGGATGGACTCACTGATGCAGGCAGTGTCCCCACTCACTTCCTGTATTACATGCTTGAAGGGTCTTAGAATCGAGATGAGCCCATCCATTTGGCACCACTGCTTGGTTGTGAGACACATGGATGCCCCATTGCTGTCATGGCTTGCATGGAGTAGCAGATACTCTGATATTACCTTGTACTGCTCATATAGATGCTCCACCATGTACAAGGTGGAGTTCCATCTGGTGACAATGTCATGTTTGAGACAATGCTGAGGCACATTGTTCTGTACCTGCAGAACACATAGATGGTCACGCATTTTTGCTGAACGTGCAAAGTGGGCACAGATGCGTCGGGCCACAGGCAACATTTCTTTGATATCCCGATGGTTGATGAAAGCCTGCACAACAAGGTTAAGACAGTGTGCCAAGTATGGCACCCTAAAAAATTGCATTTCTACACATTGGATCCATTGTCACTGGCGATGAATCCAGCTTGCAGTGCATAGGTGTGGAGCTACTCATCAATCTCTGTGAGTAACACTTCAAGCATCTTTTCTCTGGTGTGTGACCCGGGGATACTCTTCATGGTCAGAGTCGCATGCTTCCAAACAGCAGGCATGTTGCTACCACCACAGTTTGTCTTAAAACAATTATTGCCTCACGCCAACAGGACGCTACCCCAGGTACCTGTGCCCAGTGTGCTGTAATGCACAGATAAGAGCTATCAGCTGTTTTCCCAGTGGTCCACATGTCCATGCTCAGATGTACATACTGTGCTGAGGAATGCTACAGGGTGTGACGTACCATGTCAGAGACATTACTGTACGTTTCCGGGATGGCACGCTTAGAAAAGTATGTGCATGATGGTACATGCCATTTCAGCAAGGTACGGGCCCCAAACCACCTAAATCCAACATTCTCTACAAAGGAGAATGGAAACAAATCCAGATCGAGCATTTCTGCAGCTGCTGCATTCAACTCCCGTGCTGTAGCATGATTCAGCAGGAATTTAGTTTAACACTCCAAAATTGAATGTAGCGTAGGCTAAACTTTTCTTGATACTGGCAATGAACCCGGTGTGCCAAACAGCTTAGCTCACTGTGGTGGCATTATCGAGGTGCTCCTTGACTGGGGATTGCCAATGTTACTCTGAAGTGCTGCATGACCGATCTCAGTGTCTTTTTGGTTTTTCAGTAATGGGATACCATTCATACCTGGACTCAGGGTGGTAGTCCTGCTGCTAGGACCACTACTTGACCCACTGCCAGAATCATCCACATCCTCTAACACTACATAGATGTCCTCCTCCTCACCTGCACTTCCATCCCCCTTATCCTGCTGTGTTTATTTGGCTTATATTGCCTGATGATTTTGATGGACCGGAACCACCAGTGCTGGCTGCCTTCTGGTGTTGACACCACTGTAATAGGTGCTTGTTTTTAAGGTGTATATGTTACCCACCCATGCTGAGGTGACTACTGTTCTTACCCCTACTTGCTCTTGTGTGACACGGTTGGAAAATTGCCACTGTCTCGTAAAATGGGTTCAGTACATAAAAATCCCACACTAGGGATTTATTTGGCCTTGTTTTTACTTGGTGCCAAGATCTCTGGGATAGAAAAGTAGAATTTTGGTCTTTGTAATGTTTTGGGATGACTGGTGAAATTGATGAATGGAAGAAACAGTGCTGGGGGGTCCTTGGTGGCTGAAGCAGTGAAGGCAACAGGAAACACAGCTTCTGCATCCTTAACACCCTGCTTTGACCTTTTCTTTTAAGACTCCCATAAGGAATCCGAGTCTGACACATCATCTTCATCATCTGCAGCAGAAAATCTGGCATTCCCATCATCCTCCACAGGTCTGTCCTCCTCCTCAATAGCAACAGGATCTGTGACACGCACCTCGTCCTCCTGACCAGTATCATCATGTTGCTCGACATGTCTCACCTCACTCTCACTCACTGGACACACATTATCAGGCTCCGAGCCATCATCAACAGCACCACTTTTCAAGTGCACTTCATCAACACCAACCACCTTCATGCCCACAGTTGGTTGTTTGGTGGTGGTGCTGCTTCGTGTCACTGTGACACTTGACACATCAATCAACATGTCCACCACAGTTTTGGCAGAGAAAAATTTAGAGGCAGAAAAGTCACCACTACTGCAAAATTCGTCAGTGCTACTACTGCTACTGCCTGTCACAGAGCAATCTGAGTATTGTCTCTCTGCTCCCACGGACCCCTTCTTGGTACATGCACCACTTTTAGGGACAACAAACTGAGAAATGTTCTTTGTTGTGGCTCCACAGCCTTTCCCTTTAGTTGCCCTTTTCTTCCCAGTCATTCTTCTGTGCTTTACTACGTATGGTTATTCAACAGTAAATTACACCTGTGAAAGCACAGTCTGGAGTGAGACGGGATTTTTTTCCTAAGGCAGGTGTGCCACCAGGGACACAACAATCACTCTGGTTAAATCGCAGTCAGGAGGACAGTGATGTTTTTTACCCTAAAACATGTGTGCCAACAGGGACACAAACAACAATCACTCTGGTTAAATCGCAGTCAGGAGGACAGTGATTTGTTTTTCCTGAGGCAGGTGTGCCGACAGGAAGAAAACAATCACTCTGGTTAAATCACACTCAGAAGGACAGTGATTTTTTTTCCTGAAACACATATGCCAACAGGGACACCAACAACAATCATACTGGTTAAATCACAGTCAGGAGGACAGTGGATTTTTTTCCTAAGGCAGTGTGCCAACAGGGACACAACAATCACTCTGGTTAAATCGCAGTCAGGAGGACAACGATGTTTTTTACCCTAAAACACGTGTGCTGACAGGAAAACAAACAATAATCACTCTGGTTAAATCACAGTTAGGAGGAAAGTGATTTTTTTTCCCTAAGGTAGGTGTGCCAACAGGGACACAACAATCCCTCTGGTCAAATTACAGTCAGGAGGATAGCAATTTTTTTTTCCAAAAACATGTGTGCCAACAGGGACACAGACAACAATCACTCTGGTTAAATTGCAGTCTAAACTGGCCCGCCGGTGCAGTGGTTGGATTTCCACTTGCAACACCGATGACCCGGGTTCGGGAATGGACTCGGGTCACCAGAGGGCTGGCCGAGGGAGAAGGATTGAGCATCTCACGACTGCTCTCCTTCTCCAGGGGAAGGGTGCGGTGAGTCGCCGGTGCACGGAGGACTCCTGGTGGAGACCAGGAGAGCTCCATGCATTCGGGACCTGACGTCAGAAGGGGGCGGGGCAGACACTGGCGTCATTGCATGCTCACGCCCCCCTTAAAGGGGAAAAACCTCTGCCCACCTCCAGACGCCTCTATGATGCCCATCCCTCGGGCTGCAATGGGCTCCCCCAAGAGCACGGCTCCCATCCTATTCCGTCATTTGTGGCACCCTAAGGGCTGAGGGTGCCACGTCCGCGCCTTGGGGGGCAAGCCAGAGGGCACTGAGCACGGCATTACAAATGACAGGGGGGATCCATGACCAAGGAAAAACTGGCTCAAAGGAGGGGGTAAAAAAATAAATAAATAAATAAATTGCAGTCTAGAGGACAGAGATTTTTTTTCCTAAAATACGAGTGCCGCCAGCCCGATGGCACTGAGGGTGGAGTCGCTGTACACCTTACCTCAAACTACATTGGCGACCTGTGTTTGAGAACAAGCATGGGCCACTGCGGGGTCGGCAGGGGTGGAGAAGGATTGAGCAACTGATGGACTGCTCTCCTTCTCCGGGAAGGGGCTCCTCAGTGGTCAGTGCTTGCCTGCTCCCTTGCGGAGGCTGGGTGATAGGTCACCACACTGCTGAAAGGGGAGGAGTTGGGGTAGACACTTGGAGGGAGTGTGTGCAGATGCGTGCATGCTCCTCTCCGCAGGCATCATTGCACGCCTCAACTCCTGGGGAAAAACAGGAAACTCAAGATGCCATGACACAATGGTGGAGGGCGCCTTACAGGCTCTGCTCCCAGCCAGCCACAGCGCTGGCCACACTGAATACTGTCTCTGGTGGGGGTTGGGGAACCCCGCCGGCCCAGCCAGGGGGAGCAAGCCCTGGAAGTATGGGCCAGCGCCAGATAGTGGACCCCGGACTATGGGGCTGGGTGCTCCCACTGGATGATAGCTGTCAGCAGAAAGATATAGTCCAAAAAACACAAACACATTTGCCAACAGGGACACAACAATCACTCTTGTTAACTGCAGTCGGAAGGACAAGATTTTTCTTCCTAAAACACATGAGCCAACAGGGACACAAACAACAATCGCTCTGGTTAAATCGCAGTCAGGAGGACAGTGATTTTTTCCTAAGGCAGATGTGCCAACAGGGACACAACAATGACTCTGGTTAAATCAAACTCAGGAGAACAGTAATTTTTTTCCTTAGGCAGGTGTGCCATCATGGACGCAACAATCACTCTGGTTAAATTGCAGTTAAGAGAACAATGATTTTTTTTTTCTAAAAAATGTGTGCCAACAGGGACACAGACAACAATCACTCTGGTTAAATCACAGTCAGAAGGATGGTGATTTTTTTTTCTACAAAACATGTGCAGCAGGGACACTAGCAACAATCACTCTGGTTAAATCGCAGTCAGGAGGACAGTGATTTTTTTCCAAAAACATGTGTGATGACAGGGACACAAACAACAAACACTCGGGCTAAATCGCAGTCAGAAGGACAGTGAATTTTTCCTAAAACACATGTGCTGACAGGAACCCAAACATAAGTCACTCTAGTTAAATCACAGTCAAGAGGACAGTGACTTTTTTTCTAAGGCAAGTGTGCCAACAGGGACACAACAATCACTCTCGTTAACTCACAGTCAGGACAGTGATTTGTTTTCCTCAAACACATGTACCGTCAGGGACACAAACAACAATCATGCTGGTTAAATCATAGTCAGGAGGACAGCGATTTTATTTCCGTAAATATGTGTGCTAACAGGGACACAAACATCAATCATTCTGGTTAAATCGCAGTCAGAAAGACAGTGATTTTTTTTCCTAAGGCAGGTGTGCCGACAGGGACACAACAATCACTGTGGTTAAATCACAGTCAGGAGGACAGTGATTTGTTTTCCTAAATCATGCGTGCTGACAGGGACAAAAACAACAATCCACTGGTTAAATCGCAGTCAGGAAAAAGTGATTTTTTTTTTTAAGGCAGGTGTGCTGACAGGGACACAACAATCACTCTTGTTAAATCACAGTCAGGAGGGCAGTGATTTTTTTTCCTAAAATACGTGTGCCAACAGGAACACAAACAACAATCACTCTGGTTAAATCGCAGTCAGGAGGATAGTGATTTTTTTTCCTAAAACACGTGTGCTGACAGGGACAAAAACAACAATCACTCTGGTTAAATCACAGTCAGGAGGACAGTGATTTTTTTTTAAGGCAGGTGTGCCGACAGGGTCACAACAACCACTCTGGTTAAATCACAGTCAGGAGGACAGTGTTTTTTTTCCTAAGGCAGGTGCGCCAACAGGGACACAACAATGACTCTGGTTAATTTGAACTCAGGAGGACAGTGATTTTTTTCTTTAGACAGGTGTGCAGATAGGGACACAGCAATCACTCTGCCTAAATCGCAGTCAGGAGGACTGTAACTTTTTTTCCTAAAACATGTGTGCCTACAGGAACACAAACAACAATCACTCTGGTTAAATTGCACTAAGGAGGATAGTGAATTTTTTTCTAAGGCAGATGTGCTGACAGTGACACAACAATCACTCTGGTTAAATCGCAGTCAGAAGGACAGTGATTTTTTTGTCTAAGGCAGGTGTACCAAGAACAGTGATTTTTTTGCCTAAGGCAGGTGTGCCAACAGGGACACAACAATCATTCTGGTTAAATTGCTGTCAGGAGGACACTGATTTGTTTTCCTAAAACATGTGTGCCGACAGGGACACAAACAACAATCACTCTGGTTAAATCGCAGTCAGGAGCACAGTGATTTCTTTTCCTAAAACACATGTGTTGTCAGGGACACAAACAACAATCACTCTGGTTCAATCGCAGTTAGGAGGACAGTGATTTTTTTCCTCAGGCAGTTGTGCCGACAGTGAAACAAAAATCACTCTGGTTAAAACGCAGTCAGGAGTACAGTGATTTTTTTTTCCTAAAACACGTGTGACAACAGGGACACAAACAACAATCACTCTGGTTAAATTGCAGTAAGGAGGATAGTAATTTTTTTTTCCTAAAACACGTGCTGAGAGGGACACAAATAACAATCATTCTGGTTAAATCACAGTCAGGAGGACAGCAATTTTTTTCCTAAGGCAGGTGTGCCAATAGGGCCACAACAATCACTCTGGTTAAATCGCACTCAGGAGGACAGTGATTTTTTTTCCTAATAGACAGGTGTGCCGACAGTGACACAACAATCACTCTGGTTAAATCAAACTCAGGAGGACAGTGATTTTCCTCCTAAGGCAGGTGCTCCAACAGGGACACAACAAAGACTCTGGTTAAATCGGACTCAGGAGGACAATGATTTTTTTTCCTTATGTAGATGTGCCGACAAGGACACAACAATCACTCTGGTTAAATCGCAGTCAGGAGAATAGTAATTTTTTTTTAAGACAGGTGTGCCGACAGGGTCACAACAATTACTCTGGTTAAATCACAATCAGGAGGACACTGATTTTTTTTTCTAAGGCAGGTGTGCCTACAGGAACACAACAATGACTCTGGTTAAATAGCAGTCAGGAGGACTGTAATTTTTTTTCCCCTAAAACACGTGTGCCAACAGGAACACAAACAACAATCACTCTGGTTAAATTGCACTAAGGAGGATAGTGAAATTTATTTCTAAGGCATGTGTGCTGAGAGGACACAACAATCACTCTGGTTAAATCACAGTGAGAAGGACAGTGATTTTTCCTAAAACAGGTGCACCAACAGGGACACAACAATGACTCTGGTTAAATTGAACTTAGGAGGACAGTGATTTTTTTTCCTTAGACAGGTGTGCCAACAGGAACACAAACAACAATCACACTGGTTAAATCGCAGTCAGAAAGACAGTGATTTTTTTACCTAAGAAAACAGGGACACAACAATAATTCTGGTTAAATCGCAGTCAGGAGGACAGTGATTTTTTTTCCAAAAACACGTGTGCAAACAGGGACATAAACAAAAATCACTCTGGTTAAATTGCAGTCAGAAGGACCGTAATTTTTTGCCTAAGGCAGGTTTGCTAATAGGGACACAGCAAACATTCTGGCTAAATAGCAGTCAGGAGGACAGTGATTTTTTCCTAAAACACATGTGCCAACAAGGACACAAACAACAATCACTCTGGTTAAATTGCAATCAGGAGGACTGTGACTTTTTCCCTAAAACACGTGTGCCAACAGGAACACAAACAATAATCACTCTGATTAAATTGCACTAAGGAGGACAGTGAAATTTATTTCTAAGGCAGGTGTGCGAGAGGACACAACAATCACTCTGGTTAAATTGCAGTCAGAAGGACTGTAATTTTTTGCCTAAGGCAGGTTTGCCAACAGATACACAGCAATCATTCTGATTAAATCACAATCAGGAGGACAGTGATTTGTTTTCCTAAAACACGTGTGCCAACAGGGACACAAACAACAATCACTCTGGTTAAATTGCACTAAGGAGGACAGTGAAATTTATTTCTGAGGCAGGTGTGCTGAGAGGGACACAACAATCACTCTGGTTAAATCACAGTCAGAAGGACAGTAATTTTCTGCCTAAGGCACGTGTGACGACAGGGACATAACAATGACTCCGGTTAAATCGCACTCATTAGGAGGACAGTGATTTTTTTCCTTAGACAGGTGTGCTGATAGGGACACAGCAATCTCTCTGACTAAATCGCAGACAGGAGGACTGTGATTTTTTTTCCAGAAGCACGTGTGCCAACAGGAACACAAACAACAATCACTCTGGTTAAATCGCAGTCTGAAGGACAGTGATTCTTTTACCTAAGGCAACAGGGACACAACAATAATTCTGGTTAAATCATGATCAGGAGGACAGTGATTTTTTCCTAAAACTACGTGTGCCAGCAGGGACACAAACAACAATCACTCTGGTTAAATCGCAGTCAGAAGGACCGTAATTTTTTGCCTAAGGCAGGTTTGCTAACAGGGACACAGCAATCATTCTGGCTAAATGCATGATCAGGAGGACAGTGATTTTTTCCTAAAACACATGTGCCAACAGGAACACAAACAACAATCACTCTGGTTAAATTGCAATCAGGAGGACTGTGAATTTTTTCCCTAAAACAGGTGTGCCAACAGGAACACAAACAACAATCTCTCTGGTTAAATTGCACTAAGGAGGACAGTGAAATTTATTTCTAAGGCAGGTGTGCCGAGAGGGACACAACAATCACTCTGGTTAAATCGCAGTCAGAAGGACTGTAATTTTTTGCCTAAGGCAGGTTTGCCAACAGATACACAGCAATCATTCTGGCTAAATCACAGTCAGGAGGACAGTGATTTCTTTCCCTAAAACACATGTGCCAACAGGAACACAACCAACAATCACTCTGGTTAAATTGAACTTAGGAGGACAGTGATTTTTTTCCTTAGACAGGTGTGCTGATAGGGACACAACAATCTCTCAGGCTAAATCGCAGTCAGGAGGTCTGTGATTTTTTTTCCTAAAGCACGTGTATCAACAGAAACACAAACAACAATCACTCTGGTTAAATCGCAATCAGGAGGACAGTGATTTGTTGTCCTAAAACACGTGTGTGCCAACAGGGACACAAACAACAATCCTCTGGTTAAATCGCAGTCAGGAGGACTGTGATTTCTTTCCTAAAACACTTGTGCCAACAGGAACACAAACAACAATCACTCTGGTTAAATTGCACTAAGGAGGACAGTGAAATTTATTTCTAAGGCAGGTGTGCCGAGAAGGACACAACAATCACTCTGGTTAAATCGCAGTCACAAGGACCGTAATTTTTTGCCTAAGGCAGGTGTGATGACAGGGACACAACAATCATTCTAGTTAAATAGCACACAGAAGGACAGTGATTTTTTTTCCAAAAACACGTGTGCCAACAGGGACACAAACAACAATCACTCTGGTTAATTACACTAAGGACTGTGAATTTTTTTCTAAGGCAGATGTGCCAACAAGGAAATAATAATCACTCTGGTTAAATCGCAGTGAGAAGGACAGTGATTATTTTCCTGAGGCAGGTGTGCCAACAGGGACACAACAAAGACTCTGGTTAAATCGCAGTCAGTAGGACAATGATGTTTATTCCAAAAACACATGTGCCAACAGGAACACAAACAACAATCACTCTGGTTAAATCGCAGTCAGAAGGACAGTGATTTTTTTTACCTAAGAAAGCAGGGACACAACAATAATTCTGGTTAAATCGCAGTCAGGAGGACAGTGATTTTTCCCTAAAACAGGAGTGCCAACAGGGACACAAACAACAATCACTCTGGTTAAATTGCAGTCTGGAGGATAGTAATTTTTTCCTAAAACACGTGCTGAGAGGGACACAAATAACAATCATTCTGGTTACATCACAGTCAGGAGGACAGCAATTTTTTCCTAAGGCAGGTGTGCCAATAGGGCCACAACAATCACTCTGGTTAAATCGCACTCAGGAGGACAGTGATTTTTCCTAATAGACAGGTGTGCCGACAGTGACACAACAATCACTCTGGTTAAATCACACTCAGGAGGACAGTGATTTTCCTCCTAAGGCAGGTGCTCCAACAGGAAACAAAAATGACTCTGGTTAAATCGGACTCAGGAGGACAAAGATTTTTTTCCTTATGTAGATGTGAGACAAGGACACAACAATCACTCTGGTTAAATACGCAGTCAGGAGAATAGTAATTTTTTTAAGACGAGGTGTGCGACAGGGTCATAACAATTACTCTGGTTAAATCACAATCAGGAGGACAGTGATTTTTTTTTCTAAGGCAGGTGTGCCTACAGGGACACAACAAGGACTCTGGTTAAATTGAACTTAGGAGGACAGTGATTTTTTTCTTGAGACAGGTGTGCCAACAGAAACACAAACAACAATCACAATGGTTAAATCACAGTCAGAAGGACAGTGATTTTTTTACCTAAGAAAACAGGGACACAACAATAATTCTGGTTAAATTGCAGTCAGGAGGACAGTGATTTTTTTCCAAAAACACGTGTGCAAACAGGGACATAAACAACAATCACTCTGGTTAAATTGCAGTCAGGAGGACTGTGATTTTTTTTCCCTAAAACACGTCTGCCAACAGGAACACAAACAACAATCACTCTCATTAAATTGCACTAAGGAGGACAGTGAAATTTATTTCTAAGGCAGGTGTGCCGAGAGGGACACAACAATCACTCTGGTTAAATCGCAGTCAGAAGGACCGTAATTTTTTGCCTAAGGCAGGTTTGCTAACAGGGACACAGCAAACATTCTGGCTAAATCGCAGTCAGGAGGACAGTGATTTTTTTCCCTAAAACACATGTGCCAACAGGGACACAAACAACAATCACCCTGGTTAAATTGCAATCAGGAGGACTGTGATTTTTTTCCCTAAAACACGTGTGCCAACAGGAACACAAACAATAATCACTCTGGCTAAATTGCACTAAGGAGGACAGTGAAATTTATTTCTAAGGCAGGTGTGCCGAGAGGGACACAACAATCACTCTGGTTAAATTGCAGTCAGAAGGACTGTAATTTTTTGCCTAAGGCAGGTTTGCCAACAGATACACAGCAATCATTCTGGTTAAATCACAATCAGGAGGACAGTGATTTATTTTCCTAAAACACGTGTGCCGACAGGGACACAAACAATAATCACTCTGTTAAATTGCACTAAGGAGGACAGGGAAATTTATTTCTAAGGCAGGTGTGCTGATAGGGACACAACAATCTCTCAGGCTAAATCGCAGTCAGGAGGTCTGTGATTTTTTTCCTAAAACACGTGTATCAACAAAACACAAACAACAATCACTTCTGGTTAAATCCATGATCAGGACGACAGTGATTTTTCCCAAAAACACTTGTGCCAACAGGGACACAAACAACAATCACTCTGGTTAAATTACACTAAGGACTGTGATTTCTTTCCCTAAAACACTTGTGCCAACAGGAACACAAACAACAATCACTCTGGTTAAATTGCACTAAGGAGGACAGTGAAATTTATTTCTAAAACACATGTGCCAATAGGAACACAAACAACAATCACTCGGGTTAAATTGCACTAAGGAGTACAGTGAAATTTATTTCTAAAAGCAGGTGTGCTGAGAGGGACACAACAATCACTCTGGTTAAATCACAGTGAAAAGGACAGTGATTTGTTTCCTAAAAGCAGTGGCATACAGGGACACAACAATGACTCTGGTTAAAATTGAACTTAGGAGGATAGTGATTTTTTCCTTAGAACAGGTGTGCCAACAGGAACACAAACAACAATCACTCTGGTTAAATCGCAGTCAGAAGAACAGTGAATTTTTTACCTAGAAAACAGGGACACAACAATAATTCTGGTTAAATCGCAGTCAGGAGGACAGTGATTTTTTTTCCTAAAACACGAGTGCCAACAGGGACACAAACAACAATCACTCTGGTTAAATCACAGTCAGGAGGACTATGATTTATTCCCCTAAAACCCGTGTGCCAACAGGAACACAAACAACAATCACTCTCGTTAAATTGCACTAAGGAGGACAGTGAAATTTATTTCTAAGGCAGGTGTGCCAAGAGGGACACAACAATCACTCTGGTTAAATCGCAGTCAGAAGGACCGTAATTTTTTGCCTAAGGCAGGTTTGCTAATAGGGACACAGCAATCATTCTGGCTAAATTGCAGTCAGGAGGACAGTGATTTTTTTCCCTAAAACACATGTGAATACAGGGACACAAGCAATAATCACTCTGGTTAAATTGCAATCAGGAGGACATGATCTTTTCCTAAAACACGTGTGCCAACAGGAACACAAACAACAATCACTCTGTTAAATTGCACTAAGGAGGACAGTGAAATTTATTTCTAAGGCAGGTGTGCGAGAGGACACAACAATCACTCTGGTTAAATCGCAGTCAGAAGGACTGTAATTTTTGCCTAAGGCAGGTTTGCCAACAGATATACAGCAATAATTCTGGCTAAATCACAGTCAGGAGGACAGTGATTTCTTTCCCTAAAACACATGTGCCAACAGGAACACAAACAACAATCACTCTGGTTAAATTGAACTTAGGAGGACAGTGATTTTTTTCCTTAGACAGGTGTGCTGATAGGGACACAACAATCTATCTGGCTAAATCGCAGTCAGGAGGTCTGTGATTTTTTTCCTAAAGCACGTGTGTCAACAGAAACACAACGATCACTCTGGTTAAATCGCAATCAGGAGGACAGTGATTTGTTTTCCTAAACCACGTGTGCCAACAGGGACACAAACAACAATGACTCTGGTTAAATTGCAGTCAGGAGGACTGTGATTTCTTTCCCTAAAACACTTGTGCCAACAGGAACACAAACAACAATCACTCTGGTTAAATTGCACTAAGGAGGACAGTGAAATTTTATTCTAAGAAGGTGTGCCGAGAGGAACACAACAATCACTCTGGTTAAATCGCAGTCAGAAGGACGGTAATTTTTGCCTAAGGCAGGTGTGACGACAGGGACACAACAATCATTCTAGTTAAATCGCAGACAGAAGGACAGTGATTTTTTTTCCAAAAACACGTGTGCCAACAGGGACACAAACAACAATCACTCTGGTTAAATTACACTAAGAACTGTGAATTTTTTTCTAAGGCAGATGTGCCAACAGGGACACAATAATCACTCTGGTTAAATCACAGTGAGAGGGACAGTGATTCTTTTCCTAAGGCAGGTGCGCCAACAGGGACACAATAATCACTCTGGTTAAATCACAGTCAGGAGGACAGTGATTTTTTTTTAAAGCAGGTGTGCCGACAGGGTCACAACAACCACTCTGGTTAAATCACAGTCAGGAGGACAGTGTTTTTTTTCCTAAGGCAGGTGCGCCAACAGGGACACAACAATGACTCTGGTTAATTTGAACTCAGGAGGACAGTGATTTTTTCTTTAGACAGGTGTGCAGATAGGGACACAGCAATCACTCTGCCTAAATCGCAGTCAGGAGGACTGTAACTTTTTCCCAAAACATGTGGCCTACAGGAACACAAACAACAATCACTCTGGTTAAATTGCACTAAGGAGGATAGTGAATTTTTCTAAGGCAGATGTGCTGACAGTGACACAACAATCACTCTGGTTAAATCGCAGTCAGAAGGACAGTGATTTTTTGTCTAAAGGCAGGTGTACCAAGAACAGTGATTTTTTTGCCTAAGGCAGGTGTGCCAACAGGGACACAACAATCATTCTGGTTAAATTGCTGTCAGGAGGACACTGATTTGTTTTCCTAAAACATGTGTGCCGACAGGGACACAAACAACAATCACTCTGGTTAAATCATGAGTCAGGAGCACAGTGATTTCTTTTCCTAAAACACATGTGTTGTCAGGGACACAAACAACAATCACTCTGGTTCAATCGCAGTTAGGAGGACAGTGATTTTTTTCCTCAGGCAGTTGTGCCGACAGTGAAACAAAAATCACTCTGGTTAAAAGCAGTCAGGAGTACAGTGATTTTTTTTCCTAAAACACGTATGACAACAGGGACACAAACAACAATCACTCTGGTTAAATTGCAGTAAGGAGGATAGTAATTTTTTTTCCTAAAACACGTGCTGAGAGGGACACAAATAACAATCATTCTGGTTAAATCACAGTCAGGAGGACAGCAATTTTTTTCCTAAGGCAGGTGTGCCAATAGGGCCACAACAATCACTCTGGTTAAATCGCACTCAGGAGGACAGTGATTTTTTTTCCTAATAGACAGGTGTGCCGACAGTGACACAACAATCACTCTGGTTAAATCAAACTCAGGAGGACAGTGATTTTCCTCCTAAGGCAGGTGCTCCAACAGGGACACAACAAAGACTCTGGTTAAATCGGACTCAGGAGGACAATGATTTTTCCTTATGTAGATGTGCCGACAAGGACACAACAATCACTCTGGTTAAATCGCAGTCAGGAGAATAGTAATTTTTTTAAGACAGGTGTGCAGACAGGGTCACAACAATTACTCTGGTTAAATCACAATCAGGAGGACACTGATTTTTTCTAAGGCAGGTGTGCCTACAGGAACACAACAATGACTCTGGTTAAATAGCAGTCAGGAGGACTGTAATTTTTTCCCAAACACGTGTGCCAACAGGAACACAAACAACAATCACTCTGGTTAAATTGCACTAAGGAGGATAGTGAAATTTATTTCTAAAAGCATGTGTGCTGAGAGGGACACAACAATCACTCTGGTTAAATCACAGTGAGAAGGACAGTGATTTTTTTCCTAAGGCAGGTGCACCAACAGGGACACAACAATGACTCTGGTTAAATTGAACTTAGGAGGACAGTGATTTTTTTTCCTTAGACAGGTGTGCCAACAGGAACACAAACAACAATCACACTGGTTAAATCGCAGTCAGAAAGACAGTGATTTTTTTACCTAAGAAAACAGGGACACAACAATAATTCTGGTTAAATCGCAGTCAGGAGGACAGTGATTTTTTTTCCAAAAACACGTGTGCAAACAGGGACATAAACAAAAATCACTCTGGTTAAATTGCAGTCAGAAGGACCGTAATTTTTTGCCTAAGGCAGGTTTGCTAACAGGGACACAGCAAACATTCTGGCTAAATCGCAGTCAGGAGGACAGTGATTTTTTTCCCTAAAACACATGTGCCAACAAGGACACAAACAACAATCACTCTGGTTAAATTGCAATCAGGAGGACTGTGACTTTTTTCCCTAAAACACGTGTGCCAACAGGAACACAAACAATAATCACTCTGATTAAATTGCACTAAGGAGGACAGTGAAATTTATTTCTAAGGCAGGTGTGCCGAGAGGGACACAACAATCACTCTGGTTAAATTGCAGTCAGAAGGACTGTAATTTTTTGCCTAAGGCAGGTTTGCCAACAGATACACAGCAATCATTCTGATTAAATCACAATCAGGAGGACAGTGATTTGTTTTCCTAAAACACGTGTGCCAACAGGGACACAAACAACAATCACTCTGGTTAAATTGCACTAAGGAGGACAGTGAAATTTATTTCTGAGGCAGGTGTGCTGAGAGGGACACAACAATCACTCTGGTTAAATCACAGTCAGAAGGACAGTAATTTTCTGCCTAAGGCACGTGTGGCGACAGGGACATAACAATGACTCGGTTAAATCGCACTCATTAGAGGACAGTGATTTTTTCCTTAGACAGGTGTGCTGATAGGGACACAGCAATCTCTCTGACTAAATCGCAGACAGGAGGACTGTGATTTTTTCCAGACTACGTGTGCCAACAGGAACACAAACAACAATCACTCTGGTTAAATCGCAGTCTGAAGGACAGTGATTCTTTTACCTAAGGCAACAGGGACACAACAATAATTCTGGTTAAATCGCAGTCAGGAGGACAGTGATTTTTTTTCCTAAAACACGTGTGCCAGCAGGGACACAAACAACAATCACTCTGGTTAAATCGCAGTCAGAAGGACCGTAATTTTTTGCCTAAGGCAGGTTTGCTAACAGGGACACAGCAATCATTCTGGCTAAATCGCAGTCAGGAGGACAGTGATTTTTTTCCCTAAAACACATGTGCCAACAGGAACACAAACAACAATCACTCTGGTTAAATTGCAATCAGGAGGACTGTGAATTTTTTCCCTAAAACAGGTGTGCCAACAGGAACACAAACAACAATCTCTCTGGTTAAATTGCACTAAGGAGGACAGTGAAATTTATTTCTAAGGCAGGTGTGCCGAGAGGGACACAACAATCACTCTGGTTAAATCGCAGTCAGAAGGACTGTAATTTTTACCCTAAAGGCAGGTTTGCCAACAGATACACAGCAATCATTCTGGCTAAATCACAGTCAGGAGGACAGTGATTTCTTTCCCTAAAACACATGTGCCAACAGGAACACAACCAACAATCACTCTGGTTAAATTGAACTTAGGAGGACAGTGATTTTTTTCCTTAGACAGGTGTGCTGATAGGGACACAACAATCTCTCAGGCTAAATCGCAGTCAGGAGGTCTGTGATTTTTTTTCCTAAAGCACGTGTATCAACAGAAACACAAACAACAATCACTCTGGTTAAATCGCAATCAGGAGGACAGTGATTTGTTGTCCTAAAACACGTGTGCCAACAGGGACACAAACAACAATCACTCTGGTTAAATCGCAGTCAGGAGGACTGTGATTTCTTTCCCTAAAACACTTGTGCCAACAGGAACACAAACAACAATCACTCTGGTTAAATTGCACTAAGGAGGACAGTGAAATTTATTTCTAAGGCAGAGTGTGCGAGAAGGACACAACAATCACTCTGGTTAAATCAGTCACAAGGACCGTAATTTTTGCCTAAGGCAGGTGTGATGACAGGGACACAACAATCATTCTAGTTAAATAGCACACAGAAGGACAGTGATTTTTCCAAAAACACGTGTGCCAACAGGGACACAAACAACAATCACTCTGGTTAATTACACTAAGGACTGTGAATTTTTCTAAGGCAGATGTGCCAACAAGGAAATAATAATCACTCTGGTTAAATCGCAGTGAGAAGGACAGTGATTATTTTCCTGAGGCAGGTGTGCCAACAGGGACACAACAAAGATTCTGGTTAAATGCAGTCAGTAGGACAATGATGTTTATTCAAAAACACATGTGCCAACAGGAACACAAACAACAATCACTCTGGTTAAATCGCAGTCAGAAGGACAGTGATTTTTTTTACCTAAGAAAGCAGGGACACAACAATAATTCTGGTTAAATCGCAGTCAGGAGGACAGTGATTTTTTTTCCTAAAACAGAAGTGCCAACAGGGACACAAACAACAATCACTCTGATTAAATTGCAGTCTGGAGGATAGTAATTTTTTTTCCTAAAACACGTGCTGAGAGGGACACAAATAACAATCATTCTGGTTACATCACAGTCAGGAGGACAGCAATTTTTTTCCTAAGGCAGGTGTGCCAATAGGGCCACAACAATCACTCTGGTTAAATCGCACTCAGGAGGACAGTGATTTTTTCCTAATAGACAGGTGTGCCGACAGTGACACAACAATCACTCTGGTTAAATCACACTCAGGAGGACAGTGATTTTCCTCCTAAGGCAGGTGCTCCAACAGGAAACAAAAATGACTCTGGTTAAATCGGACTCAGGAGGACAAAGATTTTTTTCCTTATGTAGATGTGCCGACAAGGACACAACAATCCTCTGGTTAAATCGCAGTCAGGAGAATAGTAATTTTTTTAAGACGAGGTGTGCGACAGGGTCATAACAATTACTCTGGTTAAATCACAATCAGGAGGACAGTGATTTTTTTTCTAAAGCAGGTGTGCCTACAGGGACACAACAAGGACTCTGGTTAAATTGAACTTAGGAGGACAGTGATTTTTTTCTTAGACAGGTGTGTCAACAGAACACAAACAACAATCACAATGGTTAAATCACAGTCAGAAGGACAGTGATTTTTACCTAAGAAAACAGGGACACAACAATAATTCTGGTTAAATTGCAGTCAGGAGGACAGTGATTTTTCCAAAAACACGTGTGCAAACAGGGACATAAACAACAATCACTCTGGTTAAATTGCAGTCAGGAGGACTGTGATTTTTTTTCCCTAAAACACGTCTGCCAACAGGAACACAAACAACAATCACTCTCATTAAATTGCACTAAGGAGGACAGTGAAATTTATTTCTAAGGCAGGTGTGCCGAGAGGGACACAACAATCACTCTGGTTAAATCATGATCAGAAGGACCGTAAATTTGCCTAAGGCAGGTTTGCTAACAGGGACACAGCAAACATTCTGGCTAAATCGCAGTCAGGAGGACAGTGATTTTTTTCCCTAAAACACATGTGCCAACAGGGACACAAACAACAATCACCCTGGTTAAATTGCAATCAGGAGGACTGTGATTTTTTCCTAAAACACGTGTGCCAACAGGAACACAAACAATAATCACTCTGGCTAAATTGCACTAAGGAGGACAGTGAAATTTATTTCTAAGGCAGGTGTGCGAGAGGACACAACAATCACTCTGGTTAAATCGCAGTCAGAAGGACTGTAATTTTTACCTAAGGCAGGTTTGCCAACAGATACACAGCAATCATTCTGGCTAAATCACAGTCAGGAGGACAGTGATTTCTTCCCTAAAACACATGTGCCAACAGGAACACAACCAACAATCACTCTGGTTAAATTGAACTTAGGAGGACAGTGATTTTTCCTTAGACAGGTGTGCTGATAGGGACACAACAATCTCTCAGGCTAAATCGCAGTCAGGAGGTCTGTGATTTTTTTCCTAAACACGTGTATCAACAGAAACACAAACAACAATCACTCTGGTTAAATCGCAATCAGGAGGACAGTGATTTGTTCTAAAACACGATTATGCCAACAGGGACACAAACAACAATCACTCTGGTTAAATCGCAGTCAGGAGGACTGTGATTTCTTTCCCTAAAACACTTGTGCCAACAGGAACACAAACAACAATCACTCTGGTTAAATTGCACTAAGGAGGACAGTGAAATTTATTTCTAAGGCAGGTGTGCCGAGAAGGACACAACAATCACTCTGGTTAAATCGCAGTCACAAGGACGTAATTTTTGCCTAAGGCAGGTGTGATGACAGGGACACAACAATCATTCTAGTTAAATAGCACACAGAAGGACAGTGATTTTTTCCAAAACACGTGTGCCAACAGGGACACAAACAACAATCACTCTGGTTAATTACACTAAGGACTGTGAATTTTTTCTAAGGCAGATGTGCCAACAAGGAAATAATAATCACTCTGGTTAAATCGCAGTGAGAAGGACAGTGATTATTTTCCTGAGGCAGGTGTGCCAACAGGGACACAACAAAGACTCTGGTTAAATCGCAGTCAGTAGGACAATGATGTTTATTCCAAAACACATGTGCCAACAGGAACACAAACAACAATCACTCTGGTTAAATCGCAGTCAGAAGGACAGTGATTTTTTACCCTAAAAAGCAGGGACACAACAATAATTCTGGTTAAATCGCAGTCAGGAGGACAGTGATTTTTTCCTAAAACAGGAGTGCCAACAGGGACACAAACAACAATCACTCTGGTTAAATTGCAGTCTGGAGGATAGTAATTTTTTTCCTAAAACACGTGCTGAGAGGGACACAAATAACAATCATTCTGGTTACATCACAGTCAGGAGGACAGCAATTTTTTCCTAAGGCAGGTGTGCCAATAGGGCCCAACAATCACTCTGGTTAAATCGCACTCAGGAGGACAGTGATTTTTTCCTAATAGACAGGTGTGCCGACAGTGACACAACAATCCCTCTGGTTAAATCACACTCAGGAGGACAGTGATTTTCCTCCTAAGGCAGGTGCTCCAACAGGAAACAAAAATGACTCTGGTTAAATCGGACTCAGGAGGACAAAGATTTTTTTTTCCTTATGTAGATGTGCCGACAAGGACACAACAATCACTCTGGTTAAATCGCAGTCAGGAGAATAGTAATTTTTTTTTAAGACAGGTGTGCCGACAGGGTCATAACAATTACTCTGGTTAAATCACAATCAGGAGGACAGTGATTTTTTTTTCTAAGGCAGGTGTGCCTACAGGGACACAACAAGGACTCTGGTTAAATTGAACTTAGGAGGACAGTGATTTTTTTTCTTAGACAGGTGTGCCAACAGAAACACAAACAACAATCACAATGGTTAAATCACAGTCAGAAGGACAGTGATTTTTTTACCTAAGAAAACAGGGACACAACAATAATTCTGGTTAAATTGCAGTCAGGAGGACAGTGATTTTTTCCAAAAACTGCGTGTGCAAACAGGGACATAAACAACAATCACTCTGGTTAAATCGCAGTCAGGAGGACTGTGATTTTTCCTAAAACACGTCTGCCAACAGGAACACAAACAACAATCACTCTCATTAAATTGCACTAAGGAGGACAGTGAAATTTATTTCTAAGGCAGGTGTGCCGAGAGGGACACAACAATCACTCTGGTTAAATCGCAGTCAGAAGGACCGTAATTTTTTGCCTAAGGCAGGCTTGCTAACAGGGACACAGCAAACATTCTGGCTAAATCGCAGTCAGGAGGACAGTGATTTTTTTCCCTAAAACACATGTGCCAACAGGGACACAAATAACAATCACCCTGGTTAAATTGCAATCAGAAGGACTGTGATTTTTTTCTCTAAAACACGTGTGCCAACAGGAACACAAACAATAATCACTCTGGCTAAATTACACTAAGGAGGACAGTGAAATTTATTTCTAAGGCAGGTGTGCCGAGAGGGACACAACAATCACTCTGGTTAAATTGCAGTCAGAAGGACTGTAATTTTTTGCCTAAAGCAGGTTTGCCAACAGATACACTGCAATCATTCTGGTTAAATCACAATCAGGAGGACTGTGATTTATTTTCCTAAAACACGTGTGCTGACAGGGACACAAACAACAATCACTCTGTTAAATTGCACTAAGGAGGACAGTGAAATTTATTTCTAAGGCAGGTGTGCCGAGAGGGACACAACAATCACTCTGGTTAAATCACAGTCAGAAGGACGGTAATTTTTTGCCTAAGGCAGGTGTGACGACAGGGACACAACAATCATTCTGGTTAAATCGCAGTCAGGACGACAGTGATTTTTTTCCCAAAAACACTTGTGCCAACAGGGACACAAACAACAATCACTCTGGTTAAATTACACTAAGGACTGTGAATTTTTTTCTAAGGCAGGTTCGCCAACAGGGACACAACAATGACTCTGGCTAAATCGCAGTCAGTAGGACAATGATGTTTTTTCCAAAAACACATGTGCCAATAGGAACACAAACAACAATCACTCGGGTTAAATTGCACTAAGGAGTACAGTGAAATTTATTTCTAAGGCAGGTGTGCTGAGAGGGACACAACAATCTCTCTGGTTAAATCACAGTGAAAAGGACAGTGATTTGTTTCCTAAAGGCAGTGCGCAACAGGGACACAACAATGACTCTGGTTAAATTGAACTTAGGAGGATAGTGATTTTTCCTTGAGACAGGTGTGCCAACAGGAACACAAACAACAATCACTCTGGTTAAATCGCAGTCAGAAGAACAGTGATTTTTTTACTTAGAAAACAGGGACACAACAATAATTCTGGTTAAATCGCAGTCAGGAGGACCGTGATTTTTCTTCCTAAAACACGAGTGCCAACAGGGACACAAACAACAATCACTCTGGTTAAATCGCAGTCAGGAGGACTGTGATTTTTTCCCCTAAAACCCGTGTGCCAACAGGAACACAAACAACAATCACTCTCGTTAAATTGCACTAAGGAGGACAGTGAAATTTATTTCTAAGACAGGTGTGCCAAGAGGGACACAACAATCACTCTGGTTAAATCGCAGTCAGAAGGACGTAATTTTTGCCTAAGGCAGGTTTGCTAATAGGGACACAGCAATCATTCTGGCTAAATTGCAGTCAGGAGGACAGTGATTTTTTCCCTAAAACACATGTGAATACAGGGACACAAGCAATAATCACTCTGGTTAAATTGCAATCAGGAGGACTGTGATTTTTTCCTAAAACACGTGTGCCAACAGGAACACAAACAACAATCACTCTGGTTAAATTGCACTAAGGAGGACAGTGAAATTTATTTCTAAGGCAGGTGTGCCGAGAGGGACACAACAATCACTCTGGTTAAATCGCAGTCAGAAGGACTGTAATTTTTTGCCTAAGGCAGGTTTGCCAACAGATATACAGCAATCATTCTGGCTAAATCACAGTCAGGAGGACAGTGATTTCTTTCCCTAAAACACATGTGCCAACAGGAACACAAACAACAATCACTCTGGTTAAATTGAACTTAGGAGGACAGTGATTTTTTTCCTTAGACAGGTGTGCTGATAGGGACACAACAATCTATCTTTCTAAATCGCAGTCAGGAGGTCTGTGATTTTTTTCCTAAAGCACGTGTGTCAACAGAAACACAACGATCACTCTGGTTAAATCGCAATCAGGAGGACAGTGATTTGTTTCCTAAACCACGTGTGCCAACAGGGACACAAACAACAATGACTCTGGTTAAATGCAGTCAGGAGGACTGTGATTTCTTTCCTAAAACACTTGTGCCAACAGGAACACAAACAACAATCACTCTGGTTAAATTGCACTAAGGAGGACAGTGAAATTTATTTCTAAGGTGTGCCGAGAGGACACAACAATCACTCTGGTTAAATCGCAGTCAGAAGGACGGTAATTTTTGCCTAAGGCAGGTGTGACGACAAGGACACAACAATCATTCTAGTTAAATCAGCAGTCAGAAGGACAGTGATTTTTTTCCAAAACACGTGTGCCAACAGGGACACAAACAACAATCACTCTGGTTAAATTACACTAAGAACTGTGAATTTTTTTCTAAGGCAGATGTGCCAACAGGGACACAATAATCACTCTGGTTAAATCACAGTGAGAGGGACAGTGATTCTTTTCCTAAGGCAGGTGCGCCAACAGGGACACAATAATCACTCTGGTTAAATTGCAGTGAGAAGGACAGTTTTTTTTTCCAAAGGCAGGTGCGCCAACAGGGGCACAACAATGACTCTGGCTAAATCGCAGTCAGGAGGACAAT
Organism: Neoceratodus forsteri; assembly: GCA_016271365.2. NCBI lineage: Eukaryota > Metazoa > Chordata > Ceratodontiformes > Ceratodontidae > Neoceratodus > Neoceratodus forsteri. Next base: position 439,942,751 of record CM028129.1, on the reverse strand, counting down.
GATGTTTTTTCCAAAAACACATGTGCCAACAGGAACACAAACAACAATCACTCTGGTTAAATTCCACTAAGAAGGACAGTGAAACTTATTTCTAAGGCAGGTGTGCCGAGAGGGACACAACAATCACTCTGGTTAAATAACAGTGAGAAGGACAGTGATTTTTTCCCAAAGGCAGGCGCGCCAACAGGGACACAACAAAGACTCTGGTTAAATTGAACTCAGGAGGACAGTGATTTTTATTCCTTAGGCAGGTGTGCCGATAGGGACACAACAGTCTCTCTGGCTAAATCGCAGTCAGGAGGACAATGATGTTTATTCCAAAAACACATGTGCCAACAGGAACACAAACAACAATCACTCTGGTTAAATCTCAGTCAGAAGGACAGTGATTTTTTTTACCTAAGAAAGCAGGTACACAACAATAATTCTGGTTAAATCGCAGTCAGGAGGACAGTGATTTTTTTTCCTAAAACAGGAGTGCCAACAGGGACACAAACAACAATCACTCTGGTTAAATTGCAGTCTGGAGGATAGTAATTTTTTTTCCTAAAACACGTGCTGAGAGGGACACAAATAACAATCATTCTGGTTTCATCACAGTCAGGAGGACAGCAATTTTTTTCCTAAGGCAGGTGTGCCAATAGGGCCACAACAATCACTCTGGTTAAATCGCACTCAGGAGGACAGTGATTTTTTCCTAATGAACAGGTGTGCCGACAGTGACACAACAATCACTCTGGTTAAATCACACTCAGGAGGACAGTGATTTTCCTCCTAAGGCAGGTGCTCCAACAGGGAAACAAAAATGACTCTGGTTAAATCGGACTCAGGAGGACAATTATTTTTTTTTCCTTATGTAGATGTGCCGACAAGGACACAACAATCACTCTGGTTAAATCGCAGTCAGGAGAATAGTAATTTTTTTTTAAGACAGGTGTGCCGACAGGGTCACAACAATTACTCTGGTTAAATCACAATCAGGAGGACAGTGATTTTTTTTTCTAAGGCAGGTGTGCCTACAGGGACACAACAAGGACTCTGGTTAAATTGAACTTAGGAGGACAGTGATTTTTTTTGAGACAGGTGTGCCAACAGGAACACAAACAACAATCATCAATGGTTAAATCACAGTCAGAAGGACAGTGATTTTTTACCTAAGAAAACAGGGACACAACAATATTCTGGTTAAATTGCAGTCAGGAGGACAGTGATTTTTTTCCAAAAACACGTGTGCAAACAGGGACATAAACAACAATCACTCTGGTTAAATCGCAGTCAGGAGGACTGTGATTTTTTTTCCCTAAAACACGTCTGCCAACAGGAACACAAACAACAATCACTCTTGTAAAATTGCACTAAAGAGGACAGTTAAATTTATTTCAAAGGCAGGTGTGCCGAGAGGGACACAACAATCACTCTGGTTAAATCGCAGTCAGAAGGACCATAATTTTTTGCCTAAGGCAGGTTTGCCAACAGGGACACAGCAATCATTCTGGCTAAATTGCAGTCAGGAGGACTGTGATTTCTCCTCATAAAACACATGTGCCAACAGGAACACAAACAACAATCACTCTGGTTAAATTGCACTAAGGAGGACAGTGAAATTTATTTCTAAGGCAGGAGTGCCGAGAGGGACACAACAATCACTCTGGTTAAATCGCAGTCAGGACGGTAATTTTTTGCCTAAGGCAGGTGTGACGACAGGGACACAACAATGATTCTGGCTAAATCACAGTCAGGAGGACAGTGATTTTTTTTTCCAAAAACACATGTGACAACAGGGACACAAACAACAATCACTCTGGTTCAATTACATTAAAGACTGTGAAGTTTTTTCTAAGGCAGATGTGCCAACAGGGACACAATAATCACTCTGTTTAAGTCGCAGTGAGAAAGACAGTGATTTTTTTCCTAAGGCAGGTGTCCAACAGGGGCACAACAATGACTCTGGTTAAATCGCAGTCAAGAGGACAATGATGTTTTTTTCCAAAAACACATGTGCCTACAGGAACACAAACAACAATCACTCTGGTTAAATCGCAGTCAGGAGGACAGTGATTTTTTTTCCTAAGGCAGGTGTGCCGACAGGGACACAACAATCACTCTGGTTAAATCACAGTCAGGAGGACAGTGATTTTTTTTCCAGAAACATGTGTGCCAACATGGACACAAACAACACTCATTCTGGTTAAATTACACTAAGGACTGTGAATTTTTTTCTAAGGCAGATGTGCCAACAGGGACACAACAATCCTCTGGTTAAATCGCAGTCAGAAGGTCAGTGATTTTTTCCTAAGGCAGGTACTCCAACAGGGACACAACAATGACTCTGGTTAAATCGCACTCATTAGGAGGACAGTGATTTTTTTCCTTAGACAGGTGTGCTGATAGGGACACAGCAATCACTCTGGCTAAATCGCAGACAGGAGGACAGTGATTTTTTTTCCTAAAACACGTGTGCCAGCAGGGACACAAACAACAATCACTCTGGTTAAATCGCAGTCAGAAGGACCGTAATTTTTTGCCTAAGGCAGGTTTGCTAACAGGGACACAGCAATCATTCTGGCTAAATCGCAATCAGGATGACAGTAATTTTTTTCCCTAAAACACATGTGCCAACAGGGACACAAACAACAATCACTCTGGTTAAATTGCAATCAGGAGGACAGTGGGTTTTTTCCCTAAAACACGTGTGCCAACAGGAACACAAACAGCAATCACCCTGGTTAAACTGCACTAAGGAGGACAGTGAAATTGATTTCTAAGGCAGGTGTGCCGAAAGGGACACAACAATCACTCTGGTTAAATCGCAGTCAGAAGGACCGTAATTTTTTGCCTAAGGCAGGTTTGCTAACAGGGACACAGCAATCATTCTGGCTAAATCGCAGTCAGGAGGACAGTGATTTTTTTCCCTAAAACACATGTGCCAACAGGGACACAAACAACAATCACTCTGGTTAAATTGCAATCAGGAGGACTGTGATTTTTCCTAAACACGTGTGCCAACAGGAACACAAACAACAATAATCCTCTGGTTAAATTGCACTAAGGAGGACAGTGAAATTTATTTCTAAGGCAGGTGTGCCAAGAGGGACACAACAATCACTCTGGTTAAATTGCAGTCAGAAGGACTGTAATTTTTTGCCTAAAGCAGGTTTGCCAACAGGTACACAGCAATCATTCTGGTTAAATCACAGTCAGGAGGACAGTGATTTGTTTTTCTAAAACACGTGTGCCGACAGGGACACAGCAATAATTCTGGCTAAATTGCAGTCAGGAGGACTGTGATTTCTCTTCCTAAAACACGTACCAACAGGAACACAAACAACAATCACTCTGGATAAATTGCACTAAGGAGGACAGTGAAATTTATTTCTAAGGCAGGTGTGTCGAGAGGGACACAACAATCACTCTGGTTAAATCACAGTCAGAAGGACCGTAATTTTATGCATAAAGCAGGTTTGCTAACAGGGACACAGCAATCACTCTGGTTAAATCGCAGTCACAAGGACCGTAATTTTTTGCCTAAGGCAAGAGTGACAACAGGGACACAACAATCATTCTAGTTAAATCGCAGTCAGAAGGACAGTGATTTTTTCTTCCAAAAACACATGTGCCAACAGGGACACAAACAACAATCTCTCTGGTTAAATTACACTAAGGACTGTGAATTTTTTTCTAAAGCAGATGTGCCAACAGGGACACAATAATCACTCTGGTTAAATCGCAGTGAGAAGGACGGTGATTTTTTTCCTGAGGCAGGTGCAACAGGGACACAACAATGACTCTGGTTAAATCAAGTCAATAGGACAATGATGTTTTTTCCAAAAACACATGTGCCAACAGGAACACAAACAACAATCACTCTGGTTAAATTGCACTAAGGAGGACAGTGAAATTTATTTCCAAGGCAGGTGTGCTGAGAGGGACACTACAATCACTCTGGTTAAATTACAGTGAAAAGGACAGTGATTTTTTTCCTAAGGTTGGTGCGCCAGCAGGGACACAACAATGACTCTGGTTAAATTGAACTTAAGAGGATAGTGATTTTTTTCCTTAGACAGGTGTGACAACAGGAACACAAACAACAATCACTCTGGTTAAATCGCAATGAGAAGGACAGTGATTTTTTTACCTAAGAAAACAGGGACACAACAATAATTCTGGTTAAATCGCAGTTTGGGGAACAGTGATTTTTTTTCCTAAAACACGAGTGCAAACAGGGACACAAACAACAATCACTCTGGTTAAATCGCAGTCAGGAGTTCTGTGATTTTTTCCCCTAAAACCTGTGTGCCAACAGGAACACAAACAACACTCACTCCGATTAAATTGCACTAAGGAGACAGTGAAATTTATTTCTAAGGCAGGTGTGCCGAGAGGGACACAACAATCACTCTGGTTAAATCGCAGTGAGAAGGACTGTAATTTTTTGCCTAAGGCAGGTTTGCCAACAGATACACATCAATCATTCTGGCTAAATCACAGTCAGGAGGACAGTGATTTCTTTCCTTAAAACACATGTGCCAACAGGAACACAAACAAAAATCACTCTGGTTAAATTGAACTTAGAGGACAGTGATTTTTTCCTTAGAACAGAGTGTGCTGATAGGGACACAACAATCTATCTGGCTAAATCGCAGTCAGGAGGTCTGTGATTTTTCCCTAAACACGATGTGTCAACAGAAACACAAACAACAATCACTCTGGTTAAATGTCGCAATCAGGAGGACAGTGATTTGTTGTCCTAAAACATGTGTGCAAAGGACACAAACAACAATGACTCTGGTTAAATCGCAGTCAGGAGGACTGTGATTTCTTTCCCAAAACACTTGTGCCAACAGGAACACAAACAACAATCACTCTGGTTAAATTGCACTAAGAGGACAGTGAAATTTATTTCTAAGACAGGTGTGCGAGAGACACAACAATCACTCGGTTAAATCGCAATCAGAAGGGCGGTAATTTTTGCCTAAAGCAGGTGTGACGACAGGACACAACAATCATTCTAGTTAAATAGCAGTCAGAAGGACAGTGATTTTATTTTCCAAAACACGTGTCCAACAGGGACTCAAACAACAATCACTCTGGTTAAATTACACTAAGAACTGTGAATTTTTTCTAAGGCAGATGTTGCCAACAGGGACACAATAATCACTCTGGTTAAATGCAGGAGAAGGACACTGATTTTTTCCTAGGCAGGTGCCAACAGGGACACAATAATCACTCTGGTTAAATTGCAGTGAGAAGAACAGTGATTTTTTCCAAAGGCAGGTGCGCTAACATAGCAACAATGACTCTGGCTAAATCGCGGTGAGGAGGACAATGATGTTTTTCCAAAACATTGTGCTAACAGGAACACAAACAACAATCACTCTAGTTAAATTTACTAAGAAGGACAGTGAAACTTATTTCTAAGGCAGGTGTGCCGAGAGGGACACAACAGTCACTCTGGTTAAATCACAATGAGAAGGACAGTGATTTTTTTCCTAAGGCAGGCGCTCCAACAGGGACACAACACTGACTTTGGTTAAATTAAACTTAGGAGGACTGTGATTTCTTTCCTTAGACAGGTGTGCCGATAGGGACGCAACAGTCTCTCTGGCTAAATCGCAGTAAGGAGGACTGTGATTTTTTTTCCTAAAGCACGTGTGCCAACAGGAACACAAACAACAATCACTCTGGTTAAATCGCAGTCAGAAGGACAGTGATTCTTTTACCTAAGGCAACAGGGACACAACAATAATTCTGGTTAAATCGCAGACAGGAGGACAGTGATTTTTTTTCCTAAAACACATGTGCCAACAGGGACACAAACAAAAATCACTCAGGTTAAATCGCAGTCAGGAGGACTGTGATTTTTTTCCCTAAAACACATGTGCCAACAGGAGCACAAACAACAATCACTCTTGTTAAATTGCACTAAAGAGGACAGTGAAATTTATTTCAAAGGCAGGTGTGACGAGAGGGACACAACAATCACCTGGTTAAATCGCAGTCAGAAGGACCATAATTTATTGCCTAAGGCAGGTTTGCCAACAGGGACACAGCAATCATTCTGGCTAAATTGCAGTCAGGAGGACTGTGATTTCTCTTCCTAAAACACATGAGCCAACAGGAACACAAACAACAATCACTCTGGTTAAATTGCACTAAGGAGGACAGTGAAATTTATTTCTAAGGCAGGTGTGCCGAGAGGGGACACAACAATCACTCTGGTTAAATCGCAGTCAGGATGGTAAATTTTGCCTAAGGCAGTTGTGACGACAGGGACACAACAATCATTCTGGTTAAATCGCAGTCAGGAGGACATTGATTTTTTTTCCAAAAACACATGTGCCAACAGGGACACAAACAACAATCACTCTGGTTAAATTACACTAAAGACTGTGAAGATTTTTGTAAGGCAGACGTGCCAACAGGGACATAATAATCACTCTGTTTAAATCGCAGTAAGAAGGACAGTGATTTTTTTCCTAAGGCAGGTGCGCCAACAGGGGCACAACAATGACTCTGGCTAAATCGCAGTCAGGAGGACAATGATGTTTTTTCCAAAAACACGTTTGCCAACAGGAACACAAACAACAATCGCTCTGGTTAATTTCCACTAAGAAGGACAGTGAAACTTATTTCTAAGGCAGGTGAGCCGAGAGGGTCACAACAATCACTCTGGTTTAATAACAGTGAGGACAGTGATTTTTTTCCAAAGCAGGTGCACCAACATTGACACAACAATGACTCTGGTTAAATTGAACTCAGGAGGACAGTGAATTTTTGTCTTTAGGCAGGTGTGCCGATAGGGTCACAACAGTCTCTCTGGCTAAATCGCAGTCAGGTTTACTGTGATTTTTTTTCCTAAAGCACGTGTGCCAACAGGAACACAAACAACAATCACTCTGGTTAAATCGCAGTCAGAAAGACAGTGATTCTTTTACCAAAGGCAACAGGGACACAACAATAATTCTGGTTAAATCGTAGTCAGGAGGACAGTGATTTTTTTTCCTAAAACACATGTGCCAACAGGGACACAAACAAAAATCACTCTGGTTAACTCGCTGTCAGGAGGTCTGTGATTTTTTTTTCCTAAAACACATGTGCCAACTGGAAGACAATCAACAATCACTCTTGTTAAATTGCACTAAAGAGGACTGTGAAATTTATTTCTAAGGCAAGTGTGCTGAGAGGGACACAACAATCACTCTGGTTAAATCGCAGTCAGAAGGACCATAATTTATTGCCTAAGGCAGCTTTGCCAACAGGGACACAGCAATCATTCTGGCTAAATTGCAGTCAGGAGGACTGTGATTTCTCCTCCTAAAACACATGTGCCAACAGGAACACAAACAACAATCACTCTGGTTAAATTGCACTCAGGAGGACAGTGAAATTTATTTCTAAGGCAGGTGTGCCGAGAGGGACACAACAATCACTCTGGTTAAATCGCAGTCACAAGGACCGTAATTTTTTGCCTAAGGCAGGTGTGACAACAGTGACACAACAATCATTCTAGTTAATTCGCAGTCAGGAGGACAGTGATTTGTTTTTCTAAAACACGTGTGCCGACAGGGACACAGCAATAATTCTGGCTAAATTGCAGTCAGGAGGACTGTGATTTCTCTTCCTAAAACACATGTGCCAACTGGAACACAAACAACAATCACTCTGGTTAAAATGCACTAAGGAGGACAGTGAAATTTATTTCTAAGGCAGGTGTGTCGAGAGGGACACAACAATCACTCTGGTTAAATCACAGTCAGAAGGACCGTAATTTTATACTTAAAGCAGGTTTGCTAACAGGGACACAGCAATCACTCTGGCTAAATCACAGTCAGGAAGACAGTCATTTTTTTTCCAAAAACACGTGTGCCAACAGGGACACAAACAACAGTGACTCTGGTTAAATCGCAGTCAGGAGGACTATGATTTCTTTCCCTTAAACACTTGTGCCAACAGGAACACAAACAACAATCACTCTGGTGAAATTGCACTAAGGAGGACACTGAAATTTTTTTCTAAGGCAGGTGTGCCGAGAGGGACACAACAATCACTCTGGTTAAATCGCAGTCACAAGGACCGTAATTTTTTGCCTAGGGCTGGTGTGACAACAGGGACACAACAATCATTCTAGTTAAATCGCAGTCAGAAGGACAGTGATTTTTTTTTCCAAAAACACGTGTGCCAACAGGGACACAAACAACAATCTCTCTGGTTAAATTACACTAAGGACTGTGAATTTTTTCTAAAGCAGATGTGCCAACAGGGACACAATAATCACTCTGGTTAAATCGCAGTGAGAAGGACGGTGATTTTTTTCCTGAGGCAGGTGCCAACAGGGACACAACAATGACTCTGGTTAAATCGAAGTCAGTAGGACAATGATGTTTTCCAAAACACATGTGCCAACAGGAACACAAACAACAATCACTCTGTTAAATTGCACTAAGGAGGACAGTGAAATTTATTTCAAGGCAGGTGTGCTGAGAGGACACTACAATCACTCTGGTTAAATCACAGTGAAAAGGACAGTGATTTTTCCTAAGGTTGGTGCGCAACAGGGACACAACAATGACTCTGGTTAAATTGAACTTAGGAGGATAGTGATTTTTTCTTAGACAGGTGTGCCAACAGGAACACAAACAACAATCACTGGTTAAATCACAGTAGAAGGACAGTGAATTTTTTACCTAAGAAAACAGGGACACAACAATAATTCTGGTTAAATCGCAGTTTGAGGACAGTGATTTTTTTCCTAAAACACGAGTGCAAACAGGGACAAACAACAATCACTCTGGTTAAATCGCAGTCAGGAGGACTGTAATTTTTCCCTAAAACCTGTGTGCCAACAGGAACACAAACAACACTCACTCCGGTTAAATTGCACTAAGGAGACAGTGAAATTTATTTCTAAGGCAGGTGTGCCGAGAGGACAAAACAATCACTCTGGTTAAATCGCAGTCAGAAGGACTGTAATTTTTGCCTAAGGCAGGTTTGCCACCAGATACACAGCAATCATTCTGGCTAAATCACAGTCAGGAGGACAGTGATTTCTTTCCTAAAACACATGTGCCAACAGGAACACAAACAAAATCACTAGGTTAAATCACAGTCAGGAGGACTGTGATTTTTTCCCCTAAAACACATGTGCCAACTGGAACACAAACAACAATCACTCTTGTTAAATTGCACTAAAGAGGACAGTGAAATTTATTTCAAAGGCAGGTGTGCCGAGAGGGACACAACAATCACTCTGGTTAAATCGCAGTCAGAAGGACCATAATTTATTGCCTAAGGCAGGTTTGCCAACAGGGACACAGCAATCATTCTGGCTAAATTGCAGTCAGGAGGACTGTGATTTCTCCTCCTAAAACACATTTGCCAACAGGAACATAAACAACAATCACTCTGGTTAAATTGCACTAAGGAGGACAGTGAAATTTATTTCTAAGGCAGGTGTGCCGAGAGGGACACAACAATCACTCTGGTTAAATCGCAGTCACAAGGACCGTAATTTTTTGCCTAAGGCAGGTGTGACAACAGGGACACAACAATCATTCTAGTTAAATCGCAGTCAGAAGGAAAGTGATTTTTTTTTCCAAAAACACGTGTGCCAACAGGGACACAAACAACAATCACTCTGGTTAAATTACACTAAGGACTGTGAATTTTTTTCTAAAGCAGATGTGCCAACAGGGACACAACAATCACTCTGGTTAAATCGTAGTCAGGACGGTAATTTTTTGCCTAAGGCAGGTGTGACGATAGGGACACAACAATGATTCTGGTTAAATCACAGTCAGGAGGACAGTGATTTTTTTTCCAAAAACACATGTGACAACAGGAACACAAACAACAATCACTCTGGTTAAATTACACTAAAGACTGTGAATTTTTTTCTAAGGCAGATGTGCAAACAGGGACACAATAATCACTCTGTTTAAGTCGCAGTAAGAAAGACAGTGATTTTTTTCCTAAGGCAGGTGTGCCAACAGGGGCACAACAATAACTCTGGTTAAATCGCAGTCAAGAGGACAATGATGTTTTTTCCCAAAAACACATGTGTCTACAGGAACACAAACAACAATCACTCTGGTTAAATCGCAGTCAGGAGGACAGTGATTTTTTTTCCTAAGGCAGGTGTGCCGACAGGGATACAACAATCACTCTGGTTAAATCACAGTCAGGAGGACAGTGATTTTTTTTCCAGAAACATGTGTGCCAACAGGGACACAAACAACACTCATTCTGGTTAAATTACACTAAGGACTGTGAATTTTTTTCAAAGGCAGATGTGCCAACAGGGACACAACAATCACTCTGGTTAAATCGCAGTCAGAAGGTCAGTGATTTTTTCCTAAGGCAGGTTCACCAACAGGGACACATCAATGACTCTGGTTAAATCGCACTCATTAGGAGGACAGTGATTTTTTCCTTAGACAGGTGTGCTGATAGGGACACAGCAATCACTCTGGCTAATTCGCAGTCAGGAGGACAGTGATTTTTTCCCTAAAACACGTAAGCCAGCAGGGACACAAACAACAATCACTCTGGTTAAATCGCAGTCAGAAGGACTGTCATTTTTGCCTAAGGCAGGTTTGCTAATAGGGACACAGCAATCATTCTGGCTAAATCGCAATCAGAATGACACTAATTTTTTTCCCTAAAACACATGTGCCAACAGGGACACAAACAACAATTACTCTGGTTAAATTGCAATCAGGAGGACAGTGGGTTTTTTCCCTAAAACACGTGTGCCAACAGGAACACAAACAGCAATCACTCTGGTTAAATTGCACTAAGGAGGACAGTGAAATTGATTTCTAAGGCAGGTGTGCCGAAAGGGACACAACAATCACTCTGGTTAAATTGCAGTCAGAAGGACTGTAATTTTTTGCCTAAGGCAGGTTTGCTAACAGGGACACAGAAATCATTCTGGCTAAATCGCAGTCAGGAGGACAGTGATTTTTTTCCCTAAAACACATGTGCCAACAGGGACACAAACAACAATCACTCTGGTTAAATTGCAATCAGGAGGACTGTGATTTTTTTCCCTAAAACACGTGTGCCAACAGGAACACAAACAACAATAATCACTCTGGTTAAAATGCACTAAGGAGGACAGTGAAATTTATTTCTAAGGCAGGTGTGCCGAGAGGGACACAACAATCACTCTGGTAAAATTGCAGTCAGAAGGACTGTAATTTTTTGCCTAAGGCAGGTTTGCCAACAGATACACAGCAATCATTCTGGTTAAATCACAGTCAGGGGGACAGTGATTTGTTTTTCTAAAACACTTGAGCCGACAGGGACACAGCAATAATTCTGGCTAAATTGCAGTCAGGAGGACTGTGATTTCTCTTCCTAAAACACATGTGCCAACAGGAACACAAACAACAATCACTCTGGTTAAATCACACTGAAAAGGACAGTGATTCTTTTCCTAAGGTTGGTGCACCCACAGGGACACAACAATGACTCTGGTTAAATTGAACTTAGGAGGATAGTGATTTTTTTCCTTAGACAGGTGTGCCAACAGGAACACAAACAACAATCACTCTGGTTAAATCTCAGTCAGAAGGACAGTGATTTTTTTACCTAAGAAAGCAGGGACACAACAATAATTCTGGTTAAATCGCAGTCTGGAGGACAGTGATTTTTTTTCCTAAAACACGAGTGCAAACAGGGACACAAACAACAATCACTCTGGTTAAATCGCAGTCAGGAGGACTGTGATTTTTCCCTAAAACCTGTGTGCCAACAGGAACACAAACAACACTCACTCCGTTAAATTGCACTAAGGAGACAGGAAATTTATTTCTAAGGCAGGTGGCGAGAGGGACACAACAATCACTCTGGTTAAATCGCAGTCAGAAGGACTGTAATTCTTGCCTAAGGCAGGTTTACCACCAGATAGCCAGCAATCATTCTGGTTAAATCACAGTCAGGAGGACAGTGATTTCTTTCCCTAAAACACATGTGCCAACAGGAACACAAACAAAAATCACTCTGGTTAAATTGAACTTAGGAGGACAGTGATTTTTTTCCTTAGACAGGTGTGCTGATAGGGACACAACAATCTATCTGGCTAAATCGCAGTCAGGAGTTCTGTGATTTTTTTTCCTAAAGCACGTGTGTCAACAGAAACACAAACAACAATCACTCTGGTTAAATCGCAATCAGGAGGACAGTGATTTGTTGTCCTAAAACACGTGTGCCAAAAGGACACAAACAACAATGACTCTGGATAAACCGCAGTCAGGAGGACTGTGATTTCTTTCCCTAAAACACTTGTGCCAACAGGAACACAAACAACAATCACTCTGGTTAAATTGCACTAAGGAGGACAGTGAAATTTATTTCTAAGACAGGTGTGCCGAGAGGAACACAACAATCACTCTGGTTAAATCGCAGTCAGAAGGACGGTAATTTTTTGCCTAAAGCAGGTGTGACGACAGGGACACAACAATCATTCTAGTTAAATAGCAGTCAGAAGGACAGTGATTTTTTTTCCAAAAACACGTGAGCCAACAGGGACTCAAACAACAATCACTCTGGTTAAATTACACTAAGAAATGTGAATTTTTTCTAAGGCAGATGTGCCAACAGGGACACAATAATCACTCTGGTTAAATCGCAGTGAGAAGGACACTGATTTTTTCCTAAGGCAGGTGCCAACAGGGACACAATAATCACTCTGGTTAAATTGCAGTGAGAAGAACAGTGATTTTTTTCAAAGGCAGGTGCGCCAACAGGGCACAACAATGACTCTGGCTAAATCGCGTAAGGAGGACAATGATGTTTTTTCCAAAAACACGTGTGCCAACAAGAACACAAACAACAATCACTCTGGTTAAATTCTACTAAGAAGGACAGTGAAACTTATTTCTAAGGCAGGTGTGCCGAGAGGGACACAACAATCACTCTGGTTAAATCACAATGAGAAGGACAGTGATTTTTTTCCTAAGGCAGGCGCTCCAACAGGGACACAACAATGACTTTGGTTAAATTAAACTTAGGAGGACTGTGATTTCATTCCTTAGACAGGTGTGCCGAAAGGGACGAACAGTCTCTGGCTAAATGCAGTAAGGAGGACTGTGATTTTTTTCAAAGCACGGTGCCAACAGGAACACAAACAACAATCACTCTGGTTAAATGCAGTCAGAAGGACAGTGATTCTTTACCTAAGGCAACAGGGACACAACAATAATTCTGTTAAATCGCAGTCAGGAGGACAGTGATTTTTTCCTAAAACACATGTGCCAACAGGGACACAAACAAAAATCACACAGGTTAAATCGCAGTCAGGAGGACTGTGATTTTTTTCCCTAAAACACATGGGCCAACAGGAGCACAAACAACAATCACTCTTGTTAAATTGCACTAAAGAGGACAGTGAAATTTGTTTCAAAGGCAGGTGTGCCGAGAGGGACACAACAATCACCTGGTTAAATCACAGTCAGGATGGTAATTTTTGCCTAAGGCAGGTGTGGACGACAGGACACAACAATCATTCTGGTTAAATCGCACTCAGGAGGACAGTGATTTTTTTTCCAAAACACATGTGCCAACAGGGACACAAACAACAATCACTCTGGTTAAATTACACTAAAGACTGTGAAGATTTTTCTAAGGCAGATGTGCCAACAGGGACACAATAATCACTCTGTTTAAATCGCAGTAGCAGGACAGTGATTTTTTCCTAAGGCAGGTGCGCCAACAGGGGCACAACAATGACTCTGGCTAAATCGCAGTCAGGAGGACAATGATGTTTTTTCCAAAAACACGTGTGCCAACAGGAACACAAACAATAATCGCTCTGGTTAAATTCCACTAAGAAGGACAGTGAAACTTATTTCTAAGGCAGGTGAGCCGAGAGGGACACAACAATCACTCTGGTTTAATAACAGTGAGGACAGTGATTTTTTTCCAAAGCAGGCGCACCAACAGGGACACAACAATGACTTGGTTAATTGAACTCAGGAGGACAGTGAATTTTTTCTTAGGCAGGTGTGCCGATAGGGTCACAACAGTCTCTCTGGCTAAATCGCAGTCAGGTGGACTGTGATTTTTTTTCCAAAAGCACGTGTGCCAACAGGAACACAAACAACAATCACTCTGGTTAAATCGCAGTCAGAAAGACAGTGATTCTTTTACCAAAGACAACAGGGACACAACAATAATTCTGGTTAAATCGTAGTCAGGAGGACAGTGATTTTTTTTCCTAAAACACATGTGCCAACAGGGACACAAACAAAAATCACTCTGGTTAAATCGCAGTCAGGAGGACTGTGATTTTTTCCCAAAACACATGTGCCAACTGGAACACAAACAACAATCACTCTTGTTAAATTGCACTAAAGAGGACAGTGAAATTTATTTCAAAGGCAGTTGTGCCGAGAGGGACACAACAATCACTCTGGCTAAATCGCAGTCAGAAGGACCAAAATTTATTGCCTAAGGCAGGTTTACCAACAGGGACACAGCAATCATTCTGGCTAAATTGCAGTCAGGAGGACTGTGATTTCTCCTCCTAAAACACATGTGCCAACAGGAACACAAACAACAATCACTCTGGTTAAATTGCACTAAGGAGGACAGTGAAATTTATTTCTAAGGCAGGTGTGCCGAGAGGGACACAGCAATCACTCTGGTTAAATCGCAGTCACAAGGACCGTAATTTTTTGCCTAAGGCAGGTGTGACAACAGGGACACAACAATCATTCTATTTAAATCGCAGTCAGAAGGACAATGATTTTTTTCCAAAACACGCAGCCAACAGGGACACAACAACAATCTTCTGGTTAAATTACACTAAGGACTGTGAATTTTTTCTAAAGCAGATGTGCCAACAGGGACACAATAATCACTGGTTAAATCGCAGTAAGAAGGACGTGATTTTTTTCCTGAGGCAGGTGCCAACAGGGACACAACAATGACTCTGGTTAAATCGAAGTCTGTAGGACAATGATGTTTTTCCAAACACATGTGCCAACAGGAACACAAACAACAATCACTCTGGTTAAATTGCACTAAGGAGGACAGTGAAATTTATTTCCAAAGCAGGTGTGCTGAGAGGGACACTACAATCACTCTGGTTAAATCACAGTGAAAAGGACAGTGATTTATTTCCTAAGGTAGGTGCACCATCAGGGACACAACAATGACTCTGGTTAAATTGAACTTAGGAGGATAGTGATTTTTTTCCTTAGACAGGTGTGCCAACAGGAACACAAACAACAATCACTCTGGTTAAATCACAGTCAGAAGGACAGTGATTTTTTTACCTAAGAAAAAAGGGACACAACAATAATTCTGGTTAAATCGCAGTCAGGAGGACAGTGAATTTTTTTCCTAAAACACGAGTCAAACAGGGACAAAAACAACAATCACTCTGGTTAAATCGCAGTCAGAAGGACTGTAATTTTTGCTCAAGGCAGGTTTGCCACCAGATACACAGCAATCATTCTGGCTAAATCACAGTCAGGAGGACAGTGATTTCTTTCCTAAAACACATGTGCCAAACAGGAACACAAACAAAAATCACTCTGGTTGAATTGAACTTAGGAGGACATTGATTTTTTCCTTAGACAGGAATGCTGATAGGGACACAACAATCTATCTGGCTAAATCGCAGTCAGGAGGTCTGTAATTTTTTCTAAAGCACGGTGTCAACAGAAACACAAACAACAATCACTCTGGTTAAATCGCAATCAGGAGGACAGTGATTTGTTGTCCTAAAACACGTGTGCCAAAAGGGACACAAACAACAATGACTCTGGTTAAACTGCAGTCAGGAGGACTGTGATTTCGTTCCCTAAAACACTTGTGCCAACAGGAACACAAACAACAATCACTCTGGTTAAATTGCACTAAGGAGGACAGTGAAATTTATTTCGAAGACAGGTGTGCCGAGAGGAACACAACAATCACTCTGGTTAAATCACAGTCAGAAGGACGGTAATTTTTTGCCTAAAGCATGTGTGACGACAAGGACACAACAATCATTCTAGTTAAATAGCAGTCAGAAGGACAGTGATTTTTTTTCCAAAAACACGTGTGCCAACAGGGACTCAAACAACAATCACTCTGGTTAAATTACACTAAGAACTGTGAATTTTTTTCTAAGGCAGATGTGCCAACAGGGACACAATAATCACTCTGGTTAAATCGCAGTGTGAAGGACACTGATTTTTTTCCAAAGGCAGGTGCGCCAACAGGGGCACAACAATGACTCTGGCTAAATCGCAGTAAGGAGGACAATGATGTTTTTTCCAAAAACACGTGTGCCAACAGGAACACAAACAACAATCACTCTGGTTAAATTCTACTAAGAAGGACAGTGAAACTTATTTCTAAGGCAGGTGTGCCGAGATGGCCACAACAATCACTCTGGTTAAATCACAGTGAGAAGGACAGTGATTTTTTTCCTAAGGCAAGCGCTCCAACAGGGACACAACAATGACTTTGGTTAAATTATACTGAGGAGGACTGTGATTTCTTTCCTTAGACAGGTGTGCAGATAGGGACGCAACAGTCTCTCTGGCTAAATCGCAGTAAGGAGGACTGTGATTTTTTTTCCTAAAGCACGTGTGCCAACAGGAACACAAAGAACAATCACTCTGGTTAAATCGCAGTCAGAAGGACAGTGATTCTTTTACCTAAGGCAACAGGGACACAACAATAATTCTGGTTAAATCGCAGTCAGGTGGTCAGTGATTTTTTTTCCTAAAACACATGTGCCAACAGGGACACAAACAAAAATCACTCAGGTTAAATCGCAGTCAGGAGGACTGTGATTTTGTTCCCTAAAACACATGTGCCAACAGGAGCACAAACAACAATCACTCTTGTTAAATTGCACTAAAGAGGACAGTGAAATTCATTTCAAAGGCAGGTGTGCCCGAGAGGGACACAACAATCACCTGGTTAAATCGCAGTCAGAAGGACCATAATTTATTGCCTAAGGCAGGTTTGCCAACAGGGACACAGCAATCATTCTGGCTAAATTGCAGTCAGGAGGACTGTGATTTCTCCTCTAAAACACATGTGCCAACAGGAACACAAACAACAATCACTCTGGTTAAATTGCACTAAGGAGGACAGTGAAATTAATTTCAAGGCAGGTGTGCGAGAGGACTCAACAATCACTCTGGTTAAATCGCAGTCACAAGGACCGTAATTTTTGCCTAAGGCAGGTGTGACAACAGGGACACAACAATCATTCTGGTTAAATCGAGTCAGAAGGACAGTGATTTTTTTCCAAAACACATGTGCCAACAGGGACACAAACAACAATCTCTGGTTAAATTACACTAAGGACTGTGAATTTTTTCTAAAGCAGATGTGCAACAGGAGACACAATAATCACTCTGGTTAAATCAGCAGTGAGAAGGACAGTGATTTTTCCTGAGGCAGGTGCGCCAACAGGGACACAACAATGACTCTTGTTAAATCGAAGTCAGTAGGACAATGATGTTTTTCCAAAACACATGTGCCAACAGGAACACAAACAACAATCACTCTGGTTAAATCGCAATGAGAAGGACAGTGATTTTTTTACCTAAGAAAGCAGGGACACAACAATAATTCTGGTTAAATCGCAGTCAGGAGGACAGTGATTTTTTTTCCTAAAACACGAGTGCAAACAGGGACACAAACAACAATCACTCTGGTTAAATCGCAGTCAGGAGGACTGTGATTTTTTCCCCTAAAACCTGTGTGCCAACAGGAACACAAACAACACTCACTCCGGTTAAATTGCACTAAGGAGACAGTGAAATTTATTTCTAAGGCAGGAGTGCCGAGAGGGACAAAACAATCACTCTGGTTAAATCGCAGTCAGAAGGACTGTAATTTTTTGCCTAAGGCAGGTTTGCCACCAGATACACAGCAATCATTCTGGCTAAATCACAGTCAGGAGGACAGTGATTTCTTTCCCTAAAACACATGAGCCAACAGGAACACAAACAAAAATCACTAGGGTTAAATCACAGTCAGGAGGACTGTGATTTTTTTCCCTAAAACACATGTGCCAACTGGAACACAAACAACAATCACTCTTGTTAAATTGCACTAAAGAGGACAGTGAAATTTATTTCAAAGGCAGGTGTGCCGAGAGGGACACAACAATCACTCTGGTTAAATCGCAGTCAGAAGGACCATAATTTATTGCCTAAGGCAGGTTTTCCAACAGGGACACAGCAATCATTCTGGCTAAATTGCAGTCAGGAGGACTGTGATTTCTCCTCCAAAACACATTTGCCAACAGGAACACAAACAACAATCACTCTGGTTAAATTGCACTAAGGAGGACAGTGAAATTTATTTCTAAGGCAGGTGTGCGAGAGGGACACAACAATCACTCTGGTTAAATCGCAGTCACAAGGACCGTAATTTTTGCCTAAGGCAGGTGTGACAACAGGGACACAACAATCATTCTAGTTAAATCGAGTCAGAAGGAAAGTGATTTTTTTCCAAAAACACGTGTGCCAACAGGGACACAAACAACAATCTCTCTGGTTAAATTACACTAAGGACTGTGAATTTTTTTCTAAAGCAGATGTGCCAACAGGGACACAACAATCACTCTGGTTAAATCGCAGTCAGGACGGTAATTTTTTGCCTAAGGCAGGTGTGACGACAGGGACACATCAATGATTCTGGTTAAATCACAGTCAGGAGAACAGTGATTTTTTTTCCAAAACACATGTGACAACAGGAACACAAACAACAATCACTCTGGTTAAATGCTTCAGAGAAAGACAGTGATTTTTTCCTAAGGCAGTAGAACAGGGGCACAACAATAATTCTGGTTAAATCGCAGTCAAGAGGACAGTGATGTTTTTTCCAAAACACATGTGTCTACAGGAACACAAACAACAATCACTCTGGTTAAATCAGAGTCAGGAGGACAGTGATTTTTTTCCTAAGGCAGGTGTGCCGACAGGATACAACAATCACTCTGGTTAAATCACAATCAGGAGGACAGTGATTTTTTTCCAGAAACATGTGCCAACAGGGACACAAACAACACTCATTCTGGTTAAATTACACTAAGGACTGTGAATTTTTTTTAAGGCAGATGTGCCAACAGGGACACAACAATCACTCTGGATAAATCGCAGTCAGAAGGTCAGTGATTTTTTCCTAAGGCAGGTTCACCAACAGGGACACATCAATGACTCTGATTCAAATCGCACTCATTAGGAGGACAGTGATTTTTTCCTTAGACAGGTGTGCTGATAGGGACACAGCAATCACTCTGGCTAATTCGCAGTCAGGAGGACAGTGATTTTTTCCTAAAACACGTAGCCAGCAGGGACACAAACAACAATCACTCTGGTTAAATCGCAGTCAGAAGGACCGGCATTTTTGCCTAAGGCAGGTTTGCTAACATTGACACAGCAATCATTCTGGCTAAATCGCAATCAGAATGACACTAATTTTTTCCTAAAACACATGTGCCAACAGGGACACAAACAACAATTACTCTGGTTAAATTGCAATCAGGAGGACAGTGGTTTTTTTCTAAAACACGTGCCAACAGGAACACAAGCAGCAATCACTCTGGTTAAATTGCACTAAGGAGGACAGTGAAATTGATTTCTAAGGCAGGTGTGCCGAAAGGGAAATAACAATCACTCTTGTTAAATTGCAGTCAGAAGGACTGTAATTTTTGCCTAAGGCAGGTTTGCTAACAGGGACACAGAAATCATTCTGGACAAATCGCAGTCAGGAGGACAGTGATTTTTTCCCTAAAACACATGTGCCAACAGGGACACAAACAACAATCACTCTGGTTAAATTGCAATCAGGAGGACTGTGATTTTTTCCCTAAAACACGGTGCCAACAGGAACACAAACAACAATAATCACTCTGGTTAAAATGCACTAAGGAGGACAGTGAAATTTATTTCTAGGGCAGGTGCTGCGAGAGGACACAACAATCACTCTGGTTAAATTGCAGTCAGAAGGACTGTAATTTTTGCCTAAGGCAGGTTTGCCAACAGATACACAGCAATCATTCTTGCTAAATCACAGTCAGGGGGACAGTGATTTGTTTTTCTAAAACACGGAGCCACAGGGACACAGCAATAATTCCCAAATTGCAGTCAGGAGGACTGTGATTTCTCTTCCTAAAACACATGTGCCAACAGGAACACAAACAACAATCACCTGGTTAATCACAGTGAAAAGGACAGTGATTCTTTCCTAAGGTTGGTGCACCCACAGGGACACAACAATGACTTGGTTAAATTGAACTTAGGAGGATAGTGATTTTTTCCTTAGACTGGTGTGCCAACAGGAACACAAACAACAATCACTCTGGTTAAATCTCAGTCAGAAGAACAGTGATTTTTACCTAAGAAAACAGGGACACAACAATAATTCTGGTTAAATCGCAGTCTGGAGGACAGTGATTTTTTCCTAAAACACGTAAAACAGGGACACAAACAACAATCACACTGGTTAAATCGCAATCAGGAGGACTGTGATTTTTTCCCTAAAACCTGTGTGCCAACAGGAACACAAACAACACTCATCCGTTAAATTGCACTAAGGAGACAGTGAAATTTATTCTAAGGCAGGTGCCGAGGGACACAACAATCACTCTGGTTAAATCGCAGTCAGAAGGACTGTAATTTTGCCTAAGGCAGGTTTACCACCAGATAGCCAGAAATCATTCTGGCTAAATCACAGTCAGGAGGACAGTGATTTCTTTCCTAAACACATGTGCAACAGGAACACAAACAAAAATCACTCTGGTTAAATTGAACTTAGGAGGACAGTGATTTTTTCCTTAGACAGGTGTGCTGATAGGACACAAAATCTATCTGGCTAACCGCAGTCAGGAGGTCTGTGATTTTTTTTTCCTAAAGCACGTAGTCAACAGAAACACAAACAACAATCACTCTGGTTAAATCGCAATCAGGAGGACAGTGATTTGTTGTCCTAAACACGTAGCTAAAAGGACACAAACAACAATGACTCTGGATAAACCGTAGTCAGGAGGACTGTGATTTCTTTCCTAAAACACTTAAAGCAACAGGAACACAAACAACAATCACCTGGTTAAATTGCACTAAGGAGGACAGTGAAATTTATTTCTAAGGCAGGTGGCCAAGAGGAACACAACAATCACTCTGGTTAAATCGCAGTCAGAAGGATGGTAATTTTTTGCCTAAAGCAGGTGTGACGACAGGGACACAACAATCATTCTAGTTAAATAGCAGTCAGAAGGACAGTGATTTTTTTTCCAAAAACACGCGTGCCAACAGGGACTCAAACAACAATCACTCTGGTTAAATTACACTAAGAAATGTGAATTTTTTCTAAGGCAGATGTGCCAACAGGGACACAATAATCACTCTGGTTAAATCGCAGTGAGAAGGACACTGATTTTTTTCCTAAGGCAGGTGCGCCAACAGGGACACAATAATCACTCTGGTTAAATTGCAGTGAGAAGAATAGTGATTTTTTCCAAGGCAGGTGCGCCAACAGGGCACAACAATGACTCTGGCTAAATCGAGTAAGGAGGACAATGATGTTTTTCCAAAACACGTGGTGCCAACAAGAACACAAACAACAATCACTCTGGTTAAATTCTACTAAGAAGGACAGTGAAACTTATTTCTAAGGCAGGTGTGCCGAGGGACACAACAATCACTTGGTTAAATCACAATGAGAAGGACAGTGATTTTTTTCCTAAGGCAGGCGCCCAACAGGGACACAACAATGACTTTGGTTTAGTTAATTAAACTTAGAGGACTGTGATTTCATTCCTTAGACAGGTGTGCTGAAAGGGACGTAACAGTCTCCCTGGCTAAATTGCAGTAAGGAGGACTGTGATTTTTTTTCCTAAAGCACGTGTGCCAACAGGAACACAAACAACAATCACTCTGGTTAAATCGCAGTCAGAAGGAAAGTGATTCTTTTACCTAAGGCAACAGGGACACAACAATAATTCTGGTTAAATCGCAGTCAGGAGGACAGATATTTTTTTTCCTAAAACACATGTGCCAACAGGGACACAAACAAAAATCACACAGGTTAAATCGCAGTCAGGAGGACTGTGATTTTTTCCAAAACACATGGGCCAACAGGAGCACAAACAACAATCACTCTTGTTAAATTGCACTAAAGAGGACAGTGAAATTTGTTTTAAAGGCAGGTGGCCGAGAGGACACAACAATCACCTGGTTAAATCGCAGTCAGTATGGTAATTTTTTGCCTAAGGCAGGTGTGACGACAGGGACACAACAATCATTCTGGTTAAATCGCAGTCAGGAGGACAGTGATTTTTTTTTCCAAAAACACATGTGCCAACAGGGACACAAACAACAATCACTCTGGTTAAATTACACTAAAGACTGTGAAGATTTTTCTAAGGCAGATGTGCCAACAGGGACACAATAATCACTCTGTTTAAATCGCAGTAAGCAGGACAGTGATTTTTTTCCTAAGGCAGGTGCGCCAACAGGGGCACAACAATGACTCTGGCTAAATCGCAGTCAGGAGGACAATGATGTTTTTCCCAAAAACACGTGTGCCAACAGGAACACAAACAATAATCACTCTGGTTAAATTCCACTAAGAAGGACAGTGAAACTTATTTCTAAGGCAGGTGAGCCGAGAGGGACACAACAATCACTCTGGTTTAATAACAGTGAGGACAGTGATTTTTCCTAAGGCATGCGCGCAACAGGACACAACAATGACTCTGGTTAAATTGAACTCAGGAGGACAGTGAATTTTTTTCCAAAAGCACGTGGCCAACAGGAACACAAACAACAATCACTCTGGTTAAATCGCAGTCAGAAAGACAGTGATTCTTTTACCAAAGACAACAGGGACACAACAATAATTCTGGTTAAATCATAGTCAGGAGGACAGTGATTTTTTTTCCTAAAACACATGTGCCAACAGGGACACAAACAAAATTCACTCTGGTTAAATCGCAGTCAGGAGGACTGTGATTTTTTTCCCTAAAACACATGTGCCAACTGGAACACAAACAACAATCACTCTGGTTAAATTGCACTAAGGAGGACAGTGAAATTTATTTCTAAGGCAGGTGTGCCGAGAGGGACACAACAATCACTCTGGTTAAATCGCAGTCACAAGGACCGTAATTTTTTGCCTAAGGCAGGTGTGACAACAGGGACACAACAATCATTCTAATTAAATCGCAGTCAGAAGGACAATGATTTTTTTTTCCAAAAACACGTGTGCCAACAGGGACACAAACAACAATCTCTCTGGTTAAATTACACTAAGGACTGTGAATTTTTTTCTAAAGCAGATGTGCCAACAGGGACACAATAATCACTCTGGTTAAATCGCAGTGAGAAGGACGGTGATTTTTTTCCTGAGGCAGGTGCGCCAACAGGGACACAACAATGACTCTGGTTAAATCGAAGTCAGTAGGACAATGCTGTTTTTTCCAAAAACACATGTGCCAACAGGAACACAAACAACAATCACACTGCATAAATTGCACTAAGGAGGACAGTGAAATTTATTTCCAAAGCAGGTGTGCTGAGAGGGACACTGCAATCACTCTGGTTAAATCACAGTGAAAAGGACAGTGATTTATTTCCTAAGGTAGGTGCGCTCAGGGACACAACAATTACTCTGGTTAAATTGAACTTAGGAGGATAGTGATTTTTTTCCTTAGACAGGTGTGCCAACAGGAACACAAACAACAATCACTCTGGTTAAATCGCAGTCAGAAGGACAGTGATTTTTTTACCTAAGTAAAAAGGGACACAACAATAATTCTGGTTAAATCGCAGTCAGGAGAACAGTGATTTTTTTTCCTAAAACACGAGTGCAAACAGGGACAAAAACAACAATCACTCTGGTTAAATCGCAGTCAGAAGGACTGTAATTTTTTGCCTAAGGCAGGTTTGCCACCAGATACACAGCAATCATTCTGGCTAAATCACAGTCAGGAGGACAGTGATTTCTTTCCCTAAAACACATGTGCCAACAGGAACACAAACAAAAATCATTCTGGTTGAATTGAACTTAGGAGGACATTGATTTTTTTCCTTAGACAGGTGTGCTGATAGGGACACAACAATCTATCTGGCTAAATCGCAGTCAGGAGGTCTGTGATTTTTTTTCTAAAGCACGTGTGTCAACAGAAACACAAACAACAATCACTCTGGTTAAATTGCAATCAGGAGGACAGTGATTTGTTGTCCAAAACACGTAAAGCAAAAAGGACACATACAACAATGACTCTGATTAAACTGCAGTCAGGAGGACTGTGATTTCGTTCCCTAAAACACTTGTGCCAACAGGAACACAAACAACAATCACTCTGGTTAAATCGCAATGAGAAGGACAGTGATTTTTTTACCTAAGAAAACAGGGACACAACAATAATTCTGGTTAAATCGCAGTCAGGAGGACAGTGATTTTTTTCCTAAAACAGTGCAAACAGGGACACAAACAACAATCACTCTGGTTAAATCGCAGTCAGGAGGACTTTGATTTTTCCCCTAAACCTGTGTGCCAACAGGAACACAAACAACACTCACTCCGTTAAATTGCACTAAGGAGACAGTGAAATTTATTTCTAAGTCAGGTGTGCGAGAGGGACTCAACAATCACTCTAGTTAAATCGCAGTCAGAAGGACTGCAATTTTTGCCTAAGGCAGGTTTGCCACCAGACACACAGTAATCATTCTGGCTAAATCACAGTCAGGAGGACAGTGATTTCTTTCCCAAAACACATGTGCCAACAGGAACACAAACAAAAATCACTTGGTTAAATTGAACTTAGGAGGACAGTGATTTTTTTCCTTAGACAGGTGTGCTGATAGGGACACAACAATCTATCTGGCTAAATCGCAGTCAGAAGGTCTGTGATTTTTTTTCTAAAGCAGTGTGTCAACAGAAACACAAACAACAATCACTCTGTTTAAATCGCAATCAGGAGGACAGTGATTTCTTGTCCTAAAACACGTAGCCAAAAGGACACAAACAACAATGACTCTGGTTAAATCGCAGTCAGGAGGACTGTGATTTCTTTCCCTAAAACACTTGTGCCAACAGGAACACAAACAACAATCACTCTGCTTAAATTGCACTAAGGAGGACAGTGAAATTTATTTCTAAGACAGGTGCCAAGAGGAACACAACAATCACTCTGGTTAAATCGCAGTCAGAAGGACGGTAATTTTTGCCAAAGCAGGTGTGACGACAAGGACACAACAATCATTCTAGTTAAATAGCAGTCAGAAGGACAGTGATTTTTTTCCAAAACACGTAGCCAACAGGGACTCAAACAACAATCACTCTGGTTAAATTACACTAAGAACTGTGAATTTTTCTAAGGCAGATGTGCCAACAGGGACACAATAATCACTTTGGTTAAATTGCAGTGTGAAGGACACTGATTTTTTCCTAAGGCAGGTGCAGCCAGGGACACAATAATCACTCTGGTTAAATTGCAGTGAGAAGAACAGTGATTTTTTTCCAAAGGCAGGTGCACCAACAGGGGCACAACAATGACTCTGGCTAAATCACAGTAAGGAGGACAATGATGTTTTTTCCAAAAACACGTGTGCCAACAGGAACACAAACAACAATCACTCTGGTTAAATTCAACTAAGAAGGACAGTGAAACTTATTTCTAAGGCAGGTGTGCCGAGATGGCCACAACAATCACTCTGGTTAAATCACAGTGAGAAGGACAGTGATTTTTTTCCGAAGGCAAGCGCTCCAACAGGGACACAACAATGACTTTGGTTAAATTAAACTTAGGAGGACTGTGATTTCTTTCCTTAGACAGGTGTGCAGATAGGGACACAACAGTCTCTCTGGCTAAATCGCAGTAAGGAGGACTGTGATTTTTTTTCCTAAAGCACGTGTGCCAACAGGAACACAAAGAACAATCACTCTGGTTAAATCGCAGTCAGAAGGACAGTGATTCTTTTACCTAAGGCAACAGGGGCACAACAAAAATTCTGGTTAAATCGCAGTCAGGTGGACAGTGATTTTTTTTCCTAAAACACATGTGCCAACAGGGACACAAACAAAAATCACTCAGGTTAAATCGCAGTCAGGAGGACTGTGATTTTGTTCCCTAAAACACATGTGCCAACAGGAGCACAAACAACAATCACTCTTGTTAAATTGCACTAAAGAGGACAGTGGAATTCATTTCAAAGGCAGGTGTGCAGAGGACACAACAATCACCTGGTTAAATCGCAGTCAGAAGGACCATAATTTATTGCCTAAGGCAGGTTTGCCAACAGGGACACAGCAATCATTCTGGCTAAATTGCAGTCAGGAGGACTGTGATTTCTCCTCCTAAAACACATGTGCCAACAGGAACACAAACAACAATCGCTCTGGTTAAATTGCACTTAGGAGGACAGTGAAATTAATTTCGAAGGCAGGTGTGCCGAGAGGGACACAACAATCACTCTGGTTAAATCGCAGTCACAAGGACCGTAATTTTTTGCCTAAGGCAGGTGTGACAACAGGTACACAACAATCATTCTAGTTAAATCGCAGTCAGAAGGACAGTGATTTTTTTTTCCAAAAACTCATGTGCCAACAGGGACACAAACAACAATCTCTTTGGTTAAATTACACTAAGGACTGTGAATTTTTTTCTAAAGCAGATGTGCCAACAGGGACACAATAAACACTCTGGTTAAATCGCAGTGAGAAGGACGGTGATTTTTTTCCTGAGGCAGGTGCGCCAACAGGGACACAACAATGACTCTTGTTAAATCGAAGTCAGTAGGACAATGATGTTTTTTCCAAAAACACATGTGCCAACAGGAACACAAACAACAATCACTCTGGTTAAATTGCACTAAGGAGGACAGTGAAATTTATTTCCAAGGCAGGTGTGTTGAGAGGACACTACAATCACTCTGGTTAAATCACAGTGAAAAGAACAGTGATTTTTTTCCTAAGGTAGGTGCGCCAACAGGGACACAACAATGACTCTGGTTAAATTGAACTTAGGAGGATAGTGATTTTTTTCCTTAGACAGGTGTGCCAACAGGAACACAAACAACAATCACTCTGGTTAAATCGCAATGAGAAGGACAGTGATTTTTTTACCTAAGAAAACAGGGACACAACAATAATTCTGGTTAAATCGCAGTCAGGAGGACAGTGATTTTTTTTCCTAAAACACGAGTGCAAACAGGGACACAAACAACAATCACTCTGGTTAAATCGCAGTCAGGAGGACTTTGATTTTTTCCCCTAAAACCTGTGTGCCAACAGGAACACAAACAACACTCACTCCGGTTAAATTGCACTAAGGAGACAGTGAAATTTATTTCAAAGTCAGGTGTGCCGAGAGGGACTCAACAATCACTCTAGTTAAATCGCAGTCAGAAGGACTGCAATTTTTTGCCTAAGGCAGGTTTGCCACCAGATACACAGCAATCATTCTGGCTAAATCACAGTCAGGAGGACAGTGATTTCTTTCCCTAAAACACATGTGCCAACAGGAACACAAACAAAAATCACTCTGGTTAAATTGAACTTAGGAGGACAGTGATTTTTTTCCTTAGACAGGTGTGCTGATAGGGACACAACAATCTATCTGGCTAAATCGCAGTCAGAAGGTCTGTGATTTTTTTTCCTAAAGCATGTGTGTCAACAGAAACACAAACAACAATCACTCTGTTTAAATCGCAATCAGGAGGACAGTGATTTCTTGTCCTAAAACACGTGTGCCAAAAGGGACACAAACAACAATGACTCTGGTTAAATCGCAGTCAGGAGGACTGTGATTTCTTTCCCTAAAACACTTGTGCCAACAGGAACACAAACAACAATCACTCTGCTTAAATTGCACTAAGGAGGACAGTGAAATTTATTTCTAAGACAGGTGTGCCAAGAGGAACACAACAATCACTCTGGTTAAATCGCAGTCTGAAGGACCGTAATTTTTTGCCTAAAGCAGGTGTGAAAAGGGCCACAACAATCATTCTAGTTAAATAGCAGTCAGAAGGACAGTGATTTTTTTTCCAAAAATACGTGTGCCAACAGGGACTCAAACAACAATCACTCTGGTTAAATCGCAGTCAGGAGAACTATGATTTCTTTCCCTAAAACACTTGTGCCAACAGGAACAAAAACAACAATCACTCTGGTTAAATTGCACTAAGGAGGACAGTGAAATTTATTTCTAAGGCAGGTGAGCCGAGAGGGACACAACAATCACTCTGCTTAAATCGCAGTCACAAGGACTGTAATTTTTTGCCTAAGGCAGGTGTGACAACAGGGACACAACATTCATTCTAGTTAAATCGCAGTCAGAAGGACAGTGATTTTCTTTTCCAAAAACATGTGTGTGCCAACAGGGACACAAACAACAATCTCTCTGGTTAAATTACACTAAGGAATGTGAATTTTTTTCTAAAGCAGATGTGCCAACAGGGACACAACAATGACTCTGGTTAAATTGAACTTAGGAGGATAGTGATTTTTTTCCTTAGACAGGTGTGCCAACAGGAACACAAACAACAATCACTCTGGTTAAATCTCAGTCAGAAGGACAGTGATTTTTTTACCTAGGAAAACAGGGACACAACAATAATTCTGGGTAATCGCAGTCTGGAGGACAGTGATTTTTTTTCCTAAAACACGAGTGCAAACAGGGACACAAACAACAATCACTCTGGTTAAATCGCTGTCAGGAGGACTGTGATTTTTTCCCCTAAAACCTGTGTGCCAACAGGAACACAAACAACACTCACTCCGGTTAAATTGCACTAAGGAGACAGTGAAATTTATTTCTAAGGCAGGTGTGCCGAGAGGGACACAACAATCACTCTGGTTAAATCGCAGTCAGAAGGACTATAATTTTTTGCCTAAGGCAGGTTTGCCACCAGATAGCCAGTAATCATTCTGGCTGAATTACAGTCAGGAGGACAGTGATTTCTTTCCCTAAAACGCATCTGCCAACAGGAACACAAACAAAAATCACTCTGGTTAAATTGAACTTAGGAGGACAGTGATTTTTTTCCTTAGACAGGTGTGCTGATAGGGACACAACAATCTATCTGGCTAAATCGAGTCAGGAGGTCTGTGATTTTTTTCCTAAAGCACGTGGTGTCAACAGAAACACAAACAACAATCACTCTGGTTAAATCGCAATCAGGAGGTCAGTGATTTGTTGTCCTAAAACACGTGTGCCAAAAGGACACAAACAACAATGACTCAGGTTAAATCGCAGTCAGGAGGACTGTGATTTCTTTCCCTAAAACACTTGTGCCAACAGGAAAACAAACAACAATCACTCTAGTTAAATTGCACTAAGGAGGACAGTGAAATTTATTTCTAAGACAGGTGTGCCGAGAGAAACACAACAATCACTCTGGTTAAATCAGCAGTCAGAAGGATTTGCAATTTTTGCCTAAAGCAGGTGTGACTTATAGGACACAAACAATCATTCTAGTTAAATAGCAGTCAGAAGGACAGTGATTTTTTTCCAAAACACGTAGCCAACAGGGACTCAAACAACAATCACTCTGGTTAAATTGCACTAAGAAATGTGATTTTTTCTAAGGCAGATGTGCCAACAGGGACACAATAATCACTCTGGTTAATTCAGCAGGAGAAGGGACACTGATTTTTTTCCTAAGGCAGGTGCGCCAACAGGACACAATAATCACTGGGTAAATTGCACTCAAGGAGGACAGTGAAATTGATTTCTGGCAGGTGTGCCGAGAGGGACACAACAATCACTCTGGTTAAATCGCAGTCAAAAGGACTGTCAATTTTTGCCTAAAGCAGGTGTGATGACAGGGACACAACAATCATTCTAGTTAAATAGCAGTCAGAAGGACAGTGATTTTTTTTCCAAAAACACGTGTGCTAACAGGGACTCAAACAACAATCACTCTGGTTAAATTACACTAAGAACTGTGAATTTTTTTCTAAGGCAGATGTGCCAACAGGGATACAATAATCACTCTGGTTAAATCGCAGTGAGAAGGACACTGATTTTTTTCCTAAGGCAGGTGCGCCAACAGGGACACGATAATCACTCTGGTTAAATTGCAGTGAGAAGAACAGTGATTTTTTTCCAAAGGCAGGTGCGCCAACAGGGGCACAAACAACAATCACTCTGGTTAAATTCTACTAAGAAGGACAGTGAAACTTATTTCTAAGGCAGGTGTGCCGAGAGGGACACAACAATCACTCTGGTTAAATCACAGTGAGAAGGACAGTGATTTTTTCCTAAGGCAGGTGCTCCAACAGGGACACAACAATGACTTTGGTTAAATTAAACTTAGGAGGACTGTGATTTCTTTCTTTAGACAGGTGTGCCGATCGGGATGCAACAGTCTCTCTGGCTAAATCGCCGTGAGGAGGACTGTGATTTCTTTTCCTAAAGCACGTGTGCCAACAGGAACACAAACAACAATCACTCTGGTTAAATCGCAGTCAGAAGGACAGTGATTCTTTTACCTAAGGCAACAGGGACACAACAATAATTCTGGTTAAATCAGAGTCAGGAGGACAGTGATTTTTTTTCCTAAAACACATGTGCCAACAGGGACACAAACAAAAATCACTCAGGTTAAATCGCAGTCAGGAGGACTGTGATTTTTTTCCCTAAAACACATGTGCCAACAGGAGCACAAACAACAATCACTCTTGTTAAATTGCACTAAAGAGGACAGTGAAATTTATTTCAAAGGCAGGTGTGCCGAGAGGGACACAACAATCACCTGGTTAAATCGCAGTCAGAAGGACCATAATTTATTGTCTAAGGCAGGTTTGCCAACAGGGACACAGCAATCATTCTGGCTAAATTGCAGTCAGGAGGACTGTGATTTCTCTTCCTAAAACACATGAGCCAACAGGAAGACAAACAACAATCACTCTGGATAAATTGTACTAAGGAGGACAGTGAAATTTATTTCTAAGGCAGGTGTACCGAGAGGGACACAACAATCACTCTGGTTAAATCGCAGTCAGGATGGTAATTTTTTGCCTAAGGCAGGTGTGACGACAGGGACACAACAATAATTCTGGTTAAATCGCAGTCAGGAGGACAGTGATTTTTTTTTCCAAAAACACATGTGGCAACAGGGACACAAACAACAATCAATCTGGTTAAATTACACTAAAGACTGTGAAGATTTTTCTAAGGCAGATGTGCCAACAGGGACACAATAATCACTCTGTTTAAATCGCAGTAAGAAGGACAGTGATTTTTTCCCTAAGGCAGGTGCGCCAACAGGGGCACAACAATGACTCTGGCTAAATCGCAGTCAGGAGGACAATGATGTTTTTTCCAAAAACACGTATGCCAACAGGAACACAAACAACAATCACTCTGGTTAAATTCCACTAAGAAGGAGTGTGAAACTTATTTCTAAAGCAGGTGTGCCGAGAGGGACACAACAATCACCCTGGTTTAATAACAGTGAGGACAGTGATTTTTTTCCAAAGGCAGGCACGCCAACAGGGACACAACA
Source organism: Neoceratodus forsteri (assembly GCA_016271365.2). Lineage (NCBI taxonomy): Eukaryota > Metazoa > Chordata > Ceratodontiformes > Ceratodontidae > Neoceratodus > Neoceratodus forsteri. Next base: position 439,911,276 of record CM028129.1, on the reverse strand, counting down.
ATGACTCTGGTTAAATTGAACTCAGGAGGACAGTGAATTTTTTTCCTTAGACAGGTGTGCCGATAGGGTCACAACAGTCTCTCTGGCTAAATCGCAGTCAGGTGGACTGTGATTTTTTTTCATAAAGCACGTGTGGCAACAGGAACACAAACAACAATCACTCTGGTTAAATCGCAGTCAGAAAGACAGTGACTTTTTTACCAAAGGCAACAGGGACACAACAATAATTCTGGTTAAATCGTTGTCAGTAGGACAGTGATTTTTTATCCTAATACACATGTGCCAACAGGGACACAAACAAAAATCACTCTGGTTAAATCGCAGTCAGGAGGACTGTGATTTTTTTCCCTAAAACACATGTGCCAACTGGAACACAAACAACAATCACTCTTGTTAAATTGCACTAAAGAGGACAGTGAAATTTATTTCAAAGGCAGGTGTGCCGAGAGGGACACAACAATCACCTGGTTAAATCGCAGTCAGAAGGACCATAATTTATTGCCTAAGGCAGGTTTGCCAACAGGGACACAGCAATCATTCTGGCTAAATTGCAGTCAGGAGGACTGTGATTTCTCTTCCTAAAACACATGTGCCAACAGGAACACAAACAACAATCACTCTGGTTAAATTGCACTAAGGAGGACAGTGAAATTTATTTCTAAGGCAGGTGTGCCGAGAGGGACACAACAATCACTCTGGTTAAATCGCAGTCAGAACGGTAATTTTTTGCCTAAGGCAGGTGTGATGACAGGGACACAACAATGATTCTGGTTAAATCACAATCAGGAGGACAGTGATTTTTTTTCCAAAAACACATGTGACAACAGGGACACAAACAACAAACACTCTGGTTAAATTCCACTAAAGACTGTGAAGTTTTTTCTAAGGCAGATGTGCCAACAGGGACACAATAATCACTCTGTTTAAGTCGCAGTGAGAAAGACAGTGATTTTTTTCCTAAGGCAGGTGCGCCAACAGGGGCACAACAATGACTCTGGTTAAATCGCAGTCAAGAGGACAATGATGTTTTTTTCCAAAAACACATGTGCCTACAGGAACACAAACAACAATCACTCTGGTTAAATAGCAGTCAGGAGGACAGTGATTTTTTTTCCAAAGGCAGCTGTGCCGACAGGGACACAACAATCACTCTAGTTAAATCACAGTCAGGAGAACAGTGATTTTTTTTTCCAGAAACATGTGTGCCATCAGGGACACAAACAACACTCATTCTGGTTAAATTACACTAAGGACTGTGAACTTTTTTCTAAAGCAGATGTACCATCAGGGACACAACAATCACTCTGGTTTAATCGCAGTCAGAAGGTCAGTGATTTTTTTCCTAAGGCAGGTTCGCCAACAGGGACACAACAATGACTCGGGTTAAATCGTACACATTAGGAGGACAGTGATTTTTTTCCTTAGACAGGTGTGCTGATAGAGACACCACAATCACTCTGGCTAAATCACAGTCAGGAGGACAGTGATTTTTTTTCCTAAAACACGTGTGCCAGCAGGGACACAAACAACAATCACTCTGGTTAAATTGCACTAAGGAGGACAGTGAAATTGATTTCTAAGGCAGGTGTGCCGAGAGGGACACAACAATCACTCTGGTTAAATCGCAGTCAGATGGACTGTAATTTTTTGCCTAAGGCAGGTTTGCTAACAGGGACACAGCAATAATTCTGGCTAAATCACAGTCAGGAGGACAGTGATTTTTTTCCCTAAAACACATGTGCCAACAGGGACACAAACAACAATCACTCTGGTTAAATTGCAATCAGGAGGACTGTGATTTTTTCCCTAAAACACGGTGCTAACAGGACACAAACAACAATAATCACTTGGTTAAATTGCACTAAGGAGGACAGTGAAATTTATTTCTAAGGCAGGTCTGCCGAGAGGGACACAACAATCACTCTGGTTAAATTGCAGTCAGAAGGACTGTAATTTTTGCCTAAGGCAGGTTTGCCAACAGATACACAGCAATCATTCTGGTTAAATCATAGTCCGGAGGACAGTGATTTGTTTTCTAAAACACGATGCCGACAGGACACAGCAATAATTCTGGTTGAACTGCAGTCAGGAGGACAGTGATTTTATTCCTAAAACAGTGTGCCAACAGGAAAACAAACAACAATCACTCTGGTTAAATTGCACTAAGGAGGACAGTGAAATTTATTTCTAAGGCAGGTGTGTCGAGGGACACAACAATCACTCTGGTTAAATCACAGTCAGAAGGCCCATAATTTATGCATAAAGCAGGTTTGCTAACAGGGACACAACAATCATTCTAGTTAAATTGCAGTCAGAAGGACAGTGATTTTTTTCCAAAAACACGTGTGCCAACAGGGACACAAACAACAATCACTCTGGTTAAATTACACTAAGGACTGTGAATTTTTTCTAAAGCAGATGTGCCAACCGGGACACAATAATCACTCTGGTTACATCGAAGTCAGAAGGACAATGATGTTTTTCCAAAACACATGCCAACAGGAACACAAACAACAATCACTCTGGTTAAATTGCACTAAGGAGGACAGTGAAATTTATTTCCAAGGCAGGTGTGCTGAGAGGGACACTACAATCACTCTGGTTAAATCACAGTGAAAAGGACAGTGATTTTTTTCCTAAGGCAGGTGCGCCAACAGGGACACAACAATGACTCTGGTTAAATTAAAGTTAGGAGGATATTGATTTTTTTCCTTAGACAGGTGTGCCAACAGGAACACAAATAACAATCACTCTGGTTAAATCGCAGTCAGAAGGACAGTGATTTTTTTACCTAAGAAAACAGGGACACAACAATAATTCTGGTTAAATCGCAGTCAGGAGGACAGTGATTTTTTTTCCTAAAACACGAGTACAAACAGGGACACAAACAACAATCACTCTGGTTAAATCGCAGTCAGGAGGACAGTGATTTTTTTTCCTAAAACACATGTGCCAATAGGGACACAAACAAAAATCACTCAGGTTAAATCGCAGTCAGGAGGACTGTGATTCTTTTCCCTAAAACACAAGTGCCAACAGGAGCACGAACAACAATCCCTCTTGTTAAATTGCATTAAAGAGGACAGTGAAATTTATTTCAAAGGCAGGTGTGCCGAGAGGACACAACAATCACCTGGTTATATCGAGTCAGAAGGACCATAATTTATTGCCTAAGGCAGGTTTGCCAACAGGGACACAGCAATCATTCTGGCTAAATTGCAGTCAGGAGGACTGTGATTTCTCTTCCTAAAACACATGTGCCAACAGGAACACAAACAACAATCACTCTGGTTAAATTGCACTAAGGAGGACAGTGAAATTTATTTCTAAGGCAGGTGTGCCGAGAGGGACACAACAGTCACTCTGGTTAACTCGCAGTCAGGATGGTAATTTTTTGCCTAAGGCAGGTGTGACAACAGGGACACAACAATCATTCTGGTTAAATCGCAGTCAGGAGGACAGTGATTTTTTTTTCCAAAAACACATGTGCCAACAGGGACACAAACAACAATCACTCTGGTTAAATTACACTAAAGACTGTGAAGATTTTTCTAAGGCAGATGTGCCAACAGGGACACAATAATCACTCTGTTTAAATCGCAATGAGAAGGACAGTGATTTTTTTCCTAAGGCAGGTGCGCCAACAGGGGCACAACAATGACTCTGGCTAAATCACAGTCAGGAGGACAATGATGTTTTTTCCAAAAACACGTGTGCCAACAGGAACACAAACAACAATCACTCTGGTTAAATTCCACTAAGAAGGACAGTGAAACTTATTTCTAAGGCAGGTGTGCCGAGAGGTACACAACAATCACTCTGGTAAAATAACAGTGAGAAGGACAGTGATTTTTTTCCAAAGGCAGGTGCTCCAACAGGGACACAACAATGACTCTGGTTAAATTGAACTCAGGAGGACAGTGATTTTTTTTCCTTAGGCAGGTGTCCCGAAAGGGACACAACAGTCTCTCTGGTTAAATCGCAGTCAGGAGGACTGTGATTTTTTTTCCTAAAGCACGTATGCCAACAGGAACACAAACAACAATCACTCTGGTTAAATCGCAGTCAGAAGGACAGTGATTCTTTTAGCTAAGGCAACAGGGACACAACAATAATTCTGATTAAATCGCAGTCAGGAGGACAAGATTTTTTCCTAAAACACATGTGCCAACAGGGACATAAACAAAAATCACTCAGGTTAAATCGCAGTCAGGAGGACTGTGATTTTTTTCCTAAAACACATGTGCCAACAGGAGCACAAACAACAATCACGCTTGTTAAATTGCACTAAAGAGGACAGTGAAATTTATTTCAAAGGCAGGTGTGACAAGAGGGACACACCAATCACCTGGTTAAATCGCAGTCAGAAGGACCATAATTTATTGCCTAAGGCAGGTTTGCCAACAGGGAACAGCATTCATTCTGACTAAATTGCAGTCAGGAGGACTGTGATTTCTCTTCCTAAAACACATGTGCCAACAGGAACACAAACAACAATCACTCTGGTTAAATTGCACTAAGGAGGACAGTGAAATTTATTTCTAAGGCAGGTGTGCCGAGAGGGACACAACAATCACTCTGGTTAAATCGCAGTCACAAGGACCGTAATTTTTTGCCTAAGGCAGGTGTGACGACAGGGACACAACAATCATTCTGGTTAAATCGCAGTCAGGAGGACAGTGATTTTTTTTTCCTAAAACACATGTGCCAACAGGGACACAAACAACAATCACTCTGGTTAAATTACTCTAAAGACTGTGAAGATTTTTCTAAGACAGATGTGCCAACAGGGACACTATAATCACTCTGTTTAAATCGCAGTGAGAAGGACAGTGATTTTTTTCCTAAGGCAGGTGCGCCAACAGGGGCACAACAATGACTCTGGTTAAATCGCAGTCAAGAGGACAATTATGTTTTTTTTCCAAAAACACGTGTCCCAACAGGAACACAAACAACAATCACTGTGGTTAAATCACAGACAGGAGGACAGTGATTTTTTTCCTTAAGGCAGGTGTGCCAACAGGGACACAACAATCACTCTGGTTAAATCACAGTCAGGAGGACAGTGATTTTTTTTTCCAGAAACATGTGTGCCAACAGGGACACAAACAACAATCATTCTGGTTAAATTACACTAAGGACTGTGAATTTTGTTCTAAGGCAGATGTGCCAACAGGGACACAACAATCACTTGGTTAAATCACACACAGAAGGTCAGTGATTTTTTTCCCAAGGCAGGTTCGCTAACAGGGACACAACAATGACTCTGGTTAAATCGCACTCATTAGGAGGAGAGTGATTTTTTTCCTTAGACAGGTGTGCTGATAGGGACACTGCAATTTCACTGGCTAAATCGCAGTCAGGAGGACTGTGATTATTTTTCCAGAAGCACATGTGCCAACAGGAACACAAACAAAAATCACTCTGGTTAAATCGCAGTCAGAAGGATCATAATTTTTTGCCTAAGGCAGGTTTGCTAACAGGGACACAGCAATCATTCTGGCTAAATCACAATCAGGAGGACAGTGATTTTTTTCCCTAAAACACATGTGCCAACAGGGACACAAACAACAATCACTCTGGTTAAATTGCAATCAGGAGGACAGTGTTTTTTTTCCCTAAACCACGTGTGCCAACAGGAACACAAACAACAATCACTCTGGTTAAATTGCACTAAGGAGGACAGTGAAATTTATTAATAAGGCAGGTGTGCCAAGAGGGACACAAAAATCACTCTAGTTAAATCGCAGTCAGAAGGACCATAATTTTTTGCCTAAGGCAGATTTGCTATCAGGGACACAGCAATCATTCTGGCTAAATCACAGTTAGGAGGACAGCGATTTTTTTCCCTAAAACACATGTGCCAACAGGGACTCAAACAACAATCACTCGGTTAAATTGCAATCAGGAGGACTGTGATTGTTTTCCCTAAAACACGTGTGCCAACAGGAACACAAACAATAATCACACTGGTTAAATTGCACTAAGGAGGACAGTGAATTTATTTCTAAGGCAGGTGTGCCAACAGGGACACAACAATCACTTGGTTAAATTGCAGTCAGAAGGACTGTAATTTTTACCTAAAAGCAGGTTTGAACAACAGATACACAGCAATCGTTCTGGTTAAATCACAGTCAGGAGGACAGTGATTTGTTTTCCTAAAACACGTATGCCGACAGGGACACAGCAATCATTCTGGCTAAACTGCAGTCAGGAGGACTGTGATTTCTCTTCCTAAAACACATGAGCCAACAGGAACACAAACAACAATCACTCTGGTTAAATTGCACTAAGGAGGACAGTGAAATTTATTTCTAAGGCAGGTGTGCCGAGAGGGACACAACAATCACTCTGGTTAAATCGCAGTCAGGACGGTAATTTTTTGCCTAAGGCAGGTGTGACAAGAGGGACACAACAATCATTCTGGTTAAATCGCAGTCAGGAGGACAGTGATTTTTTTTCCAAAAAACACATGTGCCAAAGGGACACAAACAACTATCACTTTGGTTAAATTACACTAAGACTGTGAAGTTGTTTCTAAGGCAGATGTGCCAACAGGGACACAATAATCACGCTGTTTAAATCGCAGTGAGAGAAGGACAGTGATTTTTTTCCTAAGGCAGGTGCGCCAACAGGGCACAACAATGATTCTGGATAAATCGCAGTCAAGAGGACAATTATTTTTTATTCCAAAACACGTGTCCCAACAGGAACACAAACAACAATCACTGTGGTTATATCACAGACAGGAGGACAGTGATTTTTTTCCTTAAGGCATGTGTGCCAACAGGGACACAACAATCACTCTGGTTAAATCACAGTCAGGAGGACAGTGTTTTTTTTTTTCCAGAAACATGTGTGCCAACAGGGACACAAACAACAATCATTCTGGTTAAATTACACTAAGGACTGTGAATTTTGTTCTAAGGCAGATGTGCCAACAGGGACACAACAATCACTCTGGTTAAATCACACTCAGAAGGTCAGTGATTTTTTTCCTAAGGCAGGTTCGCCAACAGGGACACAACAATGACTCTGGTTAAATCGCACTCATTAGGAGGAGAGTGATTTTTTTCCTTAGACAGGTGTGCTGATAGGGACACAGCAATTTCTCTGGCTAAATCGCAGTCAGGAGGACTGTGATTTTTTTTCCAGAAGCACGTGTGCCAACAGGAACACAAACAAAAATCACTCTGGTTAAATCGCAGTCAGAAGGATCGTAATTTTTTGCCTAAGGCAGGTTTGCTAACAGGGACACAGCAATCATTCTGGCTAAATCACAATCAGGAGGACAGTGATTTTTTTCCCTAAAACACATGTGCCAACAGGGACACAAACAACAATCACTCTGGTTAAATTGCAATCAGGAGGACAGTGTTTTTTCCTAAAACACGTATGCCAACAGGAACACAAACAACAATCACTCTGGTTAAATTGCACTAAGGAGGACAATGAAATTTATTAATAAGGCAGGTGTGCCAAGAGGGACACAAAAATCACTCTGGTTAAATCGCAGTCAGAAGGACCATAATTTTTTGCCTAAGGCAGATTTGCTAACAGGGACACAGCAATCATTCTGGCTAAATCGCAGTCAGGAGGACAGTGATTTTTTTCCCTAAAACACATGTGCCAACAGGGACTCAAACAACAATCACTCTGGTTAAATTGCAATCAGGAGGACTGTGATTTTTTTCCCTAAAACACGTGTGCCAACAGGAACACAAACAATAATCACACTGGTTAAATTGCACTAAGGAGGACAGTGAAATTTATTTCTAAGGCAGGTGTGCCAACAGGGACACAACAATCACTCTGTTTAAATTGCAGTCAGAAGGACTGTAATTTTTTACCTAAGGCAGGTTTGAACAACAGATACACAGCAATCATTCTGGTTAAATCACAGTCAGGAGGACAGTGATTTGTTTTCCTAAAACACGTATGCCGACAGGGACACAGCAATCATTCTGGCTAAACTGCAGTCAGGAGGACTGTGATTTCTCTTCCTAAAACACATGAGCCAACAGGAACACAAACAACAATCACTCTGGTTAAATTGCACTAAGGAGGACAGTGAAATTTATTTCTAAGGCAGGTGTGCCGAGAGGGACACAACAATCACTCTGGCTAAATCGCAGTCAGGACGGTAATTTTTTGCCTAAGGCAGGTGTGACAAGAGGGACACAACAATCATTCTGGTTAAATCACAGTCAGGAGGACAGTGATTTTTTTTCCAAAAAACACATGTGCCAAAAGGGACACAAACAACTATCACTCTGGTTAAATTACACTAAAGACTGTGAAGTTGTTTCTAAGGCAGATGTGCCAACAGGGACACAATAATCACTCTGTTTAAAACGCAGTGAGAAGGACAGTGATTTTTTTCCTAAGGCAGGTGCGCCAACAGGGGCACAACAATGACTCTGGATAAATAGCAGTCAGGAGGACAATGATGTTTTTTCCAAAAACACGTGTGCCAACAGGAACACAAACAACAATCACTCTGGTTAAATTCCACTAAGAAGGACAGTGAAACTTATTTCTAAGGCAGGTGTGCTGAGAGGTACACAACAATCACTCTGGTTAAATAACAGTGAGAAGGACAGTGATTTTTTTCCAAAGGCAGGCGCGCCATCAGGGACACAACAATGACTCTGGTTAAATTGAACCCAGGAGGACAGTGATTTTTTTCCCTTAGGCAGGTGTCCCGATAGGGACACAACAGTCTCTCTGGTTAAATCGCAGTCAGGAGGACTGGGATTTTTTTTCCTAAAGCACGTGTGCCAACAGGAACACAAACAACAATCACTCTGGTTAAATCGCAGTCAGAAAGACAGTGATTCTTTTACCAAAGGCAACAGGGACACAACAATAATTATGGTTAAATCGTAGTCAGGAGGAAAGTGATTTTTTTTCCTAAAACACAAGTGCCAACAGGGACACAAACAAAAATCACACTGGTTAAATCGCAGTCAGGAGGACTGTGATTTTTTCCCCTAAAACACACGTGCAAACAGGAACACAAACAACAATCACTCTTGTTAAATTGCACTAAAGAGCACAGTAAAATTTATTTCAAAGGCAGGTGTGCCGAAAGGGACACAACAATCACTCTGGTTAAATCGCAGTCAGAAGGACCATAATTTATTGCCTAAGGCAGGTTTGCCAACAGGGACACAGCAATCATTCTGGCTAATTGCAATCAGGAGGACTGTGATTTCTCCTCTAAAACACATGTGCCAACAGGAACACAAACAACAATCACTCTGGTTAAATTGCACTAAGGAGGACAGTGAAATTTATTTCTAGGCAGGTGTGCGAGGAACACAACAATCACTCTGGTTAAATCGCAGTCAGGACGGTAATTTTTTGCCTAAGGCAGGTGTGACGACAGGGACACAACAATGATTCTGGTTAAATCACAGTCAGGAGGACAGTGTTTTTTTCCAAAAACACATGTGACAACAGGGACACAAACAACAATCACTCTGGTTAAATTACACTAAAGACTGGAAGTTTTTCTAACGCGGATATGCCAACAGGGACACAATAATCACTCGGTTTAAGTCGCAGTGAGTAAGACAGTGATTTTTTCCTAAGGCAGGTGCGCAACAGGGCACAAAATGACTATGGTTAAATCAAAGTCAAGAGGACAATGATGTTTTTTTCCAAAAACACATGTGCCTACAGGAACACAAACAACAATCACTCTTGTTAAATCGCAGTCAGGAGAACAGTGATTTTTTTTCCAACAGCAGGTGTGCCGACAGGGACACAACAATCACTCCCGTTAAATCACAGTCATGAGGACAGTGATTTTTTTTTCCAGAAACATTTGTGCCAGCAGGGACACAAACAACACTCATTCTGGTTAAATTACACTAAGGACTTGGAATTTTTTCTTAGGCAGTTGTGCCAACAGGACACAACAATCACTCTGGTTAAATCGCAGCCAAAAGGTCAGTGATTTTTTTCCTAAGGCAGGTTCGCCAACAGGGTCACAACAATGACTCTGGTTAAATTGCACTCATTAGGAGGACAGTGATTTTTTCCTTAGACAGGTGTTGATAGGGACACAGCAATCACTCTGGCTAAATTGCAGTCAGGAGGATAGTGATTTTTTTCCTAAAAACGTGTGTCCAGCAGGGACACAAACAACAATCACTCTGGTTAAATCGCAGTCACAAGGACCGTAATTTTTGCCTAAGGCAGGTTTGCTAACAGGGACACAGCAATCATTCTGGCTAAAACGCAATCAGGATGACAGTAAATTTTTTCCCTAAAACACATGTGCCAGCAGGGACACAAACAACATTCACTCTGGTTAAATTGCAATCAGGAGGACAGTGGGTTTTTTCCCTAAAACACGTGTGCCAACAGGAACACAAACAACAATCACTCTGGTTAAATTGCACTAAGGAGGACAGTGAAATTGATTTCTAAGGCAGGTGTGCCGAGAGGGACACAACAATCACTCTGGTTAAATAGCAGTCAGAAGGACCGTAATTTTTTGCCTAAGGCAGGTTTGCTAACAGGGACACAGCAATCATTCTGGCTAAATCGCAGTAAGGAGGAGAGTGATATTTTCCCTAAAACACATGTGCAACAGGGACACAAACAACAATCACTCTGGTAAATTGCATTCAGGAGGACTGTGATTTTTTTCCTAAAACACGTATGCCAACAGGAACACAAACAACAATAATCACTCTGGTTAAATTGCACTAAGGAGGACAGTGAAATTTATTTCTAAGGCAGGTGTGCCAAGAGGGACACAACAATCACTCTGGTTAAATTGCAATCAGAAGGACTGTAATTTTTTGCCTAAGGCAGGCTTGCCAACAGATACACAGCAATCATTCTGGTTAAATCACAGTCAGGAGGACAGTGATTTGTTTTCCTAAAACACGTGTGCCGACAGGGACACAGCAATAATTCTGGCTAAATTGCAGTCAGGTGGACTGTGATTTCTCTTCCTAAAACACATGTGCCAACAGGAACACAAACAACAATCACTCTGGTTAAATTGCACTAAGAAGGACAGTGAAATTTATTTCTAAGGCAGGTGTGTAGAGAGGGACACAACAATCACTCTGGTTAAATCACAGTCAGAAGGACAGTAATTTTATGCATAAAGCAGGTTTGCTAACAGGGACACAGCAATCACTCTGGCTAAATCGCAGTCAGGAGGACAGTCATTTTTTTTTTCTCAAAAACACGTGTGCCAACAGGGACACAAACAACAATGACTCTGTTTAAATCGCAGTCAGGAGGACTAGGATTTCTTTCCTTAAAACACTTGTGCCAACAGGAACACAAACAACAATCACTCCGGTTAAATTGCACTAAGGAGACAGTGAAATTTATTTCTAAGGCAGGTGTGCCGAGAGGACACAACAATCACTCTGGTTAAATCGCAGTCAGAAGGACCGTAATTTTTGCCTAGGCAGGTTTGCCACCAGATACACAGCAATCATTCTGGCTAAATCACAGTCAGAGGACAGTGATTCTTTCCTAAACACATGTGCCAACAGGAACATAAACAAAAATCTCTGGTTAAATTGAACTTAGGAAGACAGTGATTTTTTCCTCAGACAGGTGTGCTGATAGGGACACAATCATCTATCTAAACGCAGTCAGGAGGTCTGTGATTTTTTTCCTAAAGCACGTCTGTCAACAGAAACACAAACAACAATCACTCTGGTTAAATCGCAATCAGGAGGACAGTGATTTGTTGTCCTAAACCACGTTGCCAAAAGGGACACAAACAACAATGACTTGGTTAAATCACAGTCAGGAGGACTGTGATTTCTTCCCTAAAACACTTGTGCCAACAGTAACAAACAACAATCACTCTGGTTAAATTGCACTAAGGAGGACAGTGAAATTTATTTCTAAGACAGGTGTGCCGAGATGAACACAACAATCACTCTGGTTAAATCGCAGTCAGAAGGACGGTAATTTTTTGCCTAAAGCAGGTGTGACGACAGGGACACAACAATCATTCTAGTTAAATCGCAGTCAGAAGGACAGTGATTTTTGTTCCAAAAACACGTGTGCCAACAGGGACTCAAACAACAATCACTCTGGTTAAATTACACTAAGAACTGTGAATTTTTTTCGAAGGCAGATGTGCCAACAGGGACACAATAATCACTCTGGTTAAATCGCAATGAGAAGGACACTGATTTTTTTCCTAAGGCAGGTGCGCCAACAGGGACACAATAATCACTCTGGTTAAATCGCAGTCAGGAGGACTGTGATTTTTTTCCTAAAGCACGTGTGCCAACAGGAACACAAACAACAATCACTCTGGTTAAATCGCAGTCAGAAAGACAGTGATTCTTTTACCAAAGGCAACAGGGACACAACAATAATTATGGTTAAATCGTAGTCTGGAGGAAAGTGATTTTTTTTCCTAAAACACAAGTGCCAACAGGGACACAAACAAAAATCACACTGGTTAAATCGCAGTCAGGAGGACTGTGATTTTTTTCCCTAAAACACACGTGCAAACAGGAACACAAACAACAATCACTCTTGTTAAATTGCACTAAAGAGCACAGTAAAATTTATTTCAAAGGCAGGTGTGCCGAAAGGGACACAACAATCACTCTGGTTAAATCGCAGTCAGAAGGACCATAATTTATTGCCTAAGGCAGGTTTGCCAACAGGGACACAGCAATCATTCTGGCTAAATTGCAATCAGGAGGACTGTGATTTCTCCTCCTAAAACACATGTGCCAACAGGAACACAAACAACAATCACTCTGGTTAAATTGCACTAAGGAGGACAGTGAAATTTATTTCTAAGGCAGGTGTGCCGAGAGGAACACAACAATCACTCTGGTTAAATCGCAGTCAGGACGGTAATTTTTTGCCTAAGGCAGGTGTGACGACAGGGACACAACAATGATTCTGGTTAAATCACAGTCAGGAGGACAGTGTTTTTTTTTCCAAAAACACATGTGACAACAGGGACACAAACAACAATCACTCTGGTTAAATTACACTAAAGACTGTGAAGTTTTTTCTAACGCAGATATGCCAACAGGGACACAATAATCACTCGGTTTAAGTCGCAGTGAGTAAGACAGTGATTTTTTTCCTAAGGCAGGTGCGCCAACAGGGGCACAACAATGACTATGGTTAAATCGCAGTCAAGAGGACAATGATGTTTTTTTCCAAAAACACATGTGCCTACAGGAACACAAACAACAATCACTCTTGTTAAATCGCAGTCAGGAGAACAGTGATTTTTTTTCCAACAGCAGGTGTGCCGACAGGGACACAACAATCACTCCCGTTAAATCACAGTCATGAGGACAGTGATTTTTTTTTCCAGAAACATTTGTGCCAGCAGGGACACAAACAACACTCATTCTGGTTAAATTACACTAAGGACTTGGAATTTTTTTCTTAGGCAGTTGTGCCAACAGGGACACAACAATCACTCTGGTTAAATCGCAGTCAAAAGGTCAGTGATTTTTTTCCTAAGGCAGGTTCGCCAACAGGGTCACAACAATGACTCTGGTTAAATTGCACTCATTAGGAGGACAGTGATTTTTTTCCTTAGACAGGTGTGCTGATAGGGACACAGCAATCACTCTGGCTAAATTGCAGTCAGGAGGATAGTGATTTTTTTTCCTAAAAACGTGTGCCAGCAGGGACACAAACAACAATCACTCTGGTTAAATCGCAGTCACAAGGACCGTAATTTTTTGCCTAAGGCAGGTTTGCTAACAGGGACACAGCAATCATTCTGGCTAAAACGCAATCAGGATGACAGTAAATTTTTTCCCTAAAACACATGTGCCAGCAGGGACACAAACAACATTCACTCTGGTTAAATTGCAATCAGGAGGACAGTGGGTTTTTTCCCTAAAACACGTGTGCCAACAGGAACACAAACAACAATCACTCTGGTTAAATTGCACTAAGGAGGACAGTGAAATTGACTTCTAAGGCAGGTGTGCCGAGAGGGACACAACAATCACTCTGGTTAAATAGCAGTCAGAAGGACCGTAATTTTTTGCCTAAGGCAGGTTTGCTAACAGGGACACAGCAATCATTCTGGCTAAATCGCAGTAAGGAGGAGAGTGATATTTTTCCCTAAAACACATGTGCCAACAGGGACACAAACAACAATCACTCTGGTAAATTGCATTCAGGAGGACTGTGATTTTTTTCCCTAAAACACGTGTGCCAACAGGAACACAAACAACAATAATCACTCTGGTTAAATTGCACTAAGGAGGACAGTGAAATTTATTTCTAAGGCAGGTGTGCCGAGAGGGACACAACAATCACTCTGGTTAAATTGCAATCAGAAGGACTGTAATTTTTTGCCTAAGGCAGGCTTGCCAACAGATACACAGCAATCATTCTGGTTAAATCACAGTCAGGAGGAAAGTGATTTGTTTTCCTAAAACACGTATGCCGACAGGGACACAGCAATAATTCTGGCTAAATTGCAGTCAGGAGGACTGTGATTTCTCTTCCTAAAACACATGTGCCAACAGGAACACAAACAACAATCACTCTGGTTAAATTGCACTAAGAAGGACAGTGAAATTTATTTCTAAGGCAGGTGTGTCGAGAGGGACACAACAATCACTCTGGTTAAATCACAGTCAGAAGGACTGTAATTTTATGCATAAAGCAGGTCTGCTAACAGGGACACAGCAATCACTCTGGCTAAATCGCAGTCAGGAGGACAGTCATTTTTTTTTTTCCAAAAACACATGAGCCAACAGGGACACAAACAACAATGACTCTGTTTAAATCGCAGTCAGGAGGACTAGGATTTCTTTCCCTAAAACACTTGTGCCAACAGGAACACAAACAACAATCACTCCGGTTAAATTGCACTAAGGAGACAGTGAAATTTATTTCTAAGGCAGGTGTGCCGAGAGGGACACAACAATCACTCTGGTTAAATCCAGTCAGAAGGACCGTAATTTTTTCCTAAGGCAGGTTTGCCCAGACACAGCAATCATTCTGGCTAAATCACAGTCAGGAGGACATTGATTTCTTTCCTAAAACACATGTGCCAACAGGAACATAAACAAAAATCTCTCTGGTTAAATTGAACTTAGGAAGACAGTGATTTTTTTCCTCAGACAGGTGTGCTGATAGGGACACAACAATCTATCTGGCTAAATCGCAGTCAGGAGGTCTGTGATTTTTTTTCCTAAAGCACGTCTGTCAACAGAAACACAAACAACAATCACTCTGGTTAAATCGCAATCAGGAGGACAGTGATTTGTTGTCCTAAACCACGTGTGCCAAAAGGGACACAAACAACAATGACTCTGGTTAAATCACAGTCAGGAGGACTGTGATTTCTTTCCCTAAAACACTTGTGCCAACAGTAACACAAACAACAATCACTCTGGTTAAATTGCACTAAGGAGGACAGTGAAATTTATTTCTAAGACAGGTGTGCGAGATGAACACAACAATCACTCTGGTTAAATCGCAGTCAGAAGGACGGTAATTTTTGCCAAAGCAGGTGTGACGACAGGACACAAAATCATTCTAGTTAAATCACAGTCAGAAGGACAGTGATTTTTTTTCCAAAAACACGTGTGCCAACAGGGACTCAAACAACAATCACTCTGGTTAAATTACACTAAGAACTGTGAATTTTTTTCTAAGGCAGATGTGCCAACAGGGACACAATAATCACTCTGGTTAAATCGCAGTGAGAAGGACACTGATTTTTTCCTAAGGCAGGTGCGCCAACAGGGACACAATAATCACTCTGGTTAAATTGCAGTGAGAAGAACAGTGATTTTTTTCCAAAGGCAGGTGCGCCAACAGGGGCACAACAATGACTCTGGCTAAATCGCAGTAAGGAGGACAATGATGTTTTTTCCAAAAACACAAGTGCCAACAGGAACACAAACAACAATCACTCTGGTTAAATTCCACTAAGAAGGACAGTGAAACTTATTTTTAAGGCAGGTGTGCCGAGAGAGACACAAACATCACTCTGGTTAAATCACAGTGAGAAGGACATTGATTTTTTTCCTAAGGCAGGTGCTCCAACAGGGACACAACAATGACTCTGGTTAAATTAAACTTAGGAGGACTGTGATTTCTTTCCTTAGACAGGTGTGCCGATAGGGACGCAACAGTCTCTCTGGCTAAATCGCAGTAAGAGGACTGTGATTTTTTCCAAAGCACGTAAAGCAACAGGAACACAAACAACAATCACTCTGGTTGAATCGCAGTCAGAAGGACAGTGATTCTTTAGCTAAGGCAACAGGGACACAACAATAATTTGGTTAAATCGCAGTCAGGAGGACAGAGATTTTTTCCTAAAACACATGTGCCAACAGGACATAAACAAAATCACTCAGGTTAAATCGCAGTCAGGAGGACTGTGATTTTTTTCCCTAAAACACATGTGCCAACAGGAGCACAAACAACAATCACTCTTGTTAAATTGCACTAAAGAGGACAGTGAAATTTATTTCAAAGGCAGATGTGCCAAGAGGGACACACCAATCACCTGGTTAAATCGCAGTCAGAAGGACCATAATTTATTGCCAAAGGCAGGTTTGCCAACAGGGACACAGCAATCATTCTGACTAAATTGCAGTCAGGAGGACTGTGATTTCTGTTCCTAAAACACATGTGCCAACAGGAACACAAACAACAATCACTCTGGTTAAATTTCACTAAGGAGGACAGTGAAATTTATTTCTAAGGCAGGTGTGCCGAGAGGGACACAACAATAACTCTGGTTAAATCGCATTCAGGATGGTAATTTTTTGCCTAAGGCAGGTGTGACGACAGGGACACAACAATCATTCTGGTTAAATCGCAGTCAGGAGGACAGTGATATTTTTTTCCAAAAAACACATGTGCCAACAGGGACACAAACAACAATCACTCTGGTTAAATTACACTAAAGACTGTGAAGATTTTTCTAAGGCAGATGTGCCAACAGGGATTCAATAATCACTCTGTTTAAATCGCAGTGAAAAGGACAGTGATTTTTTTCCTAAGGCAGGTGCGCCAACAGGGGCACAACAATGACTCTGGTTAAATCGCAGTCAAGAGGACAATTATGTTTTTTTTTCCAAAAACACGTGTCCCAACAGGAACACAAACAACAATCACTGTGGTTAAATCACAGACAGGAGGACAGTGATTTTTTTCCCTAAGGCAGGTGTGCCAACAGGGACACAACAATCACTCTGGTTAAATCACAGTCAGGAGGACAGTGATTTTATTTTTCCAGGAACATGTGTGCCAACAGGGACACAAACAACAATCATTCTGGTTAAATTACACTAAGGACTGTGAATTTTGTTCTAAGGCAGATGTGCCAACAGGGACACAACAATCACTCTGGTTAAATGACACACAGAAGGTCAGTGATTTTTTTCCTAAGGCAGGTTCGCCAACAGGGACACAACAATGACTCTGGATAAATCGCACTCATTAGGAGGACAGTGATTTTTTTCCTAAGACAGGTGTGCTGATAGGGACACAGCAATTTCTCTGAGTAAATCAAAGTCAGGAGGACTGTGATTTTTTTTCCAGAAGCACGTGTGCCAACAGGAACACAAACAAACATCACTCAGGTTAAATCGCAGTCAGAAGGATCGTAATTTTTTGCCTAAGGCAGGTTTGCTAACAGGGACACAGCAATCATTCTGGCTAAATCACAATCAGGAGGACAGTGATTTTTTTCCCTAAAACACATGTGCCAACAGGGACACAAACAACAATCACTCTGGTTAAATTGCAATCAGGAGGACAGTGTTTTTTTTCCCTAAAACACGTATGCCAACAGGAACACAAACAACCATCACTCTGGTTAAATTGCACTAAGGAGGACAGTGAAATTTATTAATAAGGCAGGTGTGCCAAGAGGGACGCAAAAATCACTCTGGTTAAATCGCAGTCAGAAGAACCATAATTTTTTGCCTAAGGCAGATTTGCAAACAGGGACACAGCAATCATTCTGGCTAAATCGCAGTCAGGAAGACAGTGATTTTTTTCCCTAAAACACATGTGCCAACTGAGACTCAAACAACAATTACTCTGGTTAAATTGCAATCAGGAGGAATGTGATTTTTTTCCCTAAAACACGTGTGCCAACAGGAACACAAACAATAATCACACTGGTTAAATTGCACTAAGGAGGACAGTGAAATTTATTTCTAAGGCAGGTGTGTCAACAGGGACACAACAATCACTATGGTTAAATTGCAGTCAGAAGGACTGTAATTTTTTACCTAAGGCAGGTTTGAACAACAGATACACAGCAATCGTTCTGGTTAAATCACAGTCAGGAGGACAGTGATTTGTTTTCCTAAAACACGTGTGCCGACAGGGACACAGCAATCATTCTGGCTAAACTGCAGTCAGGAGGACTGTGATTTCTCTTCCTAAAACACATGTGCCAACAGGAACACAAACAACAATCACTCTGGTTAAATTGCACTAAGGAGGACAGTGAAATTTATTTCTAAGGCAGGTGTACCGAGAGGGACACAACAATCTCTCGGGTTAAATCGCAGTCAGGACGGTAATTTTTTGCCTGAGGTAGGTGTGACAACAGGGACACAACAATCATTCTGGTTAAATCGCAGTCAGGAGGACAGTAATTTTTTTCCCAAAAAACACATGTGCCAAAAGGGACACAAACAACTATCACTCTGGTTAAATTACACTAAAGACTGTGAAGTTGTTTCTAAGGCAGATGTGCCAACAGGGACACAATAATCACTCTGTTTAAATCGCAGTGAGAAGGACAGTGATTTTTTTCCTAAGGCAGGTGCGCCAACAGGGGCACAACAATGACTCTGGCTATATCGCAGTCAGGAGGACAATGATGTTTTTTCCAAAAACACGTATGCCAACAGGAACACAAACAACAATCACTCTGGTTAAATTTCACTAAGAAGGACAGTGAAACTTATTTCTCAGGCAGGTGTGCCGAGAGGTACACAACAATCACTCTGGTTAAATAACAGTGAGAAGGACAGTGATTTTTTTCCAAAGGCAGGGCGCGCCAACAGGGACACAACAATGACTCTGGTTAAATTGAACTCAGGAGGACAGTGATTTTTTTTCCTTAGGCAGGTGTCCCGATAGGGACACAACAGTCTTTCTGTTTAAATCGCAGTCAGGAGGACTGTGATTTTTTTTCCTAAAGCACGTGTGCCAACAGGAACACAAACAACAGTCACTCTGGTTAAATCGCAGTCAGAAGGACGGTAATTTTTTGCCTAAAGCAGGTGTGACGACAGGGACACAACAATCATTCTAGTTAAATAACAGTCAGAAGGACAGTGATTTTTTTTCCAAAAACACGTGTGCCAACAGGGACTCAAACAACAATCACTCTGGTTAAATTACACTAAGAACTGTGAATTTTTTTCTAAGGCAGATGTGCCAACAGGGACACAATAATCACTCTGCTTAAATCGCAGTGAGAAGGACACTGATTTTTTTTCCTAAGGCAGGTGCGCCAACAGGGACACAATAATCACTCTGGTTAAATTGCAGTGAGAAGAACAGTGATTTTTTTCCAAAGGCAGGTGCGCCAACAGGGGCACAACAATGACTCTGGCTAAATCGCAGTAAGGAGGACAATGATGTTTTTTCCAAAAACGCATGTGCAAACAGGAACACAAACAACAATCACTCTGGTTAAATTCCACTAAGAAGGACAGTGAAACTTATTTTTAAGGCAGGTGTACAAAGAGGGACACAACAATCACTCTGGTTAAATCACAGTGAGAAGGACAGTGATTTTTTCCTAAGGCAGGCTCTCCACAGGGACACAACAATGGCTCTGGTTAAATTAAACTTAGGAGGACTGTGATTTCTTTCCTTAGACAGGTGTGCCGATAGGGACTGCAACAGTCTCTGGCTACAATCGCAGTAAGGAGGACTGTGATTTTTTCCTAAAGCACGGTGCCAACAGGAACACAAACAACAATCACCTGGTTAAATCGCAGTCAGAAGGACAGTGATTCTTTTAGCTAAGGCAACAGGGACACAACAATAATTCTGGTTAAATCGCAGTCAGGAGGACAGAGATTTTTTTTCCTAAAACACATGTGCCAACAGGGACACAAACAAAAATAACTCAGGTTAAATCGCAGTCAGGAGGACTGTGATTTTTTTCCCTAAAACACATGTGCCAACAGGAGCACAAACAACAATCACTCTTGTTAAATTGCACTAAAGAGGACAGTGAAATTTATTTCAAAGGCAGGTGTGCCATGAGGGACTCACCAATCACCTGGTTAAATCGCAGTCAGAAGGACCATAATTTATTGCCTAAGGCAGGTTTGCCAACAGGGACACAGCAATCATTCTGACTAAATTGCAGTCAGGAGGACTGTGATTTCTCTTCCCAAAACACATGTGCCAACAGGAACACAAACAACAATCACTCTGGTTAAATTGCACTAAGGAGGACAGTGAAATTTATTTCTAAGGCAGGTGTGCCGAGAGGGACACAACAATCACTCTGGTTAAATCACAGTCAGGATGGTAATTTTTTGCCTAAGGCAGGTGTGACGACAGGACACAACAATCATTCTAAACCGCAGTCAGGAGGACAGTGATTTTTTTTTCCAAAAACACATGTGCCAACAGGGACACAAACAACAATCACTCTGGTTAAATTACACTAAAGACTGTGAAGATTTTTCTAAGGCAGATGTGCGAACAGGGACACAATAATCACTCTGTTTAAATCGCAGTGAGAAGGACAGTGATTTTTTTCCTAAGGCAGGTGCGCCAACAGGGGCACAACAATGACTCTGGTTAAATCACAGTCAAGAGGACAATTATGTTTTTTTCTAAAACACGTGTCCCAACAGGAACACAAACAACAATCACTGTGGTTAAATCACAGACAGGAGGACAGTGATTTTTTTCCCTAAGGCAGGTGTGCCAACAGGGACACAACAATCACTCTGGTTAAATCACAGTCAGAAGGACAGTGATTTTTTTCCAGAAACATGGCGCGACAGGACACAAACAACAATCATTCTGGTTAAATTACACTAAGGACTGTGAATTTTGTTCTAAGGCAGATGTGCCAACAGGGACACAACAATCACTCTGGTTAAATCACACTCAGAAGGTCAGTGATTTTTTTCCTAAGGCAGGTTCGCCAACAGGGACACAACAATGACTCTGGTTAAATCGCACTCATTAGAGGACAGTGATTTTTTCTTAGACAGGTGTGTTGATAGGACACAGCAATTTCTCTGGCTAAATCGCAGTCAGGAGGACTGTGTTTTTTTCCAGAAGCACGTGCAACAAGAACACAAACAAAAATCACTCTGGTTAAATCGCAGTCAGAAGGATCGTAATTTTTTGCTTAAGGCAGGTTTGCTAACAGGGACACAGCAATCATTCTGGCTAAATCACAATCAGGAGGACAGTGATTTTTTTCCCTAAAACACATGTGCCAACAGGGACACAAACAACAATCACTCTGGTTAAATTGCAATCAGGAGGACAGTGTTTTTTTTCCCTAAAACACGTGTGCCAACAGGAACACAAACAACAATCACTCTGGTTAAATTGCACTAAGGAGGACAGTGAAATTTATTAATAAGGCCGGTGTGCCAAGAGGGACACAAAAATCACTCTGGTTAAATCGCAGTCAGAAGGTCCATAATTTTTTGCCTAAGGCAGATTTGCTATCAGGGAGACAGCAATCATTCTGGCTAAATCGCAGTCAGGAGGACAGTGATTTTTTTCCCTAAAACACATGTGCCAACAGGGACTCAAACAACAATCACTCTGGTTAAATTGCAATCAGGAGGACTGTGATTTTTTTCCCTAAAACACGTGTGCCAACAGGAACACAAACAATAATCACACTGGTTAAATTGCACTAAGGAGGACAGTGAAATTTATTTCTAAGGCAGGTGTGCCAACAGGGACACAACAATCACTCTGGTTAAATTGCAGTCAGAAGGACAGTGATTTTTTTTCCAAAAACACGTGTGAAAACAGGGACATAAACAACAATCACTCTGGTTAAATCGCAGTCAGGAGGACAGTGATTTTTTTTCCCTAAAACACGTCTTCCAACAGGAACACAAACAAAATCACTCTCTTTAAATTGCACTAGAGGAGGACAGTGAAATTTATTTCTAAGGCAGGTATGCCAAGAGGACACAACAATCACTCTGGTTAAATCGCAGTCAGAAGGACTGTTATTTTTTGCCTAAGACAGGTTTGCTAACAGGGACACAGCAAACATTCTGGCTAAATTGCAGTCAGGAGGATAGTGATTTGTTGTCCTAAACCACGTGTGCCAAAAGGGACACAAACAACAATGACTCTGGTTAAATCGCAGTCAGGAGGACTGTGATTTCTTTCCCTAAAACACTTGTGCCAACAGGAACACAAACAACTATCACTCTGGTTAAATTGCACTAAGGAGGACAGTGAAATTTATTTCTAAGACAGGTGTGCCGAGACGAACACAACAGTCACTCTGGTTAAATCGCAATCAGAAGGACGGTAATTTTTTGCCTTAAGCAGGTGTGACGACAGGGACACAACAATCACTCTGGTTAAATCGCAGACAGAAGGACCGTTATTTTTGCTCAAGACAGGTTTGCTAACAGGGCACAGCAAATATTCTGGCTAAATTGCAGTCAGGAGGATAGTGATTTGTTGTCCTAAACCACGGTGCCAAAAGGACACAAACAACAATGACTCTGGTTAAATCGACAGTCAGGAGGACTGTGATTTCTTTCCTAAAACACTTGTGCCAACAGGAACACAAACAACTATCACTCTGGTTAAATTGCACTAAGGAGGACAGTGAAATTTATTTCTAAGACAGGTGTGCCGAGACGAACACAACAGTCACTCTGGTTAAATCGCAATCAGAAGGACGGTAATTTTTTGCCTTAAGCAGGTGTGACGACAGGGACACAACAATCATTCCAGTTAAATAGCAGTCAGAAGGACAGTGATTTTTTTTCCAAAAACACGTGTGCCAACAGGGACTCAAACAACAATCACTCTGGTTAAATTACACTAAGAACTGTGAATTTTTTTCTAAGGCAGATGTGCCAACAGGGACACAATAATCACTCTGCTTAAATCGCAGTGAGAAGGACACTGATTTTTTTCCTAAGCCAGGTGCGCCAACAGGGACACAATAATCACTCTGGTTAAATTGCAGTGAGAAGAACAGTGATTTTTTTCCAAAGGCAGGTGTGCCAACAGGAGCACAACAATGACTCTGGCTAAATCGCAGTAAGGAGGACAATGATGTTTTTTCCAAAAACGCATGTGCCAACAGGAACACAAACAACAATCATTCTGGTTAAATTACACTAAGGACTGTGAATTTTGTTCTAAGGCAGATGTGCCAACAGGGACACAACAATCACTCTGGTTAAATCACACTCAGAAGGTCAGTGATTTTTTTCCTAAGGCAGGTTCGCCAACAGGGACACAACAATGACTCTGGTTAAATCGCACTCATTAGGAGGACAGTGATTTTTTTCCTTAGACAGGTGTGCTGATAGGGACACAGCAATTTCTCTGGCTAAATCACAGTCAGGAGGACTGTGATTTTTTTTCCAGAAGCACGTGTGCCAACAAGAACACAAACAAAAATCACTCTGGTTAAATCGCAGTCAGAAGGATCGTAATTTTTTGCCTAAGGCAGGTTTGCTAACAGGGACACAGCAATCATTCTGGCTAAATCACAATCAGGAGGACAGTGATATTTTTCCCTAAACACATGTGCCAACAGGGACACAAACAACAATCACTCTGGTTAAATTGCAATCAGGAGGACAGTGTTTTTTCCCAAAACACGCAGCAACAGGAACACAAACAACAATCACTCTGGTTAAATTGCACTAAGGAGGACAGTGAAATTTATTAATAAGGCAGGTGTGCCAAGAGGGACACAAAAATCACTCTGGTTAAATCGCAGTCAGAAGGTCCATAATTTTTTGCCTAAGGCAGATTTGCTATCAGGGACACAGCAATCATTCTGGCTAAATCGTAGTCAGGAGGACAGTGATTTTTTTTCCAAAAAACACATGTGCCAAAACGGACACAAACATCTATCACTCTGGTTAAATTACACTAAAGACTGTGAAGTTGTTTCTAAGGCAGATGTGCCAACAGGGACACAATAATCACTCTGTTTAAATCGCAGTGAGAAGGACAGTGATTTTTTTCCCAAGGCAGCTGCACCAACAGGGACACAACAATGACTCTGGTTAAATTGAATTTAGGAGGACAGTGATTTTTTTCCTTAGACAGGTGTGCCAACAGGATCACAAAAATCAATCACACTGGTTAAATCGCAGTCAGAAGGACAGTGATTTTCTTTAACTAAGAAAAACAGGGACACAACAATAATTCTGGTTAAATCAGGTGTCAGGAGGACAGTGATTTTATTTCCAAAAACACGTAGAAAACAGGGACATAAACAACTATCACTCTGGTTAAATCGCAGTCAGGAGGACAGAGATTTTTTTCCTAAAACACGCCAGCCAACAGGAACACAAACAAAATCACTCTCAAGAATTGCAATAAGGAGGACAGTGCATTTATTTCTAATGCAGGTCTGCCAAGAGGGACACAACAATCACTCTGGATAAATCGCTGTCAGAAGGACCATTATTTTTGCCTAAGGCAGGTTTGCTAACAGGACACAGCAAAACATTCTGGCTTAATCGCAGAGTCAGGAGGACAGTGATTTTTTCCTAAAACACATGTGCCAGCAGGACACAAACAACAATCACTGTGTTAAATTGCACTAAGAAGGACAGTGAAATTTATTTGAGGCAGGTGTGCCGAAGAGATGCAACAATCACTCCGGGTTAAATCATAGTCAGAAGGATCGCTAATTTCTGCCTAAGGCAGGTGTGATGACAGGGACACAACAATCATTCTGGTTAAATCACTGTCAGGAGGACATTGATTTTTTTCCCAAAAACACGAGTGCCAACAGGGACACAAACAACAATCACACTGGTTAAATTGCAATCAGGAGGACAGTGTTTTTTTTCCCTAAAACACGTTTGCCAACAAGAACACAAACAACAATCACTCTGGTTAAATTGCACTAAGGAGGACAGTGAAATTTATTAATAAGGCAGGTGTGCCAAGAGGGACACAAAAATCACTCTGGTTAAATCGCAGTCAGAAGGTCCATAATTTTGCTCAAGGCAGATTTGCTAACAGGGACACAGCAATCATTCTGGCTAAATCGCAGTCAGAAGGACAGTGATTTTTTCCCAAACACGCGTGCCAACAGGACTCAAACAACAATCACTCTGGTTAAATTGCAATCAGGAGGACTGTGATTTTTTCCCAAAACACGTGTCCAACAGGAACACAAACAATAATCACACAGGTTAAATTGCACTAAGGAGGACAGTGAAATTTATTTGTAAGGCAGGAGTGCCAACAGGGATACAACAATCACTCTGGTTAAATTGCAGTCAGAAGGACTGTAATTTTTTACCTAAGACAGGCTTGAAAAACAGATACACAGCAATCATTCTGGTTAAATCACAGTCAGGAGGACAGTGATTTGTTTTCCTAAAACACGTGTGCCGACAGGGACACAGTAATCATTCTGGTTAAACTGCAGTCAGGAGGACTGTGATTTCTCTTCCTAAAACACATGTGCCAACAGGAACACAAACAACAATCACTCTGGTTAAATTGCACTAAGATGGACAGTGAAATTTATTTCTAAGGCAGGTGTGCCGAGAGGGACACAACAATCACTCTGGTTAAATCGCAGTCAGGACTGTAATTTTTTGCCAAAGGCAGGTGTGCCGAGAGGGACACAACAATCATTCTGGTTAAATCGCAGTCAGGAGGACAGTGATTTATTTTCCAAAAAACACATGTGCCAAATGGGACACAAACAACTATCACTCTGGTTAAATTAGACTAAAGACTGTGAAGTTGTTTCTAAGGCAGATGAGCCAACAGGGATACAATAATCACTCTGTTTAAATCGCAGTGAGAAGGACAGTGATTTTTTTTCCAAAGCAGGTGCACCAACAGGGACACAACAATGACTCTGGTTAAATTGAACTTAGAGGACACTGATTTTTCCTTAGACAGATGTGCCAACAGGAACACAAACAACAATCACTCTGGTTAAATCACAGTCAGAGGACAGTGATTTTTTACCTAAGAAAACAGGGACAAACAATAATTCTGGTTAAATTGCAGTCAGGAGGACAGTGATTTTTTTTCCAAAAACACGTATGAAAACAGGGACATAAACAACAATCACTCTGGTTAAATCGCAGTCAGGAGGACAGTGATTTTTTTTCCCTAAAACACGTCTGGCTACAGGAACTCAAACAAAAATCACTCTCGTTAAATTGCAATAAGGAGGACAGTGAAATTTATTTCTTAGGCAGGTATGCCAGGAGGGACACAACAATCACTCTGGTTAAATCACAGTGAGAAGGACAGTGATTTTTTTCCTAAGGCAGGCGCTCCAACAGGGACACAACAATGACTCTGGTAAAATTAAACTTAGGAGGACTGTGATTTCTTTCCTTATACAGGTGTGCTGATAGGGACGCAACAGTCTCTCTGGCTAAATCGCAGTAAGGAGGACTGTGATTTTTTTTCCTAAAGCACGTGTGCCAACAGGAACACAAACAACAATCACTCTGGTTAAATCGCAGTCAGAAGGACAGTGATTCTTTTTACCTAAGGCAACAGGGACACAACAATAATTCTGGTTAAATCATAGATCAGGAGGACAGTGATTTTTTTTCCTAAAACACATGTGCCAACAGGGACACAAACAAAAATCACTCAGGTTAAATCGCAGTCAGGAGGACTGTGATTATTTTCCCTAAAACACATGTGCCAACAGGAGCACAAACAATGATCACTCTTGTTAAATTGCACTAAAGAGGACAGTGAATTTGATTTCAAAGGCAGGTGCAGAGAGGGACACAACAATCACCTGGTTAAATCGCAGTCAGAAGGACCATAATTTATTACCTAGGCAGATTGCTAACAGGACACAGCAATCATTCTGGCTAAATTGCAGTCAGGAGGACTGTGATTTCTCTTCCTAAAACACATGTGCCATCAGGAACACAAACAACAATCACTCTGGTTAAATTGCACTAAGGAGGACAGTGAAATTTATTTCTAATGCAGGTATGCAAGAGGGACACAACAATCACTCTGGTTAAATCGCAGTCAGAAAGACCATTATTTTTTGCCTAAGGCAGGTTTGCTAACAGGGACACAGCAAACATTCTGGCTAAATCGCAGTCAGGAGGACAGTGATTTTTTTCCCTAAAACACATGTGCCAACAGGGACACAAACAACAATCACTCTGTTAAATTGCACTACGAAGGACAGTGAAATTTATTTCTAAAGTAGGTGTGCCGAGAGGGACACAATAATCACTCTGGTTAAATCACAGTCAGAAGGGCGTTAATTTTCTGCCTAAGGCAGGTGTGATGACAGGGACACAACAATCATTCTAGGTTAAATCGTGTCAGGAGGACAGTGATTTTTTCTCAAAACACGTGTGCCAACAGGGACACAAACAACAATCACTCTGGTTAAATTACACTAAGGACTGTGAATTTTTTCAAGGCAGCGCCAACAGGGACACAATAATCACTCTGGTTAAATATAGGTGAGAAGGACAGTGATTTTTTTCCTGAGGCAAGTGCGCCAACAGTGACACAACAATGACTCTGGTTAAATCGCAGTCAGTAGGGCTATGTTGTTTTTTCAAAAACACATGAGCCAACAGGAACACAAACAACAATCACTCTGGTTAAATTGCACAAAGGAGTACAGTGAAATTTATTTCTAAGGCAGGTGGGCTGAGAGGGACACAACAATCACTCTGGTTAAATCACAGTGAAAAGGACAGTGATTTGTTTCCTAAGGCAGGTGCGACAACAGGGACACAACAATGACTCTGGTTAAATTGAACTTAGGGGGTTAGCGATTTTTTTCCTTAGACAGGTGTGCTAACAGGAACACAAACAACAATCACTCTGGTTAAATCGCAGTCAGAAGAACAGTGATTTTTTTACTTAGAAAACAGGGACACAACAATAATTCTGGTTAAATCGCAGTCAGGAGGACCGTGATTTTTTTTCCTAAAACACGAGTGCCAACAGGGACACAAACAACAATCACACTGGTTAAATCGCAGTCAGGAGGACTGTGATTTTTTCCCCTAAATCCCGTGTGCCAACTGGAACACAAACAACAATCACTCTCATTAAATTGCACTAAGGAGGACAGTGAAATTTATTTCTAAGGCAGGTTTGCCAAGAGGGACACAACAATCACTCTGGTTAAATCGCAGTCAGAAGGATGGTAATTTTTTGCCATAAGCAGGTGTGACGACAGGGACACAACCATCATTCTAGTTAAATCGCAGTCAGAAGGAAGTGATTTTTTTTCCAAAAACACGTGTGCCAACAGGGACTCAAACAACAATCACTCTGGTTAAATTACACTAAGAACTGTGAATTTCTTTCTAAGGCAGATGTGCCAACAGGGACACAATAATCACTCTGGTTAAATTGCAGTAAGAAGAACAGTGATTTTTTTCCAAAGGCAGGTGCGCCAACAGGGGCACAACAATGACTCTGGCTAAATCGCAGTCAGGAGGACAATGATGTTTTTCCAAAATCACGTGCTAACAGGAACACAAACAACAATCACTCTGTTAAATTCCACTAAGAAGGACAGGAACTTATTTCTAAGGCAGGTGCTGAGAGGACACAACAATCACTCTGGTTAAATTACAGTGAGAAGGACAGTGATTTTTCCTAAGGCAGGGCTCCAACAGGACACAACAATGACTCTGGTTAAATTAAACTTAGGAGGACTGTGATTTCTTTCCTTAGACAGGTATGCCGGAGCAGTGACGCAACAGTCTCTCAGGCAAATCGCAGTAAGGAGGACTGTGATTTTTTTCCTAAAGCACGCAGCCAACAGGACCACAAACAACAATCACTCTGGTTAAATCACAGTCAGAAGGACAGTGATTCCTTACCTAAGGCAACAGGACACAACAATAATTCTGGTTAAATCGCAGTCAGGAGGACAATGATTTTGTTCCTAAAACACATGTGCCAACAGGACACAAACAAAATCACTAGGTTAAATCGCAGTCAGAGGACTGTGATTTTTTTCCTAAACACATAAAAGCAACAGGAGCACAAACAACAATCACTCTTGTTAAATTGCACTAAAGAGGACAGAATTTATTTGAAAGGCAGGTGTGCCGAGAGGGACACAACAATCATCTGGTTAATCAGTCAGAAGGACCATAATTTATTGCCTAAGGCAGGTTTGCCAACAGGGACACGGCAATCATTCTGGCTAAATTGCAGTCAGGAGTACTGTGATTTCTCTTCCTAAAACACATGTGCCAAGAGGAACACAAACAACAATCACTCTGGTTAAATTGCACTAAGGAGGACAGTGAAATTTATTTCTAAGGCAGGTGTGCCAGAGGACACAACAATCACTCTGGTTAAATCGCAGTCAGGATGGTAATTTTGCCTAAGGCAGGTGTGACAACAGGGACACAACAATCATTCTGTTAAATCGCAGTCAGAGGACAGTGATTTTTTTTCCAAAACACATGTGCCAACAGGGACACAAACAACAATCACTCTGGTTAAATTACACTAAAGACTGAAGATTTTCTAGCGAGATGCCAACAGGGACACAATAAACACTCTGTTTAAATCGTTAGAGAGAAGGACAGTGATTTTTTTTCCTAAGGCAGGTGCCAATGAAGGTACAAACAATGACTTACAAATCACAGTCAGGAGGACAATGATGTTTTTTTCCAAAAACACGTGGGCCAACAGGAACACAAACAACAATCACTTTGGTTAAATTCCACTAAGAAGGACAGTGAAACTTATTTCTAAGGCAGGTGTGCCGAGAGGGACACAACAATCACTCTGGTTAAATAACAATGAGAAGGACAGTGATTTTTTTCCTAAGGCAGGTGCGCCAACAGGGGCACAACAATGACTCTGGTTAAATCACAGTCAAGAGGACAATGACGTTTCTTTCCAAAAACACATGTGCCTACAGGAAACACAAACAATCACCTGGTTAAATCGCAGTCAGGAGGACAGTGATTTTTTTTCCTAAAGCAGGTGTGCCGACAGGGACACAACAATCCCTCTCGTTAAATCACAGTCAGGAGGACAGAGATTTTTTTTTCCAGAAACATGTGTGCCAAAAGGGACACAAACAACAATCACTCTGGTTAAATTACACTAAAGACTGTGAAGTTGTTTCTAAGGCAGATGTGCCAACAGGGACACAATAATCACTCTGTTTAAATCGCAGTGAGAAGGACAGTGATTTTTTTCCTATGGCAGGTGCACCAACAGGGACACAACAATGACTCTAGTTAAATTGAATATAGGAGGACAGTGATTTTTTTCCTTAGACAGGTGTGCCAACAGGGACACAAGAAACAATCACTCTGGTTAAATTGCAATCAGGAGGACTGTGATTTTTTTCCCTAAAACACGTAGCCAACAGGAACACAAACAACAATCACTCTGTTAAATTGCACTAAGGAGGACAGTGAAATTATTTAAGACAGGTGTGCGAGAGAAACACAACAATCACTCTGGTTAAATCGCAGTCAGAAGGATGGTAATTTTTGCCACAAGCAGAGGACGATATGAGACACAACAATCATTCTAGTTAAATCAAACTCAGAAGGACAGTGATTTTTATTCCAAAAACACGTGTGCCAACTGGGACTCAAACAACAATCACTCTGGTTAAATTACACTAAGAACTGTGAATTTTTTCCTAAGGCAGATGTGCCAACAGGGACACAATAATCACTCTGGTTAAATCGCAGTGAGAAGGACACTGATTTTTTTCCTAAGGCAGGTGCGCCAACAGGGACACAATAATCACTCTGGTTAAATCGCAGTGAGAAGAACAGTGATTTTTTTCCTAAGGCAGGTGCACCAACAGGAGCACAACAATGACTCTGGCTAAATTGCAGTCAGAAGGACAATGATGTTTTTTCCAAAAATACGTATGCCAACAGGAACACAAACAACAATCACTCTGGTTAAATTCCACTAAGAAGGACAGTGAAACTTATTTCTAAGGCAGTGTGCCAAGAGGACACAATCACTTGTTAAATCACAGTGAGAAGGACAGTGATTTTTTTCCTAAGGCAGGCGCTCCAACAGGGACACAACAATGACTCTGGTTAAATTAAACTTAGGAGGACTGTGATTTCTTTCCTTAGACAGGTGTGCCGATAGGGACGCAACAGTCTCTCTGACTAAATCGCAGTAAGGAGGACTGCAATTTTTTTTCCTAAAGCACGTGTGCCAACAGGAACACAAACAACAATCAATCTTGTTAAATTGCACTAAAGAGGACTGTGAAATTTATTTCAAAGGCAGGTGTGCCGAGAGGGACACAACAATCACCTGGTTAAATCGCAGTCAGAAGGACCATAATTTATTGCCTAAGGCAGGTTTGCCAACAGGGACACAGCAATCATTCTGGCTAAATTGCAGTCAGGAGGACTGTGATTTCTCTTCCTAAAACACATGTGCCAACAGGAACACAAACAACAATCACTCTGGTTAAATTGTACTAAGGAGGACAGTGAAATTTATTTCTAAGGCAGGTGTGCCGAGAGGGACACAACAATCACTCTGGTTAAATCGCAGTCAGGATGGTAATTTTTTTCCTCAGGCAGGTGTGCCAACAGGGACACAACAATCACTCTGGTTCAATCACAGTCAGGAGGACAGTGATTTTTTTTTCCAGAAACATGTGTGCCAACAGGGACACAAACAACAATCATTCTGGTTAAATTACACTAAGGACTGTGAATTTTGTTCTAAGGCAGATGTGCCAACAGGGACACAACTATCACTCTGGTTAAATCACACTCAGAAGGTCAGTGATTTTTTTCCTAAGGCAGGTTCGCCAACAGGGACACAACAATGACTCTGGTTAAATCGCACTCATTAGGAGGACAGTGATTTTTTTCCTTAGACAGGTCTGCTGTTAGGGACACAGCAATTTCTCTGGCTAAATCGCAGTCAGGAGGACTGTGATTTTTTTCCCAGAAGCACGTGTGCCAACAGGAACACAAATAAAAATCACTCTGGTTAAATCGCAGTCAGAAGGATCGTAATTTTTTGTCAAGTGGCAGGTTTGCTAAAGGGACACAGCAATATTCTGGCTAAATCCACAATCAGGAGGACAGTGATTTTTCCCCAAAACACATGTGCCAACAGGACACAAAACAATTACCTTTGTTAAATTGCAATCAGCAGGACAGTGTTTTTTTTCTCAAACACGTGTGCCAACAGGAACACAAAAACAACCACTCTGGTTAAATTGCACTAAGGAAGACAGTGAAATTTATTAATAAGGCAGGTGTGCCAAGAGGGACACAAAAATCACTTTGGTTAAATCGCAGACAGAAGGACCATAATTTTTTGCCTAAGGCAGATTTGCTAACAGGGACACAGCAATCATTATGGCTAAATCGCAGTCAGGAGGACAGTGATTTTTTTCCCTAAAACACATGTGCCAACAGGGACTCAAACAACAATCACTCTGGTTAAATTGCAATCAGGAGGACTGTGATTTTTTTCCCTAAAACACGTATGCCAACAGGAACACAAACAATAATCACACTGGTTAAATTGCAGTAAGGAGGACAGTGAAATTTATTTCTAAGGCAGGAGTGCCAACAGGGACACAACAATCACTCTGGTTAAAATGCAGTCAGAAGGACTGTAATTTTTTACCTAAGGCAGGTTTGAACAACAGATACACAGCAATCATTCTGGTTAAATCACAGTCAGGAGGACAGTGATTTGTCTTCCTAAAACACGTGTGCCGACAGGGACACAGCAATCATTCTGGCTAAACTGCAGTCAGGAGGGCTGTGATTTCTCTTCCTAAAACACATGTGCCAACAGGAACACAAACAACAATCACTCTGGTTAAATTGCACTAAGAAGGACAGTGAAATTTATTTCTAAGGCAGGTGTGCCGAGAGGGACACAACAATCACTCTGGTTAAATCGCAGTCAGGACGGTAATTTTTTGCCTAAGGCAGGTGTGACAACAGGGACACAACAATCATTCTGGTTAAATCGCAGTCAGGAGGACAGTGATTTTTTTTCCAAAAAACACATGTGCCAAAAGGGACACAAACAACAATCACTCTGGTTAAATTACACTAAAGACTGTGAAGTTGTTTCTAAGGCAGATGTGCCAACAGGGACACAATAATCACTCTGTTTAAATCGCAGTGAGAAGGACAGTGATTTTTTCAAGGCAGGTGGCACCAACAGGGACACAACAATGACTCTGGTAAATTGAACTTAGGAGGACAGTGATTTTTTCTTTAGACAGGTGTGCCAAAAGGAACACAAACAACAATCACACTGGTTAAATCGCAGTCAGAAGGACAGTGATTTTCTTACCTAAGAAAACAGGGACACAACAATAATTCTGGTTAAATCGCAGTCAGGAGGACAGTGATTTTTTTTCCAAAAACACGTGTGAAAACAGGGACATAAACAACAATCACTCTGGTTAAATTACACTAAGAACTGTGAATTTTTTTCTAAGGCAGATGTGCCAACAGGGACACAATAATCATTCTGGATAAATCGCAGTGAGAAGGACACAGATTTTTTTCCTAAGGCAGGTGCGCCAACAGGGACACAATAATCACTCTGGTTAAATTGCAGTGAGAAGAACAGTGATTTTTTTCCAAAGGCAGGTGCGCCAACAGGGGCTCAACAATGACTCTGGCTAAATCGCAGTAAGGAGGACAATGATGTTTTTTCCAAAAGCTGCAGCCAACAGGAACACAAACAACTCACTCTGGTTAAATTCCA
Source organism: Neoceratodus forsteri (assembly GCA_016271365.2). Classification (NCBI taxonomy): domain Eukaryota; kingdom Metazoa; phylum Chordata; order Ceratodontiformes; family Ceratodontidae; genus Neoceratodus; species Neoceratodus forsteri. The sequence goes on along the minus strand of CM028129.1, from coordinate 439,877,337 downwards.
CTAAGAAGGACAGTGAAACTTATTTCTAAGGCAGGTGTGCCGAGAGTGCCAACAATCACTCTGGTTAAATCACAGTGAGAAGGACAGTGATTTTTTTTTCCTAAAAGGCAAGCCCAACAGGGACAGAACAATTACTCTGGTAAAATTAAACTTAGAGGACTGTGATTTCTTTTCCTTATACAGGTGTGCCGATAGGGGCACAACAGTTTCTCTGGCTAAATCGCAGTAAGGAGGACTGTGATTTTTTTCCTAAAGCACGTGTCAACAGGAACACAAACAACAATCACTCTGGTTAAATCGCAGTCAGAAGGACAGTGATTCTTTACCCAAGGCAACAGGGACACAACAATAATTCTGGTTTAAATCGCAGTTGTGAGGACAGTGATTTTTTCCTAAACACATGTGCCAACAGGGACACAAACAAAAATCACTCAGGTTAACCGCAGTCAGGAGGACTGTGATTATTTTCCCTAAAACACATGTGCCAACAGGAGCACAAACAACGATCACTCTTGTTAAATTGCACTAAAGAGGACAGTGAAATTTATTTCAAAGGCAGGTGTGCCGAGAGGACACAACAACGCCTGGTTCAATCACGTAGTCAGAAGGACCATAATTTATTGCCTAAGGTGCAGATTTGCATACAGGGACACAGCAACTCAAGTTCTGGCTAAGTCTGTAGCGTCAGGAGGACTGTGATTTCTCTTCCTAAAACACATGTGCCAACAGGAACACAAACAACAATCACCTGGTTAAATTGAACTAAGAGGACAGTGAAATTTATTTCTAATGCAGGAATGCCAAGAGGGACACAACAATCACTCTGGTTAAATCGCAGTCAGAAAGACCATTATTTTTTGCCTAAGGCAGGTTTGCTAACAGGGACACAGCAAACATTCTGGCTAAATCGCAGTCAGGAGGACAGTGATTTTTTTCCCTAAAACACATGTGCCAACAGGGACACAAACAACAATCACTCTGTTAAATTGCACTAAGAAGGACAGTGAAATTTATTTCTAAAGCAGGTGTGCCGAGAGGGACACAACAATCACTCTGGTTAAATCACAGTCAGAAGGACGTTAATTTTCTGCCTAAGGCAGGTGTGACGACAGGGACACAACAATCATTCTGGTTAAATCGCAGTCAGGAGGACAGTGATTTTTTCCTCAAAACACGTGTGCCAACAGGGATGCAAAACAACAATCACTCTGGTTAAATTACACTACTGACTGTGAATTTTTCTAAGGCAGATGCCAACAGGGACACAATAATCACTTTGGTTAAATAGCAGTGAGAAGGACAGTGATTTTTTTCCTGAGGCAAGTGCGCCAACATGGACACAACAATGACTCAGGTTAAATCGCAGTCAGTAGGGCTATGTTGTTTTTTCAAAAACACATGAGCCAACAGGAACACAAACAACAATCACTCTGGTTAAATTGCACAAAGGAGTACAGTGAAATTTATTTCTAAGGCAGGTGGGCTGAGAGGGACACAACAATCACTCTGGTTAAATCACAGTGAAAAGGACAGTGATTTGTTTCTAAGGCAGATGCTACCAACAGGATGGCAATAATGACTCTGGTTAAATTGAACTTAGGGGTTAGCATTTTTTTCCTTAGACATGTAAGCAACAGGAACACAAACAACAATCACTCTGGTTAAATCGCATTCAGAAGAACAGTGATTTTTACTTAGAAAACAGGGACACAACAATAATTCTGTTTAATCGCAGTCAGAGGACCGTAATTTTTTTCCTCAAAACACGAAAGTGCCAACAGGGACACAAACAATAATCACACTGGTTAAATTGTACTATGAGTAGCGAGTGAAATTTATTGTTAAGGCGCAGGTTTGCTTAAGAGGACAAGTCAATCACTGAAGTAAATCGCAGTCAGAAGCGATGGTACTTTTTGCCATAAGCAGGTGTGACGACAGGAACAACAATCATTCTAGTTAAATCGCTAATCAGAAGGAAGTGATTTTTTTTCCAAAACACGTGCCAACAGGAACTCAAACAACAATCACTCTGTTTAAATTACACTAAGAACTGTGAATTTCTTTTCTACAGGCAGATGTGCCAACAGGGACTCCAATAATCACTCTGGTTAAATCGCTATGAGAAGGACACTGATTTGTGTCCTAAGGCAGGTGCGCCAACAGGGACACAACAATCACCTGGTTAAATTGCAGTGAGAAGAACAGTGATTTTTTCCAAAGGCAGTGCGCTATCAGGGCACAACAATGACTCTGGCTAAATCGCAGTCAGAGGACAATGATGTTTTTCTCAAAACACGCAGCCAACATGAACACAAACAACAATCACTCTGGTTAAATTCCACTAAGAAGTAGACAGTGAACTTATTTCAAGGCAGTGGTGCTTAGTGAACACAATCACTCTGGTTAAATCATGAGTCAGGAGACAGTGATTTTTTCCTAAACACATGTGCCAACAGGGACACAAACAAAAATCATCAGGTTAAATCGCAGTCAGGAGGACTGTGATTATTTTCCTATAACACATGTGCCAACAGGAGCACAAACAACGATCACTCTTGTTAAATTGCACTAAAGAGGACAGTGAAATTTATTTCAGTCGGTGTGCCGAGAGGGACACAACAATCACCGTTAAATCGCAGTCAGAAGGACCATAATTTACTGTCTAAGGCAGATTTGCCAACAGGGACACAGCAATCATTCTGGCTAAATTGCAGTTAGGAGGACTGTGATTTTTCCTAAACACATGTGCCAACAGGACACAAACAACAATCACTCTGGTTAAATTGAACTAAGGAGGACAGTGAAATTTATTTCTAATGCAGGTATGCCAAGAGGGACAACAATCACTGGTTAAATCGCAGCAGACAGACTATTATTTTTGCCTAAGGCAGGTTTACAACAGGGACACAGCAAACATTCTGGCTAATCGTGAGTCAGGAGGACAGTGATTTTTTCCCTAAAACACATGTGACAACAGGGACACAAACAACAATCCCTCTGTTAAATTGCACTAAGAAGGACAGTGAAATTTATTTCTAAAAGCAGGTGTGCGAGAGGGACACAACAATCACTCTGGTTAAATCACAGTCAGGTGCGGGTCGCACTTTTCTGCCTGGCAGGTGTGATTGACAGGACACAACAATCATTCTGGTTAAATCGCAGTCAGGAGGACAGTGATTTTTTTCCTTAAAAACACGTAGCCAACAGGGACACAAAACAATTCACCTGGTTAAATTACACTAAGGATCTGTAATTTTTTTCTAAGGCAGATGTGCCAACAGGGACACAATAATCACTTGGTTAAATAGTAGTGAGAAGGACAGTGATTTTTTTCCTGAGGCAAGTGCGCCAACATGGACACAACAATGACTCAGGTTAAATCGCAGTCAGTAGGGCTATGTTGTTTTTTCAAAAACACATGAGCCAACAGGAACACAAACAACAATCACTCTGGTTAAATTGCACAAAGGAGTACAGGAAATTTATTTCTAAGGCAGGTGGGCTGAGGGACACAACAATCACCTTGTTAAATCACAGTGAAAAGGACAGTGATTGTTTCCTAAGGCAGGTGCGCCAACAGGGACACAACAATGACTCTGGTTAAATTGAACTTAGGGGGTTAGCGATTTTTTTCCTTAGACAGGTGTGCCAACAGGAACACAAACAACAATCACTCTGGTTAAATCGCAGTCAAAAGAACAGTGATTTTTTTACTTAGAAAACAGGGACACAACAATAATTCTGGTTAAATCGCAGTCAGGAGGACCGTAATTTTTTTTCCTAAAACACGAGTGCCAACAGGGACACAAACAACAATCACACTGGTTAAATTGCACTAAGGAGGACAGGGAAATTTATTTCTAAGGCAGGTTTGCCAAGAGGGACACAACAATCACTCTGGTTAATCGCAGTCAGAAGGATGGTAATTTTTGCCATAAGCAGGTGATGACAGGAAACACAACAATCATTCTAGTTAAATCGCAATCAGAAGGAAGTGATTTTTTTTCCAAAAACACGTGTGCCAACAGGGACTCAAACAACAATCACGCTGGTTAAATTACACTAAGAACTGTGAATTTCTTTCTAAGGCAGATGTGCCAACAGGGACACAATAATCACTCTGGTTGAATCGCAGTGAGAAGGACACTGATTTGTGTCCTAAGGCAGGTGCGCCAACAGGGACACAATAATCACTCTGGTTAAATTGCAGTGAGAAGAACAGTGATTTTTTTCCAAAGGCAGGTGCGCCAACAGGGGCACAACAATGACTTGTCTACAACTTGCAGTCAGGAGGACAATGATGTTTTTCCAAAACACGTGGTGCCAACATGAACACAAACAACAATCACTCTGGTTAAATTCCACTAAGAAGGACAGTGAAACTTATTTCTAAGGCAGGTGTGCCGAGAGGGGCACAACAATCACTCTGGTTAAATCACAGTGAGAAGGACAGGATTTTTCCTAAGGCAGGTGCTCCAACAGGGACACAACAATGACTCTGGTTAAATTAAACTTAGGAGGACTGTGATTTCTTTCCTTGAACAGGTGTGCCGATGGTGTGCGCAACAGTCTCTCTGGCTAAATCGCAGTAAGTAGGACTGTGTATTTTTTCCAAAGCACGTAGCCAACAGGAACACAAACAACAATCACTTGTTAAATCACAGTCAGAAGGACAGTGATTCTATACCTAAGGGCAACAGGGACACAAATAATAATTTGGTTAAATGTAGTCAGGAGGACAATGATTTTTTTCCAAAACACATGTGCAACAGGGACACAAACAAAAATCACTCAGGTTAAATCGTTATGGGGAGGACTGTGATTTTTTCCCAAAACACATGTGCCAACAGGAGCACAAAAACAATCACCTGGTTAAATTACACCAAAGAGGACAGTGAAATTTATTTCAAGGCAGGTGTGCCGAGAGGGACACAACAATCACCTGGTTAAATCGCAGTCAGGATGGTAATTTTTTCTCAGGCAGGTGCCAACAGGGTACAACAATCACTTGGTTCAATCACGCAGTCAGAGGACAGTGATTTTTTTTCCAGAAACATGTGTGCCAACAGGGACACAAACAACAATCATTCTGGAGCTAACATACACTAAGGACTGTGAATTTTGTTCTAGGGTGATGTGCCAACAGGGACACAACTATCACCTGGTTAAATCACACTCAGAAGGTCAGTGATTTTTTTTCCAAGGCAGGTTCGCCAACAGGGACACAACAATGACTTGGTTAACTCAGCACTCATTAGAGGACAGTGATTTTTTTCTTAGACAGGTCTGCTGTTAGGTCACAGCAATTTCTTCTACAATTGCAGTGCTGGGAGGACTGTGATTTTTTTCCAGAAGCACGCGGAGCCAACAGGAACACAAATAAAAATCACTCTGGCTAAATCGCAGTCGAAGGATCGTTTTTTTGGCTCAAGGCAGGTTTGCTAAAAGGACACAGCAATCATTCTGGCTAATTCGCAATCAGGAGGACAGTGATTTTTTTCCTAAAACACATGTGCCAACAGGGACACAAACAACAATTACCTGGTTAAATTGCAACCGCAGGACAATGTTTTTTTCTCAAAACACGCAGCCAACAGGAACACAAACAACAATCACTCTGGTTAAATTGCACTAAGGAGGACAGTGAAATTTATTAATAAGGCAGGTGTGCCAAGAGGGACACAAAACTTACTTGGTTAAATCGCAGCCGAAGGACCATAATTTTTTTGCCTAAGGCAGATTTGCTAACAGGGACACAGCAATCATTATGGCTAAATCGCATGAGTGACAGTGATTTTTTTCCAAAACACATGTGCCAACAGGGACTCAAACAACAATCACTGGTTAAATTGCGTAATCAGGAGGACTGTGATTTTTCCCTAAAACACGTGGTGCCAACAGGAACACAAATAATCACACTGGTTAAATTGCAGTAAGGAGGACAGTGAAATTTATTTCTAAGGCAGGAGTGCCAACAGGACACAACAATCACTTGTTAAAATGCACAGAAGGACTGTAATTTTACCTAAGGCAGGTTTGAACAACAGATACACAGTAATTATTCTGGTTAAATCACAGTCAGGAGGACAGTGATTTGTTCTAAAACATGTGTGCCGACAGGACACAGCAATCTATTCTGGCTAAACTGCAGTCAGGAGGGCTGTGATTTCTTTCCTAAAAACACATGTGCCAACAGGAACACAAACAACAGTCACTCTGGTTAAATTGCACCAAGAAGGACAGTGAAATTTATTTCTAAGGCAGTGTGCCGAGAGGACACAACAATCACTCTGGTTAAATCGCAGTCAGATTGGTAATTTTTGCCTACAGGTGTGACAAGAGGGACACAATAATCATTCTGGTTTAATCGCAAGTTGAGGACAGTGATTTTTTCCAAAACACATGTGCCAAAAGGACACAAACAACAATCCTGAAGTTAAACTACACTAAAGACTGTGAAGTTGTTTCTAAGGCAGATGTGCTAACAGGGACACAATAATCATCTTTAAACTCGCAGTGAGAAGGACAGTGATTTTTTTCAAGGCAGGTGCACCAACAGGGACACAACAATGACTCTGGTAAAATTGAACTTAGGAGGACAGTGTGATTTTTTCCTTAGACAGGTGTGCCAAAAGAACACAAACAACAATCACACTATAAATCGCAGTCAGAAGGACAGTGATTTTCTTACCTAAGAAAATAGGACACAACAATAATCTAAGCAATCGCAGTCAGAGGACAGTGTATTTTTTTTCCAAAACACGGTGGAAAACAGGACATAAACAACAATCACTGGGTTAAATTACACTAAGAACTGTGAATTTTTTCTAAGGCAGATGCCAACAGGGACACAATAATCATTCTGGATAAATCGCAGTGAGAAGGACAGATTTTTTCCTGATGCAGGTGCGCCAATCAGGGACACTACAATCACTCTGGTTAAATTGCAGGAGAAGAACAGTGATTTTTTCCAAAGGCAGGTGCTACCAATAGGGCTCAACAATGACTCTGGCTAAATCGCAGTAAGGAGGACAATGATGTTTTTCCAAAAACGCTGTGCAGCTAAACAGGAACACAAACAACAATCACCTGGTTAAATTCCACTAAGAAGGACAGTGAAACTTATTTCTAAGGCAGGTGTGTCGAGAGGGACACAACAATCACTCTGGTTAAATGACAGTGAGAAGGACAGTGATTTTTTTCCTAAGGCAGGCGCTCCAACAGGGACAGAACAATTACTCTGGTAAAATTAAACTTAGGAGGACTGTGATTTCTTTCCTTATACAGGTGTGCCGATAGGGACGCAACAGTTTCTCTGGCTAAATCGCAGTAAGGAGGACTGTGATTTTTTTTCCTAAAGCACGTGTGCCAACAGGAACACAAACAACAATCACTCTGGTTAAATCGCAGTCAGAAGGACAGTGATTCTTTTACCTAAGGCAGCAGGGACACAACAATAATTCTGGTTAAATCGCAGTCAGGAGGACAGTGATTTTTTTTCCTAAAACACATGTGCCAACAGGGACACAAACAAAAATCACTCAGGTTAAATCGCAGTCAGGAGGACTGTGATTATTTTCCCTAAAACACATGTGCCAACAGGAGCACAAACAACGATCACTCTTGTTAAATTGCACTAAAGAGGACAGTGAAATTTATTTCAAAGGCAGGTGAGCCGAGAGGGACACAACAATCACCTGGTTAAATCGCAGTCAGAAGGACCATAATTTATTGCCTAAGGCAGATTTGCCAACAGGGACACAGCAATCATTCTGGCTAAATTGCAGTCAGGAGGACTGTGATTTCTCTTCCTAAACACATGTGCCAACAGGAACACAAACAACAATCACTCTGTTAAATTGAACTAAGGAGGACAGTGGAATTTATTTCTAATGCAGGCATGCCAAGAGGGACACAACAATCACTCTGGTTAAATCGCAGTCAGAAAGACTATTATTTTTTGCTCAAGGCAGGTTTGTAACAGGACACAGCAAACATTCTGGCTAAATCGCAGTCATCGAGACAGTGATTTTTTCCCTAAAACACATGTGCCAACAGGGACACAAACAACAATCACTCTGTTAAATTGCACCAAGAAGGACAGTGAATTATTTCTAAAGCAGGTGTGCCGAGAGGACACAACAATCACTCTGGTTAAATCACAGTCAGAAGGACGTTAATTTTCTGCCTAAGGCAGGTGTGTGACTATTAGGTTACAACAATCATTCTTGTTAAATCGCAGTCAGAGGACAGTGATTTTTTCCCAAAACATGTGTGCCAACAGGGACACAAACAACAATCACTTGGTTAAATTGCCACTCAAGGACTGTGAATTTTTTCAAGGCAGATGCCAACAGGGCCACAATAATCACTCTGGTTAATAGTTAGTGAGAAGGACAGTGATTTTTTCCTGAGGCAAGTGCGCTCAACATGGACACAACAATGACTCAGGTTAAATCAATGGTCAGTAGGGCTATGTTGTTTTTTCAAAAACACATGAGCCAACAGGAACACAAACAACAATCACTCTGGTTAAATTGCACAAAGGAGTACAGCGAAATTTATTTCTAAGGCAGGTGGGCTGAGAGGGACACAACAATCACTCTGGTTAAATCACAGTGAAAAGGACAGTGATTTGTTTCCTAAGGCAGGTGCGCCAACAGGGACACAACAATGACTCTGGTTAAATTGAACTTAGGGGGTTAGCGATTTTTTTCCTTAGACAGGTGTGCCAACAGGAACACAAACAACAATCACTCTGGTTAAATCGCAGTCAGAAGAACAGTGATTTTTTTACTTAGAAAACAGGGACACAACAATAATTCTGGTTAAATCGCAGTCAGGAGGACCGTAATTTTTTTTCCTAAAACACGAGTGCCAACAGGGACACAAACAACAATCACACTGGTTAAATTGCACTAAGGAGGACAGTGAAATTTATTTCTAAGGCAGGTTTGCCAAGAGGGACACAACAATCACTCTGGTTAAATCGCAGTCAGAAGGATGGTAATTTTTTGCCATAAGAAGGTGTGACGACAGGAACACAACAATCATTCTAGTTAAATCGCAATCAGAAGGAAGTGAATTTTTTCCAAAACACGCGTGCCAACAGGACTCAAACAACAATCACCTGGTTAAATTACTCAAGAACTGTGAATTTCTTTCTAAGGCAGATGTGCCAACAGGGACAATAATCACTCTGGTTAAATCGCAGTGAGAAGGATACTGATTTGTGTCCTAAGGCAGGTGCGCCCAACAGACACAATAATCACCTGGTTAAATTGCAGTGAGAAGAACAGTGATTTTTTTTCCAAAGGTGGTGCTCAACAGGGGCACAACAATGACTCGCCAAATCGCAGTCAGAGGACAATGATGTTTTTCCAAAACACTTGTCCAACATGAACACAAACAACAATCACTTGGTTAAATTCCACTAAGAAGGACAGTGAAACTTATTTTAAGGCAGGTGTGCCGAGAGGGACACAACAATTACCTGGTTAATCACAGTGGAGAAGGACAGTGATTTTTCCCTAAGGCAGGTGCTCCAGGGACACAACAATGACTCTGGTTAAATTAAACTTAGGAGGACTGTGATTTTTCCTTAGACAGGTGTGCCTATAGTGACGAACAGTCTCTCTGGCTAACTTCAAGTCAGGGACTGTGATTTTTTCCTAAAGCACGGCAGCCAACAGGAACACAAACAACAATCACTCTGGTTAAATCACAGTCAGAAGGACAGTGACTTTACTCAAGGCAAATAGGGACACAACAATAATTCTGGTTAAATCGCAGTCAGAGGACAATGATTTTTTTCCTAAAACACATAAAGCAACAGGGACACAAAGCAAAATCACCAGGTTAAATCGCAGTCAGGAGGACTGTGATTTTTTTCCCTAAAACACATGTGCCAACAGGAGCACAAACAACAATCACTCTTGTTAAATTACACTAGAGAGGACACAGAAATTTATTTCAAAGGCAGGTGTGCCGAGAGGGACACAACAATCATCTGGTTAAATCGCAGTCAGGATGGTAATTTTTGGCCTCAGGCAGGTGTGCCAACAGGGACACAACAATCACTCTGGTTAAATCACAGTCAGTAGGACAGTGATTTTTTTTTTCAGAAACATGTGTGCCAACAGGGACACAAACAGCAATCATTCTGGTTAAATTACACTAAGGACTGTGAATTTTGTTCTAAGGCAGATGTGCAACAGGGTCACAACAATCACTCTGGTTAACTCACACTCAGAGGTCGGTGATTTTTTCTAAGGCAGGTTCACAACAGGACACAACAATGACTCTGGTTAAATCGCACTCACGGAGGACAGTGATTTTTTCCTTAGACAGGTCTGCTGAGGACACCGTAATTTTCTGGCTAAATCGCAGTCAGGAGGACTGCGTATTTTTTTCCAGAAGCACGTAGCCAACAGGAACACAAACAAAATGATTCACAGAAAAGGCAGGTGTTCCAAAGCAGCAGGACACAACAATGACTCTGGTTAAATTGAACTTAGGGGGATAGCGATTTTTTTCCTTAGACAGGTGTGCCAACAGGAACACAAACAACAATCACTCTGGTTAAATCGCAGTCAGAAGAACAATGATTTTTTTACTTAGAAAACAGGGACACAACAATAATTCTGGTTAAATCGCAGTCAGGAGGACCGTGATTTTTTTTCCTAAAACACGAGTGCCAACAGGGACACAATCAACAATCACTCTGGTTAAATCGCAGTCTGGAGGACTGTGATTTTTTCCCCTAAAACCCGTGTGCCAACTGGAACACAAACAACAATCACTCTCATTAAATTGCACTAAGGAGGACAGTGAAATTTATTTCTAAGGCAGGTTTGCCAAGAGGGACACAACAATCACTCTGGTTAAATCGCAGTCAGAAGGACCGAAATATTTTGCCCAAGGCAGGTTTGCTAACAGTGACACAGCAATCATTCTGGCTAAATTGCAGTCAGGAGGACAGTGATTTTGTTCTCTAAAACACATGTGCCAACAGGGACACAAGCAACAATCACTCACGTTAAATTGCAATCAGGAGGACTGTGATTTTTTTCCCTAAAACACGTGTGCCAACAGGAACATAAACGACAATCACTCTGGTTAAATTGCACTAAGGAGGACAGTGAAATTTATTTCTAAGACAGGTGTGCCGAGAGGAACACAACAATCACTCTGGTTAAATCGCAGTCAGAAGGATGGTAATTTTTTGCCATAAGCAGGTTTGACAACAGGGACATAACAATCATTCTAGTTAAATCGCAGTCAGAAAGACAGTGATTTTTTTTCCAAAAACACGAGTGCCAACAGGGACTCAAACAACAATCACTCTGGTTAAATTACACTAAGAACTGTGAATTTTTTTCTAAGGCAGATGTGCCAACAGAGACACAATAATCACTCTGGTTAAATCGCAGTGAGAAGGACACTGATTTTTTTCCAAAGGCAGGTGCGCCAACAGGGACACAATAATCACTCTGGTTAAATTGCAATGAGAAGAACAATGATTTTTTTCCAAAGGCAGCTGCGCCAACAGGGGCACAACAATGACTCTGGCTAAATCGCAGTAAGGAGGACAATGATATTTTTTCCAAAAACACGTGTGCCAAGAGGAACACAAACAACAATCACTCTGGTTAAATCGCAGTCAGAAGGACTGTGATTCTTTTACCTAAGGCAACAGGGACACAACAATAATTCTGGTTAAATCACTGTCAGGAGGACAGTGATTTTTTTTTCCTAAAACAGATGTGCCAACAGGGACACAAACAAAAATCACTCAGGTTAAATCGCAGTCAGGAGGACTGTGATTTTTTTCCCTAAAACACTTGTGCCAACAGGAGCACAAACAACAATCACTCTTGTTAAATTGCACTAAAGAGGACAGTGAAATTTCTTTCAAAGGCAGGTGTGCTGAGAGGGACACAACAATCACCTGGTTAAATCGCAGTCAGAAGGACCATAATTTATTGCCTAAGGCAGGTTTGCCAACAGGGACACAGCAATCATTCTGGTTAAAACGCAGTCAGGAGGACAGTGATTTTTTTTTCCAAAAACACATGTGCCAACAGGGACACAAACAACAATCACTCTGGTTAAATTACACTAAAGACTGTGAAGATTTTTCTAAGACAGATGTGCCAACAGGGACACAATAATCACTCTGTTTAAATCGCAGTGAGAAGGACAGTGATTTTTTTCCTAAGGCAGGTGCGCCAACAGGGGCACAACAATGACTCTGGCTAAATCGCAGTTAGGAGGACAATGATGTTTTTTCCAAAAACACGTGTGCCAACAGGAACACAAACAACAATCACTCTGGTTAAATTTCACTAAGAAGGACAGTGAAACTTATTTCTAAGGCAGGTGTGCCGAGAGGGACACAACAATCACTCTGGTTAAATAACAGTGAGAAGGACAGTGATTTTTTTCCTAAGGCAGGGGTGCCAACAGGGGCACAACAATGACTCTGGTTAAATCGCAGTCAAGAGGACAATGACAATTTTTTCCAAAAACACATGTGCCTGCAGGAACACAAACAACAATCACTCTGGTCAAATCGCAGTCAGGATGACAGTGATTTTTTTCCAGAAACATGTGTGCCAAAAGGGACACAAACAACCATCACTCTGGTTAAATTACACTAAAGACTGTGAAGTTGTTTCTAAGGCAGATGTGCCAACAGGGACACAATAATCACTCTGTTTAAATCGCAGGAGAAGGACAGTGATTTTTTTCTAAGGCAGGTGCACCAACAGGGACACAACAATGACTCTGGTTAAATTGAACTTAGGAGGACAGTGATTTTTTCCTTAGACAGGTGTGCCAACAGGAACACAAACAACAATCACACTGGTTAAATCGCAGTCAGAAGGACAGTGATTTTTACCTAAGAAAACAGGTACACAACAATAATTCTGGTTAAATCGAGTCAGGAGGACAGTGATTTTTTCCAAAACACGTGGAAAACAGGGATATAAACAACAATCACTCCGGTTAAATCGCGAGTCAGGAGGACAGTGATTTTTTTCCTAAAACACGTCTGCCAACAGGAACACAAACAAAAATCACTCTCGTTAAATTGCAATAAGGAGGACAGTGAAATTTATTTCTAAGGCAGGTATGCCAAGAGGGACACAACAATCACTCTGGTTAAATCGCAGTCAGAAGGACCGTTATTTTTTGCCTAAGGCAGGTTTGCTAACAGGGACACAGCAAACATTCTGGCTAAATCGCAGTCAGGAGGACAGTGATTTTTTTCCCTAAATCACATGTGCCAACAGGGACACAAACAACAATCACTCTGTTAAATTGCACTAAGAAGGACAGTGAAATTTATTTCTAAGACAGGTGTGCCGAGAGGGACTCAACAATCACTCTGGTTAAATCACAGTCAGAAGGACGTTAATTTTCTGCCTAAGGCAGGTGTGACGACAGGGACACAACAATCATTCTGGTTAAATCGCAGTCAGGAGGACAGTGATTTTTTCCCAAAACACGTGCCAACAGGGACACAAACAACAATCACTCTCGTTAAATTACACTAAGGACTGTGAATTTTTTTTTAAGGCAGATGTGCCAACAGGGACACAATACTCACTCTGGTTAAATAGCAGTGAGAAGGACAGTGATTTTTTTCCTGAGGCAAGTGCGCCAACAGGGACACAACAATGACTCTGGTTAAATCGCAGTCAGTAGGGCAATGATGTTTTTTCCAAAAACACATGTGCCAATAGGAACACAAACAACAATCACTCTGGTTAAATTGCACTAAGGAGTACAGTGAAATTTATTTCGAAGGCAGGTGTGATGAGAGGGACACAACAATCACTCTGTTTAAATCACAGTGAAAAGGACAGTGATTTGTTTCAAGGCAGGTGCCCAACAGGGACACAACAATGACTTGGTTAAATTGAACTTAGGGATAGCGATTTTTTCCTTAGACAAGTGTGCCAACAGGAACACAAACAACAATCACTCTGGTTAAATCGCAGTCAGAAGAACAATGATTTTTGCTTAGAAAACAGGGACACAACAATAATTCTGGTTAAATGCCGTCAGGAGGACCTGATTTTTTTCCTAAAACACGAAAAGCCAACAGGGACACGAACAACAATCACTCTGGTTAAATCGCAGTCAGGAGGACTTGATTTTTTCCCTAAAACCTGTGCCAACAGGAACACAAACAACAATCACTCTCATTAAATTGCACTAAGGAGGACAGCTAAATTGATTTCTAAGGCAGGTTTGCCAAGAGGGACACAACAATCACTCTGGTTAAATTGCAGTCAGAAGGACCGTAATTTTTTGCCTCAGGCAGGTTTGCTAACAGGGACACAGCAATCATTCTGGCTAAATTGCAGTCAGGAGGACAGTGATTTTGTTCTTTAAAACACATGTGCCAACAGGGACACAAGCAACAATCACTCTGGTTAAATTGCAATCAGGAGGACTGTGATTTTTTTCCCTAAAACACGTAGCCAACAGGAACACAAACAACAATCACTCTGGTTAAATTGCACTAAGGAGGACAGTGAAATTTATTTCTAAGACAGGTGTGCTGAGAGGAACACAACAATCACTCTGGTTAAATCGCAGTCAGAGGATGGTAATTTTTTGCCATAAGCAGGTGTGACGACAGGGACACAACAATCATTCTAGTTAAATCGCAGTCAGAAGGACACTGATTTTTATTCCAAAAACACATGTACCAACAGGGACTCAAACAACAATCACTCTGGTTGAATTACACTAAGAACTGTGAATTTTTTTCTAAGGCAGATGTGCCAACAGAGACACAATAATCACTCTGGTTAAATCGCAGTGAGAAGGACACTGATTTTTTTCCAAAGGCAGGTGTGCCAACAGGGACACAATAATCACTCTGGTTAAATTGCAGTGAGAAGAACAGTGATTTTTTTCCAAAGGCAGGTGCGCCAACAGGGGCACAACAATGACTCTGGCTAAATCGCAGTAAGGAGGACAATGATGTTTTTTCCAAAAACACGTGTGCCAACAGGAACACAAACAACAATCACTCTAGCTAAATTCCACTAAGAAGGACAGTGAAACTTATTTCTAAGGCAGGTGTGCCGAGAGGGACACAACAATCACTCTGGTTAATTAACGGTGAGAAGGACAGTGATTTTTTTCCTAAGGCAGGCGCTCCAACAGGGACATAACAATGACTCTGGTTAAATTAAACTTAGGAGGACTGTGATTTCTTTCCTAGACAGGTGTGCCGATAGGGACGCAACAGTCTCTGGCTAAATCGCAGTAAGGAGGACTGTGATTTTTTCCTAGCAAGCAGCCAACAGGAACACAAACAACAATCACTCTGGTTAAATCGCAGTCAGAAGGACAGTGATTCTTTTACCTAAGGCAACAGGGACACAACAATAATTCTGGTTAAATCACAGTCAGGAGGACAGTGATTTTTTTTCCTAAAACACATGTGCCAACAGGGACACAAACAAAAATCACTCAGGTTAAATCGCAGTCAGGAGGACTGTGATTTTTTTCCCTAAAACACATGTGCCAACAGGAGCACAAACAACAATCACTCTTGTTAAATTGCACTAAAGAGGACAGTGAAATTTATTTCAAAGGCAGGTGTGCCGAGTGGGACACAACAATCACCTGGTTAAATCGCAGTCAGAAGGACCATAATTTATTGCCTAAGGCAGGTTTGCAACAGGACACAGCAATCATTCTGGCGAAATTTCAGTCAGGAGGACTGTGATTTTTTCCCAAAACACATGTGCCAACAGGAACACAAACAACAATCACTCTGGTTAAATTGCACTAAGGAGGACAGTGAAATTTATTTCTAAGGCAGGTGTCGAAGGACACAACAATCACTCTGGTTAAATCGCAGTCAGAATGGTAATTTTTTGCCTAAGGCAGGTGTGACAAGAGGGACACAACAATCATCCTGGTTAAATCGCAGTCAGGAGGACAGTGATTTTTTTTTCCAAAAACACATGTGCCAACAGGGACACAAACAACAATCTCTCTGGTTAAATTACACTAAAGACTGTGAAGATTTTTCTAAGGCAGATGTGCCAACAGGGACACAATAATCACTCTGTTTAAATCGCAATGAGAAGGACAGTGATTTTTTTCCTAAGGCTGGTGCGCTAACAGGGGCACAAACAACAATCACTCTGGTTAAATTCCACTAAGAAGGGCAGTGAAACTTATTTCTAAGGCAGGTGTGCCGAGAGGGACACAACAATCACTCTGGTTAAATAACAGTAGAAGGACAGTGATTTTTTTCCTAGGGCAGGTGCGCCAACAGGGGCACAACAATGACTCTGGTTAAATCGCAGTAAAGAGGACAATGACGATTTTTTCCAAAAACACATTTGCCTACAGGAACACAAACAACAATCACTCTGGTTAAATCGCAGTCAGGAGGACAGTGATTTTTTTTCCTAAAGCAGGTGTGCCGACAGGGACACAACAATCACTCTCGTTAAATCACAGTCAGGAGGACAGTGATTTTTTTTCCAGGAACATGTGTGCCAAAAGGGACGCAAACAACTATCACTCTGGTTAAATTACACTAAAGACTGTGAAGTTGTTTCTAAGGCAGATGTGCCAACAGGGACACAATAATCACTCTGTTTAAATCGCAGTGAGAAGGACAGTGATTTTTTCCTAAGGCAGGTGCACCAACAGGGACACAACAATGACTCTGGTTAAACTGTACTTAGGTGGACAGTGATTTTTTTCCTTAGACAGGTGTGCCAACAGGAACACAAACAACAATCACACTGGTTAAATCGCAGTCAGAAGGACAGTGATTTTTTTACCTAAGAAAACAGGGACACAACAATAATTATGGTTAAATCGCAGTCAGGAGGACAGTGATTTTTTTTCCAAAAACACGTGTGAAAACAGGGACATAAACAACAATCACTCTGGTTAAATCACAGTCAGGAGGACACTGATTTTTTTTCCCTAAAACATGTCTGCCAACAGGAACACAAAAAAAAATCACTCTCGTTAAATTGCAATAAGGAGGACAGTGAAATTTATTTCTAAGGCAGGTATGCCAAGAGGGACACAACAATCACTCTGGTTAAATCGCAGTCAGAAGGACCGTTATTTTTTGCCTAAGGCAGGTTTGCTAACAGGGACACAGCAAACATTCTGGCTAAATTGCAGTCAGGAGGACAGTGATTTTTTTCCCTAAATCACATGTGCAAACGGGGACACAAACAACAATCACTCTGTTAAATTGCACTAAGAAGGACAGTAAAATTTATTTCTAAGGCAGGTGTGCCGAGAGGGACACAACAATCACTCTGGTTAAATCACAGTCAGAAGGACGTTAATTTTCTGCCTAAGGCAGGTGTGACGACAGGGCACAACAATCATTCTGGTTAAATCGAGTCAGGAGGACTGTGTTTTTTCCCAAAACACGTAGCGAACAGGACACAAACAACAATCACCTAGTTAAATTACACTAAGGACTGTGAATTTTTTCTAAGGCAGATGTGCCAACAGGGCACAATAATCACTGGTTAAATAGCAGTGAGAAGGACAGTGACTTTTTTCCTGAGGCAAGTGCGCCAACAGGGACACAACAATGACTCTGGTTAAATCGCAGTCAGTAGGGCAATGATGTTTTTTCCAAAAACACTTGTGCCAACAGGAACACAAACAACAATCACTCTGGTTAAATTGCACTAAGGAGTACAGTGAAATTTATTTCTAAGGCAGGTGTGCTGAGAGGGACACAACAATCACTCTGGTTAAATCACAGTGAAAAGGACAGTGATTTGTTTCCAAAGGCAGGTGCGCCAACAGGGGACACAACAATGACTCTGGTTAAATTGAACTTAGGGGGATAGCGATTTTTTTCCTTAGACAGGTGTGCCAACAGGAACACAAACAACAATCACTCTGGTTAAATCGCAGTCAGAAGAACAATGATTTTTTTACTTAGAAAACAGGGACACAACAATAATTCTGGTTAAATCGCAGTCAGGAGGACCGTGATTTTTTTTCCTAAAACACGAGTGCCAACAGGGACACAATCAACAATCACTCTGGTTAAATCGCAGTCAGGAGGACTGTGATTTTTTTCCCCTAAAACCCGTGTGCCAACTGGAACACAAACAACAATCACTCTCATTAAATTGCACTAAGGAGGACAGTGAAATTTATTTCTAAGGCAGGTTTGCCAAGAGGGACACAACAATCACTCTGGTTAAATCGCAGTCAGAAGGACCGAAATATTTTGCCCAAGGCAGGTTTGCTAACAGTGACACAGCAATCATTCTGGCTAAATTGCAGTCAGGAGGACAGTGATTTTGTTCTCTAAAACACATGTGCCAACAGGGACACAAGCAACAATCACTCACGTTAAATTGCAATCAGGAGGACTGTGATTTTTTTCCCTAAAACACCGTGTGCCAACAGGAACATAAACGACAATCACTCTGGTTAAATTGCACTAAGGAGGACAGTGAAATTTATTTCTAAGACAGGTGTGCCGAGAGGAACACAACAATCACTCTGGTTAAATCGCAGTCAGAAGGATGGTAATTTTTTGCCATAAGCAGGTTTGACAACAGGGACATAACAATCATTCTAGTTAAATCGCAGTCAGAAAGACAGTGATTTTTTTTCCAAAAACACGAGTGCCAACAGGGACTCAAACAACAATCACTCTGGTTAAATTACACTAAGAACTGTGAATTTTTTCTAAGGCAGATGTGCCAACAGAGACACAATAATCACTCTGGTTAAATCGCAGTGAGAAGGACACTGATTTTTTCCAAAGGCAGGTGCGCCAACAGGGACACAATAATCACTCTGGTTAAATTGCAATGAGAAGAACAATGATTTTTTCCAAAGGCAGCATAGCCAACAGGGCACAACAATGACTCTGGCTAAATCGCAGTAAGGAGGACAATGATATTTTTCCAAAACACGTAGCCAAGAGGAACACAAACAACAATCACTCTGGTTAAATCGCAGTCAGAAGGACTGTGATTCTTTTACCTAAGGCAACAGGGACACAACAATAATTCTGGTTAAATCACTGTCAGGAGGACAGTGATTTTTTTTTCCTAAAACAGATGTGCCAACAGGGACACAAACAAAAATCACTCAGGTTAAATCGCAGTCAGGAGGACTGTGATTTTTTTCCCTAAAACACTTGTGCCAACAGGAGCACAAACAACAATCACTCTTGTTAAATTGCACTAAAGAGGACAGTGAAATTTCTTTCAAAGGCAGGTGTGCTGAGAGGGACACAACAATCACCTGGTTAAATCGCAGTCAGAAGGACCATAATTTATTGCCTAAGGCAGGTTTGCCAACAGGGACACAGCAATCATTCTGGTTAAACGCGAGTCAGGAGGACAGTGATTTTTTTTCCAAAACACATGGCCAACAGGGCACAAACAACAATCACTTGGTTAAATTACACTAAAGACTGTGAAGATTTTTCTAAGACAGATGTGCCAACAGGGACACAATAATCACTCTGTTTAAATCGCAGTGAGAAGGACAGTGATTTTTTTCCTAAGGCAGGTGCGCCAACAGGGCACAACAATGACTGTGGCTAAATCTAGTTAGGAGGACAATGATGTTTTTTCCAAAAACACGTGTGCCAACAGGAACACAAACAACAATCACTCTGGTTAAATTTCACTAAGAAGGACAGTGAAACTTATTTCTAAGGCAGGTGTGCCGAGAGGGACACAACAATCACTCTGGTTAAATAACAGTGAGAAGGACAGTGATTTTTTTCCTAAGGCAGGGGTGCCAACAGGGGCACAACAATGACTCTGGTTAAATCACAGTCAAGAGGACAATGACAATTTTTTCCAAAAACACATGTGCCTGCAGGAACACAAACAACAATCACTCTGGTCAAATCGCAGTCAGATGACAGTGATTTTTTCCAGAAACATGTGTGTAAAGGACACAAACAACCATCACTCTGGTTAAATTACACTAAAGACTGTGAAGTTGTTTCTAAGGCAGATGTGCCAACAGGGACTCAGTAATCACTCTGTTTAAATCGCAGTGAGAAGGACAGTGATTTTTTTCCTAAGGCAGGTGCACCAACAGGGACACAACAATGACTCTGGTTAAATTGAACTTAGGAGGACAGTGATTTTTTTCCTTAGACAGGTGTGCCAACAGGAACACAAACAACAATCACACTGGTTAAATCGCAGTCAGAAGGACAGTGATTTTTTTACCTAAGAAAACAGGTACACAACAATAATTCTGGTTAAATCGCAGTCTGGAGGACAGTGATTTTTTTTCCAAAAACACGTGTGAAAACAGGGATATAAACAACAATCACTCCGGTTAAATCGCAGTCAGGAGGACAGTGATTTTTTTTCCCTAAAACACGTCTGCCAACAGGAACACAAACAAAAATCACTCTCGTTAAATTGCAATAAGGAGGACAGTGAAATTTATTTCTAAGGCAGGTATGCCAAGAGGGACACAACAATCACTCTGGTTAAATCGCAGTCAGAAGGACCGTTATTTTTTGCCTAAGGCAGGTTTGCTAACAGGGACACAGCAAACATTCTGGCTAAATCGCAGTCAGGAGGACAGTGATTTTTTTCCCTAAATCACATGTGCCAACAGGGACACAAACAACAATCACTCTGTTAAATTGCACTAAGAAGGACAGTGAAATTTATTTCTAAGGCAGGTGTGCCGAAAGAGACACAACAATCACTCCGGTTAACTCACAGTCAGAAGGACGTTAATTTTCTGCCTAAGGCAGGTGTGGACAGGGACACAACAATCATTCTGGTTAAATCGCAGTCAGGAGGACAGTGATTTTTTCCCAAAACACGTGTGCCAACAGGGACACAAACAACAATCACCTCGTAAATTACACTAAGGACTGTGAATTTTTTAAGGCAGATGTGCCAACAGGACACAATACTCACTCTGGTTAAATAGCAGTGAGAAGGACAGTGATTTTTTCCTGAGGCAAGTGCCAACAGGGACACAACAATGACTCTGGTTAAATCAAGAGTCAGTAGGGCAATGATGTTTTTTCCAAAAACACATGTGCCAATAGGAACACAAACAACAATCACTCTGGTTAAATTGCACTAAGGAGTACAGTGAAATTTATTTCGAAGGCAGGTGTGATGAGAGGGACACAACAATCACTCTGTTTAAATCACAGTGAAAAGGACAGTGATTTGTTTCCTAAGGCAGGTGCGCCAACAGGGACACAACAATGACTCTGGTTAAATTGAACTTAGGGGGATAGCGATTTTTTTCCTTAGACAAGTGTGCCAACAGGAACACAAACAACAATCACTCTGGTTAAATCGCAGTCAGAAGAACAATGATTTTTTTGCTTAGAAAACAGGGACACAACAATAATTCTGGTTAAATCGCCGTCAGGAGGACCGTGATTTTTTTTCCTAAAACACGAGTGCCAACAGGGACACGAACAACAATCACTCTGGTTAAATCGCAGTCAGGAGGACTTGATTTTTTCCCTAAAACCCAAGCCAACAGGAACACAAACAACAATCACTCTCATTAAATTGCACTAAGGAGGACAGGTAAATTGATTTCTAAGGCAGGTTTGCCAAGAGGACACAACAATCACTCTGGTTAAATTGCAGTCAGAAGGACTGTCATTTTTGCCTCAGGCAGGTTTGCTAACAGGGACACAGCAATCATTCTGGCTAAATTGCAGTCAGGAGGACAGTGATTTTGTTCTTTAAAACACATGTGCCAACAGGGACGCAAGCAACAATCACTCTGGTTAAATTGCAATCAGGAGGACTGTGATTTTTTTTCCCCTAAAACACGTGTGCCAACAGGAACACAAACAACAATCACTCTGGTTAAATTGCACTAAGGAGGACAGTGAAATTTATTTCTAAGACAGGTGTGCTGAGAGGAACACAACAATCACTCTGGTTAAATCGCAGTCAGAGGATGGTAATTTTTTGCCATAAGCAGGTGTGACGACAGGGACACAACAATCATTCTAGTTAAATCGCAGTCAGAAGGACACTGATTTTTATTCCAAAAACACATGTACCAACAGGGACTCAAACAACAATCACTCTGGTTGAATTACACTAAGAACTGTGAATTTTTTCTAAGGCAGATGTGCCAACAGAGACACAATAATCACTCTGGTTAAATCGCAGTGAGAAGGACACTGATTTTTTCCAAAGGCAGGTGTGCCAACAGGACACAATAATCACTCTGGTTAAATTGCAGTGAGAAGAACAGTGATTTTTTTCCAAAGGCAGGTGCGCCAACAGGGGCACAACAATGACTCTGGCTAAATCGCAGTAAGGAGGACAATGATGTTTTTTCCAAAAACACGTGTGCCAACAGGAACACAAACAACAATCACTCTAGCTAAATTCCACTAAGAAGGACAGTGAAACTTATTTCTAAGGCAGGTGTGCCGAGAGGGACAACAATCACTCTGGTTAATTAACGATGAGAAGGACAGTGATTTTTTTCCTAAGGCAGGCGCTCCAACAGGGACATAACAATGACTCTGGTTAAATTAAACTTAGGAGGACTGTGATTTCTTTCCTTAGACAGGTGTGCCGATAGGGACGCAACAGTCTCTCTGGCTAAATCGCAGTAAGGAGGACTGTGATTTTTTTTCCTAAAGCACGTGTGCCAACAGGAACACAAACAACAATCACTCTGGTTAAATCGCAGTCAGAAGGACAGTGATTCTTTTACCTAAGGCAACAGGGACACAACAATAATTCTGGTTAAATCACAGTCAGGAGGACAGTGATTTTTTTTCCTAAAACACATGTGCCAACAGGGACACAAACAAAAATCACTCAGGTTAAATCGCAGTCAGGAGGACTGTGATTTTTTTCCCTAAAACACATGTGCCAACAGGAGCACAAACAACAATCACTCTTGTTAAATTGCACTAAAGAGGACAGTGAAATTTATTTCAAAGGCAGGTGTGCCAAGTGGGACACAACAATCACCTGGTTAAATCGCAGTCAGAAGGACCATAATTTATTGCCTAAGGCAGGTTTGCCAACAGGGACACAGCAATCATTCTGGCGAAATTTCAGTCAGGAGGACTGTGATTTTTTTCCCTAAAACACATGTGCCAACAGGAACACAAACAACAATCACTCTGGTTAAATTGCACTAAGGAGGACAGTGAAATTTATTTCTAAGGCAGGTGTGCCGAAAGGGACACAACAATCACTCTGGTTAAATCGCAGTCAGAATGGTAATTTTTTGCCTAAGGCAGGTGTGACAAGAGGGACACAACAATCATCCTGGTTAAATCGCAGTCAGGAGGACAGTGATTTTTTTTTCCAAAAACACATGTGCCAACAGGGACACAAACAACAATCTCTCTGGTTAAATTACACTAAAGACTGTGAAGATTTTTCTAAGGCAGATGTGCCAACAGGGACACAATAATCACTCTGTTTAAATCGCAATGAGAAGGACAGTGATTTTTCCTAAGGCTGGTGCGCTAACAGGGCACAAACAACAATCACTCTGGTTAAATTCCACTAAGAAGGACAGTGAAACTTATTTCTAAGGCAGCTGTGCCGAGAGGGACACAACAATCACTCTGGTTAAATAACAGTAGAAGGACAGTGATTTTTTTTCCTAGGGCACGTGTGCCAACAGGGAACAACAATGACTTGGTTAAATCGCAGTAAAGAGGACAATGACGATTTTTCCAAAACACATTTGCTACAGGAACACAAACAACAATCACTCTGGTTAAATCGCAGTCAGGAGGACAGTGATTTTTTTTCCTAAAGCAGGTGTGCCGACAGGGACACAACAATCACTCTCGTTAAATCACAGTCAGGAGGACAGTGATTTTTTTTCCAGGAACATGTGTGCCAAAAGGGACGCAAACAACTATCACTCTGGTTAAATTACACTAAAGACTGTGAAGTTGTTTCTAAGGCAGATGTGCCAACAGGGACACAATAATCACTCTGTTTAAATCGCAGTGAGAAGGACAGTGATTTTTTCCTAAGGCAGGTGCACCAACAGGGACACAACAATGACTCTGGTTAAACTGTACTTAGGTGGACAGTGATTTTTTTCCTTAGACAGGTGTGCCAACAGGAACACAAACAACAATCACACTGGTTAAATCGCAGTCAGAAGGACAGTGATTTTTTTACCTAAGAAAACAGGGACACAACAATAATTATGGTTAAATCGCAGTCAGGAGGACAGTGATTTTTTTTCCAAAAACACGTGTGAAAACAGGGACATAAACAACAATCACTCTGGTTAAATCACAGTCAGGAGGACACTGATTTTTTTTCCCTAAAACATGTCTGCCAACAGGAACACAAAAAAAAATCACTCTCGTTAAATTGCAATAAGGAGGACAGTGAAATTTATTTCTAAGGCAGGTATGCCAAGAGGGACACAACAATCACTCTGGTTAAATCGCAGTCAGAAGGACCGTTATTTTTTGCATAAGGCAGGTTTGCTAACAGGGACACAGCAAACATTCTGGCTAAATTGCAGTCAGGAGGACAGTGATTTTTTTCCCTAAATCACATGTGCAAACGGGGACACAAACAACAATCACTCTGTTAAATTGCACTAAGAAGGACAGTAAAATTTATTTCTAAGGCAGGTGTGCCGAGAGGGACACAACAATCACTCTGGTTAAATCACAGTCAGAAGGACGTTAATTTTCTGCCTAAGGCAGGTGTGACGACAGGACACAACAATCATTCTGGTTAAATCGCAGTCAGGAGGACTGTGGTTTTTTTCCCAAAAACACGTGTGCGAACAGGGACACAAACAACAATCACTCTGGTTAAATTACACTAAGGACTGTGAATTTTTTTCTAAGGCAGATGTGCCAACAGGGACACAATAATCACTCTGGTTAAATAGCAGTGAGAAGGACAGTGACTTTTTTCCTGAGGCAAGTGCGCCAACAGGGACACAACAATGACTCTGGTTAAATCGCAGTCAGTAGGGCAATGATGTTTTTTCCAAAAACACTTGTGCCAACAGGAACACAAACAACAATCACTCTGGTTAAATTGCACTAAGGAGTACAGTGAAATTTATTTCTAAGGCAGGTGTGCTGAGAGGGACACAACAATCACTCTGGTTAAATCACAGTGAAAAGGACAGTGATTTGTTTCAAAGGCAGGTGCGCCAACAGGGACACAACAATGACTCTGGTTAAATTGAACTTAGGGGGATAGCGATTTTTTTCCTTAGACAGGTGTGCCAACAGGAACACAAACAACAATCACTCTGGTTAAATCGCAGTCAGAAGAACAATGATTTTTTTACTTAGAAAACAGGGACACAACAATAATTCTGGTTAAATCGCAGTCAGGAGGACCGTGATTTTTTTTCCTAAAACACGAAAAGCCAACAGGGACACAATCAACAATCACTCTGGTTAAATCGCAGTCTGGAGGACTGTGATTTTTCCCAAAACCCGTGTGCCAACTGGAACACAAACAACAATCACTCTCATTAAATTGCACTAACGAGGACAGTGAAATTTATTTCTAAGGCAGGTTTGCCAAGAGGGATACAACAATCACTCTGGTTAAATCGCAGTCAGAAGGACCGAAATATTTTGCCCAAGGCAGGTTAGCTAACAGTGACACAGCAATCATTCTGGCTAAATTGCAGTCAGGAGGACAGTGATTTTGTTCTCTAAAACACATGTGCCAACAGGGACACAAGCAACAATCACTCACGTTAAATTGCAATCAGGAGGACTGTGATTTTTTTCCCTAAAACACGTGTGCCAACAGGAACATAAACGACAATCACTCTGGTTAAATTGCACTAAGGAGGACAGTGAAATTTATTTCTAAGACAGGTGTGCCGAGAGGAACACAACAATCACTCTGGTTAAATCGCAGTCAGAAGGATGGTAATTTTTTGCCATAAGCAGGTTTGACAACAGGGACATAACAATCATTCTAGTTAAATCGCAGTCAGAAGGACAGTGATTTTTTTTCCAAAAACACGAGTGCCAACAGGGACTCAAACAACAATCACTCTGGTTAAATTACACTAAGAACTGTGAATTTTTTTCTAAGGCAGATGTGCCAACAGAGACACAATAATCACTCTGGTTAAATCGCAGTGAGAAGGACACTGATTTTTTTCCAAAGGCAGGTGTGCCAACAGGGACACAATAATCACTCTGGTTAAATTGCAATGAGAAGAACAATGATTTTTTTCCAAAGGCAGCTGCGCCAACAGGGGCACAACAATGACTCTGGCTAAATCGCAGTAAGAGGACAATGATATTTTTTCCAAAAACACGTGTGCCAAGAGGAACACAAACAACAATCACTCTGGTTAAATCGCAGTCAGAAGGACTGTGATTCTTTTACCTAAGGCAACAGGGACACAACAATAATTCTGGTTAAATCACTGTCAGGAGGACAGTGATTTTTTTTTCCTAAAACACATGTGCCAACAGGGACACAAACAAAATCACTCAGGTTAAATCGCAGTCAGGAGGACTGTGATTTTTTTCCCTAAAACACTTGTGCCAACAGGAGCACAAACAACAATCACTCTTGTTAAATTGCACTAAAGAGGACAGTGAAATTTCTTTCAAAGGCAGGTGTGCTGAGAGGGACACAACAATCACCTGGTTAAATCGCAGTCAGAAGGACCATAATTTATTGCCTAAGGCAGGTTTGCCAACAGGGACACAGCAATCATTCTGGTTAAAACGCAGTCAGGAGGACAGTGATTTTTTTTTCCAAAAACACATGTGCCAACAGGGACACAAACAACAATCACTCTGGTTAAATTACACTAAAGACTGTGAAGATTTTTCTAAGACAGATGTGCCAACAGGGACACAATAATCACTCTGTTTAAATCGCAGTGAGAAGGACAGTGATTTTTTTCCTAAGGCAGGTGCGCCAACAGGGGCACAACAATGACTCTGGCTAAATCGCAGTTAGGAGGACAATGATGTTTTTTCCAAAAACACGTGTGCCAACAGGAACACAAACAACAATCACTCTGGTTAAATTCCACTAAGAAGGACAGTGAAACTTATTTCTAAGGCAGGTGTGCGAGAGGACAACAATCACCTGGTTAAATAACAGTGAGAAGGACAGTGATTTTTTCCTAAGGCAGGGTGCCAATAGGGCACAACAATGACTCTGGTTAAATCACAGTCAAGAGGACAATGACAATTTTTACAAAACACATGTGCCTGCAGGAACACAAACAACAATCACTCTGGTCAAATCGAGTCAGGATGACAGTGATTTTTCCAGAAACATGTGTGCCAAAGGGACACAAACAACCATCACTCTGGTTAAATTACACTAAAGACTGTGAAGTTGTTTCTAAGGCAGATGTGCCAACAGGGACTCAGTAATCACCTGTTTAAATCGCAGGAGAAGGACAGTGATTTTTTTCCTAAGGCAGGTGCACCAACAGGGACACAACAATGACTCTGGTTAAATTGAACTTAGGAGGACAGTGATTTTTTTCCTTAGACAGGTGTGCCAACAGGAACACAAACAACAATCACACTGGTTAAATCGCAGTCAGAAGGACAGTGATTTTTTTACCTAAGAAAACAGGGACACAACAATAATTCTGGTTAAATCGCAGTCTGGAGGACAGTGATTTTTTTTCCAAAAACACGTGTGAAAACAGGGATATAAACAACAATCACTCCGGTTAAATCGCAGTCAGGAGGACAGTGATTTTTTTTCTAACACGTCTGCCAACAGGAACACAAACAAAATCACTCTCGTTAAATTGCAATAAGGAGGACAGTGAAATTTATTTCTAAGGCAGGTATGCCAAGAGGACACAACAATCACTCTGGTTAAATCAAGATCAGAAGGACCGTTATTTTTGCTCTAAGGCAGGTTTGCTAACAGGACACAGCAAACATTCTGGCTAAATCGCAGTCAGGAGGACAGTGATTTTTTCCCTAAATCACATGTGCCAACAGGGACACAAACAACAATCACTCTGTTAAATTGCACTAAGAAGGACAGTGAAATTTATTTCTAAGACAGGTGTGCCGAGAGGACTCAACAATACCTGGTTAAATCACAGTCAGAAGGACGTTAATTTTCTGCCTAAGGCAGGTGTGACGACAGGACACAACAATCATTCTGGTTAAATCGCAGTCAGGAGGACAGTGATTTTTTCCTCAAAACACGTAGTGCCAACAGGGACACAAACAACAATCACCTCGTTAAATTACACTAAGGACTGTGAATTTTTTTTAAGGCAGATGTGCCAACAGGGACACAATACTCACTCTGGTTAAATAGCAGTGAGAAGGACAGTGATTTTTTCCTGAGGCAAGTGCCAACAGGACACAACAATGACTCTGTTAAATCTAGTCAGTAGGGCAATGATGTTTTTCCAAAACACATGTGCCAATAGGAACACAAACAACAATCACTCTGGTTAAATTGCACTAAGGAGTACAGTGAAATTTATTTCTAAGGCAGGTGTGATGAGAGGGACAATCACTCTGTTTAAATCACAGTGAAAAGGACAGTGATTTTTTTCCAAGGCAGGCGCCCAACAGGGACACAACAATGACTCTGGTTAAATTGAACTTAGGGGATAGCGATTTTTTCTTAGACAGGTGTGCCAACAGGAACACAAACAACAATCACTTGGTTAAATCGCAGTCAGAAGAACAATGATTTTTACTTAGAAAACAGGGACACAACAATAATTCTGGTTAAATCGGCCAGGAGGACCGTGATTTTTTTCCTAAAACACGAAAAGCCAACAGGGACACGAACAACAATCACTCTGGTTAAATCGCAGTCAGGAGGACTGATTTTTTCCCTAAAACCCAAAGCCAACAGGAACACAAACAACAATCACTCTCATTAAATTGCACTCAAGGAGGACAGGTAAATTGATTTCTAAGGCAGGTTTGCCAAGAGGGACACAACAATCACTCTGGTTAAATTGCAGTCAGAAGGACCGTAATTTTTGCCTCAGGCAGGTTTGCTAACAGGACACAGCAATCATTCTGGCTAAATTGCAGTCAGGAGGACAGTGATTTTGTTCTTTAAACACATGTACAACAGGGACACAAGCAACAATCACTCTGGTTAAATTGCAATCAGGAGGACTGTGATTTTTTCCCTAAACACGTGCCAACAGGAACACAAACAACATTCACTCTGGTTAAATTGCACTAAGGAGGACAGTGAAATTTATTTCTAAGACAGGTGTGCTGAGAGGAACACAACAATACACTCTGGTTAAATCGCAGTCAGAGGATGGTAATTTTTTGCCATAAGCAGGTGTGACGACAGGAACACAACAATCATTCTAGTTAAATCGCAATCAGAAGGAAGTGATTTTTATTCCAAAAACACGTGTACCAACAGGGACTCAAACAACAATCACTCTGGTTAAATTACACTAAGAACTGTGAATTTTTTCTAAGGCAGATGTGCCAACAGAGACACAATAATCACTCTGGTTAAATCGCAGTGAGAAGGACACTGATTTTTTTCCAAAGGCAGGTGTGCCAACAGGGACACAATAATCACTCTGGTTAAATTGCAGTGAGAAGAACAGTGATTTTTTTTCCAAAGGCAGGTGCGCCAACAGGGGCACAACAATGACTCTGGCTAAATCGCAGTAAGGAGGACAATGATGTTTTTTCCAAAAACACGTGTGCCAACAGGAACACAAACAACAATCACTCTAGCTAAATTCCACTAAGAAGGACAGTGAAACTTATTTCTAAGGCAGGTGTGCCGAGAGGGACACAACAATCACTCTGGTTAATTAACGGTGAGAAGGACAGTGATTTTTTTCCTAAGGCAGGCGCTCCAACAGGGACATAACAATGACTCTGGTTAAATTAAACTTAGGAGGACTGTGATTTCTTTCCTTAGACAGGTGTGCCGATAGGGCGCAACAGTCTCTCTACAACTGCAGTAAGGAGGACTGTGATTTTTTTTCCTAAAGCACGTGTGCCAACAGAAACACAAACAACAATCACTCTGGTAAAATCGCAGTCAGAAGGACAGTGATTCTTTTACCTAAGGCAACAGGGACACAACAATAATTCTGGTTAAATCGCAGTCAGGAGGACAGTGATTTTTTTTCCTAAAACACATGTGCCAACAGGGACACAAACAAAAATCACTCAGGTTAAATCGCAGTCAGGAGGACTGTGATTTTTTTCCCTAAAACACATGTGCCAACAGGAGCACAAACAACAATCACTCTTGTTAAATTGCACTAAAGAGGACAGTGAAATTTATTTCAAAGGCAGGTGTGCCGAGTGGGACACAACAATCACCTGGTTAAATCGCAGTCAGAAGGACCATAATTTATTGCCTAAGGCAGGTTTGCCAACAGGGACACAGCAATCATTCTGGCGAAATTGCAGTCAGGAGGACTGTGATTTTTTTCCCTAAAACACATGTGCCAACAGGAGCACAAACAACAATCACTCTTGTTAAATTGCACTAAAGAGGACAGTGAAATTTATTTCAAAGGCAGGTGTGCCGAGAGGGACACAACAATCACTCTGGTTAAATCGCAGTCAGGATGGTAATTTTTTGCCTAAGGCAAGTGTGACAACAGGGGCACAACAATCATGCTGGTTAAATCGCAGTCAGGAGGACAGTGATTTTTTTTTCCAAAAACACATGTGCCAACAGGGACACAAACAACAATCACTCTGGTTAAATTACACTAAAGACTGTGAAGATTTTTCTAAGACAGATGTGCCAACAGGGACACAGTAATCACTCTGTTTAAATCGCAGTGAGAAGGACAGTGATTTTTTTCCTAAGGCAGGTGCGCCAACAGGGGCACAACAATGACTCTGGCTAAATCGCAGTCAGGAGGACAATGATGTTTTTTCCAAAAACACGTGTGCCAACAGGAACACAAACAACAATCACTCTGGTTAAATTTCACTAGAAGGACAGTGAAATTATTTCTAAGGCAGGTGTGCAGAGGACACAACAATCACTCTGGTTAAATAACAGTGAGAAGGACAGTGATTTTTTCTCAGGCAGGGCGCCAACAGGGCACAACAATGACTCTGGTTAAATCGCAGTCAAGAGGACAATGACGATTTTTCCAAAACACATGCCAGCAGGAACACAATCAACAATCACTCTGGTCAAATCAGCAGTCAGGAGGACAGTGATTTTTTCCTAAAGCAGGTGTGCCGACAGGGACACAACAATCTACTCTCGTTAAATCACAGCCAGGAGGACAGGATTTTTCCAAAACATGTGTGCCAAAGGGACACAAACAACCATCACTCTGATTAAATTACACTAAAGGCTGTGAAGTTGTTTCTAAGGCAGATGTGCCAACAGGGACACAATAATCACTCTGTTTAAATCGCAGTGAGAAGGACAGTGATTTTTTCCTAAGGCGGTGCACCAACAGGGACACAACAATGACTCTGGTTAAATTGAACTTAGGAGGACAGTGATTTTTTTCCTTAGACAGGTGTGCCAACAGGAACACAAACAACAATCACACTGGTTGAATCGCAGTCAGAAGGACTGTGATTTTTTTACCTAAGAAAACAGGGACACAACAATAATTCTGGTTAAATCGCAGTCAGGAGGACAGTGATTTTTTTCCCAAAAACACGTGTGAAAACAGGGACATAAACAACAATCACTCTGGTTAAATCGCAGTCTGGAGGAAAGTGATTTTTTTTCCCTAAAACACATCTGCCAACAGGAACACAAACAACAATCACTCGTTAAATTGCAATAAGGAGGACAGTGAAATTTATTTATAAGGCAGGTATGCCAAGAGGACACAACAATCACTCTGGTTAAATCGCAGTTAGAAGGACCGTTATTTTTGCTCAAGGCAGGTTTGCTAACAGGAGACAGCAAACATTCTGGCTAAATCGAGTCAGGAGGACAGTGATTTTTTTCCCTAAATCACATGTGCCAAGAGGGACACAAACAACAATCACTCTGTTAAATTGCACTAAGAAGGACAGTGAAATTTATTTCTAAGGCAGGTGTGCCGAGAGGGACTCAACAATCCCTCAGGTTAAATCACAGTCAGAAGGACGTTAATTTTCTGCCTAAGGCAGGTGTGACGACAGGGACACAACAATCATTCTGGTTAAATCGCAGTCAGGAGGACAGTGATTTTTTTCCCAAAAACACGTGTGCCAACAGGGACTCAAACAACAATCACTCTGGTTAAATAACACTAAGGACTGTGAATTTTTTTCTAAGGCAGATGTGCCAACAGGGACACAATAATCACTCTGGTTAAATAGCAGTGAGAAGGACAGTGATTTTTTTCCTGAGGCAACTGCGCCAACAGGTTCACAACAATGACTCTGGTTAAATCGCAGTCAGTAGGGCAATGATGTTTTTTCCAAAAACACATGTGCCAATAGGAACACAAACAACAATCACTCTGGTTAAATTGCACTAAGGAGGACAGTGAAATTTATTTCTAAGCAGGTGTGCTGAGAGGGACACAACAATCACTCTGGTTAATTCACAGTGAAAAGGACAGTGATTTGTTTCCTAAGGCAGGTGCACCAACAGGGACACAACAATGACTCTGGTTAAATTGAACTTAGGGGACTAGCGATTTTTTTCCTTAGACAGGTGTGACAACAGGAACACAAACAACAATCACTCTGGTTAAATCGCAGTCAGAAGAACAATGATTTTTTTACTTAGAAAACAGGGACACAACAATCACTCTGGTTAAATCGCAGTCAGGAGGACTGTGATTTTTTCCCCTAAAACCCGTGTGCCAACAGGAACACAAACAACAATTACTCTCGTTAAATTTCACTAAGGAGGACAGTTAAATTTATTTCTAAGGCAGGTTTGCCAAGAGGGACACAACAATCACTCTGGTTAAATCGCAATCAGAAGGACCGTAATTTTTTGCCTAAGGCAGGTTTGCTAACAGGACACAGCAATCATTCTGGCTAAATTGCAGTCAGGAGGACAGTGATTTTGTTCTCTAAAACACATGTGCCAACAGGGACACAAGCAACAATCACTCTGGTTAAATTGCAATCAGGAGGACTGTGATTTTTTTTCCCTAAAACACGAGGGCCAACAGGAACACAAACAACAATCACTCTGGTTAAATTGCACTAAGGAGGACAGTGAAATTAATTTCTAAGACAGGTGTGCTGAGAGGAAGACAACAATCACTCTGGTTAAATCGCAGTCAGAAAATGGTAATTTTTTGCCATAAGCAGGTGTGACGACAGGGACACAACAATCATTCTAGTTAAATCGCAGTCAGAAGGACAGTGATTTTTTTTCCAAAAACACGTGTGCCAACAGGGACTCAAACAACAATCTCTCTGGTTAAATTACACTAAGAACTGTGAATTTTTTTCTAAGGCAGATGTGCCAACTGGGACACAATAATCGCTCTGGTTAAATCGCAGTGAGAAGGACACTGATTTTTTTCCTAAGGCAGGTGTGCCTACAGTGACACAATAATCACTCTGGTTAAATTGCAGTAGAAGAACAGTGATTTTTTCCAAAGGTAGGTGCGCCAACAGGGCACTAACACTGACTCTGGCTAAATCGCAGTAAGGAGGACAATGATGTTTTTTCCAAAAACACTTGTGCCAACAGGAACACAAACAACAATCACTCTGGTTAAATTCCACTAAGAAGGACAGTGAAACTTATTTCTAAGGCAGGTGTGCCGAGAAGGACACAACAATCACTCTGGTTAAATCACAGTGAGAAGGACAGTGATTTTTTTCCTAAGGCAGGCGCTCCAACAGGGACACAACAATGACTCTGGTTAAATTAAACTTAGGAGGACTGTGATTTCTTTCCTTAGACAGGTGTGCCGTTAGGATGCAACAGTCTCCTGGCTAAATCGCAGTAAGGAGGACTGTGATTTTTTCTTAAAGCACGTGTGCAACAGGAACACAAACAACAATCACTTGGTTAAATCGCAGTCAGAAGGACAATGATTCTTTACCTAAGGCAACAGGGACACAACAATAATTCTGGTTAAATCGCAGTCAGGAGGACAGTGATTTTTTTCCTAAAACACATGTGCCAACAGGGACACAAACAAAAATCACTCAGGTTAAATCGCAGTCAGAAGGACTGTGATTTTTGCCTAAAACACATGTACCAACAGGAGCACAAACAACAATCACTCTTGTTAAATTGCACTAAAGAGGACAGTGAAATTTATTTCAGGCAGGTGTGCGAGGGACACAACAATCACCTGGTGAAATCGCAGAAGGACCATAATTTATTGCCTAAGGCAGGTTTCCCAACAGGGAAAAAGCAATCATTCTGGCTAAATTGCACTCAGGCGGACTGTGATTTCTCTTCCTAAAACACATGTGCCAACAGGAACACAAACAACAATCACTCTGGTTAAAATGCACTAAGGAGGACAGTGAAATTTATTTCTAAGGCAGGTGTGCCGAGAGGGACACAACAATCACTCTGGTTAAATCGCAGTCAGGATAGTAATTTTTTGCCTAAGGCAAGTGTGACAACAGGGACACAACAATTATTCTGGTTAAATCGCAGTCAGGAGGACAGTGATTTTTTTTTCCAAAAACACATGTGCCAACAGGGACACACACAACAATCACTCTGGTTAAATTACACTAAAGACTGTGAAGATTTTTCTAAGGCAGATGTGCCAACAGGGACACAATAATCACTCTGTTTAAATCGCAGTGAGAAGGACAGTGATTTTTTCTAAGCGCAGGGCGCCAACAGGGCACAACAATGACTCTGGCTAAATCGAGTCAGAGGACAATGATGTTTTTTCCAAAACACGTAGCCAAGAGGAACACAAACAACAATCACTCTGGTTAAATCGCAGTCAGAAGGACTGTGATTCTTTTACCTAAGGCAACAGGGACACAACAATAATTCTGGTTAAATCACTGTCAGGAGGACAGTGATTTTTTTTTCCTAAAACACATGTGCCAACAGGGACACAAACAAAAATCACTCAGGTTAAATCGCAGTCAGGAGGACTGTGATTTTTTTCCCTAAAACACTTGTGCCAACAGGAGCACAAACAACAATCACTCTTGTTAAATTGCACTAAAGAGGACAGTGAAATTTCTTTCAAAGGCAGGTGTGCCGAGAGGGACACAACAATCACCTGGTTAAATCGCAGTCAGAAGGACCATAATTTATTGCCTAAGGCAGGTTTGCCAACAGGGACACAGCAATCATTCTGGTTAAAACGCAGTCAGGAGGACAGTGATTTTTTTCCAAAACACATGTGCCAACAGGGACACAAACAACAATCACCTGGTTAAATTACACTAAAGACTGTGAAGATTTTTCTAAGACAGATGTGCCAACAGGGACACAATAATCACTCTGTTTAAATCGCAGTGAGAAGGACAGTGATTTTTCCTAAGGCAGGTGCCAACAGGGCACAACAATGACTCTGGCTAAATCTGCAGTTAGAGGACAATGATGTTTTTCCAAAACACGTGTGCCAACAGGAAACACAAACAACAATCACTCTGGTTAAATTCCACTAAGAAGGACAGTGAAACTTATTTCTAAGGCAGGTGTGCGAGAGGACACAACAATCACTCTGGTTAAATAACAGTGAGAAGGACAGTGATTTTTCTCCTAAGGCAGGGGTGCCAACAGGGGCACAACAATGACTCTGGTTAAATCACAGTCAAGAGGACAATGACAATTTTTTACAAAAACACATGTGCCTGCAGGAACACAAACAACAATCACTCTGGTCAAATCGCAGTCAGGATGACAGTGATTTTTTTCCAGAAACATGTGTGCCAAAAGGGACACAAACAACCATCACTCTGGTTAAATTACACTAAAGACTGTGAAGTTGTTTCTAAGGCAGATGTGCCAACAGGGACTCAGTAATCACTCTGTTTAAATCGCAGTGAGAAGGACAGTGATTTTTTTCCTAAGGCAGGTGCACCAACAGGGACACAACAATGACTCTGGTTAAATTGAACTTAGGAGGACAGTGATTTTTTTCCTTAGACAGGTGTGCCAACAGGAACACAAACAACAATCACACTGGTTAAATCGCAGTCAGAAGGACAGTGATTTTTTACCTAAGAAAACAGGACACAACAATAATTCTGGTTAAATCGAGTCTGGAGGACAGTGATTTTTTCCAAAACACGTGAAAACAGGGATATAAACTAACAATCACTCCGTTAAATCGCAGTCAGGAGGACAGTGATTTTTTCCCTAAAACACGTCTGCCAACAGGAACACAAACAAAATCACTCTCGTAAATTGCAATAAGGAGGACAGTGAAATTTATTTCTAAGGCAGGTATGCCAAGAGGGACACAACAATCACTCTGGTTAACTCAGATCAGAAGGACCGTTATTTTTTGCCTAAGGCAGGTTTGCTAACAGGGACACAGCAAACATTCTGGCTAAATCGCAGTCAGGAGGACAGTGATTTTTTTCCCTAAATCACATGTGCCAACAGGGACACAAACAACAATCACTCTGTTAAATTGCACTAAGAAGGACAGTGAAATTTATTTCTAAGACAGGTGTGCCGAGAGGGACTCAACAATCACTCTGGTTAAATCACAGTCAGAAGGACGTTAATTTTCTGCCTAAGGCAGGTGTGACGACAGGGACACAACAATCATTCTGGTTAAATCGCAGTCAGGAGGACAGTGATTTTTTTTCCCAAAAACACGTGTGCCAACAGGGACACAAACAACAATCACTCTCGTTAAATTACACTAAGGACTGTGAATTTTTTTTTAAGGCAGATGTGCCAACAGGGACACAATACTCACTCTGGTTAAATAGCAGTGAGAAGGACAGTGATTTTTTTCCTGAGGCAAGTGCGCCAACAGGGACACAACAATGACTCCGGTTAAATCGCAGTCAGTAGGGCAATGATGTTTTTTCCAAAAACACATGTGCCAATAGGAACACAAACAACAATCACTCTGGTTAAATTGCACTAAGGAGTACAGTGAAATTTATTTCTAAGGCAGGTGTGATGAGAGGGACACAACAATCACTCTGTTTAAATCACAGTGAAAAGGACAGTGATTTGTTTCCTAAGGCAGGTGCGCCAACAGGGACACAACAATGACTCTGGTTAAATTGAACTTAGGGGGATAGCGATTTTTTTCCTTAGACAGGTGTGCCAACAGGAACACAAACAACAATCACGCTGGTTAAATCGCAGTCAGAAGAACAATGATTTTTTTACTTAGAAAACAGGGACACAACAATAATTCTGGTTAAATCGCCGTCAGGAGGACCGTGATTTTTTTTCCTAAAACACGAGTGCCAACAGGGACACGAACAACAATCACTCTGGTTAAATCGCAGTCAGGAGGACTCTGATTTTTTTCCCCTAAAACCCGTGTGCCAACAGGAACACAAACAAAAATCACTCTCATTAAATTGCACTAAGGAGGACAGGTAAATTGATTTCTAAGGCAGGTTTGCCAAGAGGGACACAACAATCACTCTGGTTAAATTGCAGTCAGAAGGACCGTAATTTTTTGCCTCAGGCAGGTTTGCTAACAGGGACACAGCAATCATTCTGGCTAAATTGCAGTCAGGAGGACAGTGATTTTGTTCTTTAAAACACATGTGCCAACAGGGACACAAGCAACAATCACTCTGGTTAAATTGCAATCAGGAGGACTGTGATTTTTTTTCCCCTAAAACACGTGTGCCAACAGGAACACAAACAACATTCACTCTGGTTAAATTGCACTAAGGAGGACAGTGAAATTTATTTCTAAGACAGGTGTGCTGAGAGGAACACAACAATCACTCTGGTTAAATCGCAGTCAGAGGATGGTAATTTTTTGCCATAAGCAGGTGTGACGACAGGGACACAACAATCATTCTAGTTAAATCGCTGTCAGAAGGACACTGATTTTTATTCCAAAAACACGTGTACCAACAGGGACTCAAACAACAATCACTCTGGTTAAATTACACTAAGAACTGTGAATTTTTTTCTAAGGCAGATGTGCCAACAGAGACACAATAATCACTCTGGTTAAATCGCAGTGAGAAGGACACTGATTTTTTCCAAAGGCAGGTGTGCCAACAGGGACACAATAATCACTCTGGTTAAATTGCAGTGAGAAGAACAGTGATTTTTTTTCCAAAGGCAGGTGCGCCAACAGGGGCACAACAATGACTCTGGCTACAATCGCAGTAAGGAGGACAATGATGTTTTTCCAAAACACGTTGCCAACAGGAACACAAACAACAATCACTCTAGCTAAATTCCACTAAGAAGGACAGTGAAACTTATTTCTAAGGCAGGTGTGCCGAGAGGGACACAACAATCACTCTGGTTAATTAACGGTGAGAAGGACAGTGATTTTTTTCCTAAGGCAGGCGCTCCAACAGGGACATAACAATGACTCTGGTTAAATTAAACTTAGGAGGACTGTGATTTCTTTCCTTAGACAGGTGTGCCGATAGGGACGCAACAGTCTCTCTGGCTAAATCGCAGTAAGGAGGACTGTGATTTTTTTTCCTAAAGCACGTGTGCCAACAGAAACACAAACAACAATCACTCTGGTAAAATCGCAGTCAGAAGGACAGTGATTCTTTTACCTAAGGCAACAGGGACACAACAATAATTCTGGTTAAATCACAGTCAGGAGGACAGTGATTTTTTTTTCCTAAAACACATGTGCCAACAGGGACACAAACAAAAATCACTCAGGTTAAATCGCAGTCAGGAGGACTGTGATTTTTTTCCCTAAAACACATGTGCCAACAGGAGCACAAACAACAATCACTCTTGTTAAATTGCACTAAAGAGGACAGTGAAATTTATTTCAAAGGCAGGTGTGCCGAGTGGGACACAACAATCACCTGGTTAAATCGCAGTCAGAAGGACCATAATTTATTGCCTAAGGCAGGTTTGCCAACAGGGACACAGCAATCATTCTGGCGAAATTGCAGTCAGGAGGACTGTGATTTTTTTCCCTAAAACACATGTGCCAACAGGAGCACAAACAACAATCACTCTTGTTAAATTGCACTAAAGAGGACAGTGAAATTTATTTCAAAGGCAGGTGTGCCGAGAGGGACACAACAATCACTCTGGTTAAATCGCAGTCAGGATGGTAATTTTTTGCCTAAGGCAAGTGTGACAACAGGGGCACAACAATCATGCTGGTTAAATCGCAGTCAGGAGGACAGTGATTTTTTTTTCCAAAAACACATGTGCCAACAGGGACACAAACAACAATCACTCTGGTTAAATTACACTAAAGACTGTGAAGATTTTTCTAAGACAGATGTGCCAACAGGGACACAGTAATCACTCTGTTTAAATCGCAGTGAGAAGGACAGTGATTTTTTTCCTAAGGCAGGTGCGCCAACAGGGGCACAACAATGACTCTGGCTAAATCGCAGTCAGGAGGACAATGATGTTTTTCCCAAAAACACGTGTGCCAACAGGAACACAAACAACAATCACTCTGGTTAAATTCCACTAAGAAGGACAGTGAAACTTATTTCTAAGGCAGGTGTGCCGAGAGGGACACAACAATCACTCTGGTTAAATAACAGTGAGAAGGACAGTGATTTTTTTCCTCAGGCAGGTGCGCCAACAGGGGCACAACAATGACTCTGGTTAAATCGCAGTCAAGAGGACAATGACGATTTTTTCCAAAAACACATGTGCCAGCAGGAACACAATCAACAATCACTCTGGTCAAATCGCAGTCAGGAGGACAGTGATTTTTTTTCCTAAAGCAGGTGTGCCGACAGGGACACAACAATCACTCTCGTTAAATCACAGCCAGGAGGACAGTGATTTTTTTCCAGAAACATGTGTGCCAAAAGGGACACAAACAACCATCACTCTGATTAAATTACACTAAAGGCTGTGAAGTTGTTTCTAAGGCAGATGTGCCAACAGGGACACAATAATCACTCTGTTTAAATCGCAGTGAGAAGGACAGTGATTTTTTTCCTAAGGCAGGTGCACCAACAGGGACACAACAATGACTCTGGTTAAATTGAACTTAGGAGGACAGTGATTTTTTTCCTTAGACAGGTGTGCCAACAGGAACACAAACAACAATCACACTGGTTGAATCGCAGTCAGAAGGACTGTGATTTTTTTACCTAAGAAAACAGGGACACAACAATAATTCTGGTTAAATCGCAGTCAGGAGGACAGTGATTTTTTTTCCAAAAACACGTGTGAAAACAGGGACATAAACAACAATCACTCTGGTTAAATCGCAGTCTGGAGGAAAGTGATTTTTTTTCCCTAAAACACATCTGCCAACAGGAACACAAACAACAATCACTCTCGTTAAATTGCAATAAGGAGGACAGTGAAATTTATTTATAAGGCAGGTATGCCAAGAGGGACACAACAATCACTCTGGTTAAATCGCAGTTAGAAGGACCGTTATTTTTTGCCTAAGGCAGGTTTGCTAACAGGGAGACAGCAAACATTCTGGCTAAATCGCAGTCAGGAGGACAGTGATTTTTTTCCCTAAATCACATGTGCCAAGAGGGACACAAACAACAATCACTCTGTTAAATTGCACTAAGAAGGACAGTGAAATTTATTTCTAAGGCAGGTGTGCCGAGAGGGACTCAACAATCCCTCAGGTTAAATCACAGTCAGAAGGACGTTAATTTTCTGCCTAAGGCAGGTGTGACGACAGGGACACAACAATCATTCTGGTTAAATCACAGTCAGGAGGACAGTGATTTTTTTCCCAAAAACACGTGTGCCAACAGGGACTCAAACAACAATCACTCTGGTTAAATAACACTAAGGACTGTGAATTTTTTTCTAAGGCAGATGTGCCAACAGGGACACAATAATCACTCTGGTTAAATAGCAGTGAGAAGGACAGTGATTTTTTTCCTGAGGCAACTGCGCCAACAGGTTCACAACAATGACTCTGGTTAAATCGCAGTCAGTAGGGCAATGATGTTTTTCCCAAAAACACATGTGCCAATAGGAACACAAACAACAATCACTCTGGTTAAATTGCACTAAGGAGGACAGTGAAATTTATTTCTAAGCAGTGTGCTGAGAGGGACACAACAATCACCTGGTTAATTCACAGTGAAAAGGACAGTGATTTGTTTCTAAGGCAGGTGCACCAACAGGGACACAACAATGACTCTGGTTAAATTGAACTTAGGGACTAGCGATTTTTTTCCTTAGACAGGTGTGACAACAGGAACACAAACAACAATCACTCTGGTTAAATCGCAGTCAGAAGAACAATGATTTTTTTACTTAGAAAACAGGGACACAACAATCACTCTGGTTAAATCGCAGTCAGGAGGACTGTGATTTTTTCCCCTAAAACCCGTATGCCAACAGGAACACAAACAACAATTACTCTCGTTAAATTTCACTAAGGAGGACAGTTAAATTTATTTCTAAGGCAGGTTTGCCAAGAGGGACACAACAATCACTCTGGTTAAATCGCAATCAGAAGGACCGTAATTTTTTGCCTAAGGCAGGTTTGCTAACAGGGACACAGCAATCATTCTGGCTAAATTGCAGTCAGGAGGACAGTGATTTTGTTCTCTAAAACACATGTGCCAACAGGGACACAAGCAACAATCACTCTGGTTAAATTGCAATCAGGAGGACTGTGATTTTTTTTCCCTAAAACACGAGGGCCAACAGGAACACAAACAACAATCACTCTGGTTAAATTGCACTAAGGAGGACAGTGAAATTAATTTCTAAGACAGGTGTGCTGAGAGGAAGACAACAATCACTCTGGTTAAATCGCAGTCAGAAAATGGTAATTTTTGCCATAAGCAGGTGTGACGACAGGACACAACAATCATTCTAGTTAAATCGCAGTCAGAAGGACAGTGATTTTTTTTCCAAAAACACGTATGCCAACAGGGACTCAAACAACAATCTCTCTGGTTAAATTACACTAAGAACTGTGAATTTTTTTCTAAGGCAGATGTGCCAACTGGGACACAATAATCGCTCTGGTTAAATCGCAGTGAGAAGGACACTGATTTTTTTCC
Source organism: Neoceratodus forsteri (assembly GCA_016271365.2). Classification (NCBI taxonomy): domain Eukaryota; kingdom Metazoa; phylum Chordata; order Ceratodontiformes; family Ceratodontidae; genus Neoceratodus; species Neoceratodus forsteri. The sequence goes on along the minus strand of CM028129.1, from coordinate 439,835,294 downwards.
TAAGGCAGGTGTGCCTACAGTGACACAATAATCACTCTGGTTAAATTGCAGTGAGAAGAACAGTGATTTTTTTCCAAAGGTAGGTGCGCCAACAGGGGCACAACACTGACTCTGGCTAAATCGCAGTAAGGAGGACAATGATGTTTTTTCCAAAAACACTTGTGCCAACAGGAACACAAACAACAATCACTCTGGTTAAATTCCACTAAGAAGGACAGTGAAACTTATTTCTAAGGCAGGTGTGCCGAGAAGGACACAACAATCACTCTGGTTAAATCACAGTGAGAAGGACAGTGATTTTTTTCCTAAGGCAGGCGCTCCAACAGGGACACAACAATGACTCTGGTTAAATTAAACTTAGGAGGACTGTGATTTCTTTCCTTAGACAGGTGTGCCGTTAGGGATGCAACAGTCTCTCTGGCTAAATCGCAGTAAGGAGGACTGTGATTTTTTTTCCTAAAGCACGTGTGCCAACAGGAACACAAACAACAATCACTCTGGTTAAATCGCAGTCAGAAGGACAATGATTCTTTTACCTAAGGCAACAGGGACACAACAATAATTCTGGTTAAATCGCAGTCAGGAGGACAGTGATTTTTTTTTCCTAAAACACATGTGCCAACAGGGACACAAACAAAAATCACTCAGGTTAAATCGCAGTCAGAAGGACTGTGATTTTTTGCCCTAAAACACATGTACCAACAGGAGCACAAACAACAATCACTCTTGTTAAATTGCACTAAAGAGGACAGTGAAATTTATTTCAAAGGCAGGTGTGCCGAGAGGGACACAACAATCACCTGGTGAAATCGCAGTAAGAAGGACCATAATTTATTGCCTAAGGCAGGTTTCCCAACAGGGAAAAAGCAATCATTCTGGCTAAATTGCACTCAGGCGGACTGTGATTTCTCTTCCTAAAACACATGTGCCAACAGGAACACAAACAACAATCACTCTGGTTAAAATGCACTAAGGAGGACAGTGAAATTTATTTCTAAGGCAGGTGTGCCGAGAGGGACACAACAATCACTCTGGTTAAATCACAGTGAGAAGGACAGTGATTTTTTTCCTAAGGCAGGCGCTCCAACAGGGACACAACAATGACTCTGGTTAAATTAAACTTAGGAGGACTGTGATTTCTTTCCTTAGACAGGTGTGCCGTTAGGGATGCAACAGTCTCTCTGGCTAAATCGCAGTAAGGAGGACTGTGATTTTTTTTCCTAAAGCACGTGTGCCAACAGGAACACAAACAACAATCACTCTGGTTAAATCGCAGTCAGAAGGACAGTGATTCTTTTACCTAAGGCAACAGGGACACAACAATAATTCTGGTTAAATCGCAGTCAGGAGGACAGTGATTTTTTTTCCTAAAACACATGTGCCAACAGGGACACAAACAAAAATCACTCAGGTTAAATCGCAGTCAGAAGGACTGTGATTTTTTGCCCTAAAACACATGTACCAACAGGAGCACAAACAACAATCACTCTTGTTAAATTGCACTAAAGAGGACAGTGAAATTTATTTCAAAGGCAGGTGTGCCGAGAGAGGGACACAACAATCACCTGGTGAAATCGCAGTAAGAAGGACCATAATTTATTGCCTAAGGCAGGTTTCCCAACAGGGAAAAAGCAATCATTCTGGCTAAATTGCACTCAGGCGGACTGTGATTTCTCTTCCTAAAACACATGTGCCAACAGGAACACAAACAACAATCACTCTGGTTAAAATGCACTAAGGAGGACAGTGAAATTTATTTCTAAGGCAGGTGTGCCGAGAGGGACACAACAATCACTCTGGTTAAATCGCAGTCAGGATAGTAATTTTTTGCCTAAGGCAAGTGTGACAACAGGGACACAACAATTATTCTGGTTAAATCGCAGTCAGGAGGACAGTGATTTTTTTTTCCAAAAACACATGTGCCAACAGGGACACAAACAACAATCACTCTGGTTAAATTACACTAAAGACTGTGAAGATTTTTCTAAGGCAGATGTGCCAACAGGGACACAATAATCACTCTGTTTAAATCGCAGTGAGAAGGACAGTGATTTTTTTCCTAAGGCAGGTGCGCCAACAGGGGCACAACAATGACTCTGGATAAATCGCAGTCAGGAGGACAATGATGTTTTTTCCAAAAACACGTGTGCCAAAAGGAACACAAACAACAATCACTCTGGTTAAATTCCGCTAAGAAGGACAGTGAAACTTATTTCTAAGGCAGGTGTGCTGAGAGGGACACAACAATCACTCTGGTTAAATCACAGTGAGAAGGACAGTGATTTTTTTCGTAAGGCAGGCGCTCCAACAGGGACACAACAATGACTCTGGTTAAATTAAACTTAGGAGGACTGTGATTTCTTTCCTTAGACAGGTGTGCCGATAGGGACGCAACAGTCTCTCTGGCTAAATCGCAGTAAGGAGGACTGTGATTTTTTTTCCTAAAGCACGTGTGCCAACAGGAACACAAACAACAATCACTGTGGTTAAATCGCAGTCAGAAGGACAGTGATTCTTTTATCTAAGGCAACAGGGACACAACAATAATTCTGGTTAAATCGCAGTCAGGAGGACAGTGATTTTTTTTCCTAAAACACATGTGCCAACAGGGACACAAACAAAAATCACTCAGGTTAAATCGCAGTCAGGAGGACAGTGATTTTTTTCCCTAAAACACATGTGCCAACAGGAGCACAAACAACAATCACTCTGGTTAAATTGCACTAAAGAGGACAGTGAAATTTATTTCAAAGGCAGGTGTGCCGAGAGGGACACAACAATCACCTGGTTAAATCGCAGTCAGAAGGACCATAATTTATTGCCTAAGGCAGGTTTCCCAACAGGGAAAAAGCAATCATTCTGGCTAAATTGCAGTCAGGAGGACTGTGATTTCTCTTCCTAAAACACATGTGCCAACAGGAACACAAACAACAATCACTCTGGTTAAATTGCACTAAGGAGGACAGTGAAATTTATTTCTAAGGCAGGTGTGCCGAGAGGGACACAACAATCACTCTGGTTAAATCGCAGTCAGGATGGTAATTTTTTGCCTAAGGCAAGTGTGACAACAGGGACACAACAATCATTCTGGTTAAATCACAGTCAGGAGGACAGTGATTTTTTTTTCCAAAAACACATGTGCCAACAGGGACACAAACAACAATCACTCTGGTTAAATTACACTAAAGACTTTGAAGATTTTTCTAAGGCAGATGTGCCAACAGGGACACAATAATCACTCTGTTTAAATCGCAGTGAGAAGGACAGTGATTTTTTTCCTAAGGCAGGTGCGCCAACAGGGGCACAACAATGACTCTGGCTAAATCGCAGTCAGGAGGACAATGATGTTTTTTCCAAAAACACGTGTGCCAACAGGAACACAAACAACAATCACTCTGGTTAAATTCCACTAAGAAGGACAGTGAAACTTATTTCTAAGGCAGGTGTGCCGAGAGGGACACAACAATCACTCTGGTTAAATAACAGTGAGAAGGACAGTGATTTTTTTCCAAAGGCAGGCGCGCCAACAGGTACACAACAATGACTCTGGTTAAATTGAACTCAGGGGGACAGTGATTTCTTTTCCTTAGGCAGGTGTGCCGATAGGGAGACAACAGTCTCTCAGGCTAAATCGCTGTATGGAGGACTGTGATTTTTTTTCCTAAAGCACGTATGCCAACAGGAACACAAACAACAATCACTCTGGTTAAATTGCAGTCAGAAAGACAGTGATTCTTTTACCAATGGCAACAGGGACACAACAATAATTCTGGTTAAATCGTAGTCAGGAGGACAGTGATTTTTTTTCCTAAAACACATGTGCCAACAGGGACGCAAACAAAAATCACTCAGGTTAAATCGCAGTCAGGAGGACTGTGATTTTTTTCTCTAAAACACATGTGCCAACAGGAACACAAACAACAATCACTCTTGCTAAACTGCACTAAAGAGGACAGTGAAATTTATTTCAAAGGCAGGTGTGCAGAGAGGGACACAACAATCATCTGGTTAAATCGCAGTCAGAAGGACCACAATTTATTGCCTAAGGCAGGTTTGCCAACAGGGACACAGCAATCATTCTGGCTAAATTGCAGTCAGGAGGACTGCGATTTCTCCTCCTAAAACACATGTACCAACAGGAACACAAACAACAATCATTCTTGTTAAATTGCACTAAGGAGGGCAGTGAAATTTATTTCTAAGGCAGGTGGGCCGAGAGGGACACAACAATCACTCTGGTTTAAGCGCAGGCAGGACGGTAATTTTTTGCCTAAGGCAGGTGTGACGACAGGGACACAACAATGATTCTGGTTAAATCACAGTCAGGAGGACAGTGATTTTTTTTCCAAAAACACATGTGACAACAGGGACACAAACAACAATCACTCTGGTTAAATTACACTAAAGACTGTGAAGTTATTTCTAACGCTGATACGCCAACAGGGACACAATAATCACTCTGTTTAAGTCGCAGTGAGAAAGACAGTGATTTTTTTTTTTAAGGCAGGTGCGCCAACAGGGGCACAACAATGACTCAGGTTAAATCGCAGTCAAGAGGGCAATGACGTTTTTTCCAAAAACACATGTGCCTACAAGAACACAAACAACAATCACTCTGGTTAAATCGCAGTCAGGAGGACAGTGATTTTTTTCCTAAAGCAGGTGTGCCGACAGGGACACAACAAACACTCTCGTTAAATCACAGTCAGGAGGACAGTGATTTTTTTTTTCCAGAAACATGTGTGCCAAGAGGGACACAAACAACTATCACTCTGGTTAATTTACACTAAAGACTGTGAAGTTGTTTCTAAGGCAGATGTGCCAACAGGGACACAATAATCACTCTGTTTAAATCGCAATGAGAAGGACAGTGATTTTTTTCCTAAGGCAGGTGCACCAACAGGGACACAACAATGACTCTGGTTAAATTAAACTTAGGAGGACAGTGATTTTTTTCCTTAGACAGGTGTGCCAACAGGAACACAAACAACAATCACACTGGTTAAATCGCAGTCAGTAGGACAGTGATTTTTTTACCTAAGAAAACAGAGACACAACAATAATTCTGGTTAAATCGCAGTCAGGAGGACAGTGATTTTTTTTCCCTAAAACACGTCTGCCAACAGGAACACAAACAAAAATCACTCTCGTTAAATTGCAATAAGGAGGAAAGTGAAATTTATTTCTAAGTCTGGTATGCCAAGAGGGACACAACAATCACTCTGGTTAAATCGCAGTCAGAAGGACCGTTATTTTTTGCCTAAGGCAGGTTTGCTAACAGGGACTCAGCAAACATTCTGCCTAATCGCAGTCAGGAGGACACTGATTTTTTTTCCCTAAAACACACGTGCCAACAGGGACACAAACAACAATCACTCTGTTAAATTGCACTAAGAAGGAAAGTGAAATTTATTTCTAAGGCAGGTGTGCCGAGAGGGACACAACAATCACTCTGGTTAAATCACAGTCAGCAGGACGTTAATTTTCTGCCTAAGGCAGGTGTGACGACAGGGACACACAATGATTCTGGTTAATCGCAGTCAGGAGGACAGTGAATTTTTCCCAAAACACGTGTGCCAACAGGGACACAAACAACAATCACTCTGGTTAAATTACACAAGGACTGTGAATTTTTTCTAAGGCAGATGTGCCAACAGGGACACAATAATCACTCTGGTTAAATAGCAGTGAGAAGGACAGTGATTTTTTCCTGAGGCAAGTGCGCCAACAGGGACACAACAATGACTCTGGTTAAATCGCAGTCAGTAGGGCAATGATGTTTTTCCAAAACACATGTGCCAACAGGAACACAAACAACAATCACTCTGGTTAAATTGCACTATGGAGTACAGTGAAATTTATTTCTAAGGCAGGTGTGCTGAGAGGGACACAACAATCACTCTGGTAAAATCACAGTGAAAAGGACAGTGATTTGTTTCCTAAGGCAGGTGCGCCAACAGGGACACAACAATAAATATGGTTAAATTGAACATAGGGGGATAGCGATTCTTTTCCTTAGACAGGTGTGCCAACAGGAACACAACAACAATCACTCTGGTTAAATCGCAGTCAGGAGGACCATGATTTTTTTTCCTAAAACACGAGTGCCAACAGGGACACAAACAACAATCCCTCTGATTAAATCGCAGTCAGGAGGACTGTGATTTTTTCCCCTAAAACTCGTGTGCCATCAGGAACACAAACAACAATCACTCTCGTTAAATTGCACTAAGGAGGACAATGAAATTTATTTCTAAGGCAGGTTTGCCAAGAGGGACACAACAATCAGTCTGGTTAAATCGCAGTCAGAAGGACCGTAATTTTTTGCCTAAAGCAGGTTTGCTAACAGGGACACAGCAATCATTCTGGCTAAATTGCAGTCAGGAGGACAGTGATTTTGTTCCCTAAAACACATGTACCAACAGGGACACAAACAACTATCACTCTGGTTAAATTACACTAAAGACTGTGAAGTTATTTCTAACACTGATACGCCAACAGGGACACAATAATCACTCTGTTTAAGTCGCAGTGAGAAAGACAGTGATTTTTTTTTTTAAGGCAGTTGCGCCAACAGGGGCACAACAATGACTCAGGTTAAATCGCAGTCAAGAGGACAATGACGTTTTTTTCCAAAAACACATGTGCCTACAAGAACACAAACAACAATCACTCTGGTTAAATCGCAGTCAGGAGGACAGTGATTTTTTTTCCTAAAGCAGGTGTGCCGACAGGGACACAACAAACACTCTCGTTAAATCACAGTCAGGAGGACAGTGATTTTTTCCAGAAACATGTGTGCCAAAAGGGACACAAACAACTATCACTCTGGTTAATTTACACTAAAGACTGTGAAGTTGTTTCTAAGGCAGATGTGCCAACAGGGACACAATAATCACTCTGTTTAAATCGCAATGAGAAGGACAGTGATTTTTTTCCTAAGGCAGGTGCACCAACAGGGACACAACAATGACTCTGGTTAAATTAAACTTAGGAGGACAGTGATTTTTTTCCTTAGACAGGTGTGCCAACAGGAACACAAACAACAATCACACTGGTTAAATAGCAGTCAGAAGGACAGTGATTTTTTTTTACCTAAGAAAACAGAGACACAACAATAATTCTGGTTAAATCGCAGTCAGGAGGACAGTGATTTTTTTTCCCTAAAACACGTCTGCCAACAGGAACACAAACAAAAATCACTCTCGTTAAATTGCAATAAGGAGGAAAGTGAAATTTATTTCTAAGTCAGGTATGCCAAGAGGGACACAACAATCACTCTGGTTAAATCGCAGTTAGAAGGACCGTTATTTTTTGCCTAAGGCAGGTTTGCTAACAGGGACTCAGCAAACATTCTGCCTAATCGCAGTCAGGAGGACACTGATTTTTTTTTTCCCTAAAACACACGTGCCAACAGGGACACAAACAACAATCACTCTGTTAAATTGCACTAAGAAGGAAAGTGAAATTTATTTCTAAGGCAGGTGTGCCGAGAGGGACACAACAATCACTCTGGTTAAATCACAGTCAGCAGGACGTTAATTTTCTGCCTAAGGCAGGTGTGACGACAGGGACACAACAATGATTCTGGTTAATCGCAGTCAGGAGGACAGTGAATTTTTTCCCAAAAACACGTGTGCCAACAGGGACACAAACAACAATCACTCTCGTTAAATTACACAAAGGACTGTGAATTTTTTTCTAAGGCAGATGTGCCAACAGGGACACAATAATCACTCTGGTTAAATAGCAGTGAGAAGGACAGTGATTTTTTTCCTGAGGCAAGTGCGCCAACAGGGACACAACAATGACTCTGGTTAAATCGCAGTCAGTAGGGCAATGATGTTTTTTCCAAAAACACATGTGCCAACAGGAACACAAACAACAATCACTCTGGTTAAATTGCACTATGGAGTACAGTGAAATTTATTTCTAAGGCAGGTGTGCTGAGAGGGACACAACAATCACTCTGGTAAAATCACAGTGAAAAGGACAGTGATTTGTTTCCTAAGGCAGGTGCGCCAACAGGGACACAACAATAAATATGGTTAAATTGAACATAGGGGGATAGCGATTCTTTTCCTTAGACAGGTGTGCCAACAGGAACACAACAACAATCACTCTGGTTAAATCGCAGTCAGGAGGACCATGATTTTTTTTCCTAAAACACGAGTGCCAACAGGGACACAAACAACAATCCCTCTGATTAAATCGCAGTCAGGAGGACTGTGATTTTTTCCCCTAAAACTCGTGTGCCATCAGGAACACAAACAACAATCACTCTCGTTAAATTGCACTAAGGAGGACAATGAAATTTATTTCTAAGGCAGGTTTGCCAAGAGGGACACAACAATCAGTCTGGTTAAATCGCAGTCAGAAGGACCGTAATTTTTTGCCTAAAGCAGGTTTGCTAACAGGGACACAGCAATCATTCTGGCTAAATTGCAGTCAGGAGGACAGTGATTTTGTTCCCTAAAACACATGTACCAACAGGGACACAAACAACAATCACTCTGGTTAAATTGCAATCAGGAGGACTGTGATTTTTTTCCCTAAAACACGTGTGCCAACAGGAACACAAACAACAATCACTCTGGTTAAATTGCACTAAGGAGGACAGTGAAATTTATTTCTAAGACAGGTGTGCCGAGAGGAACACAACAATCACTCTGGTTAAATCGCAGTCAGAAGGATGGTAATTTTTTGCCTAAAGCAGGTGTGACGACAGGGACACAACAATCATTCTAGTTAAATCGTAGTCAGAAGGACAGTGATTTTTTTTCCAAAAACACGTGTGCCAACAGGGACTCAAACAACAATCACTCTGGTTAAATTACACTAAGAACTGTGAATTTTTTTCTATGGCAGATGTGCCAACAGGGACACAATAATCACTCTGGTTAAATCGCAGTGAGAAGGACACTGATTTTTTTTTCTAAGGCAGGTGCGTCAACAGGGACACAATAATCACTCTGGTTAAATTGCAGTGAGAAGGACAGTGATTTTTTCCCAAGGAGGTGGATGCAAGTAGAGGCACAACAATGACTCTGGCTAAATGCAGTCGGAGGACAATGATGTTTTTTCCAAAAACACGTGTGCCAACAGGAACACAAACAACAATCACTCTGGTTAAATCACAGTGAGAAGGACAGTGATTTTTTTCCTAAGGCAGGCGCTCCAACAGGGATACAACAATGACTCTGGTTAAATTAAACTTAGGAGGACTGTGATTTCTTTCCTTAGACAGGTGTGCCGATAGGGATGCAACAGTCTCTCTGGCAAAATCGCAGAAAGGAGGACTGTGATTTTTTTTCCTAAAGCATGTGTGCCAACAGGAACACAAACAACAATCACTCTGGTTAAATCGCAGTCAGAAGGACACTGATTCTTTTACCTAAGGCAACAGGGACACAACAATAAATCTGGTTAAATCGTAGTCAGGAGGACAGTGATTTTTTTTCCTAAAACACATGTGCCAACAGGGACACAAACAAAAATCACTCTGGTTAAATCGCAGTCAGGAGGACTGTGATTTTTTTCCCTAAAACACATGTGCCAACAGGAACACAAACAACAATCACTCTTGTTAAATTGCACTAAAGAGGACAGTGAAATTTATTTCAAAGGCAGGTGTGCCGAGAGGGACACAACAATCACTCTGGTTAAATCGCAGTCAGAAGGACCATAATTTTTTGCCTAAGGCAGGTTTGCCAACAGGGACACAGCAATCATTCTGGCTAAATTGCAGTCAGGAGGACTGTGATTTCTCCTCCTAAAACACATGTAACAACAGGAACACAAACATCAATCACTCTTGTTAAATTGCACTAAGGAGGACAGTGAAATTTATTTCTAAGGCAGGTTTGCCGAGAGGGACACAACAATCTCTCTGGTTAAATCGCAGTCAGGACGGTAATTTTTGCCTATGGCAGGTGTGACAACAGGGACACAACAATGATTCTGGTTTAATCACAGTCAGGAGGACAGTGATTTTTTTTCCAAAAACACATGTGCCAACAGGGACACAATAATCACTCTGTTTAAGTCGCAGTGAGAAAGACAGTGATTTTTTTCCTAAGGCAGGTGCGCCAACAGGGGCACAACAATGACTCTGGTTAAATCGCAGTCAAGAGGACAATGACGTTTTTTTCCAAAAACACATGTGCCTACAGGAACACAAACAACAATCACTCTGGTTAAATCGCAGTCAGGAGGACAGTGATTTTTTTTCCTAAAGCAGGTGTGCCGACAGGGACACAACAATCACTCTCGTTAAATCACAGTCAGGAGGACAGTGATTTTTTTTTCCAGAAACATGTGTGCCAACAGGGACACAAACAACACTCATTCTGGTTAAATTACACTAAGGACTGTGAATTTTTTTCTAAGGTAGATGTGCCAAGAGGGACAAAACAATCACTCTGGTTAAATCGCAGTCAGAAGGTCAGTGATTTTTTTCCTAAGGCAGGTTCGCCAACAGGGACACAACAATGACTCTGGTTAAATCACACTCATTAGGAGGACAGTGATTTTTTTCCTCAGACAGATGTGCTGATTGGGACACAGCAATCACTCTGGCTAAATCGTAGTCAGGAGGACAGTGATTTTTTTTCCTAAAACACGTGTGCCAGCAGGGACACAAACAACAATCACTCTGGTTAAATCGCAGTCACAAGGACCGTAATTTTTTGCCTAAGGCAGGTTTGCTAACAGGGACACAGCAATCATTCTGGCTAAATCGCAATCAGGACGACAGTAATTTTTTTCCCTAAAACACATGTGCCAACAGGGACACAAACAACAATCACTCTGGTTAAATTGCAGTAAGGAGGACAGTGAAATTTATTTCTAAGTCAGGTGTGTCGAGAGGGACACCACAATCACTATGGTTAAATCACAGTCAGAAGGACCGTAATTTTATGCATAAATCAGGTTTGCTAACAGGGACACAGCAATCACTCTGGCTAAATCGCAGTCAGGAGGACAGTCATTTTATTTCCAAAAACACGTGTGCCAACAGGGACACAAACAACAATGACTCTGATTAAATCGCAGTCAGGAGGACTATGATTTCTTTCCCTAAAACACTTGTGCCAACAGGAACACAAACAACAATCACTCTGGTTAAATTGCACTAAGGAGGACAGTGAAATTTATTTCTAAGGCAGGTGTGCCGAGAGGCACACTACAATCACTCTGGTAAAATCGCAGTCACAAGGACCGTAATTTTTTGCCTAAGGCAGATGTGACGACAGGGACACAACAATCATTCTAGTTAAATCGCGGTCAGAAGGACAGTGATTTTTTTTTCCAAAAACACGTGTGCCAACAGGGACACAAACAACAATCACTCTGGTTAAATTACACTAAGGACTGTGAATTTTTTTCTAAAGCAGATGTGCCAACAGGGACACAATAATCACTCTGGTTAAATCGCAATGAGAAGGACGGTGATTTTTTTCCTGAGGCAGGTGCGCCAACAGGGACACAACAATGACTCTGGTTAAATCGAAGTCAGTAGGACAATGATGTCTTTTCCAAAAGCACATGTGCCAGCAGGAACACAAACAACAATCACTCTGGTTAAATTGCACTAAGGAGGACAGTGAAATTTATTTCCAAGGCAGGTGTGCTGAGAGGGACATTACAATCACTCTGGTTAAATCACAGTGAAAAGGACAGTGATTTTTTTCCTAAGGCAGGTGCGCCAACAGGGACACAACAATGACTCTGGTTAAAATGAACTTAGGAGGATAGTGATTTTTTTCCTTAGACAGGTGTGCCAACAGGAACACAAACAACAATCACTCTGGATAAATCGCAGTCAGAAGGACAGTGATTTTTTTACCTAAGAAAACAGGGACACAACAATAATTCTGGTTAAATCGCAGTCAGGAGGACAGTGATTTTTTTTCCTAAAACACGAGTGCAAACAGGGACACAAACAACAATCACTCTTGTTAAATTGCAGTCAGGAGGACTGTGATTTTTTCCCCTAAAACCTGTGTGCCAACAGGAACACAAACAACAATCACTCCGGTTAAATTGCACTAAGGAGACGGTGAAATTTATTTCTAAGGCAGGTGTGCCGAGAGGGACACAACAATCACTATGGTTAAATCACAGTCAGAAGGACTGTAATTTTTTGCCTAAGGCAGGTTTGCCACCAGATACACAGCAATCATTCTGGCTAAATCACAGTCAGGAGTACAGTGATTTCTTTCCCTAAAACACATGTGCCAACAGGAACATAAACAAAAATCACTCTGGTTAAATTGAACTTAGGAAGACAGTGATTTTTTTTCCTTAGACAGGTGTGCCGATAGGGGCACAACAATCTATCTGGCTAAATCGCAGTCATGAGGTCTGTGATTTTTTTTCCTAAAGCACGTGTGTCAACAGAAACACAAACAACAATCACTCTGGTTAAATCGCAATCAGGAGGACAGTGATTTGTTGTCCTAAACCACGTGTGCCAAAAGGGACACAAACAACAATGACTCTGGTTAAATCGCAGTCAGGAGGACTGTGATTTCTTTCCCTAAAACACTTGTGCCAACAGGAACACAAACAACAATCACTCTGGTTAAATTACACTAAGGAGGACAGAGAAATTTATTTCTAAGACAGGTGTCCCGAGACGAACACAACAATCACTCTGGTTAAATCGCAGTCAGAAGGACGGTAATTTTTTGCCAAAAGCAGGTGTGACGACAGGGACACAACAATCATTCTAGTTAAATCACAGTCAGAAGGACAGTGATTTTTTTCTCCAAAAACACGAGTGCCAACAGGGACTCAAACAACAATCACTCTGGTTAAATTACACTAAGAACTGTGAATTTTTTTCTAAGGCAGATGTGCCAACAGGGACACAATAATCACTCTGGTTAAATCGCAGTGAGAAGGACACTGATTTCTTTCCTATAGCAGGCGCGCCAACAGGGACACAATAATCACTCTGGTTAAATTGCAGTGTGAAGAACAGTGATTTTTTTACAAAGGCAGGTGCGCCAACAGGGGCACAACAATGACTCTGGCTAAATCGCAGTAAGGAGGACAATGATGTTTTTTCCAAAAACACATGTGCCAACAGGAACACAAACAACAATCACTCTGGTTAAATTCCACTAAGAAGGACAGTGAAACTAATTTCTAAGGCAGGTGTGCTGAGAGGGACACAACAATCACTCTCGTTAAATCACAGTGAGAAGGACAGTGATTTTTTTCCTAAGGCAGGCGCTCCAACAGGGACACAACAATGACTCTGGTTAAATTAAACTTAGGAGAACTGTGATTTCTTTCCTTAGACAGGTGTGCCGATATGGACACAGCAGTCTCTCTGGCTAAATCGCAGTAAGGAGGACTGTGATTTTTTTTCCTAAAGCACGTGTGCCAACAGGAACACAAACAACAATCACTCTGGTTAAATCGCAGTCAGAAGGACAGTGATTCTTTTAGCTAAGGAAACAGGGACACAACAATAATTCTGGTTAAATCGCAGTCAGGAGGACAGTGATTTTTTTTCCTAAAACACATGTGCCAACAGGGACACAAACAAAAATCACTCAGGTTAAATCGCAGTCAGGAGGACTGTGATTTTTTTCCCTAAAATAGATGTGCCAACAGGAGCACAAACAACAATCACTCTTGTTAATTTGCACTATAGAGGACAGTGAAATTTATTTCAAAGGCAGGTGTGCCAAGAGGGACACAACAATCACCTGGTTAAATCGCAGTCAGAAGGAGCATAATTTATTGCCTAAGGCAGGATTGCCAACAGGGACACAGCAATCATTCTGACTAAATTGCAGTCAGGAGGATTGTGATTTCTCTTCCTAAAACACATGTGCCAACAGGAACACAAACAACAATCACTCTGGTTAAATTGCACTAAGGAGGACAGTGAAATTTATTTCTATGGCAGGTGTGCCGAGAGGGACACAACAATCACTCTGGTTAAATTGCAGTCAGGATGGTAATTTTTTGCCTAAGGCAGGTGTGACGACAGGGACACAAATATCATTCTGGTTAAATCGCAGTCAGGAGGACAGTGATTTTTTTCTCCAAAAACACATGTGCCAACAGGGACACAAACAACAATCACTCTGGTTAAACTAAGACTGTGAAGATTTTCTACTGCAGATGTGCCAACAGGGACACAATAATCACTCTGTTTAAATGCAGTGAGAAGGACAGTGATTTTTTCCTAAGGCAGGTGCGCCAACAGGGGCACAACAATGACTTCTGGTTAAATCGCAGTCAAGAGGACAATTATGTTTTTTTTTCCAAAAACACGTGTCCCAACAGGAACACAAACAACAATCACTGTGGTTAAATCGCAGACAGGAGGACAGTGATTTTTTTCCCTAAGGCAGGTGCGCCAACAGGGGCTCAACAATGACTCTGGCTATATCGCAGTCAGGAGGACAATGATGTTTTTTCCAAAAACACGTGTGCCAACAGGAACACAAACAACAATCACTCAGGTTAAATTCCACTAAGAAGGACAGTGAAACTTATTTCTAAGGCAGGTGTGCTGAGAGGGACACAACAATCACTCTGGTTAAATAACAGTGAGAAGGACAGTGATTTTTTTCCAAAGGCAGGCGCGCCAACAGGGACACAACAATGACTCTGGTTAAATTGAACTCAGGAGGACAGTGATTTTTTTTACTTAGGCAGGTGTGCCGATAGGGACACAACAGTCTCTCTGGCTAAATCGCAGTCAGGAGGACTGTGATTTTTTCCTAAAGCACGTGTGCCAACAGAAACACAAACAACAATCACTCTGGTTAAATCGCAGTCAGAAAGACAGTGATTCTTTTACCAAAGGCAACAGGGACACAACAATAATTCTGGTTAAATCGTACTCAGGAGGACAGTGATTTTTTTTCCTAAAACACATGTGCCAACAGGGACACAAACAAAAATCACTCTGGTTATATCGCAGTCAGGAGGACTGTGATTTTTTTCCCTAAAACACGTGAGCCAACACGAACACAAACAACAATCACTCTGGTTACATTGCACTAAGGAGGACAGTGAAATTTCTTTCTGAGGCAGGTGTGACGAGAGGGAAACAACAATCACTCTGGTTAAATCGCAGTCAGAAGGACCATAATTTTTTGCCTAAGGAAGGTTTGCTAACAGGGACACAGCAATCATTCTGGCTAAATCGCAGTCAGGAGGACAGTGATTTTTTTCCCTAAAACACATGTGCCAAATGGGACACAAACAACAATCACTCTGGTTAAATTGCAATCAGGAGGACTGTGATTTTTTTCCCTAAAACACGTGTGCAAACATGAACACAAACAACAATAATCACTCTGGTTAAATTGCACTAAGGAGAACAGTGAAATTTATTTCTAAGGCAGGTGTGCCGAGAGGGACACAACAATCACTCTGGTTAAATTGCAGTCAGAAGGACTGTAATTTTTTGCCTAAGGCAGGTTTGCCAACAGATACATAGCAATCATTCTGGTTAAATCACAGTCAGGAGGAGAGTGATTTGTTTTCCTAAAACACATGTGCCGACAGGGAAACAGCAATCATTCTGGCTAAATTGCAGTCAGGAGAACTGTGATTTCTCTTCCTAAAACACATGTGCCAACAGGAACACAAACAACAGTCACTCTTGTTAAATTGCACTAAGGAGGACAGTGAAATTCATTTCTAAGGCAGGTGGCCGACAGGGACACAACAATCACTCTGGTTAAATCGCAGTCAGGATGGTAATTTTTTGCTTAAGGCAGGTGTGACGACAGAGACACAACAATCATTCCGGTTAAATCGCAGTCAGGAGGACAGTGATTTTTTTCCAAAAAAACACATGTGCCAACAGGGACACTAACAACAATCACTCTGGTTAAATTACATTAAAGACTGTGAAGTTTTTTATAAGGCAGATGTGCCAACTGGGACACAATAATCACTCTGTTTAAATCGCAGTGAGAAGGACCGTGATTTTTTTCCTAAGGCAGGTGCGCCAACAGGGGCACAACAATGACTCTGGTTAAATCGCAGTCAAGAGGACAATGATGTTTTTTTCCAAAAACACGGTGCCAACAGGATCACAAACAACAATCACTCTGGTTAAATCAGTCAGGAGGACAGTGATTTTTTTCCTAATTCAGGTGTGCCGACAGGGACATAACAATCACAATGGTTAAATCACAGTCTGGAGGACAGTGATTTTTTTTGCCAGAAACATGTGTGCCAACAGGGACACAAACAACAATCACTCTGGTTAAATTACACTAAGGTCGGTGAATTTTTTTCTAAGGCAGATGTGCCAACAGGGACACAACAATCACTCTGGTTAAATCGCAGTGAGAAGGACAGTGATTTTTTTCCTATGGCAGGTTCGCCAACAGGGAAACAACAATGACTCTGGTTAAATTGCACCCATTAGGAGGACAGTGATTTTTTTCCTTAGACAGGTGTGCTGATAGGGACACAGCAATCTCTCTGGCTAAATCGCAGTCAGGAGGACTGTGATTTTTTTTCCTGAAGCACGAGTACCAACAGGAACACAAACAAAAATCACTCTGGTTAAATGGCAGTCAGAAGGACAGTGATTCTTTTACCTAAGGCAACAGGGACACAACAATAATTCTGGTTAAATCGCAGTTAGGAGGACAGTGATTTTTTTTCCTAAAACACATGTGCCAACAGGGACACAAACAACAATCGCTCTGGTTAAATCGCAGTCAGGAGGACTGTGATTTTTTTCCCTAAAACACATGTGCCAACAGGAACACAAACAACAATCACTCTTGTTAAATTGCACTAAAGAAGACAGTGAAATTAATTTCAAAGGCAGGTGTGCCATGAGGGACACAACAATCACTCTGGTTAAATCGCAGTCAGAAGGACCGTAATTTATTGCCTAAGGCAGGTTTGCCAACAGGGACACAGCAATCATTCTGGCTAAATTGCAGTCTGGAGGACTGTGATTTCTCTTCCTAAAACACATTTGCCAACAGCAACACAAACAACAATCACTCTGGTTAAATTGCACTAAGGAGGACAGTAAAATTTATTTCTAAGGTAGGTGTGCAGAGAGGGACACAACAATCACTCTGGTTAAATCGCAGTCAGAAGGAGTGTAATTTTTTAACTAAGGCAGGTGTGATGACAGGGACACAACAATCATTCTGGTTAAATCGCAGTCAGGAGGACAGTGATTTTTTTTCCAAAAACACATGTGCCAACAGGGACACAAGCAACAATCACTCTGTTTAGATTACACTAAAGACTGTGAAGATTTTTCTAAGGCAGATGTGCCAACAGGGACACAATAATCACTCTGTTTAAATCGCAGTGAGAAGGACAGTGATTTTTTTCCTAAGGCAGGTGCACCAACAGGGGCACAACAATGACTCTGGTTAAATCGAAGTCAAGAGGACAATTATGTTTTTTTCCAAAAACACGTATGCCAACAGGAACACAAAGAATCACTCTGGTTAAATCGCAGTCAGGAAGACAGTGATTTTTTTTCCTAAGGCAGGTGTGTTGACAGGGACACAACAATAACTCTGGTTAAATTGCACTCATTAGGAGGACAGTGATTTTTTTTCCCTTAGACAGGTGTGCTGATAGGGACACAGCAATCTCTCTGGCTAAATCGCAGTCAGGAGGACTGTGATTTTTTTTCCAGAAGCACGTGTGCCAACAGGAACACAAACAACAATCATTCTGGTTAAATTGCAGTCAGAAGGACCGTAATTTACTGCCAAAGGCAGGTTTGCTAACAGGGACACAGCAATCATTCTGGCTAAATCACAGTCAGGAGGACAGTGATTTTTCCCTAAAACACATGTGCCAACAGGGACACAAACAACAATCACTCTGGTTAAATTGCAATCAGGAGGACAGTAGATTTTTTCCCTAAAACACATGTGCCAACAGGAACACAAACAACAATCACTCTGGTTAAATTGCACTAAGGAGGACAGTGAAATTTATTTCTAAGGCAGGTGTGCCGAGAGGGACACAAGAATCACTCTGGTTAAATCGCAGTCAGAAGGACCATAATTTATTGCCTAAGGCAGGT
This sequence comes from Neoceratodus forsteri, assembly GCA_016271365.2. Lineage (NCBI taxonomy): Eukaryota > Metazoa > Chordata > Ceratodontiformes > Ceratodontidae > Neoceratodus > Neoceratodus forsteri. The sequence continues at coordinate 439,817,233 of CM028129.1, read as the reverse complement.
TTGCCAACAGGGACACAGCAATCATTCTGGCTAAATTGCAGTCAGGAGGACTGTGATTTCTCTTCCTAAAACACATGTGCCAACAGGAACACAAAACAACAATCACTCTTGTTAAATTGCACTAAGGAGGACAGTGAAATTTATTTCTAAGAGAGGTGTGCCGAGAGGCATACAACAATCACTCTGATTAAATCACAGTCAGGATGGTAATTTTTTGCCTAAGGCAGGTGTGACGACAGGGACACATCAATCATTCTGGTTAAATCGCAGTCAGGAGGACAGTGATTTTTTTCCAAAAAACGCATGTGCCAACAGGGACACAAGCAACAATCACTCTGGTTAAATTACACTAAAGACTGTGAATATTTTTCTAAGGCAGATGTGCCAACTGGGACACAATAATCACTCTGTTTAAATCGCAGTGAGAAGGACAGTGATATTTTTCCTAAGGCAGGTGCACCAACAGGGGCACAACAATGACTCTGGTTAAATCGCAGTCAAGGGGACAATTATGTTTTTTTCCAAAAACACGTGTGCCAACAGGAACACAAACAACAGTCACTCTGGTTAAATCACAGTCAGGAGGACAGTGATTTTTTTTCCTAAGTCAGGAGTGCCGACAGGGACACAACAATCACTCTGGATAAATCACAGTCAGGAGGACAGTGATTTTTTTTTCCAGAAACATGTGTCCCAACAGGGACACAAACAACAATCATTCTGGCTAAATTACACTAAGCACTGTGAATTTTTTTCTAAGGCAGATGTGCCAACAGGGTCACAACAATCACTCTGGTTAAATCACAGTCAGAAGGTCAGTGATTTTTTTCCTAAGGCAGGTTCGCCAACAGGGACACAACAATAACTCTGGTTAAATCGTTCTCATTAGGAGGACAGTGATTTTTTTTTCCTTAGACAGGTGTGCTGATAGGGGCAAAGCAATCTCTCTGGCTAAATCGTAGTCAGGAGGACTGTGATTTTTTTTCCAGAAGCACGTGTGCCAACAGGAACACAAACAACAATCACTCTGGTTAAATCGCAATCAGAAGGACCGTAATTTTTTGCCTAAGGCAGGTTTGCTAACAGGGACACAGCAATCATTCTGGCTAAATCACAGTCAGGAGGACAGTGATTTTTTTCCCTAAAACACATGTGCCAACAGGGACACAAACAACAATCACTCTGGTAAACTTCCAATCAGGAGGACAGTGGATTTTTTCCCTAAAACACGTGAGCCAACAGGAACACAAACAACAGTCACTCTGGTTACATTGCACTAAGGAGGACAGTGAAATTTCTTTCTAAGGCAGGTGTGACGAGAGGGACACAACAATCACTCTGGTTAAATCGCAGTCAGAAGGACCATAATTTTTTGCCAAAGGAAGGTTTGCTAACAAGGACACAGCAATCATTCTGGCTAAAACGCAGTCAGGAGGTCAGTGATTTTTTTCCCTAAAACACATGTGCCAACTGGGACACAAACAACAATCACTCTGGTTAAATTGCAATCAGGAGGACTGTGATTTTTTTCCCTAAAACACGTGTGCCAACATGAACACAAACAACAATAATCACTCTGGTTAAATTGCACTAAGGAGGACAGTGAAATTTATTTCTAAGGCAGGTGTGCCGAGAGGGACACAACAATCACTCTGGTTAAAATGCAGTCAGAAGGACTGTAATTTTTTGCCTAAGGCAGGTTTGCCAACAGATACACAGCAATCATTCTGGTTAAATCACAGTCAGGAGGAGAGTGATTTGTTTTCCTAAAACACATGTGCCGACAGGGACACAGCAATCATTCTGGCTAAATTGCAGTCAGGAGGGCTGTGATTTCTCTTCCTAAAACACATGTGCCAACAGGAACACAAACAACAGTCACTCTTGTTAAATTGCATTAAGGAGGACAGTGAAATTTCTTTCGAAGGCAGGTGTGCCGAGAGGGACACAAAAATCACTGTGGTTAAATCGCAGACAGGATGGTAATTTTTTGCTTAAGGCAGGTGTGATGACAGAGACACAACAATCATTCCGGGTAAATCGCAGTCAGGAGGACAGTGATTTTTCTTCAAAAAAACACATGTGCCAACAGGGACAGAAACAACAATCACTCTGGATAAATTACATTAAAGACTGTGAAGTTTTTTCTAAGGCAGATGTGCCAACAGGGACACAATAATCACTCTGTTTAAATCGCAGTGAGAAGGACAGTGATTTTTTTCCTAAGGCAGCTGCGCCAACGGGGGCACAACAATGACTCTGGTTAAATCGCAGTCAAGAGGACAATGATGATTTTTTCCAAAAACACGTGTGCCAACAGGATCGCAAACAACAATCACTCTGGTTAAATCGCAGTCAGGTGGACAGTGATTTTTTTCCTGAGGCAGGTGTGCCGACAGGGACATAACAATCACAATGGTTAAATCACAGTCTGGAGGACAGTGATTTTTTTTGCCAGGAACATGTGTGTCAACAGGGACACAAACAACAATCACTCTGGTTAAATTACACTAAGGACGGTGAATTTTTTTCTAAGGCAGATGTGCCAACAGGGACACAACAATCACTCTGGTTAAATCGGATTGAGAAGGACAGTGATTTTTTTCCTATGGCAGGTTCGCCAACAGGGAAACAACAATGACTCTGGTTAAATCGCACCCATTAGGAGGACAGTGATTTTTTTCCTTAGACAGGTGTGCTGATAGGGACACAGCAATCTCTCTGGCTAAATCGCAGTCAGGAGGACTGTGATTATTTTTCCTGAAGCACGAGTACCAACAGGAACACAAACAACAATCACTCTGGTTAAATGGCAGTCAGAAGGACAGTGATTCTTTTACCTAAGGCAACAGGGACACAACAATAATTCTGGTTAAATCGCAGTTAGGAGGACAGTGATTTTTTTTCCTAAAACACATGTGCCACCAGGGACACAAACAACAATCACTCTGGTTAAATCGCAGTCAGGAGGACTGTGATTTTTTTCCCTAAAACACATGTGCCAACAGGAACACAAACAACAATCACTCTTGTTAAATTGCACTAAAGAGGACAGTGAAATTAATTTCAAAGGCAGGTGTGCCATGAGGGACACAACAATCACTCTGGTTAAATCGCAGTCAGAAGGACCGTAATTTATTGCCTAAGGCAGGTTTGCCAACAGGGACACAGCAATCATTCTGGCTAAAATGCAGTCTGGAGGACTGTGATTTCTCTTCCTAAAACACATTTGCCAACAGGAACACAAACAACAATCACTCTGGTTAAATTGCACTAAGGAGGACAGTGAAATTTATTTCTAAGGTAGGTGTGCAGAGAGGGACACAACAATCACTCTGGATAAATCGCAGTCAGATGGAGTGTAATTTTTTGCCTAAGGCAGGTGTGATGACAGGGACACAACAATCATTCTGGTTAAATCGCAGTCAGGAGGACAGTGATTTTTTTTCCAAAAACACATGTGCCAACAGGGACACAAGCAACAATCACTCTGGTTAATTACACTAAAGACTGTGAAGATTTTTCTAAGGAGATGTGCCAACAGGGGCACAATAATCACTGTTTAAATCGCAGTGAGAAGGACAGTGATTTTTTTCCTAAGGCAGGTGCACCAACAGGGGCACAACAATGACTCTGGTTAAATCGCAGTCAAGAGGACAATTTTGTTTTATTCCAAAAACACGTGTGCCAACAGGAACACAAACAACAATCACTCTGGTTAAATCGCAGTCAGGAAGACAGTGTTTTTTTTTCCTAAGGCAGGTGTGCCGACAGGGACACAACAATAACTCTGGTTAAATCGCACTCATTAGGAGGACAGTGATTTTTTTTCCCTTAGACAGGTGTGCTGATAGGGACACAGCAATCTCTATGGCTAAATCGCAGTCAGGAGGACTGTGATTTTTTTTCCAGAAGCACGTGTGCCAACAGGAACACAAACAACAATCACCTGGTTAAATCGCAGTCAGAAGGACCGTAATTTTTTGCCAATGGCAGGTTTGCTAACAGGGACACAGCAATCATTCTGGCTAAATCACAGTCAGGAGGACAGTGATTTTTTTCCCTAAAACACATGTGCCAACAGGGACACAAACAACAATCACTCTGGTTTAATTGCAATCAGGAGGACAGTGGATTTTTTCCCTAAAACACGTGTGCCAATAGGAACACAAACAACAATCACTCTGGTTAAATTGCACTAAGGAGGACAGTGAAATTCATTTCTAAGGCAGGTGTGCCGAGAGGGAGTCAACAATCACTCTGGTTAAATCGCAGTCAGAAGGACCATAATTTATTGCCTAAGGCAAGTTTGCCAACAGGGACACAGCAATCATTCTGGCTAAATTGCAGTCAGGAGGACTGTGATTTCTCTTCCTAAAACACATGTGTCAACAGGAACACAAACAGCAATCACTCTGGTTAAATTGCACTAAGGAGGACAGTGAAATTTATTTCTAAGGGAGGTGTGCCGAGAGGGATACAACAATCTCTCTGGTTAAATCACAGTCAGGATGGTAATTTTTTGCCTAAGGCAGGTGTGACGACAGGGACACAACAATCATTCTGGTTAAATCGCAGTCAGGAGGACAGTGATTTTTTTTCCAAAAACACATGTGCCAACAGGGACACATACAAAAATCACTCTGGTTAAATTACGCTAAAGACTGTGAAGATTTTTCTAAGGCAGATGTGCCAACAGGGACACAATAATCACTCTGTTTAAATCGCAGTGAGAAGGACAGTGATTTTTTTCCTAAGGCAGGTGCACCAACAGGGGCACAACAATGACTCTGGTAAAATCGCAGTCAAGAGGGCAATTATGTTTTTTTCCAAAAACACGTGTGCCAACAGGAACACAAACAACAATCACTCTGGTTAAATCACAGTCAGCAGGACAGTGATTTTTTTTCCTAAGGCAGGTGTGCCAACAGGGACACAACAATCACTCTGGTTAAATCACAGTCAGGAGGACAGTGATTTTCTATTTTCAGAAACATGTGTGCCAACAGGGACACAAACAACAATCATTCTGGCTAAATTACACTAAGGACTGTGAATATTTTTCTAAGGCAGATGTGCCAACAGGGTCACAACAATCACTCTGGTTAAATCACAGTCAGAAGGTCAGTGATTTTTTTTCCTAAGGCTGGTTCGCCAACAGGGACACAACAATAACTCTGGTTAAATCGCACTCATTAGGAGGACAGTGTTTTTTTTTTTCCTTAGACAGGTGTGCTGATAGGAACACAGCAATCTCTATGGCTAAATCGCAGTCAGGAGGACTGTGATTTTTTTTCCAGAAGCACGTGTGACAACAGTAACACAAACAACAATCACTCTGGTTAAATCGCAGTCAGAAGGACCGTAATTTTTTGCCTAAGGCAGGTTTGCTAACAGGGACACAGCAATCATTCTGGTTAAATTGCAATCAGGAGGACTGTGATTTTTTTCCCTAAAACACGTGTGCCAACATGAACACAAACAACAGAAATCACTCTGGTTAAATTGCACTACGGAGGACAGTGAAATTTATTTCTAAGGCCAGTGTGCCGAGTGGGACACAAGAATCACTCTGGTTAAATTGCAGTTAGAAGGACTGTAATTTTTTGCCTAAGGCAGGTTTGCCAACAGATACACAGCAATCATTCTGGTTAAATCACAGTCAGGAGGAGAGTGATTTTTTTTCCTAAAACACATGTGCTGACAGGGTCACAGCAATCCTTCTGGCTAAATTGCAGTCAGGAGGACTGTGATTTCTCTTCCTAAAACACATGTGCCATCAGGAACACAAACAACAATCACTCTTGTTAAATTGCACTAAGGAGGACAGTGAAATTTATTTCTAAGGCAGGTGTGCCGAGAGGGACACAACAATCACTCTGGTTAAATCGCAGTCAGGACGGTAATTTTTTGCTTAAGGCAGGTGTGACGACAGAGACACAACAATCATTCCGGTTAAATTGCAGTCAGGAGGACAGTGATTTTTTTTCAAAAAAACACATGTGCCAACAGGGACACAAACAACAATCACTCTGGTTAAATTACACTAAAGACTGTGAAGTTTTTTCTAAGGCAGATGTGCAAACAGGGACACAATAATCACTCTGTTTAAATTGCTGTGAGAAGGAAAGTGATTTTTTTCCTAAGGCAGATGCGCCAACAGGGGCACAACAATGACTCTGGTTAAATCGCAGTCAAGAGGACAATGATGTTTTTTTCCAAAAACACGTTTGCCAAAAGGAACACAAACAACAATCACTCAGGTTAAATCGCAGTCAGGAGGACAGTGATTTTTTTTCCTAAGGCAGGTGTGCCGACAGGGACACAACAATCACTCTGGTTAAATCCCAGTCAGGAGGACAGTGATTTTTTTTTTCCAGAAACATGTGTGCCAACAGGGACACAAACAACAATCACTCTGGTTAAATTACACTAAGGACAGTGAATTTTTTTCTAAGGCAGATGTGCCAACAGGGACACAACAATCACTTTGGTTAAATCGCAGTGAGAAGGACAGTGATTTTTTTCCTAAGGCAGATTCGCCAACAGGAACACAACAATGACTCTGGTTAAATCGCACTCATTAGCAGGACAGTGATTTTTTCCTTAGACGGGAGTGCTGATAGAGACAGCAACTTTCTCACAATCACAGTCAGGAGGACTGTGATTTTTTTTCCTGAAGCACGTGTGCCAACAGGAACACAAACAACAATCACTCTGGTTAAATGGCAGTCAGAAGGACAGTGATTCTTTTACCTAAGGCAACAGGGACACAACAATAATTCTGGAAAAATCGCAGTCAGGAGGACAGTGATTTTTTTTCCTAAAACACGTGTGTCAACAGGGACACAAACAACAATCACTCTGGTTAAATTGCAGTCAGAAGGACTGTAATTTTTTGCCTAAGGCAGGTTTGCCAACAGATACACTGCAATCATTCTGGTTGAATCACAATCAGGAGGACAGTGATTTGTTTTCCTAAAACACGTGTGCCAACAGGACACAAACAACAATCACTCTGGTTAAATGGCAGTCAGAAGGACAGTGATTCTTTTACCTAAGGCAACAGGGACACAACAATAATTCTGGAAAAATCGCAGTCAGGAGGACAGTGATTTTTTTTCCTAAAACACGTGTGTCAACAGGGACACAAACAACAATCACTCTGGTTAAATTGCAGTCAGAAGGACTGTAATTTTTTGCCTAAGGCAGGTTTGCCAACAGATACACTGCAATCATTCTGGTTGAATCACAATCAGGAGGACAGTGATTTGTTTTCCTAAAACACGTGTGCCAACAGGACACAAACAACAATCTCTCTGGCTAAATCGCAGTCAGAAGGACTGTGATTTTTTTTCCAGAAGCACGTGTGCAAACAGGAACACAAACAACAATCACTCTGGTTAAATCGCAGTCAGTAGGACCGTAATTTTTTGCCTAAGACAGGTTTGCTAACAGGGACACAGCAATCATTCTGGCTAAATCACAGTCAGGAGGACAGTGATTTTATCCCAAAAACACGTGAGCCAACAGGAACTCAAACAACAGTCACTCTGGCTACATTGCACTAAGGAGGACAGTGAAATTTATTTCTAAGGCAGGTGTGACGAGAGGGACACAACAATCACTCTGGCTAAATCGCAGTCAGAAGGACCATAATTTTTTGCCTAAGGAAGGTTTGCTAACAGGGACACAGCAATCATTCTGGCTAAATCGCAGTCAGGAGGACAGTGATTTTTTTCCCTAAAACACATGTGCCAACTAGGACAAACATAACAATCACTCTGGTTAAATTGCAATCAGGAGGACTGTGATTTTTTTCCCTAAAACACGTGTGCCAACATGAACACAAACAACAATAATCACTCTGGTTAAATTGCCCTAAGGAGGACAGTGAAATTTATTTCTAAGGCAGGTGTGCCGAGAGGGACACAACAATCACTCTGGTTAAATTGCAGTCAGAAGGACTGTAATTTTTTGCCTAAGGCAGGTTTGCCAACAGATACACAGCAATCATTCTGGTTAAATCACTGTCAGGAGGAGAGTGATTTGTTTTCCTAAAACACATGTGCCGACAGGGACACAGCAATCATTCTGGCTAAATTGCAGTCAGGAGGACTGTGATTTCTCTTCCTAAAAGACATGTGCCAACTGGAACACAAACAACAGTCACTCTTGTTAAATTGCACTAAGGAGGACAGTGAAATTTATTTCTAAGGCAGGTGTGCCGAGAGGGACACAACAATCACTCTGGTTAAATCGCAGTCAGGATGGTAATTTTTTGCTTAAGGCAGGTGTGACGACAGAGACACAACAATCATTCCGGTTAAATCGCAGTCAGGAGGACAGTGATTTTTTTTCAAAAAAACATATGTGCCAACAGGGAAACAAACAACAATCACTCTGGTTAAATTACATTAAAGACTGTGAAGTTTTTTCTAAGGCAGATGTGCCAACAGGGACACAATAATCACTCTGTTTAAATTGCAGTGAGAAGGACAGTGATTTTTTTCCTAAGGCAGGTGCGCCAACAGGGGCACAACAATGACTCTGGTTAAATCGAAGTCAAGAGGACAATGATGTTTTTTTCCAAAAACACGTGTGCCAACAGGATCACAAACAACAATCACTCTGGTTAAATCGCAGTCAGGAGGAAGTGATTTTTTTCCTCAGGCAGGTGTGCCGACAGGGACATAACAATCACAATGGTTAAATCACAGTCTGGAGGACAGTGATTTTTTTTGCCAGAAACATGTGTGCCAATGGGGACACAAACAACAATTATTCTGGCTAAATTACACTTAGGACTGTGAATTTTTTTCTAAGGCAGATGTGCCAACAGGGTCACAACAATCACTCTGGTTAAATCACAGTCAGAAGGACAGTGATTTTTTTCCTAAGGCAGGTTTGCCAACAGGGACACAACAATAACTCTGGTTAAATCGCACTCATTAGGAGGACAGTGATTTTTTTTTCCTTAGACAGATGTGCTGATAGGTACACAGCAATCTCTCTGGCTAAATCGCAGTCAGGAGGACTGTGATTTTTTTTCCAGAAGCACGTGTGCCAACAGGAACACAAACAACAATCACTCTGGTTAAATCGCAGTCAGAAGGACTGTAATTTTTTGCCTAAGGCAGGTTTGCTAACAGGGACACAGCAATCATTCTGGCTAAATCACAGTCAGGAGGACAGTGATTTTTTCCCTTAAACACGTGAGCCAACAGGAACACAAACAACAGTCACTCTGGTTACATTGCACTAAGGAGGACAGTGAAATTTATTTCTAAGGCAGGTGTGACAAGAAGGACACAACAATCACTCTGGTTAAATTGCAGTCAGAAGGACTGTAATTTTTTGCCTAAGGCAGGTTTGCCAACAGAAACACAGCAATCATTCTGGTTAAATCACAGTCAGGAGGAGAGTGATTTGTTTTCCTAAAACACATGTGCCGACAGGGACACAGCAATCATTCTGGCTAAATTGCAGTCAGGAGGACTGTGATTTCTCTTCCTAAAACACATGTGCCAACAGGAACACAAACAACAATCACTCTTGTTAAATTGCACTAAGGAGGACAGTGAAATTTATTTCTAAGGCAGGTGTGCCGAGAGGGACACAACAATCACTCTGGTTAAATCGCAGTCAGGATGGTAATTTTTTGCCTAAGGCAGGTGTGACGACAGAGACACAACAATCATTTTGGTTAAATCGCAGTCAGGAGGACAGTGATTTTTTTTTCCAAAAACACATGTGCCAACAGGGACACAAACAACAATCACTCTGGTTAAATTACATTAAAGACTGTGAAGATTTTTCTAAGGCAGATGTGCCAACAGGGACACAATAATCACTCTGTTTAAATTGCTGTGAGAAGGAAAGTGATTACCTAAGGCAGATCGCCAACAGGGGCACAACAATGACTCTGGTTAAATCGTGCAGTCAAGAGGACAATGATGTTTTTTCAAAAACACGTGTGCCAACAGGATCACAAACAACAATCACTCTGGTTAAATCTCAGTCAGGAGGACAGTCATTTTTTCCTAAGGCAGGTGTGCCGACAGGACATAACAATCACAATGGTTAAATCACAGTCTGGAGGACAGTGATTTTTTTTCCAGAAACTTGTGTGCCAACAGGGACACAAACAACAATCACTCTGGTTAAATTACACTAAGGACGGTGAATTTTTTTCTAAGGCAGATGTGACAACAGGGACACAACAATCACTCTGGTTAAATCGCAGTGAGAAGGACAGTGATTTTTTTCCTAGGGCAGGTTCGCCAATAGGGACACAACAATGACTCTTGTTAATCGCACCCATTAGGTGGACAGTAATTTTTTTCCTTAGACAGGTGTGCTGATAGGGACACAGCAATCTCTCTGGCTAAATCGCAGTCAGGAGGACTGTGATTTTTTTTCCTGAAGGACGTGTACCAACAGGAACACAAACAACAATCACTCTGGTTAAACGGCTGTCAGAAGGACAGTGATTCTTTTACCTAAGGCAACAGGGACACAACAATAATTCTGGTAAAATCGCAGTCAGGAGGACAATGATTTTTTTTCCTAAAACACATGTGCCAACAGGAACACAATCAACAATCACTCTGGTAAAATTGCAGTCAGAAGGACTGTAATTTTTTGCCTAAGGCAGGTTTGCCAACAGATACACAGCAATCATTCTGGTTGAATCACAATCAGGAGGACAGTGATTTGTTTTCCTAAAACACGTGTGCCGACAGGGACACAAACAACAATGACTCGGGATAAATCGCAGTCAGGAGGACTGTGATTTCTTTCCCTAAAACACATGTGACAACAGGAGCACAAACAACAATCACTCTTGTTAAATTGCACTAAAGAGGACAGTAACATTTATTTCTCAGGCAGGTGTGCCGAGAGGGACACAACAATCACTCTGGTTAAATCGCAGTCAGAAGGAGTGTAATTTTTTGCCTAAGGCAGGTGTGATGACAGGGACACAACAATCATTCTGGTTAAATCGCAGTCAGGAGGACAGTGATTTTTTTTCCAAAAACACATGTGCCAACAGGGACACAAGCAACAATCACTCTGGTTAAATTACACTCTGGTTAAATAACTGTGAAGATTTTTCTAAGGCAGATGTGCCAACAGGGGCACAACAATGACTCTGGTTAAATCGCAGTCAAGAGGACAATTATGTTTTTTTCCAAAAACACGTATGCCAACAGGAACACAAACAACAATCACGCTGGTTAAATCGCAGTCAGGAAGACAGTGATTTTTTTTCCTAAGGCAGGTGTGCCGACAGGGACACAACAATAACTCTGGTTAAATCGCACTCATTAGGAGGACAATGATTTTTTTTCCCTTAGACAGGTGTGCTGATAGGGACACAGCAATCTCTAGGGCTAAATCACAGTCAGGAGGACTGTGATTTTTTTTCCAGAAGCACGTGTGCCAACAGGAACACAAACAACAATCACCTGGTTAAATCGCAGTCAGAAGGACCGTAATTTTTTGCCAATGGCAGGTTTGCTAACAGGGACACAGCAATCATTCTGGCTAAATCACAGTCAGGAGGACAGTGATTTTTTTCCCTAAAACATATGTGCCAACAGGGACACAGACAACAATCACTCCGGTTTAATTGCAATCAGGAGGACAGTGAATTTTTTCCCTAAAACACGTGTGCCAACAGGAACACAAACAACAATCACTCTGGTTAAATTACACTAAGGAGGACAGTGAAATTTATTTCTAAGGCAGGTGTGCCGAGAGGGAGTCAACAATCACTCTGGTTAAATCGCAGTCAGAAGGACCATAATTTATTGCCTAAGGCAAGTTTGCCAACAGGGACACAGCAATCATTCTGGCTAAATTGCAGTCAGGAGGACTGTGATTTCTCTTCCTAAAACACATGTGTCAACAGGAACACAAACAGCAATCACTCTGGGTAAATTGCACTAAGGAGGACAGTGAAATTTATTTCTAAGGGAGGTGTGCCGAGAGGGATACAACAATCATTCTGGTTAAATCGCAGTCAGGAGGACAGTGATTTTTTTTCCAAAAACACATGTGCCAACACGGACACATACAACAATCACTCTGGTTAAATTACTCTAAAGACTGTGAAGATTTTTCTAAGGCAGATGTGCCAACAGGGACACAATAATCACTCTGTTTAAATTGCAGTGAGAAGGACAGTGATTTTTTTCCTAAGGCAGGTGCACCAACAGGGGCACAACAATGACTCTGGTAAAATCGCAGTCAAGAGGACAATTATGTTTTTTTCCAAAAACACGTGTGCCAACAGGAACACAAACAACAATCACTCTGGTTAAATCACAGTCAGCAGGACAGTGATTTTTTTTCCTAAGGCAGGTGTGCCGACAGGGACACAACAATCACTCTGGTTAAATCACAGTCAGGAGGACAGTGATTTTCTTTTTTCAGAAACATGTGTGCCAACAGGGACACAAACAACAATCACTCTGGTTAAATTACACTAAGGACAGTGAATTTTTTTCTAAGGCAGATGTGCCAACAGGGACACAACAATCACTTTGGTTAAATTGCAGTGAGAAGGACAGTGATTTTTTTCCTAAGGCAGATTCGCCAACAGGAACACAACAATGACTCTGGTTAAATCGCACTCATTAGGAGGACAGTGATTTTTTTCCTTAGACGGGTGTGCTGATAGGGACACAGCAATCTCTCTGGCTAAATCACAGTCAGGAGGACTGTGATTTTTTTTCCTGAAGCACGTGTGCCAACAGGAACACAAACAACAATCACTCTGGTTAAATGGCAGTCAGAAGGACAGTGATTCTTTTACCTAAGGTAACAGGGACACAACAATAATTCTGGTAAAATCGCAGTCAGCAGGACTGTGATTTTTTTTCCTAAAACACGTGTGCCAACAGGGACACAAACAACAATCACTCTGGTTAAATTGCAGTCAGAAGGACTGTAATTTTTTGCTTAAGGCAGGTTTGCCAACAGATACACTGCAATCATTCTGGTTAAATCACAATCAGGAGGACAGTGATTTGTTTTCCTAAAACACGTGTGCCGACAGGACACAAACAACAATCTCTGGCTAAATACGCGTCAGAAGGACTGTGATTTTTTCCAGAAGCACGTGCAAACAGGAACACAAACAACAATCACTCTGGTTAAATCGCAGTCAGAAGGACCGTGAATTTTTGCCTAAGGCAGGTTTGCTAACAGGGACACAGCAATCATTCTGGCTAAATCACAGTCAGGAGGACAGTGATTTTATCCCAAAAACACGTGAGCCAACAGGAACACAAACAACAGTCACTCTGGCTACATTGCACTAAGGAGGACAGTGAAATTTATTTCTAAGGCAGGTGTGACGAGAGGGACACAGCAATCACTCTGGCTAAATCGCAATCAGAAGGACCATAATTTTTTGCCTAAGGAAGGTTTGCTAACAGGGACACAGCAATCATTCTGGCTAAATCGCAGTCAGGAGGACAGTGATTTTTTTCCCTAAAACACATGTGCCAACTGGGACAATAATAACAATCACTCTGGTTAAATTGCAATCAGGAGGACTGTGATTTTTTTCCCTAAAACACGTGTGCCAACATGAACACAAACAACAATAATCACTCTGGTTAAATTGCCCTAAGGAGGACAGTGAAATTTATTTCTAAGGCAGGTGTGCCGAGAGGGACACAAGAATCACTCTGGTTAAATTGCAGTCAGAAGGACTGTAATTTTTGGCCTAAGGCGGGTTTGCCAACAGATACACAGCAATCATTCTGGTTAAATCACAATCAGGAGGAGAGTGATTTGTTTTCCTAAAACACATGTGCCGACAGGGACACAGCAATCATTCTGGCTAATTGCAGTCAGGAGGACTGTGATTTCTTCCTAAAAGACATGTGCCAACTGGAACACAAACAACAGTCACTCTTGTTAAATTGCACTAAGGAGGACAGTGAAATTTATTTCTAAGGCAGGTGTGCCGAGGGACACAACAATCACTCTGGTTAAATCGCAGTCAGGATGGTAATTTTTGCTTAAGGCAGGTGTGACGACAGAGACACAACAATCATTCCGGTTAAATATAGTCAGGAGGACAGTGATTTTTCAAAACACATGTGCCAACAGGGAAACAAACAACAATCACTCTGGTTAAATTACATTAAAGACTGTGAAGTTTTTTCTAAGGCAGATGTGCCAACAGGGACACAATAATCACTCTGTTTAAATTGCAGTGAGAAGGACAGTGATTTTTTTCCTAAGGCAGGTGCGCCAACAGGGGCACAACAATGACTCTGGTTAAATCGAAGTCAAGAGGACAATGATGTTTTTTTCCAAAAACACGTGTGCCAACAGGATCACAAACAACAATCACTCTGGAATTCGTCGAGTCAGGAGGAAGTGATTTTTTCCTCAGGCAAGTGTGCCGACCGACATAACAATTACAATTGGTTAAATCACAGTCTGGAGGACAGTGATTTTTTTTGCCAGAAACATGTGTGCCAATGGGGACACAAACAACAATCATTCTGGCTAAATTACACTTAGGACTGTGAATTTTTTTCTAAGGCAGATGTGCCAACAGGGTCACAACAATCACTCTGGTTAAATCATAGTCAGAAGGTCAGTGATTTTTTTCCTAAGGCAGGTTTGCCAACAGGGACACAACAATAACTCTGGTTAAATCGCACTCATTAGGAGGACAGTGATTTTTTTTTCCTTAGACAGATGTGCTGATAGGGACACAGCAATCTCTCTGGCTAAATTGCAGTCAGGAGGACTGTGATTTTTTTTCCAGAAGCATGTGTGCCAACAGGAACACAAACAACAATCACTCTGGTTAAATCGCAGTCAGAAGGACTGTAATTTTTTGCCTAAGGCAGGTTTGCTAACAGGGACACAGCAATCATTCTGGCTAAATCACAGTCAGGAGGACAGTGATTTTTTCCCTAAAACACGTGAGCCAACAGGAACACAAACAACAGTCACTCTGGTTACATTGCACTAAGGAGGACAGTGAAATTTATTTCTAAGGCAGGTGTGACAAGAGGGACACAACAATCACTCTGGGTAAATCGCAGTCAGAAGGACCATAATTTTTTGCCTAAGGAAGGTTTGCTAACAGGGACACAGCAATCATTCTGGCTAAATCGCAGTCAGGAGGACAGTGATTTTTTTCCCTAAAACACATGTGCCAACTGGGACACAAACGACAATCACTCTGGTTAAATTGCAATCAGGAGGACTGTGATTTTTTTCCCCAAAACACGTGTGCCAACATGAACACAAACAACAATAATCACTCTGGTTAAATTGCACTAAGGAGGTCAGTGAAATTTATTTCTAAGGCAGATGTGCCGAGAGGGACACAACAATCACTCTGGTTAAATTGCAGTCAGAAGGACTGTAATTTTTTGCCTAAGGCAGGTTTGCCAACAGATACACAGCAATCATTCTGGTTAAATCACAGTCAGGAGGAGAGTGATTTGTTTTCCTAAAACACATGTGCCGACAGGACACAGCAATCATTCTGGCTAAATTGCAGTCAGGAGGACTGTGATTTCTCTTCCTAAAACACATGTGCCAACAGGAACACAAACAACAATCACTCTTGTTAAATTGCACTAAGGAGGACAGTGAAATTTATTTCTAAGGCAGGTGTGCCGAGAGGACACAACAATCACTCTGGTTAAATCGCAGTCAGGATGGTAATTTTTTGCCTAAGGCAGGTGTGACGACAGAGACGCAACAATCATTTTGGTTAAATCGCAGTCAGGAGGACAGTGATTTTTTTCCAAAAAAACACATGTGCCAACAGGGACACAAACAACAATCACTCTGGTTAAATTACATTAAAGACTGTGAAGATTTTTCTAAGGCAGATGTGCCAACAGGACACAATAATCATTCTGTTTAAATCGCAGTGAGAAGGACAGTGATTTTTTTACTAAGACAGGTGCGCCAACAGGGGCTCAACAATGACTCTGGTTAAATCGCAGTCAAGAGGACAATGATGTTTTTCTCAAAAAACACGTGTGCCAACAGGATCACAAACAACAATCACTCTGGTTAAATCGCAGTCTGGAGGACAGTCATTTTTTTTCCTAAGGCAGGTGTGCCGACAGGGACATAACAATCACAATGGTTAAATCACAGTCTGGAGGACAGTGATTTTTTTTCCAGAAACTTGTGTGCCAACAGGGACACAAACAACAATCACTCTGGTTAAATTACACTAAGGACGGTGAATTTTTTTCTAAGGCAGATGTGACAACAGAGACACAACAATCACTCTGGTTAAATCGCAGTGAGAATGACAGTGATTTTTTTCCTATGGCAGGTTCGCCAAAAGGGACACAACAATGACTCTGGTTAATCGCACCCATTAGGAGGACAGTGATTTTTTTCCTTATACAGGTATGCTGATAGGGACACAGCAATCTCTCTGGCTAAATCGCAGTCAGGAGGACTGTGATTTTTTTTCCTGAAGGACGTGTACCAACAGGAACACAAACAGCAATCACTCTGGTTAAATGGCAGTCAGAAGGACAGTGATTCTTTTACCTAAGGCAACAGGGACACAACAATAATTCTGGTTAAATCGCAGTTAGGAGGACAGTGATTTTTTTCCCTAAAACACGTGTGCCAACAGGAACACAAACAACAATCACTCTTGTTAAATTGCACTAAAGAGGACAGTGAAATTAATTTCAAAGGCAGGTGTGCCATGAGGGACACAACAATCACTCTGGTTAAATCACAGTCAAAAGGACGGTAATTTTTTGCCTAAGGCAGGTGTGACGACAGGGACACAACAATCATTCTGGTTAAATCGCAGTCAGGAGGAAAGTGATTTTTTTTCCAAAAACACGTGTGCCAACAGGGACACAAACAACAATCACTCCAGTTAAATTACACTAAGGACTGTGAATTTTTTTCTAAGGCAGATGTGCCAACAGGGACACAGTAATCAATCTGGTTAAATCGCAGTGAGACGGACAGTGATTTTTTTCCTGAGGCAGGTGCGCCAACAGGGACACAACAATAACTCTGGTTAAATCGCAGTCAGTAGGACAATGATGTTTTTTCCAAAAACACATGTGCCAACAGGAACACAAACAACAATCACTCTGGTTAAATTGCACTAAGAAGGGCAATGAAATGTATTTCTAAGGCAGGTGTTTCGAGAGGGACACAACAATCACTCTGGTTAAATCACAGTGAGAAGGACAGTGATTTTTTTCCTTAGGCAGGTGCGCCAACAGGGACACAACAATGACTCTGGTTAATTTGAACTTAGGAGGACAGTGATTTTTTTCCTTAGACAGGTGTGCCAATAGGGATGCTACAGTCTCTCTGACTAAATCGCAGTCAGGAGGACTGTGATTTTTTTTTCCTTAAGCACGTGTGCCAACAGGAACACAAACAACAATCACTCTGGTTAAATTGCAGTCAGAGGGACAGTGATTCTTTTACCTAAGGCAACAGGGACACAACAATAATTCTGGTTAAATCTCAGTCAGGAGGACAGTGATTTTTTTTCCTAAAACACGTGTGCCAACAGGGACACAAACAACAATCGCTCTGGTTAAATCGCAGTCAGAAGGACCGTAATTTATTGCCTAAGGCAGGTTTGCCAACAGGGACACAGCAATCATTCTGGCTAAATTGCAGTCTGGAGGACTGTGATTTCTCTTCCTAAAACACATTTGCCAACAGGAACACAAACAACAATCACTCTGGTTAAATTACACTAAGGACTGTGAATTTTTTTCTAAGGCAGATGTGCCTACAGGGACACAACAATCACTCTGGTTAAATTGCAGTGAGAAGTACAGTGATTTTTTTCCTAAGGCAGGTTCGCCAACAGGAACACAACAATGACTCTGGTTAAATTGCACTCATTAGGAGGACAGTGATTTTTTTCCTTAGACAGGTGTACTGATAGGGACACAGCAATACCTCTGGCTAAATCACAGTGAGGAGGACTGTGATTTTTTTTCCTGAAGCACGTCTGCCAACAGGAACACAAACAACAATCACTCTGGTTAAATGGCAGTCAGAAGGACAGTGATTCTTTTACCTAAGGCAACAGGGACACAACAATAATTCTGGTCAAATCGCAGTCAGGAGGACAGTGATTTTTTTTCCTAAAACACGTGTGCCAACAGGGACACAAACAACAATCTCTCTGGTTAAATTGCAGTCAGAAGGACCGTAATTTTTTGCCTAAGGCATGTTTGCTAACAGGGACACAGCAATCATTCTGGCTAAATCGCAGTCAGGAGGACAGTGATTTTTTTCCCTAAAACACATGTGCCAACAGGGACACAAACAACAATCACTCTGGTTAAACTGCAATCAGGAGGACTGTGATTTTTTTCCCTGAAACACATGTGCCAACAGGAACACAAACAACAATAATCACTCTGGCTAAATTGCAGTAAGGAGGACAGTGAAATTTATTTCTAAGGCAGGTGTGCCGAGAGGGACACAACAATCACTCTGGTTAAATTGCAGTCAGAAGGACTGTAATTTTTTGCCTAAGGCAGGTTTGCCAACAGATGCACAGCAATCATTCTGGTTAAATCACAATCAGGAGAACAGTGATTTGTTTTCCTAAAACACATGTGCCTTCAGGGACACAAACAACAATGACTCTGGTTAAATCGCAGTCAGGAGGACTGTGATTTCTTTCCCTAAAACACTTGTGCCAACAGGAGCACAAACAACAATCACTCTTGTTAAATTGCACTAAAGAGGACAGTAAAATTTATTTCTAAGGCAGGTGTGCCGAGAGGGACGCAACAATCACTCTGGTTAAATCACAGTCACAAGGACTGTAATTTTTTGCCTAAGGCAGGTGTGACGACAGGGACACAACAATCATTCTGGTTAAAATTGCAGTCAGGAGGAAAGTGATTTTTTTTCCAAAAACACGTGTGCCAACGGGGACACAAACAACAATCACTCCGGTTAAATTACACTAAGGACTGTGAATTTTTTTCTAAGGCAGATGTGCCAACAGGGACACAATAATCACTCTGGTTAAATCGCAGTGAGACGGACAGTGATTTTTTTCCTGAGGCAGGTGCGCCAACAGGGACACAACAATGACTCTGGTTAAATCGCAGTCAGTAGGACAATGATGTTTTTTCCAAAAACACATGTGCCAACAGGAACACAAACAACAATCACTCTGGTTAAATTGCACTAAGAAGGGCAATGAAATTTATTTCTAAGGCAGGTGTGCCGAGAGGGACACAACAATCACTCTGGTTAAATCACAGTGAGAAGGACAGTGATTTTTTTCCTAAGGCAGGCACGCCAACAGGGACACAACAATGACTCTGGTTAAATTGAACTTAGGAGGACAGTGATTTTTTTCCTTAGACAGGTGTGCCGATAGGGACTCATCAGTCTCTCTGGCTAAATCGCAGTCAGGAGGACTGTGATTTTTTTTCCTAAAGCACGTGTGCCAACAGGAACACAAACAACAATCACTCTGGTTAAATCGCAGTCAGAAGGACAGTGATTTTTTTTCCTAAGGTAACAGGGACACAACAATCATTCTGGTTAAATCGCAGTTCGGAGGATAGTGATTTTTTTTCCTAAAACACGTGGGCCAACAGGAACACAAACAACAATCACTCTGGTTAAATCGCACTCAGAAGGACAGTAATTTTTTTTACCTAAGGCAACAGGGACATAACAATCATTCTGGTTAAATTGCACTCTGGAGGATAGTGATTTTTTTCCCTAAAACACATGTGTCAATAGGTACACAAACTCCAATCATGCTGGTTAAATCGCAGTCAGGAGGACAGTGTTTTTTTTATTCCTAAAACATGTGTGCTGACAGGGACACTAACTACAATCATTCTGGTTAAATCACAGTCAGGAGGACAATGATTGTTTTCCTAAGGCAGGTGTGCCAACTGGGACACAACAATCACTCTGGTTAAATCACAGTCAGGAAGACAGTGATTTTTTTTTATTGCAGGGTGCCGACAGGGTCACAACAACCACTCTGGTTAAATCACAGTCCGGAGGACAGTGATTTTTTTTCCTTATGCAGGTGTGCCAACAGGGACACAACAATCACTCTGTTTAAATCACGGTCAGGAGGACAGTGAATTTTTATTAAAGCAGGTGTGCTGACGGGGACACAACAATCACTCTGGTTAAATTGCAGTCAGGAGGACAGTGAGTTTTTTTCCTAAAACACGTGTGCCAACAGGGACACAAACAACAATCACTCTGGTTAAAGCACAGTCAGAAAAGGGATTTTATTTCTTAAGAAAATGCAAAGCACTAGGCCAGTGATTTTTTAGTGAACACAAGTGTGCCTTCTAAATTGCTCCTACCCTCCCTTACACAAGCCACCAAATTACTAGTTCTCTGTTAAAACAAATCTAAATACTTCTAGTAAAGAATACAGGAGAAAATCAACACAAACCATTTTTGTGTGTGCACAGGGCACTAACAAACACAGTTTTGAAGAAATTTGACCACCAAAATGCTCTTTTATATAATTGTATACTTAGATTTTGACTCTAGGCTGCCTACAACAAGCATGAGCACTGCTCTTTAAGTCTCTCTCCAACACACTACACTCAGAGAATGATCAAACTTGCTTCTCACTGGCTGTTCAGCAACATGTGACCTCCTAGCCCATGGAACATTGCAAACGTCGCATATTATGCTAAACTTCGATGGGGAAATTTCTTGGATCTGGGATACTTCCATTATTAAATTAACATGCCTCGCAGTTTTTTGACTTCAAAATTTCGCGGAACTGCCAATAGTATGTGAAGTGCAACTTCGAACTGTGAAAAACTTTACAGAACCATAAAAATTCACTAAATTGTATGTGGAGTGAATTTTTGCAACTTTGCACACCTCTAGGCAAGACTGGTGAAGGCCCCATGGGCACCAATTGCAGCAAGACCAGCGTAGGTCACACGGGCATCAGCTGAAGTAAGATGGAAGCCGGGGAGGGAGAGGCCCTGACAGACAAAAGTGGTGGAGGACATGGCCCTGAGGAGGCATCAATATCCTGCAGCACCAGCCCTGAGGCCAGAGGGTGGGTGGCAGACCCCAAAAAAGGAGACTGATGCCTGGTTTGTGTGTGACAGGTGGGCATTAGGACAGAGTCCAGCTTCTGTCCAACCCACACCAGCTGAAGACATGTTGGCTGAGCCACCATGCTGTATGCCTGACATGAGCAAGGTCCTGAGCAGCAGTAGCTGAGAGGCAGGGAGCAAGCCCTGGCCCAAAAGGCCTCTGCCCAAAACTGTAACAGTGGTGGGAGGTGGTGCTGTCTGTAGCCCTGTGGGTGAGATGGCATATGTGGCAAGCGGGGCCAATCCACCAGAGGAGAAAGACACCTTTGTGACTGAAGAATGGTGGGGAGACTGTGACGGGGGGATGAAAGCCGTGGCCTATCCAGGTCCTTGTCCTAGTGTTTCTGTTTCTCACTGGGCTTGTCCCTAGACTTTGAAGACTGAGAGCCTGAACACTGTGCCGGGGAGACTGAGGAGCTCCTGGTCTGCAGCTCCTGTTCCATGGAGGTGACCTTCTACTGCAGGAGAAAGTTCTCTAAGGTCCACTGGTGGCATCGCTAGGAGGCCTGGTTAAATCCCTGGTAGATCTTGCAGATGTAGACATCGTGGTCAGGGCATAGGCAGTAGTAACAGGCAGAATGGCTGTCCTTCTCTGGGATTTGTTTTCCATAGGCACACTTTGTTTTTTTAGTGATCCACGGTCGAAGATGGTTTTGAAGACATGCAAAAAGAAAAATGAAGAAAATGAACTATGGTGAGAATTTAGAAAGAAAAACATTAAAAGCACACAAAAATGCCAGTGAACTGAAGCTGCGGTGGTTTCCAGAGGTCCTGCATGCATTGGTCGGTGGTGGGAAAAGAACTGAGGAGGCAATGGAGGCCACCCACTCCTATAAGATAGGCCAATGTCAGAGGGTAATGTCGATGGTGGGCAGCTCCCTCCAGTAGACTGCTAGTAAGAAAGTTTGCATGTGGCCCTAGTGCCTGATGGCTTAGTCCTACCAGTGTAGCCTGCTGCAAGTGGTACCCTTGAAGTAAAATAGTGGAGATTCTTCAAGCCCCATTTTTCATGCCAGCCTACTTCTCCTGATGCAGTGCATGGCCCTGTCAGGCCATGACATGCACGTCAAACCTTTATGAAGAGAGGCTCTCCAGCCTCTCATACGGTGTAGCCTGTGCAACAGAACACTGGAAAATACTTTTTCAGGGTCAGAATGGTGGCATGCAATGGTTCTGGACCCCCTCCTCATGCTGCCTATCTGGCTTCTCAAGCTGATCACCCACTCAAGTCAACAGCATGGGAACACAGCACTACAAATATGCCCCTCCCCCAAAGCACACTTCACAGTACACAGACTGACTGTTCTAAATTAACATTTAAAATCCACACACAACAATCAACACTCGATGATATGAGCACAGAAGGGTTTTCTATAATCGATGTACTAAATTTTGAGTAAAAGATATTACTCAAAAAGGCACTTTAAACAGCTTTTAGGGGTTTTGAATTGCAGAGCTCTGAGAGCAAACTGTCTCCAGCTACCACTGCACACACACTACCCAGGCCAGAACTGAGGCTGTGCCGAACAATCTAGAGCCCATGTGACCTGCAACCCCATGAATAATTGCAGAATTTCATTTGGAGCTCAATTACAGGGTGAAGTGAGGTGAACTACATTGATTTCAATGTACTTCACCCTAAAATTGGTGGAGAAGTGGTTTTGGGAAGGCAGAATAAAGCAAAGTCATCAGTTTCAATGGACTTTTCGTTCCTCATTATGAAGCGAAGTACTCCGCTTCACATTGTGGAGTTCTCCGCAGATTCCACATTACTCAGTGAATCACTTCACGGAGCAAATTAGGGCCACTTCGCCCACCACTGCTTACAGTACTGTAACCCACATGCTGTACAGGAAGGAACATGAATGCCTATGGCTGTACTTCCCCGATGAGCTGTAGCACAAAACTCCCTGACTTAAAAATGCTTATTAATGAGTACAATGGTGGAGTGGTGAAGCCTGAAGACATACTACAAAACATGCTTACAATACATCCAAGTAACTAGTCAAAAAATGAATGTTGTGATTCGTGATGTGATCATGAATCGTGATTTGTGACTGCATTTGTGACCGTGATGATGAAGAACGTGACTCGGTGTAGACGGTGTGAGATAACCAATATGTAACTGTATTGGGAACGCGAATGCCTATAGCTGTACTTCCCCAATGAGCTGTAGCACAAACTGCCCGACTTAAAAACGCTCATTAATGAGTACAATGGTGGGGTGGTGAAGCCTGGAGAGATACTGCAAAACATACTTACAATACATCCAAGTAACTAGTCAAAAAATTAGTGCTGTGATTCATGACGTGATTGTGAATCGTGATTTGAGACCGTGATGATGAAGAACGTGATTTGTATCACGAGTGACTCGTGATGATGGTTCTAACTTAAAAACACATATTAATGAGTACAATGTTCCTGCAGAATTATGAACCACACCTGTCCAGTACTCTGAAGGGAAGCCAAAGAAACAACTGTGACTTAAGTTACAGATGGAGATTGGGCCCTAAAGAGATGCAAATGCACAGACAGATTAAGATTGTGCTGCGCACTGAAGAGATGCAGATGCAAAGGCATAACACCTAACCAGTGCTCACCATCAGAAATTCAAATCTGGAAAAGAATACCTTTGCCAGTTTTTGGGGTGTGTCATGGGGGAGTAGTTTACTGCACTGCTGCAGTAACAGTCACTAGTACTAATACCAGTAAAGATACCACAAAGAAGTACAAAAATTTTACAGCTGCAGTGGATAGCAGGTTCACATTGCTGAAATAATTAAGTGGCACAATAAAAGGTGTCTGATTTGATAACATGCATCACACACATACTCACACACACACACTAAGTAATGCGTAGCAAATTGAAAACTTCCATAATATAACCACATAGTTTAAACAAACTAAAATTGTGCACTGCAGCACCACAACAATCAGCAAAAAAAATCAAGAATTATTGAAAATATTACTGTGTGTACATTAACACAGTTATACAAGAAAAATATCACCAAAACAGAAAGCACTGTCTTTTTCTCCAGTTAATCTACCTACACCACAGATACGCCCCTCCCCCGAAGCACACTTTCACTGTCTCTCAGTACACAGACTGAATGCTGTACATTAACATTCAAAATCCACACACAAACAATAAACACTCAATGATATGAGCACAGGAGGGTTTTACTATAATCGATAAACTAAAGTTTAAGCAAAAAAAAAAAGACTCAAAAAGGCTTTTTAGCAGCTTTTAGAAGGTTTGAATTGCAGAGCGCTCTCAGGACAGATTGTCTCCTACAGCTCCCTACACACACTACCCCTAACTGAGGCTGTGCAGAACAATCTAGAGCCCATGTGACCTGAAATCCCAAGAATCACTGCAAAATTCACCTTTGGAGCTTAAAAACAAGGTGAAGTGAGGCGAAGTATACTGTTTTCAATGTACTTCACCTTAGGAATTGGTGGAGTAGTGGTTTAGGAAGGTGGAGTAATGCAAAGTCATTGTTTTCAATGGACTTCGCCTTACCCATTATAACACGAAGTACTCCACTTTGCGTTGCAAAGCACTCCGCGAATCCGCCTTCACTCCGTGAATCACTTCGTGGAGCAAATAGGGGCCACGTCGCCCATCTCTACATGTCATAATTAGGGCAAATTCAGTAACTTCCATGGTAAGCTGCAACTTCAGATGGGAATTGTGGCTGAAAACACAATCTGTGAAAGGTGGGTGTTATTGTAAATAATTAGTACCTAGGGGTATTTCAAATACTGATATTTTTTTTTCACAGATACATTGATCAGTAAGGATGATAATGACACCACTATACTGCTTGGTGGGCAGTGCCATGCAGATGAAAGCATCGAGCCAATGTGTGCTAGGAGCAGCTAGTTCCTTCCAACTACATGAAGTTTCCACCCCGTAAGCAGAGGGCACTAGGTCAGTATGCCGAAATCAAGGACAAGGCAGTCAAAAGCCACACAGCAAACACTGCAACAGGAAAAGTAGCCCTCGGTAAAAATGTTGAATGCTAACATAGTGCCGTAGTGTACCAAACAGCTACCATGTGTTTATGTGGGAGGTTATGCCCCCCGCGCACCTCCAGTTATGGGAGGGCTTTCCACCCCTAGGCAAGGCAAAGGCAAGGCAAAGTTTATTTTTTGAGGCACCCAATCCCTGAGGCTCTGGGCACTGTACAAATAAATACAAACTATTCATAGAAACTACAACACATATAAAAATATAACACTAATAAATAAACCAGATAATATAAAACAGTTAAAAATAACAGTAGTCATTAAAAGGCTATCCCAGAAATAAATACTAATAGACAGTGTCTGGGAAGGCTTGATTAAACAGGAGAGCCTTGAGGTGGGCCTTGAACACTTCAACTGAAGGGGCCTCCCTTACAGATGGTGGCAGCGAATTTCACAGGACGGGCCCAGCGACACTAAAAGCTCTGTCACCGGTGGTCTTTAGCCTCATCCTGGGAATTGCAAGGAGGCCCCTAGAGGAAGAATGGAGGGAGTAGACAGAGGCAGCAGGTGTCAGAAGATCATCCAAGTATCCAGGGCCCAGCCCATGTGGGGCCTTAAAAGTGAGCAAGCCCACCTTAAAGAGGATCCACCACCTGATCAGCAGCTAGTGCAATTCACACAGCACCGGGGTGATGTTGCTGTATTTGGGCTGCCTTGTCAACAACCTGGTGGTTGCATTCTGCAGTAGCTGCAGCCTGTGGAGGGTACCTCCCAAAACCCCGAAGTAGAGTGCCTTACAGCAAACAAGTCTACACATTATGAAGGCATGCACCAAGGTGGGGAGGTCCATAGGCGGTACTAGGGGCTTGATCCTGGCAATGTTTCTAAGATGGTAAAAGCTGGCCCTGACAACAGATGACACCTGTGCTTCAAATGTCAATCCGCTGTCAAAGGTCACACCAAGATTGCACACCCTAGAGGAGGCCTTCAATGGCACAGATCCCAGGAATAACCAGTGGCTGCACCAGAGGCCCTTCTATCACACATTCTGTTCAACTCCACCACCAGTACATCCATCTTATCGGGGTTCAGTCACAACCAGCTGGAGGCCATCCAGTCATTGATCTCAGCAAGGCATCTGTTCAGCACTTCCACCACATTGGATATCCTGGGGCAAGGGAAAGATACAGTTGAGTATCATCCGCATAGCAATGAAAACCTAAACTGTATTTCCTAATGAGCTCTCCCAGGGGCAGCATGTACATGGCAAACAGCATTGGTGACAAGACTGAACCCTGAGGTACTCCACATGACAGGAGGCTGGGGAGGAGGAGAAATTCCCCATCACTACCCATTGCCTCCTGTTTGTGAGATAGGACTCAAACCAGTGGATGACAGTGCCAGTAAGTCCGCAAAATTCCCTCAGGCGGTTGAGTAACATACAATGGTCTACCATGTCAAATGCTGAAGAGAGGTCAAGGAGTATGAGAATTGTCCCCTCTCCTCGATCTCAAACCCTGAGGAGGTCATTGTGCACACAAATTAATGCAGTTTCCATGCTATGCCTCACCCAAAACCCAGACTGGAGGGGTTAGTAAAGGTCAAAGGTCATGAGGTACTCCTCAAGCTGCTGCACCACAACTTTCTCAACAACCTTCCCTAAAAATGGGGAGTTGGAGATAGGATGGTAGTTCACCTTGACATCAGGGTCTAACAATAGTTTCTTCAGAAGTAGCCTAACCAGTGCCTCCTTCAAGGCATCTGGAAAGACCCCCTCTGCGATAGAGCACTGGACAATCAAGATGAACCACGGCCAATGGAATCAACACATCTCATCAGAAAATGCATCGGCAGCGGGTCCAGTTTACCATATGTGTGCTTTAGCCTGAGGGCAACCTCAATAACCTCAGCCACTTCCACTGGTTTAAACTCCCGCCAACGAGGCACAGTGCTCTCCGGACACCAAAGGTGATCACTGTCAGCCACTATGTGGCACACTGGTGGAATGCCCTGCTGGATGGTGGACACCCTGCGTGAAAAGAAACAAGCAAACTCTTCGCATAAAGCATCGGAAAAGCTTTTTTTGGCTGCAGACAGGCTGGATTTAGCAGCCTGTCCACAGTCTAAAAAAGCACAGTTGGTTGGTTCTTCCTGGCAGCAATTTCCCTGGACAGGAACTCTGCCTTCTTACAGGTGACTGCCCCTTGATACTCAACATAGGGCCAGTCTGTCCACCTCTAGCCCAGACTTCCACCAGAAGCGCTCTAACCGCCAACCCACAATCTTCATTGCCTTGAGCTCCCCATTAATCCATGGGGACCTCAAATGAGAAGATTTGGGTCATACACAGACCTGTGCAAGAGAGTCGAGTGTAGCCAACATTGCCCTATTATAGGTGGCAACAGCCTCACCCACACCTCCTACACATGCACTAATCACACTGGATAGATCTGCCACCGCAAGAAATCTCTCCGGGATCAAACCCCTCAAAGGACAATAGCTTGCCATCCCAGCAGGAGGGAGGGCTCTGGGGGCCTGAACGAGAACTCCACTGTGAAATGGTTGAACCAAATGACCCGATCAGTCTTGAGATTACTAATCTCAAGCCCAAGAGAGAAGACCAGGTCCAACATGTGGCCGCCCTGGTGGGTCATGGAAGAAATTTCTTGTGACAGGCCCAGAGATGACATAATATGGAGGAGGTTGTAACCTAGCTTAGAAGATTTGTCATCGGCCCAGACATTGAAGTCCCCCAGAACTAAACATCTGGGGGACTCTGACGATGAAATCAGCTACCTCATGCAGGAATTCATCTGCCACCCCAGGGGGGCAATAAATCAGGAGACTCCTGCAGCCTGTGCCCAGACTCCCACATACAGCCACACATTCAAAGGAACCCGGTCTTTCCACTTGGTACACAGTGAAGGCAAGTTCAGATCTTTTTTTTGCCCCCTCTCTCTCTGCCACAGTGGAACTTCCTCAGGGAGCCCTAGTCTGTGATCCCCTAGTCCCTCCCTGGGTACCTCATGTGGTGACAGTCGGACCTACCTCCATTCTGCCTCAGCCTGCCCCCCTGAGTGGGGAGGAGGGGGAACCTCTTTACCCCCTCCAGTCCATTAGTGTGTGTCAGGAGGTCCATATGCGGCATCCATTGGGAGCCCGGTTATAGGTTGTCTGGGGCAGTTGGGTCCCATCTCCGTCCTCCGTGACATGGTCCTTTTTCTGTTTTTTCTTAGCTCCTCCAGACATCGGCACTCTCGGAGAGCCTAGGGGCAGAGCACACAGTGGCGTGCAGACGCTCCGGCTCTCGACTAGCATCCTCCCTCCTTCTTCGTGCTAGCCCATTGCACCTCCACCTGTGGTCACCCAGGTGGCAGTACAGCAGTGGGACAAGCAACTCACCCCCTTCCGGAGAAGGAGAGCGGCCGCTGGGTGCTCAATCCTCCTCCCCCCCCGGCCGACCCTCCAACCACCCGAGTCCATTCCAGAACCCGGGTCACTGGTGCTGCAAGTGGTAGCTCCACCGCTGCACCAGCGGGCCAGCCCTCCTAAGTTCAGATTTAAAGCAGATGGCCACTCCCCCACCCCTGCATTCCACTCTGGGGCAGTGCACCTCCGAGTACTGGGGGGGGGCAGCAGCCTCTAAAACAGGGCCAGCATCAACACCCACCCAGGTCTCAGCAATGTATGCCAGATCGCCCGAGGAAACCAAGTACGTTATAATCATGGTCTTGTTCCTGATCGATCTGGCATTGCAAAGCATTGCCCTCAGGGGATTGGTAGGCAGTGTAGCCTTCTGGGTACTAGTCCACTCAGTCTAGTAGAAACCCTGGGGATGGGGACCAAACATCATGATCTAAAAATTATCACATCTGGGAGGGAGGCAACTGAAACGGGAGGAACTGTGGGGGGAATTGTTGAGGGGGAGGAAGGGACCCAGTGGATAATCCAGGGTGGGGGAACGTGCACGTGGAGGGGAGAAGACACAGTGGCATACCAGTCGGGTGGGGGGGAGCAAAAATAAAATAGCGGATGTCGTGTCCAAATAAAAAAAACATTAAAAGAAATCTCTTTCCCTGGACTGGGAGTTGAACCCTGGTCCACTGACATTCCACTAATCTCCACTGCCTGCGCCCTACCCTCCACATCACAGGAGCCGCTTGGTACCACACCCCACAACAGACACGTTCTCCTTTCCCTCCCCTACTGCCAACAGCAACAGGGATAGCAATGATGCTGCCTGTGCTATGCTACCCCGTAACTGTTTTACATTTCGCTATTTTGATGGCGTGGTTTTGACCGCACTATTCTTGATTCTCTGTTTTCACCTTGTACATGAGCAGGGAACAGTTCCATGATCAGCCTCGCTGATCATTGGGCTGTTACTGTCAAGCTCTCTGCAGCCTGAACTGCATTGGGCCTGACAATGACACGCCTCTGTTGTAGCCAAATGTTTGCTGCACATGTGCAAGCAGACGTAAAAATGGATATTGGTTGGGGAAAAAAGGATGCATTAATAAGGAAGGAACCCTAAGTAAGGAAACAAAATAATATTATTTTGTAGACACCTTGCTTTTGTGAGGGCTTGGAGCTACTGTCACCACTTGGGATGATTAAACAAAACCTCAGTTCTGTTTAAGGGATACGGCAGTCTTTGGGGAAATGTCATATCTCATAGCCCCCTACTCCTTGCAGAGCACATGATTAACTATGAGGCTGACCCAGGCATCATAGAAACATAGAATATGACAGCCGATAAGAACCAACCAGTCCACCTAGTCTGCCAATTTCCCTACTTGGTTTGGAAATCCCTACTCTTATCTGGACTGCTGTTTCCCCACTCTGCTGCACAGCAGGGTGCCTTTATGCTTACCTCATGCACTATTGAATCCCTGTACTGTTTTCGCTTCCACAACCTCCACTGGTAGGCTGTTCCATGGATCCACCACCCTATCTGTGAAAAAATACTTCCTAGCATTCCTCCTAAGCTTCCCTCCATCCAGCCTCATGTTATGTCCCCTTGTCCTCGTGCACTTTCTTCTCTGAAATATGCTTCTATCCTGTACCGTTTATTCCTCTAAGGTATTTGAAAGTCTGTATCATATCTCCTCTCTCTCTCCTCTCTTTCAGTGAATGGATATTAAGTTCCTTGAGTCTTTCCTCATAACGCTTGTGGTGCAGTCCATGTATCATTTTTGTTGTTCTTCTCTGGACTGCTTCCATTCTGTCTGCGTCCTTCCTGAGATGCGGTCTCCAGAACTGGATACAGTGTTCCAGATGAGGCCTCACCAGTGATCTATACAGTGGCATCACCACTTTGCTCATCCTACTGGTTATGCCCCTTCCTATGCACCCCAGCATTCTGTTTGCTTTCCCCACTGCTTTTTCACATTGTTTGGATGACTTCAGGTCATCGGATATGATGACCCCCAGGTCTCTCTCCCCCCTGAGTTTGGGTGTGTGATGCCAGGCACAACTTCACCCTCAGGTCAGCTCCCAGCCCCTGCAGAGCTCCATATTCATGAAAAGTAGTTGCTGAGGGCGATGGATGCCATCCAGTGTGGAAAGGCATCAAGGTACAGAGGTCTGCAGGCAGAATATGTGCAAATCATGTGTATCCAAGACCATTGTGTTGAGCAAACCCTCAGTATGGATACTGTACACTCGCCTGCTGCAATAGGTGTTATGCCTAAATGTGGCTGTTCTAGTATGTGAAACGTAATCAGTCAACTAATCAATCGATCAGTATTTACTGTAGTACCAATCCAGGTGGTTTTATTTTCCTTTCCATGCACTGACAATTGCTTATGTGTAGAAAATTATGTTCAGTCAGTTGGTGTACCTTAACGCAGCAGTGCAATGAAATAGGGCAAACATTTAACCCTACCTTTTTCACTGTAAAAGATTGCAGACATCTTCCAGTTTTAATTGGGGGTAAAATTTTCTAGTTCCAAAAAAAGTATTTTAGAAATGTTTGAATTTAGTTTTTTCACAAAAAACTGATGGTCACCACATTGTTCATAGAAATACCATTGCAGACATGATTAGGATTTGGATCGAGAGAAAAAACTTGTGGTGCGCAGCATAGGAGGCACGGAGAAAAGTAGATTTGACAGGTATGCCAGCCTTTTTTTTATTAATTGTAGCCTCATACTGTAAGTATCATATCATAAGTCAGAATATGAGTCCATAGCTTGCACCAAAAGTAGACTTGCCATTTGTTCAGTGGTTTACTTATCTCCTATGAAATCATCTTATTTCAATTTGAAGGTGATAATGCTGTCACTGTTTACTATGTCTATAGGGAGCGTTTTCCAAATTGCTACAGCTCTCTGGTTGTACCATGATCCTCTCTTCTTGGTCCTAAAATTATCCCCTTTAAGCTGAAAAGTGTGTGATCTGGTATTTTTGATTGTTTCCTTTTTCTGCAGGCCAACACATTCCAATCAACTAGATTTTTGGAAAACATTTTTTGTTCCACTGCTGCTTTAAACTAAAAGACTGTGAAGATTTAAGTAAAGTTTGGATAATTATCAGAAGTTTTTATTGCTTATTATAGCCTTTCTGAACCACAGTACTTTTTGTAGTTCACCCATTTCTAATTTATACATTCTACCATTTGCTGTAACTTTCTGTAAAGTTATTACTTTCTTATTTGCAAGCTTTGCAAGATAGCGGCTATGCTGAACCGACCTGAAGTTTAGTAGTTAGGGAGTTTCGTTTTTCATTTTATTTAATTGTTATTCACAGTTGATTTTGTGTTGCTTCTTTTGATCAGATTTATTATTTAAATTTTGCGATTTTGGTTTCAAGTCTGGGGCCGAAAAAGACAGAATCAGAGACATGCTTGTGTAACCAATGTCCCGATTTGTACTATTCTAGTCTTTTGTAAAATTGGTTACCTACAGTTGGATTGGAGGGAGTGATTTTTTCCTCCTCTATCGTCTTGGTGCTAGAGTTAAGGAGAACAGCCTGGGAGCTCGACTGAGCTGGAAGGAGAGCAGCTGGAGGCAAAGCAGAGTTGAGTGGTTGGAACCAGGAGACCTTCCCGAATAGACAGGAGCAACTGTGTGACCCGGGTGCAGAACTGGAAAGTGCCAAGGAGTGCCATATCCTGGTCCTCTGTCCCTAATTTGGTGATGCGCTGTGGAGTTAGTGCCAGTGGGCGGCTGCATTTGTGGCATTTCTGATCTGCTGCATGGCAGCTGGTGAGCTGTTGCGGCTGTGGTAAGGTCCGGAGGAGGTTCAGGGGTCCGGGAGGGGCCTCCCGTGGCCAGAAAAGGTGTTTGGAGTTCGGGTCTATGCAGTGCAGTGCCTTATTCCTGGAGCTCCTGGCTTGGTTGAACTGTTTCCCATTCGATCTCTCAGCTTGCTTTATTTCCCTGGCTAGTGTGGTGAGCTAAAGTCTGATTACTGCAGGTACATTTTTGTCTCAACTAGTGGTACAGAGTGATTTGTATCCTTTTTGTATTGTCTTTTAATTTAAACTGGTTCCAGACTTTCAGTTTGTTTCTAAATGGTGTGGACATTGTCACTTTGCACATTTTCAACATTTCATGGTGGTGCGAGTCCATGGATTATGTTAATATCTGGTGGTGAGAGCTAAAGAACTAATTGTGCAGTGACTCTGTAGTTTCCTGGAGGTGGGAGCTCCTGGGTAAAACTGTTTCAAATTTATTGACCTTGAAGTACACATTTCTTTAAGGATTTGAACAGAGCCAGTCTTTGTCCTAGGTGGTGGAAGCCCTATGGACTATCAATACATGATTCTTTGGACCAGGCTTATCTTATTTCAGCTCATTTAAGATTTTTTAGTTCTGTTTTCTAATTATATTAAGTTTTGTATATGTTTGTCCCCCACTCTGTGAGAGAGAGTGGAGGATTGTATTGTTTTGGTCTTGGAGAAGTTGATTTATTTTATTGCTAATTGCTGCATTTGTGGTTTTGAGTGTTCTGGGTTTCTGGGTGTGTGACATGATATTTTGGGTGCCTAAATGTGTTGGTGGACTGCTCCCCCAGTCGTGTGCAACTCACCCTCTGAACTTCGTGACCTCCGCCCATTTACTGCCCCCCCCCTTTACAGTTTATAGTTTACCAATGTTGTAGAGCATTGGGAATTGCTCGTGACGGGGCAGGACTGGGCTGGAGGTTCCGAACATTCGAGGGTGAATGAGCTGGGTTCTCGTATTGGGGTAGTGAGGTCCAGGAGACGTCCTGGGGCAAAATGGATTCTGGAATGTGGTCATCCAGGCCTGGTCTCCATACCTAAGGGTTCCACTACTGGTGGGCAGATAGCTTGCGCGGCCCCGGAATCCCATCCGACTCGAGCGGTGTTATGCAATGCCAGATCTGTCAAGAACAAGACTGCAATAATTGCAATAATTTCAGATCTTGTTGAGAAAGCAGATCTGGTTTGCATCACCGAGACCTGGCTGGACTATAATGCTGGCCCCATATTGGAGGCTGCTGTTCCGGCCAGATACTCGGTGATACAGTGATAGCCACAGACATTGCCAGCTATTTCCAGATATTTCACGAAATTTCTGAAGAGTTTGTCTCTGCTGCCTCTACTGTTTAAATGCAGAAAGCATCAGATATTTCTGGAAATATCCCAGAAATTTCAGGAAATATCTGGCAGTGTCTGTGGCTACCACTGTACACTGCTCGAGACTGGACCCCAGGGTGGGGTAGCTATCTGTTTCAAGATGGAACTGGACCTTACAAGTGTGTCAGTTGAGGAGACCAACTCATTCGAGTGTACTATGGCTGCAGGTGTAGGCTGTTGGATCATTCTCATCTGCCATCCACCCGGGGATGAGAAGCGGTTCCTTCAGGAAGTAGAGGACTTCATGGTCAACATGGCATTTGAGTCCTCAAGGTTGATGGTCCTGGGTGACTTTAAAGCCTGGGTCGACGATGAACTCTCACAGTTTGGACAGGACTTCCTCCAGTTGATGACATCACTGGGCTTTACACATCTGCTACCCATAAGTTTGATCACTCTTTTGACCTGGTTTTCCTCCTGGGGATTGAAACGTCCAGCTTGGTGGTGGAACCAGTTGGATGGTCGGATCATCACACTCTGGGGTTCAGTTTTTATGCACCCCCCCTCCGTATAGGCCTGCTCCTGTGGAGATGGTTAGATATACCACCCTTTATGGGATGTGAGCCCTGATAGTCTATCGGCAGTATTAGACCTATCAGTAATTCTGGAGGCAAGTGGGAGTCCAGATAGCCTGGTTCAGGCCTATAATAAGGCTGTTACTATGGCCCTGGTCTCTATCGCTCCCGTCCATGTTCATCCTCTCACCCTTCACCCTCAGTCCCCTTCTTTTGATGGGACCTTGAGGGAGTTGCAGCGACTTGGATGAAGGTTAGAGCATTGCTGGCAGAAATCTGCCCTGGTTGCTGACTACCTTAGATTGATGGAATATTATCAAGTCTATCAATCAGCAATCACCCATAAGAAGGCAGAGTTCCTGTCCGTGGAGATTGCTGCTGCTCAGAATCGACCGGCTCAACTCTTTCAAACGGTGGACAGGTTGTGCAGCCCAACCTGTCTTCAGGTTCGAAGAGCCTTTTCACAGATTGAGTGTGATGAGCTTGCTCGGTTCTTTGTAGATAAGGTGGCCAGCATCAGGGCGGAGATCCAACCAGCACACTCTATGGGAGCTGATAGTGGTCGGTGTATGGTCACTCTCCCACGGTTTACCTGGAGTTCCTTTGACTGGCTGGATATCATGGATGTTGTGTGGCTTGCCCAGGGTATGTGCCCAACATGCTGTAGCTTGGACCCGGACCCAACTTCCCTGATAATGGGTTGTTGTGACATCGTAGACCTGGTCCTAGCAAAGACAGTTTGGTACTCATTAGAGTCTGGTGAGTTTCCTAGCTCCCTGAAGGAGGACGTGGTGACACCTATCCTGAAGAAAGCTGCTCTGGATCCAAGCTGCTTTGCAAACTACAGACCGATCTCAAAACTTCCCATTTGTTGGGAAGGTAATTGAGAAAGTCGTGGCACTGCAATTGGAGAACCACCTGACCATCCATGACATCTACAAACCTCTCCAATCCGGTTTTCGTAAAAGGCATAGTACTGAAACCGCTCTGGTTCAGGTGCTCAATGATTTCTTGATGGCGAGAGAACAAAAGCGCAGTTCTATCTTGGTACTTCTTGATCTCTCTTTAGCCTTTGATACCGTGGACGATGGAGTGCTTCTCGAGCACCTGAGGTTCATCTGTGGCCTGTCTAGTACAGTTCTCAGATGGTTTAAGTCCTTCCTCACAGGCAGAACTCAGAGAGTGGTGTCAGGGATTTTTTACTCTGACCCATTCTCTCTGCCATGTGGGGTTCCTCAGGGCTCGGTGTTGTCCCCCATGTTGTTCACAGTGTACATGCTGCCCCTCGGAGACATTGCAAGATGGTATGGGCTGAGGTTTCACTCCTATGCTGATGATACCCAGCTCTACCTGTCTTTTGCACCTGACCAGGATAGTGCGTGCTTGGTATTTAACAACCACCTCGCTGAAATCCAGGACTGGATGAGCTCCAACTGGTTGAAGTTGAACTCTGGAAAGACTGAGGTGATGGTAGTGGATCCTGGTTGCCAGACAGAGGGGTTGAGGGTTGGCCAACCACCGGACTTTGTCTTGGGGGTATCCAGCTTCCTTCCTCCCTCTGAATGGGTGCAAGACCTGGAGGTGATTCTTGATGATGGGCTGACACTGTGTTTGCAGGTGTCGGCAGTCATCAAGCCCTTTTTTACCACCTGAGGAACATCGCCTGGGTTAAGCATCTTGTTCCATTCGGCGACCTTCCAATGTTGATCCACGCTTTTATGACCTCGGACCTTGACTACTGCAACTACCTTTATCTAGGGCTTCTGGGGGTTGATATCCACCACTTGCAGCTACTGTAGAATGCTGCGACCCTGCTGTTGATGGGGACTCCTTATTCGGGTCACATCATGCCGGTGCTGCGCGAACTATACTGGCTACATATTCAGTGGTGGATCACCTTCAAGGTAGGGTTTCTGACCTATAAGGCCCTGCACGGACTGGGCCTGAACTATCTGCAAGAGCTCCTGTGCCCCTACTGCCCTGGGTGACCACTGTGATCAACTGATGAGGGGTTGCTGGAGATTCCCAGGGTGCACCTTAAGTCATATGGGGCCCATGCAATTATGTATGTGGCCCCAGCCCTGTGGAATTCTCTACCCCATCAGATACGTGAGTGCATGACCGTGGAGTGCTTTAACAAGGCCTTGAAGACACATCTGTGGCTGAATGCCTATCCAGAATGATCTTTTAGAAATTTTATTTGTTTTGTTGTTTGGTTATATTATTATATATTTTACTGCTTTTATATGCTAATTTATTGTTCAGCACCTTGGTGCTTGAAAAAGGCGCTTGATAAGTAAAGTGTATTATCATTATTATTTAGTTGCATGACTTGTTGTAAACTAAATATAGAATACTGTGAAGTACACATTAAAGAGACCCACCAAGGTAATCCAAAGAGCCCCTGCACGCAGTATATGGGTACATTACCTCATAGGAAACCTCCTCATGTGAATCTTGTCCCCAAATAATTATGTAGTAAAAAAGTTATAACCCTCGTAAAATCCAGAAAACCGGGTCCCAAGGACTTCCCAGTTTCTGGTGCTGCCCACGTTCCACCCCTGCACTCTGCCAAGTTATGACGTAATGCTAGGGAGAGCGTGGGGATGCACTCATATATCGGGTGCAGGGGCCGAGGCTGGTAGGTCTGTTTAAGTATGGGGCTTAATGTTGTTAGCTGCCGCCCCTTTAAGAGCACTTAGAATGTGCATGTAACCATTCGTTGCACTGCCTGGCAGTGCCATGTATGCCTGTCAGCCAGAGAATTAGTCAGTCTGGGGCTAGACCTCAGGAGAAGAACATCCTGCTGTACAGAATAAACAACCTTTATTCATTTATTTTATGCATCTGTCAGTTTGTTTGCATGGTCAGCAAGGTGTCTACATCTGCAGCAACAGATGAGCCTGGTGGAACAAAGGAAGGTAAGGGTCTTTAGTAGCTGACCAACTCCAAAACGCCATACATGGTGGAGAATGCGGCCCTTTTTCTGTCCAGACCCCATCTCGCTTGTCTGCATCGCTGGTTATCCCAAGTCACTTCTCCCAGTATGCCTGAACTGCCTGAATGTTACATGCACCACAGCCTTAGCTGCAAAGAAAACAATGAACTATCTCATGTTGTAAAGCAGCCTGCAGCTCTCCTACTGCGACAAGAAAGTCAAAAGTAAAACGTCACTAGCCAGTTGCTTAATGAAAGAACTGTTAAAAGTTAATATTGTTCCAAGCTTGAGCACCACAGAACTGTACCCCCCCCCCCAGCAGCTTTTACCTCTTGGCAGCCAGCCTGCTGAAACTCCTTGGCTTTTGCAACAATTTCAAACAGCTCCATTTAACAGCCAATGTCCCTCTATGCCTCCCAGCTACAAATATCAATCTAGTGCCTCTCACAGTGACAATCGCAGCTTCGAAGAAAATAAGCATTTGTCAATGCCGAATGTTTGCTTGCTGGTATTAGCATTGGAAATGCAAAGAGTTAGACAGATACGGAATAGGAATGGCAGTGAAGTATTGAACTTCACGCCAACCCCACCTCCATCCAGTAGAGGTGGACAGGCATTGGGGTAAGTGTTTGGGTTGTCTCCCATGACGGTCATGCCATGTCATCTCACCCTATTCTGCAGACACCAACACGTGTTGAGGTGTGCCTTGGGGTGTTTGACTTTACTGTCACCCCATTCCATAAGGACATACACTGAAATGGGTGCACCATAGGAGGACAGAGTGAAGTCTGGGACTGAAGAGTCCAAGGTACACCTCGATGCCTGTCAGTTGGCGGGGGGGATGGCATGAGCAGTACAGTCGGCAATCCAAAGGCACACCCTGATACCTGTCAGTCTGTACAGGGAGGGACGTTATGATTAGAAACCCTAATGCCCCGGGAGTTTGTTGGTATTTCCACTACAAAATTTCAATGTGGCCTTTTTCTGACCCCACCTCATGAAAACATTTGGGACCTCTTCTCATGAAGAGTGGCAGTGTGATTTTGTCAATGTGTCCCAAACTTTGAGTTCCAACAGTGACCGTGCCATTCTGCACCACATGTATGAAAACACAGATCGGGCAGGATGTGAAGAATGACAGCTATACCATACATAGAGAGGTGTGAAGAGGTGGCAATGCTGAAAATCTGTAGTGGGAATATTAAAAATGCTCGCACTTCTGAGCATACGTGGAAACTGTGCAATGCATGTGTGTAACACAGGCATTTTATGGACTTTAGTCACCAAATTTTCAGCATAGGCATTTTAGGACCTCTGCTCATGAATAGTGTCACTGTGATTTTCTTAATGTCTCCCAAACAGTGATTTCCCACAGTGACCACTCTACTCTGGCTGTTTTGGTGGTAGTTCAGGTGGATGTTAAAGATTCCATGGCACTTCTCGAAAAGAGCAGGGGAATTTCCCCAGTGCCCTGGCCAAATTTCACCCCATTCACCAAAATACCACCAACAGCTTAATCTGGTTCAAAGTCAGTTGGCATTCATCTGTATCCCCCTCCCCTGGGTCATGACTGAAAATAGGCAGAATATGTCTAGTGCACTTACCCAGTCAACAAAAACTAAATAAACAAATAAATAAATTCTGCACCAGAAGTGTGAAAACACATTTCAGCCAGGATTTGAGCAAAGACAGCTGTACTGTTCATAAGGAGGTGTTGGAAAATGGCAATGTTGAAAATCTTGAGTGAAAATACTACAAATTTGCGAAGTTATGAGCGTGCGTGGAAACTGCACAATGCACACTTGTACCACAGTCATTTTATGGACTTTCATCACAAAATTTTCAACATAGGCATTTTAGGGCCTCTGCTTATGAACAGTGTCACTGTGAAGTTCTTAATGAGTCCCGAACACTGATTTCTCACAGCGACTGCACTATTCTGTGCTGGAAGTGCGAAAACACATTTCGGCCAAGATGTAAAAAATGACAGCTGCTGTACTGTTGATAAGGAAGCACTGCAAAATGGCAGTGTTGAAAATCTGGAGTGAAAATATTGCAAATTCACGAAGTTATGAGCGTGCGTAGCAATTGCGCTATGTACACTCGTAAAACAGTCATTTCTTGGATTTTTTCCGCCAAATTTGCAACATAGGCTTTTTGAGAGCCCACCTCATGAACACTGGCACTGTCATTTCATTAATTGGTCCCAAAAGGTGATTCCATGCAGTGACCACAAAATCACCTTTCAGGACTGAATAACGCCATGACAGTGCCTGAATTCATGAGGAGGGGGCTCAATAACCCCATGTTGAAAATTTGGTGGCAAAATTCCCAGAAATACCTGAGATATGCACCAAAGTTGAAAATAACCCTATTTATGCCATTATACAGCTTACCGGCATTTCTTCAGTTCGCAGTCAGCTTTGAAGAGTGCAGATGTGTTCCTGGTCTCCAAAGATCATTGCACCATGCTCCGGAGGTAAGTGTGGGGTGAGGGGGGTGTGGGGAGGCAGGGTGCACAGAGGGTGGGTGCGGGTTGGGGGACAGGGCCACCGGACTTGACAAGGGACCGTTTTCTGGTTTGCAGGTAAAAAACAAAACAAAACATTGCAGGACAGTTTTTTGTTTTCACAGGGGCATTTGGCATGCTGGGGTGGGCTCCCAGCATGCCACCTGACTGTTTTGTTTATGTTTTGGGGGGCTGTAGCCGATGGGGGATTGGGCACCCCTGTCGGCACATACTGAGGGGGGGCGCAATACCTGAGGGGGATTGGGCACCCCTCTTTTCAGAAAGCAACTTTTTTTTGGGAGGGACATTATGCCAACAGGGAGTGGGCTCAGCACACTGTGCCTCTATTGGTGCAACACTGCTAAGCCCCCAAATGCTGTGCCTCCGTTGGCTGCCACAGTGCCCTACCTCCACAACCTGCTTCTCTCCCAAGCTGCTGCATAATGTTTCTTGTGCATGCACACAAACAAACATAAAAAAATAATAAATACATAAATCAATGAACTACAAGTGCTCTGCTGCACATCTTGCTGGGACTGCTCTTCCAACTGCCATCAGGTTGCTCCAATGCACAGCTGCACCAAACTTGACCCACTCTCCAGAAGCTACACTGCCCTCCCAAACAACTGCTGCTCCACGGAACTCTTACCTGCAACCTTCCCCAGCATCTCATGGCTGGGCACCTTGTAAGCTGCCATGTGCCCAGCTCTCCCTCAGGCCCACAACTCTAGTCCCCTCGCCCGACCACCTCTGCTGCCAAACCGCAGCTCAAAGGTGCTCCAAACAGGACCGCTGCTCCACAATGTTCCCCTCCTGCCAAACTGCCTTCCAGCACAGCCATGTGATACCTCCACAACAACCGCAGCTCCCCCACAGACTGGGCTGCTCCCGAACTCATGACTGCTGCAGAACCGGACCTCCGCTCAGGACCATAGCTCAGTCCTGCTCCTTCCTAACCCTACTCAAGCAAGAACCACCACAAGCAAGGACTGCAAACAGGGAGCTATGCAAGCAAATGCAGCTCCGGAAATAACTCTGGCCCAGTTAGATGCTTCAACAGACTGCAGCTCCTTCACTGACCCACTCGAGCCTGCTCTGTCCTCCTCTCAGCTACACAGAGTGATCTGCTCCCTGCTTGGTCATGCTACAACTGGTCTTACAGCAAATAAAATAATGGACTGTGAGTAAATGCTAATGTGGGCAGCAATAGAAAAGAAGTGAAATGAAATGCACTATGTCAACCCTCCAGCTTCATCATCTACCGCAGCTCAGCTACTCGCTCTTTCTCGCGCTACACTAACACACAAAGCCGCATGGAGCGATCCTTTCCCGCTCATCCACACTACAAATGGGGGCCATACAACAATAAATGAGTGGAGCAGAGAGAATAAATAAATAACGGGACCCAGAAAATTAAACAGCAGCTGAGGAGCAAACAAAGAAAGGAATCAGAGGCCACAGCTACTAGAATAAAATACATTGGACACCAGAGAGACAGACAAAAGATAAAAAATAATAAAAGCAAAACAGCAGCAAAATAACGTTTCAGGGAGTAATCAAACAATGAATCACGGTAAGTACAATATTTATAACTTGAGGCCACTGCTACATTATGAAAGTAAGCCATATCACAAGTGAGGGCATATAAAAAAAATGAAGGAGCAGTTAAATAATATTTCCCCCAGCACTTCTGCCACTCACCAATAAAAATGAAAAGCCCGTTTTTTCTGCCTGGCTGGGGAAGAAGGACAGCAGTGCGGAAATCGCCATTTTGCCAATTGCAAGCAGCACAGTCAGCCTTGTAGCAAGAAGCAGTCGTCTTTGTTTACAAAAAAGGCAAGACAGGACATGACCCTTAACCCCCCCTGCTGGGGGCCATCTTGCTACAGTCAGGAATACAGGAACTGTATGTCAAAGTTCGGTGGCCATCTTGTGAAGGGCACTAAATGCTCTCACTCCACAGAAATCAATGACAATCCTATTGAAATGAATAGGCACTGCAACAAATAGCTGATTTTTGCAACAAAACCTTTATTTAAATAACAGACAACACAGAATTGAGTTGGAATTGTTTATTAAGATGTCATTTGATGAACTTTGCTTATAAATAATTGTACCTTTGTCTATAAAAATATTTTTCTGCTCGGCACTTCATCTACTACACCATGTCCCGGCTCCTGCAAGACAGCAACTCCTGCTCATGCTTATGTCCTTTGCTTGGTGAAGCACAGCTCATCTCCAACCACAATGTCTGAAGAAGATGCAGATATTGGTGCTGGAGCATCTAGAGTTCTACCTTCACCCACCTCAAGGGTGTGAGGCTACAAAATTGAAACCATCCTCAATGACCTCCAGTCGTCTATTTCAGCTCAAGGACCACCAACTATGCAAGCCATTCAAGATGACCTGACCTGCATTAAGACTATTTCACCACAGTCCATGGTCCATACCAGCCTACAACCAATACCCTTCTCAGCCTTACCTCATGAAGATGCTGTCGACTGACTCGAACAATTCTAAGCCAGGATTTCCTTACATGGTTGGACTTATCCTTTGTTTATTTCCAATGCCTTGCACTTGTTTCTGAGAGGGACTGCCATTTTCTGGTTCAACGCACTTTCTGAACATGTCAAAGGAGATAATGCCACTCTGTATGCCACCTTCAAAGACCATTTTGTCTAACAATATCTGCCCTGGTTATTGGAACAACAGCTGTGGGAACATACCATGCAACCCTCTGAATCTCTTGAAGCCTTCATAGTGGACACTGAGTCTCACTGCAAACATCTGCAGAATCCTGAGAAAGAGCAAATCACAAACTTTGCCCAGTGACTGCTTCCTCAACTCCATCTTTATGTAATCCAACAGAAACCAACAACCTGGATGGATACAATCCAAGTTGCATGACTTGCACAAGAGTCTATGCTTATGTCCCAGGCCACAAGTGTACAAGCACCACAGGCATTACAGTTAGCCACATTGAAAACATGTGTCCAGAAGCAGCAATCAATGATAGACACGTTTGTCACAAACTCGCTCAGCCGGTCAGCCCTCTACTCCCAAAGTGCCAACCTCTGAGCATATGATTTGTATACAGTGAACAGAACAAGGTAACCCTCTTGTCCGTTTTGTGGGTTCAAGTTACCTTAGTCCCAATTATCAGGCTCAGATAATTCTGTCTTTGGGGGGCCAGATATCTTTGCCTACGGGCACCCAACCAGGTCTTTCACATGAACCCTTAGAACTCTATGCAAGACTTTAGAGAACTTTATCCATTTTCCAGTTTGGTATATCAATAAGCTTAAAAGACAGTGTCACTTATAACCATTCTAAGCTCTACTTAAATAAAAAGAAATGTCAAGGCACTCCAAGCAGATTCCATGTTAAAATATATCTTTACTTTAAAATATCAAAACAGAACAATAAATACAGAACAAATATCCCAAACACATACAATCTTAAAAACAAAACAGGTTTTTTAAAGGTACAGACTAAGCTCTCTTATCCACATAAAACTTCTCTCCTACAGTGCTGATGTTGTCCATCTCACAGTCAGAAATATTGTGTTGTGTGTCTCTGTCAAGGTTCTTTCAGCAATTAAACACAGTTCTGAGCTGGCCTTCTCATGAGGTCACTAACTCCACCTTGGTGTAACAACATCTATATTTTATCTCACAGGATGTCCAAATAAAATATTTAAAAAAACATAATAGGTGACCTCACTGCCTTTCCTCCCTCAGGTTAACCAGACCAAACCGGTTTGTGCTCTGCTACACATACATCTCAAAAGTTTCTTTGATCTAAGTCACTGTATTCAAGCAAAAGTGTATTTGCCTCTTTATTTCCATCTGGACCTTGGAATATACACCTCAAAGGTCTCTCTGATGTAATTCGGGGGTTTCCTGGGAAAGTATATTGGACCTTCCAAATTCGTCTGGGTCCTCCCTGGCTCAGACATCAACCTCTCTTCAATGTCCATTCTGGCTTCTCTCTGACACCCCTCCCTCTCAAGTACTTCCTGACATCTATTGTAAATCATAGGATTTTCCCTGAAGGAATTATGAATGGCTAATCTTATTTCCTGGGATGAAAGTAAATGGACAAGGTAATTGCATCCCAGATATTTGCAGTTTAGCTATGTCCTGTCCTTTGAACTTATTCCTGGGGGCTCTTGATGTGTCAGTTCCAGTAAAACAGTAGTTTCCTCAAACTGACCTTCCCATCACATATTTTATATGTAATAAAAAATTGATACAGCAATCAGAGCTGGCTGTC
Organism: Neoceratodus forsteri; assembly: GCA_016271365.2. Classification (NCBI taxonomy): domain Eukaryota; kingdom Metazoa; phylum Chordata; order Ceratodontiformes; family Ceratodontidae; genus Neoceratodus; species Neoceratodus forsteri. The sequence goes on along the minus strand of CM028129.1, from coordinate 439,773,291 downwards.
TATGTCACATCACCAGAACTGTCAATAGTCTGCACATCAGCTCAACTGCTTCTTCTGCTATCTCTGTCAATGTTCTCTGACCATTTCAACAGCCACCTGATCCACCTCCACCTTCACATGAGCCTGTGACCTGCCAGTGGTGTGGATTCAGAGGACATACTGCTGTTGTCTGCCGAAAGTTGAAGTACCACAACAGAAATCAAGAGAACCAAAGGTACCCACAACTGCACAATCAGCAAGATAATCACAGCTACTCTCAGGATCAGGGGAACACAGCAACTGACAGCTCCTCTGACTCTCTCAATTCAAATAAACCACACCCTCTAACTGCTAACTCAGGCACCCCCTCGCTTCCAGGGGCAAAGGTACCCATCATCAGATCACCTCTCCTAGCAAACTATGTGCCTGTAACCATCAAAGATTGGTCCATGCATGCCTTGGTAGACACTGGAGCAGAAATCTCAGTTATCAGCAACAGTATTCTGAACAACCAAGCTATTCGTCATGTATCTAATGTCTCTCCAGCCAACCTAAAGTACATTATCACAGCAAGTACAGCTACATTACCTATTACAGGTGTGGTCCATCTCAAGTTATACTTTGGCTTACAACAAGCTACTGTCAAGTTCTACCTAGTGCCTGATCTACAACCTGCAGTGATTCTTGGCCTGGACTTCCTCAAAGCTCACAAAGCCATCCTAGACTTTGCATCAAACAGTCACTAGACCCTCAGAGGCAACTCGCAGCTACAGACTCAGTCATTGTGCCTCCTCAAACAGAGATGGTTTTGATTGCCAAGATTCGAGGTGAACCACTTCCACAAGGTGTTGTTGGCATTGTCACATGAGCACCCACTCTGCATTCATCAGGTCTTCTCCCAGGAAACACCTTGTCTACAGTGTATAGCAGTGCAGTCTTCCAAAAATGCTGCAACTTCACAGATGAGCCAGTAGTCATCTCAAAAGGTGTCAACATTGGAAAGTTTGTCTGCTTGTCTACAGTGGACCAGCTCCATCTCATACAAGAACCGCAGCCTGGTCCCACCAACTCTAGTCCTGTCAGTACTATCACAACCACTCCAGCTTCACCAGAGTTACCCCTCAATAAGAGACTGTCCTCTTCAAAACTTCCAGCATCTCCAACAGAAAAGCAACAACTTTTGACATTCCTGGAGAATTACCCAGATGTCTTTGTAGGTCCAGATAACAAGCTCAGATGCTATGATATCCTGCAACACACCATCGCAGTGCAGCCCAACCAGAAACTAATCCATCAGCGAGCCTGCAAAGTGAGACACAAACAGAAACAAGTCCTAGAGAACATAATCAAAGACATGCTGGAACAAGACAGTGTTGAAGAATCTACAAGTCCCTGAGGTGCACCTTGCCTGCTGGTGGTAAAGAAGGACAAAGGGTATCGCTTTGTTGTAGACTACAGAAAATTCAATGCATACATGGTGCAGGATGCTCATCCCTTACCAACAACCAAAGATGCCTTAGTGAGTCTTGATGTGGCCAGCCCTGCTTACTTCACCACTCTTGACCTTCAGAGTGGGTTCTGCCAAGTTTCCATTGATCTAGCTTCTCATCCATACACAGCTGGTGCTGCCACTTGGGACTTTTTTCAATTCAAACATCTGCCTATGGGACTTTGAAATAGTCCAGCTACATTCCAACATGTTATGGAAGCCTTACTACATCAGTTGTCTTGGAAATCTTGCCTAGTTACGTGGACAATGTTATTGTCTTCAGCAGAACCTTGCTAGACCATCTCCAACATTTCAAAGAAGTCTTTGAAAATCTCAGACAAGCCAATCTTAACCCTTAGGCTGCTGACATAATTAGAACGTATAGGGATTTTAGATTGATATATCAGCCCGCAGCCATGCAAGGGTTAAGCTTCACCAAAGAAGTGTTGTTTTGCACAGCATCAAATTCACTACCTGGGATATGTTGTTAGTTCTCAAGGCATCTCTCCAGACCCAGACAAGCTCTCAACAGTCAAAGACTATCCAAACTCTAACAATCTCAAAGACCTTTGAACTTTCCTGGGCTTCTCTGGCTACTAGCAAAAGTTAATTTGCAACTATAGTATGCCAAGACTGCAGCTCCATTGTACACCCTCACCAAAAAGGGATGTGACTATACATGGACTTCCGAATTCAAAGAGGCCTTTGAAACCTTGAAAGAAAACCTATTATCTTCTTCAGTATTGGCCTACCCAAGGTTCAACCAAACCTTCAAGCTCCACTCAGATGCTAGCTCCTTTGCAGTGGGTGCTGTGCCAAGTCAGATTCAAGATGGAACACAACAAGTTGTTTCCTATGCTGGGTGTTCTCTTTCCTCAGCTGAGCAGAACTATGGAATCACAGAAAAAGAATGTCTAGCCATGGTATTTGCCATAAAGAAATTTGACCGATATCTTCGCTACTCCTCCTTTACAGCTATCATTGATCACTCTGCCCTCAGATGGTTATTCAAAATGAAGGAACCAGTAGCCAAGTTCAGCCAATGGATTCTCATGCTACAATCCTACAATTCTGAAATTTAGTACAGACCAGATCAAGTTCACTACAATGCTGATGGTGAAAGACGACGACGATATCCCTCTGCATCATCCTCAACAGATGAAGAATCCTGCTTACAAGCTCTTCCCTTCCATGCCACGGATGTACTTCCTGTGGACACTCTTACAGCACATCAAGTCGCCTTACTGCTACCAACTGCTTCTACAGAAAAAAGCACCAATCCTAACCTACTGCAAGCAGCTGAAGAGCTTCTTACCTCATGTACTTCTGATCTGTCCCTGGCAACTTTCAAAATGCAACAAAGAACAGATCCTCAATTCACAGACATAATCACATACTCAGAGTCTGGAACTTTACCACAACAAAAGAAGCATCGCCATGATGTACTTTTCTTTGCTTCGCAATGTCGCGAGAATAACAGTCTGCCAGTTATTTGTATATAATTTTGTTGTAAATATATGTTTTTAAATTTCTGCTTATGAAACATGGCAAGGACAAAAGACCCATGGAAAAACATGGTTGTTTAAAGGGATTTGACCTCTGATCCAAAGACCCTTGGTTACTGGAAGAGCTGGCTATAGTAAAACTGACACATAGCTGCCAAACTTCCTGTGACTGTTATAAAAGCCCTGTTCTTGGAAAACCAAGTCTTTGATCACTGGATGCTGCTGTGAATGCTGCATTTATGGCATACCAAAAGGTAAGCTGTTCTTTTGGCAGAGCTGTGTCAAGTTTTAACTAGCTCAATGAAATAGCTCATCAAGGTGGTTTGCTGAAGATCAAAGGGGAATGCTGTTATAAACTATGCTCTGATGAGGAAATAGACTGTTTTGTTTATAATTAAAATATTGCTATCTTTGCAGTTTTCAAACAGGCAGTAAGCAGAGGTATTTGTCTTTATACACTGGTCATGTTGATAATTAAGTATGCAGGTCTAAGAGTGGCCTCATGCCAGCAGCCCAGAGCTGTGACATCACAAACAGGGTGGGACATTCTGGCCTCTCTGTTAAAGGAATAGTCCACCCAGAATTTGCAAAAAACGTATGTTGTGCAGAGTGTTTTGATTTGTATGTAAAGTCCTAGTGTGTCCTTCCCTCTGTCTGCTATTAGGAGTTTTTCCTAAATTTGCCTGCTAGCTATATGGTCATTTTACGACCCCTGGGGATCTCCATCTCAAATAGGTTTATTGTCTTTCTTGCTCCTACAATGCATCTTGTCTCATGTGACAGTGATGTAGCCGAGCCGAGCCAATAGATTTAGTATATGCACTGCTTTAAAATCAGTTCACAACAGCAGAGCTGCGTAACTGTTCTTATCCAGTGAGCACAAATGGCAACAGTTACAGTTTAGCAGATACCTGAGAGCTAGCTGAGTGTAGTTTCTGTAAGAAAACAGTTACTAAATAGCTCTAATTCACTATTTGTGTTTTCTATGTGTGTCAGGTCTAATTAGCACTAGTAAGTGTTTTAATTTTAATACTTTTAATTTCATCAAACTACACACAACAATAAAAAGGACAGAAATTGTCCCATATCATCAATACTATAATTAGTAAAGACAGTAGCTATTTACTTACAGAAAACCCACTCAGTTAGCTTTCAAGTATTTGCTAAACTGTAACTGTAGGTACCAGCATTCTATTAGGTAGAACTGACAGTTAGTGCTGATTTTGCTCTATGACATGATCTTAATTTTTTTTTGTTACAAATGTGAAGTATCTTTTTAATAAAGTATAAAAATATGTATGTGTGAGTTATTTAATTAGTTTTGCAAATATTGTTTTATTATTTGAAAAAGTATGATACACTAAATGTGTAGTCCAGTGAACCATTGTAAAAAGGAAACAAATGTGCAGCTGAAATAGTCACTGACATCCTATTGCTTTCGTGCCATACCACACACAGGAGTGAAACTGACTTCAAAGTATTTTGCAGTTTCTAGGCTGCAGATTCATACCATATACTTCCTATATTTGTTCAGTAAAAACATATGAAATAGACCGGCCCTGTGGCACTTAGGATTGAGGTGTGGATGCTACACCTTGAGCTGCACAGGTGACCCAGATTTGGGAAGGAACCTGGGATGTCAGGGGTTGGGGGGCTGGACTGAGCTGTCCTCCAACAGCTCTCTTCTCACCATTCAGGTGTAGAGTTTCTCACTGCCCTTTCAAACTGCAGCTTTCACTTTCTCTCAGTAGAACTGTGACACCAGACTTCTGGAACCCCTGAGCACAACTTCCCACCGATAAAGTGTAGACTCTCACTGACCCTTCACATATTTATTTGCAGCTCTCTTCCAGCTAAAACTGTAAAACTGGATTCCTTAATCCAAATTCCTCCACAAATGGGGAAGGCAAACACTGGCCCTGGGGGACAGGCAGCTGGCAATCCACAGGCAAGCCCTCCCCCCAACCTTGCAAACCCATTTCCTGCATAGCAGCTGGATACACCGCTCCCTCTGGAGGGGCTCCTGCTGAACTGAAACTAGAACTCACAGTTCTTGGGCTTTTGGGAGCTCTCTGGCAGCTCCTCATTTGCTGAAATCACTGTCCAATCCAAAAATGAATATGTAGGACTCTCCTTCAACACCTGATTGGTTGTGTGAAAGAGCACCAAGTATTTCCCCAGATTTTTCCTTCATAAGTCCTCTGAAAGGTCCCATAGTCCTTGACAGCAATCCTGGCCCTCTTATTGGCTGAAACTGGGGACAAAACCTGCAAACATGGTTGCTGAATAACAATTTCCATCTCAGTCCATTAATGCCCCCACTTTCATGCCCTGGTGCAGCGGGCAGAAACACTTTTGTTTTTATTTGCCCCCAAAGTCTGTTAGCAGTCCCTGTGCTCTTCAAAGCAACTGCACAATTTAAATTTTTTTTTTCAGTCCTCTTCCTGTTGCTGATGTTTTAGCCTGTCAACGGGCAGCACATACATAATCCCACAGCAGTTCATACACTGTCCCCTTCCATCTCCTGCTGCAGCCAATATAAACCTTTTTATTCCTTTAATGCCCCTCAGTCATATAGTTGCTTAGTGCCCTATTAAAGAGCAGCTGACACCTTTAGGAGAACTTTAACAAAACATAATATTTAGACACAGATTGGCTTGTATTCCACATTAGTTCTGTATTCCTCCTCCGCATTATTTATTACTGATGTGATTTGCATGAAAACAGTATGCTTGCTCCCAAAAAATGTATCTATTCTTATTGCTTTCTCCCTGCTTCCAGTCATAATACACTGATTGTGACATCACAGTTACTCCTATGGCAACAGATTGAGATGTCACAACAGAGGATTATGACTTGAGGTAGGGAGTAACCAATAGAGGCAGATGAACTCTGAGGTATAAGGATTATGTATTCATGCAAATTTTCTCAGTAAGAAATAATGTTGAAGAGAAATCTATATAATATATATGGAATGCAAGCTGAGTTGTACCTAAATATGTTTTTCACAGTTTTATTTGAGGTGTCAGCAGCTCCTTAAACATTAGCAGGGTTTTAAATTTTAATTTGGCCCTTTTCCTGTCACTAGTGCTGGGGGTATCTACACCATCCCCAGTAATCAGTTGGGTCCCATGATTCCAGCATCATAGTGTGCAACACCAGGGAGTTGTTTGTGTTTTTTCCTCACTTCTTTCTCCCATGTGTGTAAGCTACGTCATGGTCTCTAAGTGCCCCAGAGGGCAACAGCCCGAAGTACCAAGGTCCAGGCAAGAAGCCATGTGGAGACACAGCTGCTGCCAAGCACCCAACTGCACCCTTACACTATTGCCACTGTTTGCTATCCAGTGTAGTGCCAAGCCCTCCTATGGAAAGGAGAGCTGTCAGATGACAGCTCAATCCAGCTACTCCTCTCCCCTCTTGCTGACCCCCAACATTCCAGGCCCATTCCCGAATCTGGGTCACGGCACAGCACGAAGTCTGGCATCCAGCACCTCAACCCTCAGTGCCACTGGGCCAGCTTATTTCATACATTTTTGCTGAAGAAATATATGAAGTGTATGGTATGAATCTGCAGCCTAGAAATTGCAAAATACTTTAAAGTCAATTTCTGTCCTTTGTGTGTTATGGCACGAAAGCAACAGAATGCCAAATTGACAGTGCCTATTTCTACTACACACTTGATTCCATTTCACAATAGTTCATTGCACTACGAACTTAGTGTATTGCACTTTTTCAAATGATAAAACAACACTTGTTTTGTATTTTATTCATCAGTTTAATTAAATAACTCACACATACATACTTTAATACTTTATTAGAAACATACTTCATATTTATAAAAAAAAATTAAAATCATGTCATAGAGCAAAATCAGCACTAACTGCCAGTTCTAACTAATAGAATGCTGGTACCTACATTTACAGTTTGCAAATATATTGAAATCTACTTAGTGGGTTTTCTGTAAGAAAACAGCTAGGGCCAGATATTCAAAGCTTTGCATGGTTCGCAAACAGTTTGCATGGGATTAGCGCGGGTCTGCCATATTCCAAAGGCCAACTAGCACGCAAACAGCAGTAGTGCCTGGCAAAGCATAAAGAAATGCAAAGGGCATAGTGAACATGAATAAAGGTGCTATGAGATATTCAGCGGCTAGCACTGCGCTATGGTGTTTAGCACGACATAGCGCGGTACAATTTACCACCCAGGAAAAGCTGGTCTTAACCCTGGGCAAACAGCTTTCCATGTCATTGGTGCATTGCGCGGTGTTTGCATGGGATTTGCATGGCTTGCATGACCCTAACATAGGAGTATGACACTTGACATGGAGGACACATGCTGCTCCCTGCTGGCAACACCATGATGCCAGCAGCTGCCACCAGTCCCAGCCAAGCACAGACAGTAAGGGGTGACCCAACCCAAGGGGGACAGTATGGTACTGTGGCCATATAGTACACACCTGCAGACCATACGTCTGTGGTGCCTAACAGAACCCAGCACACACATGCAGTACTGATTGCATGGTGGCATGTGAGGGGAGGGTGTAAGGGGGGCCTGACCATACCACAGCCCAGGTGTGGCCACAAGGCTGGGATACATCACGCAGTGCACATGGGCCAGTAGTGGGAATACACCACCACCTGTGTGCCTGTCAGATCTTACATGCCCCCCAGCCACCTACCACACAACTGTACAGATGCCAAAGCACACACAGCCAGCCATGTACATGACACTGTGTGCATCCCATGCCACAGGTGCAGCATCTGTGGATCACACAACAGCGTAACAGTACTGTCCACTGTCAGTAATTACCTGCAAGCTGGGCCTTTCACTGTGTACAGTACAGTGGTCATCACCGCCCTACATACCATAGGCATTGCTGTGTCCCTCACACTACCAGCCCCTTTGCCACTGTAGTGCCTACTGTGCTCTGTAGCATGACCTACAGTGTGACGGTGGCATGTAGCACCACCACCACCTGTGCCTATGCTGTGTTGTCCCCTGGGGTATGATGTGCTATGCTATGCTGTACTGTTCACATGTAGCCTGCAGCTATTATCATGCACTGCCTGACTGACCTACAGGTGGAGCTGTGGTTGTACCTGGCCAGCCCCTGTACTTCCAGACTGACCTATAGGTAGAGCTGTGGAAACCTGCAGTAACGCTGGGCAAACCGCATGCAAATCAGGGCATGATGAGATGCTAATGTGGCTGTTTGTCCAGAGACTATCTAAGTAGGCTCATTTGCATGTCACTTTTGAATATGGCAAAGTTTAGTGCCAGGCTAAAGTGTATGCACAGGGCAAACCACTTAGCTCCATGCTAAAGCCGTGCTAATGGCTCGGGGATTATTTTACAGTTCTGATCACTGTTCTTTCACATCTGCTGCTGCCTGCAGCTGTACTGGGTCCATGCATTTGCTGGCACACACATTGGCCACATAGTACCTCCCTACCTACCCTCACATTGCTGTGCACTGTGTTATTGTTGTGGTTTGCACTTCCTGGTTGCTATATTAAGTGCTGTCATATTCCAGGGCTACGGTTGCCCTGCACTCCCAGCTCAGTTTGCATGGCCTCTTTCCCATGCTATATTCAGAGGCTGTTTGCCCAGGGCTATTCCTTTTGGATATAGCTTGCTTTGTGCTCCAGGCTACGTTTGCCCACCAGTCAGTGTTATCTAAGCCCAGGGGCAATGTTTTGAATATCTGGCCCCTAGCGTCTTTACTAATTGTAGCATTGATGATCTGGGCAATTTCTGTGCTTTTATGATTGTGTATAGTTTGATGAAATTGAAAGTATTAAAATTAAAACACTCCTGCTTGCTAGACCTGACACACATAGAAAACTAAAATAGTGAATTAGAGCTATTTAGTAGCTGTTTTCTTACAGAAACCCCACTCAGCTAGCTCTCAGGTATCTGCTAAACTGTAACAGTAGCCATTTTTTCCTCACTGAAAAAGAACAATTACACAGCTCTGCTGTTGTGCACTGATTTTAAAGCAGTGCATATGCTAAATCTATGGGCTCCGCTACATCACTGTCACATGAGACAGGATGCATTATAGGAGCAAGAAAGGCAATAAACCTATTTGACGTGGAGATCCTTTAGGGGTCATAAAACTACCATAAAGCTAGCAGGCTAATTTAGGAAAAACTCCTACTAGCAGACACTAGAACTTTACATACAAATCAAAGCACTCTGCACAACATATGTTTTTGCAAATTCTGGGTGGACTACTCCTTTAAGTCTAGCTGAAAAGACTGACCGATGCATCTTTTTGTTCTGGACTTCTAAGGGACACTTTGTTCCTGGGCTCAAGAGAGACCACTTCTGCCAAGACTGGTAATTCAAGTGTGAACCCCTTGCCAACTGAAAACTAAGGTAGAATTAGCTAATCAGTTGCAAGATGCTTTAATTTGATATTTTCTATTTCTTTCTCTGATTGTAGCCTTAATGCATATATGTCTGTTTTATGTACTGTATTTATTTACTATTTTTAAACCTGCCTGAAAAATGTCCTCATTTTGAGTGTGAATGGTGGAACAGCATTGATAATTTTGACATAACTGTTAAGTTGTTTAGTGTGTCACCATCTGCAGCCAAGCTAACAAGGATCTGCGTAAAACTCTAGTAAGGTAAGAAAACACCTGAGTCTCAATTGAGTCAGCAGGGGGGTTGTGAACCAGGCTGGTTGTATGCCCACTGGGTCAAGTATTGTGCTGCTTTCCCCGAAGACAGTGTGATATTTGGACTTGTTACCTGGACGTGCTAGCTAAGGAAGGTTCATAATTGACCCCAGGACTCAAGATTGATAATTTGCTCAGACCCAAAAGAAACAGGGGGTGCCCCTGCTTGTCCCCTGATCACAAATCGCACTTCAAGGTTGGGCACTGTGGGAGCAGAAGACATGACCCCCAGAGTGGATTTGTGCCACGCAGTACTTCCTCAATGACAATGTGCTTTTCCACACTTTGACCAAGGAAGACAAGAGCCATTGCATGGCTAGAACTCATATACAGTTAGTTGTGCCAGCCTCTCTAATCAATCAAGTTCCTTTCTCCACTCATGCCTCTCCACTTCCCGGAGGTCATATGGGAATCCACAGAACTCTCAAAAAGACAAGGCTTCACTTCTTCTGGCCTCACATGAACAAGGACATTGTCTGATTTGTCAAATCCTGGCAGCCCTGCTCCCAAAGAAAGCCTTCTGCCAGACCAACAAAGGTACACATTATTCCAATGCCTGTAGCCACTGAACCATTCCAAAGAGTCAGCACACACATTCTTGGGGCTTTACCAACATGCTCTGACTCTGGTAACAAATATATTCTTGTTATTGTGGACCAGCTAGCTAAGTATTTGGAACTAATCCCCCTAAAAGACATCAAAGCTGCCACAGTGGCAAGTGCCTTCCTCAACACAGCGATTTGTTGTCACGGTACCCCATCGTACCTGCATTCAGACAGAGGCACTAACTACCATTCCACCATTTTTAGAGAAATGTGCAAATGTCTCGACATAAAAAAGACTCACACAACCAGTTATTATTCACAATGCAATGGACAAAGTGAAAACATGATGTCTACCATTCTCAGCACACTCTCCAAGTACCTGGATGAGACTCGCAACACTTGGGATCATTTTGTTCCATTTGTGCAGTTTGTTTACAACACAAGCCCTTGTGTCAACAGTACAAAGAACACACCATTTTTCTTAGTCCATGGATGCCACCCAAGAATTCTACTATTCAGGGATCTAACACTGCTAGAAGTTCCAGAATCAACTTCTTCCTTCATCATTTCAATGCTGGAACAGCTTGAACTTGCCAGATGTGTTGCCATGACCACATTGGGCCAGAGAAAATCTGCAATGCAGAAAATGTCAGCAGCCAAGTCGCATGAGCATTCATTCTCCATTGGAGACATTGACCTGTCCAAGTTCCAGGCACCACCAAGAAACTGCTTCACTCCTGGACTGGTCCCTTCTACATTGTAGAAATGCTTCCTCCTGTTCACGTTCGTTTGCACCACAAGTCTGACGGAAAACTGGTACACAACGAAGTCCACATCAATCACTTGAAACATAGGTACCTGGGTAACACCACCCCAGATGATCCCAGTCTACCTGACAATGAAGCTGCACTTGAGCATGCCATCCTCTCTGAAGCTGAGATGCCTTCAGACAACTTGCAACCAGTTTCTACAGATCTTCCCACTTCTGACACTCTCCAGCCAGATCCCGATTTTCCTGATCAACCAGAAGAACTCCCTGAGACTTCTTCTTCTTCTTCTCAGCCTTCTTCTTTATCTTCTCAGGACTCTCTCGTTTACACACCGGTGTACCAGATTGAGAAGTTATTATGTAAGAAGTTCAGCAATAGATCCTGGACATACCAAGTGAAGAGGTGTGGATTTGACAGTGCACAAAACTCCTGGGTCACTTTTAATAACCTGACCCTGTCCTGTCAGGAACTGGTGCAAGCCACATATGCCTCCATTCTCACTAGCCAGAAAAGTCGACAGAGGTCTTGGACATTTGTGAACTGGACTCAGTGTGGGTTGGGACTAATTTGTCTACTATACATGGCATTTCTTGTGTTCATGTAAATACTACTGTTCTGCAACTGTTATTAAAGTGTTATTCTGCATTTTAGGCATCCTCCAGCAGTTACCCTTCCCTCTCTTACCCTCTCCCTCCCCTGCACTGTAGCACTAGTCGCCATGACCAAATGTCAAGTTGCCATGGTGTTTCCCTCCCTCTGGTGCTACTCTGACTGGTCCCCAGTGTAGTGCAGATTCTTTCCCTCCCCCTTCCCTGCAGTGGAATACTGTTTTGTTTTAAATGTGCCATGCCTTGAAATGTTTGAAAAAATATGTGTTTCAACTGTTTACAGTGTGTTATTGCTTGTTTGAGTGGTACTCACTTTCACGACCCCGGGAGTGACGTGAAGTACACATTAAGTATGGGCTTAATGTTGTTAGCTGCCGCCCCTTTAAGAGCACTTGGAACTTGCATGTAACCATTTGCTGCACTGCCTGGCAGTGCCATGTATGTCTGTCAGTTAGAGAATTGGTCAGTCTGGGGCTAGACCTCAGGAGAAGTACATCCTGCTGTGCAGAATAAACAACCTTTATTCATTTATTGTATGCATCCGACAGTTGGTTCTCACGGTCAGCATGGTGTCTACATCTGCGGCAACAGATGGGCCTGGCAGAACAAAGGAAGGTAAGGGTCTTTAGTGACTGACCAACACCAAAATACCACAATATGTCTGACCTGAAACCATGTACAGTACATAATTGCTGCAGTCCTTAAGGGCCAAAAATGTTGTGCTGCATATCCATTTCTCAGGTCCCCAGTCAAGTTAACACATTCATGGGCTTTCTACCCCTGCCTAAATTATTTATTTTCCCTCCTACCTACCTCCACCTCCTCTTCCCTTTTTGGCCCCTCTGTCATTCCATACCTCTTTCCTCCCTACCACCTTCATACATCTTCATCATCATCCCATTACTTACACCACCTAGTCCTCCCTACTCTCCTCCACCCCTCCTTCCCCCACCCTCCTCCCTCTTTATTCCACTTTGACAACATAGCTGTTCTTTCCTTTCCCTCCAACTATCTCCATCCTACCCCCCACCTCTGCTTGTCTTCTCCCTCTCTGCACTTTCCTCCTCCCTCCCTTGTCCCTCTCTACTAGTACAAGCCCTTCCTTCTTTCTTTGACTCAAGCACAATCCAATTATCTGCCTGTGTTGTTAGTTGCTCAGTTCTCCTTTTTAAACAAGCGTCTTCATGCTATGTTACTGTTACCTAGTGAAACATTAGCCTTTTGTTTTCACTCTGCACCCTGTACGTGCTTAGATTGTGTAAATATTGTTGGAATTTATGCCCGGATACAGTTTTCAATTGTTTCTTGCTGTATCTGTGGAACATATCTGTATTCTTATTTGTGTCAAACTTGACGTGAAGCCTATGAAAGAGTTTTCTGCTAAAGGGTGTTAATCCAAGATCTCAATAAATAAATAAATAAATAAAAAGTCCTAGACCCCTGTGCCCGCTTATGAACTTGGGGCCCCAATACACAGCTGCACTCAGTGGTGGCACAATGTCAGGGTGCAAACAGGCACCTTCTTATGCCACCACTGAAAAATGTCGTACATAGAGTACAGACCTGCCAAGTCTCCCCCAGCAGCTAAGCCACAATCCATTATAGCCACTAGATGTTAGTGGGAGCAAAAAGGTTTCTGCCTACTAAACTTGCTGGCATGTGCCACTCACAGAGGTCTGGACATGGCAGAGCATCAGTTGTATGGTACCTGTTATGCCCAGGGTCCATGCTGACAAGCACTACAGCCTCCATTTTCTCCCACACCCTGACCTGTACTTCAAGACCCATGTGTGGGCCTTGTTGACTTTTATTTTTCTTGACCCTAGTCAGTAATCCTTAGTCATCCAGTGTCTCCCTTAATAGCATTATAAAATATCAACTTCCTCTGTTTTCCAGTGAAACCCCACCCTCTCCCTAGCAATTTTCCTCAACTGGTCCTACACTGATCTAATCCCCTTCAGGCTCCTGACAAATTTCTATGGCCCTGTCACATATCTGTGCTACCCTGAAGAACTGCTTTTACCAGTTTTTCTTTGCTAATAGTGCTCTGGTGGACAACTTGGGTGTTTGGGGACCAGAGCGTGTATGTGCACACAGTACAGCACATCATTTGCTTGTTAGCCCTCACACCTATTCCTGTGCTGTCACAATGACCATTGTGACAGTACAGGGAAAAGACTTACATCCACACTGTGTGTATTACACTACGGCGCAAAATAAAATAGTGGTTGAAAGTGGTCATTTCCACCACTTTAGTGACTGTGAATGGGAATGAGGCTATTCCAGTCAGTGTCAAAGTTTCTAAATAAATTCATAAAGGCAATGTAACAGTACATGGACTGAGCCATGACTTGATCTGGTAGGCTGGCTCTGTTTGTTGCAAAATCGTATGAAAATGTATCTTTCAAGGATGACTTGTTTTTTAGCATGGCCTTGCCTACAGAGCTGCAATACAGTTCATGGAGTCACACCAGCATTTGAGAAAGTGCTGTTGCATGAAACACATTAGGCATCAACTGCTAAGTGAGTATACTGCATCTGCATGGCATTCTGGCTGCATCGTGACTGTCAGAAAGTTTTATACTTATCATGTTTTAATCTTACCAAAATGTTAAAAGCTGTGAAATATCTGTCTGGAATTGCTGGATACACTCACTACACTGATCTGCACTTTGAATAAAAGAAACAGCACAACATAAGAAGGTGCATTTTTATTCATTGTCTGGTAGCCCACCTTTCCTGGAAAGAAACGCACTGACACATGTCTTGGAGGAAATGGTCACAGCCATGCATTTATTAAATAATATTCCAACATTTTTAGCAGCAAGCGCACCCAGGAGGATCAACTACCCCATGGTCATAATGGGCCGAGGCTATATGAACGCCCCCATCAGGCACCATTTCCTTGCAGTATAGATATACCTACTGCAGGCAGACCATGACCCCTCCCCAGGGTCTGGTTGCTTGGTCTGCTTCCATGCCAAACCAGAGGGTGTCACAAGCCCTTCAGAAGAACTCCGCTCATCACATCCCCCATTCCACTATGCCATCTCTTAGTAGATCTTTCCGAGATGCTACAGGATGGACAACGTCCAACCCCCCCAAACCGCCTGCTAACCTCTTCCTCCAAGACCTCCTCCAGTTCTCCTAACCACCACCATAGCTCCCGCTCGGTCAGGTGCCCTGTCTCAGTGACCATGTGCTGACCAGCAGACTGAATCTATGTTTCATCACAGTCCCCACCCACTAACTGCATTACCACCCTCGTCTCCTAATTGACCCGGACACAAACCTTGTTGAGAGGGGCCACCCGCTGTCTGCCCAGTCATCTAGGCCTCTGGATCAGCTGGGACAAGATGATGATGGTCTGCGGCCACCAATCCCTAATGGTTTGAAGGTCCTCCCTCATGGCCAGCAGCAACTTCCATCTTCCG
The DNA here is from genome assembly GCA_016271365.2 of Neoceratodus forsteri. Classification (NCBI taxonomy): domain Eukaryota; kingdom Metazoa; phylum Chordata; order Ceratodontiformes; family Ceratodontidae; genus Neoceratodus; species Neoceratodus forsteri. The sequence continues at coordinate 439,758,275 of CM028129.1, read as the reverse complement.
GCACCCCAGGTCCTCCCCTCCAAGGTGGACCACCAATATCTCCGGAACATGATGGATCCTCTCCTCCACTCAAAGCAGAGGGATCAGGTCTTCTCAGTGGATTTCTTCAGACCCCAACCATTGGATCTGAGCCATAGACCAACCTTTAGAATGTAGCATCCTTCTCTTCCCAGCCCCCAATGCTGCTGCCGCTTGCTGTACGAAGGCCTGACCACAAATCCAAATTGAACCATTGATTCTGGGGGACCCTGAAAGAAACAGAAAATCGTTATTGCAAGTGTGGGTGTGCATACCTCAAGAATGTCTGGTACGTCCAATGCCCCAATGCCTGTATTTGTCCATCTGACCACCCACGACTCCTGCCATTCGTGGCTGCCCTAATCCTGAACGCGTGCGTGCCAAACTCCTTAGGATTCAGACCCACCTCCTGTAGTGCCCAGGTCAGAACTGCTCTAAACTGATAGGCCATGACCTGCCTACTATCCTCATGTTGGAAAAAAGCATTACCTTTTTTGAGATTCCCCACTGCATAAGCCTGCACTCTATCCTGGGCCCTCCAGGTGCACCAGGTGGAGCCTACACCAGGCACGAGCAGCCCTTCCACCCCTGGTCAGTCTTACTCCTGTGAAGCCATACCAACATGCCCTCTTCAGTTGTGGTGATGCCCCCTAGGCCCAAACCAATGGCCTCCGAAAACCTGTTGGGCTGCGTCAGTTCTGATACCCTGAAGGCCCCACAAAAGGCCAGCAGAAACATGGTGTTGAACAACTTCATCTCAAACAGCATCCAGCAGAGCATGGATAAAGCCCCCCATACACTCTCCAAGACTGCTGGTGTGATGGGGCACCTCATGTCCTGGTGGGAAGCCAATGACTTCCCCCACCCTTCCAGCACCTTATGCACTTTAAAAACTTTAGTGTTGTCAGTGACCCTTAGAGCCCTGGAGAACCAAGACAGGCCAGCAAGTCACCTGCCCACCACCCTAGGCATATCTCCATTTTTTTCCTGGACAGCATGATATATGTGCACAGCTGCTCAACCAGAATGGGCCAATCCTCCTGCCAGCCCTGCTGTGCCTGAAACCGCAAGTAGTGTGTTACCCCCTTCTTGTACACTTCCCTTGATTTGGAGCAATGGTATTACCGATGCACATCCAAGTTGAGATGTCACTACCCTCCCACCATTGGGGGGAGGGTACCACTCATAGCTGCTGCTCCACTGCTGGAGCCCACTCCCATAAGCATTGCCTCTGTGAATGAGACCCAAGCATCAGCAATTCCATTGTGTACCCCGGATATATGCCAGGCCATACCGACTGTATTATCCATCAGTACAATAACAAATGCACATTGTCCCCCCTCTTTTTTTTTGATCCCATAATCAACCCCCAGTAAAGGCAAGCCCGATGGGCCCTAATCGATCCCCACTCTCCCCAGCTGGCATCCATACATCAGGCATGCCGGACATTGGCAGCTGATGTCATGGTGACCGGGGCACCCCAACCAGGGGAAGAATCCCCTGGTGCTAATCCTGTCCACCCTTGCTGGAGCTGGCAGGTGGGTTGCCCTGAGACTTCCCCAGCTTCCTGACCATCCCGTTTAACCCTCCTCATGGGGCTCAAGGGGAGGTGCATAGAATAAAGGGGTGCTGCTGCCCACAGACTATGCAGATGTGCCGGACATGGCATGACACCCAACTGCACTTGGATTGATTGTAGGCATAGCACACCTGCAGAGGGGATAGCCCTCCCCCTCCACCTTTATTGCAGGGGATGGCCTCAGCAGCAAGCCACTATCAGTGTACACAATCCCCCCCATGCATGATGTCCACCAGGAGGGTCATGTCCACCGTACCCCACCCCATGGTGCTGTCTTCCTGATGCCTCCTCCTAAACTCTTCATCATACTCCAGCCATGCCATGCCTCCTTTCCTCCCATGCATGAGAGTAATCTGGTTCTGATAGGTAAACAGCCCCAGACCCTGCTCCCTTTGCACCTGAAAGATAATGCCCATGAAAATGGAGAAGGCTGCAATGCAGTTGCCAAACACACGTGGCGCCTTTGGAGTTTTCCTATCAGATTCCTCCCCGTTTATCTTCTTCTTCTTCTCATCTCTCTTCACCGGCCTGTTGAGAAGAGAGAACATGTCCACATACTCCCTATGTCTAATTTTCTGCCTAACCTTATCCATAAGGTGGGACCCCAGCTGCTTGTCTATTCCCACATAGTAGCTGGGCTGTGATGAAGGGGACTCTGCAGCAGGGGTCACAGAGGTGGTAGCTGGTCTCGTGCCTGAACCTAGTCCCCCTGTTTTGTCCACCACCACCGCCATCAGGTCCAGGAGTTTGTCTAACTTCTGACTCAACCCCCCTGATGGAGGCTACTCACCAGAGTATTCCCTTTGGCACGAACCCCCCCCCCAGCAAGGTCATCTGATGACCCCTCGCGCACAGTCACAACAGGAATGTCAGCTGCTTCACCACCCATGCCCTCAGGCTTTCCCAGATCCCTTTCCCCACCCTGTAGGGCCATGCCTAGCAACTGAAGTGCATCACTATCAATTAAGCCACTTGCCCTGTCACCTTGCTTACCTTCTTCTGGCATCCTAGGCACCTTTGCTGGTGGCACCACCTGCCCCTGGCCAGGAGCTTCTTTGGTGGCACTTTCACCTCTGCTGATATCAAAGGGCCTTCCAGACCCTCCAGGCAGGCTTCAAGCTATGCAGCTCCCTTTCTCTGGTACATGTCCCACAGCTGTGACTCCAAGCCCTCCATAGTCTTTGCTGATGGCTGTCTCTGACAAGCTGGCATGTAATCTGCAACCCACTAGAAGCCCCCCCATCCCCAGAGACAATGAGACACGTTAATCACCACTGTCCCGCAGACTGGTGAACCTTGTGCCGCAGCCTGTCCCTCACCCAAGTCCATCCAGATGATGGAAAGGAGGGGCCAAGGAGGAAAGTGTGCGCTTGCACCTGCACCCCCCGCAACTCCCCCGGTTAACCCCCAGATACCCAATGTGGAGGCCAGTCGGGGGCTGGTTCCTCCTCTGTAACACAGTTACATGTGCTGCATTCCCCCATTTTTTTTTTTTGCCTGTGTTGTAAAGGAAAACACTAATTTTTTTTTTTTTTTGCAGGAACCAATGTTTTCAGGGAGGATACCTGAGCACCCTTCTGCCCTGAAATCATGCACCCCGCAAATGTCCAAACTGATCAGTTTCCATGTCTCCTTTGCAATTCCATGCATGTTATAAGGTGACCCAAACTGCTACTGCATTTTAGGGTTTTTAAATGTCAACTCAGTGTTTTTTTTTAATGATCTGCATTAGTACTAGTGGGAGAGGGTACAAGCAGAACAGAGCCTCACCAGGTAGAATGGCAGGGATTAATGGCCCCTTGTTCCCTTTTTTTGTGAGAAAAATGAATAATGTTTTGTATCAAGGTGTTCTTGTGCCGCTTGAAATGCTAAAAGTAGTGCAATAAAGTGGCAGACAATGAAGGGGCTCCAACCCGAATATAAATGGTCCACACCCCCTCTTCTTTTCCTTGCATTGCTGCTTTCAAGCTCACTTCAGTGGTATAAGTCATGGGGTTTCATCAGGGTTTCAATAGGCAATAACATGAGGATCAAAACCAGCATAGGCAGCCCTTTTAAGTTTTAATCCATTGAAAATGCCATCCAGTTTGGGTATTTGTCATTTGCATTAGCAAACAAATTACTTAGATGTCAGTGTGGTTAATAGCTCTAAAAATATCCTCACTTCTAGCTGATGCAGTAATTGCCTTGCTTTCAAGATGGGGGGAAGGCAGATGAAAGACATGCATGATGATGAAACGGGAGTAATTATGCAAATGATAAGACATTACTATGTCAAAATTTTATTGCAGATTTCTTTTTCAGAATGAAGTTTCTTCCCTGTTCTCATATTATCTGACAACCAGTTGAATACTTTCAGTCATTTGTCTCTTCCTTTACAGAACTGCCTGCTGGCATAAGGGTTGCAGTACTTTCCATCACAGCAGTTTGTTAATTACCATTTAAACAGATTTCTAAATGATCAATGAGGATTGACTGAATGATTGATTGATTTGTTTGTTTGTTTTGTTTGTTTAATTTGGTACCCCAGAAAAGGTGGACTAGGACACAGTCTTGTGTTCAGCCACATCCTGGATCAAGATGACAGTATGTAACATTAACAAAAGTAAAGAAGCAACAAAGCAATCACAATACAAAATGTATAACATTACAGTATAAGCTGGTTAAAAACAGGAATGTTTTGAATTGTTATTCAGTGATTCCTTAAGCCCTTATTTGAAACCAAAGACTGTTACCCCAGATTTTAGATGCTCTGGAAGTTTGTGGATTTAGAACTTTACACTTTGGGGTAGCCTCATTTATATTTATTATGTTGATTTCGCACATGCGCAAGAAACATGTTGCGGCAGCTTGCTGCAGAAGCAGGTTGTGGCGGCGAGGCACTGTTGTGGCCAATGCCCCCACTGCCTTTTGAGGCTTGGTCCGCTGTCCCCAATGGGGTGGCACGCTGCTGCTGACACTAGGGTCACTAGGGGTTTAGCGGCTGCAATCAAGGGCTGCCTCCTCATTGCAGCGTCATCCGCTGCAATGAAGGAGTGACCCGTCATTGCAGGACTCCCTTGTATTCCTCAACCAGTTTGCCGATGGGAAGCCCAGTCCCCATCAGTTTGTGTTGTTTGCCAAGGGGGTGCCCAATCCCCCTTGGCATCATGTCCCTTCCCCTGGTTCTTTGCCGATGGGGGTGCCCAATCCCCATCGGCATGCCCCCATTTCTTGTGTGCCGAGGTGCCCAATCCCCTCGGCTCATGAGACACCCCACACCAGTATGTGCCAATGGTGGTGCCAATCCCCTCGGCTCCAGTCCCTTCCACCCCAAAACACACAGGTGGCACACTGGGAGCCCACCCCAGCGTACAAAGTACCTGCAAAAGAAAAGTCCCGCAACATCTTTTTTATTTTTCTAACCCTGAAAAGAAGAAAACGGTCCCTCACCATCTGCACTCCTTCCCCCAAGCCATGTCCTCCCACTGCATATCTCACCTCCCCACACCCCCCTCAACCCATACTTACCTCTGGAGTCTGGTGCAACGATCTTCGGTGGACCGGGAACACGTCTGCACTCTTCAAAGCTGACCACGAATTGCGGTGTATAATGGCATAAATAGGGTTTTTTCAACTTTGGTGCATATCTCACTAATTGTTTGGAATTTTGACACCAAATTTTCAACATAGGGATTTTGGGACCTCTCCTCGTGAATTCAGCCACTGTCACAGCATTATTCAGCCCGGAAAGGTGATTTCACGGTCACTGCACGGGATCACCTTTTGGGACCGATTAATGAAACGACAGTGTGAGTGTTCATGAGGTAGGCTCTCAAAAAGCCTATGTTGCAAATTTGGTTGAAAAAATCCAAAAAATGACTGTTTTACGAGCGAGTGTTGTGCAGTTGCTATGCATGCTCGTAACTTCGCGAATTTGCAATACTTTCTCACCAGATTTTCAACATTTCCATTTTTTCACACCTCCTTGAGAAAAGTGCAGCTGTCATTTTCCCCATCCAGGCCAAAATGTGTTTTCGCACTTCCGGCGCAGAATAGTGCAGTTGCTGTGGGAAATCAATGTTCGGGACAGATTAAGAAAATAACAGTGACACTGTTCATGAGCAGAGGTCCTAAAATGCCTATGTTGAAAATTTGGTGACCATAGCCCATCACATAACTGTGTTAAAAGTGTGCGTTGCGCAGTTTCCACGCACCCTTGTAACTTTGCAGATTTGTAACATTGTCATGCCAGATTTTCAACACTGGCATTTTTTCACACCTCCTTATGAGCAGTACAGCTGTCATTTTTCACATCCTGGCCAAAATTTGTTTTCGCACTTCCGGCGCAGAATAGCATGGTCATTGTGGGAAATGAGTGTTTGGAACGCATTGAGAAAATCACAGTGACACTGTTCGTGAGCAGAGGTCCTAAAATGCCTATGTTGAAAATTTGGTGATGAAAGTCCATAAAATGACTGTGTTACAAGCGTGTATTGAACTGTTTCCATGAACCCTTGTAACTTCGCAAATTTGTAATATTTTCACGCCACATTTTCAACACTCACACCTCCTTATGAACAGTACAGCTGTCATTTTTCACATTCTGGAAAAAATATGTTTTTGCACTCCTGCTGCAGAATAGCACGGTCGCTGTGGGAAATCAGTGTTTGGAACAGATTTAGATCGAACGAGTGAGAGGGGGGAGTGACCGAGCTCAACTGAGCTCTGTCAGAACTGCTGTAGATTTTTTGGGGGGCAGAAAAAGACCCCAACACAGGAGCCCAGTACAAAAGGGCAGCCTGCAGCGCTGGGAGAAACAGAATGAGAGAGCGAGTGAGGGAGAGGGAGTGAGCAAACTCAACGGAGATCTGTCGGGACTGCTGCGGATTTCTTTGTGACAGAAAAAGGCATCAATGCAGGCAGGGGTCCAGTACAAAAGGGCAGCCTGCAGTGGGATAAACAGTACGAGTGAGTGAGAGAGGGGGACTGAGTGAGCTCAACGGTGCTCTATCAGGACAGCTGCGGACTTCTTTGTGGGCAGAAAAAGGTGCCAATGCAGGCAGGAGCCCAGTGCAAAAGGGCAGCCTGCAGCACTGGGAGAAACAGAACGTGCGAGTGAGAGAGGGGGAGTGAGTGAGCTCAACAGAGCTGTGTTGGGACTGCTGCAGATTTCTTTGTGGACAGAAAAAGGCATCAATGCAGGCAGGAGCCCAGTACAAAAGGGCAGCCTGCAGCATTGAGAGAAAAAGAATGAGCGAGTGAGAGAGTGGTAGTGAGCGAGCTCAATGGAGCTGTGCCAGAACTTTAGAGTTGCCCACCCTACTGCCCAGGGTCCTCTGTGGTCCTATATTACAGCAGGGTCTCTGGAGTGGAGACAAAGCAATGACTGGATATGCCCACACCTCCTTATGAACAGTACAACTGTCATTTTTCATATCCTGACCGAAATGCGCTTCACACTTCCGCGCAGAATAGTGCGGGCCGCTGTGGAAAGCAGTGTTCGACACATTAAGAAAACCACAGTGACACTGTTCATGAGCAGAGGTCCTAAAATGCCTATGTTGAAAATTTTGTGATGAAAGTCCATAAAATGACTGTGTTACGAGCATGCATTGTGCAGTTTCCAAGTACCCTTGTAACTTCGCAAATCAGTAATATTTTCATGCCAAATTTTCAACACTGGCATTTTTTCACACCTCCTTATGAACAGGAAAGCTGTCATTTTTCACATCCTGGCCGAAATGTGTTTTCACACTTCCAGCGCTGAATAGCGCAGTCGCTGTGGGAAATCAGTGTTTGGGAAAGATTAAGAAAATGACAGTGACACTGTTCATGAGGAGAGGTCCTAAAATCCCTATGTTGAAAATATGGTGACAAAAGCCCATAAAATGACTGTGTTACAAGTGTGTGTTGAACTGTTTCCCACGCACCCGTGTAACTTCACAAATCTGTAATATTTTCACTTCACATTTTCAAAACTGGCTTTTTTTACACCTCCTTATGAACAGTACAGCTGTCATTTTTCACATTCTGGCCAAAATGTGTTTTTGCACTCCTGCTGCAGAATAGCATGGTCACTGGGGACCCAAGGGAAGAGTACACAATGGGGGTGAGATACTAACAACAACAAAATGGAAAGGGACCTGGGGGTAGTCATATCAGATGACTTAAAGGTGGGCAAGCAATGTGAGAGGGCAGTAAGGAGGGCTGGGGGGATACTGGGATGCACAGGGAGAGGCATCACCAGTAGAAAACAAGAAGTTGTTATCCCTCTGTACAGACAGCTGGTGAGACCCCCATCTGGAGTACTGTGTGCAGTTCTGGAGAACCAGTCTCCGCAAGGACATAGACAAGATGGAAGCTGTCCAGAGGAGGGCAACTAAAATGGTGCAGGGTCTGCACTGGAAGACATATGAAGAGAGACTAAAGGAGCTTAATATGTATAGCCTCGAGGAAAGGAGGGATTGGGGACATGATAGAAACTTTCAAGTACCTCAAGGGAATCAACAAAGTCCAAGAGGGTAGCATCTTTCAAAAAAAGAGGTGTGCAAGAACAAGGGGGCACAATTTGAAGATGGGGCGGCTCAGAGGTAATGTAAGGAAGTATTTTTTCACAGAAAGGGTTGTGGATGCATGGAACGGCCTTCTGGAGGAGGTTGTGCAGTCAAAAACAGTGGTTGAATTCAAGCATGCATAGGACAGCCATAAGGCAATTCTAGGGGTTGGGGGTAGAAAGAAGTAGGCTGTTGGTTAACTAGGAACTGCAGCTTATCCATTAGGTAGGGAAATGGGCAGACTGGGTGGGCCAAGCAGTCCTTATCTGCCGTCAAATCCTATGTTTCTATGTTTACTGTGGGAAATCAGTGTTTGGGACAGATTAAGATCGAGCGAGTGGGGGGGGAGACCAAGCTCAACTGAGCTCTGTCAGGAATGCTGCAGATTTCTTTGTGGGCAGAAAAAGGCCCCAATGTAGGAGCCCTGTACAAAAGGGCAGCCTGCAGCGCCGGGAGAAACAGAACAAGAAAGCGAGTGAGGGAAGGGGAGTGAGCAAACTCAACGAAGATCTGTCGGGACTGCTGCGGATTTCTTTGTGGGCAGAAAAAAGTGTCAATGCAGGCAGGGGCACAGTACAAAAGGGCAGCCTGCAGCGGTGGGAGAAACAGTATGAGCCAGTGAGAGAGGGGGACTGAGCGAGCTCAATGGAGCTCAATCAGAACTGCTGTAAATTTCTTTGTGGGCAGAAAAAGGCGCCAATGCAGGCAGAAGCCCAGTACAAAAGGGTAGCCTGCAGTGCCGGGAGAAACGGAACGAGCGAGTGAGAGAGAGGGAGTGAGCGAGCTCAACGGAGCTCTGTTGGGACTGCTGTGGATTTCTTTCTGAGCAGGAAAAAGTGCCAACTGAGGCAGAAGCCCTGTACAAATGGGCAGTCTGCAGCGCCAGGAGAAATAGAATGAGTGAGTGAGAGAGGGAGAGGGAATGACCTCAACGGAGCTCTGTCGGGAGAGCTGTGAACTTCTTTGTGGGCAGAAAAAGGCACCAACACAGGCAGGAGCCCAGTACTAAAGGGCAGCCTGCAGCACCAGCAGAAACAGAATGAGCGAGTGAGAGAGGGGGAGTAAGTGAGCTCAACGGAGCTGTGTCGGGACTGCTGCGGATTTCTTTGTGAGCAGGAAAAGGTGCCATTGCAAGCAGGAGCCCAGTACAAAAGGGCAGCCTGCAACATCAGGAGAAATAGAACAAGTGAGTGAGAGAGGGGGAGTGAGTGAGCTCAATGGAACTGTGCCGGAACTTTAGAATTGCCCACCATCCCACCCAGGGTCCTCTGTGGTCCTATATTACAGCAGGGTCTCTGGAGTGGAGACAAAGCAGTGACTGGATACTTTTAGGATTGCTCTTATAATACAGATTAAGTTGTTCTGTTTATTTCTCTAACTGAGCTGAGTAATAAAAATTGGTAGAAAAAATCCAAAAAATTACTGTTTTACGAGCGTGCTTTGTGCAGTTACTACGCATGCTCGTAACTTCGTGAATTTGCAATATTTTCACTCCAGATTTTTAACATTGGCATTTTTCCACACCTCTTTATGAACAGCATAACTGCCATTTTTCACATCCTGGCCAAAATGCGTTTTCACACTTCCGGCGCAGAATAGTGCGGTCACTGTGGGAAATTAGTGTTCGAGACACATTAAGAAAACCACAGTGACACTGTTCATGAGCAGAGGTCCTAAAATGCCTATGTTGAAACTTTTGTGATGAAAGTCCATAAAATGACTGTGTTACGAGCGTGAGTTGTGCAGTTTCCATGCACCCTTGTAACTTCGTAAATCTGTGAAATTTTCACGCCAGAGTTTCAACACTGGCATTTTTTCACACCTCTTTATGAATAGTACTGCTGACATTTTTCACATCCTGGCCAAAATGTGTTTTCGCACTTCCGGCACAGAATACCGCAGTTGCTTTGGGAAATCAGTGTTTGGGACAGATCAGAACTGAGTGAGTAAGAGAAGGAAGAGACCAGGCTCAACTGAGCTCTGTCGGGACTGGTGCAGATTTCTTTGTGGGCAGAAAAAAGGCACCAAAACAGGCAGGAGCCCAATACAAAAGAGCAGCCTGCAGTGCTGGGAGAAACAGAATGAGTGAGTGAGGGAGGGGAAGTGAGCAAGGTCAACGGAGCTTTGTTGGGACTGCTGCGGATTTCTTTGTGGCCAGAAAAAGGCATCAATGCAGGCAGGGGCCCAGTACAAAAGGGAAGCCTGCAGCGGCGGGAGAAACAGAATGAGTGAGTGAGAGAGGGGTAGGCGAGCTCAGCGAGCTGTGTCGGTACCGCTGATTTCTTTTTTTGGGCAGGAAAAGGGTATCAACCCGCAGGAGCCCAGTACAAAAGGGCAGCCTGCAGCTCCGGACAAACAGAATGAGTGAGAGAGATGGGTAGTGAGCGGCTCAATGGAACTCTGTTGGGACTGCTGCGGATTTCTTTGTGGGCAGAAGAAGGTGCCAATGCAGGCAGGAGTCCAGTACAAAAGGACAGCCTGCAGCTTCGGGAGAAACAGAATGAGTGAGTGAGAGAGGGGGAGTGAGCGAGCTCAATGGAGCTGTGTCGGGACTGCTGTGGATTTCTTTGTGGGCAGAAAAAGGCGCCAATGCAGGCAGGAGCCCAGTACAAAATGGCAGGCTGCTGCTTCGGGAGAAATAGAATGAGCGAGTGAGAGAGGGGGAGTGAACAAACTCAATGGAGCTGTGCCAGGACTTTACACTTGCCTACCCTCCCACCCAGTGTCCTCTGTGGTCCTCTATTACAGCAGGGTCTCTGGAGTGGAGACAAAGCAATGACTGGATGCGTTAGGATTACAGTAATAATACAGATTTACTTCTTCTGTTTCTTTCTCTAACTGAACTAAGTACTGAGCTATACTGTTATGATTTCTGTAATAATACATATTTATTTGTTCTGTTTATTTCAGTAACTAAACTGAGTAATACAGTACTTGGAGTGCAATATGATTTCTAAGTGGGCTAAGTGAAACTATATGAGAGCCAAGAACAAAAAGTATGGTAGCTGAGGGGTGACAAATGGACAAGGAGCCTATAGGATTGCTACAGTAATAAAGTGTCTAACAGATGACATTTGAGCCTAAATTACCCCTGTCGGCAAGGGGTCAGTAGGGGGGCCTAGTGTGGTGGGGACAGGAATTTGAGTAAATAGGGGCCTAACAGTTGTAGTAGGGTACAGAACCTTGGAGTTAGAGCCCCTAGCATAAGATGGGGGCCACAATGGGGCAAGTGCCACATGTCACTAGGGAGGGCATCTTTGGAAGGATGGAGGGGTGTAAAGGGTGTGGGTGTGCCATGATCCTGGACTGGGGTTGGAGGATGGGGGTTGTATGGTCTGTAGATGACTGGCTAGTTTGAGGGAGGAACTGTGGAGGTTAGGGAGGAGTGTAAGTGGCAGGGCAGATGAATATGATAGACATCCTGAGGGGGGGAATAGGGGATGGCAAAGCGGGGCTGAGGAAGAATAACTAGGGACTGAAACTGACCCCAGTATCAGAGGCACTCGCAGGAAAGAGAGGAGAAGGGAGGGGGTGCCTGAGGCGAGGGCGGGGCTGCCTCCTGATGGGGGAGGAAGACACCACGAGGAGTACCAGGGGAGAGAGCAGATGGCTGTGGTTAGGGAGGCACCAGAGGTGGCACGGAGGGGAACAAGTAGGAGGGTGGAACCGATAGGGGGAAGAGATGTAGGACAGGTATCGATTATGAATAGATTCGAACCTCTGCTATGGGACAGAGAGGGGAAGCAGGAACATACTGAAGGGGGGGAGGACAAGCGGAGCATGAGAGGGATGGCAACAGGTAGGGGAAGAGATGGCAAGGAGAAAAGGGTAGAAGGGGGCTAGTAAGAAAGGAGGGGGTAGTTACTGAAGGACAGAAGGCTACGGGAAGGGGGAGGATGGGAGAGGCATCACTATTGGGGTAGAAGGGAATGGGGACTCTAAATCGACAACAACGAGGATAGGAGAGGGGTTGGAATTCAGCAGGGGAGGAGGGGAGATTGACATGGGAAGCCCAGTAGGAAGTAGTCAGGCTGGGAAGCAGTTCAAGGGGGATTGGAAGAATAAGACAGAGAAAAGGGGTGAGGCGGAAGTAGGGGGTACAGATATAGAAGTCACAGAGGGCGCAGTTGGTGGGGGTAAGGGACAGGGAAGAACAAATACTGGGGGGTGGAAGGGGCATTAGAAGGGAAAGGGGGTAAGGGGCAGAGGGTACTCATCCTGGAGGATTCTATACTGAAATGGGTGAGATAGGTTGGAAAGGGGGAAAGGCACACCCATATTTGGATTAAAGCTGTCCCCAGGTTGAGTGTAGGAGGGGCAGGGCAGACACTGCTCTAGCGTGCAGCGAGAGGCAGGAAGAAACCTCATTTACTGTTGCATGTGGGTACAAACGACTTGGGGGACACTGTGGAAGTAGTGAGGAGGAGGTTTGAGTACTTGGGTAGGCAGTGTGAGGGGGTGGGGAAGTCAGTGGCATTCTTGGAGGTACTGCCGCTACAAGAGCCCCCCCCCCAAACACACACATGCACACTCCCCAAAAAGCTGCTTAAAAGCCTGCACTTCATTCAAATCAATTCCATTTTCTTACTTACTTGGGGTTCAATGCCAAGAAGTGTAAAATTATGTACCTAGGGCACAGGAACCCCCGATGCTGGGTATACGATGGGGGAAGTACTGATACTCACTAGACATGAAAAGGTCCTTGAGGTTATTATATCAGAGGACCTCAAGAATGCAGTACAGTGTGACAAGGCTAGGGGCAGGGCAATTGAATTCTGTGGTGCATAAGGACTGGCATCTCCAGTAGAAGGACGAGGGATGTTGTGCTGCCATTGTATCACTCCCTGGTATACCACCAGCTGGAGTACTGTGTCCAGTTTTACAGTCCACACTTCAGAAAGGACATAAGGTGGAGGTTTTCTACAGGAGGGCAACTAAAATGGTTCAGAATTTTCAAAGGAATCCCTACAAGGAAAGGCTGAAGAATCTCAAAATGTACACTCTGGAAGAGAGGAGGCCATGAGGTGACATGATCAAGACCTACAAAGTACCTCACAGGGATAAAGAAAGTACAGTTGGGGAGTTTCCTTCAAATGAGGATGAGTACCCAAACCAAGGGACATACAAGGAAGCTGAGGGGAGGACATTCAGGATAGATATGAAGAAATACTTCTTTACTGAAAGGGTGGTAGATGCCTTGAACAGAGGAGAAGTGGTGGAAGCTAAAATGGTAGGGGGTATTAAGCATGCGTGGGATAAACATAGTGGTATATTACAGAAAGGAGAAGGAGGGGGTCAACGGAGATCAATAGGGCCATGGACGTGGAGTAGGTTCAAGCTCATTGCAGGAAAAATCCATTAAGCTCATTCACAAGGAGGTCCTGATGGATGCAGGCAGAATAAGACATGCACTAACATGTACAGGCAGGAATTACACACAGGTACAGAACACTTTGCCAGACTGGGAGGACTGAGAGGTCCTTTTCTGCTAACGAATTCTATGCTTCTATCGCATCATGTGTTAATTCAGGTGCAGTGTTTATTTAAAGTTGGGCCTACCATACATCCACATGTAAGGTACAGTAAATTACTGAATGAGCTGCAGCCCACTTACAGTGCAATAAACAGAACCACAGTGCTCTGAGAAGCCTTTACTCTTCATAAGGCTGCTTAAAGAGCTGGGGTTCTATTTGCAGTGTCCACACCAGTATGCTGATCTTAAAATCAACACTGCATCTGAATGAGTACTTGATTCTTGCTCACTCCATGTCTTCCCCACTTTGAAACCGGCTTGTCCTGAGTTACTTTTGGGCTGGCAGCGCCTCGCCTGTGTTGGAAGATGACCAATAAGTGTCACTGAAAGACATCAGACTTCACTGACTGTGAAAGCAGCTGCTCACAGACAGACATAAGGCAATTCTACTGGGGGGGGGGGTAGGAGGAAGTAAGCTGTTGATTAACTAGAATCTGCAGCTTATCCATCAGGTAAAGAAATGGGCAGACTAGGTGGCTCAAGCGGTCCTTATGTGCCGGCAACTTGTATGTTTCTGTGTTTCGCACCCACCATCTTGGCAAGAAGAAGGCTGAAGCTGTGGCCATAGATGACTGTTGGGGTGTGGGGATGGGGGGACCAAAGAGGATGGACATAAGGAGATAAAATCATAATAAAAATTGTCAGACCTTCACCAGCTTTCCAAAATGCTTACCAGTAAAAGAACACTCTATGAAGTTTTTCAAATGGCAACACAATCTGGTGAGCCCTCTGTCTGCCATCTGATATCAGGCATCAACCAGCATTAAATTGCCTAAAGAAGACAGTGTGGTCATGTGGTTACTGAAATACTGGAGATTACAGATTTATAAGAAAAAAAGAATATCACACAGAAACTGGCACATATCCCTATAGCAGCGGTCTCTTGCTTCTCAGTACTTCTATTTATACCCTTGAGGTACTTGAATGTTTCTATCATATCCCCTCTTTCCCTCCTCTCTTCCAGTGAGTACATATTGAGGTCCCTCACTTTCTCCTCATAAGTCTCATGTTGCAAACTCTGTACCATCTCATTCGCCCTTCTCTGGATCATCTCCAGCCTGTTAATATCCTTACAAAGGTGCGACCTCCAGAACTGCACATAGTACTCCATGTGAAACCTGACCATGGTTTTATATCATGGCATCACTACCTCCCTCCTTATGCTGGTGATACCCCTGCCTATGCACCCCAGCATGTCACTGGCCCTCCCAGCTGCCTTACCACTTTGACATTTTCGAGTCAACTGAGATAAGAACCCCCAGGCCCCTTTCCTTCTTTGTGACTGTCACCAACTCCTTCCCCCCCATTCTGTTCCTTTCCATAGAAACATAGACTTTGATGGCAGATAAGGACCGCTTGGCCCACCTAGTCGGCCCATTTCCCTACCTACAGGATAGGCCGCAGATCCTAGTTAACCAACAACCTATTTCTTCCTACCCCCACAAGAATTGCCTTATGTCTGTCCCATGCATTCTTGAATTCTCCCACAGTTTTAGACCCCACAACCTCCTCAGGAAGGCTGTTCTATACATCCACTACCCTCTCTGTGAAAAAATACTTTCTCACATTGCCCCGGAACTGCCCCCCCATCTTTAAATTGTTTCCCCTTGTTCTTGCCTGTCTCTTTTTCTGAAAGATGCTACCCTCTGGGACTTTGTTGAATCCACTGAGGTACTTAAAAGTTTCTATCATGTCCCCCCTCTCCCTTCTTTCCTCAAGGGTATACATATTAAGCTCCTTTAGTCTCTCCTCGTACGGCTTCTCTTGCAGACTCTACACCATTTTAGATGCCCTCCTCTGGACTGCCTCTATCCTGTCTATGTCCTTGCGGAGATGGGGTCTCCAGAACTGGATGCAGTACTCCAGATGGGGTGTCACCAACTGTCTGTACAGAGGGATAACAACTTCCTGTATTCTGCTGGTGATGCCTCTCCCTATGAATCCCAGTATACCCCCAGCCCTCCCTACTGCCTTCTCACATTGCTTGCTAACCTTAAGGTCATCTGATATGATTACCCCAGGTCCCTTTCCTTTTGTTGTTGTTACTACCTCCTCCCCCATAGTGTAATCTTCCCTGGTTCTTGTTTCCCAGGTGCATTACTTTGCACTTCTTTGCATTGAATCCTAGCTGCCATACTTCTGACCATTCCTCCAACCTTGCCAAGTCCCTTCTCATCCTTTCCACACTTCCTTGTGTATCAACCCTGTTGCAGATCTTTGTGTCATCTGCAAAGAGGCATGCTTTTCCTTCCAGTCCCTCTGCAATGTCACTTATAAAGACATTAAAAAGGACTGGACCCAGTACTGAATCATGTGGTACCCCACTAGTAACCCCTCTTTCTTCAGAGTAGACTCCATTTACAATTACCTTCTGTGTCCTGTTGTCCAGCCAATGTTTTATCCAGGCTACCACCCTGGGACCCACTCCCAGGCTGGTTAATTTGACTATTAATCTTTTGTGTGGGACTGTGTCAAATGCCTTGCTAAAGTCTAGGTAGGCCATATCCACAGCCCCTCCCTGGTCTACTACTTTGGTCACCCAGTCAAAGAAATCTATTAGATTCATCTGACATGATCTTCCCGCTGTGAACCCATGCTGCCTTGGGTCCTGTGCCCCACTGGACGGTACTCAACAATTCTTTCCTTCAGAAGTGACTCCATCACTTTCCCTACCACAGAGGTCAAACTGACAGGTCAGTAGTTTCCTGCCTCTATCTTGGTCCCACTTTTGTGTAGGGGAATCACATCCACCTTCCTCCAGTCCTCGGGTACCACACCATCCTCCCATGATTTATTAAAAAGAGTAGTCAGTGGTTTCACTAGTTCCCCCCTTAATTCTTTTAGAATTCTGGGGTGAATTCCATCAGGCCCCATTGCTTTGTCCACCTTCAGTTTTAGGAGTTCTTGCAGAACCCTTTCTTCTGTGAAAGGGATGGGATCGACCCCCCCCCATCAAGAGTGCTTCTGTTAATTGGATTAGGCACTTCCCCCTCCTCTTTTGTGAATACTGAGCAGAAATATTCGTTCAGTATCCCTGCTTTTTCACTGTCGCCTTCTGCCCACCCACCATTCATTCTATTTAGCCTCACTATCCCTCCCTTTGTCTTTCTACGCTCTCTGATGTACCTATAAAAGGTTTTATCCCCCTTCTTAACTGAGTTGGCTATCTTTCCTAAGTTTGGGCCTTTGCTATTCTGACTTCCTTCCCTGCTTTCTTCTGCCTTAACTGGTACAGCTCTCTGTCCTGCTCCTTCTGAGTTTCCTTATACTTCCTGAATGCTATCTTTTTCTCTCTGACTTTCCCAGCTACCTCTTTTGAGAACCATAGTGGCTTTTTCTTTTGTTTTGATTTGTTTATTTGCTTCACACAAAGGCTTGTTGCCTCTGTGATGGCAGTTTTGATGATCCCCCATTGTTGCTCCACCCCCTCCTTCTAGCCTGTTTGCTAGTGCTTTTCTGAGGGACTCTCCCATCTTGCCAAAGTCAGCCCTCCTGAAGTCCAGTACCCTCACTTTTGTATGGCTTTACTCTGTAGCTGAGTTTAACATGAACCACACTGTTTGATGGTCACTTGTTGCCAGATGGCAACCCACTTCTAGATCTGAGATCCTCTCACTGCCCCTATTTGAGAGTACAAGGTCTAAGATTGCTCCCTCATGAGTGGGTTCCAAAACTAGCTGTCTGAGGCCTGCCACCTGTAGGGCATTGAGAATGGCCCTGCTCTTGGATGTGGCTGCCGCAAATGTGCTCCAGTTAACATCTGGCATTTTCAGGTCTCCCATCAACAGTATCTCCCCTTTCTCTGCCATCCTAAGAATGCCTTCTATCATATCCTTGTCCATTCCCTCCCCCTGACATGGGAGTCTGTACACAACCTCTGTGCAGATTGTGGTGCCCTTTCCAGTCTCCAAGGTGACCCACAGTGCCTCCTCTCCTCCCTGTTTACTCTTTTGTTCAGTTGCTTTTATCCCTTCCTTTACATAGAGAGCTACTCCTCCCCCTCTTCTCTCCTGCCTGTCTCTCCTGTAGGTTATGTACCCTGGTATGTTAACATCCCAGTCATGGTTTTCTGTGTACCATGTTTCTGTGACTGCTACGATATCCATGCGTCCCTCTTCCATCAAGGCCACCAGCTCACGGAGCTTGTTGCCCAGACTACGGGCATTGGTACTCATTACCCTCCATTTCCTGATGGCCTTACTCCTTTTTTGCCCCATCCCTGTCCTTCTTGCCTTTGTCACTTTCCCCATTTACCCCTGCCCTTCTCCCTATCACCACCTCTATGTTGGTGTTTACCACACTTACTACCATGATTTTGGGGGGCTAGGATTTCCCTGCTCCTTTCCAGTGCCTCCCCCCTTGGCTAGTTTAAATGCTTGCCAATGAAGCATTTAAACCTATCACCTAGGATCCTGGTTCTCCTCCTGGACAGATGCAGCTCATCATGCCAGTATAGGCTTGCATCACTCCAAGAGGACCCCCAGTCCCCAATGAAGCCAAATCCCTGTAGAGAAGTCCAGTCACACAGCACTCCTTCCTCATGGTGTCTTCCGCCAAGCTACTAACAGAATCTTTCTAAGGCAGTCTTGTTCAGATAACTATTCAGTTCAGTTAACTCAGACAAACACACTAATTTTTTTTTGTTTTGTTTGTTAGTTTGGTTTTTTACCCTAAATTAAAGGTCCAAGTACAAGAGTTCTACTTCTTTAGTCCCAGTAGAGAAGTCCAGTCACACAACACTCCTTCCTCCTGGTGTCTTCCGCCAAGCTACTAACAGAATCTTTCTAAGGCAGTCTTTAATTTTTGCTTCCTTCTAGCTAAGCCACTCCCCCTACTTACTAGATCTTTCTACAAGTAATTTAAACTGCACAGCTATCAAGTCCTTTCAATCACCTGAGATTTACACCTAGATAACTGTTCAGATAACTATTCAGTTCAGTTAACTCAGACAAACACACTCATTTTTTTTTTTGTTTTGTTTGTTAGTTTGTTTTTTTACCCTAAATTAAAGGTCCAAGTACAAGAGTTCTACTTCTTTAGTCCCAGTAGAGAAGTCCAGTCACACAGCACTCCTTCCTCCTGGTGTCTTCTGTCAAGCCACTCATGCATGTCACTGGCCCTACCAGCTGCCTTCCCCAGGGTTTCTGTGTCCCAGGTCCATACGTTTGCACTTTTTTGAAGTAAAGTTCAGTTGCCAGTCCTCAGACCATTTCTCAACCTTCCCCAGGTCTCTCCTCATTTTCTCCACCCCCCTCTGGGGTATCCACTGTGTTACAGATCTTGGTGTCATCTGCAAACAGGCAGACCTTTCCCTTCACCCCTTTTGCAATGTCACTAATGAAGACATTGAACAGGACTGGCCCCAGGACCAATCCCTGCGGAACCCCACTGGTCACCCCTTCTCCCCAGACTGTGCTCCATTTACCACCACTCTCTGCCTCCTGTCTCTTACCCACTTTCTAACCCACTTTACCACCGTTTCCCCCATGTCCATCCTACTCAGCTAGTTTATCAGCCTCCTATGTGGGACGGTGTCAAACGCTTTGCTTACATCAAGGTAAGCATTGTCCACTGTCTCAACCTGATTTACTTCCTTTGTCACCCAAAGAGATCAACCAGATTTGTCTGACATGACCTCCCCACTGTGAATCCATGTTGCCTATGGCCCTGGGCTCTGATGGTTTCTACATGCCCCACTATCCTTTCTTTAACCATAGTCTCCATGATCCTCCCCACTACTGAAGTGAGGCTGACTGGCCTATAGTTCCCCCCCCCACTGCTGGATTTCTATAGAGGGACCACATGTGCCCTCCTCCAATTCTCTGGTACCACCCCTCTGTTGAATGACTCAGTGAACATGGCTGCCACAGGTACTGCTATTTCCCTTCACAGTTCTTTTCATATCCTTGGGTGTATGCCATCTGATCCCATTGCTTTGTCCACCTTCAGTTTACTCACCTTTCTGTAGGATTCTTCTGCCTGTGAATGGACTATTGTCCACCTCTTCCTGCCTTTGCAACTGTTGTACTGCTGTGGTCCTTGCCCCTCCCCTTCTGTGAATACTGAACAGAAAGACACAGTGGATGTTTTGGGGGTCACATGACAGTTCTTAGGCATGGTACTTTCACTTCCAAATACCTAAGCAGCACATATCAACAATCAACATTCGGCATTGACAAATACTTTTTTATTGAGAGCTAGGAATACTGATTTCCCACAGCAACCGTGCTATTCTGCGCCAGAAGTGTGAAAACACATTTTGGCCAGGCTGTGAGAAATGACAGCTGTACTGTTCATAAGGAGGTGTGGAAAAATTCCAATGTTGAAAATCTGGACTGAAAAGAATACAAATTCGTGAACTTACGAGGGTGCATGGAAATTGTACAATGCACACCCGTAACACTGTCATGTTATGGACTTTTGTCACCAAATTTTCAACATAGTCAGTTTAAGACCTCTGCTCTTGAACAGTGTCACTGTGATTTTCTTTATCTGTCCCGAACATTGATTTTGCTCACCGACCATGCCACTGTGTGCTACACGTGTGAAAATACATTTCGGGTGAGATGTGAAGAATGACAGTTGTACTGTTCATATGGAGAAAAGGTGGTTCCGACAGTGACCGCAAAATCACCTTTCGGGATGGAATAACAAAATGACAGTGACTGAGTTCATGAGGTGGGGTCCCAAGAACCCCATGTTGAAAATTTGGCGAAAACATTCCCAAAAATGGCCGAGATATGCACCAAAGTTGAGAAAAAACATTTATGCCATTATACAGCTTACCGGCATTTCTTCAGTTCGTGGTTGGCTTTGAAGAGTACAGACGTGTTCCCAGTCCACTGAAGAACATTGTGCTGGGCTCCAGAGGTAAGTATGGGGTGAGGTGGGGGTTTGGGGAGGTGGGGTATGCAGAGGGTGGGCGCGGGTTCATGGAAGGTCAAGAGAATCAATAAGGGGTTGTTTTTTTCTTCTAGGTCTTTTTTAAAGATGATGGGGACTTTGCCATGCTGGGGTGGGCTCCCAGTGTAGCATCAGGCAGTTTGTTTGGGGGGTTAGTGGAGCTAATGGGGGATTGGGCACCTCCATTGGCAAGGAGAATTTTGCCACGTTGGGGTGGGCTCCCAGCATGGCAGATGGAATTTTGTTTGGGGCAGTGGAGCTGATGGGGGATTGGGCACTCCCATCGGTCATACAGTGTGCTGGGGGGATGCATGAGCCATGGGGGGTGCATTATGCCGAAGGGGATTGGGCACCCCGCCGGCTTTTTTTCTTTATTTATTGAAATGTTTCACCAGGAAGACACACTGAACAGCAGGCAGCAGCTTTCCGTCAGCTTTCTGGGGACTGTGAGAGGCCGACGAAGAAGCTGTCACCATGGGGACACCACGCAATTAGCTGTTTTGGTAGCTTGTAATGTACCAAAACAACTGATTGCGTGGTGACGTGGCTGAATTTCTTGACGCATTGTGGCATGCTCCCTAACTGCTGATGCAATGTGTTTCTTGCACATGTGTGCAAGCAACACAAGTTAATTGAAACAACCAGCTGTCAGCAAGTTGACCTAGTCACTTAAGTGCAAGCGGTTGGGCAGAAAGTGCAGGCAAGAAGGGTTGGGGGGTAGGGAGGAGGTGGAGGAGGGACAATAAAAACTGTTGTTTACAGTTTTTAATATAACTGTCAATTTGGGTATATGTGAAGTCTGTTGAATAACTTCAATGTACTGTTTTGAGGGTTTGTTTTGACACACAGTGGTTTGATTTTTTTCTCTTACTTAGGGTCCCTTTTCATTGCTACCTTCCTCCCTGTCCATAATTCATTTATGTAAGTTTGCATGCAAATACAGATGTTACTGTGGCTGGTTTTGTTCAATGTATAAAAGAGATGCTTTCGGGCAAAGTCCAGACATGTTCCCAGGACAATGATAATAATTACTACTGATAGCTCCACCACAAAATAAGCCCCACATGCCCCATTAATTAGCTGTTTAAATCGCTATAATATGCTTGTTAAATACAAGAAATATGTTTGCAATACTTTGTTGCTGTCTGTTATAAGTTAATAGGGCTTTGAGGGGTGTCTGTTATAAGAGATTCCTTAGCATGAGGTTAGGGTGAGAGGACTGCAAAGCCAATTGGTTCTGTCTGCCCTGGCCTCATGAAAGGAGTCTCCTGTACCATAAGAGACACCACTCAGGGGCCCTGTTATCTTGTTATAAATTCCTTAACTTTAGTGTCAGTTGTTGCCTAAACACTCTTAGGCCCTGTACACATCAGGCTAGTTAAAACGCTTTTAAGGTGCTTTTAAAACATTTTAACTAGCGCAAGAAACATCGCGCCTTTGCTCAGATGAAGCACGGTTTCAAAGTGTTAAGAAACCGTGTTTAAACCCCTGCTGCGCTAGTCTTAAGTCCATTTTTAAAAATGGTTTGAAGGAGGAAAGTGTGTTACCTTGTAATGTGGACGGGCGTGCGATTTTTCCCTCTATTACAGTGTCAACATAACCGTGCTACAATCGCGGAGGATTACCGAGTTTAAAAACGTTACTTGCTGCTGATGTAGATGGGAGTTTACTGTGTTACAACTGAGTTCGAACTCGGTGAACAATAATGTGGACGGGCTGCTGTGATGAGTTCTAAAATGTTTTTAAACCGTTATTTAAAATGGTAC
This sequence comes from Neoceratodus forsteri, assembly GCA_016271365.2. Classification (NCBI taxonomy): domain Eukaryota; kingdom Metazoa; phylum Chordata; order Ceratodontiformes; family Ceratodontidae; genus Neoceratodus; species Neoceratodus forsteri. The sequence continues at coordinate 439,735,940 of CM028129.1, read as the reverse complement.
AAATCTTCAGTTGTAATGTGTACAGGGCCTTAGTGTGTAGGGTAAATAATAATAATACTAATAATGCAGATTCTTATGTCTTCGGAGTCTGCCAAGAAACATTCGTAAAAGCAAGAGTACTAATAAATGTTTATTATACTACTTACGCCAAGCATGTGACAAAGAAAATCACAAGGGAGATGAGTTTCTCACCACTCTCCTGAAGAAGGTACATGATCTCCAGTATTTCTAGAATCTTAGGTTCTCCAAGATCTTGTTCTCTCTCCCCACTCTCCTGGAGCTACGGTAGGTTGAAGAAGGTTATATACTACAGATAACAGCATAGCAACAGAGATTACCTCATAGTTACAGATATGAAAAACAATACGTATTGGATAATGACTTAGGAGACAGAATTACTAATGAGTATCATATGAGAACAATAATATGCTTCCATTTGCATTATAGCTTGGACAAAAGAAATGCTGACAGGTTCAAACTACACATGGCATTTCTTGTCTGTGTATAAGACATAACAAAGGTTTTCTCTCTGTGTCAGCTTGCTTAGACAAAGAGAAGTGCTGACTGGCCACAATTACATATATTTATATGAGAATATAAATCTGGGCCCAGATATTCAAAAGGGTTGCGCCATGCGCAATAGGGTTGCTCCAGCGCAAGTCCGAAAATGCGCCATTCTACGATATTCAGCAGGAGGCAGATGCGCCCCCAAATCACACTGAGCAAGAGCGTAATGATAATGAATGCATGTGCAACTGAAGGGGAAGAACCATGCATAAATGACACAGTGTGATATTCAAAAACATGCGCCATGCTCAATAGGGGAGCAAGCGGAAGTTGTGCAATAGCGGAAATGAGCCAAAATAAAAAGGAACAAGGGAGAGGCGCAAGAACGCTACAGGGAAGGCACATGTGGCTGACCTCTAGGCAGATACACAGGGCAGGACAGGGAAAGGGCACCCTGAACCCACAGGCACAGGGAAGGTGTGGGGAGCCACAACCAAACACAGTGCAGAAGGGGGAAGTGCCACACAGCACTGAGGCCACCACAGGAAGGTGTTCCCGGTACAGGGGAAGTAGCAGCCAGGACAGCGGGGGATCACAGAAACAGCTGCCGGGGGCTAACACAAGCCAGGGACATGGCCAGTGCCACCATCCAGATGGAAGCAGTAATGAGGAGGGTGAGAAGGCAGGTAGCAGGGGGGCACAGCCATGGAAGAGCCCGTCGGTGGTATGCCCCCAACAGGCAGTACCGAGACTGCACCAACTTTGAGCTGCACAGCGATACCAAGATCGTGGGTCAGTACCACCTGAATCAGGCAATTCTGAGGTGGCTTTGTGAGCTGTGCAGTGAAGTGATGCAGGCACCCACACAACAGAGCCATGCTCTGTCAGTGGAGACTAAAGTGACAGCTTGCATATGCCCGCTCACCACGGGTACCTTCCAGAGACCAACAGGGGACACCACAGGCATAACCCAGTCGGACACATCATGCCACCTCACCCAATTCCTCAGCACACTGCTGCCACATGCTGCGGAGTACATCCATTTCCCCAGCACACCGGTGGAGCGCACAGCAAACATACAGGAGTTCCACAGGGTAGCACGTATGCCTGGTGTGCCAGGGGCAATAGACTGCACCCATGTGGCCATCCGCACACCACCTGGCCCCGAGGGGGCCACATATATCAATCAGAAGGGCTATGCAAGCATCAACTGTCAGGTGGTGTGCGATGCCAGGGGATGCATAATCAAAGTCTGTGCCACGCAGCCAGAGGGAGCACATGATGCCTTCATCTGGCACCAGTCAGCACTGTGCCACAGATTCGAGAGTGGGGACATCCCCACTGGCCACTTAGTGGGTGAGTATGCAAACCACACAGAAGAACATAGAGCTTGGGAGGGGCATGGTCATAGGTGACATGGGTAGTGGCCTACATGGCCCAAGGCAGGGCGACGCTGATCACTAAACTAACCTCCACCCTCTACATACAGGTGACAGTGGATACTCACTCCATCCCTGGCTCCTCACACCATACCGGCAGCCCGCGACCCCATCGCAGCAACACTACAATGAGGCACATGCCACCACATGCAATGTCATCGAGCAGGCATTCAGGATGCTGAAGGCACATTTCCATTGCCTGGCCACCTCCGGCGGTGCCCTACAGTACAGCCCCTCAAAGGCCTGTGGGCTATTCCTGGCCTGTTGCATCCTGCACAACATGGCCAACAACTGTGGGATAGCTGTACAGGTTGAAGAGGGGGACAGCGATGGGGATGATGAGGACACTCATGAAGATGGTGATGGGCAGCCCCCCTTGGGCGACGGGACCCCTGACTGCTCCGGCTGGCACAGCTGCACCGGGACACCATCACAGAGGAGCACTTCAGCCAACTCAGGTAAGTCATGGGGCCATGTGCAATCACCAGTGGCAAAGGCACAACCCACAAACATGCATGGACACACACCAGGGGTGCATGCTGTCAAGGGAAGTGGCCGAGCATGGAACCGCACACACCGCCAGGGATGGGCGCGGTCTAACATGGCATGTGGTCATACACACACACACACACACACACACACCACCTCACAAGACATGCACAAAGGGTAGGAGGCACACCGACCCAGACCGCCACCCCTAGCCACACACACGTCCACAGACCACCACGCCCACTGCCTGTCATTGTGTGTGTGTCAGACACTGGGCACCATGGCACAGTGGCATATAGCGCAACACAGGCATCATCGTGCACACGCCACAGCAGACAGCAGCCAGGAGGGTGTGCAGATGGAATGTGTGTGTGCGTGCAGGGCTGGGTACCCCACCCATGCATTGCCCGCTGAATGACACAATGCACACAGGGCAGCATCAAACAGTAGTTGTGCTGGGAGACAGGTCAGTCATGCGCCACAGTGCCACGGCCGCCACAGCTGTGTGGGTGGTCCCGCCGAGACCCGCCAGCAGTGACAGGCTGACCGCTGGCCTCATAGGGTGTCACCAACAGTTCCCCAGGGGTTCCACTGCATGAACATGACCATGCTCACGCAGGGGTCTGCAGCACACCAAACACACCTGCGCCAGGCGTGCTTGGGATGCCCACAGCTGAACCCAGTGTCGACAAGGATGGTGTCGCACGATGCCAGGAATGGGGGGTGGACATTGCACTGTGCGGTGTCTGTGATGGATGGGCAACTAACTGTGTGCCCATTGTGGCCATGACAGCTGTGAATGCCTGTGTCTGCCTGTCAATGGCAGCGGTCACATCCTCCCGCAACCGGTCCATCCCTGCCAGGAGCAGAGCGGTGTCTCTGCTGCACTGCTCCTCTGCCTGGTGCAGAGCCGCACTCAGTGCATCCACCGCCGTCACAAGCCACATCTCCTGATTGACTGATGCTTGCAGTATGTGGGTGTGCTCATCTAAGAGGTCATCTGCCTGATCGGTATATTGTCCCTCAGGGTGTTCGCAGCCCTGATGCTCATCACCCCTTGAGGGTGGGCGCTGCACATCAGGGCCAGGCCTGGGCATGTCCACAGGCGGTGCACTGATGCCGCCCCCTGACACTGCACCCCATGGCCATTGGCCAACTGCTGATACTGCCCCTCCGGCTGCCACTCTCCAGGGCTCAATGGTGCTGCCTCAGTGGCCACAACAGTCCCACTGTCCTGGACACACACCAGTGCTGCCCCACTGGTGCAGACAGGCACAGGCTGCGACTGTGATGTCACACAGGCCTCCACGGTGGCACCACCCACAGCCATGGCCGTGATGTCACCTGCTGTGTGGCCATCCTGTGGCCCACACATGTCACTGCCCATGACAGTAGCTCCATCATCATCGGTGACAGATACGGCACCAGCCCGAGTCTCAGCGTGCTGGCATCCATGGAAGCTGGCACACTGGGACACGGGCAGGGCCTCTACCACACCTGCTCCACCAACATCAGTCCGGATGTCCAGGCAGGCCCACTGTCGCCCTGACCCCTGTATTCCTATGGAGGTGGATGGACCCTCCTCCATCTCCATGATACTGGCCTCAGTGGAGAAGCCCACCACCACTGACCCATGTAGATGCTCAGGAACTGTAAGGGAAAAACAGTAGCATTACTGCATGTGACCTACCCTGTCCCCCCAAAAGACAGACCATGACCTACCATGCAGCGACGGGCTACCACCCATCTGGAATCCACCACCGGGAACACCCTCAATGGCGCAATGCTGCATGCTGCCAGCAACCCGCTCTTCCTGTGGGGTCAGGCGTTGCACCTCCGGCTGTCCCCCACCGGTCACAGACCGTGCTGCCCTGATGGCAGCCACCTTCTCTTTAATTCTCCGCCTGTCCATGCCCATCGTCTTTTTGCACTCCTGCACGGAGTGCTGGTGGCTGCCATGCAGGTTGGCAGCACGTGCCACCTCCTCCCATGCAGCAGCACGGGCCTGTGGTGTTACCTGGCATCCACTGAGCAGCAGCTCCTGGTCGAGGTAGGCCTCAAACAGGGCATCTGTCTCTGCCTTTGTGAAGTTTGGCCTCCTCTTCCTCCCACATCTCTGTTCCTCGTCCTCCACCTCACGCTTGGTCATGATTCATTCAGTAAGAATGACAGGTGTTACCTATGACTGTGCAGTCCCATGCATGTCCCAAACACCACAGTCCACACTCGCAAACAGCATGCAACTCAGCGCAGTAGACTGCAGTAACCGACTATGGCCAGTGCAGCCCAATGTCGCATTTTTATAACGTAACCCATGCAAATGAGGCAAGGCGCATCTTTAAGTGGATGCAAATGCAGTGACTGCACCATTGAATGGCTGATTAGATGATTTGCATATGCCGGCTGACTATCGCGCTGTTGCATTTTGCACAATTGTGTTGAATGTGCTGAGCCAAGGACGCAGTTCTGTGACATGCACAGTACACACCTAACTGTGCATGCCCCAGCTGATGATGCAGGTGCCTGCCGCACTGCTGACATGCTATGCATGGGAGACAATGCAGGGCACGGCCACCATTGTGCCAGTGGTGCTACAGCGCTGTTCACGTATATGGCACTGTGGCACTGGGGCGTCGTAGGCGCACTGGGGCAACAGCGCTGTAGGCCGCTGCAGGAGGTGGCACACAGGCACCCAATCATGCTACATGCATTGGGTTCCAATTGCGCTGTGGCTGTCTGTGTGCCAGAGACCCTTGACCCTGTGCCCGATCTTTGCCCCCTAGGTGCCATGCATCAGGCATGGGTGCACCACTATCGCACTGTTCGGTGACAGCGTGATAGAGAATGGCAGCGCTGTACTGTGCAGCATCTGCACATGGTAGGACCGCACTGCCGAGCGCCATTTTGATTCAACCACATAGAAGAGATGGTGCGGAGGCATGAGGTCATTTGGAGCCAGGTTGAGCTAGCCATCCTTGTGGCAACAGTTGAGCCCCATGCTGGGGCTTTGTATGGAGGGGCATCCCTGGACAGGGCCAGGAGTGCGGTGTGGCAGGAAGTGGCCGACGCCCTGGAGGAGGCCACCGGTATGGGGCGCACGGCAGAGCAGTGCCGCCATCGTTACGGGGACCTGAGGCACAGGGACCCGGACCTGCTTGCTCGCTGCATGGCACGCGCTGTGAGGGGCACGGTGCCATGGCCAGGTAGATGCAACATCCATACACTATTATCGTCCATACGGGTATCACGGTTGCATGTGTCTGGCACATGAAGGGGTCATCCGGTGTTGGCCGTGGTGGTGGTGGTATCGGGGTGTGGGGTGGATGGGTATGGCTGTGTGGGATTGCACACATATGGGGGCAGGGGGACTTTGCTACCAGATTGTACTGATGTTCCTCTCTCCATGCTTGCACCTTAGGGCCCAAAGAACGCTGGCAGAACCGAGACCAGAGGCACCGCCTGGAGGAGCAGCAGGCCAGGAGGGATAATGGTGGTCAGCGGCACGTGGACCAGCCTGATAATGGTGAGTGCTTTACTTCCATGATTACTATTGCATGCTGTATAACTGGGCGGGCAGCAGGGCATGGCCACCATCCATTGACACCACTGCCATACACGCAGCTTGTTACAGTCAGTACTGTCCAGTGGCACTGCATGTCTGGGAGTGCATCAATGGTGGTCCATGCATGCACCGGGCACATGGCTGTGGCACTGCCTTCACAGTGCATAGCCAAGTCACTATACGGCCATGGTGGTGCTGTGTAGGACATGGGCAGTGGGTGCGTGCAGTGGTCCACATGGCTGTGGCTGCTTGGGTGGGCAGGTCTTGTGGACACGGTCACTGTGGGTGGTCGCACAACATCACAGGGGCGTGGCACATGGCTGTATGCCATGCACAATGGGTGGGCTGCAAGGGGCTGGACAGTTACACTTATTGACTCTGTTCCCTCATCCTAGGTGGAAGGCGACTCCAGGAAATTCAGAGGGGTATTTGTGAGCTGCTCCAGGTGGCAAGGGAGACTTTGGAGCTCCTTCACAGGATCCACTGCCATGGGGTGAGGAGGAGGAGGAGCAGCAGATGTCGTCACCATGATGAGGAGGACCGGGGTGCACGTTACTGTCCCCATGCCCCTACTACCACCTTCCCCCCTTGACCCACCCTCACACCCCTTCTTCCCTCTCCCATATGTTCACCCCTGCCCTTACCCACCCCCACCTGTTATGTGGCCCTTCCCCTCCTCTTGTAAATAGTTGTATATATGTTTTGTTACTTCTTTTAAATATAAATGTTTTGTTATGACAACTGTGGTGGTCTCTGATTTTCAGCAAGCTACAGGTGCTCAGCTGCAGTGGTGTGCATGGCATCTGGGGTGGTGCACGCATGGGCATCTGTGTGTGTGCAGAGGTGAACTGCCTATGGTGTGGGCAGGGGGATCAGTCACTGTCTGTGGTTTGTGTGTTGTACTCTGTGCACTGGATGCCTGTGTGCAGTGGTCCATGGGGCCTGCATTGTGTGCATGGCACCCTTGTCAGACCATCCATGGCCTGTGCAGCTGACACCCTTGCATGTCTGTGATATGCACAGTCTGCTGGTCTGTCAGTGGTGGCTGTCCATGCTGGATAACAACTGTACCCGGCACAATGCCAGGTTGCCCTCCATCACCAGTATGGTGCACTTCTGCCTCCGGTGGCACTGTGGCCTCCACTGTTGTTGTCCCCCTCCATGCTGTCGCTTGTGTCTGTTGCAGGGGATGTGCTCCAGTGTCTGTCACCTGTGCCCGGCGGCATGCTGGTGGCATACAGCTTCATGGTGCCTGTGCAGGGTGTTTAGCACACATGTGCAATGTGGGGGTGCTGACGTGTACACAACAGCAGTTGGCCACACCAGTGGCTTGGTTGACCCTACTGTGTCTCTGTGTTGGTGTGCCCTTGGGTATGGGTGGGTGTTTGTCCATGCACTGTGTTGCATCCTGTGTGGTGCATGCTTCCATACTACACTGCGCGTGTCTGTGCTGGCTGTTGTGGCCAGTGCTGGAATGGGATGTGTCCTTGGGAGGGTGTGCAGGGTGCTGTACCACTGGAGGTGGGGTCCGGGGCATGCCCTGTCGCATGTGGGGTACCTCATGTGGCAACGCATGGGTGGTCCCTCAGCTGTACCTCAGGGGGGACATGCAGGGTGGCACTGTGTATGCTGTTGTTGCACTGCTGTCTGCTGCCACCCACAGCAGGGTGCACATGATGGGGATGCCTTGCATGGCTCTGTGGTGCACAGGGTTGCATTGTCACAGTGGGGGTGGTGGCATGCATAGGGTGTCCTGCACTGTTGGGCGCTACTGTGGGAAGGGTGTATGGTGATTGTGTTGCAGGGTATGCTCTGCATTGATGGGATGGGGTGCCACGGGGTGGTCAGCCCTCCTTGTGTGCCTGTCACAGCTTGCCAGGGGGTGTGCTGGGGCACCATGGCCTGGCTATGGGTTGGTTGCTGGTATCCATGGGCTGGTGGTTATTCCAGCTCTCTCCCAGTTGTGCAGTGCATGGGGTGTGGGGGCCAATGTCTGTTCTGCTGTGTGCTCCTCTGCCCATCTGTGGCATGGGTGTTGGGCCTCTGCATCCCTGGGTGTGCTGATGCATTGCTGCTCTGCTGCAGGGGACGTCCCTTGTCGTGCTATGGCGCATCTGGACTGCTCAGCTGAGCATCCCTTGTTGCACTATGGCGCATCAGATATGCTCAGCTTCACATCCCTAGTTGCGCTATGGTGCAGGTGGTGTGATATTCAGTCGTCGGCCATAGGTGCATCTTGGCCTGCGCAGTTTTTGAATATCACGCTTCTTGCACATGGGCGCAGTGGACTTGTGCTTGCTCCTGCTGTTGTGCACTTTTGGGGCACAGTTTGAATATGTGGGCCATAGTGTATAAAGTAATCACTGATGATCCCTCAGAGTCATCTTATCAGTGATTAGGTAGATTATATATGGAATGTATGTAAAAGAAAAACATAATGCATTATAGTGCGGTATAATACTCATGCGCGATCTAATCCTATGAAGGATGTAAACTTTAGCAAATATGAGCAGCAAAGCACATTCCTGACACTCATGCTTATATGATGGATGCCTAAATCTATCTATTAGTGCAAAATAGCAGTATCACAGTATAACAGACTAGGAATACAGTGTGAGGTATATGTGAGGTGTATGTGGGACATGGGTGACATAACCCAGGTAAAACTTTGTTGCTGTCTGTTATAAGTTAATAGGGCTTTGAGGAGTGTCTATTATAAGAGATTCCTTAGCAAGAGGTTAGGGTGAGAGGACTGCAAAGCCAATTGGTTCTGTCTGCCCTGGTCTCATGAGAGGAGTCTCTTGTACCATAAGAGACACCACTCAGGGGCCCTGTTATCTTGTTATAAATTCCTTAACTTTAGTGCCAGTGATTTATAATAAGTTTAGTCTCTTTTTTATTGTGTTGTCCCCCTCCCTGATGCTAAAGTGGAGCACTCCTTCCTAGTGTTCTGCACAACAGCACACTGTTCACAAGGTAAGAGGCACAGTGGTCTGCAGGATAATTGACTGATCGCAAGCTATTGATCTGTAATTTATCTTACTGTATATAATGTTAAAAACCTGTATTTTTAAACTGCATAAATATATAATTAAAACCATATGCAAATTACCTCATACAAATGCACGTCTTACTCTCAGAAGAGCTTTAAATAAAGTTAGTATGTGTGATTTTTTTCATAATTTGAAATGGCTTTATTAATTTTGACCTCACTGGATAATCAATTTTTCAGTGCTTTTGCAGTGTGGATCAGATTTTTAAATTTCTTTACCACATACCATTAGCTACAAGAATAACACAAGTTACAATGTAAAAACTTCTAAATATCCAGTAAACTGCATTAATAGTTAAAACATATTGTTGAGTCCTAAGGGGCTTTTACACTACCAATGGTGCAGATCTGGCTGTGTAAAGAGCTGCTGAAGCATTTCAGGCTGTTCTGTTGCGGCAAAACACGTTCTCTGGTGTGTTGGGAACACAGAGCAAAGTGCAGCAGTGCAGGTGTTTTTTGCAAGCGTGTAAAAATACTGCTTCTGCTGCACCAGTGCACTCCTGTTCACTAACCCCTCTACTGGAATGCCATCGGGAATGCTGCACACCCACAGTGTGTGAAAAAAAGGGCAATGGTGCAAGTGGAGTGGAACAAGCTGATTCAAGATAGTAGTGCTCCAGGTAACTGTAATGTAAAAGTGACTTCAGTCTGTATAACCAGTCTGTGCATGGTATACAAATTGTAGGCTTTGCAGAAATATTTTTAGCAATGCAAATTTACCAACGGTAGTCATTTTCTTTCAAGAAGTAATATTCTGTAAGTAATTTCATCAAAGGCACTTGATGTGCCATAACAGACTAACAGAGATATCTCTTTTAAAACAGTGACATTCTGTATGCAACAGTATCAGAGATATGTGCAGTACCACACCAGACTTAATCTGCCTCAACTCTTCCAACTCCTGGCCCGCCAGGTTAAGTCTTTGCCCAAGCACTTGCCTCCCACCCCTTTTGCCCTAGCACTTGCCTCCCACCCCCTACCCCTTGGCTCTTTTCTTTCCCTCTGCCCTCCCTATCCCAGCTCCCACTACCCCTCCCTGCCCCTCCTTACCTCACCCTAACAGTCTGCCTCTGCCTCTCTCGCTTCCGCAGGATGCTGGCATACTATGTACAATGCCTTAGCACAGTTTGTGAACTGCTTGTCATTGCAAGCCATGTACTGTTGAATTTTTTGTACTCTTTATGTATAATTTGCTGTAACTATATTGTGTCTTCTTGTGTTAATGTATCTGACATGGGACCTCTCAATGAGCATCTGCTCACAGGTGTCATCCAAGACTTCAATAAATAAAAATAAATAAATAAATAAATAAATAATAGACCAACAGAGCTCTCTGTCTCTGCTACAGTTAGGGACTGCTTTTGCCAAAACAGGTTGCACACCTTTCTTGACATGGCAAGCAATCACTATTGGTAGGTCTGCCAAAAAGTAAGTCCCCACTTATTTAGCTGTTTTATTCTCTTTATTATGCTTGTTAAGAATACAAAATATTTTATACAATATTGTTGATGTCCATATTTTCTCTCGCTTTACAAAATGAAAAACATGTATTTTCAAAATGTGTAATGATATCATGAAACCCACATGCAAACTCGGTCATACATACTGTACACATCTTTTAAGCTCACAAGAACTTTAAATGAGGGCAGTATGCATGATTTTGCCATTCTTTGAAAGATATCTTTATTGATTCTTGCCTTGCCAGGTAATTCATTCTTCAGTACTTTTGCAGGGAGATTCTGACCATTATTAGCCACATTTGACACTCCCTTTGGAGCAAAGCACCGGGTTCTGTTCACTTGCACAACAACCTCACTTGCCACTCTTTGAGGAGACAGTATAGCGCAGTGTTTTAGGGCTCTGAGCTGCAAACATTGAGTCCTGGGTTTGAATCCCACAGCCCCACTTACATACTGTGTGACCCTGAGCAAGTCACTTAACGTCCTTTTGCTACCAGGTCGCACCTGGAAACAAGCCTCAGCTTAGTGTGCCTTTCCTGGTTAAACATTTTCTTCTTTCTTTACTTGTTTGCTTGCATCTATGTGAGACTTTTGCAAAGAAAGATACCAGCTGTATAGAAGGCTGTAATGAACTCCAAAGCCGGAATCTTACTGTGCTGCAATGTGCCTTCAACAGCAATGTTAGTCTTACAAGCCCATTTCATTCAAATAAAACAGATGACAATCGAAACAGCAGTGACTTTTTCTCGAGTCTTATTCTGTAATATGTCTTATCTGGGAGATCATGGTTCTGATCATGAAAATAATTTACCACGTACCACTTATTACATGATTAACAAAAGTTATAATGTGACAAGTTCTAAGCACTCAAAGAGCTACTGTACAGTAAGGGAACAGATAAAACACGCACTGCTGGGTCTTAGTAAGAATGCCCATCTGTCGGTGAGTGCAAATTTCAGCCTTTGGGGACAGCTTTTTTTAAGGACTGCAGTTTGACTAACTGAAGTCTCTCTCCGTTTTAAAGCAGTGACATTCTATACGTAACTTCATAAGAAGTATGTGTTGTATCATATCAGATCAATAGGGGCCTCTTTCATTTAAAGTAGTAATACTAACAGTTTTATGTGATAAAGGCGAGTCTCAAAGACTGCCTATCACATACAGCAAGCAAACTTGAGCCCATAGTCAAAAGGGCGACACATATTGTACCGACCATTGCAAATAGCGACGGTTGGTACAATACTTAACTAAATCAAACAGGACTCTTTTTTTTATGTGGGAGCAGTGTCCCCCATACTCCCCCTTGCGGGAGGCAAGCTGCCCACATCCCCCAAAGTTAAATAACCAACTCGGAGGGGGGTGCGGACCACGGGGCAAGTTACTGAACCCAGGTCTGCTTGCATTGCAAGTGGTGGTGTACACCGCTATGCTATGCAAGCAGCTCGGTGGTAATTGGCTACAAAGGATGCTTTATCCTGTATAGTGAGTACAACTCCTTGCTGTACTCGCTATACAGGATAGAGTGAGGTATTCCACCACTCACTCTCTTGTACAGCGCTATTATTGAGTTGCTCAAATGTGCAGTGCTCAATAATAAGCGCTCTACATGGGTGCTTCCATACTAACTTCTTTAGAGATGTGTGTAGTACCATGACAAACCAACAGAGGTTTATGTCTAACCCTGGAGTTCCAAGCATCATCTGAAGTTAGGGGTTGCTTTTACCAAGTCTGGCTGCCCCCCCTCCCCTTGATTCAGCAAGAAATCATTACTAATGGCACTGCCAAAAAGTTAAGTTCCCCAATTAACTAGCTGTCTTAATCTCTGTATTTTGCTTGTTAAATATAGATATATAGATATGTAGATGTTGACGGCAGATAAGGGCCTTCAGCCCACCTAGTCTGCCCATTTATACAGGTAACTGTGCTTCTTCAAGCTTCCTTAGAACTAGGTTGTCCCCATCCTCCAACCACCAGGATCCTCTTATGCCTGTCCCATGCATTCTTAAATCCTGTAATCAATTGTGCCCCCACCACCTCTTCCAGCAGGCTGTTCCATTTGTCCACCACCCTCTCTGTGAAGAAGTACTTCCTCATATTCCCTCTGAACCTCTGTGAGTCCATATTCATCCCATGTCCCCTAGTCCAGGAGCATCTTTTTCTTTGAAAAATTGTGTTTTCCTGCACCTTGTTCCTCCCTGTGAGGTACTTATATGTCTCAATTATATATAAGAACTGAACTGTGCAGTGCAGATGATCTGGGTGCATTTTGAAAGGGTGCAAACCTCAGTTAGAGGTGATGTCTGGACAAAGGTTATCAGCTGAGCTGAATAGTGGGATGACTGCTCAGCTATCTATCTGAAGGGACTATGGTCATTTTAAGCTGCTGTAGGTATAGCAACAGTCTGTGGTGCCCTTTGTGAACACTTGCACCCTCTGTCTGTGTTTTTAAAGACAGATAAATCATGTAGTTGAAGTAAAATTCCAATTTTTAATTTTATGAAGAACCAGAAGTGCCAGTGACATCACTTCTGGTCCAGCATTCATGTAAACATTAGCCTCAAGCAGGGGAACTGTTTGAGAACTGAACTGTGCATTGTAGATGATTTGGGTGCATTTTGGAAGGGTGCAAACCTCTGTTAGAGGTGGTATCTGGGCAAAGGTTATCAACTGAGCTGAACAGTGGGCTGTGTGCTCATTTATCTATCTGAAGGGACTCTGGTCATTTTAAGCTGCTGTAGGCATAGCTACAGTTTGTGGTGCCCTTTGTGCACACTTGCACCCTCTGTCTGTCTTCTTAAAGACAGATAAATCATGTAGCTGAAGTAAAATTCCAACTTTTACTTTTACGAAGAACTGAAGGTGCCAGTGACATCACTTCTGGGCTGGAGTTCACATACAGTAAACACTAGCCTCAACAAGCAAAGGTGAGTGCAGGGCAGAGGTGACACAGGCAGAGGCAAGCTGCAACTGCCATCATACCCTGAAAAAGGCAGGGAAGGTGGCCTGGTCCCTGACAAAAGTAAGCACTGTGCTACATTTTATTTACATTTATATTGGATATCAGTTAGCTAATAAACCATTTGTTATACTTAGGAACGGACTTCACTGACAACAATTAAAATGGCTGATACTATTATTTCTCTGAATGGGGAGACAGGCATTAAATGCTTAAGTTGCCTTATGTATAAAATTGTGGACAATGTTATGTCCTTCAGTGGCGTTACTTGTGTCAAATGTCAAAATATTATTGAGCTACTCTTGGAAGTCGAAACTTTTTACAGTAGGCTAGACTATGTCAAAAAAAAAATCAACTGGAATTGGCCAAAAGATTAAGTACCATAAATGTGCAGCCTGTTCCTGAGATGGACCTTCCAAGCACAGAACCATCTTCAGCTAAATGTAACCATAAACAACATTTTAAAGAACAATCAGGAGATATTCCACCAGTAAATCACCTCCCTATACTATAGGATAAAACTGTCATGTTAAATCCTGAGACTGTAGTAAAACAGAGGAGAAGGGAGGAGGATGATGATCTGATAAACTCTGACTTAGACTGGACTCTTGTGGAGGGAAAACGTAGTTATAAAAAGGGACGTACAGCACAAAAATTCACTCTACCGGTGTTAAATAGGTTCAAGCTTCTAGGTGACGCTACCTCTGAGAGTTCAAACAACAATGACAATTTATTACAGTGTGAAAATATAAACTTATGTTCTTCCTTGCCAATGTACCAGAACTCTCTAAAGGTTGATAGTAGTGTACATATAGATTCTAGACATAATGTGGAATCTGACATCTTAAATGCACCTAATGTATCCTCAAATTGCCTGACGTCTGGCTTAAACATTGTTCCTAATGATAATGAAGTCACATCAAATGGTTCCTCCGAACTACATGGTGATAAAGGGTGCCAAAACCAGGGAGTAGTAATATCTAATCCTATTCCCACAAAGGATTCTATGGATGCAACATTGAATCCACCACTTGGCCAGGTTGAGTCCGAAGCCAATAATATAGGTCAAGCAAAGAGCTGACCACAACAGGTTTTTGTTTTGGGGGATTCTATGATTAAACATATTGACAGACTGGTTTGCAATGGAGACAAGGGGAAAAAAACATGTTCCAGTTTTAGAGGGGCTAAGATTTCTGATCTAACACCCATAATGAATAACATTTTGTACAGTGCAGGTGAAAAACATCTGGTTATTATCCACACAGGCACTAACAATATAAATTTGTCTAATATTGTAGAAGCACAAAACAAATTTATTGTGGTTTGAGTGCACTCCTGTGGTATAAAGGTTGTGAAATATGTTTCATAAAGATACTGACGGTCCCCAGGGCTACAGTTACTAGAACACTTAAAATCAAGGCTCTCAACAAATGACTCAGAAAGTGGTGCCTCAAAAACAGATTCTCGTGTGTTACCAACTGGGAATTATTTCAGAATAGACAAAATTTATATAGTTGGGATGGCCTTCACCTCAGTAGGAGGGAGAGCAATATGTTGGAAAGAATGTTTTAGAAATTAATATCAGATCATTTAAACTGACACACGGGTCTGAAAGGAGTGTACAAAATCCTTCTCTGAACCAGGGAAAATTATCCAAAATTGATTATTGTAAGTGCAATATCCTTATGATAAATGCCAGGAGTTTAAATTTTACTAAAATGGCTGAACTTCAGGCACTACTCGTTGGTGACAATATCGATGTCATAGCCATTACTGAAATGTGGTGGGACGATTCAGCCACATGGATGAACACCTTGCCCAACTATAAACTTTACTTAAATAATAGGCCTGATAGACTGGGGGTGTATTTATATTAAAGACAATATCCCTTCCCAACAATGCGTGTCTACTAAATCCCAGGGAGTCCCAGTTGAGAGTCCTTGGGATAGTATCCAGTTCAAGGGTAGAGCTAAACTTGTACTGGGGAATTATTATAGACCACCAGCATCAAATGAACTCTATAAAAGATGCCTATTTAATGAAATCATTAATGCCTCTAACATGGGCAATGTACTAATTCTTGGGGACTTTAACTTTCCTGGCATAGATTGGGATACTTTAACTGGTTCAAACAATGTGGAGTGGGAATTTGTAACCACCTTATTAAGTTAAGGTCTGCAAAAAATGGTTCATGGGCATACCCGTGGTAATAACACATTAGACCTTATCATAACTAGTCTAGAATCAGAAGTTTCTGATGTCTCAATCCTAAATCCAGAGTAACAATGACCACAATATGGTCTCCTTTACTTTGATGGCCTCTAGGCCTAGATTACATGGTACAACTATCCTGAGGGACTATAATAAGGCAAAAACTGACAAAAGCAAAGCATATCTACCTAACATGGACTGAGATTCTGTACTAACTAATAAATCAGTTAATCAAGCCTGGAAAATAGTCAGGAGAACCGTACACAAACTTGAAAACATATTTGTACCCTTAAAGAAAAAAATACATTAATGAAGGAAAAATACCAATATGGGTAACAGCTGATATAAAAAAAAATAAATTAAAACCAAAGAAACTTTATACTAAAAGGTTAAATTAGAGCCATCTGACATCAATGTTCAGACATATAAAAAGGAATTGAAACATCTTAAAACCATGATAAGATGTGCTAAATATAGGGATGAATTCAAAATTGCCCATGGAAAAGATAATAAAGCACTTTTCTCTTATATTACCAATAATAACAAAAATTTATCCAGGGCAGTTGGGCCTTTGTTACATAATGGGTCAACTATTTCCAGTGATGTGGAAGCAGGCAATCTTTTTAACTTATACTTCTGCTTGGTATTTTCAAGTGGAAGTATAACTAATACAACTTTGAGTTCAGAAACATTTATAAATAATTATCATTTTTCTGATTATGAATTTCTGAAGGCACTAACTGAAATAAGAAACAATTCCAGTCCTGGGCCAGACAACGTCCATCCTAGATTTCTGTGAGAAATGGTGGAACAACTTGTTCAACCATTAGCCATTATCTTTAACATACAGTATCACTTGACCAGGATATTGTGCCTGAAGACTGGCGCACAGCAACAGTTATTCCAGTTTTCAAAAAGGGGAATCGTAGTAGCGTTGAGAACTACAGGCCCACCAGCGTCACTTCTGTCTGTTGTAAAATAATGGGAGAAATTAATTAAATCATGCTTGGGTTACGCTTAATTTGGGTCTAAATGATAACTATCATCATGCATTCAAGGAGGACTTTTCAGCAACCACCAAATCTAGTGTCCTTTTATAACAACGTCAGCTGTAGCCTGGATAGGGGTAAATCTTTTGATGTTATTTTAGTAGATTTTCAAAAGTCAACACTGTCCCTCGTGACATCTTAATTAACAAATTATTACATATGGGCTTTAATCTAATTTTGATCAAATGGATTCAAAACTGGTTATTATACCATAAGCAGTGTGTAAGAATAAATGGGAACTTATTCAGAGGAGGGAATTGTCAGAAGTGGGGTACCCCAAGGCTCCATCTTGGGCCCTACTTTGTTCGGTATCTTTGTTAGTGATATGAACTTCCAAATAATAAATCTGATCGTTAAATTTACAGATGATACCAAGTTAGGGGGGAGGTAGATTCATTTACAAAGCACTTATCACTTATCAGTGACTTACTAAATATTGAAAAATGGGCCATCATAAATGGAATGTCCTTCAATGTGGACAAATGTGTAGCTGTGCACTATGGTAAAAATAACCCCAAATACTCATACTTCAAAATAATCTACTGATTCACATCTCTGAATCAGATCTTGATCTTGGTATTCTTATAAATAATAAATTGGCTATTTCTGACCAATGTAAATCCATTACCAAAAAGGCTGTTGGTATGATAAAAAGGATCAAGTGCTCCTTTATTTTCTGAACCGAACACTGCCTGTTACCTCTATATACTATAAGAGATTTATTAGACCCTATTTAGATTATGGTTCACATTTTTGCAGTCCCTATTTAAAAGGAGACATTGCAGTGATCGAGAGGGTTCAGAAGCATATCACTAAAATGATACCTCATTTAAAAAACAAAATGTACCGTGACAGACTAAAAGAGACATGATTATTTTCTCTACAGGAGAGAAGGCAAAGGGGCAGTCCTTTGCTCACGTACAAGACCTGAAATTCCCCTGTGTTGGCTTCCCAATGTGAGCTGAAACTAAACTCCAGAGATAATAATTTACGATCTCATTATGAATAACTTGTAGTCCCATGAATAAACACCTCAAAGATGGATCTTTTTTTCACAGTGGACTCAGCTAAAGCCTGGAATAAATTGCCACAGGAATTAATTGATAAAAACACACTACTAGGATTCAAAAGGGGCCTTGATAGACTCTTGGTATCTACTAAAACTTTGGTATCAATTTGACCCACATGTGTGGGGGACAATCTCGATGGGCTAGCATAAGCCTTCTTTTGTTCTTTCAACCCAGTAAACCCCCTGTCCCTCCTTTCTTCCAGGGAGCACATATTTAAGTCTTTTAGTCAGTCCTCATAGGGTTTGTGATGTAATTCTTGCGCCATCTTGGTTGCCCTCCTCTGAACTGTCTCCACCCTGTCCATGTCTTTACGTAGGTACGGTCTCCAGAACTAGACACTGTACTCGAGGTGTGGCCTCACTAATGTCCTGTATAGTGGAATTATCATCTCCCATTTCCAGCTGGTGATACCCCTGCCTATGCATCACAGCATCCTGTTTGCTTTTCCTGCTGCCTTGTCGCACTGACTTCCTATCTTGAGGTCATCAGAGATGATAAACCCTAGGTCTCTTTCCAACTTGGAGCATTCTATACCCCCCCAACTGATATGTCGTTCCTGGATTTTTGTGTCTCATGTGCATTATCTTACCTTTTTTGTGTCATATCTTAACTGCCACTCTCTTTACCAGTCCTCAATCTTCTACAGATCTCTCCAGATCTCTTTTCATTCTACTGACACCCTCCGGCATGTCCACTGTGCTGCAGAGATTTGTGTCATCAATGAACAGGCAAATTCTCCCTTCTAGGTTCTCTATAATGTCACTGATAAAGATATTGAAGGGGACTGGACCCAACACTGATCCCTGAGGAACCCTTCTGGTCATCTTTACCTCAATGGAATGACAGCCACCACCCTCTGTGTCCTGCTATCTGGCCAGTTCTCCACCTTCATCACTGTGCTACCCACTCCCATGTTCCCCAGCTTGTTTAACAGCTTTCTATATAGCACAGTGTCAAAGGCCTTGCTGAAGTTCAGGTAGGCTACATCCACTGCGCCTACCCCTTGATCCCACCTCCCTTGTCACCCAGTCGAAAAATGTAATGAGGTTAATCTGGCATGATCTCCTTCCAGTAAAACCATGTTGCCTTGGGTCCTGTAGACCAATGCCAACCAGGTGTTCTACTATTCTTTCCTTCAGTAGTGTTTCCACGATCTTCCCCACCATTGAGATCAGGCTGACTGGTCTGTAGTTTCCTGCTTCCTCTCTGTTCCTGTTTTTGTATAGGGGGACTATATAAGCTGTCCTGCAGTCTTTGGGTACCTCCCCTGTTTCCAGTGACCAGCTGAACAGGGTTGCTAGAGGTTCAACCACCACCTCTCTTAGCTCCCTCAGCACCCTGGGGTGTACCCCATCTGGCCCCATAGTCTTATCAACTCTTATTCCTTCCAGTTCCTTTAGGACCCTTTCCTGTGGAAAAGAACTTGTATCCATTTCCATGCCCTTCTTACCATTTCTACTCTCTTCTGTCCCATTTCCTGCCCCGTCCTCTATAAAAAATATAGTATTGTTTGATGCCTGCATTTTCTCTTCCTATAAATAATTTGAAAAACATTTATTTTAAAAATGCACTGTGATATCACAAAAAAACATAGAAATGTAAAATATGACAGCAGATAAGGGCCACTGGGCCCACCCAGTCTGCCCATTTTTGTTAACTTTCATTTTTTGCGGCAGACTCTACTTGATTTATGGCACAATCTCTTCCTTTTCTTCATTATTCCTATTATTCCCTTTGTACCTGTTCCAGGTATTTTTGAATCCCACCACTGTTTTCACCCCCACAACCTCCACTGGAAGACTGTTCCAGGTATCCATCACCCTTTCTATAAAGAAGTACTTCCTACTTCCCTCCTGAATTCCCCCCCAGTTTCATACCATGCCCCCTTGTTCTAGAGCACCTTTTTCTCTGAAAAGATGCCCCCTCTGGTACCTTATTTAGCCCTGTGAGGTATTTAAAGGTCTTTATCATATTCCACCTCCAGGGAGTACATATTTAGTGTAGCTCCTTTAGTCTCTCCTTGTAGGGCTTTTGATGAGGACCCTGCACCATATTGGCAGCCCTCCTCTGGAACGCCTTCACTCTATGTCCTTCCTGAGATGTAGTCTCCAGAACTGGACACAGTACTCAAGGTGGGATCTTAACAGCGG
Organism: Neoceratodus forsteri; assembly: GCA_016271365.2. NCBI lineage: Eukaryota > Metazoa > Chordata > Ceratodontiformes > Ceratodontidae > Neoceratodus > Neoceratodus forsteri. The sequence goes on along the minus strand of CM028129.1, from coordinate 439,715,995 downwards.
TCTACATAGGGGCAGCACCACCTCCATCTTCCTGCTGGCGATATTATTTCCTATGCACCCCATCTTTCCACTGGCCCTTCCAACTGCCTCATCACACAGCCAGGCCATCTTGGGTCATCAAATATAATTACCTCTAGGTCTCTTTCCTGTTAGGTCTTTGTTGGTATCACTCTACCCATTTTGTACTCGATTCACAAGTTCTTATGACCCAAGTGCATTATTTCGCAATTTGTTGCATTAAAAACCAGCTGCCATACCTTTAACTACTCTTCCAGTCTTTTGGGATCCCTGTCCAACCTTTACACACACACACACACACACACACCCAGAGTATCCACTCTGTTGCAGATCTTGGTGTTATCCACAAAGAGGCAAATCTTCCCTTCCAGTTCCTCTGCTATGTCACTTAAAAAAACATTAGTGGTTCGGTCCCAGCACTGATACCTGAGATATTCCACTGGTCACTCTCCATTCCTCTTAGTGAACTCCATTTACCACTACACTCTGTGTCCAATCCACTAACCAGTTTCTTACATAGTTTACCACCTTATTACCCACCCCAGGTTGCCCAACTTACTTACCAGTCTCCTATGTGGAACGGTGCCAAGAACATTGCTGACATCCAAGTAGGACACTTCCACCGCTTCTCCCTGATCCGGGTTCTTGGTCACCTAGTCAAAGAAATCTGTCAGATTTGTCTGGCACAACCATCCCTCTGTGAAACCTTGTTGCCTTGGATCCTGTAATCTGCTGGATACAAGACATTCCACAATCCTTTCTTTAAATAGTGTTTCCATTAACTTACCAACTACTGATGTCAGACTCACAGGCCTATAACTGCCTTCCTCTTCCTTGCTACCACTTTTGTGAAGTGGAACTACATCTGTACTTCTCCAGTCCTCTAGGACCATGCCAGTCTCCAGTGATCTGTTAAATAGGTCTGCCAGAGGTGCAGCTAGTACCTCTCTGAGCTCCCTCAGCACCCGTAGTTGTACCCCATCTGGCCCCATAACCCTGTCTACCTTCAAGTTAGCGAGTGCCTTCTGAACTCTCTCCTCAGGAAATGAACTAGTGTTCATTTCCTTCCCAGCAAAGTTCCTGGCACCCTTGAGTGGTCCCTTACATTCCTCTTATACTATAAACACTGAACAGAAGTATTTGTTTAAAATGTTTGCATTTTCTTGTTCCTCCTACATACAGTCACTCCTCTGTCTCTCTCTTTAATCATACAATCCTTTTATTTGTTTTCCTTTTTTCATTAATATACCTAAAAAATATCTTATCCTCTTTTGATACTCCCTGATCTATTCTTTCCTCGGTTTGTGCCTTTGTGCTCCTTACTGCTTTGCTTGCTTCCCTCTGTTTTCCCTGATAACACTTCCCTATCCTCCTCCTCTTTCTGGGTCTCCTTATTCCTTCTGAATGCTGCTCTCCTAGCCTTCACCTTTTCTGCTACCATTTTTGAGAACAGTAGCGGTCTCCTCTTCCTTTTACTTTTGCTTATCTGCTTAACCTAGAGGTTTTCTGCCTTCACTATGCCCTCTTTTAGTGTGGCCCACTTTTCCTTCGGCCCCCATTCACCCATCTTAAAAAAATCAGCCCATCTAAAGTCCAGGACTCATGCCATTGTGTGGTTAGATTCTGTGGCTGTTCTTATATTGAACCATACTGTATGGTGATTGCTGGTCCCCAGATGGCTTCCCACCTTGATGCTCACAACACTGTCCCTTGTTACTAAACACTAGGTTCAGTATTGCTCCACCCAGAGTGGGTTCACTGGCTAGTTGCCTGAGGAATGCCCTCAGCAGTGAGTTCAGGATGTTTCTGCTTCTAGCTGAAGCTGCAGGAGCAAGGCTCCAATCTACATATAGCAGACTGAAGTTCCCCACCAGCAACTCCCTTTTTCACCATTTTGGAAATTGTTTCTAACATACAATATATTTGCCTAAGTCCTCCCCATGTGCCAGAGGCCTGGGGGATCACACCTGCCCGAATAGTGGTTCCGTTTTCTGACTTGAGTGTGATCCACAGCACTTCTGCCCCCCCCCAATTCCCTGTATTTCTGTTGCTTTTATGCTTTCCTTCACATAAAGCACCACTCCCCCTCCTTTCCTTCCTATCCTGTCCCTTATATAGAGAATACTGGCTGGGCAACCATGTGTAACTTGCCTGTGCTGCCATAAAGAGGTTCAGATTACAGCAGACCTTGAGAGCGAAGCTAAAGAGGTCCTTTGTAATCTGAACCCCAAGGTGGCAGCACAGGTTGGTTGGACATGATTTTGCCCAACCACTATTTTTTTTATACTGTATGGAGATCAAAAATAAGTGTTGAAACTGTTGTGTCCGTTCTTGTTCTCAGCCATTCTCCCATTGTCAGTTGCAGGTGACAGCCAATACAGAGAAACAGATGATTTTTTTTAAAATTAGTGTAACAGTCCCTTGACTTATCTTGGCTGTTCTGGGGCCCTCAATTTTCACCTGAACACACCTCTCGAGGGGGCCGGCCTGGGTTCACTAGTGGACTAGATGCACAGGAGTAGAATGGTGCTGTGCCTCCACCTGGGGTAGTAATATGTGATACCTGTTGGATAAACAGGAGGCAGTATAGCGCAGTGGGTTAAGGCTCTGAGCTGCATATCTGGAGACCTGAGTTTGAATCCCACAGCCACCTAGGTGCATACTGTGTGATCCTGAGCAAGTCACTTAATTTCCTTGTGTTCCCAGGTCGCATCTGGAAACAAGCTTCCGCTTAGTGTGCTACTCCTGGTTAAACCATGTTCCCTTAAACTGCAGGTTACCAGCCCCCAGGAAAATACAATGACTGCCTCCACAGGACCTTCCCCACACAGCACCAATACACACTTTGCAATGATAAGCAATACCCAAGTGCAGCATAAACTAACTTCACTTTTATTACAGGGAAGGGAAAAAAGGGGAAATTAGCACAAAACACAAAATAGTAAATGACAACAACAAGGTTACCCCATACTGTCCCACACCTCCCACTTGTGGGAGCACCCATCTTTTCCCCCAAACAGCTATTAGGTAACAGTCTGTTGCGCTGGGTACAGCATCGAGGTGCTGGCGGCCTACCAGTGGATGCAGGGTGACGCTCCGAGATTCTGGGATGCTGTGAGGATAACAATCTTTAACTTGAGGTAAAGTCCAACACATAAGGGCTGAAAATAGCCCACATGAACATTCAGAGCATTAGGGGTAAAATAGCTGAACTTGATCGCTGGACTCGGCACTACAAGCCCGATGCCCTCTGTATTACAGAATCCTGGCTAAAACCAAACATTCTGTTACATGAGATTGCCCTCCCTGTCTACTCCTCCTTCCGGCGCGATTGGTCACACAAACAGGGGGGAGGAGTTATGATATACACCAGGGCTGGGTTAACAGTTGGCGAAATAACTGACCCAAACATTAACTCAGCTGCTGAACACCCATTCATTACAGTTACCCTAGGCCAAGTTAAACACATAACTATAGGATGCATATATCTACCCCCTAATCAAGCATCAGTCACCTACGCATAATTTTTCTCCAGCATTAATAACCTGCCCCATAATGACATTATACTATGTGGAGACTTTAATCTAGATTGGACCGGACCAAAAAGAATACATTACCAAGCCACATTACTAGACGCCAATCTTGAGCAACTAAATGACCAACCCACCAGTCTTAATATGAAGTCTGGTAGACATAGCCTATTAGACTGGATCATAACAAATAAGCCTACCCATATTAAGGCCATAGGTGTCCTCACAGACATATTAAGCGACCATTCCCAACCTTTTACATCTGGAAAAATAGCACCCCACACCACCCCCCTATAACTCTCAAAACCAGGGATCTATCTAACTTTGTCATTGAAGCATTCCTCCAAAGTCTTGCATCAGTCGATTGGTCCCCCATAGCCACCCTCCCTGACATAGACCAGGCATTAGATTATTTTATCAACACATTTACCTCAGTCTTAGACTCACATGCCCCATACAAACTCAGAAGATCCAAAGGTCTCCACTCCCCTTGGCTTTCCCAGGACTTGAGGCATCTAATGCACTCGTGATAAATCCTGCATGGCCTACAAAAGATCCGGACTACATTCAGATTGGTTAATCTATCGCCAACTACGGAACACATGCAAAGCACAAATCAACAAGTCCAAAAGGGAACATTTCCAGTCCCTACAAAGAAAGGCACCTTGCCAACCCTAAAAGCTTCTGGAAACAAATTAATGCACTCATTAAGGGCAAAGAGAGAATAATCCCTCAAAATATGACCGCAAAAGGAACTACTCTAACCACACCACGGGATATAGCCATTAGTATTAACCACTTCTTTACTGACCTTGGTGTATATAAGACTGGCCTTCCCACTGTGCACCCAGCGCAGTTTAACACACTTCTAGGTATTACTCATCCCCAGTTCCATATAAAAATAACCTCACAGAAAGAGGCATTTAAACTCTTGATTGGCCTCAACCCTGACAGTTCTGGCTTCAACTCCCTGCCACCTAAATTTCTCAAGATGGGAGCCTCTATACTTGCTTATCATATTGCCCTACTAATTAAAAGATACTTCCTCACTCAATCCATCCCTAATAAATGGAAAACAGCAAACGTCATTCCTGTCCATAAGAGTGGTCCATCCAGCCTCATTGAAAACTACCATCCCAAATCCATCGTATGCCCTATCGCTAAAAGTCAAGAAAGAATACTATATAATCAACTATATTCTTATCATGAACTGATCAGTACCCTTACCATTCACCAACATGGTTTTTGAAAGCTGCACGGTACTGAATCCGCTCTCCTAATAGTCACCACTGACATACTACTGGCCATAAACCAAGGTAAAGCCGCAGGGGTGGTCTTCATGGACCTCATAAAGGCTTTTGACCTTGTCAACCACACAATCCTCATCTCCAAACTATACCATCTTGGCTTCGATGATAATTCCCTCTCCTGGACTTCTTGCTATCTATCAAATCAGTCCCAATGCGTCAAATGGGCAGGAGCAAGATCACCCCTATCCCCTATTACCAACAGGGTCTCCAAGGGGTCAATCCTTGGACCACTTATTTTCTCAATTTTCATCAATGACCTGCCGGAGAACTGTGGAGGGGAATTCATCCCGCTCTATGCAGATGATGCCATACTTTACAGAGCTTCTAAAGATGTCAATTGTATAAGCTCGGACCTGGAAAATGACTGCCACACCCTGGAAGAATGATTTAAAGACAGCTTGTTAGTCCTGAATATCAAAAAAAAAACAAATCCATGTTGTTCCACCATACCTCCTTTGATAATTCCCTGACTCCTCAGACAATCAAATCCTCATAAGGCATACCACTAGAAGGGTTCACCTCTTTCAAATATCTGGATCTGACCCTGGACAAGCACCTATCCTCCGATAATCACATAACTAACATAGTTAAGACCACATCACATAACTAACATAGTTAAGACCACCAACCAGAAAATTGGCCTCCTGTACCTTACCGCTCCCTACCTCTCCAACCGCATGAGAAGAACCATAGCCTCAGCTACCCTCTTCCCAGACCTCTTCTATGGGGCCTCAATAATTCACTCAGCCAAGTCAACACTTCTAGATAAATTAAAAGTGGCCTATCACAGAACTGCTCACTTTGCTGCCAAGGCCCCTGCCCGAGACCACCATTATAATGTTCTAAGCACTCTGGGGTGGCCATCCTTTGAAACCAAGATGGACTTCCCGATGGCCTGCACCACCTTCAAACTCATCCACCTACCCTCTCCTCCTAGCCTATCTAATCTCCTCACCCTGAAAACCTCCCACAGGACCCTTAGATACTCCCACCTCCCAGTATTAAGTTTACCAAAAACTCGGTTAGCCACAGGTAGAAAATCTTTCTCCTTTGCAGCACCCCATAAGTGGAACAACCTCTCACAATCTCTACTTGCTTGTAAGTCTCTCCCATTATTCAAACAACGGTTTAAGGAATCATTTTTCTCACTGCCTATCTGCAATGGTAACTGCCAGTAATACCACCCCTGACTACCCACTTCCCCTTATCCCCTCCCTCCTTCCTATCCCTCTTGGATCCCCCTCTTAACCCCACTACTGTTATGTCTCTCCTTACCTCCTTCCTCTCTCAGATTCTGTCTTCAATCCTATTTGGACCAAGTACAAATATTTAGAATTAACAATAACCTACTATGCACTTGTACCTTTCAACTACTATGAAATCTGCTTTAGAAATGTTTTTTTTTATAATTTAAATTTTATTGAAAGTTTTAATATACAAATAGGACCTGGTCCGTAGATCCAAAGAGTATTCTTTGAAACAAAACAACATGAGTGACCCCACCCCTTCCCCCAATCACCCACCCCAAAAACCACCCCCCTAACACAGTTCATAAGAATTAGGAGCCCTTGACATCCATCCATTTAAAATAAATGTATTAGACAAGAATTAAATAGAGTACAATGTATGAAGTGAGGCCCAGATCCGATCATATCTGGAATTATTGTTAATACTCAAGATCATCTTCTCCACTCGAAGATTAAATAATAACTCATTTAGCCATTCAGAATAAGAGATAACCTCAGAGCTTTTCCAATACTTAAGCACTAATTTTTTAATGGACATAGAAATCAAAGCGATATGAAACTTGCGCTTATTAACTGAAATCTGAGAGAAATCCCCAAAAATACAAACCTCCAGAGTGAACAGGTCTCCCAGCCCAAGGAGTGGGTCAGCCTTTTCCTTTATAGCTTCCCAAAGAGGTAATATCTTAGGGCATTCCCAGAAAATATGAAGTAGAGAACCCTCTGCCTGAGCACACCTAGTGCAAAGAGTAGAGGGGGTTAAACCCCATTTAGCCAGTTTCTGGGGATAGTGATAGAGATTATGGAGAATACGAAATTGCATCAATCGTAACCTATCTTGTATTACAAAACTATGGCAATTATTCCAGATGGTTATCCAGTCTTTATCCCAGTTCGGGAATTGGGTGGCCCAGAACTCTGTGGGGCCAAATGGTGTAGGGAAATGCCAGTCATACAAAATATTGTATAATTTAGAGATACTTCAGGGAGAAATAGCCAAAGGGCTAAATCTGTGAGAAATGCAAAATTGTAAGATATAGGGGGGCCCTCCCCAAATTTTTTGAGAAGGAGATGTCTAAGTTGGTATACCTTGAAATAGTCACTTCCCTTGAGCCCAAATTTTGCCACCATATCCTCAGCTGATAACCAAGTACCATCCTCCTTGAGAAATGAGTGAACCTTCCCCTCACCTAAACTGGGTAACCATCTAGGGAGTAACATTTTACTATCCAGTTTAAAAGCAGGAGAATTCTAAATTGACTGGTCCGCATCCAGCCAATTCTTATATTTTAGGAATCTACACAACTGTAAATGAATCTTCAATGAAATTCCGATTGTAGAGTCTTTTAACTCCTTAGGTATCGAAACTGCATTGAGAAAAAATAAAGCAGAGGGAGCAATGTTACTCAACCGGATCTTTTCCCTCTCTATTTTAAGCCAGGCAGGCAAATAGTCCAGGGGATAGGGGACCATCCATTTCAAGTATTTAGCTGCACAAGAAGCCCAGAAGTACAACCCTATATATGGAAGACGTAGACCTCCCTTGGACTTAGGAGCCACCAGCTTGTAAAAAGCTAGCCAAGGCTTCTTTTTAGACCAGATAAAATTTCTAATCACAGCTTGAACCTTTTGGAACCAGCTACTTGGCACAGAAATGTCTAACGACTGGAGAGGATATAAGATACATGGGAGAATATTCATCTTGATCAGACTGACTCTTCCCCAAAAACAAATAGGTAACGCCGACCATCTCTCCAAATCCAAAGCCACTGTGGACATTATGGCCTCTAAATTATATTTAAAGGTTGACTGCATATCCCTTGTTAGCACAATACCTAAATATCACAATGAGTCCTTAGACCAAGCCAAACCAAGGGAAATAATGTCATTCTTAAAGACGTGGTGATTTAAAGGGAATACAATCAACTTCCCTACATTTAATTTGTAATTAGATAATTTACTATATTGTTCTATTAAACCCAACATCGAGGGGATAGAAGTCTCTGGGTGGAAGAGATACAGAAGCAAATCATCTGCATAAGCAGCTACCTTCAATTCAATACCAAGAATGGAAACCCCCTGCACCTCCGGACAAGATATTAGTCTGTGGATTAAGGGCTCTAAGTAGAGATTAAAAAGCAAAGGAGAAAGAGGACATCCCTGTCTGGTACCAGAATGCAAAGCAAAAATCCTGGAGAACACACCGCTTCCTGATATCTTAGCTGTCGGTCGCTGGTACAAAGCCCTTATCCAGGATTGAAATTGTTGAGGAAAACCAAAAAATTTTAATGTTTGAAGTAAGAAACTCCAGTTAACTCTGTCAAAAGCCTTCTCGGCATCCAGAGAAACCAATGCCATTGATACGGACGCGTCTCTGGACTCCGAGAAGACATGTGAAAGAGTACGGAGGTGGTCTGCAGAAAATCTGCCTTTCATAAAACCAACTTGATGCGAGCCAATTAAATCAGGCAGAACTAAACTAAGTCTGTCAGCCAAAATCTTCATTAAAATTTTAATATCTTGGTTTAACAAAGATATGGGTCTGTAACTCTCAACACACTCTGGATCTTTCCCTGGCTTTGGAAGAAGCACAATAAGGGCTTCAAATAAGGAAGAATCAACCTGAACCCCTGAAAGAATATAATGAAAAAGAGACAAGAGATAGGGAGTAATTTGTTCCCTAAAACACTTATAGAAATTCACTGAAAAAGCATCTAATCCAGGTGATTTATCTGAGGGTAGGCCCTTTATCGCATCCCAAATCTCATATTCTGTAATAGGGGTCATCAGTCTCCTACCCTGGGATTCCGAAAGCCGAGGCAGATGGGTCCCCGCCAGATAAGAGGAGAGAGTGAGGGCCAAGGGTGGATCAGACATTTCACCGTATAACTGTTCAAAATAAGTTACAAACTCCGAAACAATTTCCTGAGGGTTAGATTTGAGAGTACCATCAGATTTGGAGAGAATCGGAGGGATAAACCGATTGGACTCCCATTGTTTAATTCTCTGGGCCAGTAGCTTGCCTGCTTTTTCCCCATGTACTATATAAGAGGCTTTAGTACATAAAATAGTAAACTCTGCTTTCTCATTAAGCATAGCAACTTAAGAGTCCCTCAGTTTAACTAACTCTTGTTCTGACTCCTCCGACGGAGTTGAGTGTAAGCTAATCTCTAATGTTCTTATCCAGGCCAATACCTCCCTCAGCCTCTCCTCATGCCTCTTTTTCCTCGCCGCAGCCATCCTAATTAAAATGCCTCGAAGGTATGCCTTAAAGGCACACCAAAGCATATCTGGTCTGGTATCTTGGGTAGCCTTCAAATCAAAAAATTGTGTAATATGTTCTTTGATCTGGTCTCTGCATTTGGAATCCTTAAGCAGTTGGGCATTCAATTTCCATCTAGTTTGCCGTTTAGGCAAAGAGTTAAGGGCCAACTTACAAAGCACTAACGAATGGTCGGAGGGTGGACCTGATAAGATATGGGAACCTGTCACCCCCAGTAACAAAACCTGAGACACTAGTAAATAATCAATACAGGAAAGAGACCTGTGAACAGGGGACACAAAAGTGTATTCCCTGTCTGCAGGGTGTAGGACCATCCAAATATCGCACAGGCCCAACTTATCCATTAATTCCTGCAATGCACATTGTGCAGGGGAAGGAGTACTCATTTGGGAGCCAGTACGGTCTTTACCTGAGTCTACCACTAAATTCCAGTCCACCCCCTAAAATAATGGTAGAAGGCAATAGTGGAAGAATATTATTAAGCAATCTCGTGAAAAACACAGGGTCATCTTTGTTAGGGCCATAAATACTGCCTAACACGAAATCTTGAGAGAAAAAAGTTCCCTTAACCAGAACAAATCTGCCCTGGGGGTCTTTAATTTCCTGGATAACCTGAAAATGAATGCCCTTATTAATGAGAATTAAGACCCCACAACTACTTGTGGTTCCTTGGGCTGAGAAGACCTGTCCAATCCACATCCGTCTCATCTGAATGGCTTCCAAATCAAGTACATGAGATTCCTGGATAAAAACAATATTTACACCTAGGATATCTAAATGCTTCAATATCCTATATTGCTTAGTTTTTTTCTGGGCCCCATTAACATTCCAGGTTGAAAAACAAAGCTCTCTAGCCATTGTACAAGTATATTATAACAATCCTATAAATAATGCAACAGACTCCTTTGAATAAGATCCTCCCTCGATCTGCGATGAACTGTGTCCCCCCCAGAAATGCTTCTCCCCTCCCAACCCTCCACCCACCCCAATGACCCCATCCTCCCAGCTATGCCAGTATACCACTAAGCCCCAATAAGATACCCATCGCTCCTCCCTGCCCACCCATCCCCCAAGTCTCCTGTGCATCGCTAAGCACTCCTACAAAAACAGCCGCCCCATCCTCCCACCCACCTCCGTACAAAGGGCCAGATTAATGACTAATCTAAACAGGAATACAAAGCGATACAGCCCACTCCCATATGGAGTCCACAAACTCCTAAACTGTATATGAGATCCTGACGTAAACGAAGAGACCTATTATTGTTAATAACACCACCCAAGAGCCCTATCCAATCTACAAACTCCATACCCGATTAGAGATCACCTCTAATATGAAGTGCCCAAAACCCTGTAACTCCAACCTCTGCCTCGCCTCTGGGCAAGAGCACTCGAGAAAAGCACTATCTCCACTTATAAGCCCAAACAGGAAAAACAAACCCCCCAGTAGTCAATCCGCATCGAGAAAAAAGTGAGATGTAAAAAAGAGACAAAATATCATTCGTTAATACCGACCAGAATCCCTGACTTGGGGAACTCCCCCTGAGATAATGAAAATGAGAAACCCTAAATTAGCTGAATCCCTGCTCCGTACTAGAACAATACTCGTAGTGCAATGCTAGGCCTGTATCCTAATTACCAGAGTTATCTTTCCCCATCATCAATATTATGAGGGGCGCTAAAAGGTGAGAAAACATTCCCCTCTAGAGGTTTCCGAACTGAACTGCAAGAAAACTGTTCGCCCCACAGACACTCCCCTCATCCCTTCGTGCAGGAGCAGCAGGCAGCACCAGCCCGAAAAGGCCTCCGCCTCGCTGGCCTACCGCAAAATTTGCCATGGATTGCAGAGCCAGCCCACAGCCCACAACAAAAGCTCTCCCCCTGAGGGTCACCGACCCAATACCAGCATTCTTGCTTCCCAGCTCAAAAACCAAACAGGGGAGAGAGAGGCCAGGCTCTGCGCCATGCACAAACAGGGTATTGACACCACCGTGGCTCCCCCAAGGCAACATCCTCACATAAGTGAGCATTATCATCCTTTAGATCTTGCCCGAGATAGCATTGCCTTTCGCCTCATCCTTTGCCCAATCAAGCTAGAATGCAACTGACCATTTCCAGGGTATACAGATACAGCAAGTTCCCGTTGCTATTCCCCAAAAACCCAATATAGTTAAAGAATCAAGAATATTCAACAACCAACTGGGGTGTTAAATACTAAACATTCTCAAAAATTCTGTTAAATCTCTGAGTAAAACAGTTCTCTCTAGTAACCCCCTTGCAATTAAGAGTTCTTAAAGAGATCAGGCATGGTTTTTTTCAATTCTTCCACTGCAGACTCAAATTCTCATAGGAGTGCCATTATCCAGATATCTGAATTTGTAATATCGAGGGATATATATCATTCTGAATTTAAAGCCATGCCAGAAACTATGACTACTGGATGATAGCTGCTCTCTGCTGCCTTGCGAGAGATCTTAGGTAACTCTAATTTTGGTTCCTTCCCATTGCAGTTCTTGTATGGTCTTAAGCTTCGAAAAGAAATGTTGTTTCTCCAGAAAGTTTAAAAACGAAAGATTAACGGTCTAGGAGGTGCCCCCATCAGAGGTTTAGAGCGTAGAGCTCTGTGGGCCCTTTCTATAATGTAATGACAGCCATAAGGAGAAGGTCCTATAATTCTCTCAATAAACTTCTGTACAAACAGAATCGCGTCTTGTCCTTCTTCCATCTCACGTAGGCCAATGATGACTGCATTATTCCTGCGGCTACGGCCCTCAAGGTCTTCAAGCTTTTGCTCCATCTTAGTGATCTTCTGCAGGAGCGCAGTCACCTCAGGACCCTGTTTATCCATCTTTTTTTCTACTGAAATAAGACGAGTTTCAACATCAGACATTCTCAATACTATTTCTTCAATAGCCTGAGAAACAGACTTGAAGTCGGTAGCTAGGTTCCTTAGTTCTTCTTTAAATGGCCTAAATTCATCCAAAAATCCAGCAAGGGTTAAGGGCTCTTGCTCAGAGGTAGAAGGAGTCGTTGCCAGCACTGATTCAGCTGCTCCAGTCCGAGACTTCTTAGGGGCCTTCTCTGGGGTGACTGGGGGCGTATGCTTCGGTGGAAGTTTCTTGATGTCGGCTTCCATTCTTCACCGAACTCCCCCAATTTACTCTTGATGGCTTCCCCCACCAAAGAACCACACAAATCAGGCTCTTGATTAAGTTGGAGACGTTAAAATTATGTAAAATTAATGGTGGTGGGCAGGAGAGAACGGGAAAGCGTCTTCTCAGGCCTGCTGCATCACGTGATCTCCCTGCTTTAGAAATGTTGTATAATGTTTGATTTATTGTGTCTTGCACTGTTGTCATTACCTGTATGCACTGTAAACTGTAATTCCCATATGTAAAATAATGCCTGCTATAGATAAGTATGGAATGTACTGTTTCCCAGGTCGCCCGGAAAAAGGGACATGTTTGTTTCAACTGGGCCCACCCAGTCATCAAAATTCTAATAAATAAATAAAGTACTTTTGTTGAGGCCCAATAACCTTTAGACTCAATTAACATTTCACTTTGCTGCCTGGGCTTAAGTTGGAGTTTGGCGCAGTTCTGCCCAGGGCTTACCCCCTCTGCAGCCTCACTAGCTATCTAGCTAAATGCAGAAAGATCCTCAGATCCACAGCTCAGAGGTACTTTCTGTACAGTTTGCTGCTTCAGGGAGTTGCAAGTAGCTTGGTTTCAAATGGTACCATTCTAGTGTCAGCAGTTGGTGGTGCACCACAGCAACGGGATGCATCAGAGCAGCAGCTGGACTTCACCTGTCAGGCCTTTTACAGCTTCACCTCTAAGGCCTTTATATGCAGTGTTCACCCAACTGGTCTCTTGATGTTTTCCTCTCTGGTGATCTCTTTGTTGGTCTAGGGGGACTGGGCAGGCTGGGAATCCCCTAGACTTCTGGCGTAACACACAGCTTCTCAGAGCACACTTGCAGCTGGGCTCTGGCACACAAACATCTCTGGCCAGAAATAAACAGTCACAAAACATTTGCCCTTCCAAGGGGAAGACTGGTTACATAGTCTCTGTAGTTTAGCCCAATCACTGTGCTTTAGGCTGCAAATCACAGCTCACACATGCAGGTCTGATTCTTGCTCAGGGAACCCTGTAAGCAGTCAGCTCTGTTCCCTGTTATCCTAAATCTCTTTCAGGCACTTCACCTCTCTATTGGATTCAGGGGGTCAGAAAAGTAGTTGGCACACAGAACAGGCCTTTCAGCTGAGTAGCCCACAACAGTCTCTCCTGCTCTGAGTCTATGGGGACTCTCCCCTTGGAGGGCTTTTTATAGCTTCCCAGCAGCTCCCTTCTTATTGGCTGTATCTTTCCTGGGCACAGCATGGTGCCCTTTGAACTTTTTCCAGCATCCCCTGCTGTCTGTCTACCTATGGGCACTGCCATTATTATTTATACTACCCCAAAATGTGACCGTCCTTATTATTTTATTATATGCCCAAGTTACGGGCCAAAAACCACCCCTTATGAACCCAGAGGTATTTTCCTGATGATCTCCGGCTCCACTGCCTGGCCTGAAGCTGGGAATACTTTTTAAAAGTGGCCATATGGCCAAACGCATCATTGTAGCCATGGCTCCATTAAATTCCCAGTCCACACATGTGCAGATGGCACCATGCAGCCATCTTGGTTTATGTTTTGTGGTCCATTCCTTGCAACCATCTAGGATAACCCCCTGGTGCCCAGAGGCACAGAACATCATCAGGTCCTCAGCCTCCTTCTCTACATGGGGCCATGGATCAGGATTCTAGCGGCTGCAGTCGCAAAGATTGGGCACGAGCACTGGCCCAAATCCCCCTGGATCCACTGACTGAGGATACCCATTAGGCTGTAACACAAATGGGGGTTCCCAAAATGCCTGCCTGGGCTTACCTTAGCCCTTCTGCTCTGTCTTCCTCCTGTTGCCTCCCAGGCTTCACCCGATTTTCCTGCTATCAAGTTTCTGGTCCCCCAGGTCTTGCTTTGCCTTCCGGTGCCCTGCCCTGCCGCCCGAATGAAAATCCAGCCTCTCAGGGCTTAAAAAATGCCACTTGCAATTCCCATGTTAAAAGTGCTGCCTCCAGGACAGCAGGAATCGCGTAGGAGTGAAAAGCACCTTTGATGTGGAACCGCTTAGTTTGCGGTCACCTCAGGGACTGTGCTGTTGGTCCCAGGATCTCTCCCACCTAATTGGGACCCGGTGGAGGGCTGCTCAGATAAAAATTTAAAGAGTTTGACTGGGGCTAAATTTAAGCATGCCTGAGCTAGGACCCGTTCATCTGAATAAAGCATAATGTGTATCTGGCTGCCCCCAGGGTAGCTATAATTGGCTTCAGCTGAAAAGAGAAGAAATTAAATGTTTTTAAAATTGTAACCTGTTGTTGCATATGGGGGATGTACTGTACATGTTGGGGAGAGTGTTTAACCTCAAAATAAATGCTTTTTCCCTGGCAATTACAGAACTCTGGGATTCTATAGTTCAGCCTGTCAGCTGCTGCATGAGGAGCTTGCAAATGTGCAGCAGCAACAGGAAAAACAGTGGAGCCACACCCTTCATCTGTGTAGTGACTGCAAGTGCACCATCTGGGCTACTGAACTGTGGGGTATTGGGGCAAATACCTTTATTTCTCTGTCTGCACCAGGACATTGTTCAGGACTGTATCTGATCTTCCCTGAGGGTCAGTTGGTTAAGCAGCCATTGCCAGCAGCCACAGCCAACTGGAAAGCCAGGAATAGAAAGCCAGGACTTGTAGGCCATTCACTGCACTTCATGGGTAAACACTCAAGTGCTCATGGGGATTTACAGGGACATCATTTTAGGTGCCAATTCACCCAACCAACTGTGCCTCAAGTATTCTAATTGACAGGTCCCTCAGCCATTCGGAGATCTGTCACCTCATCTTTTCTGCCAATCAGGAGTCAAGAAAGAGCCCTATAAGTAGTGTATGCCAGCATTTCTTCAGATCTTCCAGGGTGAGAAGAGGAGAGCAAGCTCCAGCCTGCTATGAGCCCCAGCGGCTCAGGCCACTGCCATGCTTCCAGGCCTGAACCATTTAGCTAAGCCCTTCCAATCATCAGGGGCCATTTGTTATTTTCTAGTTAAAGTTTAAAAGTAAAGTAAATTTAGTTTTCTGCAACTGCTAGTCTGGAGGTTGCCAGAAATGTCCTCCATGTGCTAGCCCTCCCTCCCACATTGGGGAAAGATGAGGAAAGAAGGAAGACCATCTAACCATGCCTCACTAGTGAGAGAACTGAAGAAGAACATCAGGATGCCTTCGATTGTGGATGCAACCCATGGAGGACCTGACTGAGTACCCTCATACCCCCCCCCCGGTACATGGGAGAAGCCTCCAAGTAATCTTGGGGGCCTCAAGCCCCACTACTAGATATTTTCTGCTAACTGTGTGATGAGATCTTGAAGATAACAGTCTGGGCTGCTAAGCCCCAACAGAGACTGCCTTGTTCAAAAATAGTATGGATGTACCTTGCCTGCTGTCCAAATGGCTAATTTGCAGGTGCATCAGAATGTCAAATAGTGAATCATATAAATGTGTTCTTATTTGTCATTGCCCTCTGGGTTAGGTTTCTGCCTTCGCAGAGCTGACAGCCAAGCCGCATTTGTCACTTCATGGGGTGGGGAGGCCCAAGAGCTTATTTGATCCTGAATTATTCTGAAGATAGCTGTTTCTGTCTTGGCCAGATTTCATCTGAGAGTGCTTGCCAAAAGTGTATGATATCTAGACGTGCTAGATGAGACTTTGTCTATAGATGCTTTACTTGGTATTTAAGTGTACTGAATGTCACTTCATGCAAATGAATATGGATGCTGGATAAAAGTGTTGCCTCTTCTGTTTATACTGTATGTATGCCTGTTTGGTATTTAAATGTATTGGATGTGACCTTGTTTCAAAGGAATATTGGATGCTTGATAAAATTATTGTCTGCTAATTACTCTGGATGGGACTTTGAATTATTGTGTTGAATGTTCAGGATGTGAAATCTAAGATCTAGCCGAGTAGCTTGTCCTGGAATATTTGGTTTCTGTGATGTGCAGGGCAATCCCTGTCTTTCTGTGACCTGCAGGGGCAATCCCTGCTTTTGTCTTGTATAAGCTCTGGAGCCATTGTACTGACCTATGCTTCCAAGTTTGCCCCCTCCCTTCAAATCAAAGCTGGCCAACTCAACCAGCTGAAACGTCTACCAGGTCTGCAACATCTAGGACTGTTCTATCTGGGTATCCTGTATGGTATCATATTGCGGGGTTTCTACTGTAGCTGGGACTGATACCAGTGTGGGTAAAAATACAATCTTTTATGTAACATCTGATTTGTCAGCAGCTAGATAGCCAGGGCTCTGTAACTTCGCAAATTTGGTATATTTACATGCCACATTTTCAACACTGGCATTTTTTTACACCTCCTTATGAACTGTACAGCTGTCATTTTTCACATCCTGCCTGACATGTTTTCCCGCACTGCACTACCAAACACCCAAAGGGACACCCTAACGCCTGTCACTCTCTGCAGGGTGGGGGTGGGTTGGCATCAGTTCAATACTTCACTGCCATTCCTATGATGCATCTTTCTAACTCCTGCACTACCAATGCCAATGCCAGCAAGCCAACATTCGGCATTGACAAATGCTTGATTTTTTATCATAATATAATTGTTATTAGTTATCCATCAAAACAATAAACTCATTACAGAATTACAGCCAGTCATCACCAGAGAATAATCAAGTTAATAATTGCATGTTCAAAATTCCAGCCTCAGATACAAATGCAGACTTACATTCCACCAAATAAAGCATGCATCTTCAATCTATACACATATTTTACTAAGTGCTATCCTCTATAAAGACATAAATGAGGTACCTCTAGATCCATCAGTTTGTGCTCAAAAAGTGCCTTTAGAAGAGCCATTACTTAAGGTAGTATGACATAGTGGGGATTCAACCACCCAGCTCAGAGCAAACCTGCAGGAGACAAAAGTTCAAAGACAGAAGGGAAGGGGAAGGGGATTTCATAATGTCATACCATGCCTCTATTACAAGGAGGGATCAGTTCTATTTACGTCCTACACCCACACTGTAGAGGGCATCTGATGCCACCCATAACGGGAAACATGCTCCCAAAATGGATGATTAGGAGGCCGCACTGGGGGTGGGGTGAAAGCAATTCTTAAAGAGGTCTCAACCGTGTGTTCCAGCAGAGAAATGTATTAAGCAGTGCACAAATAGAACACTTTGCTCTGTCCTAAAAAGGATGAATCAGATGTTTCTGGCATGCTATTTGAAGCCTTTACAGAAAATTATTTTTTAGCTACTTATTTTATTTATTGAAGAGAATTGGAATTACAATCCTTTGAGTCATAGACCCTTTTGCAAAGGATCCATGTCAGTACAGAAAGAACAAACATAACATTTACTAAAGTTGAGCCAGCATAATATTCTGTGGTGATTTGCATATGCAGCCCATGATGCTTTGCATTGTGGGGGCATGTGTGATTTTGTATTTCTTTAAAACTTGGCTTCCCAGCCAAATGCCCTTTGGGGTAACCATTGCCTCAGTGCTTGCACACAGAGGTTCTCTGTCTTTTAAACTGTTTTTGACTGGGTGACCAAAGTAGTAGACCAGGAAGGGGTTGTGGACATGGCCTACCTAGATTTTAGCAAGGCATTTGATACAGTCCCACACAAAAGATTAATACACAAGTTAGCCAGCCTTGGAGTGGGCCCCAAGGTGGTAGCCTGGATAAAAAATTGGCTAGACAACAGGACGCAAAGGGTAGTAGTAAATGGAGTGCACAGTGAAGAAAGGAGGGTTACTAGCGTGGGCACCGTGAGTGTTCAGTACTGGGACCGTCCTTTTAATGTCTTTATAAGTGACATTGCAGAGGAACTGGAAGGAAAAGTCGTCTCTTTGCAGGCGACACAAGAGCTGCAACAGGGTTGATACACAAGATGGAGTGGAAAGGATGAGAAGGGACTTGGCAAGGTTGGAGGAATGGTCAAATGTATGGCAGCTCAGATTCAATGCAAAGAAGTGCAAGGTAATGCATAGGAAACAAACCCAGGGAAGAGTACACAATGGGGGTGAGATACTGACAACAGTAAAATGGAAAGGGACCTGGGGTAATTATATCAGATGACCTAAAGGTGGGCAAGCAATGAGAAGGCAGTAAGGAAGGCTGGGGGATACTGGGATGCATAGGAAGAGGCATTAATAGTAGAAAACAGGAAGTTGTTATCCCTCTGTACAGACAGTTGGTGAGACCCCATCTGAGTACTGTGTGTGTCTCTAGAGACCCCATCTCTGCAAAGACATAGACAGAGGAGGCTGTCCAGAGAAGGGAGAACCAAATGGTGCAGGGTCTGCACCTGAAGACATACTAAGAAAGACTAAAGGAGCTTAATATGATACCCCTTGAGGAAAGACGGAGAGAGGGGACAGGATAGAAACTCTCAAGTACCCCAAGGGAATCAACAAAGTCCAAGAGGGTAGCATCTTTCAAAAAAAGAGATGCAAGAACAAGGGGCACAATTTGAAGATAGAGGGGACGGCTCAGAGGTAATGTAGGAAGTATTTTTCACGGAGAGGGTTGTGGATGGAACAGCTCTGAGGAGGTCGTGGAGTCAAGAACAGTGGGAATTCAAGAATGCATGGGACAGACATAAGGCAGTCCTAGTGGGGGGTAGGAGGAAGTAAGCTGTTGGTTAACTAGGATCTGCAGCTTATCTGTTAGGTAAGAAAATGGGCAGACTAGGTGGGCCAAGCGGTCCTTATCTGCCGTCAAATTCTATGTTTCTATGTTTTTGTTTTAATTGGGTTCACCACAACATAACCCAGATCGACTATCTTAGGGTAGCTGGTTCATTCCACTGGGGTGTCAAACAGTTGAGGCATACTGATGAGTCCTGGTAGGATGAAACATTTGTCTATGGCTTCTGTTGGCATCCATTGCAAACTGTGTGAGAGGCCTTTCGGCACCATGCATTTCTGCTTAAAGTTGAACCAGCATAATATTCTGTGGTGATTTTCATATGAAGCCCATGATGCTTTGCATTGTGGGGGCATGTGTAATTTTGTATTTCTTTGAAACTTGGCTTCCCAGCCAAATTCCCTTTGGGGTAACCATTGCCTCAGTGCTTGCACACAGAGGTTCTTTGTCTTTTAAACTGTTTTTTGTTTTAATTGGGTTCACCACAACATAACCCAGACCAACTATCTTAGGAGAGCTGGTTCATTCCACTGGGGTGTCAAACAGATGAGGCATACTGGTGAGTCCTGGTAGGATGAAACATGTGTCTATGTCTTCTGTTGGCACCCTTTGCAAACTGTGTGAGAGGCCTTTCAGCACCATGCATTTCTGCTTAAAGTTGAACCAGCATAATATTCTGTGGTGATCTGCATATACAGCCCATGATGCTTTGCATTGTGGGGGCATGTGTGATTTTGTATTTACTGGTCTTATATATAGGTACAGTACATACATTGCATCAATGATCCTAATGTGGATTTTTGGCCTTAGCTGTGACCAAAGGTAAATTACAGATTCAGGGGGTCCTAATTGAACCCTAAGTCAGATTTTATATACATTGTGATTACGGGACCTGTGGATGTTGTCAGGGGTAAGGTTGGGCCTATTTATCACTGTCATTACGGATTTACTCTAACATGTTAGTTTAAGCAATAGTGCATGATATAGTGAAAATGTTGTTTTATATCTGAATGCAGGGAATTCACTAAATACATAAAGATAATGATGTTGTGAAAACTGGTGATTTTCATGGCTTTGGGCTTGGGCCCCTGTAAGAGGGAACCCTTCAGCAACTTCTGGAACTGATGGTGCTTGAGGTCAACTTAGCATGCACGTGTTCTACTAGACTGTATGCCAGATTTTCAGTCCCCCCAAAATCTTGGCACAGGTGCATGTGTTGATAAGGTACTAGACATAAATAACAAGTAATAAATGTCAGGTAGGCAAGTCTCTGTTACATCTCAGTACAGGAAGGGAGTTTCAAGGTCTGTAAGTTAAAACAGAGAGATCATGTAACAAGTGGCCAGCCTGCTCGGAGGGTCTTTAAACCATTAGTCTTTGTCTGTATGTACTGTAGCTGAAGCATGCTGTAATAAAGTGTTGTTAAAAATTCTAACAAACCCTTTATTTTGAATACTACAAAACAACGCATGGTACCAGGAGTAATTTCTGGATCTTTCTGAGAAAAAAAATAAAAATAAAAGAGAAGCACCAAGGACAGAGAACTGTGGGACAGGAACAGACAAGCCTCACAGTATGCTAGACTTGCACACTACATCTAGTGGAATGCGGCTGAACTAGAAGAGTACTATCTCTCTATGGACTATCCAGTCCTGACAAAAACTCTTCTACAAAATGAACAAGCATTTGTCAATGCCTAATGTTTGCTTGCCATCATTAGCAGTGGAAGTGCAGGAGTTAGACAGATGCAGTATAGGAATGGCAGTGATGTACTGAACTGGCACCAACTCCACTGTCACCCTGTAGAGATGGACAGGCATTAGGGTGTGCCTTTGGGTCATCACCCATAGTGGTCATGACATTTCACCTCACCCTACCCTGCAGACATTGACATGTGTCAAGGTGTGCCTTGGGGTGTTTGGGCTTTACAAACACCTCATTCCATAAGGAAATATGCTGAAATGGGTGCAGTATAGGAGAATGGTGTGAACTCTGGGGCAAAAGAGTCCAAGGTGCACCTCGATGCCTGTCACTGGCTGCAGGGCGGGGGTGGAGGGTGGAATGGCATGAGCATTACTGTCGACAGTCCCAAGTTACACCCCTGACACCTGTCAGTCCGTACAGGGTAGGGCGTTATGGTCAGAAACCCTAAGGCCCTGGGCATATCTTAGTATTTTTACTCTAAGTTTTCAACATGGGCTTTTTGTGATCCCATCGCATGAACAGTGACACTATCAGCTTGTTAGCCGAAAGGTGATTTTGCACAGTGACTGTGCCATTAATGCCACAGGTGCGAAAACACGTTTCCAACATGATGTCAAAAATGACAGCTGTACTGTTCATGAGGAGGTGTAAAAAAATTGGTAATGTTGAAAATCTGGAGTGAAAATATAAAAAAACTGGTGAAGTCACGAGCATGCATAGAAACTGCACAATGCACAACCGTAATGCAATTATTTGGGGATTTTTTTCACCAGATTTTCAATATAGGCATTTTGGGACCTCCACTCATGAACAGTGTTACTGTGATTTTCTTAATCTGTCCCAAACACTGATTTCCCACAGTGACTGCGCTATTCTGCACTGGAAGTGTGAAAATACATTTTAGCCAGGATGTGAAAAATGACAGCTGTACTGTTCATAAGAATGTGTGGAAAAATGGCAATGTTGAAAATCTGGAGTGAAAATATAAAACATCTGTGAAGTTACGAGGCTGCGTAGAAACTGAGCAATGCACGCTCTTAACACAGTCATTTTATGGACTTTTGTGACCACATTTTCAACATAGGCATTTTAGAACCTCTGCTCATGAACAGTGTCACTGTGACTTTCTTACTCTATCTTGAACACTGATTTCCCACAGTGATCACACTATTCTGTGCCAGAAGTGTGAAAACACATTTCGGCCAGGATGTGAAAAATAACAGCTGTACTGTTCATAAGGAGGTGTGAAAAAATGCCAGTGTTGAAAATCTGAAGTGAAAATATCACAAATTCACGAATTTTCGAGTGTGCGTGGAAACTGTGCAATGCATGCTCGTAACACAGTAATTTTGGGATTTTTTCACTAAATTTGCAACATAGGCTTTTTAGAGCCCATCTCATGAACAGTGACACTCATTACGTTAATCAGTCCCTAAAGGTGATTCCGCGCAGTGACCGCAAAATCACCTTTTGGGACTGAATAACCAAATGACAGTCACTGAATTCATGAGACGAGGTCCCAAGAACCCCATGTTGAAAATCTGGTGCAAAAATTCGAAAAAATGATGGAGATATGCACTAAAGTTGAAAAAACTCTATTTATGCCATTATACAGCTTACTGGCAATTCTTCAGTTCACGGTCCGCTTTGAAGAGTGCAGATGTGTTCCCACTCCACCGAAGATCGTTGTGTTGGCCTCCAGAGGTAAGTATGGGGTGAGGGGGGTGTGTGGGGAAGTGAAGAACGCAGAGGGTGGGTGCGGGTTGCAGGAGGGGGGCAAGAGCATCAATGAGGGACCATTTTCTTTTGTTTCAGGTTTTTTTTTTTATTTTATTTTACATGGATGACATGGAACTTTTGCCATGCTGGGGTGGTCTCCCAGCATAGATAGCTGGGACATTCATTGGTGCGGTGCAGCCACGCCTGGAAAAATGCTGAGGGCATTGAAAGCGGGGGTGCCACACCTACGAAAACTCATATGGTGGCACCGTTTCTTGCACAAGTGTGCAAGCAAACATAAAAATGGGAGATCAAAGCAACAACTGAACTGGCAAATGAAATGAATCAATATGCAAATATGCAGGACTTAATATACCAAAATGATGAAACATAAAAACATAGAAAATGATGGCAGAAGGGGACCTGTGGTCCATCGAGTCTGTCCAAGCGAGGTATCCTAGGACCTATTGTGCACTGGTTTTCTGTCTTCCTAGACACCCAGCATAGCCCTTGCCAGTGCCATGTGTTTGTTCCCAATCCTTGTCCAACCTGTGCTTAAAGTTTGATACTGACTTTGCAGCCACCACATCAGGAGGTAATCTATTCCAAGGTTCCACCACACTCTCTGAGAAGTAATACTTTCTGATGTCCCTCTTGAACACTCCACCCTTCAATTTCCACTCATGCCCTCTTGTAGTAGAATTGACATTCCTGGTAAAAAGCTGTGCTTCTGGCACCTTGTTGATGCCTTTAAGGAACTTGAAGGTCTCAATCACATCCCCTCTCCCTCCTAGTCTCTAGTGAGCACAATATCAGAGCCCCAAGCCTCTCTTCATAGGTGATTTCCTGAAGGCCATGTATCATTGTTGCTGTCCTTCTCTGGACCATTTCCAATCTATTAATGTCCTTTCTTAGGTAAGGCCTCCATAATTGTACACAGTTCTCCAGATGAGGCCTCACTAATAACCCTTAAAGTGGTAGTATCACCTCCCTGTCCATGCTGTCTATCCCCCTGCCAATACATCCTAACACCCTGCTAGCCCTACTGTAACCCTATTGCACCGACTTTGTTGCTTGAGGTCATCCCTAATAATGACTCCCAGATCACGTTCCTCAGCAGAGGAGCTCAGCTGGACTCAGTTTAGCCAGTATTCTTCCTTGGGGTTGGCCCTACCCAGATGCATCACCTTACACTTTTTAGCACTGAAGTTTACCTACCAAATTTGTGACCACCTTTCCAACTTCTTAAGGTCCTCCTGCAGTTGTCTGACTCCCTCCCATACTATCCACTCTTCTGCTGAGTTTTGTGTTGTCTGCAAACAGGGTAATGTTGCCATTTATGCCCTCGCTGATGTCACTAATGAATACATTAAAGAGGACCGGCCCCAGCACCGACCCCTGAGGCACCCCTCTAGTGACTTTTCTCTTGTTAGAGTTCACCCCTGTAACTACCACCCTTTGTTTTCTGTCCCTCAGCCAACTCCCTACCCACTTTACTATCTGTTCTGCTATCCCAAGGTCTTCTAGCCTTTTTAAGAGGCATCTATGAGGGACTGTGTCAAATTTCTCACTGAAGTCAAAGTAAAGCAAGTCCACCACATGACCCCTTTCCAACTACTTAGTCACTTCGTCAAAGAATGTAATGAGGTTAATTTCACATGACCTCCACGTCACAAACCCATGTTGTTTGTAGTTCTGGAGGTGATTTACATTGAGGTATTCCACTAGATCTTGCTTGATAAGGGTCTCCATAAGTTTACCCACTACTGATGTGAGGCTGACTGGCCTATAGTTACCTGCATCTTCCCTGTCTCCACGCTTGTGCAGTGGCACCATGTCAGCCACCCTCCAGTCACCTGGAACTACCCCTGACTCCAGTGAACTGTTGAGTAGGTGCGCGAGAGGTACTGCCAGCTCTTCTGCAAGCTCCCTCAGCACTCTAGGGTGTAAACCATCAGGGCCAGGGGCCTTGCCAGGTCTGATGTCTGAAAGGCCCTTCCTGACCCTGTTTTTAGTGAACTCCTGGGTACACATTCTCTGAACCCCTCTGGTCTCAGCTCTGATACTGCTGTCTGGCAGTGGGCCCTGATTCTCCCTCCTGAATACAGAACAAAAGTATTCATTTAGGGACTCTGCTTTTTGTCTGCTGTCCTTCAGAACCTCATCCCCCACTTTTAACCTTACAATTTCTCCCCCTTTCTTCCTTTTTTCACTGATATGGCAGGAAAAGGGTTTCTTCCCTGATCTGACTCCTCAAACAATTTGCAGCTCTTTTGTTGCCTTGGCCTCCCTCACTATTTTCCTGGCCTCCTTACTTTTCTGAGTGTAATCCTCCCACTACCTGTCCCCTTTATGTTGCCTGAACCATTTGTACACATTCTGTTTGGCCCTGATTGCCTCTCTTACTAGAGGGGAGAACCACAGTGGTCTTTTAAACCTATTTTTATTTGTTTTAGTCCTGATGCAGAGTCGTCTTGCCTCTAGAACAGTATCCCTAATATCTTCCCATATTTCCTGCATGTCTGGCTTGTCTCTGATGTTTGTTAACTTATCCCTCACTATTTGCCTTAATCTATCAAAATCAGCCTTCTGAAAACACAGCACATCTGTGCTTCAGGTGGTTTTGGTAGCGCCCATGATTATTTCAAACCAGACTGTATTGTGATCACTATTTGCCAAGGGTACTTCCACCTACACAGATCTAATTTCTTCAGAGTTTGTGAGGATCAGATCCAGGATGGCATCCCCCCCGGTCGGGTCCTTCACTAGTTGAGACAGCAGGCAGTCCTAGAATGTGTCCAGTAAAGCCTGACTTCTGGAGCTCTTGGCTGCTGGGATATTCCAGCCTACATCTGGCAGGTTAAGGTCCCCAACCACCACTGTGTCACCTTTATGAGCCATCTTTTGTAACTCCTCAGCTAATTGTTCATCTTTCCCCACTCCCTGCCCTGGAGATCTGTTTATCACACCCATGTGCAATTTTTTTCCTGCATTGGTGGCTAAGTGGACCCAGAGTGACTCCAACCCCCCCCCCAAGCCTTGGTGCTTTCATCCTCTGTTGCTTCAATGCCCTCTCTCACATAGAGGGCACCTCCCTGCCTCTCCCCACCTGTCTGTCCCTTCTAAACAGTGTGTAGTCTGGGTTGGCCAGGTCCCATTCACTGTTGTCCATGGCCCAGCTTTCAGTTATGGCTACCAGATCAAACTTTGTGTCTGCCACTAGAGCCTGGAGGTCACTATTCTTGTTGCCCAGGTTCCTAGCATTGAGACAGATGTCTCACCATGAGCTAGCATCATGATTCTTGTTGAGTGATTTTGTTTCCCTTTTTCCTGCTGATGATCCCTTGTGTCATTTTTCTGATGCTGGTCCTTTGTTGTATGCTTTGTTTGTCCTAATGTGATTGGTGCACTTTGTTTGCTGTCAGTTTTCCTGTTGGAGAGGGTATGGCCAAGCACACTACCTGTTTCCGTGCCTTAGTCTCCCCTCTAATTAGTTTAAATGGTCCAAGTATACTTCCAACTTCTGGGCCAGTGCTCTTGTTCCCTCTTATGTAAGGTGAAGTCTGTCCCATTTGAAGAGTGATCAGTCCTAAAATTCCCCGGATCTGATAAAATGGAAGTCTCTTTGTCTGGCACCAGCTCTTCAACCAGTTGTTGAATTCATCTATTTGCTCCTGTCTGATTCTTTCCATGCTGCCATCTTTACCCCATACAGGCAAGACTTCTGAGAAGACTACTTGGTCGCAATTGTTGAAAGCCTATCTCCCAGCTTCTCGATACTCCATTTTGCATCCTCCACCATCTGGTCAGCCAGATCGTTTGTTCCAATGTGTACCAATATTCCCATGTCTCCTTCCTCCCTGTCCGCAATTCTCCTGATGCGCTCACAGTCTCTTGTTGCTGAGGTACCGGGAAGGCATCAGACTGTCACCCTCTTCTGTGAGTAGTTGTGCATCCTAGATTCATTCCTCTGATCATGGAGTCATTGACTGCCAGGATCTTCTTGGTTCCTTGACTGGCCTGCTGCTGGTTGTTGAGGTTGCTACAGTCTTCACCTCCTTGACAGGACTAGCATCTCCCCTAAATAGAGCTGACTGACTCCCTTTTGCTAGTAGCTTAAAGCAATTTGTTGTCCTAATTGAGATGTCTCGAGTTGTGTTGTCCATGTTTTTCTTTGCTGGTTTCACATGTCCTCTTTTCACCACTTTCCAGCCTTCTGGTCTTGTGGATCTTTGAGTTGGGGGGGATGGAGTTCTCCAAGTCAAATGTTGCTGAAGCTTTTCAATTTCATTCCAGGCTGCTGCCAGCTGGGCCTGCAGGTCAAGTATCTTCATGCATACTGGGCAATGACCTGTCCTCCAGAGGTGCTCCTGGTAGATGAGTAATCTGCAGACATCACAGTGTAGTATCCCTAAGTTGAACATTCTGGTGAGGTATGTCCTTTATGATGATGAGACTCTGTGAGACTGGTGCTCTTCCTTTCAAATGCAGATTCTTTGAACTATTTGCACATTTTTTTTTCTATTTTTCCTCTTTTTTCTGTTTTTTTTTATGCTATAGTGACAGAAGTTGACCTTCTCTGTCACCCAGAAGTCTTCAGAAAGAGTGATGTCACAGGTCCCATCTATAAAGGAAATATGGAGCTAGGGTGGGTGGGTGGAGTGTGGGGCAGGGTGGGCAGGACAGACCCGCTGCTGCCAGAATTTTTATGAAGATGATGTGGTAATATTGAAAGAGTGCTTATTTTTATATTTTTTTATTTATTTATTTAACAAATCGGAAAGACCTTTGAGCCAAGGGCTCTTTTACAGAGGGTCCACATCAAGTCACAAGAAGAGCAAATTACAATGGTTTCAATAAGTAGTACATCATGAGGAAAGTAATTACAAAAATAAAAGAACAATATGGCAAGATAAATATTGTGTCAAGTGCAGCCAGTGGCCTTGTCTGAAGAGAGGTGAAAGGGCTTACAAGGAGAGAAAGTACAGGGGTGAATTGGGGGTGAAAGGAGCAAAATAAGAGCAAGGAGGGAGATTCCATAATGAAGCATAAGCAGGAAAGACCCATGAGGTGGGGTAGTAGGAGAGAACAAGGTGAGGAAACAGAGAAGAGACGGGGAAGTGGAAGTGGAGGGGTAAAGGAAGAGGGGATGAGGTAGGATGAAAAGAGGGTAGGAATGGGAAAGGGATATGGGTGGAATTGCTGTGACTGGAATAGCACAGTGTATAAGTGTAGATCTCAAGGTGGACAGATCAATGTAACATTAGTTAATCAAAAGTTGGTGGATAGTATCTTAATGGGCAGCTATAAGGTGGATGTTTTATGAATACTAATAATTGATTTTAATCACATAAGTGAGGGGTTTGATCAAATCTGGAGGCAAGAAATAAATGAGAAAACTTCAGATACAACAATATATAATGTTGAAGTTAGCAATACATTCCAATTACTGCTGAACAGGAAAACTGACTGCCTGAAAATAATGATGTGACTAATCAGAATACAGATTTACAAAATGTAGATGTGTTGTATCACTCAAATCCAGGGGATGACAGTATGGAAATAATTTGGATGCCTACACCACAGTGACATTTAGAGGTCGAAGTACATTACTTCGGCAAGTCACTGTTGAGCTCTAATGTACCCATGGGACCCCAACACTGCTTTCTCTGGGTTTTGCCCCCCTCCTGAAATCAACTCCAACTCAGAATTTATAATCCTAATTTATAGGGCATGTGAGGGGGCAAAGAGACTTATGCTGACCACAATTTGCATTCGACATAAATCCCTCACTGTAATGTTGAATCAAGAAATGGTTCTCACTCTGGTGCCATAGAGCTGAAACATTTCTATATGAAAATCTTGCTAACTTCAAACTGCTAACATAGAATGTTGTGGCCCATGTCTCAAAGCTATCTGATCTAGAGTATGTAGAATTTTTTTTTAAATTGGCTGATATAATTAGCGTAAAGGAAACCCGGCATATCAAAGAGCAAATAGACATAATCTATATAAATGGTTATCAAACTATTCAAAGTACTGCTCACAAAATAGTTAAAATGGGAAGGAACTGTGGTGGTCTAATTATATACATAAAAGTTACCAACTATATGAATGTTATCTGCTACAGATCCTACAAGAACTATATACAGTAATTATAGTACTAAAAATTTGGGAGGACACAGTGATTTTAATAAATATTTATAATCCCCTTAAAAAATCCCGAAATTATGAACAAGATCTGTTTGCTAATATAATCAGGGAATTAGAATCATTACAAGATACTTACAAGAATGCGGAATTGATCTTGATGGGGATCTAAATAAAACAAGATATGGCAATATTAAGTCCCAGATATGTTTGGATTAACAGAGAAAAATGGAAATGTTAAACATTAACTCATTCTATGTAATGCTGCCATTCTGGGTCAGGTAAAGCAATGGATGGTTCTGATGCCATATGGAGTTAATGGGTATAATGGGTTAAGGAAAGAAGTTCAATAGACAAAAAAAATACAGTCAGTGAACAAAAGCTAAAGACACTCCTACAGTACATACTCTAGATTTGATTATATATAATGGCAGAACTTACTCAGACAAGGATGGGAAGATCAGTTGTATGGCCCATAAAGGTATATCACTTGTAGACTATGTTGTCATTTCACCATATGATTATTATAAATATCATGACTTTAAAATAATAACTAGATCAGAAAGTGACTACTTTCCAATATGTACAACTAGAAAATCTAAAAATACAAAAATGAGATTTCTGGCATAGCCATAGAAATAATAAATAATAAAAAAAATTAGTGGAACAAAATTAGTGATGCCATTGCAGCAGATATAATGTCCTCATATCAGCATCAATTGATCGTAAAAGTGGATAATGAATTGGATCCAACAAAGATCTGTAAATCCATTATTAAAACATATCATCCAGTTATGCTAACCTACAAAAAAAGCTTTACTCTGGTTCCACAAAGATACGATAACTGGTTTTATAAAACATGTAGACAGAAAAAAAGGAACTGGCAAAATTAACAAGATATACAAAGAAAAATTTGACAAAAGCAAACTAATTGACACTAAACAAAACTAGAAGAGAGCATAGAGAATATGCCAAATTACAAAAAACAATAAGCTCAAAAAACCTACGGGTAAAAATGAATACCATTATTGATGAAAGGGATGATCTGAATTTTTGGAGGCTTGGGGCATCTGGAACAAATCAATATAAAAAGCAATCTGACTCATTTATTCCCCCTGCACAATGGATAGCATACCATACTGACATTTTTAATAAAACAATAGTTAATAATTCCACTGTACAAATACCAGCAGATGTGGATGAACAATTTAAGCGGATCTCTAAGTTGGAAGTCGAAACATCATTAGTTAGTTTAAAAAAAAAATCCCCTGGCCCAGACAATATTGCTTAAATTTCTACCTCTTAGATCAGGAATGGTGATCAGAAATAGTTGTATTTTTTTATAACAAGTTTATAATGTATGATTACACCCCCCCCCCATACCTGGAGTGATAGCCATGAAATTCCCATATATGAAAAAGGTGACAAATCTCAACCTGCTAACTAACGTCCAATTAGCCTAATTGATACTATGGCTAAAATTCATGCAAAGATACTACTGAACAGGTTACTGGATTCGACTAATAGACAAGAAGTTGTATCTCCACTACAGGCAGGATTTTAAAAAGGCTATGGAACCACAATGCAAATCTATCTTCTTAATTATCTAGTGGAAAAATACTACAGGATCAACAAAACATAAATTATTGGTAGCATTTGTAGATTTCAAATTTACTTTCAACTCTATCATCCAGGAACATCTATGGGCAAAAATGATTAAGATGGGTATAGATACAAATTTAATAATTCTGATAAAATGTTTATATTCAAATACATGGACAAAAGTCCAATATAGCAATATGGGTGCATTAACAGACAAAACTGAAACTAATATCAGCATCTGCCAAGGATGTGTCCTGGCCTCCATGCTATTTAATATCTATATAAATTAATTAATTACTGAACCTGAAAATTCTGATCACCATCCTCCAAAAATATTTCAATAAGCGATTCCCTATTGGTGTATGCTGATGACTTAGCCATACTTTCTACATCTAGACTAGGTCTCCAAAGGTGCCTAAACAAATTGGACTCAGTATAGGTTAAACTGAATATTAAACCTAACTGACAAAAAAACAAAGGTTATGGTATTTGGAACAAAAAAAAATCATATAACAAACTGGCCCGGGCTGGCAAACTGTTACATTTTGTTACCAAATTTACCTACTTTGGAGTTAAGTGTTCAACCAATATGTTTTGGAACAAACATATACAGTTAACTGTGGAAAAATGAATAATTCTGCTTCAGCATTAAAGAGATTCAATACAAAATATGGAGGTTTCTCCATCACTCCGATGTTAAGAACTCTAAACTCGAAGATGTTAAATCAGGGCCTCTGTGCAGCAGAGACTTGGATTACTGCTGATTCTAACAAACTTGACACAGCATTAAACAAAGTCCACAAGCAGATGATTAGAGTACCTCAGGGAACTCCTAATAAACTTATTCGAACACAAACGGGACAGACTGGATTTCAATATCTAGTACATATAAGGCTGATTAACTTCTGGCTAAAGTTAAATTCTTACTCTGAACAATCTCTAATGAAGAAAGTTCTCATGGAAAAAAAGGACTGGCTTACTACAAACTAAAAAAACATGGCTATCAAAGATCCATGAGATGTTACCTCACTATAATCTGTTATTTGAAATATTAGATAGATCTTAATATTAGAATGAATTTTACATACTCTGGGGTCATTATAGAAACAATATCTAAAAAAGCAAAAGATGATGATATAATGAAAATAACAATAAGGGTGTCACCTTGCTGGTAAATAATACAAGAGAACATGCTTTAAAATATTTAAATCAAATTCATAATCCGGAGTATAGAGAGATCATTACTGTGTATAGATTCAAGACATTCCCTAGCAATATATTGATAGCAAGATATAATAAAAGTGATGCAATCCTTACAAATTGTTATTGTGACTTGAACAAACTAAATGATCTCCATCATGTTATATTTAAATATCCATGGTATAAAAATTAGTGTGACAAATGGCTACTCAAAATTATTGGTACATTGATACTGCCTACAAGATTTATTTTAGATCTCCCATTTAATTCAGAGGATATACATATCTTAGAAAAGCTTTATATTTATTGAATGTGATAAGGATTAGGAAGAAAAAATGTGCTTCCTGGATAATAACATAAGAGACAACATGAAATGTTTAAGATAAAAAAATGTTGGAAAGGAACTTAGATATATAGGGCCGGATATTCAAACTGCGCCACAAAGTAGCGCAATAGCAGGAGCAGGCACAAGTACAGTGCGCCTATGCACAAAACGTATGATATTCAAACACTGCACAGGGCTAGATGAGCTTGCGCCACACAATTGAATATCGTGCCAACTGCGCCATGGCGCAACTAGGGATGCGCAGTGGCATAGGCCTGATGTGCAATAGCACAACCAGGGATGTGCAGTGGAGCAGGGTAGCAGCGCATCAGCACAACCAGAGATGTTCAAGGACAGGATGCAGGCATCCCCCACACATGGAAGATATGGGCTGAGGAGCACACAGCAGAACAGACATCAACCCCCACACCCCATGAACCGCACAATCAGAGGAGAGCTGGAAGAACCACTGGTCCATGGAAGCCAGCCACAATCCCACAGCTGGGGCATGGTGCCCCAGCACACCCCCTGGCAAACTGTGACTGGCAAACAAGGAGGTCCAGCCACCCTGTGCTACACCATCCCACCAATGCAGAGCACACCCTGCACAGCATTCCCCAGACACCCTGCCCAGGAGCGGCGCCAAACACTGCAGGACATCCCATGCATGCCATGACCCCCACTGTGACAATGCAACCCTGTGCACCATTGAGACATGCAAGGCAGCCCCACCGTGAGCACCCTGCAGTGGGTGGCAGCAGACACTGATATAACAACTGCAGACACAGTGCTGCCCTGCATGGCCCCCCCGAGGTTCAGCTGAGAGACTGACCATGCGTCAGTACACGAGGTACCATACATGCAACAGGGCATGCCCCGGACACCACCACCAGCAGTACAGCACCCTGCATACCTTCCCAAGGACACAACCCATCCCAGCACTTGCCACAACAGCCAGTAAAGAAGCCCACAGTGGTGCATGAAAGCATGCGCCACACAGGATGCAACACAGTGCATGGACAAACAGCAACCAATACCCAAGTGCACACCAACACAGGGACACAGTAGTGGGTTGACAAACCCGCTGCTGTGTGGCCACAGCAGCTGTGTACCCATGGCTAGCACCCCTCCATGGTACAGGTGTACCAGCCACCCTGCGCATGCACCATGAAGCCGTACACCACCAGCACACGGCTGGAGCACAAGTGACAGACAGTGGAGCACATCCCCTGCAACAGACCAAGTGACAGCATGGAGGGGGGACAAAAACAGCAGAGGCCACAGTGCCACCCAAGGCAGACATGTACCACGCCAGTGACAGGAGGCAACCTGGCACTGTGACGGGTACAGTGGTTGTCCTACATGGGCAGCCACCACTGACATGCCAGCAGATGGTGCATATCACAGACATGCAAGGGTGTCAGCTGCACAGGCCATGGACGGTCTGACAGGGGCATCATGGACACAGAGTATGCACTGTGGACCACTGCACACAGGCAACCAGTGCACAGAGAACAACACACAACCCACAAGCAGTGACTGATTCCCCCCACCCACACCATAAGTGGTTCCCTTCCGGACACACACACACGCCCATGCCTGCACCAACCCTGACGCCATGCACACCACTGCAGCTGAGCACCTGTAGCCCACTGCAAATCATAGACCACCACAGCTGTCATAACAAAACAAATGTATTAAAGATAGGCAATAAACATAACTATATACAGATACAGTATATACAATGGGGGGTAAGGGCCACAAACCAGGTGGGGGCGGGTAAGGGGCAAGGGTGAACAACTGGGAGAGGGAAGAAGGGGTGTGAGGGTGGGTCCAGGGAGGTAAGATTCTTCCGGGGGCATGAAGAGCCTAACGTCTGCCCCGCTAATCATGTCTGTGGCACCTATGCGACTGCCATCCCCTGACACTGTGCCTCTCTAGTCACTGAAGGATCTCCAATGATGCCCTCACCAGCTGCAGTATCTCCTGCAAGGCCCTCTCAACAGCCATCCAATGCCGACCACCTAGGACAAGGGAGCAGAGTCAATAGGTGTAAATGTCCATCCCCCTGCAGCCCACCCATTGTGCATGGCATACAGCCGTGGGCCATGCCTCTGTGATGGTGTGTGACCACCCACAGTGATCGTGTCCACAAGACCTGCCCACCCAGGTGCACACAGCCATGCAGACCACTGTACACACCCACCGCCCAAGTCCCGCACAGCACCACCATGGTTGTACAGTGACATGGCTATGCGGTGCGAAGGCAGTGGCACAGCCATGTACCCGGTTCATGCATGGACCACCAGCGACGCACACCAACACATGCAGTGCCACAGGACAGTGTTGAGTGTACTATGTGGCGTGCACCACCACCTACCCCACAACACAGCATGCACAGAATATCCAGGAAGAAAGGTACTCACCTGCATCTGCTACATCTATCATGTGGCTATTGCCAGGCAGCCTCCTGGTCAAGATGTGCCCGTGCCTCTCGGGCTCGTCACCTCTCCTCAGGGCCTAGGGTGCAAACATGGAGAGGAGAACATTAGTACAAAACAGTAGCAAAGGCCCCTCCCGGTGTGTGCGATCCCTCACAGCCCAGCTGTGCCACAACCCCACGACGACCACCACCGCCCACACTGGACGGCCCCCCCATGGTGTGCACATGCCCACTGCGAAACCCGGACAGACACTACCAGTGTATGGATGGAGCACCTACCTGGACATGGTATTGTGCCTCACCTGGTGCATGCCTGTAGATGGGCAAGCCTGTCTGGTTCCCTCCGCCGTAGGTCCCCATAGCAGTGGAGACACTGCTCAGCACTTCTGGAGATACCGGTGTCCTCCTCCAGTGACACTGCCACCTCCTCCCACACTACACTCCTTGCCCTATCTAAGGGCATATCCCCAAACAGGGTCCCAGCATGGGGCTCTACAATGGCCACCAAATTGGCCAGCTCCAGAGGGCTCCACATGGCTGCTCTCTTGCGTGCCATCACTACTGCAACTAGGATCAGAAAATGGAGCTCTGTAGTGCACGTCCACCACGTGCAGATGCTGCGCGGTACAGCACTGACATTCCCCATCGTGCTGTCACCGAACAGCACGATGGTGGTGCACCCATGCAGATGCATGGCACCTAGGGGGCAAAGGTCAACTGCTGGGTCAAGGGTCTGTTGTGCAAGGACTGCCACATCGTGATAGGGACTCCC
The DNA here is from genome assembly GCA_016271365.2 of Neoceratodus forsteri. Lineage (NCBI taxonomy): Eukaryota > Metazoa > Chordata > Ceratodontiformes > Ceratodontidae > Neoceratodus > Neoceratodus forsteri. Next base: position 439,680,944 of record CM028129.1, on the reverse strand, counting down.
TGCATGTAGCGCGGTGAGGTGCCTGTGTGTGATGCCCCGTAGTGGCCTACCACGCTGTGACACCACGGCGCCAACGGTGCTCCAGGGCATGAGTGCTATACGTGTGAACAGCACACTAGCACTGCTGGCACAGTGGTGGCCATGTCCTGCACTGCCTCCCGGGGTCAGCACATCATCAGCATGGTAGGTGTCGGCATCAGCGCCCCGGGCATGCACCGTGTGGTGCCTACTGTGCATGTTACAGAGCTTCGCCTTTGCCTGAGCACGCTCAACACAATTGCGCAAGGCACAACAGTGCGATATTCAGCCAGCATATGCAAAATCAGCTCATCAGCAATTCCATGGTACAGCCACTGCATTAGCATCCACTTAAAGATGTGCCTCACCTCATTTGCATGCCTTCCGCTATATAAATGCGACATGGGGCTTCAGAGGTCATTGTTTGGTATTGCAGTCTATTGTGGTGGGTTGCATGCTGTTTGGAAGTGTGGACTGTGGTGTGTGGGAGATGCATGTGACTGCACATTCAGAGGTAACACCTGTCATTCTCACAGGATCAATAATGACCGATCATGAGGAGGAGGAGGAACAGAGATGTGGGAGACGGAGGAGGCCAAACTTCACCCAGGCAGAATCAGATGCCCTCTTTGAGGCCTACCTCAACAGGGAACCGCTGCTCAGCAGACAGCAGGGAACACCACAGGCCCATGCTGTGGCATGGGATGAGGTAGTGCGTGCCATCAACCAGCATGGCAGCTACCAGCGGTCTGTGCAGGAGTGCAAGAAGAAGGTGGGCACAGACAAGAGGAGGATAAAAGATAAGGTGGCTGCCATCAGGGCAGCACGTGCTGCAACTGGTGGTGAACAGCCGGATGTGCCACACCTGACGCCACAGGAGGAATGGGTGGCTGGCAGCATGTGGTGTTGTGCCCTAGAGGACGTTCCAGGTGGTGGTTTCCAGACGGGTGACAGCCTGTCACTGCATGGTAGGTCCTGTGCTGTCACTGTGTGGGGGTTGGGGGGAATGCCACAGGGTAGGGCAGAGACATTAAGGCTACTGTGTTCCCTTACAGCTCCTGAGCATCTACATGGGTCAGCGGTGGTGGGTGTGTCCACTGAGGGCGATACCCTGGACACGGAGGAGTGCCCATGCACCTCCACAGGTGTCCTAGTTTCAGGACCACAGTATACCCGCCTGTTTGTCCGGACTGAAGTTGGTGGTGCTGGTGCAGAGGAGGTGCTGCCCATGTCCCAGCATGACAGCGTCCATGGATGCCAGCGTGCTATGACACGGACTGGTTCCGGATCTGGCACCAATGAGGATGGATCACACATCATGGACAGTGATACATGTGGGCCCCAGGAAGGCTCCACAGCAGGTAACAGCACGGGCATAGCCATGGGTGGTGCTGCTGTGGAGGTCTGCGTGATGTCACAGTCCCAGCCTGTGCCTATATGCACCAGTGGGGCAGCACTGGTGTGCATCCAGGCCGGTGGGGCTGTTGTGGGTGATGCGGCAGCACTGGTGAGCCCTGGCGAGCAGTGGCCGGAGGGGCAGTGTCAGCAGTTGGCCAATGATGACTGGGGGACAGTGTTGGGGGGTGGCATCAGTGCACTGCATGTGGACGTGCCCCAGCATGGCTCTGGTGTGCAGCGCCCATCATCAAGGGGTGATGCTCAGCACAGCCAGGGACACCATGAGGGACAGCATGCCGATCCGGCGGATGACCTCTTTGATGAGCACAGCCACCTAATCCAGGCTTCCGTAGATCAGCAGTCATGGCTTGTTAGGGCCGTGGATGCACTCAGTGCAGTTCTGCACCAGGCAGAGAAGCAGCGCAGCAGAGACCACGCCCTGCTCCTGGCAGAGATGGCCCGGCAGTGGGAGGATGTGACCGCTGCCATTGACAGGCAGACACATCCATTCACAGCTGTCATGGCCACATTGGGCCCCAGTTTGTTGCCCATGTGCTGCAGACACCGCACAGTGTCATATCCACCCCCCATTCTCAGTGTCATGTGACACCTTCCATGTCGACACCGGGTTCAGCTGTGGGCATACTGAGCACGCCTGGTGCAGGCACGTTTGGTGAGCTGCAGACCCCTGCTCGAACATGGTCACGTTCCCGCAGTGTCACCCCTAGGGGACTGTTGGTGCTACCCCATGAGGCCAATGGTTAGCCTATCATGGCTGGCAGGTCTCGATGGGGCCACCCACACATCCGTGGCGGCCATGGCACTGTGCCGCATGACTGACCTGTCTCCCACCATGGCTACTGTCTGATGCTGCCCTGTGTGCAGTGTGTTGTGCAATGTGTGCCGCACGCATGGGGTACCCAGCCCTGCACACACACATGGTCCATGTGCACACCCTCCCGGCTGCTGGCCACTGTGACGTGTGCATGATGATGCCTGCGTTGCGCTATCCACCAGTGTGCAATGGTGCCCAGCTTCTGAGACATTCACAGTGACTGGCACTGGCTGTGGTCATCTGTGGACCTGTGTGTGGCTAGGGGTTGCAGCCGGGGTCAGCGTGCCTTCTACCCCTTGTGCGTGTCTTGTGGGGGGTGTGTGTGCATGTGTGTGTGTGTGTGTGACTGCGTGTCATGTTAGGCCATGCCCATCCCTGACGGCATGTGCGGTTCCACACTCAGACAATTCCTTTGCCGCCATCCACCCCTGAGGTTCGTCCATGCATGTCTGTGGGTTGTGCCCTTGCCATTGGTGGTTGCACATGGCCCCATGGCCTACCTGTGTTGGTCAAAGTGCTCCTCTGTGATGGTGTCCTGGTGCAGCTGTGACATCTGGATCAGGCGGGGGTCCCTTCACCCAAGGGGTGGCTGCCCATCACCGTCTGGACCGGCGTCCTCATCATCCCCATCGCTGTCCCCCTCTTTGACCTCTACAGCTATCCCACAGTCATTGGCCATGTTGTGCAAGATGCAACAGGCCAAGAATAGCCCACAGACCTTCAAGGGGCTGTACTGTAGGGTACCACCAGATGTGTCCAGGCAACGGAAACGTGCCTTCAGCATCCCGAACACCCACTCTATGACATTATGTGTGGTGGCATGTGCCTCATTGTACTGTTGCTGCAATGCGGTCGCGAGGCACCGGTATGGTGTGAGCAGCCAGGGACGGAGTGGGTAGCCACTGTCACCTGTGTGTAGAGGGTGGACATTAGGATGGTGGTCAGCATTGCTCTGCCATGGGCCGTCAAGGCTGGTACCCATGGCACCTCTGACTATGCATCCCCCCAGCTGCCCATGTCATTCTGCGTGATGTGCATACTCACCCACTAGGTGGCCAGTGGGGATGTCCCCACTCTCAAACCTGTGGCACAGTGCAGACTGGTGCTAGATGTAGGCATCATGTGCTCCCCCAGGGTGCATGGCATAGACATCGGTTTTGCACCCCCTGGCATCGCACACCACCTGGCAGTTGATGCTGGCATAACCCTTCCGGTTGATGTATGCTCTACCATCCAGGCCAGGTGGCGTGCGGATGGCCACATGGGTGCAGTCAAAGGCCCCAAGCACACCAGGTGTACGTGCTACCCTGTGGAACTCTTGTATGTGTGCTGTGCACTCCGCCTGTGTGCTGGGGAAATAGAAGTTCTCCGCAGCATGTGGCAGCAGTGCGCTGAGGAATTGTGTGAGTAGGCGTGATGCGGCTGACTGGGTTATGCCTGTTGTGTCCCCTGTTGGTCTCTGGAAGGTGTCTGTGGTGAGCAGGCACATGACAGCTGTCACCTTTGTCTCCACTGACAGAGCATGGCTTCGTCGTGTGGTTGCTGCATCTTATCACTGCACAGCTCACAGAGCTGCCTCAGGATCACCCGGTACAGGCGGTACCGGCCCACAATCTCTGTGTCAGTGTAGTGCTCGAAGGTGGTGCGGGATTGGTACTGCCTGTTGGGGGCATACCGCCAACGGGCCCTTCCACGGCCACGCCCCCCTGCTGCCTGCCTTCTCACACCCCTCATTACTGCTTCCATCTGGAAGGTGGCACTGGCCATGTCTCTGGCTGGTGATCCCCCCCCCCCGGTAGCTGTTATCCTGTTCCCCCCACTGTTCTTTGTGATGCTCCTCCTGCACCAGGTACACCTCCAGCCTTTGGCTGTCCTGCCTACTGCCACTGCCCTCAGTCCACTGTGGAACTTCCCTGTCTCTCCTGCACAGTGGCACAGGCTCCCCACTCCTGTCCTGTTCCTGTTTGTTTCTCCTGCACAGTCCCACTCACTGCTACTCTCTTTCCAGTTGCTGTCACCTTGCTCCCACCTCTGGCTTCCCTGTAGCATTCTTGTGCCTCTCTCTCTTGTTCCTTTTTATTTTGGATCATTTCTGCTATCGTGCAACTTCCGCTTGCTCCCGTATTGCGAATGGCACATGCTGTTGAATATCACACTGCGCCATTTATTCAAGGTTCCTCCTCCTATGGTTGCGCATGCATTCATTACCATTGTGCTCTTGCACATTGCAACTTGTGCGTCGCAGCTGCCTCCCGCTGAATATCACAGAATGGTGCATTTTCGTACTTGCGCTGGCACATCTCTATTGCGCATGGTGCATCCCTTTTGAATATCTGGGCCCTGGTGTATATAAGTATACAACACTTGTGTATATCAGCCTAGAAATTCAAACTGCGCCCAGAAAGGGCGCAAGTGGTTGATCTGTGCAACTGAGATGCGCTGGAGTACAAAAGTGCCATATTCAAATGAGATGCGCAATCACACATCACTTCTGAATATAGCAAAAGATGAGGGTGGTGCAAATGGGGGCTGTTGAAGATGTGCCGATGTATCCCCCTGTGCAGTCTGAATACCTGGAATGGGAATGCTCGGCACATCTTGGGGATGCGCCAAGCACAAATTCCAGATATTCAGACCGCAAAATGCAAATGGAGCAATTAGGCATGCAAGGCCAAATGGGGCCATTTGCATATCATTATGGTCCCATTTGCATGTCCTGTGCAGGGATGCACCCAGCAGGATGTGCCAACCGCCCTACAGATACATAGCTAGCCACATTCCCCAGTAGTCTAGTGGCCCCCCTCCTATTCCTGATCGTAAAGTAAATATTATAAACCAATACATCCCTGGTAGTCTAGTGGCCCCCCCTCCCTTCCATGAACCCAATCGTAGTGTGGAGTATTGTAAATTAATATTCCTGGTAGTCTAGTGGCCCTCCCTTCCTTGTACCCAATTGCAGTGTAAGTTATGGTAAATTATTATTTCCTTGTAGTCTAGTTGCCCCAGCCCTGAACACCATTCACTGCAAAACCAGAATAATCCATAAACCCCTCCCTGGTAGTCCAGTGACACCCCCACCCCCACCCACCCACTCAGGACCCCCCAGCCCACCCCACTCCCCCATCCCAGCAGTGGCATACAATTGGCAGACAGCACAACCCACCACACACTCTACAGCTGTCCGCCAACTGAGCTGTCACAGAATGACAGCTTACAGTATGCACTACAATACCACTGGTCAACATTGTTGACTAGTGGGCTTGCAGTGTGTAGTGTAAGCTTTCATTCACAAAGTTGTCTTTTTTTTCTGTATGTACTTGAAGCATGCTGTAATAAAGTGTTGTTAAAGATGCTAATGAGCCCTTTGTTTTGAGTACAGTACTACAAAACAAGACAGTGCGGGGAAAACTGCTTCAAGTGGGGCTTCACTTGTGGAGCCACTGTTTTTCCTGCATACGCTGTATTTTCAAAGCAGAAGCCGGTCTATGACTAGCTCCCTGATATATGGTAGCTTGTGGCTGTTTTTTCAGTGCAGATGTGCCAAAATGTTACATCTGGTGGGACTAGGCCTAACATCTCCCACAGCTGTGTCTGCTGCTTGTGCAGAGCACAAGCTGAAAATAGTTAAGTCCACAGATGTGAAGAATTCGTTCCACACTGACCAGTGCAGAGTGGGGCTCTGTCCCAGGAGGGCTGAAAATCCGGCCCTGAATTCTTTAATTTGCATAAAGTTAGCATGTGTCTCAGATATTATTTTATGGAGCAGACATACTGGTTTATTTGAATAGTTTACTGGTTTTTAGTCATCAAGCAATAACTTGAGCAACTATTGTCATACAGGAGTTAAAAAACTTAGGAAGAGTTGGATCAGCTGTTATGAGGTTTGAACAGTGGTATGGTGAAATTTAATCTTATTGCTCTACAGTTAAAATTCTCACAAATTGATTGGTCTTTTGTTGATAGTACTGCAAATTCCGATTGTGCACTAGACTATTTTTGTAAGCAATTATTACCCATTCAAAACTATTTTTTTCCATTACATAAGATTCATGATAGAGAGATGTTTAATAGATGGTTCTCTTCAGATATCAAAGATTGGATTAAGGCAAGGAATCTGACTTGGGTTAAATATAAATTAAGTCCTTCTATTTTTCTTTTGGATAGATACAGATTCCTGCAAAACAAGGTGAGTCAATTGGTTAGGAAAGCAAAAAATTAGTTTTTCAGGAAACAAATTGATGAGAACTTGTCTAATCCTGAATATTTTTGGAATTCCATCAATCAGTTACTTTCACCAAAAGAAAAATGTACAATTCAGAAACTGGTTTCTTCTAATGTGGTTGTGACCGATCCTGTTGTAGTTTCAAATTTTCTGGGCTCTACATTTTCTGATTTAGCTAGTTATAGATCTTGTAGTCAGCAGTCAATTGATGTTTCTAATGTTGTTCTATCCTTTCCTGAGAGGCCTATTTTTTATTTTTGTAGAACAACTCAAAAATAGGTCTTAAAATTGCTTCTAACCATTCCACATAGACACAGTGATTGTGGGGAGGGCCTGGATTGGTGCTTCATTAGATTAACTGCCCCTTCTATTGTGGATCCTTTGTGCTCTATTTTTAATTTGTGTTTGATTTCTGGTCATTTTCCCTTCTCTTGGAAATGAGCCAGGGTAGTTCCAATCCCGAAGAAAACAAGAGCTGAGTGTATGGATGATTTTAGACCAATTTCCATCCTGAATCCTTTGAGTAAACTACTGGGAACATTTGTTTCAAACCAGATCACTTCACATCTTGAGATGTATAATGTTCTGAACAGCATGGTTTTCGGAGAAACCATGGGATGGAGACTGCCTTGGTCAGGTTCACAAATGCCACCTTCAGGGGCTCTGACGATGGCCTTATGTTGGTGGTGGTCTTCATGGACATGACCAAGACATTTGACCTCATTGATCACTCCTTGCTATGATGTTGTGTTTCTTTAAGACTTGACTTGTTGCCAATGCCCTTTGGGGTAATCCTTTTTTCAGTGTTTCTGCACTGGGGTTCTTTGTTTTTGGCTTTTTTTTTTTTTCATTTTGGGCACTCACTACCCAAGCAAATGGGGCCCACATAGGGATGAGGAGTTTTCACTGAACAGTGGTTAGATCACAGATCAGTGTCAGTAGGTGCTGGCTAAGTACAGAGAAAGGACATTCATAGTCTGTTGCTACAAACTGACGTACTGCAGAAGGAATATACTATTGCTGAAGCTTATTTCCTGTATTCTGAATAAACATCACACAGAGATTGTGTGTTGAACCTGAAGTTTGGTGTCTGGTCCATCTGTTATCCCACAACCCCTCCACACCCACTCTTTTTCTAGTCCCCCCATTTTGGAACTTGTTACCTGAGAATCAGAGATCTGCCTCCTCCCTGCAAAGTTTTAAGACTAACTTAAAAGGTTTTTTACAGGAACTTGATGTTTGCACGTGCTTCATGTAATGTCTTAATCACTGTAGTTGTGTATTATAGTGTTTTTATGTATTTTTGTACTGTGTTTTGTTTTTTCTTGTGTTCGGGTCGGACCTGAAAAAGGACTAGTTCCAGTGTCCCTACATGGTTAACAAAATAAATATAAAAATTAAAATAAAATAAATAAATGGTCAACAGAATTTAGTATCAGAGTTGAGAACTTACACAGATACACAGAAGGTGATGGCAGATAAAAGGACTGTTTTGCCCACCTAGTCCACCCCTTTTCCCTATCCAATACATTACCACAGAGCCTAGTTGATCTGTGGCTTACCCTCTCTTCCAAGTTGCTGGAGTACTCTTATGTCTATCCCATGCATTCTTGAATTACCCTACTGTTTTTGTTCCCACCACCTATGCAGAAAGACTGTTCCAAGCATCCACTATTCTTTCTGTGAAAAAGTACTTCCTCACATTGCCCCTGAGCCTACACCCTCTAGCCTCATATCATGCCCCCTTGTTCTTGTACACCTTCTTTTCTTAAAGATCCTACCCTCCTATATCGTGTTTATATCCCTGATGTATTTGAGTGTCTCTATTATACCCCCCTTCCAGGGAATACATATTGAGGACCTCTAGTCTTTTCTCATTTTGTTGCCCTTCTCTGGACTGCCTCTATTTTGTTTATGTCCTTCCAGAGATGCAGCCTCCAGAGCAGCACACAGTACTCCAGATGAGGTCTCACTAGTGATCTGTACAGTGGTATAACCACCTGCTTTTTTTCTGCTAGTAATACCTTTCCATATGCACCCTAGCATCCCACTGGCTCTCCCCACAACCTTCTCACATTGTTTGGTTACCTTTAGGTAATCAGATATGATTACCCTCAGGTCCATTTCTTGACTGCTCGCCATCAATATTCCCCCCCCCCATCTTGTACTCCTCCCTTGGATTTATGTGCTCCAAGTGCATGATTTTGCACTTCTTTGCACTGAATCTTAGCTGCCACACTCTTGATTACTCCTCAAGCATGTTAAGGTCCTTTTTAATTTTTTTCCACCCACCTGGAGTGTTGACCCTGTTGCAGATCTTAGTGTCATCTGCAAAGAGGCATACCTTCCCTTCCAGCCCCTCTGCAATGTCACTTATGAAGACATTAAAGAGGTCTGGCTCCAGCATGGAGCCCTGTGGCATCCTGTTGGTCACCCCTCCTCTCCTTGGATTGAATGCCATTTAACACCATCCTCTGTGTCCTGTCACTCAACCAGTTTCTGACCCAGTTTACCGCCATGGGGCCTACTCCCAGGCTGACCAACTTATTCATCAACCTCCTATGTGGGACAGTGTCAAAGGCCTTGCTGAAATCTAGGTAGGTCACATCCACCGCCCCTCCCCTATCTACCTCCCTGGTCACCCAGTCAAAGAAATATATCAGATTTGTTTTACAAGACCTTCCAACTGTGAATCCACACTGCCTTAGATCCTGTGCTCTGCTGGATTCAAGAAATATCACAATCCTTTCTTTTAGCAGTGACCCCATTAATTTCCCTACCACTGAGGTCAGGCTGACTGGCCTGTAGTTGCCAGCCTCCTTCCTGTTCCCTTTTTTTTTTTTTTTTAAGCAGAAGAGAGATGCAAAGCTGAAGTTTGTTTACAGGTGCAACCTCGGAGCACAAGGAAGTTAAGTGACTTGCTCAGGTTCACATAGAACGCAAGTGGGGGCAATGGGATTCAAAACCAGGTCTCAAGATTTGCAGTTCAGAGCCTTAAACCACTGCACTATACTGCCTCCTTTTGTGGACTTTTGTGGAGAGGGGCTACATTAGCCCTCCTCCCGTCCCCCTGAACCACCCCATCTCTATTGATTTGTTGAATAGTGCTGTTAGGGTAGGAGCACCCACCAGGGCTACCCCCTGTCTCCCCTCCTGTTTGTGTTAGCAGTGGAACCCCTGGCAGCCAAGCTCAGGCAACCGGGGGAAATACGGGGGATCCAGGTGAGTGGGACGGACTACACCACCCTTATGTATGCTGATGACCTGCTGGTCATGGTCCAGACCTCCAAGCCTCACTCCCGCCACTACCGAACATGCTGACAGCATTTCACAGCATTTCTGGTCTCAAAATGAACCAGTCAAAAACTGAGGTGCTCCCTCTAAACCCCCAGCGCACCCCCAAGCCCTGGGGGGAGTGGGGCTGAGATGAGCAGTGACAGGTATAGTCTACCTGGGGATAATCTTCACAGCCAAACCTCACAGGTTATGGGATTTATATATGCAACCCCTACTAGCGGCGCTCACTACTGAGGTAAGTCGATGGGAGAAACTGCACCTACCCTTGGCAGGCAAAATAACTGCAGTTAAAATAATCACCACTCCCAAAGTCTTCTACAAACTGGCCCACATCCTGCTGGGTATACCCACCAGTTGATGCCAGAAGTTGGGTAAGATAATAGGTAGGTTCCTATGGGAGGGTATGGCAGGAACAAGCTACGGGCCCACTGGCAGATGGGGGGTGGAATAGCCCCTGGTTTGAAAGCTGCAAATGGGTCTTTCAGACAACACAAACATTGCAGTGGTTTAAAACAAGGAGCACTCAAACTCCACAGTGGGTAGATATGGAGAGGGTATTTAGCCAAACCTCAAATCTGTCCCTCCTGTTATACAACCCTTCCCTGCCATGTGAAACTGCATCCCACCATGAGGGTGTCTTACCACATCTGAGACAAGGTGGGGAAAAGAGTAGGAACCAACCTGACCCCTCTCACTAGGGCCCCACTTTGGGGTAATGTGGGCATCACTGTTGACAGACAGCCCATAGTCTGGCGGGACTGGGAGGAGATAGGGGTGTGCACAGAAGGTGACCTCATGACCAACACCGAGATGAACTCATTCATGAACTTGCAGCAGAGGTGGGGTATCCCCAAGACTGACTTCTGGAAGTTCCTCCAAATCAGAAATGCAGTACAGGCCTACATGAAGGCATTCCCAAGAAGGAACCCCACCACATGGCTGCCACCGTGGCTAAGTGCCAAGAAGGGAGTGGTTAGTCAGATTTATGCCAAGCTGAGGGACTCGTTGCCCAGCCAGTCTGAAATGGGAGAAGTCACTCCAAACAGGGATATCGGGGGAACAATGGTCTGAGTTCTGGAGAGAGGAGTGCAAGGATTTTAGGGACACAAGAATCAGGCTGATACAGAACAAAATCTTCAACTCCTGGTACTGCACCGCAGCGGTGCTGCACAAAGCAGTGGTGCTGGACTCAGGCCAGTGCTGCTGGTGTCAGACACATAAGGGGGACCTTCTTCACATACTGTGGGGATGTGCAAGGGTCAGGGACATATGGGGGCATGCATGTAAGCTAGCGGCTACAGTTCTACACAAACAGGTCCCTAGAATGGCCCAGCTGCTATTGCTGGGAATGGACTCAACTGCACCGCATCGCAAAAGACAGGAATACAGATGGTTGGTAGTCCTGGCCATGCAGGTCAAAAGGGCACTACTTTGTAGGTGGCAGTCCACTGAGGTCCCCGCGGCACAGGAACTCACAGCCTCCCTGACAGGGGTAGCCAGCCTGGAAAGGTTGTCACACATGCCCACAAACACTTGAGCAGAGTACATCAAATGCTGGACCCTTTTCCTCAGATATTTATTAATTTATTTCGTTTCTGTTGACTGGGTAAGTGCACTAGACAAATCCTGCCTATTTTCAGGCATGACCCGGAGGAGGGGGATACCGATGAATGGCAACTGACCTTGAACCAGATTGAGCTGTTGGTGATATTTTTTTTGTGAATGAGGGAAATTTGGCCAGGAAACTGGGGAAATTCCCCTACTCTTGGCCAGTAGGGGGACTGCTGGCTAGTGAGTTGATCACTTCGTGCTGAGCTGGATTAGGAGATGGATGTCCCTGTGGCTGCAGGGCAGGCTGCTGCTTTACGGTCTGAGGCTATGGATTCTGATGTTTTCTTTGATGCTCCGAGTGTGGATATGGATTTGGCACATGGCATTTCTACATCTGAAATAGGGGCTGAGACCAGTGATTTACCTCTAGACCAGAAGGATGTTGCTCTAACTGAAAAACTGCAAGATGTGGCTTCCCGTGATTCGGCTGCCTTGCAGCAACAGCTGCGCAAGGAAGAAGCCCATTTTCAATCTCGCTAAAGTGAATTGAAAGCTGCAATTGCGGCAGCAGATCAGCGCTCTTTGTGTGAGCAGTCTGCACTGCAAGTTGTTTAACGAGCTGCCTCAGCTACTGACATCGCAACCGTACAGACAACTCCTCTGCAGCAGACAGCAGCTGTTGTGGACAAAGGACAATCACCTAAACAGGATGCTCCTACAGGTTCTCGCTCCTTCTCAGCAGGTACAGGGCAAGCGCCCTTATTTGTCTTCAAAGGCAATTTATTTCATGACTCTGCGGGAACTAATGACTTCAGGTACTGTGTTCCCAGTTCTAGAGCACAACGCTGAGGTTCCTGCACTATAACGGCAGGAAATCACCGTTGATAAAAACCAATGGTCTGTAGATAACGCTTTGCAGGCTGCTGGGTGGGAGAAATCCAATTCAGGCACTTGGGTTTCGGATCCTTCTCCAATTACTATATCTCCTAGCAAGAAATCAACTTTTGTTAATCAAGACTGTCCTTCCTTGGTAACTGACAAATCTAAGGACTGGGGATCAGTGATGGATATTGTTTCTTCTGTACAAGTGCCAGAAGGCTTAGAACTCATGCAGAACCCGGTACTGCCTCTTTTACAAGGTGGTGAAGCTGGACTTTGTGGGCCTGATTCCTCTGTTACTCCTAAACTTCCTCCTTCTATGGGACATGCTGAACAGATTTCACAAGGACAGTCTAATTTTATCAAATCTTTTGCATCCTTGTTTAGAGCTCCTGTTTTCCCCTGCTAAATGCCATAATGCTATTAGATTACTTTATAAAGGGGGTTTAGATGTTTTTCCAGATCGTAAACATGTTGCTAGGAATCTGCTCATGGGTTCCATGTCTTTTACTCCTGCTGTAGTTTATGCTTTAATACATGTCTCAGGAGAGCCGGTCTTTGATGTCAGCTTTACCTTGTTTAAAGTGGTCTGCAGAAATTTTGGTCTCAATATCAGCTTTTAAAAACCTCTACGTTATGGGTCCCTTTTGAAGTAGTTCCCCTAACTAAACCTGCACATCATATGATCACTGTGTTATTTAGAAATGAGGGGGTGAGTGTCACGGATCTTATCTATTGGCTTAAACAAAGGTGTACTGTATAAGGTAATCCAGAACCCATTTTTGATGAGGATCACATCTGAAATGGGGGGTGGAAAATACAGGTTGTTCTGAACATGTCTGACTCTGGGTTAGTTCACTTACCCAATAGTTTTTTCTGGGGAAAGATAGAGAGGTTTTATTTTATGCAGGTCAGCCCAAGGCCTGTTATCATTGTGGAGCCATGGGTCACCTTAGCAGTATGTGCGACCATTTAAAATGTACTACGTGTAATGAATTAGGTCACAGTGCCTCAATATGCAGAAATGACCAGGTCTGCAACCTATGTGAGGAAAAGGGTCATACTTATCATTCTTGTCCCTCAGCAGTTCACAACCAGGGTGAACAAGCTGATTGGGATGAGCAGAGAGTGTCCATAGCCCTAGCACAACGTGCCCAGGCTCAGTGTTCAGCCTCTAGGCCCCAAGATAGGCTTCTGATCAGACTGCAGCTACTTCTCCTGTTCCTGGAGGTTCAGCACAACAGTCTGACATTCCTCCATGAGGGAACTGTGCTACAAATACCGCTTCAATGGTTCCCCAGCAGGTGGTTTCTGTACCTACAGTGGCAGAAACTACTATTATTGAGGATGTATTACCTCACCCTGTGCATACTGCAGATGCTTCACAACAACCCTCACATACTCAGGTTAAAACATCCAGACATCGGCAGCACTGGATACAACCGGCTGCTAAAATTCCCAAAACGTCTGACATTCCTGTTAAGAATAGATTTGTCTCTCTGCCTATTGAAGGGGAAATCTCTGGGAATGAATCTGAAGGGTCCTCCATTATTTCTTCAATACTGGACAAGGGTTTTGAATTGGAAGAACCTTCCTCTGACACAGTACCCCCTTCCTCTGGAAAATGGACTGGGAAAACTAAACATATTAGAACCACAAGAGCCTCCTCTAAAAGGCCCCCTTGAATAGAATCATGCTCAAGGTTTTTTCACTTACTCATGTATGTCTATAATGCCTCCTTTATCTGTTTACTCTATTAATGTTAATAGTATCAAGAGTTTACAGAAAAAGCAAGCTGTGTTTCAACATTTAAGATCTCTTTCTGCTGGTATTATTTTCTTACAGGATACTAGGTTACACACCATTTCTGAATTGAAACAGGCTATCAACTTTTTTCATTCAGGTCCTTCTTTCAGGTCTCTGGGGGAAGAAACCTGCTCTGGGCTAGCAATTTTATTTCACAATATAGAAGTACATGTTGTTAAATTATTTGATCTAATTCCAGGTTGGGCCTTCATACTGGATGTCAAGCTGCATAATGTACTGTTCCAGTTCATTAATATTTACGCTGGTCAAAAAAGTCGGTACGAATTGAGCTGTTCCAGGCTATTCAGCCCTATCTGTATTCCACTCACCACATTGTTCTAGGGGGTGACTTTAATTGTGGATTAAATTTAAGGGATGGGACAGGCATACTGTGACCAATACAGTATTTTGCAACATGACCTGCTTTTCCTGTATGATACAGAATGCAAATCTGAGGGACGCTTACTTTGAAATAGTTGGGAAAGCTGATCCTACCTTTTATAGAAGTACCTCAGCCACGAGGACTGATTATTTTTTTGTTTCTCCCCTATTACAAATTGCAATGGCACAAACTCTACCTGCAGAATTTTCAGATCATAAAATATCATTTTTATTATTGGATAACTTACACCTCCTACCAGGCTGGGTTATTGGAAACTAAATGCTTTACTATTGGCTAAAGACAATATCCGTCAAGATTTGATATATTTTATTCAAGCCAGGAAATCTGTCTTTGCTATGTACACATACCCTAGTATTTGCTGGGAAGACACAGTACGGGATTTGACAGCTTTTTTAAAATCATATGGAAAGGTAACTCGGGATGAGGAATATGGGACTTATCTTAATAATAGGTTGCAACTTCAAAAACTGTTATCTTTAGCATCTACTGTAAAACATGATTTTACGGTGCAAATTCAAAATATCAAACAGCAAATGGTACTATATCATTTACTACAAGAACAACATCTGCAATACCAGCAATTATATTGCACTCAGGGAAAAAGGGCTATATTTGCCCTTATGAGGGACATACAGCTAGGAACTTAAACTGAACTATGGATAGTCTATTTTATAAAGATGGTAGATTATGTACTGACACTGGACAGATTCTTAATATTGTCACACATTATACATCTCAAACCTTTATTCCTCCACAAATTTACCCTGACACTTTGGAATCTTATCTTGATTTAGTTTCTATGATTAAGCCCACTGACCAATTATTAATACCTTTAATTGCTGATATTATGCAGCAAGAGGTGGAGACAGCAATTATGGCCTTAGGGAATAATAAAGCACCAGGCTGAGATGGATTAACTGGTGAACTATATAAATTTATAGGACCACATATATTGACAGAACTAGCGGCAGCCTTTACGACAATTCTTCCATCTGGATCCCCTTCTCTGCGTATGACATGGGGTATTCTGATACACATTTTTAAACAAAAAGGTGATAAACGGTACATAGATCATTGGAGACCGATTTCTTTACTTAATACAGACTTTAAGATTTTAGCTAAGATTCTAAATAATCGTCTGTTATTAGTAGCAACACATATTTTATCCCCAGCACAGGCATGTGCTATACCTGGTAGGAATATCACGGTTCATTTAATTTTGTTAAGGGAACTTTTTGATCATAGTTTTAGGCATAGAGTGGAAGGCTTAGTGCTATCACTGCATCAAAGACAAGCCTTTGACTCAGTTAGCCACACCTTCCTATGGGCAGTTTTGAAAAAATATGGTTTGCCACTGCAATTTATTAATTGGGTTCAATGCTTATATAAAACAGCTACAGTTATTCCTTTGGTTAAGGACTGGAAGGGACCCATGTTGACAGTAAGGAGGGGGATGCATCAGGGGTGCCCCTTTGCCCTTTGCTATACGCTTTTTGCATTGATCCCTTACTTCAGCTCCTTAATAATTCAGTACTTTTAAGGCCTATTGCTGTGGCTTCAAGTCCCCTACATTTTAAAGCTTTGGCCTATGCAGACGATCTCTGTATCCTAGTAGCGGAAAAAGTTTCTATTCAGGGAGCCTTAGACATATATGTGACTTATAACTCACATTCGGGTACCAGTTTAAATTTAGATAAATGTATTGGTACACAGCTTGGATCAGTTGTTCCTCCTGTTTTAGAAGTAGCTGGTATTGATTTTTCAGCTACTCATTTGACGATTCTGGGGATGATTTACGGCCAGGAGGATATGTGTTTTTTGAATTGGGAACCTTGTTTTATTCGGGGAAAAGCCTTAGTGGCTAAATGGAATAAGTGGAAATTAATTAAATGGAAAAGGGTACATCTGATCAAAACAGTCCTTATTCCAATATTTCTTTATATTAGTTATGTCTTTCTCCCACCTAGCCAACTAATAACAGCAATTTAAAGTCTTTTTTTTTCCAAGCTGTATGCGGTAGCAAGTTGAATCCGTTAAAAAGGAATATTGTATACTTACCAATAAATCAGGGTGGGTTAGGGATGGTGAATCCGATTTTATTTTTCTATAACATTTTTCCTTATGCAAATTTTAGGCCTTTTATAAATTTTTTTTGATAAAACTTGGGTACCTGTGTTAGAACAGAATTGTGGTCTATGGTTTTGACAATGGGACCGGGGGAATTGGGAATTTTGCATAGATCCTTTAATATCCCACCTTTTATCAGGGAAACTTTTGTTTATATTAAGCGTTGGAAACTGACCAGCCATCTTTTGATTTCAAAACAATGGAAAGGGCTATATAACTGGGTTATGCAGACTCAATTTACAGAATTGGAAACCTTTCCTCGACGTCCCCTTCCATACAGAGAGGCTATATTGAATTTGTTAGACACTCCTAGGATTCCTGATAAATTGCAAGAATTTCATTGGCTGAGCTGTCATGACAGGATCAATGTTAAAGCAAATCAAAAACATAAACAATTGACTGAATGTTTACATGTTAGACCAGAATGTATTCAGCAACTGGAAACAACAGAACATCTTTTTTTGACCTGCGTTGATATTACATCTTTTTGGCCTCTATTGGCAACTATTTAGAATGCTTTATGGTTTCAGTCTATCACTATGGATGCTTTGATGTGGGGTAAATATATAGGGGCAGATCATTGGCATACTGAAACTTTACATAGAATATTATTGGTTGTTAAATGGTATATTTGGAACAGTAGATGTTTATTCTCATTACAAATGAAATTTTGATCTCATGAAGAGCTTCTTGGTAAAATCACAAGGGATTTAAAATTACAATATAGTGAGGATTCTAGGATCTTACATTCCAGGACTCTACGTGCAGTTTGGAGAAATATGCCATGGATAACAGATTCTGATGTACCTGTTACTTAAAAGTGGTGGGTGTTAGGTATCAAGATTTATTTTCTAAATATTGTAGAACTGGGTAAAGAAAAGGCTTCCAGCATATTATGTTATGTATTTGAAGTTATGTTTATTTCTCTTTTGTTATATATATATATATATATACAAGTACTTGATTTTTTTTTTCTGTTGGTTGTAATGTTGTCCTTTTTGTATTCTTCTTGATTTCTTTGGGGTATTTTTTTTTTGTATGATTTCTTTTCTTCAATAAACTCCCCTATTCAGACAGTAGGGGGAACCTGTGGCTGCAGCAATGGCCAGTCCAGACTTGCAGTCAGAGAGGATGGAGGTGCAAGCACCACAGGAGATTGGAGTCTCCCAGGCAGAACGTGGAACGGAATTGGAACATATGGTAGAGAATATCTTAAATTCAGACGATGGTGGTACCTCTGTTGAATTTTTCTCTATGGAGGATCTTACTGTTACTCCTAATAATGTGGAAGCTATTAAAGATAATGGAGGTTCAACAGAAGACGCTGAGCAAGTCCTGCGTCTGATATGGCAAAAGGAAGAACAGAGACATGCTCAGGAAAAAAGTAAATTTCAAGCCCGACTGGCAGAGTTGCAACGTTCGGCTTTAACTGTCAGTTCGGCAGAGACACCTGTCAGTGAATCCTCTGGCGCAGCAGGATCAAATGCCCAACTGGAGCCAGGTGCTTCTTTAAACAATTGTTCTGTTTCTTCAGTGGAGAAAGGGGAGAGTCAGCCAGCTGGCAGTCTAAACACTAAAAGTTTAAGCATGTGCCTACAGCCCTTAGCACTAAATGACAAGGCAAATGTAAAAACAGTAACTACAAACAGTATGAATGCTCCGATATCCACTACAGTATATGATGAGCACACAACAAAAGGCCTTGCAGCCACTCACCAGATCCAAATAAATAATAAACCTCTCTCAAAAACTTCTGGCTTTGTGGCCTTTCCAGATGTCCCGATGACTGTCAGTTTTCAGACTAACAATTTAGAATCTCAAACAACGGCCATACAGTTTTCATTTATGAATTTGAATAATGCTAAAACTGGCCAAAGAGATGCAAAGAGGGATAAAAGACTTGCTCAAACCTTAGCAAATAGACATTTAAATGTAGATTCCTTAAGGGAAGAAATGGTAATGAAACAAAAATCAGCTGAGTCGCTAAGTTCAACATGGACTCCTGGTAAAGCTCTGTCTCAATCAGGCTGGAAGCAAAACCTTGCTGGGACTTGGGTCCTGGATCCAGAGTGGGATGTTAAAATGCCTTTTACTCCTTTTTCTTCTACATGGGCTCCAGGGCATGACCTGAACCATCCGATAATAGATATAGACAATAAAAAAGCATCTTGCCCAATATCTACAGCTGTACCAGTTATGCATAACAGTGGAAACGAAGTCCCTCTTTCAGTAGTGGGAGCTGAACCCATGAACCCCAATGGACAAAGCGCAAATTATTCCAGTGTTGATCCAGCAACTGAAAATGAACAGAACCAGGGTCAGCCCACGCAAAAACAACCACTATTATCGGAACTGTTTGCCGATATAAAGAAAGAAGCTGCTCCTAGGAGAAACGCAATGCGAATCCGCTATAAAGGTGGTATGGAGGACAGGCAAGACAGACATTTTGTCGGGAAAGTTTTGCTTAAGGATTCCTTAAGAGGTGTTCCCCTCAAGAGGTGTTTGCTTTCATTAACATCTCGGGAGAGGATAACTTTGACAACAGTTTTCGTTCAGGCCATTTTTTAGATCTTTTTTGGGAACGTTATGCTCAGGTTAAATATTCTCCCATTTTGTCCCCTTTTGTAGTTATACCACTTTCTAAACCTCTGGTTAAATTTGTAACAGTGATGTTTCAAAACAAAGGAGTTCATGTGGCTGATATTTCTTATTGGTTGCCACAAAGATGTGAACTGTTGGGAGACCCGGAGGCAATTTTGGATACAGAGTTATTTTGGACCGGGTGGAGATATAAAGTGAAATTACAAAGTATGGAATCTTGCATTACACATATCTCTGACTCACTTATGTTGGGTAGGGATAGGGGTGTGTGCTTTTATGCTGGGCAGCCCCAAGCTTGTTACAAGTGTGGTTCACGTACTCATATATCCAGTTAATGCGACAAGCCAAGATATGGCAATTGTGGGGAGATAGGCCACATCTCTTTTCAATGTGCATCTTGCACTAAATGTGATCTCTGTGATGATGGGGGCATGCCTTTAAGGGCTGCCCATGGGCTGCAAAAAATGCTGCTTGTAATGTCAGTCCTGATCTTCTTATTCAGCAGGCACAAGACACTGCAGATGTACCAGAAAAGCCCCATCAAGATAAAGCTGATATTGAACTCCACCCCTCTACTAAGGTTATTGATTTATGTGAACAACAGAAGGTTAAGGATAGGAAAGGTATCCACACTAAGGACAAGGAATTACCCCCCTCCAAGTTTTGGATCACCCTGAGGCCTTGCAACAGGAGATCATAAATCCAGTATGTTACAGTGACCCTGCACAGAAGAATGCACCCTTAACTGTATCTCCACTTCAGAGATGTAGATCCTCTAGAAATTTAAAATCGGTCGCTATACCCCCTCCCCCTACCTCCCCATCTGAGAGTGTTAACTCGATCAAGCCCTTTGCAGTTTTGGCACCAGAATGGGGGGATTCAGATATGGATCACAAGGAAGGCAATAGCAATTCTAGAGATCAAGCTATAGAAACACAAAAAATGGGATTTGCAGGGTATAAAGAAAAAAGGAAAAAAGAAGGAAAAAAGTTGATAATAGTATGAAGGTTTATAATCACTATTTCTGGCTAACTTAAAAATTTGTTCACTAAATGTGCATAGTCTATTGAACACAGGGAAATGACAGATAGTGTTTAATTTTGTTTATAGACTATAATTAGAAATCTGTTTTTTGCAAGAAACTTGGGCTTTTACTAATAATAACATCAGAAGCTTTAAGGGAGAATGGGTTTAGAGACCTTCTTATTGGTCCTTTGGACAAGATGTTGCAGATGGAGTGGGTATATTATTTAACTCCTTTTCATTCCAGTTAATTAAATTAGTAGATATTCTACCTGGAAGAGCTCTGTTATTAGATGGTATTTGGAATTCCAAGACCTATAGGTTAATTAATATCTATGGCACACAGCTGAAAGCAGGGAGAGTGTCACTGTTCAATACTTTAAAACCTTATCTTATGACCACTTACAATGTAATTCTCTGTGGTGTTTTTAATTGTGAGGTACGTTCCTATACAAAACACAAGAAACCAAATGCTAAAATTTACTGCGATGCCAATGCCTTATTAGAATTAATATCATCAGCTGATCTGACTGACTGTAACCAATTCAGGAAAAAAGGACCTTATTTTACTTTTAAAAAAGGGAATAGTATTTCTACCATTGATCATGCTTTTGTTTCCAAGAATTTACCTGCAGCTGAAATGGAAACATGTCCAGTTGAATTTACAGATCATGTAATATTAATAGTAAGCCTACTTGATGTTCCTGTCAATAAATACTTCTCTAATAGATGGAAACTGAATGTAAAAGCTTTGGATGAACCTTGGGTCCAACAAGGAATAAGAGCCATTATTAGAGCTAGATGTTCTGTACACTTTCTATATTCAGATATAGGACAGTGGTGGTGGGATACAAAACAGGATTTTCGAAATTGGCTTCAAAAGTATGGCAAGTACAAAGAGAATAGTACGTTTTCAAAATATCTCTCTTTACGCCACAGTCTTGGGTGGAGCCAGAGGGAGGCAACATATGGAACGACTGATAGTGCAGGCACAGTGGGATCACCACAGCTACTAATAAAGCAGAACCCTGTGCCTGCACCCCCAAGTGCAAATGCCTGCGATGCACCTGCATCCCCCCTGCAGCCACCCCACTTGCCCCCAACACAGCCACACATGGCCATCAACCACTGGTCGGCCACACAGCATGGTGCCTTGTGATTCTCCCCCCATCCCGCTGACCCAATCCAGCCATATGACCATTGTGCCACAGCCTGCCATGGGTAGCTCATGAATGGGCTGCCACACTGACCTGTTCCCCATCCGTGGTCTGAGGTGACACATCCCCAGGGTGCTGTGGTATCCTGTGGCAGCCCCATGGTGGCAGAATAATGGATGTGCATGGCAACAGGATGTGGCAACATAGCTGGTGGAGCAGGTGTCACCATACAAGAGCATGGGCAGGCATAGTGCGGCACTGTGAGGGGTGGTCATTTGGAGTCCCTCTGCTCCTGTAGATTCCACCTAGTTTGCACCATTATGGCATGCTTTCTGTTGTGGTGGCTATGGTGTGCCAAATGATATTATGCCCTCCTTTCATTTGCCCTGCTTTTTTTTGCCCCCGCTTTATTTTGCCCACAATGATATGTTCGGCGATGTTGTGTTTCACGATATTAACACCCAGAACCACTGTATGTCTGTCAGTCTGTACATGTAACCCGCAACCTCCATCCATTCTGCTTTTTCATATACCGCTGGTAAATGTAGGTACTGTGAATGATGGAAAATCAATAAAACATTTTAACTGTAAAAAAATAATAGAGCTGTGAGTGGTGCTGTCAGCACCTCTCTAAGTTCTTTTAATATGTTGGAATGTTTCCCATCTGGCCCTATAGCCATTTCCCCTTTCAGATTCTCAAGTTCCTTTAGGACTCTTTCCTTCGTAAATGGGCTGGTGTCCACCTCTCTCCCATTGGTGCTCCTATGCCCCAGTAGTGGTCCTTCTTCTTCCCCTTCCTCTGTTTGTTCAGGATTGTTGCTTTTTCTAGGTCCCCCTCCACACACACCTTCTTCCCTTTTGAACCTCAAAATCCCACCCCTGCACTCCTTTCTATCACAAATGTACCTGAAAAAGGTCTTCACTCCTTTCTTAATTGCCTGGGCTATTTTTTCCTGAGTTTGCACCTTTGCACTCCTGACCTGCTTCCTATATAGTTTCTCTCACCCAAGACTTTGCACACTCATGATGTTTTGCACCAGGTTTTAAGATTTATAATCAATGTGTTAGGTTTGAAGATATTAACAAAAGCCATACAGTTTGGAAATGATCAGTCTTCTCGTAGTATTTATGCATACTACGTGTTGCTTTTCTTCCAGTCTTTGGTATTGTACAAAGTATGCTGCAGTAAGAGGGAACTTTTTGTGGCCAGCATTGTATGTCCTATTGTAATCAATGCCTTATACAGTGGTCTGTAGTAGACTGGATATTTTGTTTAAGGAGTAACTGCAGTGTGTGCACCATTACCTTGGCCTACTTTGAGCTAGCAGTAATTAAACTAGTTGTAGAATATGGCTTTATGATGGGTCGTTACTGAACAAAGAAATTGAAGCTCCTTTAATGGCGGTAGATCCTTAAGCTTATAAGAATAAGCAAGGAAAAGAAAAATCCAAAAATCTGCTATACAACTTACCCCACTGGGAGGATTTTAATACCCATGATGGGTGGGTAAACCCACTGGGTTTTTATTTTAAATGATTGCATATGGCTTGGAGACATTTACTAAAAAACATAATTTACCTGGACTTTAACAAAGCCTTCGATTCTCTGCCACATAAGAGGCTACTAAGCAAACTGAAGGACCTTGGGGTCAGGGAGAAAATGACAAGCTAGGTAAATAGATGGCTAAGTGACAGAATTCTGAGGGTGGTGGTGGTGGGGGGGGTTATCCAGTACCAAGGAGGTCACCCACAGGGTCCCACAGGGATTGGTACTGGGGCCAGTGTTGTTCAATGTTTTTATAAACAACATTAGGGAAGGCATAAAGGGCAAGATGTGCCTGTTTGCAGATGTCACCAAACTCTGGGGGAGGATGGACACAGTTGAAGGGGTACAGGACCTACGGGAAGACCTCAGGAAACTTGAGAGATGGTTGGGGATCTGGTAACTTGGATTCAATGCCAAGAAATGCAGAGTTATGTACATTGGGGCCAGAAATTCTAGGACTGAGTATTATCGGGGGGGGGGGTCCAAGTAGCAATATCAGAAGAAGAAAAGGATCTGAGGGTGGTGATTACCAGTGACTTGAAGCACTCCTCACAATGCACGATGGCAGCAGTGAAAGTGAACAGGATTTTGGGATGTATAGCCAGGGGATTCAACAGTAGGCGGAGTGAGGTCATACTGCCCTTGTATAGATCAGTGGTGAGACCGCATTTAGAATATGGGGTAAGGTACTGGATTCCATATCATAAGAAGGACATCTACTTGTTAGAGAGGGTCCAAAGGAGGGCAACCAAAATGATCAGGGGACAGCAGGGGAAGTCTTTCGAGGAGAGGCTGGGAGTCTTGAGAATGTACTCCCTGGAAGAGAGGAGAGGAGAGGAGAGGAGATAGGGGGAATATGATAGAGACCTCTAAATACCTGAAGGGAATAAATAGATTGGATAGGGAAGGTCTCTTCTAGAGCAGTAACAACAGAACCATGAGGGGGCACAGTTTGAAGTTGGTGGGGAAGAGGAAGTTTAGGAGGGATGTTAGAAAACATTTTTCACGAAGAGAGTGGTGGACACGTATAATGCACTGCCAAAAGAGGTGTTCTCAGTGAAGACGGTGGGCTGCTTTAAGAGGGCCTGGACCAGGCATCACAGGAACCCATGGGACCGTGGGGGAGAAGTTATGAAGGATAGGTTGACTGGGGGCAGGGTCAATGTCATAAGCCAGAGACACTGCACTACAAACGAGCAGACTCGATAGACCAATTTGGACTTCTTCTGCTGGCTCTTTCACATTTTCATGTGTCTGTAAAAAAAATGAAAAATATATGTCCTATCATATTAAACAAGGCACTGCAGTAAGTGAAAACTTTCACGTGGCTAGCACTACATTTTGATAGGTGCCACATGCAGAGATCTATAGTGAACCGGTATATTTCTTGAATGAATGACTGTATTGTGTCCATTCTTGTCTTGGTCCTTTTGGGGGCATGTGGCTAACAGTGCTTAAACAAGCTGCATACGGTATATAGCAGCACTTTGCTGGGCTTTTGTTGAGCAAACATTTGTGCTTCCTGTGCTCCTACAATCCAGGAGCTGGAATAAAACAAACATTTGACAATGCTGGATGTTCGCCATATGTGTGGAAGCCATGGGGTAGTAGATGCAATGTGGTGCACTGTGTTGGTTATGTATTATTAAGGCTGTATTTTTTTCATGGTAAGAAAGATGGATTGCATGGCAAGTTAAAGGTGAAAATAGCTTTTTTCAAGGCATAGTACAGTAGAAATAGTCTTGTGTCCTACCCATACCTTGCCCTTGTGAAACGTGGGGCATTCCTTCAATAACAGATTTATAGCAGCCAGATCACAGCACTCTCAGTACTCTCTGAGAAAGTAGTGCATATGCAAGTGTGTGGCAGTGGGTCTCAATATGCAGGCATACGGCAGAACTGTGACCCGCTGTCACCATGAGAAAGAAAGAGAGAGAGAGAGGGAGAGCGCATTTTCTCAGTTCACTCAGTTTATTCAGATTTAAAAGGGTTTCAGAAAGTTTTTGAGAATCAAAATCCCACTACATGGCTGAGTGATAGTAAAACAACTGACAGTATCTGAAAAACTGCTCACTGAGTTCGGCTGTCAGGGATGTAAAAACAATCCCCCCCCCCATCGGTGTTGTAGTAGTGACAGCAGATCACGAGTGCCTGACTGGCTCCTCTGATTCTCCAGTAAGGCAATGATGGCATAGAAAGGAGGATTAGGTGTAATCAATCACTGATTAGGAATTTACAAATGCAGGCTCATAACTTTGGTAATACAGTATTACCAAAGTAAGTAGTCTGCGTTTGTAAATTTGAACACAGGCTCATAACTTTATGTTTTAATATTTTTGTCCCAAATTGGCAACATTGTCTTCTTATGACCCCACCGCATGAAGAAGCACAGAAAAAATTTTCAGCTTCTGTCTGAAAGGCAGTTTCACGTGGGGGACTGGGAAATCACTTAGGGTAAGCCGCATATCATTTAGGCTCTGTGGTATATGAAATAGGTAGGGAAATGGGCAGACTAGGTGGGCCAGGCAGTCCTTATCTGCTATCAAATTCTATGTTTCTATGGGATGGAAAAACACATTTTGGCCAGGATTTGAAAAATGACAGCTACCACATTCATGTGAGATGCCATAAAAAAATGGCAATGTTGAAAATCTGGGGCAAACATATGGAAAATTACCAAAGGTACCAGCCTGCATTCACAAAATTCAACATAGGCTCGTAACTTTGTTGTTACACTGGGTATTACACTGGGTCATTGGACAGAAAAAGGCAATAAATGCCCATCTAGTCTGTCCACCCAGATCAGTGGGTCCAGCCTGCCCCTTTGCCTAGAAGATAATTGTCAAGTTTCTGTTTGAATACTTCTTTGCTATTATTTAGTTCTATATCCTCTGGTAGTGAGTTATACCAGCTACCAGTTCTCAGGACAAAGGAGTGTAGTCTACTGTTTCTCTCAGTATATTCCAACATAACTTGTATTTTATGTGACCTTAGTCCACTAGGTTTGGCCTGCATTTCTAACCCCATTTCCTTCACAAGTATGGTGTAATTCAATATTTTGTACGTCATAATCAGGTCCCCTCTGATACATCTATGGTCCAGTCTATACATCCCTAGTGATTCCAGCCTTTCCTTGTACAGCATGTCTTGTGTTGCAAGCTGGTCATGAACTTGGTGGTTCTTCTCTGCACCTTCCCGACCCTGTCAACTCTTCGGGCCATGAACAGTGCAGGAGAAAACATTGTGAACAGTAACATTGAGGCAAGAACATCGCCGACAGCAACAGTGCAGGCACTACACAAAGCAGTAGGGAATATCGCAGGGATGCAGACTGCATGGGTAAACAGCGACTGCCGAAACAAGAGTGGAAAACACAGCACACGCCCAAATGCTGACGGTACAACCAACAGGGCCTGGAACAGTGCAGGAGATGAAGACCGCAGGAGCAATCGGCGAATGTCCAAACAAAGGTGGACAAATCAACATATGCCTGACATGCTGCTGCACAACATGAGGCAGGGAGCAACAGTGTCAGGCAGAACACTGCAGGGGGCAGCAATGACCTTGGCACACACAAGGTCACCCGCACAGTAGGGGGCACTGGTGCCCACGCACAGCACAGGGTGGCTGAACTAGGTACAACAACAGGGGTTGGGCACACCAGTGGGAGGCCAGCATGCCTCCCCAAATACCACCATACACAGATGCACATGGGGAGAAGGCCCCAGATAGCAACCCTCCACAGGGCACTGAGGCCAGTGTGCTGACTGGTGGACCTCCAGTTGCCGCAGGACTGCCATGCAACAGCGTGGTGGCCAGATGCATCTGCAACCCAGTACAATGTACACACCCCACAGAACATACAACAGTGTGGCAGGAGGGGGACACAGCCATAACACTGTGGTGGGCATGTGCTCCCAGGTGATCACGTCTGGCCGTGATGCACATGGGTACACCCATGGGGGACAGCATGACTTGGATGAGCCACAGGTGGACAAGAGGCATCGGGCAGTGCAGGTGGACACTGCCACCCACACAGGCATGCACATATACTGGGGTCCAGTGACAACATGCGGCCGGTGCATACCCCAGTGGCTGAGCCACAACTGAAGTACCACCAGCTGTGAGGCCCACATTGCACACAGTGTCCAATGACAGTGCCAGGGGTCCATTCCAACACAAGACACACGGTGCCCCCTCCAGCAGACACCAGGCATGACCAACACAAAAGCCATGGCTATGGCACACACATACCACCAATGCACAGCCAAGCGTTGCACAGGACAGTGACCTGCATAACATGCAGCCCCTGCATGGCATTGATGCAGACA
This sequence comes from Neoceratodus forsteri, assembly GCA_016271365.2. NCBI lineage: Eukaryota > Metazoa > Chordata > Ceratodontiformes > Ceratodontidae > Neoceratodus > Neoceratodus forsteri. The sequence goes on along the minus strand of CM028129.1, from coordinate 439,653,751 downwards.
TGCACTACACGGAGCACACACCCCTGGGTAGGCATACCGGTCCTGCACATGGCATTGTCATGGTACCACTGCAAACACCACATGCACCTGTGGTGACAGTAACCACCCCACACTGCACCACAGCCTGCATGCAGACATCCACACCAGCTGGTGCACACCTTCCCCAGTGGTGCACAACCCCCATGGTAACAGAGACACCGCCCCCAGTACAGACAGCACAGGAGCCCAACACCTGCACAACCATCCCCCCGTGACGGAGTAACAGCCCATGGCAGCACAGTCCCCCTCCATGACTGAGCATCAACCTTAGTACAGGACTGTACCCCCACCCTGAGAGTGCATCAACTCATATCGCACCATACCCCCATCTGCAGGGCAATACCCTGACAGACAGTACACCCCACCCAACAGTGAATCAACCCATATCAGCACAGTACCCCCATCTGCAGGGCAATACCCTGATAACAGCACAGTACCCCCACCCAACAGTGAATTAACCCATATCAGCACAGTACCCCCTCCCATCTGCAGGGCAATACCCTGGTAACAGCATAGTACCCCCGCCCTGACAGTGCATCAACCCATATCGGCACACTACCACCCCAGGCATGTGCGATAGCACACTGTATAGGTGGTCAGCAGTCACTGACACCCTCATATGGCACAGCAGTGGTCAGTCCGTGCCCAGCAGCTGCAGCCACTGGCATAGTCCTGGTCAGACCTGGAGCTGGAAGTTATGGGCAATGCCACATAGATAGTCATACTTGGGCCTGGTGCCATACTCCCCAATGATGTACAGTATGTGGTCCGTCGAGTCCCTGAACCGCTTCCTTGATGGTGGTGCATAGCGCCCAACGATGCATTGCTCGATCTTCAGCTCATTCAGTCGCTGCTCCAACTTCAGGGCATCAATGAACATCCACAGGCTGGGGTGGCATGCACCTATTAGTGTGCTGAAGGCATGGTGCCACCCTTCCACAGAGTTGTTGGTGCGGGCACTGCCAGTCCTGGCTGCATCATAACAGCTCCACAGGTTGACGGGAACAGGAGGCACCTGTGGACACCACCACAGATGGGGCGCCCCACCCATGTGTCCTCAAAGTAGTCTACTATAGGTGCCAGCAGCTCGTCATGTGTGATGTAGAATTCGAATGACATGAGAACCTCGAAGACGGTGGACACCTCACCTGGGGGGACGAAGGCAAGTGCAGGCAGCAGGTGCACATGGAGTGCAAAGTCCTCATCCTCTGCGTAGCGGTACACAGCCTCAGGAACCTCCTGGACCTTCCTCCACAGGGCCTGGCACAGGTAGAAGAAGCAGCCATGCTGACTGGCATCTAGGAATACAGTGGCAAAGGACATTATGCAGCCTGCTCAAAGTCTGTGATTATCACAGATAGCTTGAGGTCCTCTCAGGGCTCCCTCACTGCGGTGAATGCACTAGTGTGCATCACCCCTGTCTTGTTTGGCAGCATAAGGTACACAGTGGGTATTATGGTGCAGTATTGCTCCCCATGTATGGTATATAGCTGTGTGAAGTGTGGTGGTGCTGTCTTGAATGTGCCATCTGCATACCACGTATGGCACTGTGACAGCAGCTGCAGGTTCCTGTCCATGGTGTATATCAGTATTCGAGATGCACCACCACTGTCATGGAGCAGGAACTGGGCTCCATCATGTGTCACTGTGTACACGTCTGGGATGGTGAGGTCCTCTAGTGAGGTTGGCAGGGGTGGTGGCTGGCTAGTGGCTGTACGTGCATGGCGGACACTCCTTTTCAGGAAGTCTATGCTGGGAAGTCTACCAGATACAGTGGTGGTTATGTTGCTACTGCATGCTGCCACCACCTGGTGGGGTGTCTCCATCGTTTGTAGGGCCCTCTGCTTTATGTCTGTAATGGCCTCCCGGACACCTATGGCCCTGAGGTCGAGTACATGGTTGTGGCTGTTCACCACCCTGATTACCTCCCCCCCTGCGGTGTGGATGTGCCCAGGGCATTTCGCCCTGTAATACTCTGAGCATTTCCAATATGTTTTATCAGTCAGGTTCCATTCCTTGTAGTACAGGTATCCCTCATGTTGTAGGAGGGTCTTCCCCTTTTGGCTGGTCACAAAGTGCAGTGGCATGGTTCTGTGGACTGCTCACACGTCTCCCACAGTGTTTGTCCTCTGCACAACACTCCCATGCACCTTAGCGTGGTCTGTGTGCTGTGCTGCCTTATGGGAGTGCCACTGGGTGTGGGAGTGACAGCACCTGCCCTGGCAGCACATGCCCAGCTCACAGGTGTGTCCTGTTAGCCCTATATCCATGCTGTGGTGCCACACCCCACCCCCTGTATGTTTTGCTGTCTGTCAGCATTGTGTGTTTCACTTATCTGGGTTGATGCGGGTGCATTTCACATGCTGTGGTGTTCCCCCTATGTGGCCCTCAACCTTTGCTGTTGTGAGTGGTTCATCGCTGGATGCAGGTGTCCTGTTCTGGGAGTCACTTCCTGTCCTGGGAGTCACCTCCTGCCCCTTTGCCCCTTTCTCCACATGCTGCATGCCCCTTGTGTGACTGTGTCTCCCTTGTAGCCCTGTGGTGGCATTTGGATTATCGTACCCTGTGGTCTGGCTCCCTACTGGTCGGCACTGTGGCTTGCTTGCCCCCCTCTTGGGGCTCATCCACCATGCTGTGCTCCTTCTGCCTCTCTGTGCTCTGGGTGTGTTTGATCCATGGCACCTGTGTTGTTGTCCAACTTGCCAGCCCCATCATGCTGCCCTGCTGTCTGCCTCATGGTTTTGCCAGTGCTGGGTGTCCCTCTCCGTGCGGTTCCTTGTGCATGCCTCCATTGCTGCTGCTGTGTTGAGCTGCTCTGCTTGTGGGTCGGCGGCATTTGTGCTCAGCGTTGTTGGGTCCACTGCAATGTTCTTGTTCAAGGCACTACTTCCATGTTGTTCTGCTCATGTTGTTTCCTCCGCAATGTTCGTGGCATGAAACCTGTCAACATTAGTGGCGTAACTATGCATACTTCCTGTACGCACATGCATACAGAAAATTCAGAGTGACATCAAAAATTTCACTAATCATAATCCATTAGCTTATAAAAATTACGAATTCACCAAAGACACTGGCTTTCCACATACACTGAAAAATGGATGGAATCATGGAATCCTTATTGGCTGACAGAAATCCAAGAGACTCACGGAATCATGATTGGCTGAACACAATTTCAGGTGAAAAAGGAACTAGCTTCTGTTACTGGCACATCCATGCTGCTGCTGCTGCTGCTAGACCCTCTTTGCCACAAGCCTGAACTCTGCATTTTTGCTTATGACTTCTGGTGTTTGCTGCTGCCTACTACAGAAATTACGAATGAATCAGTCTTGCCATCGGGACCCGTTCCTCCTTAATTACCCTTCTATCCTGAAAGAAATAGTATGTTGTTTGGTACTTAAAAAAGAAATTGTTGAGGTTTCCGAAATGCTGCCAAGTCTGCACCTGAAAAGGTGGTGGTGGGGGTCAGAGAGTGTAAAACTGGTAATGTGGCTGAGAGTGAATCTGGTGAAATATAAGAAACAGCAAAGGATGCTACTCTACACTAACTGCCCATGCCTGACCACAGTAATTGCAAACACAACAAAAAATGCCAGCACCAGACTTCTGGATTTACTCCATACTCTACTTAATTCATATAAAGCATACAAACAAGGTAAATACCTTATGCCGTGGTGATTAAAGATCATTATACAATGGCAAGAAAGAATCTTGGACTGTGATTGGTCAGTTTGTGCCTGGACCCATGGCGTTATCCCAACACAACACCACGGGTCTAGTCTCAGCCTCACTGTGAACCTGTAGATGATTGTTTGCTTGATTTTTTTTCTGCTTGATTGTTTCATCTTCTCTTAAAAACCAAAAATATTTTTCCACACAAAAACATCTTTAATATTATTTTCTTTCTTCTGTATAACAACGAGCCATTGTATAATAGGAATAATGCACTCCAGGGTGTGTGTCGTTTGGGATAACGCCACGCCTGGGGCATTGGACGCACTCGGCCTGTGGCCTCTTGCCCAACCACCCAGGTGTGGCATTATCCCAGCACGACACACACCCTGCCGTGCATTATTCCTTTAATATTAACCCTGACTGGTTTCACCCTCTGGTTTTCTCTTGATCACCATGGCATAAGGTATTTAACTTACATGTATGTTTTTTTATGAATTAAGTAATGTATGGAGTAAATCCAAGTCTGGTGTTAGTATTTTTTGTTTTAATTTGTTGAAATATGCAAACATTCCAGTGATCGCCGATAGTAAAACCCCCAACCCCTTGCTGTCTGGATTGATGCTGCTGGCTGCTGCAGAGCAAAAGAAAGCTCAGATTTACATTGTTCATTTGCTTCCTTTAAAAAAAAAAAAGAAAGAAAGAAAGCTAAAATGCAAACTCCAACTGCCAACTTCCTGCAGCTTGTAGTTGGCATTTGAACAATGCCCCCCCCCCCTCGCCCATTCAACCTGGTTACAGTTAGACTGTAAAGTTAATTTATTTTTAAAAAGTGGTGCACCTGAAATGGGAGGGGTAACTGTTGGGAGTTTTAACGTCAAAGCAGTCTTGCCATCGGGACTGATATTAGTATTTTAAAAATGTCTTTGGTTTGTGAGTAACTGCCAAGTCTGCATCTGTGATGATAATGTTATGGATGTCTGAATAGTATCTTATCTTGATAAAGTTATTAATTTTACATTTGCAGTTCTGGTGACCCAATCTCCGCAAAGACATAGACAAGATGGAAGCTGTCCAGAGGAGGGCAACTAAAATGGTGCAGGGTCTGCACCAGAAGACATATGGAGAGAGACTAAAGGAGCTTAATATGTATAGCCTTGAGGAAAGGAGGGAGAGGGGGGACATGATAGAAATTTTCAAGTACCTCAAGGGAAATCAATAATGTCCAAGAGGGTAGCATCTTTCAAAAAAAGAGGTGTGCAAGAACAAGGTGGCACAATTTGAAGATAGAGGGGGGCGGCTCAGAGGTAATGTAAGGAAGTATTTTTTCACAGAAAAGGTTGTGGATGCATGGAACGGAGGTTGTGGAGTCAAAAACAGTGGTTGAATTCAAGCGTGCATGAGACAGTCATAAGGCAATTCTAGGGGTTGGGGAGGTCGAAAGAAGTAGGCTGCTGGTTAACTAGGATCTGCAGCTTATCCATTAGGTAGAGAAATGGGCAGACTGGGTGGGCCAAGCGGTCCTTATCTGCCATCAAATTCTATGTTTCTATGTTTCTCGATATCAAACTCTATATGGGGCAGCTACGTTTGATTAAATAAATAACAGATTCTGCTGGTTTGGGATCAGCTGCATGCTGTATTGTAATTTTTATTAAATGAATTACAGTCCTGCTGCCAGCTCAGGTCAGCTTAACCGGTAGGATTTTTAAAAAAAAAGCTAAAATCCTCTCTGATGACTTGTGTTGAATGTTATGGTACATTTCTTCATGGTGCATTTTCCATTCTTGTACTGTAAGGTGCCTGCCTGTTCAGAAACTGGGGTGGGGGAGCTGGCTGTGTTCACTTGGGTGGGGTAGTGATCTAGCTGTTTTGGGGGGTGGAAGAGCTGGCTGTGTTCATGTGAGGTTTTCCTCAATTGTTTAATCAGGATTGACACACTAAGCTGAAAGCTTGTTTACAGGTGCGACCTGGGGTACAGGGAAGTTAAGTGACTTGCTCAGGGTCACACAGTATACAAGTGGGGGCTGTGGGATTCAAACCCAGGTCTCCAGATTTGCAGCTCAGAGCCTTTTTTTGAAATTCAAAGTTTTATTAGTTTACAAAGAAAACATGAATAAAATGCAAGTGCTGCAGCGTAACAACTTGACCAACCATTTATAAACAAGAGATGGAAAAAACCGTCACAATGTACCCCCCCAGTCCACCCCCGATCCTCCCCCGGAAGGTGCCACCTCCAGCTCCAGGTGAACCTGGAGAACTCTCCAATGGCGCCATGGAACAGAACCCCTCAAGAATCATAAGGTCACCTTGAGATAACTCGCACTGAAGCTGCCAGGTGTATAGAATGTAGATTCAATGAAGATATAAAGCATATAGCTTGCCCCATTTTTTCTGGAACATAGACATGGCATGTCGAGAGTTGGCAATTAATCTTTCCATCTTAAAACATAAGGAAATTTCTTCTAACCAATCCTTGTAAGAAATAGCTACTTGGTCTAGCCAGTGTCTAAGCACTAGCCTTTTAACTGCCATTGAGATTATGGCTATATGGTATTTCCGCTCTGTGCACCTGATATTCGAGTACACACTAAAAACACATATTTCAGCTGTAAATAGATCGTCCAGACCTAGGATCGGATCCAGACCACTACGAATTGCCTGCCACAATGGGGCAACTTTGGTACATGACCAAAAAATATCTGACAAATCCCCCACTTCTAAGCCGCATCTAACACAACTGTCAGATTTAGATCTATCAAATTTGGCGAGCTTCAGTGGAGTATAGTACATATTGTTTAAAATATAAAACTGGATTAGTCTGTTTCTATCTAGGGTAAGATATCTGTATACATCCCGCCAAACTTGGGCCCAGGAAAGGGAAAGACCAGAGAATTGAGAGACCCATGACCTGGAACCACTCAAGGAATCAGGAAACTTTTCAGTTAGCAGGTACATGTAGATTTTAGCTATACAGTGGGGCTTAGCAGCATGATTCCTAAGTTGCTCCAAGAAGGGCCTAACCTGAGAGGGCACACTCACCAACCCAAAGTTATTACCTATGAGATGCCTTAGTTGATAAATCTTGAATATATTTTGAGAGGGTAGACCCAATTTAGTGAGAATATCCTTGGAGGAACCAAGAACCCCCTGAAAGTACAGATCTCCTACCAAGCGGTCCTGTATTTGTGGGAGCCAGGCCAATGACAGTGTGTGTCCACCTACTCTAATATTGGGGTTATGGATTAGAGGCTGGGCATGATCTTTAGTATATGGGATTTTAAGGAAATTCCAAATTTGTGACAAGACTTTAGTGGATACCCCTATCACTGAGTTGCGAAGAGCCTCCGGGAGTGCGGAAAAACTATAGAAAAAAAGGTGGCAGGGCGGGATATTATGCTCCCTCAACAGACTAAGCTCCAACTCTAACCAAGCAGGTGTATAGAGCTCACTCGGGGGTCCAATCCATCTGGCCAGTTTGGCTAAGTGGCTGGCCCAATAATACCATCCGAAGTCGGGCAGACGAAGGCCTCCCTTATCTTTCGGTAGACAAAGCTTGATGAAGGATCTTCTAGGTTTTCTGCCGCCCCAGATAAATTTGGATATTATTGACTGCAACTTCTGGAAGTAAGATTTAGGGAGCCAGATATTGAGAAGATTTAAGCGGTAAAAAAGTCGCGGAAGCACGTTCATTTTAATTATATTGATACGTCCTCCAATTGAAATGGGCAGGTTATCCCATCTATTGAGATCTTTTTGGATGGTGTCTAACAGGTTGTCCAGGTTAAGTTTCTTGACCGACTCTTCATCCCGGGCCAAATAGATACCTAAGTATTTGAGATGGTTTGAGGCCCACTTCATACCGAATTGGGAAACATTAGCATGGTGTAAAAATGAGTTGAGTGGGAATATTACCGATTTAAACAGATTAAGCTTATAATTAGCCGCCTTGCCAAACAGGCTAACTAGTCGCAATACCTCCCCCAAGGAAATTTCGGGATTTGAGAGATGCAAGAGAATGTCGTCTGTGAAAACTGAGAGGGTCAAGGTCTGATGAGCAATTACGCAGCTAGAAATTTTGGGTGAATTTTTGATATGAAGCAGCAAAGGCTCCAGGTATAAGTTGAATAGATATGGAGACAAAGGGCACCCCTGACGAGAGCCATATTGCAGGATAAAATGAGACAGAACACCTCACAGTAGTAGACTCTCGCGGAGGGCGAGGTATAAATAGCCTTTAACCAACCGATGAACTTCTCGGGAAAGCCCATTTTACTAAGGGTAGCCCACAGGAACTCCCACCTGACCCGGTCATAGGCCTTCTCTGCGTCCAAAGCAGCTAAAGCCATGGGGATCTGGGTTTCCTGAGCTGCCTGAAAGATGTGGGTAAGTGTGCGTATATGATCCGTAGCTGATCTACCTTGGACGAAACCTACCTGTTCTTGACTCAGCAATACTTGCCAGACCTGTTTGATTCTTAAGGAAAGAATTTTGGTTAAGATTTTAATATCGTAGTTAAGTAGTGATGTCGGCCTATAGCTGGCTGGGTCCAGTTTAGGTTTATCCGCTTTGGGATTAGGATAATAGTAGCTTCCAACAGAGAGGGGTCCAGTGGAGCCAAGAAAGAATATAATTAAATAGCTTAAGGAGAGCAGGAGCTACTTCCTTACAAAACGCTTTGTAGAAGTTGGAGGGAAGGCCATCGGGTCCTGGGGACTTATCGGTGGTAGGTTTTGATGAATTCTCAACCTCTTCCAGCGTGATAGGAGGAGAGTACTTCACAGTGACCGGTGCAACTTAGTGAGAGATATCCCTGCCAGGAAAGAACCGGTTTAACATTGGGGTTGAGGAGAAGTTGTTGCTATATAAGTCTTTGTAGAAATCCTCAAAATTTTGCTATATCCCTTGGTGCTGTTTTTATTGAACCGTCAGCCCCTTTAAAACAGGAATTAATCTTGAGCTTTCTACCCCTTAACCTGAGAGCTAGTAACCTCCCGGTTTCTCACCCTGGTCAAGATATCGCTGCTTTAGATTTTAAGATGGCATATTCTGCTTTTCTTTAATCAAGTCCTCATACTCATTCCTGATCCTGAGCAGATTTTCTAAGTCAGTTTGAGAGTTTGAGGAAGAGAGGACACTTCAGTTCAATTTAATTGGTTAGCCAGAAGGATAATTCTCTTCCTCAACCTTTTCCTTTAGTGGCAATTTTAATAAACTCACCTCTGAGAAAACACTTAACGCACACCAGACTAAGTCGTCTCTAGAAATTGAGCCCTGATTGATTTCGAGAAAGGACGAGATCAAAGATTTGAGATGAGCAGTGATCTGTTCATCCTAAAGGAGTTGTGTGTTGAGTTTCCAAGAGGTGTCTCTCTGCCCAAGGGACAGGGGAGCTTTATCCATGCCATGGCATGGTCCAAAATGACAATCGGCTCTATACCAGTAAGGGATATATTAGCCAAGAGCCCAGTGCTCACCAAAAGGTAATCTAGTCTGGACCAGGATCTGTGTATTGAGGAGTAATACGTGTAGCTACGGCTAGAAGGATTCAAGATTCTCCAAGGATTGCTCAAGCCCAGCAGGTTACAAAAATCCTGAAGGGCCAGTTGGGCAGGTGTGGAGGATCTTATGGGCCTAAAAGTTCTGTCAAGAGCCTGCGAAGGGGCAGTATTCCAATCTCCCCCCAAAATGAAAACCGTTGGTAGAAGCTCACATAAACTAGTCGTTAGCTGCATAAGAAAATTGGAGTCCCCCCCAACTGGACAGTATATGGCCCCCAGAACCACTCCCAGGTTGTTGAGCATGCCTTTGACTAATACAAATCTGCCATCTGAGTCTTTGGTACAACTCTCTAGAACAAATGGTATATTACGTTTCAACAAGATAGCCACTCCCCTGCTGCTTGTAGACCCCTCTGAGACAAAGACCTGGGAAAAACCTTGACACCTTAGCAGATTAATTTCAGAGGCTAAAATATGAATTTCCTGTAAAAATAGAATGTCAACACCAGTAAGTGAACAATTCAGTAGGATTTGCCTTTTCTTGGTTACTTCCCTAATACCCCTGACATTCCATGTAGCAACTTTAATGTGACCTAAAGCCATTTAACAATCTTAATAGGAAACGGTACGTATAGCTACCATCCATGGACATGCAGGTCGAAACCCTGCAAAGTGGCACCTTCCGCCTCCCCATGCCCTCCCTGAACACTCCAAACATAACCAGAATTTATTATCAGCCATATAGTTGAGACTACGTGATCCATAAGAAAAACCGGAGACAACAAAGGGGTTAATCCCAGAAAACTATTAAGAGCCTTGAAAATATGAACCCCCATCCCCCGATACTTTGTGAACTCCTACCTCCCAACTCCCCAAAACTATTTATAAATGGTTCTAAAAATATCCAGAGGCAGAAAATCACCCAATTATGACATGCAAGCGGGACCCCCCAGGATACCTTGGTCTGCCGCAAAGCTCCTTAAAAATAGAACCTTGGCCGAGCCATGGAGCCCCGCCTGAGATAGTGCTGGACCTCCAGCAAAAAAAAGTAGCATTCCTGCCAGAATGTGACCAAGGTACCCCCATTACCCAATTACGGCCGTGAGACAGACTCTCCAGAGCTACGCCCTGCCCGAGCCCCCCAACCCAACAGTAACTTGTACTGTAATTGCATCTAGCAATTCTGAGGTATCTAAACTCTGAACCCACAAAGAAATAAACCAGAGGATTAACCTCCTGTAATGACCTACCTCTGTATTCCTTCAAACCCTCACGGTCCTGGTACACTGTGGAGAGGCTAAATACCTGGAGTATTCAAGTCCCGAGTCCCAAAATATAGCCCAGAGATTGCTTGGAAATAAATGGGAAAGACCCAGTCGTCCTCGCACCTGAAAAACATCACGAAGGGAAGTTCCAGTCGGAAGACGCGCGGACGGACCAAAACAGTCTGACTGCATAATGGGACCTCCGGAAACCGCTACCCCTTAACTAGTTCCTCAACCCCCAGTGGAGACGCGAGCTCATGGCACCTTGGATCTACTAGGCTGAATAGGCCTCAGGGCTCACAACCCGCCAAGACTGCCATCCTGACTCTACGCCTTCCCCCCCAAGGAAACCAGGTAAGCCAACATTAGTATCTCCCCAAAGGAGGTATCCTATTCAAAAAAGATCCCATTTTAAACTGACTAAGGCATAACATACAACTTAAATGAACTCAGTTAGACTTGTAGAAAGCAGTCTCCATGAATCAGTCAGTCCCCTTTGAAGAGGTTCGGGAGCCTCGTGGCGAGGTCAGCTAGAGCTTGATCCGGGTTGTCATAAGCATGCTAGGTGCCATCTAGGGAGACCAGTAATCTTGCCGGATAGTTCATTCTGAATTTCATGCCTGCTGCAATTAGTTTCCTCACAATCGGGTGGAAGGCCGTTCTCTTTTGTTGGATTTCATATGGCAGGTCCTGGGTGATTCTGATTTTGCTATGGGCCCATTGAATTGACTCTAATTCTTTGATCTTCACCAGAATATGTTGCTTCTCTATGTAGCTGAGGAACCTGATGATAATCGGTCTGGGGGTGGCACCAGGCGGAGGCTTAGGTCTTAAGGATCTGTGTGCCCTTTCGATGTGGTATTGTTGGTTAATAGGCGAAGGGCCAATAATTTTATTAAGAAACTGTTGAACAAATCTGATGGTGTCCCCACCTTCCTCCGACTCAGGCAAGCCAAGGATTAAAATGTTGTTCCTCCTGCTTCTGCCCTCCAAGTCTTCAGTCTTGGTCTGTAGTTTCTGGATTTGCTGCCTTAGTTTGACTATTTCTGGGTCAGTTTTGTTTTTCAAATTTTCTAAGGAAGATGCTCTCACCTCCATATCCCCCACCCGTCTCGATAAGGCAGTGAAGTCATTTCTTATTGATTTGATTTCACTTGAGATTTCCTGTAGCGTCTCTCTGAAGGGTAGGAGCTCCTGTAAGAATCGATCTTCCGTTAACAAATTGCTGTGTGAAGTAGTGGGCGATTGTTTTGGTAGTTGCCCAGAATTAGAATTTCTAGCTTTTTTGGATGTTTTCTCCGGAGACGTGGGTGAAGTATGCTTTACCCCAGCTGTTTTCATATCTGCGTCCATTGCCCCAAACGGCCTTTAAAATGGACGTACCGCTGGAAAGTTTTGGCTCAGGAGTGTCCCAGATGGTCAGCGTCACTCCAACAAACAAAATCTTTCTAAAGGAGTACTGTAGAACAGTAAAAATAAGCGATTTAATAGGGTGGAGGGTGGGAGCTCAGGAGAAAGCAGCTACCAGTCGCTCTGCATCACGTGACCTCCCAGCTCAGAGCCTTAAACCACTGCGCTACACTGCCTCCCATTTAGGGGTTGGGGAGGACTGGCTGTGTTGGTACAGGGGCTATTTGAGGCAGTGGGGGAGCCAACTTTGTTTGTGAGAGGGGTGGCCTTGTAATGTTGGTGGGGTGTTAGAGCTAGTCTTGTCTGCTTGGGTGGGGCACTGGCCATGCTCATGGGGTGGGGAACTGGCTGTGCCAGCTTAGGTGGGGTGTGATGACTGGCCATGTAACTGAGGGTGTTTGTGTGGGAGCTAGAATTGTCTGCTTGGGTGGGGGCTGGGCATATTGGATAGGTGGGAACAGGCTGTGTCTGCTTAGGTGGGTTAGGGAGGACTGGCTGTGTTGGTACAGGGGCTATTTGAGGCAGTGGGAGAGCCAACTGTGTTCGTGAGATGGGTGGCTTGTAATGTTGGTGGGGTGTTAGAGCTAGTCTTGTCTGCTTGGGTGGGGCACTGGCCATGCTCATGGGGTGGGAAACTGGCTATGCCAGCTTAGGTGGGGTGGATGTGACTAGCCATGTAACTGAGGGTGTTTGTGTGGGAGCTAGAATTGTCTGCTTGGGTGGGGGGGTTGGCCATATTGGATAGGTGGGAAACAGGCTGTGTCTGCTTAGGTGGGGTGGGTAGGGCTGGCCATGTTGGTGGTGTGGCAGTGATTGGTGCCCATGAAAACACTATTTAAATAGCACTGTCGGTTTCTTATTGAAAATCAGATATTTTCAACAAGAGATTGGCAGTGCTGCATTTATGTGATTTTACTGAACTGGATGCATACATTTTGGGTGGGCTGGCTATGTTTGGTGGGTACTTGCTGTATTCATTTTGGTGGGGTGGAGGGGACTTGTCATGTTGCTGTCAGTGGGCAGAATGGGACTTAATTCACATTAGAACTCCAACATGAAAACTAAGAAACCCCTTTTCATGGAAACAAAGTAAAGTTGCCAAATTTAGCTTGAAAGAAATGTAATTCTTTTTTAAAAAAACTGTCATATCATTGGGGGGGTGGACTACTTAGAAATATAGAAGTTGATGGCAGATAAGGACACTCAGGCCCATCATGTCTGCCCTATTTTGTATTGCACACCAGTAACACCCCTGAAAACTGTGACTGGAACTTTGTTTCTGAGCAAGAGATTGATTTTGGTATTTGTTTAATGTTTGGGAGATGTGTGGCTCTGCATTAGCAAATGGATGCATCTTACTTCAAAGAAGTTAATTCAGGCAGTTTAATGTTAGGACTGAACCGAGGGAGCCCATCTTGGCATCTGGTGGTTTGGTTTAATTCACGTCTAAGCTCAGACAAACAAGACCAAGAAATTTGTGACTTGGACACATAAGCGTGTAGGGATGGGGCTGTAATGCTCCTGACATCACACCTAAGGGACATGGTAGGAGGGCACTAAATACTCCCACAGCTGGGCCCAAAATACGCCAGAATACATCAAAAATACAAAACTTTTCTGGAGGCCTAGGCAGCCCCCAGACCCCCAACCTACTGGTTATGGGTGTTTGTGCGTAGACTTTTTTAAAGGCTGGTTACTCCCCTGGTCAACATCCTTCCTCAAGTATGGGTTCCACAACTGAGTACAGTAATCCAGGTGTGATCTAATGAATGTTTGATAAATGGGAACAATACAATGTCTATTTCTGGTCATAAAAGCTGTTTTAAACACAATTTACTAAGTGATTATCTCTATGCACCAATATTACACAATGGGTAATAAATCTAAGATCCCTGTCAATAATTACTCCCAGATCTTTTTCTTTGTCAACCTCTTTGATGTGATTATTATTCTGAAAGTAATCCTGCTTAGAATTATATTTACCAAGGTGGAGAACTGAACATTTTTCAATGCTAAAGCTCATTTTATTCATTATAGCCCATTGCTCTACCTTGAGCAGGTCATGTACTAATTTGTTTTTGTCTTCAGTCGTTTTAGCTAGTTAGCCCAATTTAATGCTTTGTTTTTTAATATTTTTTATACTAAATTTTCAACATAGCCTTCTTATGACCCTGCTTCATGAACAAGGTTAGAGAAAATTTTGAACTCCTGTCCGAAAGGTCATTTTGTGCAGAGACCACGAAATCACCTTTTGGGATGTAAAAACACATTTTGGCCAGGATTTGAAAAATGACAGCTGTCACATTCATGGAGTGTTGCAAAGAAATGGCTATGTTATAAATTTGGGGTAAAAATATTGAAAATTACCAAAGTCATGAGCCTGTGTTCACAAAATTCAATGTAGGCTCATAAACTTGTTTTTTAATATTTCTACATAAAAATTTCAACATAGCCTTCTTATGACCCCACCTCATGAACAAGGGCAGAAAAAATGTTCAACTCCTGCCTGACAGGTTATTTCATGCAGGGACTGGGAAATCACCTTTCAGGACTGATTTGCCTAATGCCAGTGCAGTTGTTGATGAGATGGAGTCCCAAAAAAGGTATGTTGAAAATTTGGGCCAAAAATATGCAAAAATGGGCAAGTTGTGCCACTGAGTTCAAAACCCCATTGAAATACATTGAACCACATACCTGTTTCTTCAGTTCACGGTCCTGCTTTGAAGAGTGAAGACATGTCTGTGGTCCACAGAGGATTACGGTGTTGGACCCCCCATGGTAAGTAAGGACTTTTAGGGAGTGCTGAGTGGCAGGGTCAGGTGGGGAGACAGTAATGGCCACAACAGACATCGATGGACATTTTTCTTTTTACAGAGTTACTTGAAAAAAAAATAATGAGGGAAAGTTTTCTTTATTTCAGCTCATGACAATGGGGGATTGGGCACTCCCAGTGTCACTGTTATGTTTGTGTTGGTGGGTGCTAAGAGGGAGGGTCATGTGGGTGGGAGAAAATAATAATAATAAAAAAAAATAGAACCCACAGAGATGTGATGGCTCATGCATGGTAGTGGACTTCGGGGGTTAAAAAAAGAAACAAAATAACCGATTATTTTTTATGGGTGATAGCAACACTAGGGGATTGGCACCCCCAGTGTCACTGTTATGTTTGTGTGTGGGGGGGTGGTAGGTGCTGAGAGGAGAGGTGGGGTTAGCAGGAGTATACAGAAAATAGGTGAAAAAAAAACCTGCAGAGGAGATGTGACCATGCATTGTGAGTGTTGCAGTAATGGAGTGTGGGGGGTTCATGTACTAGGTGGTGACACTGGGAGATTGGGCACCCCCAGTGTCACTGTTATGTTTGTGGGGGGGTGCTGAGAGGGAGGGTTGGGTGTGGGGCACAGTCACTGGATGCCAGTAACAAACATTGATGGATAGTTTTCTCTTACAGCTGTCAGACATTCCAGGCATTTCAGGCTGACCATGATGAAGCAGCTTGGCTTGCTTGGTGGTGTGGATTAAAGGGAAGACCTGACCCGTGATTGGGTTGGCTGTGTCACAAACCCACTCAGCAGGTCAGCCCTCTGCTTCCAAATTGCCAACCTCCGAGCACAGTCTTGTGAACAGTTAACAGAAACAGGGTAACACTCCTGTCTGTTTTGTGGGTTTGAATCAACCTTTGGTCTCAGTTCTGGACGGATTCAAACTGTGAACCTCTTGCTAGCATACCCAATGCACAGGCTCAGATAATTCTGTTTTCGGGGGGCCAGATATCTTTGCCTATGGGCACCTAACCAGGTATACAAAATGAACCCTTAAAAACTCTAATAAAGACCTCAGATTACTCTTACCATTTTCCAGTTTGGTATCACCATTCAAGCTTATGCACAGTGTCTGCTTTACCATATATACTTCACTTGTTAAAGAAAAGAAATTCAAAGACAGATCAAGTAGGCTCTAAAAAAGAGTTTTACTTAAATAGATAAAAGTATGTAAAACATAAAATACAGAACCATATATCACAAGAACCATACAATCTTTTTTAAAATAACAAGGTTTTAACAGTGCAATTCCTACTACAGTACTTAGATTTTGTCTCTCTCTACCTGTATACTTGCTTAAAGTGCTCAAAGATGTTTCTTTGTCAGAGTGTAGATAAAAGTGTCTCTGAAAGAAAACAGAATACTGTTTAAAAAAATGTTTTCGCCAACCCCTTTGTGTGAGGTCACCTAGCTCCTCCTCTGTTTATTAAAAATCATACACCCAGGGTGTTTTATCATTTTAGAAGGAAAGTTAATTAAGTTTACATCAGCAGAAACTCCTTTCCCCATGTGACTTCCCCAATCAAGTCTGTAAATTTCCTTTCATCTATGAGTAGTATCCCCTCTCACACAGACATCAAAGCATTTATGATTTCACACCAGTGTGCCAAACCTGGTTTCCTCCTTGAAACATCATAAAATGGATACTGAATTCCCTCTTAGCAGTTAAAGCTATATTTAACTTAGATAAACAGGAGATTCTTGATTAAGGTCTGTTCTAGTCTGTAATTAGCTTCTGGCCTTCCAGGTAACACCTTGTATCTAAAACCTGTGTGTGTGTGTGTGTGTGTGATCTCACATGCTGTCTCAGCATCTCTCATGAGAGACAGTCCATAACACATTTTTTTATATTACAAAAAAATCATAGTGTACTCAGAACTGGCTGTCCACGTGTCACAGGCTGTTTCTTTTCAAGTTTGTGCTGTTTCTGCACAGCAAGCCAAAACTCTGTCATATTCAGTCTACCTGATGCTTGGTGTGGCAGGGACTTGCCCCTAAAATACTGCTCTGCATTGGACGAACAGTGTCATGCCCATCAAAAAGCAGGACTATTGCAATACATTCACTGTGCACTGGCACTCATGGCAAACATAAAAAAGCTAAAATAGTAAGGCAAAGTGACAAAAAATGTATTTGGTACCTTTAGTACCATTGGTATTTTATTTAAATACTGGTAGTGTAGGGTCTGCAAAAGGGTGTAGAATTTTCATTTATGTAGTACTTCTCAGATACTGTATCTTTAGGTGCTTTATAATCAACTTAGTTGCATAGTGCAGCCCAGCTGGGATACCACATCTCATTTTCAGTGGGTTCTTGTTTATGTTTGAAGAGCTTGGCACCTCTTAATGCCACTGATATGTTGATGTAAAACCTAAGACCGAACCCTCACAGGGGACCGGGCCTTCTCCGTCCATGCACCTAGACTGTGGAACTCCCTTCCTGCCTTAGTTTGGGCCTCACCCTCACATCCCTGCTTCAAAACATCCCTCTGGGGCTTCCTCAAATCTGCCTCTGCCTGTCTATGTGCTGTGTAGAACCAGCGCATTCTCTCCCTCCCGATTACTGAGGGTGATGTCCTGAGTGCCGCTGATACCAACTGCTGTTAAATCTTCTGCTAATAACCAGCACAAGGCACTTGAAGGGGCGCTCATGTCATATCAGTACCTGCTTGTATTTTCATTCATTTGTTGTCATTCTCTTTCATGATAGGTGCTCTTGTCATATCAGTACCTGCTTGTATTTTCATTTATTTCTGATGTTATTCTTTTTCATGATATTGTTTAGATGTTATTCTACCTATTAATGCTGTTATGTATCTTGTTGCTATTTCTGCCTACTTAACCATTTTAAAACCTGTTGTTCCATATGCTGTACCACTTACTTGCCTATGCCTGTAGGCTCCTGTATGTCACCTTGACACTGTATTATGTTTCATATGTGCTCTGTAACCCCTCCCGGGTCGCACCTGAAAATAGGCACTTGGATGTCTAGCGTGCTTACCTGGTAAACAAAAGCAAATAAATAAAGTTCACTGCCCCTAGATGTACGCATGGCACCTAGTCATGCTATATTTAAGAAGAAGCACCGCTCCCTCTTTTCCTCGAGTGCCCAATGCACCTGTTTCAACCATCCATAGAACTTGGCGCTTTCATTTGTGCAGCCCAGTAGTTTCCCTCCTTTCTTCTGTGGAAATTGTTTCTTTTTCTATTCTACTCCCTTCTTTCCATCCCTTCCCCTCTCTCTTCCTCGCTCTCACTAGGCTATATCTCTGCTTTACCTTCCCCCTACCTCCTCCCAAAACGGTGTTCTTTTTTCTGTTTTCAGCTGACTGTATGATGCCACTGCACTGTATTGATACCTTGTGGTATTTCTTGCACTTTAAATGTTGTTTCTCTATAACTGTGTACTCTTGGGCACCTATGTTCTATCTGTATAAATACACAATATGTGCCTTGGTACCTTCATTGTTCTAATCTTCTTCACTCTGATATGTGATGTATGATATTTGATGTATTGTATATTTTTCTGACACTGTATTTCCATGTGCCTGTATCTCTATGTGTTATCGACCTCCCGGGTCGTGCCTAAAAATAGTCACTCTTGTGTCTAGTGCACCTACCCGGTCATCAAAAACTAAATAAAATCCAAATAAATAAATAAATAAAACCTGTAGTCTCTTTAGGAGTCACTGTTTAGGCATCTAGCAATGGTTTGATTGGGTGGCAAGCAATAGACTGTGCACCTATTGCCGCCATGCATTCTAATTTGCACAGATTGTCAGGAGTATTAGGCTTTTAGCTAAAAGCTAGTCAACTCTTGTTGTAATGCATACCCTTTTGTGAATTTTAAAGATTAATGTTACCATTAGTGTATCTGAGCTGGCTGTGGTGCAGGCTGTAGAGTGACATGCTCAAGCAGAATGTAGTATTAGTTGAAATATTTTCTACTCAGCTCCCTCCAGCAAGATTTGCATACCATGATACTTTGAACTGGGTTTTAGGCTTTCGAATGCATGCATGTGGATGAAGAAGATTTACAAAACAACAAACTGAAAACGATGGCCCACATTTTCAAAGGAGATGCAAGGCACATATCTAGATGCACTAGCGCAGCCCACAAAATGTGCCGTAGCATGATATTCAATGGACAGAGATGCGTCACTCATCTCCAGATGTGCCTGAGCGCAAAGACAATGTATATGGCGCATGTTTTATTTCTTTATTTATTTATTGAAATGTTTCACCAGGAGGGGCACACTGAACAACAAGTTGCTCTTCTCACGGTGTGACCTGGAGGGGAGGAGGTTACATAGGGTTGTGAAGGATGATCAGTAATAATAGTATGTGGGTAGTACAAATAATACAACATTGTAAGATTATGCAACATTTGGAACACAAGGTATTGGACAATAAACAGTAGTGGAACATTGGGTAAATTACAATACATGTCCAAAATTGTACCAAAGAACATTTAAACATACAAAACAGTAATAATGCAACAGAACCATTATAGTGCATGAGTGTACCAGGAGCAGGCTCGAGGTAGTACGCAAGTGCTGTTGGAGTAAAAAGGATGGGTTTGGTTGTGCACACAGGTGACCCAGAAGGGCAGATGGAGAAGATAAGGGGAGAGGCAAGAACTGAATATGAGGAGAAGGGGGTAGCCATTTCCTGATTCCCCCTTCAGGATGTTGAGAACCATTCCTGGGGGGGGCAGGGGTAGGAAGGCAGAAACTGGGGCTAGGTATTTAAGGGGGATTAAAGCAGGAACAGCTGAGGGAGAGGTAATTGTGTAGAGTAGAGATAAGAGAGTAGTTGGAAGAGAAGTGTCGTATTGCAGGGGGGAGGGAATTCCAGATTTTAGGGAAGTGATGGGACGAAACCAATCTGACTGATGAGGGTGGAGGGGCAAGGGACCGTCAAGGAGCGGGCATCATTAGATCTGAGACAGTGGGTGGAGGGAGGAGAAGTGGAGAGAGAGAGAGAGGATGAGAGATAGGAGGGGAGCACTCCGAACCAGAATTTGGAGGTTAGTTGGGCACAGTGTGAGATGCATCTGTGAGATAGTGGAAGGGAGGAAGGTTAGAGAGCAATAGAGTTCACAGTGGTGCGAGTGGGAAGGGGAGTTGAGAGCAAAGCAGCAGAAGGTGTTAAAGAGAGTGTCCAACTTGGTCAGGGAAGATTTGGGAGCAGCACCATAGACTACGTCACAGTAGTCAAAGATGGGGAGTATCATCTTCTGGACAATTTTATGCCTCGCAGTCAGCGGGATGCAACTACAATTCCTATATAGAGCACCAAGCTTGGGGTGCAGTTTCTTCAGGATAGCATCAATATGCACAGAGAAGCTGAGGTGCTGGTCCAGCCAAACTCCCAGATATCTAATTGAGGAGGTATCCTCCAGGATGATCCCACCAAGGGTGTGGAAGGTGGGTAGGGCCGGGAGCCTAGAGAGTCTCTGCCTGGTGCCAAAGGTCATTGAGACTGTCTTCTTGACATTTCAAAAAAGCTGGTGAGAAGCAAACCAGAGCTGAACTTGGTTGAAGTCATGCTTTAAGCTGGTTTCCACAGCAGCAGAGTTTTTGCTAGAACTGTATAAAACAGTATCGTCAGCATACATGTGAATAGATGAGGATGAGCAGGCTGTGGGAAGATCATTAAGGAAAATGGAGAAGAGAAGAGGACCAAGCACTGAGCCCTGAGGGACACCAGTGTTGATGGGGAGTGGAAGGAAGATGGAATCAAGGATTCTCACTGACTGGGTCCTGCCAATGAGGTAGGATTTAAACCAGTTGGTGACTAATGGAGCAAGGCCAGCTAAAGAGAGGGAATCAAGAAGCAGGAGATGGGAAACAGTATTGAAAGCTTTGGCTAGGTCGACAAAGATCGCTGAGGTGATCAGCCCATCATCCATCCCTGAAAGGATGGAGTCAGTAAGCCTGAGGGGGGAGATGGTTGTTGAGTGGTTCTTCCAGAAACCAGATTGGAACGGGGTGAAGAAGGAGGAATTGGAGAGGAAGGGTGATAGTTGAGAGAGAACTAAAACTTCTTGAAGTTTGGCAAGGGTAGCAAGGAGGGAAATGGGGTGATAGTTGCCAGGAGTGGATGTGTCACCACCATTGGGGAGAGGAAGGACTACAGCGTGTTTCCAGGATGAGGGTACTTGGGCAGAAATAAAGGAGAGGTTAAAGATTAGGGAGATATGATAAGCAATTGCAGGAGCAGAAAGGTAGAGAAGTTTAGGACCAAGCTCATCTGGTGAGGAGTCTTTAGAGGGGCTGAGGGATAGGACGGCACTAAGAGAATCATCAGAGGAGATAGTAGAAAGGAAAAAAGGGGGAGGGATAGGCATCATGGAGGTGAAGTGCCAGTTAGTAGGTGGCAAGGGGGAGAGGAATTTAGAAGAGACATGTCGCACAAGGTGTAATAGGCATTAAATTCATTGGCCATGGAGCTAGGGTCAGAAACTAGGGCATTATTAGCATGTAGTTGTAGCATGTAGAGGAGGTGATCCTATGAATGTGCTGCACATTGGCATATTCAGCTGAAAAGATGCGCCACCCAAAATTAGACATAAAAGAAGCATGCCTAACTTCGCAGGCCACCCACAGGCAGTGAGCTGAACAGCAAAATCCACAGTCATGGATGGGCTTCTTTCTGGATGGAAGCTGTCATGGGGGTGTGAGGAGACAGGCAGAAAAACAACATGGCCGAGGATGGGCCCGTAGGTAGTATGCCCAACAGAGATGGTACCGTGCCCATGTCGCGTTTGAACAACTCAGTAACACAGAGATCGGGGATCAGTACCAACTCAACAGGGAAATACAGAGACAGCTCTGTGAGCTGGTCCATGATGAACTGCAGGCACCAACATGCAGGAGTCATTCCATGTTGGTGGAGACAAAGGTGACAGCAGCACTGTGCCTGCTCGCCACGGGCACCTTCCAGATGCCAGTGGGTGACATCATTGGCATCACACAGTCCACCGCGTCCCATCTCCTCACTCAATTCCTCACTGCTCTGCTGCCCCATGCTACAGAGTACATCACATTCCCTAGCACTCAGGCAGAGTGGATAGAAACAATGCAGTGCTTTCACAGGGTGGCATGCATGCCAGGCATTCTAGGGGCCATCGACTGCATCCATGTGGCAATCAGAGCACCACCTGGCCCCAATGGGGACACATATGTCAACAGAAAAGGATAACACTCTGTGAACTGCCAGGTGGTATGCAATGCCTCAGGGCGCATAACCAATGTCTGCACCATGCACCCTGGGAGTGTACATGATGCCCACATCTGGCATCAGTCGGCCCTGTGCCACTGGTTTGAGACTGGGGAGATACCTAGTGGCCACCTAGTGGGTTAGTTGGGCAGATCACTATGCCCGCAGAACATACCTGTGGCCCACAACACAGTTGGTGGCAGTGCCGGGGGGAGACAGTGACAGGGACAAAGCACTGGCCAACAAGCATGGTGAACTGTGGAGCAGGGGCGCCCACTGGAGTGGGGCCCACAGACAGAGAGATAGGGGGGTGCTGGTGCATGGGGTGTGACAGGGCAGGGGTGCATACACAGTAAGGACAGGTAACCAGGCTTTTAAAAAGTGTACGCACAAACACCCATAACCAGTTAGTTGGGGGTTTGGGGGCTGCCTAGTTTTGGATTTTTGATGCGTTCTGGAGTATTTTGGGCCCAGTTGTGGGAATATTTAGTGCCCTCCTACCATGTCCCTCAGGTGTGATGCAGAAGCATTACAGCCCCCATCCCTACACGCTTATGTCCCATGTGTCCAAGTCACAAATTTCTTGGTATTGTTTGTCAGAGCTTAGACGTGAATTAAACCAAACCACCAGATGCCAAGATGGGCTCCCTCGGTTCAGTCCTAACATTAAACTGCCTGAATTAACCTCCTTGAATTAACATGCCTCCATTTGCTAATGCAGAGCCACACATCTCCCAACACTAAATAAATACCAAAATCAATCTCTTGCTCTGAAACAAAGTTCCAGTCACAGTTTTCAGGGGTGTTACTGGTGTATAATGCAAAATATGACAGACACGGTGGGCCTGAGCGCCTTTATCTGCCATCAACTTCTGTGTTTCTAAGTAGTCCACCCCTCCCCCAATGATATGACAATTTTTTTTTTTTAAAAGAATTACATTTCTTTAAAGCTAAATTTGCCAACTTTACTTTGTTTCCATGAAAAGGGGCTTCTTAGTTTTCATGTTGGAGTTCCAGTGTGAATTAAGCCCCATTCTGCCCACTGACACCAACACGACCAGTCCCCTCCACCCCACCAATATGAATACAGCCAGTACCCACCAAACATGGCCAGCTCACCCAAAATGAATGTAATCAGTTCAGTAAAATCACATAAATGCAGCACTGCCAGTCTCTTGTTGAAAATATTTGATTTTCAAAAAGAGACTGGCAGTGCTATTTAAATAGTGTTTTCATGGGCACCAATCACTGCCACACCACCAACATGGCCAGCCCTACCCACCCCACCTAAGCAGACACAGCCTGTTCCCATCTCTCCAATATGCCCAGCCCCCTCCACCTAAGCAGACAATTTTGGCTGCGACACCAACACGTGCCTACCCTCACCAACATGGAGAGTCACACCCTCCCCACTTAAGCTGGCACAGCCAGTTCCCCACCTCATGAGCATGGCCAGTGCCGCACCCAAGCAGACAAGACTAGCTCTCACATCCCACCAACATTACAAGGACACCCCTCTCATGAACACAGTTGGCTCCCTCACTGCCTCAGACAGCCCCTGTACCAACACAGCCAGTCCTCCCCAACCCCATATGAACACAGCCAGCTCTCCCACCCCCCAAAACAGCTAGATCCCTACCCCACCCACGTGAACACAGCCAGTTCCCCCACCCCAGTTTCTGAACAGGCACGCACCTTACAGTACAAGGATGGAAAGTGCACCAAGAAGAAATGTACCATAACATTCAGCACAAGTCATCAGAGAGGATGTTATCTTTTTGTTAAAAATCCTACAGGTTAAGCTGACCTGAGCTGGCAGCAGGACTGTAACTCATTTAATAAAAATTACAATACAGCATGCAGCTGATCCCAAACCAGCAGAGTATGTTATTCATTTAATCAAACGTAGCTGTCCCATGTAGAGTCTGATATCAAGAAAATGTAAAATTAATAACTTTATTAAGATAAGATACTACTCAGACATCCATAACATCCCCATCACAGATGCAGACTTGGCAGTTACTCACAAACCAAAGAAATTTTTAAAATATTGTTATCAGTCCCGATGGCAAGACTGCTTTGATGTTAAAACTCCCAACAGTTGCCCTCCCATTTCAGGTGCACTACTTTTTAAAAATAAATAAACTTTACATTCTTGGAAATATAACTGTAACCAAGTTGAATGGACCGGGGGAGGGGGGTATTCAGATGAAACTGCAAGCTGCAGGAAGTTGGCAGTTGGAGTTTGCATTTTAGCTTTCTTTCTTTCTTTTTTTTTTTTTTAAAGGAAGCAAATGAACAATGTAAATCTGAGCTTTCTTTTGCTCTGCAGCAGCCAGCAGCATCAATCCAGACAGCAAGGGGTTGGGGGTTTTACTGTCGGCGATCACTGGAATGTTTGCATATTTCAACAAATTAAAACAAAAAATACTAACACCAGACTTGGATTTACTCCATACTTTACTTAATTCATAAAAAAAACATACACTTATACCTTATGCCATGGTGGTCAAGAGAAAACCATAGGGTGAAACCGGTCAGGGTTACTATTGATCTTTAATCACCACGGCATAAGGTATTTACCTTGTTTGTATGCTTTATATGAATTAAGTAGAGTATGGAGTAAATCCAGAAGTCTGGTGCTGGCATTTTTCGTTGTGTTCACAATTACTGTGGTCAGGCATGGGCAGTTAGTGTGGAGTAGCTTCCTCTGCTGGTTCTTGTATTTTACCAGATTCCCTCTCAGCCCCATTACCAGTTTTACACTCTCTGACCCCCTTTTTTCAGGTGCAAACTTGCAGCACTTTGAAACCTCAATGATTTATTTTTTAAGTACCAAACAACATACTGTTTCTTTCAGGATAGAATGGCAATTAGGGAGGAAGTGGGTCCCGATGGCAAGACTGATTCATTCAGAATTTCTGTAGTAGGCAGCAACAAACACCAGAAGACATAAGCAAAAATGCAGAGTGCAGGCTTGTGGCAAAGAGGGTCTAACAGCAGCATGGATGTGCCAATAACAAAAGCTTGTTCCTTTGTTCACCAGAAATTCTGTCCAGCCAATCATGATTCCGTGAGTCTCTTGGATTTCTGTCAGCCAATCAAGATTCCTTGATTATGTCCATTTTTCTGTGTATATGGAAAACCAGTGTCTCTGGTGAATTTGTCATTTTTATAAGCTAGTGGATTATGATTAGTGAAATTTTTGGTGTCACTCTGAATTTTCTGTATGCACGTGCGTACAGGAAGAATGCATAGTTATGCCACTGATGACAAGGCATGTAGCAACACATGCCCCAAGGCCCAAACCATGGCCAGGGTAGGGCAGAGTACCACAGTCGGACAGCACAGTAGCAGGGTCGCCACACAGTCAGGGCTAGGGCTGAGCAGCACAGGACAGAGGGCAGGCATGCCATGCCCGAACTGGCAGTGAGTATGCAACAGATGGGGTAGCCCCACAGGCGTGACAGGGTGTGCTCAGGAGGAGGGGAGATTGGCAACCAGGTAGACAAACAGAGGCAGCAAACACTGGCCAGGGGGTGTTGCTAGCAGGTACTGCAGATGCCTGATGGAGACTAACAGACTGCATTCCCCCCCCCACAGGTGACAGTGCCTACCCCCTGCGACCATGGCTGCTCACCCCCATACGTCGACCCTCAGCCAAAGCCAAGGAAAGGTATAATGAGGCACATATCATGACATACAATATCGTTGAGCATGTGTTCAGCATGCTCAAAATGAGATTTAGATGCATGGACAGGTCCGGTGGTGCCCTTCTACAATACAGCCCAGAGAAGGCCTGTGGCATATTCCTGGCCTGTTTCATGCTACACAACATGGCCATTGACCGTGGAATAGTTGTCCAGGCACAGGAGAGTGACAGTTCCGAGGATGAGAAACCACAGGCTGACGGTGAGAAGCCAATCCTGCACAGGAGGGATCCACGGCTGGCCGCCAGGGCACGGTGGCACAGGGACACAATTGTCGAGGAGCACTTTGAAGACCGCAGGTGAGCAACAGTGGAGGAAAAAACAGGGCAGTCAGACACACACACACACACACACACACACACACACACAAAGGGGGGGAACAAAGGATCCACACATGCGGAGGTGTGCAGCCACTGCACAGATGCTGAGGACTGCAATGAAGTGTGCACACAGCCATGCACAGGCATCCACTGCAGTGGCAGCAAGACAAAGGGGGAAACACTGTTGCATGTGGGGGAATGGCATGGATCAGAAGGAACCCTCTGACACACACACACACAGTGGACACGCAAGGCTGCGCTCATCATGCCCATGACACACACCACAACATCAGTGCCCACACCCATGGCCCAGATGCCGCATGGACAGCGGAGACAGGCGTGCCACAAGAGCGTGCATGTGCCACTGCATGGAGCCCTGGGCAGTGACAGCTGGGTGGGTGGGCAGCAACGACTGCAGGGTGCAATGTTCATGCTGACTGTATCAAGCAGGCATCACTGTGTGCCACTACAGCCGCCGCGGACACATGGGCGGCCACGCCTAAGCAAGGTGAAATACACTGGGGTCCCACCTACCACGAGGGGTGAATCCCCCACATTAGCTGGTGTTGACCCTTGTGACCATGACTGGGTGTGTGTGGGGGTTGGGGTACTGAATACCAGATTGGATCCAAGGGTGTTGGGGATATACCTGGCAAGGGATGGCATCTGCAATACTGGGGTCACGCAATGTCATGGTGTGGGAATGCAGGTGGCACTGCGCGGGGCACAGTGGGAACTCCCATGGGCATGGGGCACCAGGGCTGCACAGCCCACCTCAATGGCCTGTGTAATCCTTCCAAGACCCAGGGTCATGTCCACCCACAGTTGTGCATCTCACCAAGCATCTGGGCATGCCTCGCAGCCGCAATCTAATCCATGAAATCCACCTGCACCCACAGTCCATGAATCACCTCCCTGAGCACCACCTGGCTTTCCACAGATGCCCGCAGGAGCTGGGTGTGCTCATCCAGCCTGTCAGCAGGTGACATGTTAGGGGGGCTGATGGGTTGGAGGGGTACCGTCCTGTTGTGCCACATCCACTGCCTGTGGATGCCACATGACAGGCCGCAGTTCAGCCAGGGACTGTGCACGGACAGGCACAGTAGTCTCTATCCAGCCATGCCATGTGCCTGTGCAGGCCATTGCTGGTCCACACCACCCTGCTGTATGGTGAAAACAGCCACAGGTCCCACAGCAGTGACCTTCCCCTGGCCAACCACAGCTGATGCAGCAGCAGATAGCATGTGGCAGGGTTGGGGAGGGGCATGTGAAGGTCCAGGATGGCCTCCGCTGCCGATGCTGTCCGTGTGGCAACAGGGTCATTGGCTGGGACACTGACGTGCATGTGTTCCACCAGCTGGGTGGCATCATCAACATCATCATCATCATCCTCCTCCATGACTGATGAAAGTACAGTGAGGTCATCCGGCAGTTCAAGGCTGGACAGGGTGTCAAGATCAGCTAGCCCAAGAATGTTCCCCAACACACGTGTGGCCTCACCATCAGCAGTAGCCATGGCTATGGCAGACGTGGATCGTCTGGGTTCATCCGCCTCGTGGCCCATCGGACTAGCCCAGGACCCTGCAGCCCCCTGAGGTGTGATGGAACTGTAAGGTAGAATAGGACAGCAAGGTCAGGGCCGCATGGTCTTGAAGCTGATTGACAGGTGGACACAGGGAGATGTGTCTGAGTGCCACAGGTGTGCAGGTGTTGACACATGGGCCATGGGCTACCAATGTGGCCTGTAATACACAGACGCAACAGCGGTATGTGCATTGTGAGTATGTTGGGGTGTGCACACACAGGCCAGATTGTGGTGCACGGCCACAGCGACCAGGCTGTGTCCCAGCCGATGACATCCCCTCCCCCCAAAAAATGGCTGGACCACATGCACAGCAGGTGACATGTGGGCCAACCGCCTCAGTGGCTGGTCATTGCAGTAGTCCAATGTTGCCAGCAGGATGTACATGCACACAGCACAGTCCCTGTTGTTAGGGTTGGTCACAGGTGGCCTGTGAACAGGACAAACCTGTGTCTGTGGTTGCCTAGCATATCACAGGGCCAGCAACACACTTTGCAGGGGCCATGGAGGCCTACAGCAGGGCTGTCACTGTTGGCATGTCTACTTGGCACCATAGGACACAGTGAACAGCCCCGAGTGGTGTGACATGCACACCTGCAGCTAACACATGCAGCCCTCCACATCAGATGACATATATATACTCACAGTGCTGCAATGGACTGCCTCCCATCTGGAAGCCACCACCAGGGACACTCTCCATGGAGGCACAGCTTATGGAAGCTGTGAGCAGTTCCTCCCATGCTGACAGTGCGGGCACTGTGGGGGGCCCACCCCCAGTGGCGGTCTGGGATGCCCTGATCACAGCCTGCTGCTCCCTGGCCCTGATGCACTCGCTGTTCATGTGCTTCATACATTCCTGGGGTGTACAGTTGTACACCCTGTGGACGTTGACCGCAATAACTACCTCATCCCAGCCCTTGGCATGCTCCTGCCAAGTACCCGTTTTGTGGGTGAGGAGGTCCTCCCACAGGCAGTATGTCTGAATAAGGGTGTGCAATTCCTCCTCTGTGAAGTTTGGGCACCTCCTCTTTTTCCCCCTCCTTGACTGCCAGACTGATGGCTGTGGACAGGACAATAACAAGCATTAGCACAGGTACAGCAGTTTTAGCAAGTGGTGCATGTCCTGCTGGATGCATTGCATCAAACACTGTAACAATCCAAATATAAACACACTCACCTCCAAGGCTGCAGTACCTGTCAGTCACCTGTGTGGAGGGGTGGTGCAGGGCGGCCCATTTATGGCTCAGCACATGCAAATGAGGTTGTGTGCAGCCTGTAATGAGATGCTAATGTGTGGACTTGGGCAAGGATTGGGCAATGAGGCCATTTTCATATCCTGGCTGAACATTGCAGATTTGCACCTGGCCCATCTCAATGTGTGTAGCACATCTCTGCACAGAGCATTTCTGATGCATGCATGATAAGCCGTAACGTCACTGACAAGCGCGGTGGCACATATGTGATGCCATGGCCTGTGCATCGTGCATACCCCACCATGTTACTGTAATGCGCAATTGCCATGTACAGCGCATGGCTGCCGCTGCTTTGCACCATCTGGATGTCTACAGGTGTGGCATTGGCTGACCTTCACAATATGGCCATGCTGCGCAGTCACGCAAGCGTGCAGCATGGGAGTATGACCCCATTCTCCCGCCCAGCTGTTCGCTACTGTGCATATGCGGTAATGCGCCAGTCTGCTACTATCACACATCCCTATAAAGCATTTGTGAGTCACGCAGCCTGCTGCATGATGGGCCCATTGTGCAAATGGTGCAATTCTACCACAGTCCTTCAAGGGCCTTCCTGTGAGCCACACTTGATGCAGCTCTGAACAGTCAGGATGACACGTGCTGGCAGCTTCCAGGGAACTAGGCCACACACCCTGAACTGGGGAGATCTCAAGCTGGCCAGTCTGGTGGACCTTGTTGTGCCCCTGGAGGGTCAATTGTTTGGTGCAGAGAAGCTGCAGGAGGAATGGATCAGATAAGGTCCCGAATGGCTCGACACCTCACCCAGTGAACAGGCATCTCCATGACCAGAGAGCAGTGCAGGCACCAGTATGATGACCTGCACAGGAGGGTGCAGTCAGGTTGGGCCACCTGCATGACCAGGCCCACAGGGAGACAGTTCCACACCCAGGTATGTATGCGCTGTTTGCATGCTTTCCTTGCCTGCTACTGGGGGGGGGGTGGCAGGGGAGGGTGACACTGCCCATGTGGCTGCCATAGCCCCAGTCATGGGGCCAGGCCCATGGTGCCATGCATGATACTGTCTGGCCCTGGGTGCAATGATGGGCCATGGGGGTGGTACTGCCATGTCTGTGTTGGTCCCCTCTATGTGTTTGTTGTCACTGGGCCACAAATTGTGCCACGCTGTGCTTCATCATGTTACTGTTGTGCCCCTGGGTTGAGGGGTGGCCTGTGGTCCTGCATGCTACTCACAGTGCATTTACCATTGTGACCCCCCCTTGCAGGTCGGGAGGAACAGCGCCAGGCCGGCGCCAAGCCAGCAGGCGGGCAGGTGATGAGGGTGCAGCAGGAGAGGATGGAGTCGGCACACTGCCTGGTGTGTCACACCATGCTTCAAGTAAGTATGCTTCTGGTGCTGCATGTTGCTGTTCCATGAGTTGGGGAGGATTGCATTGCCACAGCAGGCCATGGCCTGCTTGTTGTGCATGCCCATGTGGTTCCAGCCTCGCACACATGGATTGTTGTCTTGGCACTGTGTAGCAGCTCTGCCATGCACCTGGCTACTGTGTGTTGTTCCCTGTCCAGTGTGTCTGTTCAGGACCATGGGCACTCATCAGTGCCCACACAGTGCCATCACCAGGCCTACGCACATGGGGCACATGGATGTCAGGTTCACATGCTGTGGGGGACATGGCCATATGTCCCTTGGCAACATACAGTGCATGCACATGCTGACATTGCCTGTCCCCTGTGCCATGTCCCATGCACTGTGTGGCACTGTTGCACGACACTTCACTGGTCTGTCATGTGCATGGTGTTGTGGCAGCCCTGTGCAAGAGCCCAGCCGACATCTGGATGTACAGCCAATCCATCCTGGGGGGGGGTACTGTGCCTGGGTGGGCTGTGGCACTGAGTATGTGTTCTGTATTTCCCCCCATAGGTCATCAGGATGCCTATGCTGGGGTGGAGCAATGCTGGAGGAGCCAGGGAAGGGTGGTGATCAGTGGCCATATTATCTCCAGCCAGGAGCTGCTGGCCACCATATTTCACCGGCAGGGAGCATTGCTGAGGGTGGCCCATGACACTGCGGGAACTGCAGAGTGGAGGCCACCCATGCAGGGGGTGGGCATACAACAGCCAGGGCCACTAGGCCTGTGTGGACACTGTAGCCTGTGTGTACTGTAAATAGCCCCTTTATCCACACACCCTCACCCAAAACCTTGCCATCCACCTGTGTATTGTCTGCCCCCGTATTGTCCGTCCCCGCATATCCTGTTCCCCGTTCAGCTCTGCCCCACAACCCCATTTTATGCTGTATATAGTTTTGTATTCCCTTTTCCATTGCTGTGTTGATTATTGGTTGTTCCTGCTGTTTTGTTGTATTAAAATTTGTTACATCCTGACTGTGCCTGTGTCTGTGGTCCTTCCTTTGCTGTTGTTGCCATCATCTGCTGTGTTGCACAGTTGGCCCACTGCCCCTTGCTTCTCACTGCCCATTTGTGTCCATTCCATTGCACATCCATATGCCCAGGCCCCCAGGTGTGAGCCCCACTGTGTTTGTCATGGTTTCCTCTGGACTGCCTGTGGGGTGTCCGTCACAGCGGCACATGTTTTCACTTGCACTGGTCCCCTGTCCTGGTGCTGTGCCTACCTCTGCTGTTGTCCTGGTCCCCGTGCTGCTGTGCTGTGCTGTTTGTGGTCCTGTGTTTCTGTGGGTGTGTACATCCTGTGTGGCCTACAGCCCCTTGACTGTGTGCTGGTGTATCATTGGCATGCTTTTCCTGTGATCTGGCTGTTGTGTCCGCCCTGCTTGGCATGTCAGCCCTGTTGTCACCGTGCCTGGCCAGGCCATGCTGTCCACTGGCACCACCAGTGCTGTGGTACGTCATCCATGCCCTTCTTTGTGCCATGCCCACTGTGCCTGGTACTCCCCTTGGCTCGTGGTCTGTGTGTGGTGCTTTGAGCTATACCCACAGTGGCTGTGCCTGTGCCCATGTTGCACTGTCCCTGTGCCACTGTCCTCCCTTGTGCCTTGGAGTGCTGCTCTCCCTGTTTGTGCTCTTCTGCACTCCTCATTTCACATATTCAGTCCTGCCCTGTTGCTCCACTGTCCCAGGCTGACTTGCTCCATTTCCCATATTCAGTCCTGCCCTGATGCGTGGCCCATGCCCAGCTGCATGGTGGCGCATTGTTGCAATTTTGAGCTCTGTATGTGCCGGCGCATCTTCAGAATATTGCATTTATTTGGGATGGCACATCTCAGATGCACGGCACAGGCACTTGCATTGTTTTCCAGGGGGCTTTTGAATATGGGGGCCAGAATGTCTTCATGTAACATTTATGCATCCTTCATACTAATCTTCTAAATTGCCTTTTTTATGCTCCTTCTTTTGGATGCTACTCTTGATTTTAATAGGCATATAACAACTGATGAGTGTTTTTTCCCTAAGGGAAAGCCAGTTATGATTTGCCATTATAACCAGCTGGTTATAACGGAAAACACGTGCCAGGTTTCCCACACTCCATGCATGCGCCAGTCTCCAGTCTCCCCTTCCTCAGCCACCAGCCGCCACAACTTGCTGCCAGACACTTCACCACAACTCACATGCGGCAGTGAGTTAAATTTTAAAAAACAATAATAAAAAACAACAGAACCCCGAAGGACGTATGAGCGAACGGTGGACACAGAAACATGAGCCGTGGGTCGCAGACAGACAGACATAGAAACATAGACTTTGATGGCAGATAAGGACCGCTAGGCCCATCTAGTCTGCCATTTCCCTACCTACAGGATAGGCCGCAGAGTCTAGTTAACCAACAGCCTATTTCTTCCTACCCCCCACAAGAATTGCCTTATGTCTGTCCCATGCATTCTTGAATTCTCCCACAGTTTTAGACCCCACAACCTCCTCAGGAAGGCTGTTCCATCCATCCACTACCCTCTCTGTGAAATAATACTTCCTCACATTGCCCCTGAACTGCCCTCCTTCTGTCTTAAAATTGTGTCCCCTTGTTCTTGCAAGTCTCTTTTTCTGAAAGATGCTACCCTCTTGGACTTTGTTGATTCCATTGAGGTACTTAAAAGTTTCTATCATGTCCCCTCTCTCCCTTCTTTCCTCAAGGGTATACATATTAAGCTCCTTTAGTCTCTCCTTATACGGCTTCTCTTGCAGACCCTGCACCATTTTAGTTGCCCTCCTCTGGACTACCTTTTTCCTGTCTATGTCCTTGCAGAGATGGGGTCTCCAGAACTGGACACAGTATTCCAGATGGGGTCTCACCAACTGTCTGTACAGAGGGATAACAACTTCCTGTTTTCTGCTGCTGATGCCTCTCCCTATACATCCCAGTATACCTCCAGCCCTCCCTACTGCCTTCTCACATTGCTTGCTAACCTTAAGGTCATCTGATATGATTACCCCCAGGTCCCTTTCCTTTTTTGTTGTTGTTATTACCTCCCCACCCATTGTGTATTCTTCCCCTGGGTTCTTGTTTCCCAGGTGCATTATTTTGCACTTCTTTGCATTGAATCCTAGCTGCCATACTTCTGACCATTCCTCCAACCTTGCCAAGTCCCTTTTCATCCTTTCCATGCCTCCTTGTGTATCAACCCTGTTGCAGATCTTTGTGTCATCTGCAAAAAGGCATACTTTTCCTTCCAGTCCCTCTGCAATGTCACTGATGAAGACATTAAAAAGGATTGGACCCAATACTGAACCCTGCGGTACTCCCACTAGTAACCCCTCTTTCTTCAGAGTGGACTCCATTTACAATTACCTTCTGTGTCCTGTTGTGCAGCCAATGTTTTACCCAGGCTACCACCCTTGGACCCACTCCCAGGCTGGTTAATTTGACTATTAATCTTTTGTGTGGGACTGTGTCAAATACCTTGCTAAAGTCTAAGTAGGCCATGTCCACAGCCCCTCCCTGGTCTACTACTTTGGTCACCCAGTCAAAGAAATCTATTAGATTCGTTTGACATGACCTTCCCGCTGTGAACTCATACTGCCTTGGGTCCTGTGCTCCACTGGCCTCTAGGTACTCAACTGTTCTTTCCTTCAGAAGTGACTCCATCACTTTCCCTACCAGAGGTCAGACTGACAGGTCTGTAGTTTCCTGCCTCTGTCTTGGTCCCACTTTTGTGAAGGGGAATCACATCCGCCTTCCTCCAGTCCTCGGGTACCACACCATCCTCCCATAATTTATTAAAAGAGTAGCCAGTGGTTTCACTAGTTCCTCCCTTAATTCTTTTAGAATTCTGGAGTGAATTCCATCAGGACCCATTGCTTTGTCCACCTTCAGTTTTAGGAGTTCTTGCAGAACCCTTTCTTCTGTGAAAGGACTGGGATCGACCCTCTATCAAGAGTGTCTGTTAATTGGATTAGGCATTCCCCTCCTCTTTTGTGAATACTGAGCAGAAATATTCGTTCAGTATCCCTGCTTTTCACTGTCCCCTCTGCCCACCCACCATTCATTCTATTCAGCCTCACTATCCCTCCCTTTGTCTTTCTCACTCGCTGATGTACCTATAAAGGTTTTATCCCCTTCTTAACTGAGCTGGCTATCTTTTCCTCAGTTTGGGCCTTTGCTATTCTGACTTCCCTCCCTGCTTCCTTCTGCCTTAACTGGTACAGCTCTGTCCTGCTCCTTCTGTGTTTCCTGTTTCGGAATGCTATCTTTTCTTCCTGACTTTCACAGCCACCTCTTTTGAGAACCATAGTGGCTTTTTCTTTCATTTTGATTTGTTTATTTGCTTCACGCAAAGGCTTGTTGCCTCTGTGATGGCAGTTTTGATGATTCCCCATTGTTGCTCCACACCTCCTTCTAGCCTGTTTGCTAGTGTTTTTCTGAGGCACTCTCCCATCTTGCCAAAGTCAGCCCTCCTAAAGTCCAGACACAGGGAAGCTGCTGAAATGGGAGGGAGCAGAGGAGAAAACAAGCAATAGTAACTGGAAGGAGGGAGGAAATACACACACAACCATGGGCTGAATTTCTTTGTCTGAATTTTAAAAAAAAAGGGAAAGTTTCAAGCTGCTTCCTGTGGCTGACAACAGATGTACCTTTGTTTTATATAATTGCTGTGGTGAAAAAATGCTCCCCAGCAATTACATAAAATAAAGGCTGGGTAGGTGTGTAAAACTCAAATTTTACACACACTCTCAGTGTGGGATGCCTTTATAAGCCCCCCAAGTTTTGCTCTAGGGGCTTATGTGGCATCCCACATCTAGGCTGTGTGTAAAATTCTGATTATAACCACCTACCCAGCCATTATTCTATATATTATACATTGATCTGTAGTGGACTGGAGGGGTTAATGTAGAATTATAAAATGGCAAGAATAGATTCTCAGTGCTGATTGGCTAATACCACCTCCAAACTGGGCATTTATTTTTCAATAAATGCCCAGCAAGAAATTAGTACCAGCCTGAGTGCCACCTTACCACATACTCTTGTGCAGGAGTGTTCACCCTGCTTAGTCATTGGCTGAAACCACCAG
The DNA here is from genome assembly GCA_016271365.2 of Neoceratodus forsteri. NCBI lineage: Eukaryota > Metazoa > Chordata > Ceratodontiformes > Ceratodontidae > Neoceratodus > Neoceratodus forsteri. Next base: position 439,618,527 of record CM028129.1, on the reverse strand, counting down.
CTAACTTTTAAAATCCCCGCCATGTTTTTATCTTCCTTAGCAAGGTGAACTGGACCCCCCACACACACACACACACACTCGCTCCTTCAGTATAAACTCGCGCCTGTTAAAAAAAAAAAAGACACTCCACTTATTCTGCGGTCAGGAAAAGTGCCCAAATCTTTTTTTTCTCACAGCTGCACTCTCCCGACCGCACTATCGCAGCACTGCGCTTAATCGGAAGTGAAAGAATCCATCGCTCCGAAGCTTGTCGAAACGAAACACCATTTTCAAAATCGTATAATTCTTCTGGCTCAAATGCCAGAACTGCCTCAAACTACAATGCTCCCACACTTATTCCATCTACTAATGTAAATGAAATATATCATTTACCTCGGAGCTGTTCATCAACGTATTTTCATCCACAGGTCCCGCGCTTAACAGACGCAACGTGCAACTGCAGCCCAATTTAAAAAAAATAAAAAATGTTAAAGAAACATTCACGACTTAAAACGATGCCCACAGACTGCTTCTCCATATTTAGTACTTCCTCAGGTGGTTTTCTCTGTCTCAGGAAGTGTGTGGGGGTGATAGCTGTGGGGAGGAGCAACACAACCTGAAACAGCCTTAAAGAAACATGGACTATTTTTTTTTTTAAATACTTTTGTTTCTGCTAATACTATTAATTTTATTATAATAATTTCCTCTCTTCATTCAAACTTACTAAGAAAACCATTTTATAAGCGCAATAATACCCTCCAGGGTGGGCATTATTGGGAAATACCGGACCTTCCAGGGCCTGCGGCGTCAGGCCTCATCACACCCCTGGGTGGTCCGGTATTTCCCAATAATGCCCACCCTGTCAGGTATTATTGCTTACGTGATAGCCTTGCATGGCATTGTATTGGTTAACTGTGTAGTGTTTATATAGGTTGAGTGCTCACTATTGTTTTGGTGACTAGGTGAGGTCCATTAGACCCAAGGCCTGTTTTAAGGGGTGATGTGGGAGCACTGGGGTTGTTAACTGATTTACTCTGGATCACACGGTGTGCAAGTGGAGCTTTTGGGAATCAAACCCAGGTCTGCTGGATGTACCAAGATGTCCCAGTACCTTCATAAAATGGCGTATAAAAAAAACTGACCAAACTGAATAACAGTGCTCACATCAAGCCCCCCCCACACACACACCAAACTGGTGCCTTACCTCAGAATTAAACAGTCCACATGTAGAATTTTTTTAATTTATTTTATTTAGTTTTTGTTGACCAGGTAGGGTGCGCTTGCCATAGCAATGAGTATTTTCAGGCACGACCCGGGAGTTTACAGATACAAAACAATTGATTTAACATTTGCTCAACAGAGGTAGAGACAAATACAAAACAGTGAAATACAATCAAGTAAAAGCATAGACAGTAGTAATACAAAGTAGTCAGCAAAGCAACATGATACAAATTACATAGGCAATAACAGGGATTGAAAAAGAGAGCAAGTGCCATAAATAAACCATTAAGCAGTAATCCCGGTAGAGAAAATGGTATAATAAAACAAAAATACCCCAAAAGTATAATTATACATAAAGGATAGAGTAAAGCCAGGATATGACTAGGGAGGGGTGCAGTAAAAAGGAGAAGGATGGAATAGTATAGACAGAAAGGGAAAAGTAGGGGGATGGGAACTTGGTAAAACTAAGAGTGCAAGTTGACGACTAGAGGAGTGGACAGTGCATACCTGAAGTGAGAGGGTGCATAGATCAAGGGAGAGATAATGGGCTAGGGTGGTTTGAAGCAGGAGCGTGAACAGGAGTTAGCAAGATGATCACGAAGCAATTTCTTGAACGAGGCATGGGATGGTGCTGACCTTGTAGCTAGTGTGATGGAATTTCAGTGAAAGAAGACATAACAGGAGAAAGCACTGGCACCTTTGGTGGAGTAGTGCCAAGGAATAAGCACAGGGGCATTAGCAGTCGAGCGAAGACAGAATTTGAATGGCTAGATGAGGAATAGATCTGCATGGGGTTTAGGGGTTTGGTTACGGATGATTTTATCTATGACTTTGCCAAACGCAAAGTCTCTAGATGCATTGGAAGAAAGCCACCCAAGTTCTGAGTATAGTAAGCAACGATGTTTCAACCGATGAGATGAGGATGCTTACCTGCAGATATTATAGTAGGTGACATCCCACTTCCTGAGAATAGTAGTACTCGCAGAGGCATACACTATGACTCCACAGGTGAGTGACGGAGGGAGTATGCCACGGGCTATGGCAAGCCTCGCTGAAGGTGTGAGCATATAGTTGGAATGATAGGCCATACCAAGTTTTATATTAGTCAGCTTGCAGGATTGTTGAATATGGAGATCAAAAGAGAGAGTTGGGTTGAGTGTGAGACTAAGGTATTTAAATGAGGGTACAACAGTAACGGAAGAGCCATTTAAGGTAGAAATTTTGAAAGTGGGTTGAGAGAGTTTGAGCTTGGCATTAGTAGCAAATAGCATGGCTTGAGTCTTAGATACATTCAGCAGCTGTTTGTGGCTGAATAGCCATTGCTGAATCCTTTGAAAGTCAAGTGAAAGTTTTTCGTTAACTTCTGTAATGTTTTTAGCACTGGCATAAAGGACAATATCATCTGCGTATAGTAGGGAGGCAGTCTGGAGAAGGTTAGAGGTATTATCATTTATGAAAATGGAGAAAAGCAGTGGCCCAAAAATAGAACCTTGTGGCACGCCAATGTTTATGGTCACAGAATCAGACAAGGTGGAGTTGATTTTAACTTGCTGGGTGCAATCTGATAGGTAGCTGCCAAACCATGCTGTGGCATTTGGTGAGAAGCCTAGGGATCTAAGAGTGGCAAGGAGGATAGGATGGTCCACTTGGTCGAACACTTTTGTCATATCTATAAAAATTGCCCATTAGGAGACCAGAGTCCATGACAGATAGGGTATCAGATGTGAATTTGAGTAATACAGTGGTGGTGCTATGACCCTTGCGGAAACCATGCTGTGCATTTGTAAGGAGGTCATATTTCTGAAGAAAATCTACAGTTTGGGTGGCTATGAGCTTCTCAAGTATTTTGCTGAGGACAGACAATATGGCAATAGGTCTGTAGTTGGAGGGATTTCTGCAGTTACCCTTTTTGAAGATGGGGTAATCCTGGCCATCTTCCAGAGAGCAGGAACATAGCTATGACACAGGAAGAGGGTAAAGATCCTTGCTAGAGGTGTGGCTATGTAAGGGGCAGCAAGTTTTAGCAGCTTGGGTTCAATACTGTCAGAGTCTGCTGCAGAATGGTTGGAAATGTTATTGAGCAGTCTAAGTAGATTCGGAAGGGTGACAGACTTGAAGTGAAATTTGGGCGCAGAGTCAATGGGAAGAGCATGACAGTTAAGTGAAGCTGGGAAGGATGATGTATAGTTTGTAAGATCAGAGAACTATGCATCGAAAAAGTTAGCAATAGTGGAAGGATTGTTGCAGTGAACACCATTAAGAGAAAATATCAGTTGGGATGGGAGCCAGATTTGAACCTAGGAAGCTCTTTATGTGGGACCAGAATTTTTTGGGGTCACCATAAGATTTAGTTAGGAGATCTTTACAGTAGGTGCTCTTTGCACATTTAGTATTCTTCTTGCAAGAATTTCTGAGTACCCTATAGGAACTGAAGTCAGCAGGCAGTCCTGTCTTTTTATACCGGTGCCAGCTTTTATCACGCAGTCGTAGTTTAGAGAGAAGGTCGAATTTAAGCCACCATGTATGCTTTTTTTTCACTCGATGGGTAATGAGGGGGCGGCATTTGTTCTGAGTTTCCAAAAAGTGATTCAGGAATAGGTTTAACTCTGTCTAGGGCAGGGGTTCTCAAATGGTGAGGCCAGCCTCCCTGGGGAGTCCCCAACCTGTTCTAGGGGAGGCTCAAGCAAGTCTTGAAAAACTACTGTATTTAAATTTTGAACTTTATAGAGTTTGAGTGAAGGGATAAGGCAAACTGAAAGAGGATAACAGTAGGTGAATTTATGTGTTTATTCACAAGTCTATGACCAGGAAAGGTACTGTACACTGAGCCATGGCTTATTTCAGGTGTACCCAGGGAATGGTAGTGAGAGAATACAGTTCAAAATGTAACTACAAAACACTTAAGCAATACAAAAGGAATAAAAGTGCAAACAAATTAAGAACAATAAACTAATAATGCGGGGAACAAACGATCAATTAGACTGGCAGCAGAACTGTCCAAATACAAGAGTTAACGATACAGGTACTAGAAATACGAGCAGGAGGGAGCAAAATGATCCCTGAGAAGTTGCTTAAGTGCAGGGTGAGAGGGGGAGAGGCAGAGGTTGGCATGAAGGTTATTCCAGTTAGATGGGCAACAGAAAAAGCAGTCTGACCCATGAAGGTATGGCAGTAAGGGGTAACAATGGTTCGAGAGTCAAAATATTGGAGTAAGTATGTTGTCCTGTTGGGGGGGGTACAATAAGCTTAATACCATGACAGCAAGCTATGCAAAAAGGTTTCAATTTATTCCTGATGTACTGTGAAAAGTAGGCTATTTTTCTATGGGGAGGCCCAAAAATACTTCAGTATTTTGGGGGAGGCTCAAGATCTTTTTCATGGCTTAGGGGAGGCTCACTATGACAGAGTTTGAGAACTGTTGGTCTAGGGTCATCCAAATGAAACAGAGGAGTCCAGTTGATAGAAGCAATATCCTGTAGGAAGGACTAGTGGTCGAGGTGTGCGTAGTTACGGAAAGTGATAAACCGAGGCTTAGATGGGGGGGGGCTTGGTCTTACCCCAAAAGCAGAAAGTGGGGGAATGGTCTGTAATGGAATCTGCTAGTGTGCCAGAGGAGATAATATTTTCAGGGTGGTTAGTCATAACCCAGTCGAGCAGAGTTGAGGAGTTAGAGTGATGGGCAGTTCTTGTGGGATTGCTAATAACCTGGTGAAAGTTGAAGCTTTGGATCTTGGAAAGTAGTATAGGTTGGGAGTTACCCAGCCAGTTTATATTGAGATCCCGGAAGTAAAAGAATCTCATTTCTACCTGAGAGAAGAGTGGTTTGTTCAAGCAGCTCATTAAGACCTTTCAAGCCGCTGGAGGGGGGTTGCACGCACACACAATATGAAGTTTTTTGGAGCACAGGGTGAGAAGAACATGTAGAGCTTCACTAAGGACTAGGGGAGATGAGCAGATCTCAGTGAGATTGAGGTGGTCTTTGAAATAGACAGCAGTACCACCACCTCTTTTAGGGACAGGCCTGTCAACTCTCAAGAGGTTGTAGGAAGTTAGCGATCATCGGGAGTCTTGAATGGAAAGCTTAAGCCATGTTTTGGTAAGGCATACGATATCTGGTTTATATAGGGTAATCCAGGATTCAAATTCAGCAAAACTGTGTAACAGACTTCTGATGTTATGATGCACTACTGTGAGACCCTTAACATGTGAAAAGTGACAACTTTCATCACAGGTTGGTCCCGGGCTCAAATGCACCTCACCAGAGAGCAGTAGGGCTATTGGGATGAGATACCATAGTTTATAGCACCTTAGGAGATAGTGCATAAATTAAGGGGAAGAATTTCAGAGTGTAGGTAACAAGATGGGCCCAGGGTCTGTACAATAAAAGAGGGGTAGGGTCATAGTGAAGAGGGGATAAGAGGAGCAGGTTGGTGAATTGGTAGTCATGGGGCAAGTGATGAGGGAGGGCTGAGTGGGTAAGGGGAAGAGATGGTAAGGATTGTCACAACCCCACTCAGCAGGTCAGCCCTCTACTCCCAAAGTGCCAACCTCTGAGCATAGTATTGTGAACAGTTAACAGAAAAGGGTAACCCTCCTGTCTGTTTTGTGGGTTTGAGTCACCTTTTGTCCCAAGTTCTGAAGGGATTCAAACTGTTAACCTCTTGCTAGCATACCCAATGTACAGGCTCAGATAATTTTGCTCTTCAGTGAAATGCCAGATATCTTTCACTTAGGGGCACCCAACCAGCTATTACAAAATGAACCCTTAAAACTCTATGCAAGACCTTAGAGAAACTCTTACCTGTTTCCCAATTTGGTATCACAATAAGCTTAAGCACAGTGTCAACTTTAACCATCTAAGCTTCACTTACAAAAAAAAAGAAGTTTCAAAGCACACCAAGCAGTTTCTGCTTAAAATATATATCTTTACTTTAAGATAAATAAAAATAGGTAAACAGTAAATACAGAACAAAATATCCCAACGCATACAATCTTAAAAACAAAACAGGTTTAAAAGTGCAAAATTCCTACCAACCATTTGACTTGTTTATCTAAGGTATTTCTTATAATCTTTCAGTACTCTTAGATGTTCCTTTTCTCAGTCCAAGTATATGAAACTCTGTGTATCTAAAGGTTAGCTACAGCACACTTAAAAACAGTCTTGAGCCGGCCTTCTCTCTGAGGTCACCTAGCTCCTCCTCGGTGTATTAAAATTCATATTTACAGTACAGGATGTCCTAATAAGGTATTTTAAAAATAGGGGACATCAGCGGACCTCCTCTCTTCATGTGACTTCCCAAGGTGGCAATGGATCTGCCAACCTTTGTAGAGGTGCCGCTTCTGGTGCTGGCCCCTGCTTGAGGAATCTGAGGCTGAGGACTGCAAGAGTGGTCTGGAAGAGTCCAGGGAGTCAGGCGGTGGAGACCGGAGATGGCAATGGATCCGCTGAGCTTCGGAGAGGCGTCGCTTCTGGTGCTGGCCCCTGCTTGAGGAATCCAGGGCTGAGGACCACGAGGGCAGTCTGAAAGATTCTGGGGAGTTGCATGGCAGCAACTGGAGGTGGCAATGGATCCACCGAGCTTCGGCGAGGTGCCGCTTCTGGTGCTGACCTTTGCTTGAGGAATCCGGGGCTGAGGACTGCGAGGGTGATCTGGAAGAGTCCAGGGAGTCGGGCGGCAGCAACCGGCGGCAGCAATGGATCCGCCGAGCTTCGAATTGTCACATGACCACCCACAGCCAATAGCACTCCACCAGGAAGTCAAAGGGGGATAAACAGTGAGCTGTAAGAGAGCATCAGCACTCAGAACAGAGGCTGGTGGGAGCTGACTGCACAGAAGCCAGCAACAGAGGAGTGGCTCTTAAACTGAACTAAAATAGTTATAAATCACTAGTGCAGGTACATTACCTGTTCTTGAGAAAAGAGCAAACCAGGAGGGTTGGACAGAAAATTGGAGCCCAGGCACTCAATTCAGAGGTGGGAGGAAGTCAACTGAAAATATGCTGAAAAGCCTAAAAGTCTTAGCTGTAACAACAAGCAAATTTTCATCCCCAGGGCATGTACAAACAAGTGTGGCCAATACTTTACAATAAGAGCTGCCAGACTATGGAATGTTCTGCCCCAATATATTGTGGATAGTGATACACCTCAGAAATTTAAACTGGACAAGTTCCTTCTGGGGATAGAGAACTGAATACACCCCACATGTGTTGAGAGGGTGGTCTCGATGGGCCTAGGCCTACTTCCACTCTTAAACTACCGAGTAAAACTGAGTAACTGCATAGGAGCCAGTAACAGAGAAGCAGTGCCTTTTGAAACATTACCATCTGCTGAACAACACTAAGGGAGACTAATTGCCTACTCTGGGGCTAGGAGGGTTGGAAGAGAAGCCCAGTGCAACATCAGCTGTTAGAGAGAGTCACATGAACTCCCACAGCCAATTGCACCCACCAGGAAGTCAAAGGGGGATGAACGGTGAGCTGTAAGAGTGCATCAGCTCGCAAAACAGAGGCAAGAGGGAGCCAATTGCACTGGTGCCAGCAATGGAGGAGCGGCTGGCTCTTAAACTAAACCAAAACTGTTGTAAATCACTAGATCAGGTACATTATCTGTTCTTGAGAAGAAAGCCAGCCAGGAGGGTCTGGTAGAAAAGCAGAGCTCAGGCACTCATTTCAGGGGCAGGAGGTAGGTGTCTGCACAAGAGCCAGGAGGTAGGTGTCTGCACAGGAGCCAGCAACAGAGAAGTGATACCTTCTAAAACACTGCAACCTGCTAAACAACTCTAAGGCAGACTAATTACTTGCCCTTTGGACAGGAGGAAGGCCCAGGAGAGTTGGGAAGAGAAGCAGAGCACAGTGCAACATTGGCTGTGAGAGAGAGAGTCACATGACCTCCCATAGCCAATAGCACTCCACCATGAAGTAGGAAGTCCTGCACATAAACAGCCACTCCTAACATGTCCCATACATGTCTTATATATGTTTGTGTGGAGGTTCATCTTCTCAGAAGAAGCCAGAAGGTGAAGGAAGGAAACATATTCAATTCAGTGCTTCAGAGTAACTGGTAATTGGTATTTTTCTTTTAAACTTAGATTGTAGGCTTGTAGTGACATTATACTTTCTTTCTGTGTTGTCTTTACTTATAATTGTTTTTGGGCTGTTGAAAATTTAAAACATAGTGGTGGTGTAATTCTGTGCTGTCTTTAATTGCTGCAATTTTCCCTCCCACCCCTTCCCAACTCTTAATTATATGCCCTGATAAATCTGATTGACAGGAGCTAAACACAGGGTATAGTAAGAGGTGTGAAGTAGGAGGGGCATAAGGGGAAGACGACCCTCAGCACGACAAGTGTTTGACTCATTTATTTATTTATTGGTTTCTTTTTCCTTAAAAAAATATATATCTGAGGATCAGTTACAGGATTTTTAGTACTGTAAATAAATAAAAGAGAACTAAGAGAGCTTCAGTAGCAGAGAAGTAGTGGAATTGCAGTATAATGTAGGGAGTGGTGCAATGCAGTGGCTGTGGGGCAGCCATATTCAGGCAGACCTTCTGGACACTGAGGTGCTGCCCTATCTGCATGCATCTCTCGGGACTGTGGGATGAGGTAGCCAGACTCAGAGCGGAAGTAAACTGGATCAGGAGTACCATCACCCCTATCCAGGGACCACCCAGTCCAATGCAGCTGCCTCAAAGGATGCCCAGAACGAGGAGCACTTGGATGACAGTGGGCTCAGGGAGGGTTAGAGCAGTCAGGCAGAGGCACATCCCAGATCCTATGCCTCTCAAGAACTCATATGCCACATTGGCAAATGAGGACAACCAAATAGAGGTACACAGGGAAGTGGAAGGAAAGGATGTGGAGGTTAGGCAAGGAGGTGACCTCAGTGGGGAAAGCAGTGGACTCCAGAGGAGGAGGAAGTGAATCCTGGTGGGGGACTCCATCATAAGAGGGATCCAGCTGGGAACACAGGAGGAGGAGGACAGGGAGGTGAGGTGCCTCACCAGGTGCCACGGCATGGAGGGATGGAAGGAAGATACTGGGATCACTGGGAAGGCAAGATGGGAGGGTGAGCTGGATGTCATTATCCACCTAGGTACTAATGACTTGGCAAATGGGGAGCCAAAGGAAGTTCAGGAAGAGTTTAGGAAACTGGGAGGGTTCAAGCAAGTAGCTCACTTCTGTCACTTTCTCAGAAGTACTACCTGTGAGAGGCAAGGGAGAGCATAGGAGTGTATGCACCAGGAACTTTAACTCATGGTTGAAGAACTGGTGCTGTGAGGAAGGGTTTGGATTCATTGGTGACTGGGGACCCACCTGGAGGGATGGAGGTTTGTTCAAGCCTGACGGCCTGCATCCATCCTGGAGGGGAATCCAAGCACTCAATGATAAGTTTAAATGCTACATTGACAAGCATTTAAACTAGCAAAGGGGGGTGGCAGGCCAGCAAGGACGGTACCTACTTGCTCACCCCCCACAGCTAGTAGTGGAACCAGTGAACCAGAGGAGTGGCTATCTCTGCAAAGCAGTGTGCAAAAGATGGAGATTAGTGTCCAAAAGGTGGATAAGCAGAAAAGGGCAAAATTCAGCAGAAGGGCAGACAGCAAGGAGAACCAGGGATAAATGACAACCAAGGAAGGGGCTGGAGTAGAACAGTGAAGCAGTCTAGGAGGTCAAATCATGGAAGCCATGTGTGCAAATGCCAGGAGCCTTAGCAACAAGATGGAAGATCTGAGGCTGTCATGGTACAGTCAGACCTGGACATTGTGGCCATCACTGAAACCTGGTGTAATGATAACCATGACTGGAGATGGCCATACCTGGCTACAACATATTCAGAAGAGACAGAGCAGGCAGGAAGGGAGGAGGAGTGGCACTGTATGTGAAAAATGACATAAGGGCCACACAGATCCAGGAGGAACAAAATGGGGAGAGATACTGTGGGTTAAGCTGGAAAGGAAAATGGGCCAGCCATCCGCACAGTGTGGTCTATAGACCACCAGCCCAGGAGGAAGAAACAGATAGGAGTTGATGCTAGCCATCCAAAGGATGGCAGACAAGGGTGAGGTAGTACTGGTTGGAGACTTCAATATACCAGACGTGGACTGGAGCATCCAGCAGCAGCATCAACTAGGAGCAGATTTATCCTGGACTCCTTCAGGGTGCCTTCCTCAAGCAACTGGTCATGGAACCAACTCGGCAGAAGGCAATACTGGACCTTGTGCTCACAAACAGGGACAGTGTGATGGGGGTAACAGTGGGGGAGCACCTGGGTAACAGTGACCACCAGTCATTGTGGTTTGAAATCACAGAAAGAGCAGAACCAAACCACACAAAAACACGTATCCTGGATTTTAGGGGGAAGACTTTGGGAAAATGGGGAGATACTTGAAAGAGGCATTAAGGGGAATGGGACAGGAATCAGGGGTTGAGGAACAGTGGGCAGTATTTAAAATGGGGATTATAAGAACAAAAGAATTATGCATCAAGCAGGTTAGCAAGAGGAAAAGGAAGAGGAGACCATTATGGTTTTCCAAAGAGGTAGCAAAGAAAGTGAAAGCCAAAAAGACTGCATTCAGGCAATACAAAAAGACACAGGCAGAAGGGGATAGGGAGAAGTACCAGGAGAAACAAAGGGAGGCAGGGAAGTCAGTAAGGGAAGCCAAAGCTCAGACAGAAGAACACATTGCAAAATCAGTGGGTAAAGGGGACAAAACCTTTTACAGGTACATAAGTGAAAAAAGAAAGACAAAGGGAGGGATAGTGAGACTGAAGGGGGAGGATGGGAGCCGAGTGGAGGATGACAACAGTAAAGCTGACATATTGAACAGGTATTTCTGCTCAGTCTTTACTAAGGAAGAGGGGGGTAATGGGTCTGAAGGGAGTACAAGGGGTGAGAATGGTGCAGAAATGGACACAAGTCCCTTTACGAGAAAGGGTCCTGAAGGAACTGGAAGTAATAAGAGCTGATAAAGCAATGGGGCCAGATGGGTGCACCCAGGGTCCTTAAAGAACTAAGAGAGGTGGTGGCTGAACCTCTGGCTATCCTGTTCAGCCAATCACTGGAAACAGGGAGGTACCCAAAGACTGGAGGAAGCAGATGTAGTCCCTTTATACAAAAGTGGGAACAAAGAGGAAGCAGGAACTACAGACCAGTCAGCCTCACCTCGTAGTGGGAAAGATCATGGAAGCACTACTGAAGGAGAGATTGCTGGAACATCTGGTTGTCAATGGACTACAGGACCCAAGGCAGCATGGTTTCACCAGGGGGAGGTCATGTCAGACCAACCTTATTGAATTTTTTGACTGGGTGACTAGGGAGGTGGATCAGGGGAGGGCAGTGGACATGGCCTATCTGGACTTCAGCAAGGCCTTTGACACTGTGCCACATAGAAGACTATTACACAAACTGGGGAATATGGGTGTGGGCAGGACAGTAGTGTGGTGGGTAGGTAACTGGCTGGGTGGCAGGACACAGAGGGTGGTGGTAAATGGCTGTCACTCCACAGAGGGAAGAGTGACCAGTGGGGTACCACAGGGATCAGTGCTGGGACCGGTCCTATTCAACATCTTCATCAGTGACATTGCACAGGATCTAGAAGGCAGAATTTCACTGTTCGCTGATGACACAAAGCTCTGTAACAGAGTAGACACACCAGAGGGTGTAGACAGAATGAGAAGGACCTGCAGAAACTTGAAGAATGGTCAAGGGTTTGGCAGTTGAAATTCAATGCAAAAGAAGTGCAAGATAATGCATATGGGGCACAAAAACCCTGGCACAATATATCAGTTGGGGGTGAGGATATAGCATGCACCAAGCAGGAAAGGGATCTTGGGGTTGTCATCTCCTGATGACCTCAAGGTAGGAAACAGTGTGACAAGGCATCAGGTAAAGCAAATAGGATGCTGGGATGTATAGGCAGGGGCATCACCAGCAGGAAAAGGGAGGTCATAATTTCGCTATACAAGACACTAGTGAGGCCCCACCTGGAGTACAGTGTACAGTTCTGGAGACCATACCTACGTAAGGACATAGACAGGGTAGAGAAGGTTCAGAGGAGGGCAACAAAGATGGTGCATGGGTTGCATCACAAGTCCTATGAAGACAGGTTGAAGGAACTGAACATGTACTCCCTGGAGGAGAGGAGGGAGAGAGGGGATATGATAGAGACATACAAGTATCTTACAGGGAGGAACAGGGTGCAGGAAAACACTATTTTTAAGCGAAAAAGATGTTCAGGACTAGAGGGCATGGGATGAAGTTGGAGGGAGGACGATTCAGAGGAAACATGAGAAAGAATTTCTTCACAAAACGGGTGGTGGACAAGTGGAACACCCTGCCAGAGGAAGTGGTGGGGGCTGAAACAATCACGGGATTTAAGAATGCATGGGATAGACATAAAGGAATTCTAGAGGTCAGGGGTAAGGGGAAACAGACTTCTAGGAAAACAAACTGAACTTACAAGCTCAAATGGGCAGACTAGGTGGGCCATAGGCCCTTATTTGCCGACACTGTCTATGTATCTATGTATCTATGTCTCAGAACATGAGTGGAACTGGTGTAGAATTTGACATCTTAGGCACCTGCAGGTGACAGCAGGTACACAGAGAACTCTGCTGGTCCAGCAAGGTAAGGTAGACTACCTCTATACTTGTTGCAACCTGTGTTAAGAAATACAGGAACCATAAGCACCTGTTAAAGAGAGCATTGATAGAACACCCTATTGAGGGAAAAGGTAAACAGGAGGAGACAAAAAGGAAACTTAAAAAAACACTATCTAGTGTAAGGGTAAGAAGGGAGTGGCAAAGGGGACACTTAAAAACCCTATCTAGGATCAGGTGACAAAGGAGTAGGCTACACAAAAAGGGGAAAGCTAGTAAAGTTTTATTGACAACCATAGGGGAAAGCTAATTAGAACCATCTCTAGGGTATAGTAACAGGGGTAAGCCAAACAAAAAAAGGGAAATCTAGAAGCACCCTGTCTGGGGTAAGAGTATACGTTCTTTGTCACATTATAGGGAATGTAGTACTAGGAATAATGGAAGTGGCGCAGTGCAGTGACTGTGGAGCAGCAGTCTTCAGGGAAACCTTTTGGAGATTGAGGTGCTGCCCCATCTGCATGCACCTCTCTGGGCTGAGAGAGGAGGTCCCTAGACTCCAGGCTGAATCAGCTAGGATTCAGATTCCCTCTTCCCTCACCCAGGGGCCTCAAAGTCCACCACTTTTATCTCATAGGGTGCCAAGAAGGAGGGCCAGCTGGACTGTGGTGGGCTCCAGGAAAGTGGAGGGGGGGGACATTCCTCAGCCAGTGCCTCTACAACTCTTTTGCTGCTCTGTTGGGATGGGACTGTCAAAAGGAGTCACCCATGGCAGTGCCAAGGGAGGATGTGAGGGTTCTCCAGAAGGGAGGCCCCCAAGGTGGGAGGCAGTGGATCCCAGCAGAAGAGGAAGCAACTTGTGGTAGTTTTGGGAACAAGATGGGAGTGAGGGAAGGAGGGAGGTGAGGTGAGGTGCCTACCTGATGCCTTGGCATGGAGGGATGGGGGAGCAGATCCTTAGCATCGCTAGGGCAGTGGAGCAGGAGAAGGATCTGGATGTTATTGTCCATCTTGGGACTAGTGACCTGACAATAGATGCAGTAGGGGTGGTGCAGGATAGGTTTCTGGAAGCTGGGAAGGGGCCTGAAGCAGATAGCTTGCACTGTGGCCGTCACTGAGGTGCTACCTGTGTACAGGCAGGGGGAGGTTCAGAAACAATGCACCAGGGTCTTCAATGACTGATTGAAGTCATGGTGCAGGCAGGGGGGGACTGGCTACATCAGGGACTGGGGTCCTACCTGGGGGGATAAAGGCCTGTACAAAGGAGATGGCCTCCGTCCATTCCAGAGGGGAACATTAGTCCTGGGTGGAAGGTTTAAATATTACTTCAATGGGCATTCAAACAAGCCAAGAGGGGAGGCAGAAAAAAACTTGGGAGGCAATTAATGCCCTCCATCAGAAAATAAAGCAGCATAGAGGAGAAGCAATGGGGAAATACATTTCCCAGTGGTAGAGGGATGTAGGGATAAGGGGGGAAGGGATGGGATGGAGTTCTAAGGCTGAAAGAAAAATCAAGGAGGGTGGACAGAGGGAAACTGAAAAAGGGGAGGACAGTACCAGGGAGAAGGGAAGGGTGAAGGATGGACTTGGGAAGGGAGGGCAGAGTAGGAGAATGGAGGGAAAACAGGAGTGGAGAGACATGTGTACTATGCAAGAGCGCAGGCAATAAAATTCCAGACCTTGAGCCAAACATTATGGAAACAAACCCAGATCTGGTGGCCATAATAGAATCATAGAGCACTGACAACCACAGCTGGCATGTGGTAATTCCAGGTTACATCATGTTTTGGAAGGATAGGGCACAGAGGAAAGGGGGGTCATTTTATATGTGAGAGAAGGTATAAAGGTCATGGGGATTCAAGGACACAATGGGGATGAGAAGGGCTAGAAGTTTTTTTGGTTGGTTTAGAGAGAGAGTCTTGGGCCTTTCTCTGCATGGGGTGATGTACAGTATACCAACATGGGGAGGGGAGTTAGGGTTTTGGAGGAGGCCATTGGCAGAAAGGCAAGCAAAAAGGAGGTATTGATTATGGGAGACTTTAATCTGCTAGGTGTAGACTGACGCATTTTGGCTGCAGCTACAACAAGAAGCAAGCCCATCCTTGACTCCCTACAAGGGGCATGTCTTAGGCAGTTGGTTTCAGAACCCACTAGGGATGGGCAGTGCTGGATATGATACTTATGAACAGGGACAGCATTGTAGATGTCACATTGGGTAGCCCCTTGGGTACAAGCGATCACGTGTAGTGTGGTTTGGCATACAAATTGGGTAGGCAAAACAGACACACTAGGGTGAAGGTCCTGTGCTTCAGGAGAGCAGATTTTAAAGAAATAAGAGACTGTCTTAGTAAATACCTTGAGTGGGGATGGCCAGTAGATATACCAATGAAACAGCGACATTTCGAGGGCGAAACCCATAACAGCAACAATCTCGACAGGTTTCGAGATTGTCATTGTGATGGACTGCCATTAAAATTTTGTCATTTTACCAGTGATTCCCCCTATTTTGAACAAACTCTGACTCGGTGCAGCCCCCCCCCCCGATAAAAAAAAGCACACAATGTCTCACAGGCAAAATTTTGCCTGTCGACATTGGGGATGTCACCAAGCCTCATGTCAACAATGATGTGGCTTGGTGGAACCTGGCTGGTAGGGGGCAGAAGTGCATTGCAGGGGTGGATCCAGCCATGAAGTAGATGGGGGTGCTGCAGCTGGCTCGAAAAAGTAAACTATAGGTTGGGGGTCTGGGCTGTATTAGATTGTCTGATTCAAACACTTAATTACAATGAATGGATGAATAGAGCTTTCATGAATTTTTGGATATGTTATCCTAATAAAATTGTACTCTGCATACAATAGGTGGTGTGTGTGTGTGTGTGTGTGTGTGTGTGTGTGTGTGTGTTTGATTTTCAAAATAAGTAATGTTTTCCATCCAACACTATTTAATATAATGCATTTTAAAAATCAGACCTAAGATAGACCTTGCAGCTTTGAAAAAGAATCTGGAAACTCAGATAAATTGAACACGAGGGTCACGTAATACCCTGCATGGTAGGCATGGAGGTTAGGATCCCAGAGCTGGCCATCCATGTCTGTTTGCTTCAGCTGTGTACAATTAAGAACGTTGTCTTTTTAAAACATATGGTGAAATAACTTTCTTACGATCACACTTTCTTCTTCGCGCAATATGTTAATTTACTTTACAGACAGTTTGTGTACCCACATACTATACAGTTTAGATTATTATACGAATTATGTTAAATAAATTATGGAACATATACATTCAATATTCATTCTCTAAACCTTTTCAATTATCTAAACAGCTAGTACCAAGTTAAAGTTCATCAGCATGCAAGAGGAAATTGATGTCAAACAACTCACATCTGTAGCCTGTAAAATATTAAATTGCTAATGCTTGTAAAGGGTAACCACATGGAATATCTTTAATGTAAAATTTAACATTCATTTTTAAGCTGCAGAGTATGTATTTTCAAATGGCAAAGAATCTGCCCATTACTAGAATTAACCAAAATAAATATGGGAAACAATGATAATCAAATTTCTATCCTATAATAAATTAAAATTCAGATAAATATAGGGTTATACATTAGGAAAGCTGACATAGCATCATGAAATAGGTGAGTGAACTCCTGTCAGGTCACCCTCTTGTTAATCAAATCAATGGTGTTTCCTGGCCTTGACCTTGGGTTGACCATCTATTTTATATCTGTCCTCATGAATACCGTTCCCCCATCACAGTAACTACAGTATGTTATCTAAATATGTGGCTGTGGGTTCTCAGGTAGTGGAAGGTGGCCTTCACTCGACTTGAGGAGAGTTCTGTCGCCCACCCCGCCACTTCACAGTCACACACGGTATTTCCTCAAAGCAGATTATGCAACAGCTTAAAAAAATAAAATTAAAGAATGAGTGACTGCCCCTAGGAATTATCACTTGCTGCCGACTGAGTGTCAGGGTCGGAATTGCAGCCAGAGTCCACCCGCCCAGCCGCTGATGACCTCTCATGCCACAAATTAATATTTTTTTAAATTGTTCACAGTACAAAACTTGCCACCCATGAGTCATTATTTCCTTCTTCGGGGCACATCTGTGGGGCTCCTGTCCTCACTAGCTTACTGCTGATGTTGCCATTGGATGGGGTGGGCTGCACTGCATCAAAAGTCCTGAGCAATGTGACTCGACGCACTGGCAGCTGCACTACAGCTGAACAGGATTTGTAGGAAATGACATGTGGTATTACTGTACCAGCACTTGCTGCCTTTGTCCTGTCAACTCCACAGTCTCTAATTGATGATCAATTATAGACTCTGTGGAGCTGACAGGACACAGCAGGGTGCAGGTACAGTAACACATGCTGGCCCCTGCATATCCTCTCAGCTCTCAGAGCAGCTGCCAGTGCGTCGAGTCAAATTGCTCAAGACTTTTGGCACAGTGCAGGCCCCCCATCCAAGAAGTCCAATCTGCATGAAAATTGGGTGCCAGGGACACTGCCTGCCCCTGACAGACCTGGTACTCGGCAACACAGCCTTGACACACAGCACAAATTTTCACTCTGGATGACACTTGCAAAAAATATTAATTAATATCTTTTCTGCTATGATGATGCAGCAACACAGTTTGCAGGAGTCCAACTCAGACCTGCAAAAAAAAACAGTAATTTTAAGGCTCTTCTTCATTGAAGAGCAGCTCATGGTGAGAAGGCTTATACATTCGGGTGGGTGTGCAAATACAGGAAGGTCACATGACCATGCAGGATAACTGAGTTTGTGCTGCAGTGTGCTGCTCTTTCGGGAACAGCAATTGCTTAACCCGTTCTTTCTGGAATACTTAAAAGCACTTGTGAAGCCTCCGTTTCTTTAGTCATCATTGGGTGCTAAATGGGGTGCTACAGCCCCATGACCCCCAGTAAATTCACACCTGTAATGGAAAAGAATAAAGGATGGAATAACAAGGCAACAGCAAGCTGTTTGAAGGAAATAAGCAAGGGTAAGAGGAGGAAGAGGCCATTACAGTTCTCAAAGGAGGTGGCTAAGGTGGTAAGACAGAAAAAACAGCTTTTGGGAAGTACAAAGATACCCAAATGAAGGGGGACAGGGAGGAATATCAAGATAAACAAAAGGGAGTCAGGAAGGAGGGTGAGGGCTGCAAAGGCCAAAACAGAGGAGTGGATCACCCAGCAAGGCAAAAAAGGGGTTAAGACATACTTCAGGTATGTGAGTGAAAAGAGGAAAGCAAGGGGTTGTATAGTGAGGCTTATGAGAGCAGGGAGGAATTGTGCAGATCAAGATCAAGAAAAAGCAAAAATTTTAAACGAGTACTTCTGCTCGGTCTTTACAGTGGGGGGGGAGGTGGAGCGACATGCATCAGCAGGCATTGGGGAAGGGGGAGTAAACACAAGTCCATTTCTGGAAGAGAAATTCAACCGGGAACTGGAAGCCCTAAAGGAAAACAAGGCAATGGGGCCAGATGGGATCCACACAAGGATACTAAAGAAACTGAGCACAGTGCTATCCACCCCTCTGGCAACACCATTCAGCACCTCGTTTGAGACAGGGGTAGTTCCAGAGGACTGGATGAGAGTCAATGGGGTCCCTCTGCATAAGAGCAGCAGCAGGGAGGAGGCTAGCAATTACAAACCAGTCAATCCCACATTAGTAGGGGGACATTAATGGAAACCCTGCTGAGGGAGAGACTGATGGAGTTCCTGAAGGCAAATGGGCTGCAGGACCACTGGCAGCACAGTTTCACAATGGGGAGGTCATGTCCAACAAATCTCATATATTTCTTTGACTGGGTAACTAGGGAGTTGGATCAGGGGAGAGCAGTGGATGTGGCCTATCTGGACTTCGGTAAGGCTTTGGACACTGTACCACACAGGAGGCTGATTAAGAAACTTAGTAACATGGGGGTAGGTGAGATGGTGGTAAGCTAGGTATCTAACTGGTTGAAAGATAGGAGGCAGAGGGTGGGGGTAAACAGCTGTCACTTGGGGACAGGAGAGTGACCAGTGGAGTACCATAGGTACTTCATAAGTGACATTGTTGAGGAACTTGAGGGGAAGGTGTGTCTATTCACAGATGACACAAAGATCTGCAACAGGGCAGACACCCAGGAGGGGGTGAAGAGAATGCAAAGGGATCTGGGAAATCTAGAGGAGTAGTCTAGGGTGCGGAAAAGCAAAGGCAAGCACTCACAGGGATAAGGACTCAAAACCTTGAACTTAATTTAAGTAATTACTTTATTCAGAGCCAAAGAAGACACTGAATCAAATGCCCTGGTGCTTGATCACAGGGTCTTCTTCAGGGGTGACCATCTTCTTTGGCTCTGAATACGCGGCACCAGTTTGAGTCCTTATCACCACGAGTACTTGGCTTTGTTTTTCGGATCTAAATTGTGGTTGGCAACCCATGCATAGCACTGACTCGACATCCTCAAGCTACCTTTGTTTGGCTGGAACTAGTCTAGAGTATGGCAGATGGGTTTCGGTGCCAAAAAGTGCAAAGTCAGGCACCTGGAGCAGGGAAACCCAGGGTGTGTGTATAAGATGAGGGAGGTAATTTCTGACAGCAAGTAAGAGAGGACCTTGGGGTAATCACATCTGATGATCTCAAGGTGGGATGGCAGTGCAACAAGGCAGTAGGCAAGGCTAGCCAGATGCTGAGGTTTATAGGGAGGGGAATTTCTAGCTGGAGAAGGGAGATGATGATGCCACAGTATCACTCACTAGTGAAAGCCCACCTGGAGTACTGTGTCCAGTTCAGGATGTCGCACCTCTGCAAGAACATTTACAGGGTGGAAGTGGTCCAGAAGAAAGATACCAAAATGATGCAGGAGTTGCATGAGAAACCATGTGAGAATAGGCTGCAGGAACTCAACATGTACACCCTAGAGAAGAGGAGAGTGAAAGGAGACATGACTGAAACCTATAAGCACCTCATGGGAATGAACAAGGTGCAGGAGGGGAGTCTCTTAAATACGAGGAGGACCAGAACATGGAGACATGTCATGAAGCTTGAAGGGGGGGAGTTTAAGAGGGATGTGAGGAAATACTTCTTCACAGAAAGAGTGGTGAATGCCTGAAACAGACTGCCAGAAGAGGTGGTGGAGGAAAAGACAGTGGGGAGCTTCAAGCACATGTGGGATAGACATGTGGTAGAGGAAAGGTAGGCAGGAGGGACACCTGTGACCAAATAGGGTCCAGGATATAGTAACAGGCAGACAAGATAGGGCAAACTTGATGGCCCTACCAGTCCTTTTCTGCCAACACATTCTATGTTTCTGTATGTTTCTAGAAATGTAATTAAAATGTTTCTATATAGAAATGTAATTAAAATCCACCTAACTTGATATCAATGAAATGCGCCCCCATGATCTGCAACCAACTATGACACAAAATGCCAGAGTGCAGGGGTGGGGCTTCAGAAAATCAGGACCAGGATGCAGAAGGGATCTGGCAGCCGGCTCCTCTCAGCAGGAATTACGATCCTCTCCTCTACAAAAATAGCAGGCAGAAAAAAATTCTAAATATGGACTGTTTTAAGTTCAGCTGAGGTAAGGCACCAGTGGGTGGCTTGGGGATGTTTTTCAAATGAGCACAATTGTTGCTCTTTAGAATGAAAAAAGTCCACTTCATAAAACCAAAAACCTGCAACAGGTTGTAGGTTTCTACAAAATAAATGTTGTTCATGGGTTAATTCAAAGGCACACAGCCTTCGTTGCCAAACTCACCTATTCTACCTAGCAACAACCTAACTAAAGGAAAATAAACCTTTTTCCATTTAAGAAATCAATTTTATAGGGCGGCCCAGGGAAGTGGAAGGCTGAGGCACCAAGACTCACCTGCTGCCACGCTGGCAATCTGGGGTCATGAGTGATCTCGGGGCATCAGGATCAGCTGGGGAGAGGAGGATCAAGCATCTGCAGGACTGCTCTCCTTCTCTTGGGAGGGGGTACACCAGCCCCGGCATTTTCCTGACCACTAGTGATGGATGGGGGTACAGGTAGGTGGGATTACAACCTAGGGGACAGAGGGGTGGTGGCCATCAACGTCCTACACACAGGAGCATTCATAGACATATCTGGATGGCTGCACGTTCCACTCCTCCTATGGGGAAGAAAAAAGTGGGAAAATGGCCGGCAGTGGGACAGGATGATACTGACACCTCACAAGTTCCACACCAAGGCTATGGGGCCCTCTCTCAGAAACTGGATTCTTTCCATCAGCAGGTGGGAGACACCGACCCCCGCCGCTAGGGGCAAGCCATAGGGGAAGACCGGGATGGAGGTAAGTCCCTGGGACTCTGAGTGACGGGGCTGGGGGAGGCAGTGAAAGGAACGGCCTGCCCGAGCAGGGGAGAAACAGAATAAGAAACAAATCAATTTTACTAGTGTAATAACCCACTCCAGGGCATGGGTTTATAGGGAATTAATGCACTTCCCAGGTGCGTTAAAAATCAGTTGGCCATTGGTCTAGTGCCTTCAAATTTACCTGGGGCTTGCATTCATTCTTCAGAAATGCATGTCCTGTTGTGGATTATTGCTTATTATACAATGGCAAGAAAGAATGTTGGCCGCTGATTGGTCTGTCTGGAGTTGGACCTGGGACGTTATCCCAACATAACATCCCGGCTCTAGTCCTAGCACAGTTATGACCAGAGTAAATATGAAAAAAAAATCATTCCACAGCCGTCCCTACTATCACCTTCAGCGTTGCTTGCTCCCCGCCGACAATAAAAACACTGAGAGCGTGCAATGTTCTTCTCCTGTTTTCCCTAACTGTTCTTTACTTTTTCTCTCCTGGTACAAAACATAAAACAACTATACTAGGAGAAACATAAGCACAATTGTGCTAAAAAAAATGAGCACAGTGACGTGGAGAGCTGACCACACGACTTTCAAATTGAAAAAAAAAGTCACACATACAAGCAGACTGATAGCTGACCCTGCTGCTTTTCACCAGAAGTGAAAAGTACCAGTTACTTGCCTTTTTTAAGTGTTCCTTCAGTTTCCCTGTGAAGAAAACAAGCTCATGGAGTGGCCCGAGCGCTGTCAATGAAAGCAGAAACAGGCTGCCGCCCCACCCCCCACTCCATGTTAACATTCCATCTGAGCCTGACGTTCTCCCAGTACAGCTGACATACCTTTTGTGCCGGGAGAACAAAAGTGCCTGAAAAGAATGCCCCCCCCCCAAAAAAAATTAAACGTGGACCAGTAACTGAAGCAGAGTGTGCATTTCAAGACATGCTCTCAGTCTGTTCGAGGATGCCGATTAGGGTTGGGACAGCTGAAGCCGATCACACTGACAGCTTTATAGCAACATCCCAGTAATTAAAATGTGAATTTAAATTGTTCTAGTTCTGTCAGGGTAGATAGTAAAAAATACAGAAGGGGAGCAGAGTCCAAGTGCACACTAAGGAATGTGGGGTGGAAAGCGGTGTCACAGTCAACAGAGCAGCTCCACATATTGGACAAAACAAGTAATCAGCACTATTGTTTCTGTGAATATTCCTACACTTTCAAAAAAATTACAGAAAAATGTAGCTAGAATGAAGGTTTTAATGCTTTTTCTCTTTTTTTTAAATGAGCCATTGTATAATAGGAATAATGCCCTCCAGGGTGGGTGTTATGCTGTGATACAATCCCTTCTCTGGTGTTGGACACCCTCAGCCAGCGGCCTTGGGCCCAACCACTCGAGGCGGAATATTATCCCAGCATAACACCCACCCTGTCTGGCATTATTCCTTTACTACTTTTTGGGCTATTGCTGCTCAAGCAAGTTGATACACACTATGGTTGTACCTTCCAGAAGGTGGACTGGCTTGAAGAGATTACAAAATATGAAGACTATAGAGATGAAGTGAGAATAGTTGCTCTGGCACATCTCAGAACATATTTTGATTTAATGCTGGTAGTACACATATTGCAGAATATTATAGAATTGAAAAACATGAGAGGCATTGTCTATTTAGCTTATCATCCCCACTCCCCATCCCCCGCCACCACACACAGATGTGTGTACTCATGAAAAATCTGCCTACCTGAATCTGGTTGACTGAGTCGGCAATTCCGACTCAGACGTTTGTGGACATCAGAGCAGTAAGGGGTCAAGAGGGAAGCAGCTGAGCCCTCCCTCTAATGACCACAGGAGCCCAAACAGATCTATGGAGAAGCTCAACAGTTTTTGAATTTGAATTTGGCGCCAAAACTTCAACAACAGACTATGCTGCTTTAGAAACATACAAACATAGAAACATAGAAAGGTGAAGGCAGGAGGAGACCAATGGTCCATCTAGTCTAACCGTTTCTTTGCACTGACCCCTATTGAGCCCTAGTGACTGTCACTCTGAGTTTGCAAAGCCCCTCCCCTGAGATGCATGTAATTCCTGTTCCATCCTACTTTGAACAAAGTGACCATTTTGGCCTCCACTACTTCAGAGGACAAGCCATTCCAAGGTACTATGACACACTCTGTGAAAAAGTGTTTCCTGACAGCATGCCTGAAATTCACCCCTTTTGTGTCCCCTCGTATTAGTATTATTGGACATAGTAATCAGTTCAGAGTGGGGAACTCTGTTGATGCCTTTTAGGTATTTGAATGTCTCAGTCATGTCCCCCCCTCTCCCTCTAGACTCGAGCGAAAACAAGTTCAGCTCCTTCAGACGTTTGTTGTATGGCAGGTTATGTACTCCTAATATTATCTTTGTGGCCCTTCTTTGGACCGTCTCTAGTTTATTTATGTCCTTCCTAAGGTGTGGTCCCCAAAACTGGACACAGTACTCCATATGAGGCCTCACCAGAGATCTATAAAGAGGTAGGATGATGTTTCTGTTCCTGCTGTCAATGTTTCTGCTGATGCACCCCAACATTCTGCTGGCCTTGCTGTATACAGAGTTACACTGACTGGATACTTTAAGGGTCTCCAAGATAAAGACTAGTAGGTCTTTTTCTTCAGATGAGGTGGTAAGTTTGATTCCATTTACCCAGTATTCAGTCTTGGGGTTATTTTTGCCCAAGTGCATCACCTTACATTTATTTGCATTAAAGTTCAGTTGCCATTCTGTGGACCATGTTTCAAGCTTTTTTAGGTCATCCTGAAGACTTCTAATAGACTCTTCAGTGTCCACTCTGCCTCCCAATTTTGTATCGTCTGCAAAGAGTGCTTATCTATTGTTTATATCCTCCCCGATATTGCTGATGAAGATGTTGAATAATACCATCCCGAGGACAGATCCCTGGGGAACCCCACTGATGACTTCTCCATTTGTAGATCTGAGTCTATTGATTAGCACCCTCTGACTCTGTCCTGGACCCACGCTGTTATCCAGTTGATGATATTTTCTACTATGCCTGTGTGTTTAAGTTTTGTAAGCAGGCAATTGTGTGCAAACGAGTCAAGGCTTTATTGTAGTCGAAGTACAGCAGGTCCACTGGGTGTCCCCTGTCTATTTCTGTGGTAACTCAATCGAAGAATGATATGAGATTAGTCAAGCATGATCTACCTGATGTGAAGCCATGCTGCCTGTTATCTCAGAGGTCATTTTTGTCCAGGTCTTCCACCATGTCCTGTTTTATTGTGTTTCCAGCAGCTTACATACCACTGATGTCACACTGTAGTTCCCAGCCTCCTCCTTGCTCCCACTCTTGTGCAGAGGGATTACGTCAGTGGTTTTCCAATCATCAGGCACCACCCCCATATGGAGAGAGAGGTTCAATAGTGTGGACAAGGGTTCTGCTAATTAATTATCCAATTATTTCAGGATCCTAGGGTACATTCTGTCTGGTCCAGGTGATTTATCTTGGTTAAGCCTCTCAAGAGATTCCAGGACTCTTTTAGTGGTAAAAGTAATAGGTGTCATTGCTTGAGCCTCTTTTGTAAGAGGTCTAATACCACTAATCAGCAGTGGTCCATCCCGTTCTCTAGTAAAGACTGAGCAAAAAAATGTGTTCAGTATTTCTACCTTTTGTCTGTCATCTTGTACTATTAGATCCCTGTCCTTAATTTTATCCACCCCTTCTGTCATCTTCCTCTTTTCTCAGATATATCGAAAAAACTGCTTGCTTCCTGATTTGACGTTTCTAGCCATGCTGAGCTCTGTTCTTGCCTTGGCTTCTTTGATGGGGTTTTTTTTAGCTGTTTTGCTCTTTTCTAGATACTCTTCTCACAAGCTTTTGACAGGGTTTTTTTGTGATTGATAAAAGCCATGCATTCGTCTCTGATAGCCATCTTGATTTGTGTGTCGAACCATAAAGGTTTTTTTCATTTGTTCTTTTTGGTTGATGCCTTCACATAGGTCATTGTGGCTTCTGTGATTGCTTCTTTGATGTCCAGCCAAAGTTCATTTGCATTGGAGTGTTGCTTGATTTTCTGTAACCTCTTATAGGTGAATTTCACATCTTGGTGAAATTTGCCCCTTTGAAAGAGAGTACCTTAGCCCTGGATTGGGAATGAGAAGCTCCAGTGTGTACAGGGAACCATATCATGTTGTGGTCACTGTTTGCGAGTGGTTCCTTGACTAATGTAGTGCCAACTGGGTCTGAATTGGTTAGGACTATATCTAGGATGGGCTTGAGTCAAGTGGGTTCATCTACCAACTGCTTAAGGTGGTAGTCTAGAAAAACCTCTATAATGGTTTGGTTCCTGGAAGATTTGACTGTTGGGATAGACCCATCCACATCTGGCATGTTGAGATCTGATAGTATCACCTTTAGATGTGACACCATTGATTTCACCAATGAGGTAGTTGTCCAGGGCTTCTATCAATTTGAACCCATTGGGATTCGACACCTTCTTTCTGGCAAAGTTTGAATGATGTTTCCCTTAATTCTCCTTTTATGTATAGTGCACCCCCCATTAGAGCCCTTCCTGTCCACTCTGAAGAGTAAATATCCAAGTAGAGTGAGATCCCATACATTGTATCAGAGGCCCAGGTTTATGTGATCCCTATTATGTCCAGCTTGGACTCAGCTACCAGTGCCTGGAGCTCAGTGACCTTGATTCCCAAGCTCCTGGCATTAAGGCTAAGTACCTTCCATTCATCCTTGGTTCCCTTTCTGAACTGTTGAATTACTTCCTTTGCCCTTGGTGCATTGGTAATGAACTTGGTGCCACTGACTGGCAAATCAGACCAGGAGCCTATCAGCAGGCTGTACAATGTAAAAGGAGCATTTGCGAAATCTGCCCACCTCAATCTGGTTGTCTGAGAAGGCAATTCTGACTCAGATGTTCATGGACATCGGAGCAGTAATGGGTCAAGAAGGAAGCTGCTAAGCCCTCCCCCCCCCAATGACCACCAGAGCCCAAACAGATCTATGGAGCAGCTCAACAGTTTTTGAATTTGAACTTGGTGCCAGAACCATGCCAATGAACAGTGCTGCTTTGAACTTGGTGCCACTGACTGGCAAAGCAGGCCATCAGCCTATCAGCAGGCTGTGCTACATAGAGGTAGTGTTGCTTTCTTTTCATATGTAAGAGGAGCATCACAAGCAGCCCTCTGCACTGGTGGTCCTCTCTGTTAAGGACCACAATGCAAAGGATAGAATCACTGCCTGCCTTGAATCAGCCCACATCTGCCAGTCATCTGGTCACTCTGTTCCAACTATCACAGGACTCCACATACACAGAAGTGCACTTCCAAGGTCAAAATACATTTACATACTTTGCTGCAGTGGCATAGCCATAGATACTGAAACTTCCAATTTCCTTGGTACTAGCTAAACACCCTGTCTAAGGCTGGTTACATTCACAACTGTATACCTGTGTTTGTTGTTGATATCATTCAATGCTAAGATAGTCAGATATCTCTATACAGCCATTTTTCTAGAATTGGTTAAACACCCTTCCTAGGTTAGGTCTTAGTAGAAATTGTACACTATGAATGTGTTGCTATCAATTAGTTGTTAGGGTAGCCAGATATCTTGTACCTGTTCTACCTCGTATAGACGTGGACTGCTCTGTCTTGTCTTATTAGGAATTAGCCAAATACCATATACATCCTTCCTAGGGTAGGTTTGATTTACACTATCCCTTGTTATAACTGAAATGTACTGTTTTAGAAGGGGTTCTGTATATTGCCAGCATTACAGGACCTCACCAAAAACTCCTTCTAAGGTTGATCTAATTTGCAATACAGTTTGATATAAATACATTGCTGCCATCAGGCAGAAGATTTGAATATATCATCATTTTAGGTATTGATCAATCACCTTCCAAGGGTAGGTCTGATCAGGCAAGATCTTCTGGTAAAAGCACATTGATCTGCTCAAATGGGGGATCCTAAATTTGCAGGCTTCTTAGGATTTGACAAAACACCCCATCTAGGGTAAGTCTGATTTGCAACATCTTTTGGTAAAATTGTGCTGATTGCTTATTGGCAGGATACTTTTGCTAACACGTTACAAATTAGAGAACAAAGTACAGTATATTGTATTATTATGGGATTCTAGCCTATCATAAAGCAGATACTATTGAATTTGTCTGTATTAGTAACCCTATATAAGAACCACATCCTAGAAACACCTCCTAAAACTTCATTATCTATGACCATGGAGTGCACACTACTTGAAGTCCTTTTGCTCACTTGTTTTATTTGGACATCCCCTACACAGGACTGTGCTCCTCCCTCTTTATACTTAGCCCAACAGAATTGCATAGAACCAAGCATATCTTGGAATAGAAATATAGCTATAATGGAATCTAGCATATCTTAGAACAGAAAAATCACTAAAATAATTCATCTCTTAACTGCCATAGAGCCTTTTCCCTAAGTCCACTATTGGTTATCCAAACTAAAATATATTTGCAACAATACCCCCTACCATTCATTGGGTGTGACCTTAAAATCAAATTATAAAAACAGAAGCTGAAATATTAGATTTCAAATGCATAAAAGGCTGACTCTGCTCTTATTAACTTGATCTTGTAATGTGGAAGTCAACCTTGTCCCACCTGCCTCAAGCCCTTCTCCAACAGAGTTTTCATCCCTCAAGGGCCTAAAATTCATACTACTAAATGTATGCAGCCTATTAAAACAAGCATTTGCCAATGCCAGATGTTTGTCAAAGATGTAGAAAGCCTGGCGTAGCGGATGCTTTGTGGTGCTCTTGGTGGCTTATGAGGTCGGGGGGAGGGTCGCATCACCGATGGATCCTTTTTCTTTTTTTTTACAGAGACATTAGCGCAATCGTAAACATTAAGGGCACATCCATCAGAGGGTGGGGGGGCACCACTAGATACTAGGGATGAAGTAGTCTTTTACATAGTTAGGCTTAGGAGGGGAGGTACTAGACACCAGGGATATATGCAATATTTACAGGAAGGGAATTGGAGAGTGGGAGGTGGTAAAGGGAAAATATTATGAAGAGGGCAATCAGATGATGGGGGGGACTTGACACCAGGGGAATCATGTACATAAATGCTCTCAGTCTGGGAAACAAAGATCCCAGACCTGCAGGCAACAATAAAAGAGGCTAAACTGGACATAGTAGCCATTAGTGAGACATGGTTCACCAGTAACCACACTCAAGAGACTTCAGTACCCAGTTATGTACTGTTCAGAAGAGATAGAGGTGCAAAAAGGGGTGGTGGAGTGGCCCTTTATATCAATGAAAATATCAAAGCTACAAAAATTCAGAATACACATAAGGAGCCAGAAGAACTGTAGGTCATCCTGGAAACAGAAAATGGGAGAGCCATAGGAACTGGAGTTGTCTACAGGCCTCCAGACCAGGGAGAGGACATAGATACACTACTGTTAGAAGAAATACAAAACATGTCAGCTAAAGGGGAGGTTCTGATAATAGGAGACTTCAACATGCCAGATACAGATTGGTCAGTACCAGCAGAAACATCAACCAGAACTAGACATATAGTGGATTCCCTGCAGGGGGAGGGCCTCAAACAACTGGTTCAACAACCCATGAGAGACAGGGCTATCCTAGATCTAGTACTGACTAACGGGGAAAGGATCACAGATCTCCAGTTAGAAGGTCACTTGGGTGCCAGTAACTATCACAAGGTATGGTTCAATTTGGCCAATAGAACTAAATCATCCCATTCCAAGGCAAAATAT
Organism: Neoceratodus forsteri; assembly: GCA_016271365.2. Taxonomy (NCBI): domain Eukaryota; kingdom Metazoa; phylum Chordata; order Ceratodontiformes; family Ceratodontidae; genus Neoceratodus; species Neoceratodus forsteri. The sequence goes on along the minus strand of CM028129.1, from coordinate 439,589,642 downwards.
GGGACTTCAGAGGAGCTGACTTTGATAAGATAGCCAACAGAGTTAAGCTAGCCCTAGCAAGAAGAAATACAGGTGAGTGGGTACAGGCAAAGTGGACAAGCATTAAAGATGCAATACTTGAGGCAACATCCCATTGTGTTCAGGAGAGCAAGAGCAAATGAAAAAGGAAACCACTTTGGTTCTCAAAAACAGTAGCAAAAAAGGTCAGAGCCAAAAGGCTGGCCTTCAGAAAATATAAGGGAATGCAGCGGGATGAAAATAGGGAGGCATATCAAACTTCCCTAAGGGAAGGCAATAAGGCAGGCAAAGGCCTAAACCGAGGAAACACTAGCACAAACAGTAAAAGAAGGGAACAAGACATTCTATACAGTAGATACATTAGTGAAAGGAGAAAGTCCAGAGGGGGTATTGCTAAGATCAAAGGGGATAAGGAGGATTGTGTGGAGGAGGACCAAAGAAAAGCATCTATCCTTAATAGATACTTCTGTTCAGTATTTACTGAGGAAAAGGTAGGGCAGGGCCCATAGCTCAGCACCATGGACACGGGGGGTGGGAGGTGTGCACAAGTCCCTTCACAAAAGAAAGGGTCCTATAAGAGCACGCTAAGATCAGGGTGGACAAGGCAATGGAACCTGATGGCATACATCCCAGGGTACTAATGGAGCTAAGGGTGGAACTAGCAGAGCTATTATCAGAACTGTTTAGTGAGTCTCTGAGCACAGGAGAGGTCCCAGAAGACTGGAGAAGGGCTCATGTGATCCCACTCCACAAGAGTGGTAGCAGGGAGCAGGCAGGAAACTACAGACCAGTCAGTCTTACCTCAGTAGTGGGCAAGATTATGGAGGCACTTCTTAAGGAAAGGATAGTGTAACACCTAGAATCCATAGGCGCACAGGATCCAAGACAGCATAGGTTTACAACAAGAAAGTCGTGTCAAACTAATCTCATAGATTTCTTTGACTGGGTAACCAGAGTAGTGGACCAAGGGGGTGCAATTGATGTTACCTACCTTGACTTCAGCAAAGCTTTCAATACTGTTCCACACAGAAGACAACACACCACACAAGGAAAGTTTTGAAGTACATACTAAACTTCGTGCGTCATCAATTTATTTAAGAAAATAAATTCCAAATGAAATATATCCTTACTTCAGAAAACAATAAAAAAATAACAAAATAAAATCAAGTCAAATAGTTCTTTTTCTGAACTTCAGTATTCCCAATTGGATTACTGCCACAGAGTGGTACCTTCAATGCATCAGGACCACTATCCTCTGTGAATAAAGCCTATCTGCCTATAGAAGAACTTTGCAAGCTTTTTATATCCTAGAGCTGCTGACATCAGTGGTCACCTGATCCACCCCATCACTAATACAGAAAATCACCTGCTCTAATACATATAATGGGGCAACATCAGGTACCAAACAACTGTTCTATCTTTATTTAACCTAATACAGTATGTTTATTGATTACAATCAATAGATAATCACCCAAATTGTAAGATGCATATACAAGGGTCACTTAAAAGACATTAGCCCCCCCTCACAGGATGACCTCATATTATGCCTGGCTTATAAATATAGTCCACCAGGGGGCCACTGGCCCTAAAGGGAGGATTCAAGTCAGACTATCTTAGAGATACTAGGACAATAGGTAAGACTTTATCTTGTTTTTAAGCTGCATTTAATTTTGCTATCCCCAAAGTACCTGTGAACAAATGTAAGACACTTACCCAGTATCCTAGAGACACGTCCAGGTATTGACATGCAGAAATTATGGGCTACCTCTAATCCCAGACTGTTTATTTTAAAATATAGGCATATGCGTTTTAAAACTTATGTCGCCTTAGTTCACTGTACACTGTCTGAAGATTTCAGCATCTCTCTGCTCTGTGTCAGGCGTTTGTAACCCTGCCATTTCCAGGACACATTCTTGGTGGTCTAGTTCTGCAAAACTCTGGCTTAAGAGGAGCCATAAAGTGTAACTAGAACCTCTGAGAGCTTCTAAGCCTGCTTTATCTCTTGCCCAAGGTAAATGAGAGTCTTTACTTTATATTTCTGAGCTGAACGATGTCGCCGATTTAGATACCGCCGATCCCTCTAAATACATAAAATATAAAAGGAACATGAAGCAGCAATTGTACAGGAGCTACCTGGGTTGATTTAAAAACATCCTGCACAATTTTAATATGGTAATTGTAACCATGGTAAGGAGACAATATTTCAGTGCAATAACTGAAGGCGAGTGGGGTTAGAAATGTAAATGGTATCAGAGTAAACAGAATTTGAACAACAAAAACAATGCTTTTAGTTTCTGTTCAAATATATCGCTGACCTAGTCAGCAAGATGGGTATTTAAACCACAAAGTTAGTTATAATAAGGGCAGTGCTTTTTATGTTTGGAAACCACTTGAATATAAAGAGAAACAACAGAGGGAATTAGACAGTCAAGATACCATATTAGGAGGCCACCCTAGTAAGGTAGAAAATAAGAAAATGGTCAAGAGAGGCCATAACAAGATCAAGATGATACTACTGCAGTAGATTCAGACAGGGGTTATAGGAAAAAAAGCTGTCCAGTGGTGACAAAGAAAAACGAAAAAAAAAGGGGGGGTTCTACACTTTCACAGTGACATTACAGATGGACTGGAGGGTAATATTTGTCTGTTTGCAGGTGACACCAGGCTCTGCAACAGAGTAGATGATCTAGATGGGGTGGGCAGAATGAGAAGAGATTTGGATAAACTGGCAAAATGGTCAGAGGAGTGGCAACTGGGGTTTAACTCAAAGAACTGCAAGATCATGCACATAGGAAAAGGAAAACCTGAAGCCACCTATAGGCTGGGAGGGAAGTTGCTGGCAATCACAAGGGAAGAAAGAGACTTTGGCATCATCATCATAGATGACCTGAAATCATCCAAACAGACCACTAAAGCTGTAAACAAATAAGTAAGAGCTACTCAGCAATTTATTGAAGCCAAAGAAGTACGGACAGGAACCCCTGGAGTCTGGAGTAGCTCTTACTTATTTGTTTACTACATTATTTTGAGGTTTGCTACCTCCGTAAGAGCACCCCCCTCATTAGTGGTGTGCTGCTTTGCTCTGTTTTATTTGAGACCACTAAAGCTGCTGGTAAGGATAGAGGGATGTTGGAGTGTATTAGTAGCAGTATCACAAGTCATAAGAGGGAGGTAATAATCCCTCTTTACAAGACACTGGTCAAGCCCCATCTGGAGAACTGCGTGCAGTACTGGAGGCCACACATGGACAAGGACATTAACAAAATAGAAGCAGTCTAGAGAAGGACAACCAAAATGGTGCAGGGACTGCATCAGAAAACATATGAGGACAGATTAATGGAGCTCAATATGTATACCCTACAGCAAAGGAGGGAGAGAGGTGACATGATCGAAACATTCAAACATCTTAAGGGCATTAACAAGGTGAAAGAGTCTAACATGTTTCAATCTAAGAAAAATAGCAGGACAAGAGAACACAGCATGAGATTAGAGGCAGGCCGATTAAGGGGTAATGTGAGAAAGTTATTTTTCACAGAAAGGGTGGTGGATGCATGGAACAGCCTACCTCAGGAAGTGGTAGATATGAATACAGTGCAGGACTTCAAACAAGTATGGGATAGGCATAAGAGAGCAATATTGATGAGTATGAATAGATAGGCTATTGACAGAGTAAAGATCTATGGCACATTCATAAGACAGAAAAAATGGGTATACACCCCTGACATCAACATTTTGACAGCAGAGACCCCTACAGTGACAACAGCGCCACGTCACTATAGGGAACCCTCTGGAACCCGGCACTATCTGTTGGGGGTCCTGCACCCCCAAATCAACTCTAACTCTGAGTTGAGAAACCTATGGGGTGCTGGGCACAGCCCCTCACATGGGGGTTCGGGAGCAAAGTGCAGTCTACCCAAGCCGAGCCACCGTCGGATCATTGTGGATCAGAAAATGGGCAGACTGGATGCGCCTTTATGGTCCTTATCTGCCATCAACATCTATGTTTCTGTGTTTCTATGAAAAATGTGTTAAATATATATAAATAAAATAAATCGCAGGCTTTGGGGGGGGTGCCACTGGACACCAGGGAACAATATGTTAAATAAATATAAATAAGAAACATAAAATACTATTTTATTTTTATTTCATATATATATATATATATATATACACACACACATATAGACACAGACACACACAGACACATATATAATACACATACATACATATATGTGTGTGTGTGTGTGTGTGTATAGGTGCAGTTACACCCTTATAGTTAGGATTGAGTAGGCACTTTAATGTTAAACCTGAAATTGTGCACTTCAAAAACTTTGCAACCACTCACCAGATTTGCACGAAATTTGGTATGCTCTGTCCCATAGTGTAGATCTTTTGACATACCAAGTTTTGTGATGGTCAGATTGGCAGATTTTGCACTGCACAATTTGAAAAATGATAAAACTTGACTTTTTGGCTGTTTTTCCTCATTGCACTGTGGTCAAACCTTTTGGAGTTTTGGTCTGAAACTTTAAGGGTAGAGAGCTTGCTCCAAAGAACAAGCCAAAGGATTTTGTCATCTCACAAAATAAGAATCATCTCATGAAAAAAAAGAATTTTGATAGCTCATGAAAAAAGATAATTTTTTAAATCATCTTTCATGAGATGCCCTCATTCTTTTTCATCAGACAATTCCTACTTCATGAGATGACAAAATCCTATGTCATCATGGTGAAATAGGATTAGGACTTTTCTGACAAGGGTATCTGGGGCATTGTGCTGGTTCTTGAGATAATGTGGGACAGACACACCCACCCCTAAAGATGTTGTAGCACAGGACCTGTGTGGCAATGTACTGATGCCTGCATCTGACCCCGTGCTCCCACTTGTAAAGATGTTGTAGCACAGGGTTTATGGCCCACTGTGCTGGTGCCTAAGCTACTGTTGGAGCTCAGGGTCCTTGCTCCCACTCCTAAAGACATTGTAGTGCAGGGTGTGTGAGCTATTGTGCTGGTGCTTGAGATATTGTGGGAGTGCAGGTTCCGAAATACCCTGTACTCCTATCCCTAAAGACGCTGTAGTGCAGGGTCTGTGGACCACTGTGCTGGTGTCTGAGATACTATGGGTGCATAGGGTCTCACCAACATATATGTTCTATGGAGGAACTGAAGCACACATTGGGATATGATTACATTATTTCAAAAAGTAAGGAAATAAGTTGCAAAAACCTTTGTTAATGCATCAGTTAGGGTTAAATTGACATCATATTTTCGGATTTCGCAAAAGCGTTCGACAAAGTCTCACATAAAATACTGATAGAACACATAGTTATACTAGAATTTCCCCAATATATAATAAACTGAGTCACCTCATGGCTACAAAATCATAGACAATGCTCTTCTATTAAAGGACATAAATCACCATGGGAGAGGTGACTAGTGGTGTCCCGAAGGGCTTGGTTTTGGGCCCAATTCTATTTAACATACTGATCTCCTCAATGTAGTCATCAAATAAGGTTTGGATGGCCAAGTACGCAGATGACTGCAAATTAGGATGCATTGTTCGTACCCCTGAAGAGTCTGGAAATTATCAAAAAGAACTGCTTTTATTAGAAACCTGGGCAAATAACAAGAAGATGCAGTAATGATAGATAATAAACGTAATTTTGATGACAGCACTCTAGTAACAGTAAAAAAATGTCAGTGTATCACAGGGTGTATTCTAAAACACATCAAGAGCAGTCAATTAGAAGTTATATTATCGTTATACACAGGACTAGTAAGAACACATCTGGACTACCCCTTTGTGCTCCAAGCACAATTAATGGGAAAAAGTTAATTGGGAGAGTCCAAAGAGAAAAAATAACCAAAAAGATTGCTGGTCTGGAAAATAAAGACTATGAAGAGAGATGCAAGAACTAAATTTATACTCAATGAATTACAGGCAGAGGCGTGGTGATCTGTGTCTCACGTATAAAGCCACAAGAGAGCCACCTCTTTTGGAAACCCTTGGCTTACAAAAAAATCCAACCAAGGTACATACCAGTTCTCACAGTCTTAAATTAAAGGGTGAAATATGTAGAACCAAAAAAGGAGACAATGTTTCACACAGAGAGTTGTGAACCGATGGAATACATTACAAAGTACAATAGTTGAGGGTAAAACTATGGATATTTTTAAAAAACAACTAGACTCAAACATGGGTGTGAATAAATTTAAACATCTTTAGCTAACACACCACCCTAGGGTGGCAAGCTCACATAATAGGCACTGCCTCCTGAGCTTTTAGACTACTATGAAACTATGAAAGTAGGGAAATGTGGCATTAAGGTTTCCAATCCTAACACCCCACCCCCAACCCTGCACAGATGAAGAGGCATCAGGGGCGGCATTGGGGTCATCAGCCCTATTGCTCAACCCATTCTCTTATGCTGTACCCACCCAGCTTATATTCTAATGGAATGGGATGAGCATGAGGGCAGACAACCCCAATGGAGCCCCTGATGCGTCTTCATCTGTGCAGGCTGGGGGGTGTTAGGGTTGGAAACCCTAATGCCACATTTCCCTACTTATGTTGCTTTAACCCTAACTTATGCATTAACAAATTTTTTTTGCAACTTATATATTTACATATTTTTATATATTTTTCCCAGACATCCAGTGGTACCCCCAACTCTACGATTGTCATCCCCATAATATTTCTTTCCCTGGTGTCTAGTGGCACACCCAACTCTCTGATTCCCCTCCCTGTAAATAATTTATGTATCCCTGGTGTCTAATGGTGCCCCCAACCCTCCCATGCCTGACCCCGTAACACCACATTTTATGCCTTGTGTCTAGTGGCACCTCCCACCCTCTGACATCCCTTGGAGCCTGAAAAGAAGAAAATGGTCCCTCAATGTCTTGTTTTTTTTTAATCTGTTAAACAAAATGTCCATCCCCCTTGATAGTTATGCTTGCTGTGTTGTCTAGTGGCACCCCCCAACCGCCACATCCAATGTCCCTTGGAGCCTGAAAAGAAGAAGACTGTCCTTTGATGTATTTTTTTTATCTGTAAAAAAAGACCTGTCCATCAGTGATGCGACCCCACCTCATTGAGCACCCACCACCCAGCACCCCCCCAGACCCCACACACACACACTTACTCATCTGAACAGGTCCCAGTGTGAAGATCCACTCTCCCATGGAAGACACATCTTGCTGCTGGAACCAGTGACTGCTCTATGAGAAATAAAGTAACTGCGGCTCAATGTATTTTGTTGGGATTTTCAACCGCACTTACCTTATTTTTCATACAGCAGTCGCCGGTTCCAGCAGCAAGACATGTGTTACATGGGAGACTGGCTCTTTACACTGGGACCTGTTCAGGTAAGTGAAGGTGTGTGTGGGAGTTTGAGGGGGAGCATGGTGGTGGGTGCTCAGTGGGAGGTCGGACTGGGGGGCAGGGTCACATCAGCTAAAAGATAAAAAAAGAAAAAGATGTTCAAGGACAAGATGTCATGATATGAAGCTGGAAGGGAGGAGACTCAGAGGAAATGTGAGGAAGTACTACTTCATGGAGGGGTAGTGGATGTATTGAACAGCCTCCCAGTGGAGGTGGTGGGGGTAAAAATTGTTACAAGATTCAAGAAGGCATGGGATAGACACATGGGGATACTAGAAGTAAGGTGGGGAATAAAACCCAGAAGCCAAATAGGGTCTGCAATGACACTCTAGGTAGGGAAAATAGGGTAGACTGGGTGGGCCAGGAGGTCCTTATCTGCTGACAACTTCTATATTTTTGTGTAAGGAAAAGTAGTTTCTGCAGTAACAAAACTCCTGGGGCACTAGTGCTTGTGTTATGAAAGGCAGTGCTCCAGTATCTGCTGGGATAGTACTGCCTGAAGACAGTGACATAACTCTGCTAGCATCTGCTGGGACAGTAGTGCCTGTGGTGAAGGCAAGTGTCACAGCATCTGCTGGGACAGTACTGTCTGCGCTCGGTAAGGTGTCCCAGCAGATGTTGGTGCACTGGGACAATAGTGCCTGCGGGAACAGAACTCAGCCAAAATCTGCTGGGACACTAGTGCCTGTGGTGAAGGGAAGTGTTCCAGTATCTGCTTGGGCAGTAGTGTCTGTGTTAGATAAAGTATCTCAAGAGCAGAAGACCAAGAGCTCTTTTAAAGTAATTGTAACAATGTCACTGCTGAAGCAAAACATCTGACTGTGTTTAGCTCTGTTCTGTCATTCACAGACTTTGACCTTACTATTTACTCAGTGCAAGTGACACCAGGCTGCACAGAATAAATGTGATAAGCAACGAGGGCTGCCAATTCATCCTGGGGGCTAATAAACTAACAGCTGTACACTGTACACTCAAACCAACTGCGTAGTGCTATTTCCAGACTCAAGTACCAAGCCTGCCTCTTGGGGGAAAAAGGCACTACTTGCACTCCCCCCCACACACACACACTAAAGAACTGCTTGGAGAACTCTAGGGCTACCCTTTCACACAACAAAGTCAGCACTCCTTTGCAGCAAGGGCTGCTGGATAGTTGAATGAATTGCCAGACTCACAGTTTAATGTTTCCAACACTGCTCAGTTCAAGAGATCACTTCAATTATCACTCTTTGTACAGTGCTGCTGTAATTCTAAATAATATTTTTGGTAACGTACTGCTTGATGAACTATTCTGTCCTGTTAAATGAGTCTCAGTAATATGTTGTTTTAATGTATTGTATTGACTGTGATGTGAAACCTTTGTCAATGAGTAGCGGTGCTCAAAGGTACTTTCCGAATAATCTAATCAATAAATAAATGAATAGTAAATAATTATTTATATAGTATTGGTTAGTCTTTGTTCTGTATAAAAATCAGCCTGCTCAAAAACCTTGTAGGGCACATTTTAAACCATTGTGCGCATTCCAAAGTGGTGGTGTGCACATTCTGAATGGATGTTCTGCACAGTTCAAAGATCATACAATTATAAATTTCTCATTTATTTCACATCTAGCTACTTACTAACCACTCAGTTTCCAAAGTTGTACCTTTTAACTTTAAAAGTCTATAAATTTGACTTTGATCATAAAACAGAACAAAGAAATGGCAAGGTTTTTAATTTTCACTTCAGTGAGGGTCTCTCCTTCCGGTGTAAAAAAAACATATACTATAAAAAATAAAATATGGACAACCACACAACTCGGTATGTGTTTACATCTCGGGGTTGAGATGACAGCATGGACCTCTTGAGCTTTGCTGTCAAGGTTCATATGCTGTAATCTCAACCCCTCGATGGAAACACAGCCTTGTTGTGTATGGTTGACCATACATTATTTACGTATACAGAATATCCACACAATATACAATGCATCCAGACAAAATAAATCTGCTCACACATATTGTAACCAATACATCCACACACAAGCTGTTTGTACACAATCAACCAGACCTGCTATGATAAAAAGGACCGATTTCAGACAGTCAATGTTAAGAACGCATGATCTAACAGTGTATAGTGGTCATCTTGTGTGGCAGTGTGAAAGTAGAGCTTTACGTTTGATTTTTTTAATTAAAAAAATCGAACGTAAGTCTACCCAGATATAGCGCTCTACCTCATGTGATTTAAACATAAAGGTAAGTTTATAGGTGTTCCAAGAGATGTCTGTTATGGTAGGAGTCTCATCTTTCATTATTTCAGTAGTAGTGGTGGGCAAAGTGGGCTCAATCTGCTCCGTGGAGTGCTCCGCAATGCAAAGTGGAGTACTTCGCGTTATGATGAGTAACGCGAAGTCCATTGAAAACAATGACTTTGCGTTACTCCGCCTCCCCAGACCACTACTCCACCAAATTTAAGGCAAGTGCAATGAGGGCAAAGCACTTTTCCTCACTTCGCCTTGTTTTTGAGCTCTGAAGGCTAATTTTGCAGTGATTCATGGGATTTCAGGTCACATGGGCTCTATATTGATCTACATAGCCTCAGTTCGGGGTAGTATGGGTAGGAAGGAGTAGGAGACAGTGTGCTCTGAGAGCTGTCTGTGATTGAAACCATCTAAAAGCTGTTAAAAAAAAGTGTTTTTTGGGGGGCTCAAACTTTAGTGCATTGATTGTAGGAAACCTTCCTGTGCTAATAGCATCGAGCATTTTTTTTTTGTGGATTTTGAATGTTAATGTACAACATTGAGTGTGTGTAGTGAAAGACAGTGAAAGTGTACTTTTGGGAAGGGGCGTATCTGTGGTGTAGGTAGATTTAAGTTGGAGAAATAGTGATTTCTTTGTTTTTTTGGTTATATTTTTGTTATATAACTAACTGTGTTAATGAACACACAGTAATATTGTCAGTAATTGTTGAAATGTTCTTGCTGTTTGTGTGTTATATGGATCTGGTGCAGCAGTTCCTAATTTCAGGTTGTTTACATTACAATACGTGGCATATTACTGAACTTTTGAATTTGTTACACATTACTTGTTCAGCATTGTAGACAAACTGCTGTGTGTGTGTGTGTCTGTGTGTGTGTGTGTGTGTGTGTGTGTGTGTGTGTGTGTGCGGTGTTGCGTGACATCAAATAATACACCTTTTATTGTGCCACACACTAGTGCAATTGCAGGCACAGCAGTGTGAGCCTGCTATCCACTGCAGCTGCTTGATTTTGTACTGCGATCGTGGTATCTGTCCTTTGTTTTGCTGCTTGTACTGCCATAAAAATCTGCAGTCGGTGCTCCCCCCACCCCCACCGGCAAAAGGAATTTTTACCAGATTGGATTGTTTTTGTGACCTCATCAGCACCACTGGTTGCTGAAGCTGTTTTCATTGCATGACAGACTACGAACATACAAAATTTGCCAGCAGATAAAGGTCTAGAGGTCTATCAAGCCTGCTCGAATGTGCAGGTAGCACCCCCTATTCTGCAGCTGCCCCTCCCTTCCACCCTTCCCCTTCATTGACCCTCCCCCTTGTCCTGTCCCATCCCCTTTTGAAGCAGTCCACTGTTCTACTGGATGCCACTTCTGCAGGTAATGCATTCCACACAGCCACCACCCTCTCTGTAAAAAAGTGTCTCCTCATCTCCCTCCTGAACCTTCCTCCCTCCAGTCTTAAATCATGGCCCCTGGTGTCCCTCCGCTTCCATACTTTGAACAGCCCCTCTGTACCTGTCTTGTTTATTCCTTTCATGTACTTAAAGGTTTCAATCATGTCCCCCCATCCCTCCTCTCCTCCAGTGAGTACATATTCAGCTCCCTCTGCCTCCTCTCATATGATAAGTCCCCCAGCCCCTTGATCATCTTTGTCACCCTGCACTGCACCCCCTCCAGTAACTTAATGTCCCTCTTTAGATACGGGCACCAATATGCATGCAGTACTCCAGGTGCGGTCTAACTAATGACCTATAAAGGGGCAGAATCACCTCCTCCCTCTTCGAGGATATACCCATTGCAATACAACCCAGCATTTTGATGGCCTTTGCAGCTGCCTTCCTACATTGTGCCGAATTGTTCATTGACCCTGTAATGAGCACCCCCAGATCCTTCTCCTCCTCTGTCTGGGCTTGCTGCACTCCCCAGCTGGTAACTCCTCCTTGGGTTCTTCATCCCAAAATGCAGCACCTTGCACTTTTTGGCATTAAACCCCAGTTGCCAGGTGTCTGACCAGGTTTCAAGCTTTGCCAGATCATCATGCAACCCCTGCCATCCCCTAGGTCATCCACCACTGCTCCTACCTTGGTATCATCAGCAAACAGACTGATCTTGCTCTTGATGTCCAATGATATGTCTACAATGAATGTCCCAAACAGCACTGGTCCCAACACTGAGCCCTGTGGAACACCGCACGTCACTACCTTTGGGTGTGAGAGCTCCCAACCCCCCACCACCCTCTGTTGCCTTCCCTGCAGCCAGTTCCCTACCCATCTCACCAGCTTTGCACCTGCCCCTGTACCTACTAACTTACTTCCCAACCTTCCATGCTGCAACCAGTCAAATGCCTTACTGAAGTCCAGATACAGGACATTCACTGCATGGCCCCTGTCCAGTTGCCTAGTTACCCAGTCATAGAACTCCACCAGGTTGGTTTGGCAGGATCTGCCCATATGAAACCATGCTGTCTGCTGTCCGTAGTCCTTTGGCCTCTAGGAGGGCCACCAGCCTTCCTTCAGGATAGTCTCCATTAGCTTACCCATGATGGATGTGAGGCTCACTGGTCTGTAGTTTCCCGGTTCATCCTTGGGGCCACTCTTGTGGAGGGGCACCACTTGAGCCATCTTCCAGTCCTGAGGTACACACCCCGAATGTAGTGAGGCATTAAATAGGTCTGCCAAAGGTCCTGCAAGGACCTCTGCCAGCTCCTTCAGTACCCTGGGGTGGATGTCATCTGGGCCTGATGCCTTATCCACCCTCAGTACCTTCAAACCCTCCCGAACTCTGCCCTCCATGATTTCCCCATCTGTCACCTCCTCCCCCCCCATTTCTGCCATTTCTCCCCCCTTGGGTGTCACCCCCCCCTCTCTTTAGTAAATACTGAGCAGAAGTACTCATTTAGTGCTTCTGCCTTATCGCACCCTGCTTCCACCCAACTCCCCTCCTTCCTAATCCTTACTATGTGGTCTTTAAAGCCCCTTTTCTCCCTTTTGTACCTAAAGAAGTCCTTCTCCCCTTCTTAATGCCTTGTGTCAGCCTGAGTTCCGTAGATGCCTTGGCTCCCCTTACTGCCCTTGTCACCTCCTTCAATTCCGTCAAGTACTCCTCCCTGTCCTCCCCTCTCCCTGTTTTCTTGTACTTCCTAAAGGCAGGTCTTTTCCTTCTTACCTTTTCCATGACCTCTGCTCATCCAGCTCGGTTTCTTAGCCCTAGCCTTCTTGCTCTGGGCCTTGCAGCAGGTTTTGGTTGCTTCCACTTTCCCCAACTTTATGAGCTCCCACCTCTGGTTAGTGTCCATACTAGATTGAATTCTGGCCAGGTACCCTTTTACCACTTCCCCCATCCTCCCAAAGTCGGCACTCCTGAAGTCCAGCACCCTTGTGCCAGATGCCACTCCTTCCTTGCCCATATCCAATGTGAGCCATACTGAGTGGTGGTCACTCCCTGACAGCGGTTCCTCCACTGTAAGTTCGCTCACAAAGTCCCCATTTGCCAGCACAAGGTCAAGGGAATTCCCTAACCTGGTTGGTTCACTGATCATTTGCAGCAGGAAGCTGTCCTGGAAGGCATCCAGCAGTACCTGTTCCCTTCTGTTCCTGGTTGTTGGGGTACTCCAGTCCACTCCTGGCATGTTGAAGTCCCCCACAATCACCACACTACCCTTCTTGTAGGTCCTCCTGATCTGTCCCGCTAGTTCCCTGTCCAACTCCTCCGTCTGAGATGGCAGCTTGTACACCGCTCCCATTCTAAGAATCCTATTCTTGGAATCCTGGATTTGCATCAAAACTGACTTTGTACTACCCACCTCCCCTTCCTCCCGTACACACTTCAGTCCTTCCTTCACATATAGTACCACACTCCCTCCTTTTCCAATCATCCTGTCCCTACGAAATAACCTGTACCCTGGTACAGACAGGTCCCAGTCATTGTATTGGGTGGCCCTTGTTTCTGTGATGGCTGCAATGTCCACCTCTCCCTCTGCCATGAGCACCTGTAACTCTGCAGTTTTCCTCCCAAGACTTCTAGCATTAAGGGTAACCACTTTCCACCCTTCCCCCCCCAAACTGACCTCCTTTACTAGCATCACCAATAGTACTTGCTATTTGTCCTTTGTCACTGTTATGGGGGGTAAGCTCATATGGTTTCCCAACCTGTGGTCTCTGCATGTCTCTTGCCCAATTGCCACCCCCTGCTCCTAGTTTAAATTCCCTACTTCCTCTATGTACTCCTCCATCCTCTGTTTCAACACTTTCTTTCCCTCCTCACTCAAGTGCAGTCTGTCCTTGACATAGAGACTACTGTCCCATGGGTTCCTCCCACCCCCAACAGCCCATACCCTTTAGCACAACACCAGGTTCTTAGCCATCCATTAAATTTCCCTATTCTCAGCTTTCTTGTTGTGCTTGCCTTGCACACTGGAAGTATCTCTGAAAAAGTTACTGATCTTCCTGCCCCCTCACATAATTATCCTAGTTCCTCAAACCTCCTCTGGACTATATCTACTGTCTTGTCAGCCAGGTCGTTTGTCCCAAGATGTATAATTAAATGAGGCTTTTTTCATATTTAGTAAGCTTTATTAAGTTTACCATAAAGCAAACAAGTCCAAAACACCATTACATAGCATGACATAATACTCAACAGCAACAACCTAAACCCCTTATCCCTTTATTACAAAACCATATCCAGTATTTGGCGCCATAAAAGAGGTAAGATATGCTGCTGTTGGACATTAATGATGTAAAAGATAACTAGCAAAGGAAAACCAGTAACCCACCCACCCCTCCCCTCCTGCCGCCCCTCCTCCCCACCCTCCTCTCTCCTTACCACCGGGAAAAGAGAAAGGAAGAAAAAGAAAAAAAAAAAAGGAAAAAGAAAACCAAGGGGAAGTAACAAGAGCCAGAGAGAACAGCCACCTGCTTCCAGATTACACCAGGTATTTAAGGCCTATTCCACAGTACTAATACAGGGGATGCTAGATACATAACAGGGTATGTAGTGGGGCCCAAATCCTCTGGTATATTTTACTATTTTTAGAATAGCTTGCTATGGTATATTCTGCTTGCAGGGCAAAGAGAATTTCGATGCCATTCTGTGTATGTGAATCTGTTGATCTAGCCAATGTCGTAGTATCACCTTCTTAGCACATAAGAAATTAATGTCATATATTTCCTTTGGTTTCCAATAAGGGTATTACCCGAGTCCCCCAATATGCAAATTTCTGGTTGGAAGGCGTTTTGCAGTCCCAGCAGTGGGTTAAGCCTAGACCTAATGCTTTCCCAGAGAGGAAAGGCTTTATCACATTCCCACAAAATGTGGAACAATGTACCCCTCCGCTTCTCACATCTAGTACATAGGTCCCCCTGGAAAGTTTAGCGGGGGTATAATATAAATCCTGTATTATCTGAAATTGAAGCAATCTATAACGATCCCACCTGATATCCTTATATAGTCTTTTCCAAATTTGTGACCACTGACGGGGACCTTCGGTAGATGGGGGGAGAATCCTGTCCCAAGTATAATGGGGAGTACCATCCAGGTCTGTAATTGTTTTATGCAGCTCTTTATAGTAAAAGGAGATTAAATGTGAGTTAGGCCTTGTTTGTAATGTGCTGAGAATAGGTCCAGACAGATAATGATCCCATAAACCACTACCAAAATGCCTCAATAGGACCTGGGAAATTTGGAGGTACTTAAAACAGAAAGTTACAGGCAAATTATATTTGGCCCTTATCTCCGGAAAGGTTAATAATCTATAGGTCTCTGTTAGGTCTATAACCTTTTTTCCTGCTCCCCCCGCCCAAAACATTTGATTAGTTATCTTCCCCCCAATTTTAAAATTAGGGTTGCCCAAAATACACTGTGAAGTGTCTTTCTCCATGGAATCCCTTATAGTATTTCTTAGTTGTTTGTGGACGTGAAGGGTTCCTGTAATGGATGTTTTTAAGCTGTTTTGGAACCCTATTAAGGGGAAGGTATGGTAATGCCCTTATATCTATTCCGGCTGAGATACAAAGCGATTTCTCTATCTGCAACCACAATGGAACATAGGTTTCCGAGCTGGGAGATGGGACAGAAGTCAGCCATTGCGAAACGACCAGACAGTTAGTGGCAAGGTAATAAAGATATATATTAGGGATTTGTAAGCCTCCTAACTCTTGGCCTCTGTAATTTGGACAATGACCTACGAGGAGATTTATGCTTCCAGATGAAATTAGATATAATACCGTGTACATGAGTAAACCAAATCTTAGGTAAATATTGGTGACATAATTGAAGGGGATATAACAGCCGAGGCAAAATATTCATTTTAATAATGTTGATTCGTCCCCATAGGGAGATAGGAAGCATCGCCCAATGGTTCAAATCAATTTTGATACGTGTTATTAACTGATCTAAATTATACTGCTTCATTTTGGAATTAGATAGTGATAAATAAATACCCAGATATTTCAATTTATCTTTTATCCATGTAAGCCCAAGGTGTTGGATATCGGCCTTTAAGGTCCAGTTAATTAAAAGCATAACCTCTGTCTTAGACAGGTTTAATTTATAATTAGATAAGCTTCCAAATTCCCGAATAATGTCCAGTGAGGCCGGTATAGATTTAGATGGATGAGTTATGTGAAGTAGAATGTCATCTGCATAGACCGATATTTTGTATTGGAGATGGTTAATATGAATGCCTGTGACTAAGGCAGAAGTATTCAAATTTCTGATAAGGGGGTTCTAAAAATAAATTGAACAGATAGGGAGAAAGCAGGCAACCTTGGCGGGTGCCCTGATATAGTGTAAAGGGAGAGGAGAACACACCATTACAAAAATACGGGCTGATGGGGAGGAATAAAGGACTTTGATCCATCTTATAAACTGTACTGGGATGAGATATTTCGGGAGTAGATTAAATAGATAGTCCCATGACACTCAATCAAAGGCTTTTTCTGAGTCCCAGGGACATCAGAACTGATGGTATATCGGAGTCCCTGGACGCAGAAACGAGATGGGAAATTTTCCGTAGATGATCTGCCGACAAGCGTCCGGCCACAAATCCTACCTGTTCGGGACTTAGCAATGTTTGCCATACTTGGGTTAATCGGCTAGCTAGGATTTTTGCTAAGATCTTAAGATCAACATTTATAAGGGATATTGGATGATAGCTTGACAGCATTGTGGGATCTTTATCTGGTTTTAACAGAACCACAATGGTAGCAGAAGTAAGGTTGTAGTCTGAAAGGCCGTTTTTATAAACATAGTTATAGAATTCAAGGAGTTTAGGGCCTATTTGGACTTTGAAAGCTTTGTAAAAATTAGATGTATAGCCATCAGGGCCTGGCGCCTTGTCTGCCGGTAAGGCGTCGATAGCTTGGTAGACCTCATTTAGTGTTAAAGGGGCTTGTAGAATAGAAATTTGATTCAGGGACAACTGTGGAAGCTCTATATCTCAAAGGAAGTGGTCCAGTGCAGTCTGATTAAAGGGCGTAGGGGAGCATGAGTAGAGCATCTGATAGTAATCCTGGAAAGAGGAGGCAATATCCTTGGGGGAAGTATGAAGAGTACCTGAGGCATCTCGTACCTCCAAAATGAACCTATCAGCAACTTGTGCTCTAAGTCTCATGGTGAGTAATTTCCCAGCTTTGTCTCCTTGATCAAAGTAGGTAATTTTAGACTGCAATAGGAGGTGCTCGACTCTATCGCTGAGTAAGGTATTATATTGAAAGCGGAGACTCTCTAACTTTTCTAGATCGGCAGGATTGGAGTTGGGTGTGAGGGCTTGTTCTAACGCTCTAATTTGCTGTAGTAATAGGGAAGATTCATAGGAGATTTTCTTTTTTCTTATTGAGGCTAAACAGATAATCTCTCCTCTTAGTGAGCATTTCATAGCCCCCCATAATATATCCATTTTTGGCATTGAAGGGGAGTTGAACTCATAGAATTTATCTATAAAATTACTAAGCTGTCCCCTGAAGTGTTCTGATTTTAACAGTTGTGAGTTAAACCTCCAGGTCTTATCGTGGGACATCGAATTGGGCAGCACCCATTGCAGTAAAGTCGGGTGGTGAACCGAAATCACTTTTGCTAAATAGTCACTAATTGGACCCTGGGCGCTCAGTCCCCAACAGAAAGTAGTCAATTCTCGATAACGTGTTATGCGGCAAAGGTGAAGCGAGTAGTTTTTATTGAAGGATGGAGAGTCCTCCAGGGATCAACAAGGCCAAGAGAATCCATCATTTCTCAATGCTCATTGTGCGGGGTTAGGAGGGAACATTTGGAATTGGATCTATCCATTAGGTTATTAAAATAAGGTTCAATCCCCACCAATTAACATAGGAAATTTAGACAAGGGGGCCAGTTTAGTCATTAAATTAGTGAAAAATTGTGGTTCATCTCCCACTGGTCCATAGACAGAGCCCAGTATCAATTCTGCATGGAACAGAATCGCTCTTAGTAAAACGTATCTGCCATGGGGGTCAATAATCGAATCTAGTAGCTTAAAGGGTATCCGTCATGCTATCAACACCGCTACACCCCGTTTGCGACTATCGAGCCCCGTCCCAAACACTGTACCCACCCATGATCGTTTAAAATTAACGATCTGTGCCGTGGGTAGATGTGTTTCTTGAAGGAAAGCTACATCAGTATTAATCTTCAGGAGGTGCAAAGAATCTTGGCTCTTTTAGTGGGAGACTGAGCACCTTTGACATTCCATGAGCAGAACTTTAGGGATGCAGCCATAAATGGATAGGGGAAATCATAAGATACCATTTAAGAAAAACATCCCCATCTCTGTAAGCCACAGTGTCTGTACTTGGTGGTAAATAGTATTTATCCCTTTTCCCGTTCCCCTCTCTTAATATAAATTCCCAATTCCTGGTGGTTACATCCCCTTCCCCCCAACTGTCCCTTCTAATTATCTCGCCTACTAATATAGAAAATACATCAACACACATATGCAAAGAAGAGAGGTAACATATTGAGAGTAAACAATAAAGTCCATTAATTCTTATCCCCACTACCCATCTCCATTTCCCATCCCCCATAGTGGAGTATCCAACATATTTATTGCCCCGTCTAAACACCTGGTTCATAATACTGTATAATCCCCAAAGCATGAATACTACATCCCGAAAACACCAGGTTGTACCCCCCACTATAGTAACCCTCCCCAGCCTGTACCAGAACATGGTGCACTGAATGGACAGCATTAATCTCCAGAACTTGCTCCCCGCCCTGGCCATTCCCTTGAACCACATAGCTAACATGAATACACCTTATCTTGGTTACTTAGTATTAGCCAATAGATCACTGAATTATCAGAATTGCCTAATGGCGAGTAAGGGTTAGGTAAAAAAAAAAAGGTGGGGTGAGGTGTGGGGGAGAAGGAAGGGGAGATATCCTTTGCTCAAAAGTTCTTATTTGGAGTCTTGGATGTAGAAGGTCGATCCCTCCACCAGTTAAAACAGAGTCATATGCCCAGTAAACTGACCACCTTTCCTAAGTTCAAATGCAGGAGGCGATAATATCACACAACTTTTTCGCAAAGAAAAAGGGAAAAAAGGATAACCGGGGCTGTGTCAAGAGTCCACCCTTCACGGAGAAGGAAGAGGGAGGAAGGGAAGGGAAGAAGAGAAAAAAAAAAGGGGGGTGAGGAGGAAGGGAGCTTGCCCAAACATATATCTTCCTGTCTCCAGACAAGTTTATTTATTGATCAAAATGTAGCTAGGCGACTGTCCCTAGATAAGCAATGAAGTGGAATAGATGCTCTTAGCAGTGTCCATAGCTTTCCCGTCTCAAATACACAGTCTTTGTCGCCCTCTTGTGGACAGATAACAGAAATTAAACTCTCTCTCTTAAACATCAGGAGCCTTTTCCTTGCAAAATAAATGAAACTGGAGCAAAAAGAAGTGAAATAACTACAGAGCTTTCGTCCAGCATCCTCAGCGGAGTGTAAATAAATCAGGAAGTAATGATGGTAATGCTGTATTGGCTTGTTGAGCAGTCTCATAGGAGACACATTTTCCCTCATGTTGCACTGATAGACGCGATGGGTATTGCATTCTGTATTTAATCCCTGCAGCGATTAGTTTTGAAACCAGGGAATGATATTCTAATCTCCGCTGTCTTACCGTGGCCAGCAGGTCTTGAGCAAATC
Source organism: Neoceratodus forsteri (assembly GCA_016271365.2). Lineage (NCBI taxonomy): Eukaryota > Metazoa > Chordata > Ceratodontiformes > Ceratodontidae > Neoceratodus > Neoceratodus forsteri. Next base: position 439,569,871 of record CM028129.1, on the reverse strand, counting down.
TCAGAGGGTGGTCTTCCCATAGCACCTTTTGTAAACTTTTAACTTGGCTGAGAATATATGATTTATCCAAAAAGTTAAGGAACTTGATGATCAGTGGCCTAGGAGGTTTATCAGCAGCAGGTTTAGGGCATAGTGAGCGATGAGCCCTCTCTATTATATAGGTTGTATTATTAGGAGAGGGGCCAGCAATTTTTGTAAGCAGCTTTTGAAGGAACAAGATGGGTGAAGAACCCTCTGCATCTTCTGGGAGGCCAAAGATTATTATATTGTTCCTACCGCTACGGCCTTCTAAATCTTCCAGTTTAGCTTCAATTTTGTGAAGGCTCTGTCTTATAGCCGTCATGTCTGTCTCCATCCTTTCTTTCCAACTTTCAAGGGATGCAGTGCGAGCTGCTACATCAGAAATAGCTCAGTTAGTTTCTGTTAGTTCGCCCCTAGTTATCCTTAGTTCACTAGTGATCTCCTTTAAGGCCTCCTTGAAATACTGTATCTCTTCCATGAATTTGTGCTCCTAAAGAGGAGTCTGAGGTGGCGCGGTAGTGCTTGAGGCAGCAGATTTAGGTGAGATCCCCGGTGTGCCTTTCAAGCATTTTGAGCTCTTCTCTGGGGTTTGTGGGGGTGTATGCCTAGGCATAGCCTGGCGCATCTCCGCCTCCATGCTATCAGTAGGCCCTATTATCAAGGTAAGGGTGTATTATCTTTTTTACTTAGTAGAGCGGTACCGCGGTGTTTACCAGTGATTCCTGGCACCTTCAGAGACGCCTTCCTCCAACTATTAAACAGGGATCAGCAATCAGTGGGTAATAATAGCGTTCTTTGCAGGAGCTGGAGTGGGAGCTCAGTCTGAGAGTTGCGCGTCCTACAGAGGCATCACGTGATCTCCCTAAATGAGGCTTGTCCCTACCCTTCTAGCATATTTCAGAACAGATTGTCCCACCCTTTCAGCTGTCATTCCTGGCATGGCCTCCACCCAAATGCGACTACGCCTCTCCCCCTTGCTACCCCACCTGACTCCTCTTAGTATTGAGTCCCCCAGCACTAAGATTCCACCACTCTTACTCCCTGCTTGCTTCCATTCATCTCCCTCTCTCTTTTCCGGCTCCTCTTCTTCCTCCTGCACATTATTTCCCCCTTTTGCCCCTGTTGCAATTCTCCCAGCAGAACTTCCTTCCGCTCCAGTTTGGTCCAGGCATTTATCAATTACTCCTCTAATTTCATCATTTCCCTCCTCCACCTTCTTCTTCCTCTCTAGCAGTGAAGAACTATTTTCTGAAGACCCTTCACAAATGCCAGCACCCTCTCTCTTCATAGTAACCTGTTCTCTCCTTTCCACTCCATGACTTTTGCCACTTCTTCACCTCCCCTCACAAGTCCCTATCTCCTCCTTCCATTTGTCTTTTGTCTCCTGACCTGGTTTCCCTGGCAATCGTTCTTCCTGGCCTGGGCCCCCTTGCCCCTGCTTCCCTTCTTCTGACCCTCTCCTCACCACTGTTGGCTTAAAACGACCCTCCCTCATCTCCCATTCTTCCTCCCTCCAGTATTGAGCTAAACCCACCCCCAGTCTACCTTGCCGGTCTTAGTTCCTCCTGCAGACCCTCAATCTCCTTTCTAAGTTTCTCTATGTGGTTGCACACTAAACATCCTCCCACAGTCCAGGCAATTTTTAGAAAGATTGGTGCACCGCAGTTGTTGCAGCCTACCACCCTACCCATTGCTGTCGTTGCCCACCAGCGACCCCCCACCCTTCCAGATGCAGGATACCAAACACTCCCCCAAGTCTCCCCTCTCCCCCCTCTATCAGTGCAAAACATTCTTTTCTTAATTTCCATTATCCCCTTCGTTGTACATGTTTAGATAGAGAAACTGCTTTTTATATTCCTAACCTTCCTATTCACACTCAAAAAGAGACTTTAAGTAGCTATTGCACAGCCTTCTTCAAACTCCTACTCCTCCTTTCCACAATGCAAAGCAATGCAAAGAAGTAACAATGAAAGCTCCTAGATTTGCAGTTACTTCCCTTCCACTGAGATAGCAGTTACCTCTTCACTCGCTGCTGTTCCTTTCCTGGATGTCTGCTTCTGCTATGACAGGTGCATATCCTTTGCCTGTTTGAGAAAGTGATGTCAGAACCCCTAGTATAAAGGAAATCATGGACCGGGGTGGGTGGGGTGAGGGGTTGGGGTGAGGCAACCCAAGTCTTCCAGAAACAATCAGGTAGCTGAGGCCCCTGGTCAGACCATTTGCACCCTTCTCCCACTATGCACTAACCTTTGCAGCTAGTGAAGCCAGCAAAAATGAATCACAATTCTACTCAAAGCCCCCAAAATAGGTTTGCTACCAAAAGAAACACGTCTTCAATTCAAACAGCTTCACCAAGAACGCATCAAAATAGGCTTGAAATTAGAAGATACAGTGGCGTGAAAAAGTATTTGCCCCCTTCCTGATTTTTTCTATTATTGCATATTTGTCACACTGGATGTTTTCAGGTCTTTAGACAAAATATAATATTAGATAAAGGGAACCTGAGTGGACAAATAACACTTTTTTTTTTACTTATTTCATTTATTTAATGAAAAAGTTAATAACACCAACTGGCACTGTGTGAAAAGTAATTGCCCCAGTTAAATCAACCCAATTAAAGGGATAATTAGGTCAGCTGACTGAACACAGCAGGCTTGATTACAGCCAGCCCTGCTCAATATAAACCTCACTTATTTTGGCCCTTACCATCAGAGTCACATTGCCAGCACAAAGATTCAACAAGCACATTATGCCATGATCAAAGGAAGTTCCTGAAAAGATCAGAAAAACATTTTGTTGCCCTCTATCAGTCTGGAAAGGGTTACAAAGCTATTTCTAAGGCTCTGGAACCCATCGAACCACAGTGAGAGCTATAATCTCCAAATGGAGAACATTTGGAACAGTAGTGAACCTTCCCAGGAGTGGGCGGCCTGCCAAATTACCTCCAAGGCGCGAGTGTAAAATCATCCAAGAAGTCTCAAAGGATCCTAAAACAACATCCAAAGAACTGCAGGCTTCTCTTGCCTCAGCTAAGGTCAGTGTTCATGACTCACAATCAGAAAGAGACTGGGCAAAAATGGGCTTCATGTGAGAGTAGCAGGCGGAAACCACTGCTAACAAGAAGAACATAAATGCTCGTCTCTCATTTGCCAAGAAGCACCTGGATGATCCACAAGCCTTTTGGGAAAATGTTCTATGGACATATGAGTTCAAAGTGGAACTTTTGGACAACATGGATCCCATAATGTCTCGCAGAAGCAAACACAGCATTCCACAGTAAGAACACCATACCAACAGTCAAACATGGTGGTGGTAGTGTGATGGTGTGGGATACTTTGCTGCCCTAAGGACCTGGATGACTTGCCATAATTAAAGGAACCATGAATTCTGCTCTGTACCAGAAAATTCTTAGGAGAATGTCCAGTCATCCTTCCGTCAGCTGAAGCTGAAGCGTAGTTGGTCATGCAGCAAGACAATGATCCAAAACACAAAAGAAAATCCACATCAGAATGGCTAAAAAGAAGTAAAATTAAAGTTTTTGAGTGGCCTAGTCAAAGTCCAGACTTAAACCCAATAGAGATGCTGTGGGACCTGAAACGAGCAGTTCATGCTCGAAAACCTACCAAATGTTACTGAATTAAAGACGTTCATGAGGAAGAGTGGGTTAAAATTACTCCACAGCGATGTGAAAGACTGATATTGAATTATAGGAAGTGTTTGGTTGCAGTCATTGCAGCTAAATGTGGCATAACCAGTTATTAGTGTAAGGGCAATTACTTTTTCACACAGTGCCAATTGGTGTTGGTTAACTTTTTTTCATTAAATAAGTGAAATAAAAAAAAAAACAAGTGTTATTTGTTCACTCAGGTTCCCTTTATCTAATATTACATTTTGTCTAAAGACCTGAAAACATCCAGTGTGACAAATATGCAATAATAGAGAAAATCAGGAAGGGGGCAAATACTTTTTCACGCCACTGTATATGCCTCTGATTCAAAAAAACAGCCCCAGTTAAATCACACCAAATAGGTTTTAAATCAGAAGAAATAGGCCTCTACAAATGCAGCCTGCTACACAGTGAAACATCAAACAAATGTGCCCACTTATAGCCACCAAAACCGTTTTCAAAATTCCAACAGCCCCAAAACAATACCCACTAGCCCCTTAGAAGTAGTAAAAAAGAAAAGTAATAACCTTCTACCAAGTAAAATCCACAAGAACCAATGTAAAAACAACAAGAAGCTACTGTACTGTAACAAATCTGATCCTTTCCCTTCTAGTTCCTTCTGAGAAGCCAAAGCAACTGACACCACACCTGATTCAGCTCTAGTCTCTTATCTGTTGCTGAAGCTACAGTTGTTTTTTTGGCTTCATATCCAGCGTCCCCCCAATCAGAGAGTGAACATATCAAAATCTAAATTTGGTTATAATATTGTGGTTGATCCCCAAAAATGCCCTCAAAGAGACATGCAAGCAAATCTGTTTCTCGTCATGGCAATTTGGGCAGTAAGATAGTCTGTGGGTGTGGTAGTACGTAGACGCAGAAGTGCATTGCTGCTGATGTGAGGAAAGGTATTTCTCCTGCAATGTTTTTTACAGCCTAATCAGTAGCTTCACTCATAGTTGAAGGAGATGATGTTTTCCCAGCCGGTGGTGTTAGTGTTACTGGTGTTAGTGGTGGTGGTAGTATTAGTATTGGTGCGTCAAGTTTGAATTCCGACCAGTGTACCGTATCCAAAAATATTGAGTGTGAAGCAGTGCAAGTGAGTGGCAGCATAGATGATGTCATACTTACCAGTAACATCCCAGTAACTGAACCTGAGGATTCTGATATTCATGTCAACGATAGCATACAATGTGATATTCCATCCACTGTGGCACTGGCAGTTAATGTCATGCATTTTCTATGCAGTGATTCACAGTGTGGTGAAAAAATATCAGGTGATGGTGGTGTAGATGATGATGATGATGATGTTGCTGTTGTTACAACATGCAGTTCACATACTAGCATCCAAGCAGAAGATGTGGATGTGTGTGACGTTGATGAATATGATGATGATGTAATTTACCCCACTTGGGAACCGGAGAAAAAGAAATTCAAAGAGGCTGTGTCTGAGTCTGTCTGCAGGAATCCCCCCGCCCCGTAAAAACTTGTGATCTACCAGTTTTAGTTGATGATGATGACCCAGTAATAAATATGATAGGTAGTCATGGTGGTCAGTTGCAGTCCAGGTGTGCAGTGCCCGAATCATCACGTGTGCCCCCCCACTTCAGTGCTTAAAATAACGGACTTAAATAAGCCACCTCATGGACATGTTAAAAGCAGAGCATCACAATCCCTTGTTTGAGATTTTTTTGTTCAAGATGCAAATGAGGAGTCAGTTGCAATCTGCCAGGTTTTCCATGTGCGTGTGAGTTGAGGTAAAAAGGGGAACCATCTGGGGACAGGAGGACAGCATACGCATCTTAAGAATAGGCACTTGGCACTGTGGACCCAGCACAAGCTGGCAGCTAATACCACAGTGCGGCATTCACCCTCGTCACTGGCAGTGGCAACCATAGCAAGTATGTTATCCCCTTCCATGACTGTTAAGTCCAGTACTAAATTAAACGTGTGCAGTACTGAGGTAATAAGAGTGGAGGATTACTACAGGCATGATGCGGTGGAGGACCATAATGACTTTGAAATGTTGTCCACTGCTGGTGAGAGTAGCAGTTTTTGTGGTGGTGGTGGTGAATGCAGTAGGTCTAGTGCAAGTGGTACATCAACCCCGGTTGGCAAATCTGGCAAAATAACTGCATTTCTGGGTTTGTCATCATCACCTGTGCAACTGTCTTCATCAAATGTCCACACTCCACCCCCTGCCAATGCCATTCATCACAGAGCACAACCATTTGTGATCACACCCCGTGTAAAACATTTAAGTCAGCTCATGTTACAGAGTGTTTCTGTGCATAAGCTGAAATACCCCTCGAATCACACAGTGTCACATGAACGTAAAGTTGCTGTAGCAGAAATGCTGGCAATTGATCTTTTGCCCTTCTCCTTTGTGGAGAATTCTGGGTTCTGGCAGTTTGCTGCACGTGCCTGTCCAAAATGGAAAGTCTCATCCAGGACATACCTTTCTACCCGTGCTGTCCCCGAGTTGTTCCGCACTGTGTCTGACTCAGTAAGACATGCCCTTCAACATTCCTCCTCTCCATTCATCCATTCAAGTATGGATATGTGGACAAGAGGCAAAACAGCGGGGAGTTCATATTTGTGTATAACTGCACACTGGGCACAGGTGCCGGGTGTTGTTTGTGATGTTGGTAGTGTGAATAATCAGTGCAGTAAGGTGGATTGGTCACAGTAACAATCTTCCAGGAATTCGACAGCATGCAAAAATTGCTATGCACAATGTGATCTGTTCACACACTGGTGAGAACATGTTGGATGTGGTACTGACTGAAATTGACAAATGGCTAAACCCTCTGTCCCTGAGAGCTGGGTTCATAACAAGTGACAATGGGTCAAATGTGGTGAAATGCATCATGAATGGTGTTTTTTTTCGTGTTCCATGCATGGCCCACTATTTAAATTTTGTGGTGCAGGAGTTTCTGCAGCACACTGATGTAAAGGAAATGCTGACCATTGCATGATGTATCTGCTCTCGCTTTTCAAGATCTGGAAAGGCCCGTGACCAACTACGGCAGTTGCAGATACAAAACAGCCTGCCTTAGCACCGCTTGAAGCCGGAAGTTGTCACCTGATGGAACTCCACTTTATCAGTTATATCATCAAGTCTTTATTTAACCAGGCGTTCATCGTTGAGCAGAAGCTCATTTGCAAGATGGACCTGGGTGGAGCATGAACAATTGTATATACAGGTCAACACAGGTATTTACAAGGCAATACAGATAATACTGTTTACGGAGAGGAAGAAAAAGAAGTTCATATGTACATAGAATTATAGAGATATTGTACAGATTACAGGGTATTTACATACATAGAAGTGTCTACGGGAAGATAAAGCAGGTTATCTAAGGTTGCAGGAGGAAGTAACAGAAGAAAAAAAATTAAAATAAAAATATACACCAGGTAGAGGCGAAGGTAGGGAGGTAGGGGGAGAAAGACTAGGAGGGCACGGTGCACAGAGAGGAGTTGGTAAAACGGGATGTAGAGAAGGTGGATGGAGAAAAGGAGTATGTGTGAGCCTCGGGATTGAATGCTATAAAGTATGGGGCATGGTAGGATGTCACAACCCAGGGGTAGCGAGCTCCTATCCGACGTTGGGAAAGGAAGGATAAGGGGATGGATGGGCCTAGTGTTGATAAGACAGGGGGATAAGAGAGAGAGAGAGAGAGAGAGAACAATTAGGCTTGTGAGGAGCAAGCTGGGGGGGTCAGTACTTAAAACTGGGTCTAGGCATGGTTATATACCAGTGCAGACACCGGTACTGGGTCTGAGTGGGTGAAGCAGTTACATACTTCTCTGATTGTATGGAAATAAAGCATCTTGAAGGCATTTATACTGATTAGAGTGCTTAATTTGAGGGTTTTTTGTAGATCGTTTCATAAGGTAGGTAGCACGAAACTTATGGCTGCCCTGCCGAATCAGGATTTTGCTTTGGGTACTTTAAGTGTAATAACTGAGTAACTTCTTAACGTGTATTTCCCAATTATACTCAGGGGAAGACAGCAGGCGATATAGTAAGGCAGCTTATTAGAGATGTCTCTATAGGTTCAGAGAGCGGCGTTTCTGTGGCGCCTGAACTTTAGTGATGTCCACCCCACTGCCGCATATAGAGTGCAGTGATGCACGTCGAAGGGAAGTCCCATTATAAGCCTCAGTGCTCGATGGTAGAGTGTGTCCAGTTTAGCCATGTAAGAGTTGGGGCATTGGCTGTAAAGGAAATCAGTGTAATCAACCAATGATAGGGACATGGATTGGACCAGTTGTTTCTTGGCATCTCTGGTGAGAAATTGATTGATTCTAAAAAACAGGCCAAGCCTTTGCCAAAGTCATTTTAGCAAGTCCTTGATATGTTCAATGAAGGAGAGCCTTTGGTCTATCCAAACTCCCAGATACTTGAATTTTGTAACAAATTCTAATTAGTTTTTCACCTAGAACTGTGGTAATTTGGGGAACTGTCCCACTGGACACAGGGTTAGCTGTACGGATGACAGGGGAGAGGACCATCACTTTAGTTTTTTTGGCGTTAAGAAGTAGCTTTTTTTGGAGGAGTTGGCTTTGCAAAAGGTTGAATTCTGACTGTAGGTCATTACAGGCAGCTTCAGGTGTTGGGCGACTCACGTAGAGAACTGTATCATCTGCAAACAGATGGATGTTGGCTTATTTTATACAGTAGTCAATGTTATTAATGTAGATTGCAAAAAATAAGGGCCCTAATATAAAATCTTGAGGTACCCCTCTGCAGAGTTTTTAAGGGGGACAGGCCTCCTTCAGCTTTAACTTTCTGAAGGCGCCCTGTAAGATAGTCAGTAAACCAGCGCAGAGAGAAGGGGTCCACACCTATGGTTTGAAGGGAGGAGAGGAGCAGACTATGGTCGACGGTGTCGTAAGCCTTGCTTAGAAGGAGGCAGTATGGTGCAGTGGTTTAAGGCTCTGAGATGCAAATCTGGAGACCTGGGTTTGAATCCCACAGTCCCCACTTGCATACTGTGTGACCCTGAGCAAGTCACTTAACTTCCTCATGCTCCCAGGTTGCACCTGCAAACAAGCTTTCAGCTTAGTGTGTCTCACCTGGTAAAATAATTGGTTGGTTAAAAAAGATCAAGGAAAACAGCACAAATAAAGTTTTTGCTCTCAAGATTACGCTGCCAGTCATTAGTAACTTTGGCAAGGGCTGAGATAGTGCTATGTTTAGCTTTGAATCCGGACTGCATAGGGTTTAGCAGTTCTCTAGACTCAAGGTGAGTCCTCAGCTGTGCATTTACAAGTTTCTCTAGGAGCTTGGACAGGACCAGAAGGAGAGAAATTGGCCTGTAGTTATTAAGATTGTCAGGGTCACCTGATTTGAACAGTGGTATGACATGTGCTGTCTTCCATATAGGTGGTATGGTGCCCTGAGACAAGGATAAGTTAAAAAGGTGGGTGATGGGTATCGCTAGTATGTGGTAGGCAATTTTTAAGAAGTAAGGGTCAAGGGTGTCGGCCCCAGCACTTTTTCTAGTATCCAACTGAAGCAAGAGATCCTCCACCTCTTTCAGTGAGGCAGGTTGAAGCGAGAAAGGCGGCGAAGCTATCGGAGTTTCAGGCCGTTGGCTCGCAGTCTGGGAGCGAAGTATGTTTGCAGGGGCGTTATCAAATGCCATGCCTGCAGTAGCAAAGTGGTTATTGAATGCATCAGGTATATCCATCTTTTCGGTTATAGTCGAGTTGCCAGAGATAATCTTGGTCAGGAATGAACTTCCTGGGGACTGGCCTAGCAGATCATTTATTGTGTTCTAGAGTTTGATTGGGCTCTTTGTGGCAGAGTTGAGTTCGGATTTGAAGAAGGTGGCCTTCAATTCTCTGATTGTTTTGGTACATAAATTTCGTAGTCTCCTGAACTGGTTCCAATCCTCTGCAGTGTTCAGTCTGCACGCTGTTTTCCAGAGCTTATCACTTTCTAGAACCAAGGACTTGATCTGAGGGGTGAACCATTTACAGGTTTTGGTAATAGTTCGAACTTTAATCAGGGGAGCATACTTATTAAGGGCCCTTGATAGAATGCATGGAAGATACTGTAAGCTGACGTAATCGTTTTGGCCAGGTAGAAATCTTGCCACTGGGGGGAGTACTTAAGCTCGCTAAGGTAGGCATGTTCATTGAAGTTGCGCCTGGATCTCTTCATAGAGAACTTGCTGCTGGGTGCTGGGTTGTTGGTGGATCTTACTCCCTCAATAAAACAATGGTCACTGGCGTCTGAGAAGGAGACATCAGCGTGGGAGAAGAGATGAGGTTTGCTCACCATTAGTACATCCAAAAGTGTACTTTTACTGGGGCTCTTCACGTTTGGGGGTGTTGGTTCAGTAATAAGTTGCATCAGCCCATGTTCATCACAGAAGGATGCAAGGGGGGCAGCTGTGTTAGAGAGCCAGTCAAAGCTGGGTTCTCCTAAAATAATAGTTTCTGGCAGCCCCTGTTCCAACTTGTCACTTAGGTATGACACAAACTGTAGACCAGCAGACGGTGGTCTGTAGCTTCCTACTACACAGAGTGCAGTAGTCTGTGTAATTTTCACTTTGAGAATTAGGCATTCCAATTCGCTGGCGACAGATGCCAAGGATAAGCAGAAGGCAGAAAATTTGTCTTTAACGTAGATAGCTACCCCTCCTCCTCCTCCTCTGGCATGCCTGTCAGCTCTGAACAAGGCATAGTTCGGGATGTTTACTTCTATATCAGTGGTGCTGGGTCTAAGCCAAGTTTTGGAAATCACAAGTATGTCAGGAGAGGTATGATTTACCCAGGTTTGTATTAAGGTTATTTTTTTAAAGAGGCTACATACGTTAATATACAAGAAGCTTATTCCTTTTAAATTTGCTAGTTCTGCTGGTGAAGCAATAGCTTCTGGGGGGCCAGGGTTGAGTTCTATGTTGCCTGAACATAGCAGGAGGATAAGTAGGATTTTTCTAAGAGCACTAAATATAAGCTTGTAATTCCTGCCTTTCTCCCGTCTAGTAGATCTGATGTTTTTAGGGACTGGAAAGTAGCCACCATAGAAGGCATACATATACACGGCAGAGAGGTTGTATGAAAAATTCAAAGCCATCTCAGAATATCTTGTGCGTCACACTAGCTGTGACAGTTCCGGGGCCTCCATGTCTATGACAACTGAACAGTGGTGCCTCATGGACTCTAATAACAATTTTGCAGCCTTTTGAACGTGCCACACAAGCAGTGAGTGGTGAGTCTGCCTCCATCAGCCAATCAATTCCACTGCTGCGGGTGATGAGGCAGACATTGGTGAGTATACAGCATGGCCTTGATGTTGCCAGAGACAGTGGTAGAAGTATGCTGCTGCAACAGATGCTGATAGTATTCGACCAGAATCGTCACGTTGTGAGCATTCAGCATAGTGACAACTTTGCCATAGCAACAATGTTGGACCCACAGTACAAACATGGAATTGCATCAGTACTGGAGGGAGGGCCTGAACAGGTAAAAAATATCAGTGGTCAACTAGTGTGCTTGGTTCATGGGGCACAGAAGTCATGTGCCAAGATCAGAAAACCTCTGCAGCATAATCCGGCTGAAGGTGTACCTGTAGGACTATCAAGCATATCCTGCAAGGGGAAGGGGACAGCAGTTCCAGGTGGTCTGTCATCCAAAGTGGCTGGCATCAACCTGCTTTGGGAGGCTTTGCCCTAAGTGGGTATTTGTGAAATAAATGATTCGGGAGAACAGGATGATGCATCAACAACTGGACTTAGTGTGGCTCAGAGAATGATTGAGTCATATTTGTCTGAAAACAGGCATCTGACAATAAGTGAAGATCCTCTTTTGTACTGGAGTGGAAAGGTCAGTGAATGGTCAGAGCTGACTGCAGTGGCACTGAAGTATCTCACATGCCCACCCTCCAGTGTAAGTGTTGAGAGGGTATTCAGCTCAGCAGGTGCAATAGTCAGGGATCGTCGGACAAACCTGTCTCCGCAAATGTTAGTTTGCTAACATTCATTAAAATGAATGAGAGACACATACCAGCACAGACTGCAACCTCGGTATTCATACCCGCCTAGTCATGGTGGTTTTGGTAATGGAAATGGACCATCCTGGTGGCACTGGCAGTGGCTGCCTGAAACGGCCCACCACTGACGAGGTGATGACACAATGGAGAAAGAATTTCCCAGTGGTCAGACTTCAGACATATATGACTGTGAGGGAAGCTTTCTCTATGAGGATGATGATGTGGTTAATGTTGGCAGGTTTTAAGTGAAGTTGTTAAAAGGCAGTGTGCTCCCCTGGATCACCAACACCACCACCGGGACTGATGTTTGCCACTGCCACCACTGCCACCATGAGTCTGTCTGACCCCCAGACCACCACCACCAGAACTGATGTTCGCCACTGCCACCATGAGTCTGTCTGACCCCCGGACCACCACCACTGGGACTGATGTTCGCCACTGCCACCATGAGTCTGTCTGACCCCCGTACCACCACCACCGAGACTGATGTTCTCCACTGCCACCACTGCCACCATGAGTCTGTCTAACCCCCGGACCACCACCACCACCGGGACTGATGTTCGCCACTGCTACCACTGAGCATGAGTCTTTCCGGACCACCACATCCATCAGCCACAGACACAAAGCTTCTTAATATTTAAACCATAAAGTGAGTATGTGTACTCATGTTTGTTATGTTGTTTCACTTCCTTTAGTTGTATGTTTTATTTCCTGTAGCTTTTCAGAGCCACAATGGTAAAACACATATGGTACACTTGTTTTTTTTTTTTTTTTACAGGTTAACAAAAAATGTCTCAATCGCTAAAACTCGGCTCGATGGGAATGGTACTGCAGCTGTACCGTACAGAGAGGAACATGGAATATCCATATGAAATCCATTCTGGTAAGTATGAAGATTTTATTTCATCCATTTCATTGTTTTGGAAAGACTGCAGCAAATATTGCACACAGGTTGTGTTAGTTGACAAGATGTGAGTTTGAAATGTAACTTGACTTGAGATTGAGAACCAGGGAGGGACAAATAACAATTAAGTTGTAAGAAGTCATTCATTTATTTTTTTAGGAAACTTCCAGATGCTTTGTTGTTCTGTCAAATTGGCCTTATCCAAAAAAGTTGTTCAACATCATCAGGCACCCCCCTCCCCCAGGATTGGGTACACATACAACATGCAGAAGTCGTTTCATTAGATGACCATGACCATCATTAAGAACCGGACTCCAGAAGGATGCAGATGAAATCTGTGAAGAAGTAACAAAATAAGAAACCATTACAGACAAACCTGCCAATATGATCCCCCCCACCCCAAAAAAAAATACTTACCTTCATGTGCTTGAGAGTTATCCGTTTCCAATTTCAATGCAAAAAATTCTTATTGTTCACTGGAATATGCACACCAACAGCTTCTGTGACACGTGTGTGATACAAAACAATACCATGAGTACATGTCCATGTCAACCCCCCTCCTCACCTACAAAGTACACAAACATATATCTATATATATCTACTCACCAAGGCTACTATTAGTGTACAGCCAAAGGGCACCCTTCCATCCACTTGAGATGATCACATTGCATTTGCTCGAATCGCCTCGCAAAACACATTGGACCAGCAACAGGACGCTCATGGTCATCATTTCATTCTGGAGGACTTTGTATGTGCTGAAACAGTCTCATTTCACTGTGTTACCAATACATTTTCTGCACACAAGGAGGATGTATTTGGGGCCTGCAGAAAAAATCTGGGGACTCTATGCCACCACTGTGTGCATGACTGAGTGTGCCATTAATTTTGGGGGACTTTGTATGTGCTGAAACAGTCTCATTTCACTGTGTTACCACTTGTCAATTTTCTGCACACAAGGAGGATGCATTTTGGGCCTGCAGAAAAAATCTGGGGACTTTGTGCCACCACTGCGCGCATGACTGAGTACGCCATTAATTCTGGGGATGCATTTTGTGTGTTGTGTGAATGTTGTGAGCTCATGATATCATACTGACATTATCAATTAAAGCAGCATTGCAAGAATGTTGTGACAATTTTGAACTGTACTTTTTTATGCTACTTTACATTGCCACAGCCACTAGTTACTCTGAGTTGTGACTTGAATGATATGCTTCTTTTCACAATTTCTGTCTGCTTTACTTAGTTGACTACTTTTTTTCATGTCTGATAAAAAAATTAGCACGCCTTTCAACATTGTTCTGACCAAGTTTGTATTTATTTACAGCTGCTTTTCAATAAATATTGTTCTGTGGTGTCATAAAACACTCCTGCTACATAACTGTTAATTTACAACAGAAGAGATATATGACAACTAACTGATGTGATAGAGAAAAGCAGAAGAAAACAATGACAAAGACGTGGTCAGCACCAATTTAAAAGGAATGCTCCTTTCATTATTTTACACATGAAAAAAGGTAGTACAGTAGACTCAACTACTGGAAATTCTTGTATCATTTCAGTCAGGATGTAAGTAAAGGAAGTTGTAACATAGCATTAAAAATATAGGTCAGAGTTCTCAACAGATTGTTGCACTGCTGCTTTACAGAGATTCACCACATTACATAGTTATGGTGATGCACATATCCTAATATGTGGGGGCCTTACTTCCAGTGAAATATTTCTTGCTCCACAGAGTGCAATATATTTCTGAGAAAACTGCCCGTAATTTCATTACAGTGTGTCACGTGATGGAGGAATTCCCGTTCAGAAAAGCCGCCCACATTCTGTCCCCCTTTCTCAGCAACGTTAGGACTTGATGCCGGGGGAGTGCAGGTGAATGTTCCACTATAGTGAAAGTCTGGCAGCTATCCCAATGTTTCGTTATGTTATAAGGTTCACTTTGTGGTGAAATGTGGGAACGTTTCCACTAACAAAGCTCTTCTTAACGTGCCCACACTTTTCACCACAAACTGACCATTATAACATAAAGAAACATTGGGAAAGCTGCCAGACAATCGAACATTCACTGTAATGGAGCATGCACCCATGCTTTCCCTGGCATTACATCCTAATGTTGCTGAGATAACGGGCAGAATGTGGGTGGCTTTTCAGAACTGGAATTCCTCCATCACGTGACACACTGTAATGAAATTATGGGTGGTTTTCTCAGAAATGTATTGCACTATGAAGAGCAAGAAAGATTCCCCTGGAAGGGAAAATGTGTATTATTAAACAACAACAAAGAAAAAACACAAAAACAGTACAACACAGTAGTGGGGGGCAGAAAACAATCCCTTACTGTGGCCATGGGATGCCGTGGTGGTCCAGAAGCAGGTGTAGCATTGTTAGTATTTGCTGCTGCTGTTCTTGTATTGTGTCGACCTGCTGCTGCAAAGCACCAACCCTCTGATTACTCTCCTCCAGGGCTGCCCACACCAGGGTGAGGTCGGCCTCTGTTGCAGGGACTGTGGTGGGGTCCACTGCAAGTGGAAATCCAGGTAGTGGTGGTGGTGCAGAGGGTGGTGCTGGTGGCTGTTGTGGTGGTGGTGGTGGTGGTGCAGCTGCTGCACTGGCCCTCCTCCTGCTGTGGCAAGGCACAACTTTGACCCCAGCAGCACCCTCAGCCACTGCCACAGAAGGGTCAGCAGGTAGATGCCTGGCCCCTTCTGTGGCAGCCTGCCACTCCACCTTGTGGTGGTTGAACATGTGGGTGCGCTGGCCACCGGTCCCCAAATGTGTCCCCCGGGGGCCACGGTGCACCAGCACACCACACAGATGACACACCACAACTGTGCTGTCTCCCCCACAGAGTTAAAAAACTCCCACACTGGGGAGCTGCGGGGGGGACCAGACACAGTCCTCGCACCACCTATGGTTTCCAGGGGCACCTCCTGTGGCTGTGGAGGTGGTGAAGGGGGTGCTGCTAGAGCCCCTACAGCTGCTGCTACCAGTGGAGGTGGTAGTGATGGAGAAGGTGGATGCACAGCAGACACCGGTAGCACTGGTGCTGCTGCTGTTGCTTCCACTGGGGGGGGCAACACCCAGGAGTCGGGAGTGGTCCAGCATCACACGACCGCCCCCACGTGTCCGAACTCCCCTCCTCTGACCGCGCCCACGGGCCAGCGACTCACCTTTTCCAGAGTCCACGTCCATCCCTCCCATACAAGTCCCCAGCACACACACTCACATACAGTCACACATACAAAACAAAACAAAACTTATAAATAAAAATTAAACTACCAAAAAAACAATCACAAACACAATACAAAAACTAAATAAAGATACCTTTTAAAAAAGCTGTTGTTTTAGAAAGGCAATAAAGCACTTTGTCACAGACTGCTACACTGCTCTCTCACAAAGCCTTCTCCCTCTACGAACGCAGAGGAGAAAGTGAAACTGCTTCTCTGACTCACTTCCTTCCTGCCTGGCTAAAGCATGTGACTTACAGTACTGTAAGCCATGTGATGTGTGGAGGGCTGCCTATTTACTTGTCATTTCGCCTTACTTCATGTTAAGGCATAATGGCAATGCGAAGTACTCACTTCACATTGTGCTCCACCAACGAGAAGTGCCCACTTCGCGTTCACTTCACCAGCAGATTAAAATTTCACTGCATCTCTATTCAGCAGACAGAACCACTTTGCAGTCTTTTCACCTATACTGCATAAAATAGCAGTCTTATACCATAAGAGGCATCTCTAAGAGCATATATTCACTAAGCCATTAACTTGTTCAGAATTTAACATTTATTAAAAGCATAAATCACCAACAACAGGATTTCACAAATCCGTTCTCCCTCTGTTTTGTCTATAAAAATCAACAAGAATGTATTACACTACAGTAGGTGTGCATAGGACACTGAGCTTCTGCAAAACCCAGGTTAAAAAAACAGACTTGGGCCATTTAGTGAGGGGAAACCAATTAGGTATTTTTCAATTTTTGCACTATTATCTATCATTTTATATTAAAACTATCTCTTTGTGTGGGGCATATCATTATGTAACCCCCCACTTGTCATCCATTTTATACACACACACACACACACAAAAAAAAAAGCAACCAAGTTTTGTTCAAAACTAGCCTGCACCTTGGCAAAAGAGTAGCATTGTTGCTTTGGGAACAAGACCAGGGCATAAGAGGTGTGGTGGGAAGATTATCCAGGGAGGGAGGGTGACAGACCCTGCCATGTGACAGCCACCAGGTTGACCACAGGTGGTAGTGCAGGTGCAGCAGCATGGATAAGGAGGATGCTGACTAGCTCCATGTGCCAGTGCATGCCCAGGCATCCTAAACTTCAGTGCCCTGCAGGCTGGGAAGAAAACCAAGAAAAACACACGGCCCTGCCTCATGATGTGATTGTACTCTCACATGAGCACTGGATCTGAATTCCTAACAGGAGTGGTAAACTTCAAAGGCCTTGCCACAAAAGTTATGCCATCATGGGGGAAGTCACTCCCTGGGGCACGGCTAGCTCTGCCACTCATCATCAAAAGCAAAATAGATATTTTTTTTCTTGCATGGCAGTTATAAAATCTGTTTGGTACCATCAAATATAGCTTAAAATAAGTCCTTCTTACCAAGTGGTGCAAAAGAAAACATTTTGGCAAAGATAATGGCACAATAAAATAAAAAAACAAGAACTAGTACTGCTGAATAAATTATGTGATGGGGCTCGGAGGTGACCCTAAGCTGAGATGAGTGGTACAAGATGAATATAAGTGCTTTCAAGCTCTCGAAGGCTAGATGATGTAAACTGGTTGGCAAGAAATACCAAATTAGTACCACGCCGCCATTCATGGTACTAGTTTGAATGTTTCTTTTGTGAACCAGTGATCAAGACCACTCATCATGTTTCACTCTGACATGCAGCGAATGCCCCTATAGAATAAAGCAAAATACAAACATTGTGCAAAACCAGTGGAGGAAATGGGGGAGCTCAGCTCTAGGAATAAAATTAAAAATATGGCTTAGTTCCAAGAGCAAAATGGGGAAAAGATTGCTCCTGTGTAAAATGTGCTCAACTACAAGGATAAAACTGGCTAAAATGTAACAATGCCACATACAATAGGGAAACATGCTCCAAGACCCCTGCCATGCATCATCGATCCTATATCAATGGTTGTGTGTTCCCCCAGTGATTATTCCTATTTCCAACTTTATGAAAAACATGCTGATTCATCCACCATCAATTTGGGGGTAATGAAATTCAAGATTAGAGTTCAAGTGGAGCTGCCCATCTTTGAAAAAGGAAATACAGTATCGGTGACCCTATATGTGCATGAGTACTTTTACTGAATACTTTAACATTTCACACTGTGCCAGCCAGTCTGGTGTGCCAGTAGAGCACACTGCTGTGTAGTACCTGTTTGTTTTGTTCACTCACGTAAGGCACTCCAGCATTCGATCTTAACATTAAGTTACAGGACCACTTCATAGCCCAGATGCCGCTGGTAAGCGTGACTCACCCTCCAGTTGCCCGATATGGATAGTAGGTTTATTCTCTCCCAGGCTGAAAAAAACTGCATGGACTGGATGCGGACTAAGTAAATGGTCCGGCAACCAGTGTGCGTGTGCCCTGAAAATCAGTCCTGCTTGGAAATAAAAACCCTCAAAGCTAGTACTATATTCAAACACACAGTCATAGAACTAATTCTGCAGCTAAGATCACAGGATTACAAGAGTTTGGATTCTGAAATCACTGGCAGTTGAAAAAATATGACATACAGTGGTATGAGCAGGTGCACAGAACTGGAGAAAGACCAGAATAGCAACATGTCCTCGGGAGTACGCAAAGCACAGAATTAGGAAAAAAACTGTAATGCCTAGGACCATGCATGCACAGCTACAGCATGCGCGGCCATATCAATTTACATCCCTGATCCATTTCCAGGCTACTCCTGGACTGGAGAAGTGTTTCCATAGCACCCAGTGGTGCAAACAACACAGTGGACCTCTCCCCCACCTCACCCCCGTACACGGGGCAAAGAAACTGAAAGAGTCAGCAGCAGCTGCTGTGAAGATAGGGGAAGGTGCCAGGCTCACATCCTACCACAGCCACTGAACAAAATCTTCCAGTCCCATTTCAGCAGTTTGCAGGACTGCAGGAAGAAACAATGCAGTGGGTCAATGAGGCCGCAACCAACTAAAGGTAAGCTCCAGATTAGAGAATTCAAGTTACTGCTGCATTTAAGGCAGTTGCTACAGCAGACATGAATGGACAGTTTTCTCTTTTGCAGGGTGTATTAAAAAAAAACAAAGGGATGTGGGTTGGTAGGTGCTGAGAAGCAGAGTCTGGTGGGGGAACAGTTATGGGAGCGCTAGTAACAGACATCGATGGATGGTTTTGTTACAGTTGGCATCTGCAACAGTGTGGGGCTCTTCCTGCATGTTTGAAATTCCTCAACAGACTGATCACGACAAATCAGCTATGCTGGCGGCATACATCAAAGGAAAGTGCAATGGTTCTGCTGCTGTGGTAGACCTCTGGGTTCTTCATTCTGAGAGGTGGGTGAAACTGTCTTGCTACCAGCACCAGTGTCACTCCCCAGCAGGCGTTGTGGCGGGGAGACACTTTAAGTTCCTCAGTGGGTGGGTGGATGGAGGTACCTGAAACGGAGAGGCAGAAGTCGTACATAAAGGTGCGATGAAACAAAGATATTTATTTGACAGGAGGGAAAGGAGGACACAGTCATATAGGAAAATACCAACAGTGATGATGACAGGGAGTATGGACAGCACTATCATTATCGAAGCAGTAATCACATATAACTATAATGTAAACTCTAAAGCATACTGTAGGCTGTAAATACTATACAAATAACTCTACAGGCTACAGTATGTCAGCACTACACAGGCTCTATGAACACTCTGTGAGCTCTCTAACCCATCCCTGAGGTGCGCCTCTGCCATCTTGGGGCTACCTTTGGAGTACTCCAGACACAATAACTTTTGCAATAAGCTACAGTAAGACTCTGAAATGACACAATTTGAAGTTTGTGCACGACTATCAAAGTCTCAGTCCATGTGAAGGTCAATCAGTTGTAGAAAGAAAATGGAAACAAGGATGATCCTGAAGGGAGGGCAAAAGCAGGCTTGCCAGCCAGCTTGGCTGAAGAGAATTTCTGAGGAACTAAGGGATATGGAGAGGGTTTTTTAGACAGACAATAGGTCCACAGCTATACCCATCTCTCCTGGGTTGCTGGAAGCAGAGAACAAACACAAAGGATTCCTCGGTTAAAAACCCACTGGTGGGCCACCAGAATTGAAGGATAATTACAAGATCTCTTCAACTCAAAACCCACTGGTGGTCCACCAAGAATGAAGCACAGATGCAAGGATCTGGCCGCAGTCCTCTGGCAGACAGTCAGGATGAGACAACAGATGCAGACCTCGCTGCCACAGTCCTCTTGTCGACCGCTGGGTAAGAAGGATGCAGAAGAACCCCTGCCACAGCCCACTGGTGGACTGCCGGGCACGGAAGATGCAGAAGAATCCCTGCCACAGCCCGCTGGTGGACTGCCGGGCACAGAAGATGCAGAAGAACCCCTGTCACAGCCCGCTGGTGGACTGCCGGGTATAGAAGATGCAGAACACCCCTGCAGCAGCCCACTGCTGGACTGCCAGGTGTGAGAGAATAACCATTGCTATAGCCCAGTGGTGGACTGCCAGGTACGGAAAATGCAAAAGAACCCCTGCCACAGTGCGCTGGTGGACTGCTGGGTATAGAAGATGCAGAATAGTCATTGCCACAGCCCAGTGGTGGACTGCTGGGTACAGAAGATGCAGAAGAACCCCTGCCACAGCCCGCTGGTGGACTGCTGGGTATAGAAGATGCAGAAGAATGATGGGAGAACCTTGCAGAAATTAAGAACCGGGGCGAGGAAGTTTTCGGAAGTCGGAGAATGACAATGTTCTGGGCACCAATGTCGGATGAGCCAAGGACTGAAGTAAAACAATAAACAGGATGTTAGCTTGGGTAACTGGAACAGAAGATCTTGATGTCACTACAATGAGGACAGCAAATAAAGAAAATGGACTGCAGAATCTGCACTGGGCCAGGCCGCAAACTGGGATTAGTGGAAAACAACAAATGTGACATCGATTTAAGCACTGGAACAGATGAATCTGCATAGGGGCAGGCCATAAACTGGTACTAGTGGAAAACGACAAATGTGACATTGCAGGGGTACAGCCTTGGATCAGGATCTTCGGAAAATCCTACTGCAGACTGGTTCTGGAATTCACATGTTGAACGCCCTTCGAAGGTTGCTGAAGACTGATCCAAGAATTCACTTAGTATGAGAAACTGGCACACTGCAGTGTAACTGCCACCTGGGGCAATTACACAGTTTCAGGGGCAATTGGACAACTTTGGGACAACTACATAGTTCCAGGGGCAATAGCACAGTTCTAGGGGCAAACAAATGACTATGTGGCAATGGCACATTTCAAGCAGCTTTCAGATGATAAATACAATTCAGACAGTTTTCAGGCAATAAATGTAGGATACATGATTGTCGACTGTGGAATATGGCAAATATTTGCATGAGTGCAGAGTGAACTGTGATAATATCACGAGTGCCGAACACATAAGTGATATTATCGCAGTTCACGCTGCACGAGTGCAAATGTTTGCCATATTCCACAAGTCGCACATCATGTGTGCAATTTATACAATAGGGCTAGTACATTTTAGGAAAAAAAAATTCTGTGTTTTGTCCCTGTTTACTTTATTTTGGTAATTGGGTAAGTTTTTTTTTTGGGGGGGGGGCCTGGGAGCACTGGGCAGTTAAGTGATTTGTTCAGAGGCGCACAATATTGAAATGGAAGTTGTAAGAATTAAACACTGGTCTGGGCTGCAGGAAGTTGGTTCGAATCATTGCTTGTTACTCTAACCTCTAGGCTATACTGACAGCACTATTTTTGTGTGTGTGTGTGTGTAAGTGTTTCTGAATAGGCTGGGAGTGTTAGATAGTATGAAGAACAGGTGCATGTGATTTGCAATGATAATTGTGTTACCTGCAGCTAGGAGTGAGAAACAGACTGTTTATTCAGTAAGTTGCAGGCTTCACTGAGACAGAGAAACTGTTGCAGTCAGCACTCAGAAAGAGAAACTGGTTTGAAGATTAGAGCAGCACAGTAATGTGCTAGGATTGTCAGAATAACTATGGGACACAGGTGATTGTCTTTTACAATGCTAATTGAGTTAGTTGCAGGATTCAGTGAGAAAGAGAAACTGTGAAGCTATTAAATGCAGGCTGCAGTGTAAATAGTCTGACTCTGGTGACATCACCATTGTGAGTATATTGGCTGGTGATGTAGACACTGTGGGTTTATCAGGAAATAAACCCACAGTGTCTGTGTCATCACAGAGTTATTCCACTGCAGTGTGAATACATGTTTTTATTGTCAAGGTTACATGCTCACCCCTGTTGTATAAATACAGTTTAGGTACAGTCTCAGACATATTACCACTCCAAAATGCCCCAAATATCCTCTTGCCTAATGCTAGCCCAATTAGAGAGCTGCTGTCCAGCTCCTTACTTGGCCGCCGCTATAGACAATCCAAAAGTGGGAAATATTTTTAAAACCCCTTCCCCAAAAATGCAACTGCAGCCACTGTCCCAAAGCTCAAACAAACAACCGGTGTCTTAGGGCCAACCACTCTAACAATGAGCTGCTAAACCTCCTTTCCAATAGCACAGGGACTAGAGTGTGCCAGGGTAACACTGGATACCTGGGCTTTCTGGACCCCTCTTAATTTGCTTTGCTGGGCCAATTGAACTATGGGGCATTCCTTGCTGAGCCCCTTTTAACAGCAGGGCTTTCTTGCTGGGACCCCTTTTCTGTGCCCCTTTAAGTTGTGGGCCACTCTGCTGGGCCCCTTTAAATCCCCTACAATGAGTTGCCCTTTCAAATATCTAGGCCTTGGCAAGGCATTTCTGTCTTTAATCCTGCCCTTGCCCCTCCTATGCTCTCTCCCTACTGGATATTCAAAAACTTAAATTCAGAGCTTCTGTGTCCTAGCCCCGGCCCCCCAAGGTGGCACTGCACATCATTAATATTAAATTATGCAAAGTTCAGCCCTCTGGCCCACCCCCACAGCTCTGAACCATTCCCTCTGGTATCTCTAAATTAAAACAAAATTGTTATCTTTGTTACTGGTGGTCAGTGCTCTTCCTGTGCTGCCACCGACTCACCGCCTCGGCTCGGGATGAAGAATGGGGAGCTCAGGAGGCTGGGAGGTGCTGGCAGAGGGAGGGATTTCCTTCAGGCAGGAACTGGATAGCAAAGGGGCCTTGCCAGACTTCCCAATGCCTGATGGTCTCCTCTTCTTTGTTCCTGATGTGGCTCCTGGGCTCCGCCACCACCAAGGGACCGGACAAAATTTTTATACAAATAAAAAAAATGGAGCAAAACAGAGCCTACACCGCGGCACAGCAGGAATGGGAACAGGACTGCCCTGCTACTTCAGACGCCGCACACAACAGACCCATCACATGCAAGGAGGGACAAGAGGCAGACCACAGGTATGCCCTTTTTTATGCTTCTCTACCTATGTCCCCTGTCTCCCTCTCCACATGACCGGCAGACATCATTTTTCTTCTGGAGTGCCTGAGAGCACTCCTTTTTGGGCTCTTCTGTTCCCACAGCATGGCGGCGACTGACCATCTTCTTTACTGGCCACACATCAACTCCCTTCCTAGCCAGCATATGAGACGCCATCTCCCTGGCAAAGCTGGCTGCCCTCCAATAGTCCAGCACGAGTTGAACCTTAAAAGATGCCTTGGCATGTGTTGCTCGCTCGGGGGGGGATTATGGAATGGAGCGGAGCAGGCAGTCAGGGAAAACGAGGAAAAAAACATTATTCTTCTTTTTTTTTTTTTTTTACTGCTGTAGCTGCTGCCTGACAAGGGGTAGAAAATGTTGACAGGGACCTCTAACACACTGTTTTCTGTTTGCCCATGATGCTGGGGACCCCACAGGGTACCCTATTTACTTAATTGAACCACCTTTCTGAGGTGCCCTCTACTTTGGGGCACTACAGATTTGGGCCAGCCAAATAATACATGCCCCCATGTATCCCATTTTTATATTATCTTTGACTTTTAAACCTATAGCTCAACATCTATTAGCTATAAAAATATCTCTATTGTTTTTATAACTTTGAAACTCTAAGACAGTTATCTTAACTCTTTAACTTCAATTCTAAATGAAGTCTATAAATAGATTCTAGAACTTTAAATGAACTTGCAATTTTAAATGACTGTAACTGCTCTTAATTTACCAGGCTATTGTTAAAGAGCGGATTTGATCTGGAGGGCTTCCATCATGAATAGTTTCGGGGGAACACCACGAGTGGACCTCTGTGACCTATGGACAAAAGGAACAATTGGTTCTGATAGGGCACACTCTGTTTCATAGGGGTCGTAGGTATGAGGTTTGCTGAAGGTTCGGAAGACTACAAAGTCTGTCAGTCAGGATTAATATTGAAAAGATGGTGGCCTCACTGAGTCGACTGTCACTGTAGCTGCAGAAGGTCCACATTTATGTTTTTATTTATTTTACTTTAGTCAGTTTTTAAGTTTCCTAAGTTTGTTTAAGTACTTTTTAGTGTTGCCATCTGTGGGAGTTGGCTATTGAAGTTGATTACTGAAGTCTGAGTTCGAGTTTTGACGTAAAGGTGTAATGAAGTTTTTAGCATTCTTTAAAGTAATAAGAAAGTCTCAGGAGTAAAGGGGAGCTGCATGAGACTGAGAACTGTTATTGAAGTATTATCAGAGTTTTGCTTCTGGCATGGAAACCTGGTGCAAGTACACATGCAAATAAGCATCAGGATTTCGAGCACCACTTTTAAATTTACCTTTTTGTTCTACCTGCTGGTTTATCGTCCACTTTGTGCCCCAGATCTGTGACTTTGAGCCTGGAGCTGGCTTGTCATGGGCCAGAGGAGTGCCCACGTTAGATGTCTTTCATCGTCAATGAGGGAGCAGCAGAACTGGAGAAACCGCCAAGAGAAACCAAGGCCTGAGGTGTTGCGAACGGGGGATCTTCCTGGAGTGGGCTCTGACCCTGTGTTTTTTCCAGGGTCGATTACCAGAGGGTGATCATCACCTGAGGAGTATCGGGGAAGGCTCTTTCTCTGGAGTTTCTGGCCCTCTGATCATACTCTAAGTGGCTGTTTTGGTTGGGGTGGATGCCTATGTTTGACAGTACCCACGAGCTTTGGAGCACGGCAGTCAAAGGACTGCTGTTGCTCCTTTTTGATGTGAGGGTGTTGAAATGGGTAGTCCTACCTCAGCTAAATTTCGAAGAATTCCCACCTAAAGAAGGATCAGAATCTGGGTCTGCTGGCTGAGTGGGATGGCAGAACCTTGGTTCTCCCGCTATGGAGGTTTCAGGATTGGGAGGGGAGCCTAACCATAAAAGCTGAGCAGAAAAGTGGAGAATGCAAACATCTAGTAAGAAAAGGGTGGAACTGCATCATCTTCCTGGAGGCTGGTTGGAGTGGACATTGTCAGGGATTTAATGAGCTGTGCAGGTCAAGATATCAGTTTTCTTTTTTACAAAATACTAATGGTGCAGTACAGTGCTGATTTGCCCATGAATTCAGTTAATAGCTGCTGAGCCTTGACTGCGGACTGTGAGAGTGTCCAGATTCAGGTGACTTTCTTGGTTACTGACATTGGGGGTGAGAGCCTCCATAGTCTTGAAGAACCTTAAAATAGGATTTTGTGCAAGTCCTTTCTCCCGGAACTGTGGAGAGACTGTGTCTCCTTACAAACTTATCAGTCTGACTTTTTTACATTAACTTCTTTTATATCTTGTTTTGTGTGACAGAGAACTTAGTTGAGTTATTGGTTAATGTATAAAGATATTTTATCATAGTTTTATTTACTAGAGTTTAAGAGGATATAGTTAGGGATGTCTAGAGTATGGTGTGTGTGTGTGTGTGTGTGTGTGTGTAAAACATAGAAACATAGATTTTCACTGCAGATGAGGACCACTTGGCCCACCCAGTCTGCTCAGTTCCCTACCTATTTGATAAGCTGCAGATCCTAGTTAACCAACAGCCAACTTCTTCCTAACTTCCACTAGAATTGCCTTATGTCTGTCCCATGCATTCTTGAATTCCCTCACTCTTTTTGACCCCACAACCTCCTCAGGAAGGCCATTTTTTTAATGCGTTCACCACCCTCTCCGTGAAAAAATACTTCCTCAAATTGTACCTTAGCCGTCCTCCCTCTGTCTTCAAATTGTGGTGCCCCCTTGTTCTTGCACATCTCTTTTTCTATAAGATGCTACCCTCTTGGGTACTTGAAAGTTTCTATCATGTTCTCCCTCTCCCTCCTTTCCTCAAGGGTATACAGATTAATCTCCTTTATTCTCTCTTCGTATGGCTTCTGGTGCAAACCCTGCACCATTTTTGTTGCTCTCATCTGGACTGCCTCCATCCTGTCTATGTCCTTGCAGAGATGGGGTCTCCAGAACTGCACACTGTACTCCAGATGGGGTCTCACCAACTGTCTGTACAGAAGGATAACAACTTCCTGTTTTCTACTGGTGATGCCTCTCCCTATGCATCCCTGTATCCCCCGCCATCCTTACTGCCTTCTCACATTGTTTGCCTACCTTTGGTCATCTGACATGACTACACCCAGGTCCCTTTCCATTTTTGTTGTTTGTACCTCCCTCACATTCTCTACTCTTCCCTGGTTTTGTTTCCCAAGTGCATTACTTTGCACTTCTTTGCATGTGTGTGTTTTAATTTTTTTTTTGTTTGTTTTAACCAGGAGAGACACACTAAGCTGAAAGCTTGTTTACAAGCGCAACCTGGGAGTACAGGGAAGTTAAGTGACTTGCTCAGGGTCACACAGTGTGCAAGTGGGGGCTGTGGGATTCAAACCCAGGTCTCCTGGTTTGTAGCTCAGAGCCTTAA
Organism: Neoceratodus forsteri; assembly: GCA_016271365.2. Taxonomy (NCBI): domain Eukaryota; kingdom Metazoa; phylum Chordata; order Ceratodontiformes; family Ceratodontidae; genus Neoceratodus; species Neoceratodus forsteri. The sequence goes on along the minus strand of CM028129.1, from coordinate 439,543,296 downwards.
ACCACTGTACTATATTGCCTATACTCTACTGGGTGTAGAGTATAGGAATTTAGGTAGTAGTTTTGTTGATTAAGAGTGGAAGTATTGTATGTGTGTTGGGAATATATGGGTGTATGTGTAGTTAGTGTTAGTGGGCTCTCTGGTAGTAGTGTGGAGGGGACTGATAATGTGTTGGTCGTGTTCCTCTGTGGTCAGGCACTACTCTCCCACCAGACTCAGGGACCTTCAACCATTTGATACCCCCCCCACCTTGACACCTGAGGTAAATGCACGCTGCAGGGTGTTAGATATAGCTGGAGGGGGAAGGTGAGGGTCTGCTGAGTCTGGTAAGGCTATGGAGGAGAGCCAACAGATTGGGGTGATGAGGTCAAGGAGATGCCCTGGAGTGAAATGGGTCCAGGATAGTGGTTCACCCTACCTGGTTCCCATACCCAAGAGCTCCACAGGTGGTGGGCAAGTAGCTGGATCTGCCTCATCCACCTATCCTTCCTGTGCGGTGTTGTGTAATGCCAGGTCTGTCAAAAACAAGACGGCAATTATGGCCGACCTTGTGGGAACAACAGACCTGGCTTGCATCACTGAGACCTGGCTGGATGAAAATATTGGTCCATTTTTGGAAGCAGCAATACTGGCTGGGTACTCAGTGATACACCGTACGAGAAAGGATCGTAGGGTTGGGGGTGTTGCCATTGGTTTTAAATTGGAGCTGGGTCTTGTGGACATATCAGTGGGTGAGTTCAGATCCTTTGAATGCCTGGTGGTTGCAGGTGTAGGATGCAGGATCCTTCTCATCTATCATCCTCCAGGTGATGGGAAGGAATTTCTGCAGGAAGTTACGGACTTCGTTATCGACCAGGTGCTGAAGTCACCCAGATGGATAATTCTGGGGGACTTCAATGTCTGAGTCGATATCGAACACTCCCAATTTGGTCAAGACTTCCTCCAGTTGGTGAATTAATTGGGCCTCACACAGGTGATTACCACAGTAACACATATTCGGGGGCATTAACTGGACCTGGTCTTTCTACTTAGTAGGGAGGTCTCTGACCTTGTGGTGTATCCAGTCAGCTGGTCAGACCACCATACCATAAGATTCAGCTTTGAGGCACCCCCGAATAGACCTGCCCCCACGTAGTTGGACTGGTATTGCCCTTTGAGGGGTATGGCTCCAGACAGTCTGATGGATATACTGGACCTCTCAGCTGTGACAAGTGCATGCAAAGAGCCAGGGGAGCTGGTGCTAGCATATAATTGGGCCTAGACTAGAGCCCTCAACTCTGTAGCTCCTGTCTGTGTTTGTTCCCTCTCCCTTCACCCAAAGATTCCATGGTTTGATGAGACTCTGAAGAAGATGAGGAGAAGGGGTCGAAGGTTGGAGTGGTGCTGGAGAAAATCCATCTGGGTAGATGACAGACTTAGATTGACAGTCCATTTGAAGGACTATCAATTGGAGATCTCCTGTAAGAAGGCAGAGTTCCTGTCCAGAGAGATTGCCACTTCAGGAAATAGACAAGCTCAGCTCTTCTGGACAGTGGATAGGCTGTGCAATCCAACCTGTCTCCAGTCAAGGGGAGCTTTTTCATAAATAAAGTGTGATGAGTTTACTCTGTTTTTTGCTGATAAGATTACC